>JALAZF010000087.1:10083750-11415000 GCA_022829125.1 Lathyrus tuberosus | reverse complement strand
GAAACAAATATCAATATTAATTTTGTACCTTAATAAAGTTACTTTTAAAAATATTATGATACTGACAAGTCAAGTTCATTTTCAAGAGAAAATAACGTACATTTTTTATTTTATGAAATTCACTTTGATATTGTCCTTAGAGATACACTTAAAGTCAACATAGAATTTTTCATTAACAAAAATATTTATAAGTTTTAATGTACATAAAACGCTCATTTAAAGAGATTATTTTATATATTGAATTTTTTTTCTGGAGTTTCATATACCAATCCTAGGCCAGATATAATAATATTAAGTATCACAAATAGAAAAAAAAATCTATGTGCCCATCGAAACACACGGTTCAACATGTTGTTTATGGCTGTTGTTGGAAAGAAAATCCATAGATTTATTTAAAAACCTAGTAAAGAAAATGTTGTTGGTTTTGAGTGTATCTCCCTCGGATCACACATAAGTATCTCCCTCCTCCGTAGATCCGTTACCTTGAAATACAAAGGAAAAAATTTAAAAGAAACTTTATAAGTTTGACATAATTGAGAGACATAAATAAGATTTTGAGTGATGTTAAGAACAAATAGAACATTAGATAAATGAAGAGGTGAAGAAGTAGAGGTAGACATGGATGTAGAACCAACATATGTAATGGTTAGAAAATTACCATTTGCAACTTGAAAATAATCATTTCCATTGTACTCTCCTTTTATTGACATATTATGTAATTCATTAGTGATGTGATGAGATACACCAGAATCAAGAAACCATGATGATGGTGCGGTGTAAGATGGGCCAGCGATTTGAGAAACATGAGCAGATAGATGATGCGATTTGTTGGGGAAACAACCTATTTTGTAGAAAGTCCAGGCTGACTGACTTGATTTGTTGCAGTATTGACACACCAAACTTTGTTTCCTTTTGTTGTTTCCATAATTAGAGTTGGGTGCAGATGGGCAACTGCAACCATAGCCTTATCGAGGACGACAATGGACATGATTAGTAGTAACTGGGAGTACTTCATTCTTGTGTTCCTCATGATGTAAAAATATCTTAAAATCAATTAGCTTGTCATATAAATCATGAAACAAGATAGGCGAATCACAATACAGGTGGGTGTCGTGAATTCGCAAAACGTAGGTCCCAAGACATGAATTGCGTAAATGACCAACTCGATATCATCAAAAGGATGCCCAATGAGAGATAACTCATCAGAAATGGATTTGATAGACAAAATGTGTTATGAAGCCGAAGATGTTCCTTTTTTGAGAGAGTTGAGGTGCTCTTTTAAGGACATGATTCGAGACCGAGATCAGTTGATAAATACTCGTTGGAGAGCAAGTAAAGCTTCACTAGATGTATCTGCTGAAGCCATGACTGAGCAAGCTTTCGGGTAACAAGAGCCAAGAAAATCTATATAAAGGATCTTGTCTTGACGAATCCAGTCCGGAATGCCAGATTAGCGATTTCATTACCTTCATATGTGATTGTGGTAGGAGGACACGGTTCGTCACTAGTTACAAAGTCGTCAAGATAGCGTGCAATAAGGAGATAATGGATTTGTTTATACCATGCAGGATAACTAGTGGAGTTTGATTGGCATTTGTGTGTTTGTATTGAACATGATAAGGTCTTTTTCTGAGGGAGAGGACAATGAGGTAAGAGGTGCTGCCATAGTTTTGGATCGAAAAAAAAGGATATTATGCTAATTATCAGGCTAATACCAAATAGAGAAATAGAATTTTTTATATTGATATGTCAAGAGATAAGCATACATATGTATGAGCAAACCGTGTGATCCAAGAACTAATTTAATGCCAATAATATAAGAATGGAAAAGAGATCATTACATATAATAACATTTGACTTTTCTGGATCTGTAAGGTTTGTAGTTAATACTAATTATGTGTGGCTCCTTTATTGTAGTTAATGCTAATTATTCATGGCTCCTTTATTGTAGTTAATTCTAATTATGTGTGGCTCCTTTACATAGACTCTTAATATATATATAGAGTAGCATAGATAATGCAAATAGTCTCACAATTCTTAAGAAATGATATTCCACCGCTCCTTTTGATTTCATTCTTCAATGGCTCATTCAAATATGGTTTCAATCAAATTAATATTGATCATTGTGACAACCATTGCTTTGGTTAATTTGATGACTGTAGGAGCAGAGAAAACATGGTGTGTGGCTAAGATTGGGGCTAGTACTCAACAATTGCTCGATGGTTTAAATTATGCATGTGGAGCTGGAGCTGATTGTGGCCCTATTCAACCTAATGAAATATGTTATGAGCCAAACACAGTCCGTGATCATGCTTCCTATGCTTTTAATAGTTTCTATCAAAGAAAGAATAAAGCTAGTGGCACTTGTGATTTTTCTGGGAGTGCGCACATTGTCTCTATCGATCCTAGTATGATATTAATACTCACTATACTTAACTTTTTTTATTAAATTTATTTATATGGTAGGCTTAATTAATCATATATATGTTGTGGGTCACTTTTATTTGATCTCATTTTTTTTTGTATAGGCTCCGGAAAATGTGTATACCCATGAACATGAAGGTAAAGATTTTCAAATTCTAGAATATTTTCATTTTTTTTACGTTCATTTTTTTAAGGTAACTAATTGGGGTCAACGTTTATTTTGTTTGAAGGTAAAATTGCTAAAATGCCGCATGCATCGACCAGGACTTCACAAAGCAAGATACCTTCAAATAAAAGAAGAAACACTCTAAAACTACAATAGTGCATTCTCTTGCAATACATTTTTGTTATGTATTTTCAATTATTAAAAAAATTATAAGAATTATATTCTTATTTGTATAAGATCAATTTTGTAAACTATTTATTTATCATTTTATTTAATAAACATAAATCATTATTGAGTTAAAAATATTTGTTGTTATAGAGTATATGATTTAATGAAACTTATGTTAGATTAGATTTCTTCAAAGTTATAGTCTTTAGTCTTCATTATTAAGTAGTTTTGTGTTGCTAATATTGATTTATTCGTGAACATAAATGATAAACAACAAGGGTGAGAAATATATTCACAATGAATTTTATACTAAGATCCTTAACATACTTCTCACTCAAACTCTTACAAAAATATTAGATAACTATTTACACGAAACCCATAGGGACCTTGGAGATGCTAAATGTCAAACTTGAGAAACAATTAAATTTTATTATGAGTTGATTTTGGGTGTTTAAGCGGTTAATGTTAGAATAATAAGAGAACTTTTATACCAATGATATGTAACTTTGTATTTGTAACAACATGGTCAACATCACAATTTAGTTGACATAATGTATTTGGAAAGAATTGAGTTAGGCTAGTTGTATAAATGATGCCACCAAAATCACTACTTGCACATTTTGTTTTCTAAATCGGGATCCCATTTATCTAAGTAATATAATGTTATTCTCTCTCCCTCTCTCTCTCTCTCTCACACACACACACACACACGGATATATATATATATATATATATATATATATATATATATATATATATATATATATATATATATTTACATAATGAAATAATGACCTTTCTTTGTATTCGTGAGAAATGAAAAAATATTAATAGTATTAGTTGAACATATAACATGAGTATGAGCTAGTTAATTTAAATCTTACATACATGGAAGTAATATAATATTATTCTCTCTCTTTCTCTCTCTCTCTCACACACACACACACACACACACACACACACACACACACACACACACACACACATATATATATATATATATTTATATATATATATATATATATATACATATATAATGAAATAGTGACCTTTCTTCATATTCGTGATAAATGAAAAAATATAAATAGTATTAGTTGAACATACAACATGAGTATGAACTAGTCAATTTATATCTTAAATACTTGGAGAAGACACGTGATCAAATGATACCAACTGAATATACCATAACAGTATTGGGGGAGTTTTTCACAAGGGAGCATTGAACATTGAGTTAAGAGCAACACAACTGAGAGAAACACCACATATTCACTCAAAACCATAAGGTGATAGGTGTGTGGGTTCTGCGACTCTAACTGACACTTGAAATTTTTATTCTCAACACTCCCCCTCAAGTGTGAGTCCACAATTCTCCCCCTCAAGTGAAAACTGTTTTGTCCACATATATTTGTACCGTCGTTGACACCTCTTTTCTGGGCAATTCGATACACCTCTTCCTGGGCATTTTGATTTCAACAGGATACCTCTTCTTGGGCATTTCGATATAAGTAAGTTGGTCTCTTTCTCAAACCAAAGGTTCATGATACAACCATTGGAGAAATTTTTCACTAGGGAGCATTTACCATTGGGTCAAGAGCAACACAAGTGAGAGAGACACGACATATTCACCCAAAATCTTAAGGTGATAAGTGAGTGGGTTCTCCCACTTATAAATGCTCAACTCTCCACATTTATAACCAATGTGGGACTCCAACTCACACTTGAATTTATTATTCTCAACACTCCCCCTCAAGTGTGAGTTCATAATGATTGTTGGGGGAGTTTTTCACTAGAGAGCATTGAACATTGGGTCAAGAGCAACATAAGTGAGAGAGACACCACATATTCACCCAAAACTTTAAGGTTTTGGACAAATATGTGGTGTCTCTCTCACTTGTATTGCTCTTGACCCAATGTTCAATGCTCCCTAGTAAAAAACTCCCCCAACAAACAGAATCTTAATTAGGAAATTTCTATGCATATACGTCTTGTTACAAGTGATCGTTATGAAATAGTAGGAAATTCATGTTATCTATGTAAGAAGGTCTAAGAATCATCCTCTATTTGCTCCAAAGTCTCATATGTAATATAAGCACTAAACTTGGTGTTTATGTCATAAAAATCATTTTAGACATTATTTCAATAAGTATTTTAAATATTTCACAGTGTGTTTTTTGATAAATTATACATCTTAGACCTAACTTCAAAAATGTTTTTAAAAATTAATATTAAAACTATACACATGCAATTTGTAATCAAAATGAAAGAAGTTAACTATATTTTTCGTACAACAAATAATCACTTGAATAAGAGTTATATGTATTATTTATGGCCTAAATATTGCAGACATCACATGATTCCTCGGTCCTTTTAAAATCTGATTCAATTCAAATGAAGATGTGATTCAATTCATGTTGGGATTATTCCACTTTTCATATTCTCTCCACTTTAGAATATCCTTAAGCATATCCAACCCACCCTATTCATCTATATTCCAAATACTTTTTTTTAACCACGAAACTCAAAATAAAAAGCCTTATCAAGGTCCCAATATTGTAGTCGAGGCAAATTACTTGTTATATTTCTTAATTCAATCTAAATTTATTAATAATTTAATAAATTGAGAAATATTGTAATACCCCGTAAAATTCTGAACGTTTTGGATAATATTATTTTGATCAACTGGGTTCCGGTGTACTCTGAGTAATTATTGGATAAAATAATTAGAGTAAACTAACGAACTCGGACGGATTAGATTAATACTATTTAACTGGGAATTTTATTAATTGGTGCATTTGAGATAATTTGGATAATTAGTTGTATGACCAATTAATATTCCTATGTATATTTTCTTTTCATTTTCCTTATTTGAAAGAAGATAGAAAACTTGGAGAAAGAAAAGGCAAGGAAGGAAAAAGGAAAGGAAAGAAGAGGAAAAAGCTCAAGAACACTAAATCTTCAACCATCATCCAATCTTCATCGAATCAACTCATCTTCTTCATCATCATCCTCTGTATAAGGTGGGTTCTAGATAGATGCTCTAGATGTAGAATTCCATGTGATTTAGAGTTAAGTTGGAATTGTGAGAAAATGAATAATTATGCCGAAATCATGAACTTAATGGATGAAATGCGATATAATCGTTGTTAAATGCTTGTTGTTATGATCATACTATGTTTTGATGGCTATAATGAGGTTTGGGTGTGTTTTTATTGGAAAATTATTGTTTTGGGATGAAGAACAGCGCTGTAGAGAAGTTGGGTTTTCCAGGCTTCGCCTATCGAACCTGGGGCGAGTTGCAGCGAACAGATTTTCAAGGGTTCGCCTAGCGAACCCGTCAGCAAATGTTCCCTAATGACGTTCGCCTAGCGAACTTTTTGCTTTTTCAGTGTTGTTTGCTACTGCCTTGCTTCGCTGAGTTGTTCGCGAAGCGAAGGGCGTGGCGAAGGTCCACCAGGGAGTTCGCAAAGCAAACTTTATGTCTGTTTTGTTCTGTTTGTACATTCGCAAGGAGCTTCACCTAGCGAAGGCTGGAGCGAAGGCTTACTGGGACATTCGCCTAGCGAACATAGCAGGTTATGTAGTTTTGTTTCTCTCATAACTTTTGACTCGTTTATCCGTTTTGCGTATTCTTGATATCGATGTGAAACTGTGAATGTCCTCTATATAATCGAAGGAAGAGATATTGGTTTTAATGCCCGATTAAATAAATCAGAGGGAACCGTAAATTCGTAAAATTGGGAATATGTGGAATTATGGGATTCCATTGTGTGATTGATGACTAATTGCTTATGTTCTTATTGTTAAGCATGTTTGAGTATGTATGCATGTTAAAATATGAAATAGGTAGAGTGAGGAATATCACCGTAAACAATTGTCGGATAGTGTGGAATAACATCGTGACAACGCTCGTGCAGAAGAGGCTGAGGCGTGTGTGTAGTAATCATAACCGATTGATCTTGCGGTGTAGTTTCATGAGACTCGAGCACCTCCTCTGAAACGTATGCACAATTACTTGGCAGGTTGATTCCCGCGTATAGTACGATTGGAGCCTACGGGTAAAGAGACTTGTAACGGTGTACGGGCCGTGTGAAGTGACGGATCACGGTGTACAGGCCGATGATCCCGAATCCAATTCGTATGCCAAGTAAATTGTTGGATGCAGTATAGCGGCAAGCAAGCAAAAATATTTATTTTCGGAAAGAATTCCCTCCGGGATTTATGTCGTGTCCACAGAGATCGGTTCGAGGGAAAGAATGTCGTTCGACAGTCTCTCGCGTTAATGAGTTTGGATTAATGGTTTCAAACAAGAAAACATGAAAAGTAAACATTAAAACAAAAAGAACTTCATTCTTCAACAAGAAAAACTCGTCCGGCAATGCATACAAATCACTCCTCACAAACTTAAACTTACCGACCAATTATACTCCACCTACAATACTCATCAATATCACCCAGCATCGCTCACAACACAGGTTATGTCTAACGCAAAGTTGAGAAAACAACCGTGTTACTCTCTTCGTCACTCTCGCGAGCGAAGCCTCGAAACACAGAAGGCATTAAGCTTCGACGCCTATTAAAGATTGTTAGCCCTAAATCTATCTCTAGAATCCAGAAACTAACAGACAATTCTCCCTAATCGACGTTCGTGAAGGTTATGTCTAACGCGACACAAACCCCGCGCATAAAGCAAAAATTAGAGACAATTACCAATAAAGATTTGTAAAGCAAGTTTTATACAACGCCATGGGCGACAAATATACATGAGATCATAGTCAATACATACACACAACCCAACAAGAAAGAATACACAAAGAGGAAGAGAAATGAACCAAACACTTCACGGATTGTCGGAGCCGATCGATGAGAAATCCACCTCGGATCATCCACATGCAAGCTTCCATGTTGTTTTCTAAGCTAATCTACTGAAAAAATGAAGTTTGATGGAGTTGGAGCAAGAATCCCCAAAACCATCCCTAAAAAAAAGGACTAAAATGAATTATATACATTGCAAAATTTGCACTGTTCGCTAGGCGAACAGATCATTCGCTAGGCGAATGCACGAAAATGGCACTTAAGTGCCTACAAAAAGTTAAACCGCCTCTTGCTTTCTTCAGAGGTTCGCTAGGCGAACGATTTATTCGCTAGGCGAATGCTCGCCAGGACGTTCGCTAAGCGAACATTGGTATCTTTCACCTCTGACTCTTTCTGGCCCCCTTCGCTGGAACCTTCGCCAGCCTTCGCTGGGCGAACACTCGGTGGAACCTTCGCCAGCCTTCGCTGAGCGAACGTTCGCTGTCACACTCGCTAGGCGAACATGACAGAAAACCAGTCCCTTATTTGACCACAACTTCTGCACCGTAGCTCCGATTTACGCACGGACGGAAGCGCTGGAAAGCTTATTCAATGCTCTTCAATACAATGGCATAATGACCTTTATTAGTTACCTACAAAAATGAGATAAAAATCAATTAAACCAAGTAATATTTACACGTTACGCAATATATACACTAAAACGTAAAGTAAACGTATTTATAACAAATCGGGTGTTATTCAAACGATATCAACAAAAAGTATCGATAAGTGCAACAAAACATATATACAAAAATAGGTACAATTTTCACTTATCAAACTCTCCCCAACTTACATAATTGTTTGTCCACAAACAAGAATCAAACAAACTTGAAAATGCACAAGAAATAACCAAAGAATGACGAATCAACGGGTTTTGAAAAACGGAAACGAATGAATGGTTCAAATGAAAATGGTACACACAAAAAGTAAATACTTACCACTAAACTACAACGATAACATAGTCACGAAACAAAAGCAAAGTACACAAGTCATGCCAAAAATTCTAAAACAACACAAGTTCAAACGTGAATCACACCTAGCAAAAACAATCATCGGTAGATGAAAAACACAAAATGAGGTTCTTTCACTCCCACAACAATCTTGCAAACAAAAGACTAAATTATGCATACATCCACAAATTCACATTGAACATACAAAGACAAGAATCACAAGGGCTTTTCAAGGTTGTAGCGTGGCCGGGTAAACAAACAAGGGGCAATTTCTAAAGGTAATTGAAACAAAAACTTGCCTAAACCTAAGGGAGTGAAAACTCACAAAGATTCACACACAAAATTTCAACCAACTTCTTCCAAAATCCCAAGTGCTACACAACACACAATACTTATTTAGCACAATTATTGCAACTCTTTTTGTTTCCTTTTTCAAGGATTTTTCTTTTTTCTTTCTTTTTCACTTTTTTCTTTTCTTTTCTTTGTCATATTTCTCTCTTTTTTTCTTTTCTTTTTCAATCCTCATAGAATTCAACCAATGAGTAAACAACCATTCTCTCCCCAACTTGAATTCAACCGCACCATCATGTGAATCATTCCTACTTTCTAAGGCAAGGAAAAAAATCCATACAACAACACAAAGTTGAGGTCCAAGAACAAAATAATCAATCAAAATCCATACAAAAAGTAAATTTGACACTCATAGACAAGCATCAAGCTCAAACAACATGGATAATGACCAAAGGCTCAAAGGGGTTACAAATGATCACACACTCACAAGGTGAATTGACTATTTGGCTAAGGTAGTTGTGCTCAAAATGAAACAATTGCCTTGATCACTTTCATGCATTCATATAAACAACACAAACAACAGATTCAACATAATAAAATCCAGTAAAACAAGAATGTCGGTATTCCGAGTATATGAACAATGGAAAGCCACCTCACAAAAAGGTTGGGAACTAAAGTGATTCACAATAGAACAAGTATACAAAAGAATGAATGACATGAAGATTGTAAAAAGCCTAAGTATCATGAATATTCTAAAGTATAGAAAGCGATAAATACATACCTCGAACGTGTACAAAACTTAACAAAATCATTACCATACATCCGCAAGTTAAAACGAACCAACTTGGAAAATCACAAAAGCATCCTCAAATAAGTCAATCAAAATCTGTGAGCAAACAACAACCAAAACTTTAGAAAAGAAAAACTATAAAACATGCTTGTTTTACGTCGTAAGCTCGACGCCTTTACGGTGCTTAATTAGAAACTTCCTTCATTCATGCCATGGTGATGTCTCACCGCGCAACCAAAAGCAAGCGTCCTAACCAAACACTTGAACAAACGTCAAAATGTACAAGTATCAATATAAACAAGTGAAAATATACAACATGTACGATATCTACAAAACTCAAAAACAAAGAAACTATCGCAATGCGATTCAATATCAAAACCAATCCCCGGCAACGGCGCCATTTTGTTGGATGCAGTATAGCGGCAAGCAAGCAAAAATATTTATTTTCGGAAAGAATTCCCTCCGGGATTTATGTCGTGTCCACAGAGATCGGTTCGAGGGAAAGAATTCCGTTCGACAGTCTCTCGCGTTAATGAGTTTGGATTAATGGTTTCAAACAAGAAAACATGAAAAGTAAACATTAAAACAAAAAGAACTTCATTCTTCAACAAGAAAAACTCGTCCGGCAATGCATACAAATCACTCCTCACAAACTTAAACTTACCGACCAATTATACTCCACCTACAATACTCATCAATATCACCCAGCATCGCTCACAACACAGGTTATGTCTAACGCAAAGTTGAGAAAACAACCGTGTTACTCTCTTCGTCACTCTCGCGAGCGAAGCCTCGAAACACGGAAGGCATTAAGCTTCGACGCCTATTAAAGATTGTTAGCCCTAAATCTATCTCTAGAATCCAGAAACTAACAGACAATTCTCCCTAATCGACGTTCGTGAAGGTTATGTCTAACGCGACACAAACCCCGCGCATAAAGCAAAAATTAGAGACAATTACCAATAAAGATTTGTAAAGCAAGTTTTATACAACGCCATGGGCGACAAATATACATGAGATCATAGTCAATACATACACACAACCCAACAAGAAAGAATACACAAAGAGGAAGAGAAATGAACCAAACACTTCACGGATTGTCGGAGCCGATCGATGAGAAATCCACCTCGGATCATCCACATGCAAGCTTCCATGTTGTTTTCTAAGCTAATCTACTGAAAAAATGAAGTTTGATGGAGTTGGAGCAAGAATCCCCAAAACCATCCCTAAAAAAAAGGACTAAAATGAATTATATACATTGCAAAATTTGCACTGTTCGCTAGGCGAACAGATCATTCGCTAGGCGAATGCACGAAAATGGCACTTAAGTGCCTACAAAAAGTTAAACCGCCTCTTGCTTTCTTCAGAGGTTCGCTAGGCGAACGATTTATTCGCTAGGCGAATGCTCGCCAGGACGTTCGCTAAGCGAACATTGGTATCTTTCACCTCTGACTCTTTCTGGCCCCCTTCGCTGGAACCTTCGCCAGCCTTCGCTGGGCGAACACTCGGTGGAACCTTCGCCAGCCTTCGCTGAGCGAGCGTTCGCTGTCACACTCGCTAGGCGAACATGACAGAAAACCAGTCCCTTATTTGACCACAACTTCTGCACCGTAGCTCCGATTTACGCACGGACGGAAGCGCTGGAAAGCTTATTCAATGCTCTTCAAAACAATGGCATAATGACCTTTATTAGTTACCTACAAAAATGAGATAAAAATCAATTAAACGAAGTAATATTTACACGTTACGCAATATATACACTAAAACGTAAAGTAAACGTATTTATAACAAATCGGGTGTTATTCAAACGATATCAACAAAAAGTATCGATAAGTGCAACAAAACATATATACAAAAATAGGTACAATTTTCACTTATCAAACTCTCCCCAACTTACATAATTGTTTGTCCACAAACAAGAATCAACCAAACTTGAAAATGCACAAGAAATAACCAAAGAATGACGAATCAACGGGTTTTGAAAAACGGAAACGAATGAATGGTTCAAATGAAAATGGTACACACAAAAAGTAAATACTTACCACTAAACTACAACGATAACATAGTCACGAAACAAAAGCAAAGTACACAAGTCATGCCAAAAATTCTAAAACAACACAAGTTCAAATGTGAATCACACCTAGCAAAAACAATCATCGGTAGATGAAAAACACAAAATGAGGTTCTTTCACTCCCACAACAATCTTGCAAACAAAAGACTAAATTATGCATACATCCACAAATTCACATTGAACATACAAAGACAAGAATCACAAGGGCTTTTCAAGGTTGTAGCGTGGCCGGGTAAACAAACAAGGGGCAATTTCTAAAGGTAATTGAAACAAAAACTTGCCTAAACCTAAGGGAGTGAAAACTCACAAAGATTCACACACAAAATTTCAACCAACTTCTTCCAAAATCCCAAGTGCTACACAACACACAATACTTATTTAGCACAATTATTGCAACTCTTTTTGTTTCCTTTTTCAAGGATTTTTCTTTTTTCTTTCTTTTTCACTTTTTTCTTTTCTTTTCTTTGTCATATTTTTCTCTTTTTTTCTTTTCTTTTTCAATCCTCATAGAATTCAACCAATGAGTAAACAACCATTCTCTCCCCAACTTGAATTCAACCGCACCATCATGTGAATACTCCCTACTTTCTAAGGCAAGGAAAAAAATCCATACAACAACACAAAGTTGAGGTCCAAGAACAAAATAATCAATCAAAATCCATACAAAAAGTAAATTTGACACTCATAGACAAGCATCAAACTCAAACAACATGGATAATGACCAAAGGCTCAAAGGGGTTACAAATGATCACACACTCACAAGGTGAATTGACTATTTGGCTAAGGTAGTTGTGCTCAAAATGAAACAATTGCCTTGATCACTTTCATGCATTCATATAAACAACACAAACAACAGATTCAACATAATAAAATCCAGTAAAACAAGAATGTCGGTATTCCGAGTATATGAATAATGGAAAGCCACCTCACAAAAAGGTTGGGAACTAAAGTGATTCACAATAGAACAAGTATACAAAAGAATGAATGACATGAAGATTGTAAAAAGCCTAAGTATCATGAATATGCTAAAGTATAGAAAGCGATAAATACATACCTCGAACGTGTACAAAACTTAACAAAATCATTACCATACATCCGCAAGTTGAAACGAACCAACTTGGAAAATCACAAAAGCATCCTCAAATAAGTCAATCAAAATCTGTGAGCAAACAACAACCAAAACTTTAGAAAAGAAAAACTATAAAACATGCTTGTTTTACGTCGTAAGCTCGACGCCTTTACGGTGCTTAATTAGAAACTTCCTTCATTCATGCCATGGTGATGTCTCACCGCGCAACCAAAAGCAAGCGTCCTAACCAAACACTTGAACAAACGTCAAAATGTACAAGTATCAATATAAACAAGTGAAAATATACAACATGTACGATATCTACAAAACTCAAAAACAAAGAAACTATCGCAATGCGATTCAATATCAAAACCAATCCCCGGCAACGGCGCCATTTTGTTGGATGCAGTATAGCGGCAAGCAAGCAAAAATATTTATTTTCGGAAAGAATTCCCTCCGGGATTTATGTCGTGTCCACAGAGATCGGTTCGAGGGAAAGAATGTCGTTCGACAGTCTCTCGCGTTAATGAGTTTGGATTAATGGTTTCAAACAAGAAAACATGAAAAGTAAACATTAAAACAAAAAGAACTTCATTCTTCAACAAGAAAAACTCGTCCGGCAATGCATACAAATCACTCCTCACAAACTTAAACTTACCGACCAATTATACTCCACCTACAATACTCATCAATATCACCCAGCATCGCTCACAACACAGGTTATGTCTAACGCAAAGTTGAGAAAACAACCGTGTTACTCTCTTCGTCACTCTCGCGAGCGAAGCCTCGAAACACGGAAGGCATTAAGCTTCGACGCCTATTAAAGATTGTTAGCCCTAAATCTATCTCTAGAATCCAGAAACTAACAGACAATTCTCCCTAATCGACGTTCGTGAAGGTTATGTCTAACGCGACACAAACCCCGCGCATAAAGCAAAAATTAGAGACAATTACCAATAAAGATTTGTAAAGCAAGTTTTATACAACGCCATGGGCGACAAATATACATGAGATCATAGTCAATACATACACACAACCCAACAAGAAAGAATACACAAAGAGGAAGAGAAATAAACCAAACACTTCACGGATTGTCGGAGCCGATCGATGAGAAATCCACCTCGGATCATCCACATGCAAGCTTCCATGTTGTTTTCTAAGCTAATCTACTGAAAAAATGAAGTTTGATGGAGTTGGAGCAAGAATCCCCAAAACCATCCCTAAAAAAAAGGACTAAAATGAATTATATACATTGCAAAATTTGCACTGTTCGCTAGGCGAACAGATCATTCGCTAGGAGAATGCACGAAAATGGCACTTAAGTGCCTACAAAAAGTTAAACCGCCTCTTGCTTTCTTCAGAGGTTCGCTAGGCGAACGATTTATTCGCTAGGCGAATGCTCGCCAGGACGTTCGCTAAGCGAACATTGGTATCTTTCACCTCTGACTCTTTCTGGCCCCCTTCGCTGGAACCTTCGCCAGCCTTCGCTGGGCGAACACTCGGTGGAACCTTCGCCAGCCTTCGCTGAGCGAACGTTCGCTGTCACACTCGCTAGGCGAACATGACAGAAAACCAGTCCCTTATTTGACCACAACTTCTGCACCGTAGCTCCGATTTACGCACGGACGGAAGCGCTGGAAAGCTTATTCAATGCTCTTCAAAACAATGGCATAATGACCTTTATTAGTTACCTACAAAAATGAGATAAAAATCAATTAAACCAAGTAATATTTACACGTTACGCAATATATACACTAAAACGTAAAGTAAACGTATTTATAACAAATCGGGTGTTATTCAAACGATATCAACAAAAAGTATCGATAAGTGCAACAAAACATATATACAAAAATAGGTACAATTTTCACTTATCAAACTCTCCCCAACTTACATAATTGTTTGTCCACAAACAAGAATCAAACAAACTTGAAAATGCACAAGAAATAACCAAAGAATGACGAATCAACGGGTTTTGAAAAACGGAAACGAATGAATGGTTCAAATGAAAATGGTACACACAAAAAGTAAATACTTACCACTAAACTACAACGATAACATAGTCACGAAACAAAAGCAAAGTACACAAGTCATGCTAAAAATTCTAAAACAACACAAGTTCAAATGTGAATCACACCTAGCAAAAACAATCATCGGTAGATGAAAAACACAAAATGAGGTTCTTTCACTCCCACAACAATCTTGCAAACAAAAGACTAAATTATGCATACATCCACAAATTCACATTGAACATACAAAGACAAGAATCACAAGGGCTTTTCAAGGTTGTAGCGTGGCCGGGTAAACAAACAAGGGGCAATTTCTAAAGGTAATTGAAACAAAAACTTGCCTAAACCTAAGGGAGTGAAAACTCACAAAGATTCACACACAAAATTTCAACCAACTTCTTCCAAAATCCCAAGTGCTACACAACACACAATACTTATTTAGCACAATTATTGCAACTCTTTTTGTTTCCTTTTTCAAGGATTTTTCTTTTTTCTTTCTTTTTCACTTTTTTCTTTTCTTTTCTTTGTCATATTTTTCTCTTTTTTTCTTTTCTTTTTCAATCCTCATAGAATTCAACCAATGAGTAAACAACCATTCTCTCCCCAACTTGAATTCAACCGCACCATCATGTGAATACTCCCTACTTTCTAAGGCAAGGAAAAAAATCCATACAACAACACAAAGTTGAGGTCCAAGAACAAAATAATCAATCAAAATCCATACAAAAAGTAAATTTGACACTCATAGACAAGCATCAAACTCAAACAACATGGATAATGACCAAAGGCTCAAAGGGGTTACAAATGATCACACACTCACAAGGTGAATTGACTATTTGGCTAAGGTAGTTGTGCTCAAAATGAAACAATTGCCTTGATCACTTTCATGCATTCATATAAACAACACAAACAACAGATTCAACATAATAAAATCCAGTAAAACAAGAATGTCGGTATTCCGAGTATATGAATAATGGAAAGCCACCTCACAAAAAGGTTGGGAACTAAAGTGATTCACAATAGAACAAGTATACAAAAGAATGAATGACATGAAGATTGTAAAAAGCCTAAGTATCATGAATATGCTAAAGTATAGAAAGCGATAAATACATACCTCGAACGTGTACAAAACTTAACAAAATCATTACCATACATCCGCAAGTTGAAACGAACCAACTTGGAAAATCACAAAAGCATCCTCAAATAAGTCAATCAAAATCTGTGAGCAAACAACAACCAAAACTTTAGAAAAGAAAAACTATAAAACATGCTTGTTTTACGTCGTAAGCTCGACGCCTTTACGGTGCTTAATTAGAAACTTCCTTCATTCATGCCATGGTGATGTCTCACCGCGCAACCAAAAGCAAGCGTCCTAACCAAACACTTGAACAAACGTCAAAATGTACAAGTATCAATATAAACAAGTGAAAATATACAACATGTACGATATCTACAAAACTCAAAAACAAAGAAACTATCGCAATGCGATTCAATATCAAAACCAATCCCCGGCAACGGCGCCATTTTGTTGGATGCAGTATAGCGGCAAGTAAGCAAAAATATTTATTTTCAGAAAGAATTCCCTCCGGGATTTATGTCGTGTCCACAGAGATCGGTTCGAGGGAAAGAATGCCGTTCGATAGTCTCTCGCGTTAATGAGTTTGGATTAATGGTTTCAAACAAGAAAACATGAAAAGTAAACATTAAAACAAAAAGAACTTCATTCTTCAACAAGAAAAACTCGTCCGGCAATGCATACAAATCACTCCTCACAAACTTAAACTTACCGACCAATTATACTCCAACTACAATACTCATCAATATCACCCAGCATCGCTCACAACACAGGTTATGTCTAACGCAAAGTTGAGAAAACAACCGTGTTACTCTCTTCGTCACTCTCGCGAGCGAAGCCTCGAAACACGGAAGGCATTAAGCTTCGACGCCTATTAAAGATTGTTAGCCCTAAATCTATCTCTAGAATCCAGAAACTAACAGACAATTCTCCCTAATCGACGTTCGTGAAGGTTATGTCTAACGCGACACAAACCCCGCGCATAAAGCAAAAATTAGAGACAATTACCAATAAAGATTTGTAAAGCAAGTTTTATACAACGCCATGGGCGACAAATATACATGAGATCATAGTCAATACATACACACAACCCAACAAGAAAGAATACACAAAGAGGAAGAGAAATAAACCAAACACTTCACGGATTGTCGGAGCCGATCGATGAGAAATCCACCTCGGATCATCCACATGCAAGCTTCCATGTTGTTTTCTAAGCTAATCTACTGAAAAAATGAAGTTTGATGGAGTTGGAGCAAGAATCCCCAAAACCATCCCTAAAAAAAAGGACTAAAATGAATTATATACATTGCAAAATTTGCACTGTTCGCTAGGCGAACAGATCATTCGCTAGGAGAATGCACGAAAATGGCACTTAAGTGCCTACAAAAAGTTAAACCGCCTCTTGCTTTCTTCAGAGGTTCGCTAGGCGAACGATTTATTCGCTAGGCGAATGCTCGCCAGGACGTTCGCTAAGCGAACATTGGTATCTTTCACCTCTGACTCTTTCTGGCCCCCTTCGCTGGAACCTTCGCCAGCCTTCGCTGGGCGAACACTCGGTGGAACCTTCGCCAGCCTTCGCTGAGCGAACGTTCGCTGTCACACTCGCTAGGCGAACATGACAGAAAACCAGTCCCTTATTTGACCACAACTTCTGCACCGTAGCTCCGATTTACGCACGGACGGAAGCGCTGGAAAGCTTATTCAATGCTCTTCAAAACAATGGCATAATGACCTTTATTAGTTACCTACAAAAATGAGATAAAAATCAATTAAACCAAGTAATATTTACACGTTACGCAATATATACACTAAAACGTAAAGTTAACGTATTTATAACAAATCGGGTGTTATTCAAACGATATCAACAAAAAGTATCGATAAGTGCAACAAAACATATATACAAAAATAGGTACAATTTTCACTTATCAAACTCTCCCCAACTTACATAATTGTTTGTCCACAAACAAGAATCAAACAAACTTGAAAATGCACAAGAAATAACCAAAGAATGACGAATCAACGGGTTTTGAAAAACGGAAACGAATGAATGGTTCAAATGAAAATGGTACACACAAAAAGTAAATACTTACCACTAAACTACAACGATAACATAGTCACGAAACAAAAGCAAAGTACACAAGTCATGCTAAAAATTCTAAAACAACACAAGTTCAAATGTGAATCACACCTAGCAAAAACAATCATCGGTAGATGAAAAACACAAAATGAGGTTCTTTCACTCCCACAACAATCTTGCAAACAAAAGACTAAATTATGCATACATCCACAAATTCACATTGAACATACAAAGACAAGAATCACAAGGGCTTTTCAAGGTTGTAGCGTGGCCGGGTAAACAAACAAGGGGCAATTTCTAAAGGTAATTGAAACAAAAACTTGCCTAAACCTAAGGGAGTGAAAACTCACAAAGATTCACACACAAAATTTCAACCAACTTCTTCCAAAATCCCAAGTGCTACACAACACACAATACTTATTTACCACAATTATTGCAACTCTTTTTGTTTCCTTTTTCAAGGATTTTTCTTTTTTCTTTCTTTTTCACTTTTTTCTTTTCTTTTCTTTGTCATATTTTTCTCTTTTTTTCTTTTCTTTTTCAATCCTCATAGAATTCAACCAATGAGTAAACAACCATTCTCTCCCCAACTTGAATTCAACCGCACCATCATGTGAATACTCCCTACTTTCTAAGGCAAGGAAAAAAATCCATACAACAACACAAAGTTGAGGTCCAAGAACAAAATAATCAATCAAAATCCATACAAAAAGTAAATTTGACACTCATAGACAAGCATCAAACTCAAACAACATGGATAATGACCAAAGGCTCAAAGGGGTTACAAATGATCACACACTCACAAGGTGAATTGACTATTTGGCTAAGGTAGTTGTGCTCAAAATGAAACAATTGCCTTGATCACTTTCATGCATTCATATAAACAACACAAACAACAGATTCAACATAATAAAATCCAGTAAAACAAGAATGTCGGTATTCCGAGTATATGAATAATGGAAAGCCACCTCACAAAAAGGTTGGGAACTAAAGTGATTCACAATAGAACAAGTATACAAAAGAATGAATGACATGAAGATTGTAAAAAGCCTAAGTATCATGAATATGCTAAAGTATAGAAAGCGATAAATACATACCTCGAACGTGTACAAAACTTAACAAAATCATTACCATACATCCGCAAGTTGAAACGAACCAACTTGGAAAATCACAAAAGCATCCTCAAATAAGTCAATCAAAATCTGTGAGCAAACAACAACCAAAACTTTAGAAAAGAAAAACTATAAAACATGCTTGTTTTACGTCGTAAGCTCGACGCCTTTACGGTGCTTAATTAGAAACTTCCTTCATTCATGCCATGGTGATGTCTCACCGCGCAACCAAAAGCAAGCGTCCTAACCAAACACTTGAACAAACGTCAAAATGTACAAGTATCAATATAAACAAGTGAAAATATACAACATGTACGATATCTACAAAACTCAAAAACAAAGAAACTATCGCAATGCGATTCAATATCAAAACCAATCCCCGGCAACGGCGCCATTTTGTTGGATGCAGTATAGCGGCAAGTAAGCAAAAATATTTATTTTCGGAAAGAATTCCCTCCGGGATTTATGTCGTGTCCACAGAGATCGGTTCGAGGGAAAGAATGCCGTTCGACAGTCTCTCGCGTTAATGAGTTTGGATTAATGGTTTCAAACAAGAAAACATGAAAAGTAAACATTAAAACAAAAAGAACTTCATTCTTCAACAAGAAAAACTCGTCCGGCAATGCATACAAATCACTCCTCACAAACTTAAACTTACCGACCAATTATACTCCACCTACAATACTCATCAATATCACCCAGCATCGCTCACAACACAGGTTATGTCTAACGCAAAGTTGAGAAAACAACCGTGTTACTCTCTTCGTCACTCTCGCGAGCGAAGCCTCGAAACACGGAAGGCATTAAGCTTCGACGCCTATTAAAGATTGTTAGCCCTAAATCTATCTCTAGAATCCAGAAACTAACAGACAATTCTCCCTAATCGACGTTCGTGAAGGTTATGTCTAACGCGACACAAACCCCGCGCATAAAGCAAAAATTAGAGACAATTACCAATAAAGATTTGTAAAGCAAGTTTTATACAACGCCATGGGCGACAAATATACATGAGATCATAGTCAATACATACACACAACCCAACAAGAAAGAATACACAAAGAGGAAGAGAAATAAACCAAACACTTCACGGATTGTCGGAGCCGATCGATGAGAAATCCACCTCGGATCATCCACATGCAAGCTTCCATGTTGTTTTCTAAGCTAATCTACTGAAAAAATGAAGTTTGATGGAGTTGGAGCAAGAATCCCCAAAACCATCCCTAAAAAAAAGGACTAAAATGAATTATATACATTGCAAAATTTGCACTGTTCGCTAGGCGAACAGATCATTCGCTAGGAGAATGCACGAAAATGGCACTTAAGTGCCTACAAAAAGTTAAACCGCCTCTTGCTTTCTTCAGAGGTTCGCTAGGCGAACGATTTATTCGCTAGGCGAATGCTCGCCAGGACGTTCGCTAAGCGAACATTGGTATCTTTCACCTCTGACTCTTTCTGGCCCCCTTCGCTGGAACCTTCGCCAGCCTTCGCTGGGCGAACACTCGGTGGAACCTTCGCCAGCCTTCGCTGAGCGAACGTTCGCTGTCACACTCGCTAGGCGAACATGACAGAAAACCAGTCCCTTATTTGACCACAACTTCTGCACCGTAGCTCCGATTTACGCACGGACGGAAGCGCTGGAAAGCTTATTCAATGCTCTTCAAAACAATGGCATAATGACCTTTATTAGTTACCTACAAAAATGAGATAAAAATCAATTAAACCAAGTAATATTTACACGTTACGCAATATATACACTAAAACGTAAAGTAAACGTATTTATAACAAATCGGGTGTTATTCAAACGATATCAACAAAAAGTATCGATAAGTGCAACAAAACATATATACAAAAATAGGTACAATTTTCACTTATCAAACTCTCCCCAACTTACATAATTGTTTGTCCACAAACAAGAATCAAACAAACTTGAAAATGCACAAGAAATAACCAAAGAATGACGAATCAACAGGTTTTGAAAAACGGAAACGAATGAATGGTTCAAATGAAAATGGTACACACAAAAAGTAAATACTTACCACTAAACTACAACGATAACATAGTCACGAAACAAAAGCAAAGTACACAAGTCATGCCAAAAATTCTAAAACAACACAAGTTCAAACGTGAATCACACCTAGCAAAAACAATCATCGGTAGATGAAAAACACAAAATGAGGTTCTTTCACTCCCACAATAATCTTGCAAACAAAAGACTAAATTATGCATACATCCACAAATTCACATTGAACATACAAAGACAAGAATCACAAGGGCTTTTCAAGGTTGTAGCGTGGCCGGGTAAACAAACAAGGGGCAATTTCTAAAGGTAATTGAAACAAAAACTTGCCTAAACCTAAGGGAGTGAAAACTCACAAAGATTCACACACAAAATTTCAACCAACTTCTTCCAAAATCCCAAGTGCTACACAACACACAATACTTATTTAGCACAATTATTGCAACTCTTTTTGTTTCCTTTTTCAAGGATTTTTCTTTTTTCTTTCTTTTTCACTTTTTTCTTTTCTTTTCTTTGTCATAATTTTCTCTTTTTTTCTTTTCTTTTTCAATCCTCATAGAATTCAACCAATGAGTAAACAACCATTCTCTCCCCAATTTGAATTCAACCGCACCATCATGTGAATACTCCCTACTTTCTAAGGCAAGGAAAAAAATCCATACAACAACACAAAGTTGAGGTCCAAGAACAAAATAATCAATCAAAATCCATACAAAAAGTAAATTTGACACTCATAGACAAGCATCAAACTCAAACAACATGGATAATGACCAAAGGCTCAAAGGGGTTACAAATGATCACACACTCACAAGGTGAATTGACTATTTGGCTAAGGTAGTTGTGCTCAAAATGAAACAATTGCCTTGATCACTTTCATGCATTCATATAAACAACACAAACAACAGATTCAACATAATAAAATCCAGTAAAACAAGAATGTCGGTATTCCGAGTATATGAATAATGGAAAGCCACCTCACAAAAAGGTTGGGAACTAAAGTGATTCACAATAGAACAAGTATACAAAAGAATGAATGACATGAAGATTGTAAAAAGCCTAAGTATCATGAATATGCTAAAGTATAGAAAGCGATAAATACATACCTCGAACGTGTACAAAACTTAACAAAATCATTACCATACATCCGCAAGTTGAAACGAACCAACTTGGAAAATCACAAAAGCATCCTCAAATAAGTCAATCAAAATCTGTGAGCAAACAACAACCAAAACTTTAGAAAAGAAAAACTATAAAACATGCTTGTTTTACGTCGTAAGCTCGACGCCTTTACGGTGCTTAATTAGAAACTTCCTTCATTCATGCCATGGTGATGTCTCACCGCGCAACCAAAAGCAAGCGTCCTAACTAAACACTTGAACAAACGTCAAAATGTACAAGTATCAATATAAACAAGTGAAAATATACAACATGTACGATATCTACAAAACTCAAAAACAAAGAAACTATCGCAATGCGATTCAATATCAAAACCAATCCCCGGCAACGGCGCCATTTTGTTGGATGCAGTATAGCGGCAAGCAAGCAAAAATATTTATTTTCGGAAAGAATTCCCTCCGGGATTTATGTCGTGTCCACAGAGATCGGTTCGAGGGAAAGAATGTCGTTCGACAGTCTCTCGCGTTAATGAGTTTGGATTAATGGTTTCAAACAAGAAAACATGAAAAGTAAACATTAAAACAAAAAGAACTTCATTCTTCAACAAGAAAAACTCGTCCGGCAATGCATACAAATCACTCCTCACAAACTTAAACTTACCGACCAATTATACTCCACCTACAATACTCATCAATATCACCCAGCATCGCTCACAACACAGGTTATGTCTAACGCAAAGTTGAGAAAACAACCGTGTTACTCTCTTCGTCACTCTCGCGAGCGAAGCCTCGAAACACGGAAGGCATTAAGCTTCGACGCCTATTAAAGATTGTTAGCCCTAAATCTATCTCTAGAATCCAGAAACTAACAGACAATTCTCCCTAATCGACGTTCGTGAAGGTTATGTCTAACGCGACACAAACCCCGCGCATAAAGCAAAAATTAGAGACAATTACCAATAAAGATTTGTAAAGCAAGTTTTATACAACGCCATGGGCGACAAATATACATGAGATCATAGTCAATACATACACACAACCCAACAAGAAAGAATACACAAAGAGGAAGAGAAATGAACCAAACACTTCACGGATTGTCGGAGCCGATCGATGAGAAATCCACCTCGGATCATCCACATGCAAGCTTCCATGTTGTTTTCTAAGCTAATCTACTGAAAAAATGAAGTTTGATGGAGTTGGAGCAAGAATCCCCAAAACCATCCCTAAAAAAAAGGACTAAAATGAATTATATACATTGCAAAATTTGCACTGTTCGCTAGGCGAACAGATCATTCGCTAGGCGAATGCACGAAAATGGCACTTAAGTGCCTACAAAAAGTTAAACCGCCTCTTGCTTTCTTCAGAGGTTTGCTAGGCGAACGATTTATTCGCTAGGCGAATGCTCGCCAGGACGTTCGCTAAGCGAACATTGGTATCTTTCACCTCTGACTCTTTCTGGCCCCCTTCGCTGGAACCTTCGCCAGCCTTCGCTGGGCGAACACTCGGTGGAACCTTCGCCAGCCTTCGCTGAGCGAACGTTCGCTGTCACACTCGCTAGGCGAACATGACAGAAAACCAGTCCCTTATTTGACCACAACTTCTGCACCGTAGCTCCGATTTACGCACGGACAGAAGCGCTGGAAAGCTTATTCAATGCTCTTCAAAACAATGGCATAATGACCTTTATTAGTTACCTACAAAAATGAGATAAAAATCAATTAAACGAAGTAATATTTACACGTTACGCAATATATACACTAAAACGTAAAGTAAACGTATTTATAACAAATCGGGTGTTATTCAAACGATATCAACAAAAAGTATCGATAAGTGCAACAAAACATATATACAAAAATAGGTACAATTTTCACTTATCAAACTCTCCCCAACTTACATAATTGTTTGTCCACAAACAAGAATCAAACAAACTTGAAAATGCACAAGAAATAACCAAAGAATGACGAATCAACAGGTTTTGAAAAACGGAAACGAATGAATGGTTCAAATGAAAATGGTACACACAAAAAGTAAATACTTACCACTAAACTACAACGATAACATAGTCACGAAACAAAAGCAAAGTACATAAATCATGCCAAAAATTCTAAAACAACACAAGTTCAAATGTGAATCACACCTAGCAAAAACAATCATCGGTAGATGAAAAACACAAAATGAGGTTCTTTCACTCCCACAACAATCTTGCAAACAAAAGACTAAATTATGCATACATCCACAAATTCACATTGAACATACAAAGACAAGAATCACAAGGGCTTTTCAAGGTTGTAGCGTGGCCGGGTAAACAAACAAGGGGCAATTTCTAAAGGTAATTGAAACAAAAACTTGCCTAAACCTAAGGGAGTGAAAACTCACAAAGATTCACACACAAAATTTCAACCAACTTCTTCCAAAATCCCAAGTGCTACACAACACACAATACTTATTTAGCACAATTATTGCAACTCTTTTTGTTTCCATTTTCAAGGATTTTTCTTTTTTCTTTCTTTTTCACTTTTTTCTTTTCTTTTCTTTGTCATATTTTTCTCTTTTTTTCTTTTCTTTTTCAATCCTCATAGAATTCAACCAATGAGTAAACAACCATTCTCTCCCCAACTTGAATTCAACCGCACCATCATGTGAATACTTCCTACTTTCTAAGGCAAGGAAAAAAATCCATACAACAACAAAAAGTTGAGGTCCAAGAACAAAATAATCAATCAAAATCCATACAAAAAGTAAATTTGACACTCATAGACAAGCATCAAACTCAAACAACATGGATAATGACCAAAGGCTCAAAGGGGTTACAAATGATCACACACTCACAAGGTGAATTGACTATTTGGCTAAGGTAGTTGTGCTCAAAATGAAACAATTGCCTTGATCACTTTCATGCATTCATATAAACAACACAAACAACAGATTCAACATAATAAAATCCAGTAAAACAAGAATGTCGGTACTCCGAGTATATGAACAATGGAAAGCCACCTCACAAAAAGGTTGGGAACTAAAGTGATTCACAATAGAACAAGTATACAAAAGAATGAATGACATGAAGATTGTAAAAAGCCTAAGTATCATGAATATGCTAAAGTATAGAAAGCGATAAATACATACCTCGAACGTGTACAAAACTTAACAAAATCATTACCATACATCCGCAAGTTGAAACGAACCAACTTGGAAAATCACAAAAGCATCCTCAAATAAGTCAATCAAAATCTGTGAGCAAACAACAACCAAAACTTTAGAAAAGAAAAACTATAAAACATGCTTGTTTTACGTCGTAAGCTCGACGCCTTTACGGTGCTTAATTAGAAACTTCCTTCATTCATGCCATGGTGATGTCTCACCGTGCAACCAAAAGCAAGCGTCCTAACTAAACACTTGAACAAACGTCAAAATGTACAAGTATCAATATAAACAAGTGAAAATATACAACATGTACGATATCTACAAAACTCAAAAACAAAGAAACTATTGCAATGCGATTCAATATCAAAACCAATCCCCGGCTACGGCGCCATTTTGTTGGATGCAGTATAGCGGCACGCAAGCAAAAATATTTATTTTCGGAAAGAATTCCCTCCGGGATTTATGTCGTGTCCACAGAGATCGGTTCGAGGGAAAGAATGCCGTTCGACAGTCTCTCGCGTTAATGAGTTTGGATTAATGGTTTCAAACAAGAAAACATGAAAAGTAAACATTAAAACAAAAAGAACTTCATTCTTCAACAAGAAAAACTCGTCCGGCAATGCATACAAATCACTCCTCACAAACTTAAACTTACCGACCAATTATACTCCACCTACAATACTCATCAATATCACCCAGCATCGCTCACAACACAGGTTATGTCTAACGCAAAGTTGAGAAAACAACCGTGTTACTCTCTTCGTCACTCTCGCGAGCGAAGCCTCGAAACACGGAAGGCATTAAGCTTCGACGCCTATTAAAGATTGTTAGCCCTAAATCTATCTCTAGAATCCAGAAACTAACAGACAATTCTCCCTAATCGACGTTCGTGAAGGTTATGTCTAACGCGACACAAACCCCGCGCATAAAGCAAAAATTAGAGACAATTACCAATAAAGATTTGTAAAGCAAGTTTTATACAACGCCATGGGCGACAAATATACATGAGATCATAGTCAATACATACACACAACCCAACAAGAAAGAATACACAAAGAGGAAGAGAAATGAACCAAACACTTCACGGATTGTCGGAGCCGATCGATGAGAAATCCACCTCGGATCATCCACATGCAAGCTTCCATGTTGTTTTCTAAGCTAATCTACTGAAAAAATGAAGTTTGATGGAGTTGGAGCAAGAATCCCCAAAACCATCCCTAAAAAAAAGGACTAAAATGAATTATATACATTGCAAAATTTGCACTGTTCGCTAGGCGAACAGATCATTCGCTAGGAGAATGCACGAAAATGGCACTTAAGTGCCTACAAAAAGTTAAACCGCCTCTTGCTTTCTTCAGAGGTTCGCTAGGCGAACGATTTATTCGCTAGGCGAATGCTCGCCAGGACGTTCGCTAAGCGAACATTGGTATCTTTCGCCTCTGACTCTTTCTGGCCCCCTTCGCTGGAACCTTCGCCAGCCTTCGCTGGGCGAACACTCGGTGGAACCTTCGCCAGCCTTCGCTGAGCGAACGTTCGCTGTCACACTCGCTAGGCGAACATGACAGAAAACCAGTCCCTTATTTGACCACAACTTCTGCACCGTAGCTCCGATTTACGCACGGACGGAAGCGCTGGAAAGCTTATTCAATGCTCTTCAAAACAATGGCATAATGACCTTTATTAGTTACCTACAAAAATGAGATAAAAATCAATTAAACCAAGTAATATTTACACGTTACGCAATATATACACTAAAACGTAAAGTAAACGTATTTATAACAAATCGGGTGTTATTCAAACGATATCAACAAAAAGTATCGATAAGTGCAACAAAACATATATACAAAAATAGGTACAATTTTCACTTATCAAACTCTCCCCAACTTACATAATTGTTTGTCCACAAACAAGAATCAAACAAACTTGAAAATGCACAAGAAATAACCAAAGAATGACGAATCAACAGGTTTTGAAAAACGGAAACGAATGAATGGTTCAAATGAAAATGGTACACACAAAAAGTAAATACTTACCACTAAACTACAACGATAACATAGTCACGAAACAAAAGCAAAGTACATAAGTCATGCCAAAAATTCTAAAACAACACAAGTTCAAATGTGAATCACACCTAGCAAACACAATCATCGGTTGATGAAAAACACAAAATGAGGTTCTTTCACTCCCACAACAATCTTGCAAACAAAAGACTAAATTATGCATACATCCACAAATTCACATTGAACATACAAAGACAAGAATCACAAGGGCTTTTCAAGGTTGTAGCGTGGCCGGGTAAACAAACAAGGGGCAATTTCTAAAGGTAATTGAAACAAAAACTTGCCTAAACCTAAGGGAGTGAAAACTCACAAAGATTCACACACAAAATTTCAACCAACTTTTTCCAAAATCCCAAGTGCTACACAACACACAATACTTATTTAGCACAATTATTGCAACTCTTTTTGTTTCCTTTTTCAAGGATTTTTCTTTTTTCTTTCTTTTTCACTTTTTTCTTTTCTTTTCTTTGTCATATTTTTCTCTTTTTTTCTTTTCTTTTTCAATCCTCATAGAATTCAACCAATGAGTAAACAACCATTCTCTCCCCAACTTGAATTCAACCGCACCATCATGTGAATACTTCCTACTTTCTAGGGCAAGGAAAAAAATCCATACAACAACACAAAGTTGAGGTCCAAGAACAAAATAATCAATCAAAATCCATACAAAAAGTAAATTTGACACTCATAGACAAGCATCAAACTCAAACAACATGGATAATGACCAAAGGCTCAAAGGGGTTACAAATGATCACACACTCACAAGGTGAATTGACTATTTGGCTAAGGTAGTTGTGCTCAAAATGAAACAATTGCCTTGATCACTTTCATGCATTCATATAAACAACACAAACAACAGATTCAACATAATAAAATCCAGTAAAACAAGAATGTCGGTACTCCGAGTATATGAACAATGGAAAGCCACCTCACAAAAAGGTTGGGAACTAAAGTGATTCACAATAGAACAAGTATACAAAAGAATGAATGACATGAAGATTGTAAAAAGCCTAAGTATCATGAATATGCTAAAGTATAGAAAGCGATAAATACATACCTCGAACGTGTACAAAACTTAACAAAATCATTACCATACATCCGCAAGTTGAAACGAACCAACTTGGAAAATCACAAAAGCATCCTCAAATAAGTCAATCAAAATCTGTGAGCAAACAACAACCAAAACTTTAGAAAAGAAAAACTATAAAACATGCTTGTTTTACGTCGTAAGCTCGACGCCTTTACGGTGCTTAATTAGAAACTTCCTTCATTCATGCCATGGTGATGTCTCACCGCGCAACCAAAAGCAAGCGTCCTAACTAAACACTTGAACAAACGTCAAAATGTACAAGTATCAATATAAACAAGTGAAAATATACAACATGTACGATATCTACAAAACTCAAAAACAAAGAAACTATTGCAATGCGATTCAATATCAAAACCAATCCCCGGCAACGGCGCCATTTTGTTGGATGCAGTATAGCGGCACGCAAGCAAAAATATTTATTTTCGGAAAGAATTCCCTCCGGGATTTATGTCGTGTCCACAGAGATCGGTTCGAGGGAAAGAATGCCGTTCGACAGTCTCTCGCGTTAATGAGTTTGGATTAATGGTTTCAAACAAGAAAACATGAAAAGTAAACATTAAAACAAAAAGAACTTCATTCTTCAACAAGAAAAACTCGTCCGGCAATGCATACAAATCACTCCTCACAAACTTAAACTTACCGACCAATTATACTCCACCTACAATACTCATCAATATCACCCAGCATCGCTCACAACACAGGTTATGTCTAACGCAAAGTTGAGAAAACAACCGTGTTACTCTCTTCGTCACTCTCGCGAGCGAAGCCTCGAAACACGGAAGGCATTAAGCTTCGACGCCTATTAAAGATTGTTAGCCCTAAATCTATCTCTAGAATCCAGAAACTAACAGACAATTCTCCCTAATCGACGTTCGTGAAGGTTATGTCTAACGCGACACAAACCCCGCGCATAAAGCAAAAATTAGAGACAATTACGAATAAAGATTTGTAAAGCAAGTTTTATACAACGCCATGGGCGACAAATATACATGAGATCATAGTCAATACATACACACAACCCAACAAGAAAGAATACACAAAGAGGAAGAGAAATGAACCAAACACTTCACGGATTGTCGGAGCCGATCGATGAGAAATCCACCTCGGATCATCCACATGCAAGCTTCCATGTTGTTTTCTAAGCTAATCTACTGAAAAAATGAAGTTTGATGGAGTTGGAGCAAGAATCCCCAAAACCATCCCTAAAAAAAAGGACTAAAATGAATTATATACATTGCAAAATTTGCACTGTTCGCTAGGCGAACAGATCATTCGCTAGGCGAATGCACGAAAATGGCACTTAAGTGCCTACAAAAAGTTAAACCGCCTCTTGCTTTCTTCAGAGGTTCGCTAGGCGAACGATTTATTCGCTAGGCGAATGCTCGCCAGGACGTTCGCTAAGCGAACATTGGTATCTTTCGCCTCTGACTCTTTCTGGCCCCCTTCGCTGGAACCTTCGCCAGCCTTCGCTGGGCGAACACTCGGTGGAACCTTCGCCAGCCTTCGCTGAGCGAACGTTCGCTGTCACACTCGCTAGGCGAACATGACAGAAAACCAGTCCCTTATTTGACCACAACTTCTGCACCGTAGCTCCGATTTACGCACGGACGGAAGCGCTGGAAAGCTTATTCAATGCTCTTCAAAACAATGGCATAATGACCTTTATTAGTTACCTACAAAAATGAGATAAAAATCAATTAAACCAAGTAATATTTACACGTTACGCAATATATACACTAAAACGTAAAGTAAACGTATTTATAACAAATCGGGTGTTATTCAAACGATATCAACAAAAAGTATCGATAAGTGCAACAAAACATATATACAAAAATAGGTACAATTTTCACTTATCAAACTCTCCCCAACTTACATAATTGTTTGTCCACAAACAAGAATCAAACAAACTTGAAAATGCACAAGAAATAACCAAAGAATGACGAATCAACAGGTTTTGAAAAACGGAAACGAATGAATGGTTCAAATGAAAATGGTACACACAAAAAGTAAATACTTACCACTAAACTACAACGATAACATAGTCACGAAACAAAAGCAAAGTACATAAGTCATGCCAAAAATTCTAAAACAACACAAGTTCAAATGTGAATCACACCTAGCAAACACAATCATCGGTTGATGAAAAACACAAAATGAGGTTCTTTCACTCCCACAACAATCTTGCAAACAAAAGACTAAATTATGCATACATCCACAAATTCACATTGAACATACAAAGACAAGAATCACAAGGGCTTTTCAAGGTTGTAGCGTGGCCGGGTAAACAAACAAGGGGCAATTTCTAAAGGTAATTGAAACAAAAACTTGCCTAAACCTAAGGGAGTGAAAACTCAGAAAGATTCACACACAAAATTTCAACCAACTTCTTCCAAAATCCCAAGTGCTACACAACACACAATACTTATTTAGCACAATTATTGCAACTCTTTTTGTTTCCTTTTTCAAGGATTTTTCTTTTTTCTTTCTTTTTCACTTTTTTCTTTTCTTTTCTTTGTCATATTTTTCTCTTTTTTTCTTTTCTTTTTCAATCCTCATAGAATTCAACCAATGAGTAAACAACCATTCTCTCCCCAACTTGAATTCAACCGCACCATCATGTGAATACTTCCTACTTTCTAAGGCAAGGAAAAAAATCCATACAACAACACAAAGTTGAGGTCCAAGAACAAAATAATCAATCAAAATCCATACAAAAAGTAAATTTGACACTCATAGACAAGCATCAAACTCAAACAACATGGATAATGACCAAAGGCTCAAAGGGGTTACAAATGATCACACACTCACAAGGTGAATTGACTATTTGGCTAAGGTAGTTGTGCTCAAAATGAAACAATTGCCTTGGTCACTTTCATGCATTCATATAAACAACACAAACAACAGATTCAACATAATAAAATCCAGTAAAACAAGAATGTCGGTACTCCGAGTATATGAACAATGGAAAGCCACCTCACAAAAAGGTTGGGAACTAAAGTGATTCACAATAGAACAAGTATACAAAAGAATGAATGACATGAAGATTGTAAAAAGCCTAAGTATCATGAATATGCTAAAGTATAGAAAGCGATAAATACATACCTCGAACGTGTACAAAACTTAACAAAATCATTACCATACATCCGCAAGTTGAAACGAACCAACTTGGAAAATCACAAAAGCATCCTCAAATAAGTCAATCAAAATCTGTGAGCAAACAACAACCAAAACTTTAGAAAAGAAAAACTATAAAACATGCTTGTTTTACGTCGTAAGCTCGACGCCTTTACGGTGCTTAATTAGAAACTTCCTTCATTCATGCCATGGTGATGTCTCACCGCGCAACCAAAAGCAAGCGTCCTAACTAAACACTTGAACAAACGTCAAAATGTACAAGTATCAATATAAACAAGTGAAAATATACAACATGTACGATATCTACAAAACTCAAAAACAAAGAAACTATTGCAATGCGATTCAATATCAAAACCAATCCCCGGCAACGGCGCCATTTTGTTGGATGCAGTATAGCGGCACGCAAGCAAAAATATTTATTTTCGGAAAGAATTCCCTCCGGGATTTATGTCGTGTCCACAGAGATCGGTTCGAGGGAAAGAATGCCGTTCGACAGTCTCTCGCGTTAATGAGTTTGGATTAATGGTTTCAAACAAGAAAACATGAAAAGTAAACATTAAAACAAAAAGAACTTCATTCTTCAACAAGAAAAACTCGTCCGGCAATGCATACAAATCACTCCTCACAAACTTAAACTTACCGACCAATTATACTCCACCTACAATACTCATCAATATCACCCAGCATCGCTCACAACACAGGTTATGTCTAACGCAAAGTTGAGAAAACAACCGTGTTACTCTCTTCGTCACTCTCGCGAGCGAAGCCTCGAAACACGGAAGGCATTAAGCTTCGACGCCTATTAAAGATTGTTAGCCCTAAATCTATCTCTAGAATCCAGAAACTAACAGACAATTCTCCCTAATCGACGTTCGTGAAGGTTATGTCTAACGCGACACAAACCCCGCGCATAAAGCAAAAATTAGAGACAATTACCAATAAAGATTTGTAAAGCAAGTTTTATACAACGCCATGGGCGACAAATATACATGAGATCATAGTCAATACATACACACAACCCAACAAGAAAGAATACACAAAGAGGAAGAGAAATGAACCAAACACTTCACGGATTGTCGGAGCCGATCGATGAGAAATCCACCTCAGATCATCCACATGCAAGCTTCCATGTTGTTTTCTAAGCTAATCTACTGAAAAAATGAAGTTTGATGGAGTTGGAGCAAGAATCCCCAAAACCATCCCTAAAAAAAAGGACTAAAATGAATTATATACATTGCAAAATTTGCACTGTTCGCTAGGCGAACAGATCATTCGCTAGGCGAATGCACGAAAATGGCACTTAAGTGCCTACAAAAAGTTAAACCGCCTCTTGCTTTCTTCAGAGGTTCGCTAGGCGAACGATTTATTCGCTAGGCGAATGCTCGCCAGGACGTTCGCTAAGCGAACATTGGTATCTTTCGCCTCTGACTCTTTCTGGCCCCCTTCGCTGGAACCTTCGCCAGCCTTCGCTGGGCGAACACTCGGTGGAACCTTCGCCAGCCTTCGCTGAGCGAACGTTCGCTGTCACACTCGCTAGGCGAACATGACAGAAAACCAGTCCCTTATTTGACCACAACTTCTGCACCGTAGCTCCGATTTACGCACGGACGGAAGCGCTGGAAAGCTTATTCAATGCTCTTCAAAACAATGGCATAATGACCTTTATTAGTTACCTACAAAAATGAGATAAAAATCAATTAAACCAAGTAATATTTACACGTTACGCAATATATACACTAAAACGTAAAGTAAACGTATTTATAACAAATCGGGTGTTATTCAAACGATATCAACAAAAAGTATCGATAAGTGCAACAAAACATATATACAAAAATAGGTACAATTTTCACTTATCAAACTCTCCCCAACTTACATAATTGTTTGTCCACAAACAAGAATCAAACAAACTTGAAAATGCACAAGAAATAACCAAAGAATGACGAATCAACAGGTTTTGAAAAACGGAAACGAATGAATGGTTCAAATGAAAATGGTACACACAAAAAGTAAATACTTACCACTAAACTACAACGATAACATAGTCACGAAACAAAAGCAAAGTACATAAGTCATGCCAAAAATTCTAAAACAACACAAGTTCAAATGTGAATCACACCTAGCAAACACAATCATCGGTTGATGAAAAACACAAAATGAGGTTCTTTCACTCCCACAACAATCTTGCAAACAAAAGACTAAATTATGCATACATCCACAAATTCACATTGAACATACAAAGACAAGAATCACAAGGGCTTTTCAAGGTTGTAGCGTGGCCGGGTAAACAAACAAGGGGCAATTTCTAAAGGTAATTGAAACAAAAACTTGCCTAAACCTAAGGGAGTGAAAACTCAGAAAGATTCACACACAAAATTTCAACCAACTTCTTCCAAAATCCCAAGTGCTACACAACACACAATACTTATTTAGCACAATTATTGCAACTCTTTTTGTTTCCTTTTTCAAGGATTTTTCTTTTTTCTTTCTTTTTCACTTTTTTCTTTTCTTTTCTTTGTCATATTTTTCTCTTTTTTTCTTTTCTTTTTCAATCCTCATAGAATTCAACCAATGAGTAAACAACCATTCTCTCCCCAACTTGAATTCAACCGCACCATCATGTGAATACTTCCTACTTTCTAAGGCAAGGAAAAAAATCCATACAACAACACAAAGTTGAGGTCCAAGAACAAAATAATCAATCAAAATCCATACAAAAAGTAAATTTGACACTCATAGACAAGCATCAAACTCAAACAACATGGATAATGACCAAAGGCTCAAAGGGGTTACAAATGATCACACACTCACAAGGTGAATTGACTATTTGGCTAAGGTAGTTGTGCTCAAAATGAAACAATTGCCTTGGTCACTTTCATGCATTCATATAAACAACACAAACAACAGATTCAACATAATAAAATCCAGTAAAACAAGAATGTCGGTACTCCGAGTATATGAACAATGGAAAGCCACCTCACAAAAAGGTTGGGAACTAAAGTGATTCACAATAGAACAAGTATACAAAAGAATGAATGACATGAAGATTGTAAAAAGCCTAAGTATCATGAATATGCTAAAGTATAGAAAGCGATAAATACATACCTCGAACGTGTACAAAACTTAACAAAATCATTACCATACATCCGCAAGTTGAAACGAACCAACTTGGAAAATCACAAAAGCATCCTCAAATAAGTCAATCAAAATCTGTGAGCAAACAACAACCAAAACTTTAGAAAAGAAAAACTATAAAACATGCTTGTTTTACGTCGTAAGCTCGACGCCTTTACGGTGCTTAATTAGAAACTTCCTTCATTCATGCCATGGTGATGTCTCACCGCGCAACCAAAAGCAAGCGTCCTAACTAAACACTTGAACAAACGTCAAAATGTACAAGTATCAATATAAACAAGTGAAAATATACAACATGTACGATATCTACAAAACTCAAAAACAAAGAAACTATTGCAATGCGATTCAATATCAAAACCAATCCCCGGCAACGGCGCCATTTTGTTGGATGCAGTATAGCGGCACGCAAGCAAAAATATTTATTTTCGGAAAGAATTCCCTCCGGGATTTATGTCGTGTCCACAGAGATCGGTTCGAGGGAAAGAATGCCGTTCGACAGTCTCTCGCGTTAATGAGTTTGGATTAATGGTTTCAAACAAGAAAACATGAAAAGTAAACATTAAAACAAAAAGAACTTCATTCTTCAACAAGAAAAACTCGTCCGGCAATGCATACAAATCACTCCTCACAAACTTAAACTTACCGACCAATTATACTCCACCTACAATACTCATCAATATCACCCAGCATCGCTCACAACACAGGTTATGTCTAACGCAAAGTTGAGAAAACAACCGTGTTACTCTCTTCGTCACTCTCGCGAGCGAAGCCTCGAAACACGGAAGGCATTAAGCTTCGACGCCTATTAAAGATTGTTAGCCCTAAATCTATCTCTAGAATCCAGAAACTAACAGACAATTCTCCCTAATCGACGTTCGTGAAGGTTATGTCTAACGCGACACAAACCCCGCGCATAAAGCAAAAATTAGAGACAATTACCAATAAAGATTTGTAAAGCAAGTTTTATACAACGCCATGGGCGACAAATATACATGAGATCATAGTCAATACATACACACAACCCAACAAGAAAGAATACACAAAGAGGAAGAGAAATGAACCAAACACTTCACGGATTGTCGGAGCCGATCGATGAGAAATCCACCTCGGATCATCCACATGCAAGCTTCCATGTTGTTTTCTAAGCTAATCTACTGAAAAAATGAAGTTTGATGGAGTTGGAGCAAGAATCCCCAAAACCATCCCTAAAAAAAAGGACTAAAATGAATTATATACATTGCAAAATTTGCACTGTTCGCTAGGCGAACAGATCATTCGCTAGGCGAATGCACGAAAATGGCACTTAAGTGCCTACAAAAAGTTAAACCGCCTCTTGCTTTCTTCAGAGGTTCGCTAGGCGAACGATTTATTCGCTAGGCGAATGCTCGCCAGGACGTTCGCTAAGCGAACATTGGTATCTTTCGCCTCTGACTCTTTCTGGCCCCCTTCGCTGGAACCTTCGCCAGCCTTCGCTGGGCGAACACTCGGTGGAACCTTCGCCAGCCTTCGCTGAGCGAACGTTCGCTGTCACACTCGCTAGGCGAACATGACAGAAAACCAGTCCCTTATTTGACCACAACTTCTGCACCGTAGCTCCGATTTACGCACGGACGGAAGCGCTGGAAAGCTTATTCAATGCTCTTCAAAACAATGGCATAATGACCTTTATTAGTTACCTACAAAAATGAGATAAAAATCAATTAAACCAAGTAATATTTACACGTTATGCAATATATACACTAAAACGTAAAGTAAACGTATTTATAACAAATCGGGTGTTATTCAAACGATATCAACAAAAAGTATCGATAAGTGCAACAAAACATATATACAAAAATAGGTACAATTTTCACTTATCATAAATACAAGGATCCATGACTCGGGTCGTCTTCTAGACGTAGAAGCGGACGGGAACAGGGGATGCCTTGGTACGGTTATTGATTAGCGAGATCCTTGAGTAACAGGCTCAGGACTTACTTTGGCACTAGTGTGAGTTAACAGGCTCACGAGTGTGAATGTTTATATGGCGTGTGTGTACTCAAAGTCTTTTCCCTTCCCTTTGACTTGAGTTAGGCTTATTAGAACCTTGTAAATCCGAGAGGAATTTAAGATAGGGAACTCACTGAGATTTGATGTATCTCACCCCACTGTTGTTGTTTACATCACAGGTACTGCAGGTTCCGCGAAGGGTAAGGATAAGGCTGTGTGATTATCCTCACTTATCTGTTGGCTTTGCTTCCGTTGTGAAGATTTTTGAGATCATTATCTAATCTAGTTCTTAGAATTTGTCTTTGGAACATCTTGTAGATATACTATGCCGTAGTTATTTTGTATTTAGTATTTTGGGCATGTATATGTATAATGTGTTATTTAGGAACTTATTGTATATTTCAGTACCAAACGTGGAATTCATGTATAATATGTGCTTTGATGTATGTATGTATATGTGGGCGTTACAGTTGGTATCAGAGCAGGTCGTATCCTCGACCTAGCCATGAAATATTATAAGTGTTTCTTTCCGTTTCATATGTGTTGTGTCGCCATTGGTCTTATGTGTTATATTTATGGTATTGAGCCCGATCAACTTAATCCTATCTGTATGACATTTAGGAACATGGCCGACCGGCGCAGAAACAACCGTGGTAGACCGAGAACTACTCCAGCTGGGGCAAATCTGCCAGGGGACGAAGGGAATGCCCCTCTGTATCAATTCATGCAACAGATGCAGCAACAGCAGAATCAATTTGTGCAACAAATGGTACAGCAAATGGCTGGTGCTGTGCATCCTCCAGTGGTTGTGCCAGAAGTTGCAGGGGGAACCTTTAGGGATTTCATTCGTATGAATCCTCCAGAGTTTCAGGGAGGATTAGATCCGGCAAAGGCGCATGAGTGGATATCCGGTATGGAGCGGATTTTCTTGATCGTTCAGTGTAGTGAAGAAAATAAGGTTGTTTTCGCTTCTCACTTGTTAAAGGGTCCTGCCATGAGATGGTGGGAAAACGCTTCAGCATTAATGACAATTCAGGAGGTACCGAAAGTATGGGAGCAATTTAAGATAACTTTTATGGATAAGTATTTTCCAAGTTCCTTAAGGTCTAAAAAAGAATTCGAGTTTCAGCAGCCGAGACAAGGTAACTTGACAGTGGCTTCTTATGCAGAAATGTTCGAGGTTATGGCTGCTTATTCTAGACAAGCCATGTATGCCCCTGATGAGAGGTGGAAGATAGATCAGTTTCTTTTTGGTTTAAGGGCTGAAATTTCACACAGTGTGTCTCAGAGGGAATTTACTAGCTATGCTGAATTGTTACGACAGTGTTAGTGGCGGGGCATAGTTTGAAGAAGGTACAAGCGGAAGGAGAACTAAGTAGAGTGAATCAAAGTGATCGTGGGTGATTAAATCAACAATTCAGATCGAGACATCAATCATTCAAGGGGAAGCAAGTTCAGAGTTCTAAGTCTAGTGCGTCTCCGGTATGCCGTACTTGTGGTAGGAATCATTTTGGGAGGTGCAATTGGGAAGGAATAAGATGTTATCAGTGTAATAAGGTGGGCCATTTATCAAGGGATTATCCTCAGAAGAGGAATCAGATGCAAGAAAAGAATACCGATCGAGTGTATACCTTGGAGCAAGGAAGACAAAGGGTGATAACTCCTTGATTGCGGGTACGTGTTTTGTGAATGGAAATCCTTGTTTTGTTTTATTTGATTGTGGGGCAACACATTCTTTTGTGTCCACGTGATGCGTGAAGCGACTAGGGTTGCAAGCTGTTCCTTTGTCTCTACCCATGCTGGTTACTACTGCCATGGATGAAATTGTTGAAACACCGTTGATGTGTGAAAATTGTGTATTATCGGTGAATGAAAGAGTCTTCCAGATTGATCTTATTTGTTTGCCGCTTAAGAAAGTGGATGTTGTTCTAGGAATGGATTGGCTTTCAGCTAATTCGGTATTTATCGGGTGTGAAGAAAAACTAATCATTATTCCATCTGTTGAAGCTACTCCGAAGGATGTGTTAACTACTATTTTAGAAGGTACGGTTGGAATGATTAATTTCTTGTTTGAGGAGGAAAAGTTTGTTCTTATGATTCTTACTAAGGAGGAGAGTAGTAACCTTCAAGTTTCGAGTATTCCGGTAGTTTGTGACTTTCCTGAAGTTTTCCCGAGGATATCACTTCTCTTCCTCCAGAGCGGGAAGTGGAATTCTCTATTGACCTGATACCGGGAACGACTCCAATATCCGTTTCTCCATATCGGATAGCACCACTTGAATTAAGAGAATTAAAGGACCAATTGGAAGAATTAATGGCTAAGCATTTTATTCGACCCAGTGTTTCACCCTGGGGAGCTCCAGTGTTGTTGGTAAAGAAAAAGGATGGTGGAATGTGGTTGTGTATTGATTACCGTCAGTTGAATAAGGTCACCATCAAGAACAAATGCCTATTGCCAAGGATAGACGATTTGTTAGATCAATTGAAAGGAGCCTGTGTGTTCTCGAAGATTGATTTACGGTCGGGTTATCATCAGATTCGGGTGAAGAGTTTAGACATACCAAAGACTGCATTTAGAACCCGTTATGGTCATTATGAATTTTTGGTGATGCCTTTCGGTGTGACGAATGCTCCGGCAGTTTTCATGGATTATATGAATCGGATATTTCAACCTTATTTGGACCAATTTATGGTGATTTTCATTGATGACATTCTTATCTATTCTCATGATCCTCAAGAGCACGGAGAACACCTAAGAATCGTTTTATCCATCTTGCAAGAGAGGCAACTTTTTGCTAAGTTAAGTAAGTGTGAGTTCTGGATGTCGGAGGTTAATTTTCTGGGACATGTCATATCTCAAGGGGGTGTAGCGGTTGATCCATCAAAAGTTGAAGCAGTGATAAATTGGGAGAGACTGAAGAATGTGTCTGAAGTTAGAAGCTTTTTTGGGACTAGCAGGTTATTATAGAAGGTTTATTAAAGGCTTTTCCCAACTGGCCTTGCCGATGACGAGACTTACTCGGAAGGATTGTTCTTATGAATGGGATTCGGCTTGTGAGCAAAGTTTTATGAATTTGAAGGAAAGGTTGACGACCGCTCTTGTTTTGGTTATCCCTGATCCTAGCAAGTCGTATGAGGTATTTTGTGATGCCTCGAAGATGGGATTAAGGGGTGTGTTAATGCAAGATGGACATGTAGTGGCTTATGCTTCTAGACAGTTGAAAGTCCATGAAGAGAATTATCCAACTCATGATTTAGAATTGGCGGCAGTTGTGTTTACCTTGAAAGTGTGGCCTCACTATTTGTATGGGGTACGTTTTGAGATGTTTAGCGACCACAAGAGCTTAAAGTACCTCTTTGATCAGAAGGAGTTGAACATATGCGTCAAAGGAGGTGGATGGAATATTTGAAAGATTATGACTTGGAACTAAGATACCATCCGGGTAAAGCGAATAAAGTGGCGGATGCATTGAGTAGGAAAGTGTTGCATAATGCCGAGTTGATGATGCTAGAGTATACTTTATTGGAAAAATTTCGAGATCTAAATCTTCAATTTAATTGGACTCCTAATTGTGTGATTTTGGGGAATTTGGATATCAATTCTAATCTTAGGGAAGAAATCCAACAAGAGCAAGGGTTAGATGAGGAATTGCAAGGAGTGTTATTGCAACCGGGTTTTGTGCGAGCTACCGACGAAGTTATTGTATTTAACCGAAGGATGTGTATTCCGGACAACACGGAGTTAAAAAGGAGGATTTTGGATGAAGCGCATAAGGGTGCTTTTACTATACATCCGAGATCTTCAAAGATGTACCAAGATCTAAAGAGAGACTATTGGTGGTCCGGGATGAAAAGAGATATTGCGATGTATGTGTCGGAATGTGCGGTGTGTCAACAAGTGAAGATCGAGCACCAAAGGTCAGGTGGCTTGTTGCAACCTTTAGAAATTCCGGTGTGGAAATGGGATAGTATTTCGATGAATTTCGCCGTGGGATTACCCCGTGCCCAAGGTGGTTATGATTCGATTTGGGTGATTGTGGATCGGTTGACGAAGTCTGCTCATTTCTTGGCCGTAAAGACTACTTATAAGGCGAGTCATCTCGCAAGGTTGTTCATTTCGGAGATAGTGAGGTTGCATGGTATTCCTACTAGTATCGTTTCTGATAGAGATCCAAAGTTCACTTCGAGATTTTGGAGAGCTTTTCAACAAGCTATGGGAATGAAGTTGTGTTTGAGTACGTCGAATCATCCACAAACGGATGGCCAGACGGAACGGACAATACAAACCATGGAAGACATGTTGAGGGCTTGTGTCCTTGGAAGTGGAGGAAATTTGATAGAACTTTTGCCATTGATTGAGTTCTCTTATAATAACAGTTATCATGCAAGCATTGGTATGGCACCTTATGAGGCGTTATATGGTAGGAAGTGTAGGACACCGTTGTGTTGGGCAGAAGTGGGAGAAGATAGAATGTTGGGACCCGAGATCATTCACTAAACTACGGAGAAAATTAAGATGATCCATGATAAGATCAAACAAGCCCAAGATCGTCAAAGGAGTTATGCGGATAACCGTAGAAGACCTTTAGAATTTGAAGAACGCGATCACGTGTTTTTGAAAGTTACTCCGAGATTGCGGTTGAAAGGACCGTTTCGGTCGCGGAAGTTAAGTCCGAGATACGTGGGACCGTATCAGATATTGGAAAGAATTGGTGAAGTAGCCTACAGATTAGCCTTACCGCCTTCTCTGTCGGAGATGCACGATGTTTTTCATGTGTCTCAACTTCGGAAATTTGTCCCAGATCCTCTTCAGCCAATTTTACCAGATACAATTGAGATAGAAGCAGATTTGACCTTTGAGCCTCAACCGAGTCGTATCACCGGAAGAGAAACTAAAGTGTTAAGGAATAAAGAGATTCCTCTTGTTAAAGTCCAGTGGGATGAGACGCATCCGGGCGATGCAACTTGGGAATTGGAATCGGAAATACGGGAGGTCTATCCCCATCTTTTTAGGTAATTGTTTTAAATTCGTGGGAGAATTTCTGTTTAAGGGGGGGAGGATGTAATACCCCGTAAAATTCTGAACGTTTTGGATAATACTATTTTGACCAACTGGGTTCCGGTGTACTCTGAGCAATTATTGGATAAAATAATTGGAGTAAACTAACGAACTCGGACAGATTAGATTAATACTATTTAACTGGGAATTTTATTAATCGGTGCATTTGAGATAATTTGGATAATTAGTTGTATGACCAATTAATATTCCTATGTATATTTTCTTTTCCTTTTCCTTATTTGAAAGAAGATAGAAAACTTGGAGAATGAAAAGGCAAGGAAAGAAAAAGGAAAGGAAAGAAGAGGAAAAAGCTCAAGAACACTAAATCTTCAACCATCATCCAATCTTCATCGAATCAACTCATCTTCTTCATCATCATCCTCTGTATAAGGTGGGTTCTAGATAGATGCTCTAGATGTAGAATTCCATGTGATTTAGAGTCAGGTTGGAATTGTGAGAAAATGAATAATTATGGCGAAATCATGAACTTAATGGATGAAATACGATATAATCGTTGTTAAATGCTTGTTGTTATGATCATACTATGTTTTGATGGCTATAATGAGGTTTGGGTGTGTTTTTATTGGAAAATTATTGTTTTGGGATGAAGAACAGCGCTGTAGAGAAGTTGGGTTTTCCAGGCTTCGCCTAGCGAACCTGGGGCGAGTCGCAGCGAACATATTTTCGAGGGTTCGCCTAGTGAACCCGTCAGCGTAGGTCAGCGAATGTTCGCTAATGACGTTCGCCTAGCGAACTTTGTGCTTTTTCAGTGTTGTTTGCTACTGCCTCGCTTCGCTGAGTTGTTCGCGAAGCGAAGGGCGAGGCGAAGGTTTGCCACGGAGTTCGCGAAGCGAACTTTATGTCTGTTTTGTTCTGTTTGTACATTCGCCAGGAGCTTCGCCTAGCGAAGGCTGGAGCGAAGGCTCGCTGGGACATTCGCCTAGCGAACATAGCAGGTTATGTAGTTTTGTTTCTCTCATAACTTTTGACTCGTTTATCCGTTTTGCGTATTCTTGATATCGATGTGAAACTGTGAATGTCCTCTATATAATCGAAGGAAGAGATATTGGTTTTAATGCCCGATTAATTAAATCGGAGGGAACCGTAAATTCGTAAAATTGGGAATATGTGGAATTATGGGATTCCATTGTGTGATTGATGACTAATTGCCTATGTTCTTATTGTTAAGCATGTTTGAGTATGTATGCATGTTAAAATATCAAATAGGTAGAGTGAGGAATATCACCGTAAATAATTGTCAGATAGTGTGGAATAACATCGTGACAACGCTCGTGCAGAAGAGGCCGAGGCGTGTGTGTAGTAATCATAACCGATTGATCTTGCGGTGTAGTTTCATGAGACTCGAGCACCTCCTCTGAAACGTATGCACAATTACTTGGCAGGTTTGATTCCCGCGTATAGTACGATTGGAGCCTACGGGTAAAGAGACTTGTGACGGTGTACGGGTCGTGTGAAGTGACGGATCACGGTGTACGGGCCGATGATCCCGAATCCAATTCGTATGCCAAGTAAATACAAGGATCCATGACTCAGGTCGTCTTCTAGACGTAGAAGCGGACGGGAACAGGGGATGCCTTGGTACGGTTATTGATTAGCGAGATCCTTGAGTAACAGGCTCAGGACTTACTTTGGCACTAGTGTGAGTTAACAGGCTCACGAGTGTGAATGTTTATATGGCGTGTGTGTACTCAAAGTCTTTTCCCTTCCCTTTGACTTGAGTTAGGCTTATTAGAACCTTGTAAATCCGAGAGGACTTTAAGATAGGGAACTCACTGAGATTTGATGTATCTCACCCCACTGTTGTTGTTTACATCACAGGTACTGCAGGTTCCGCGAAGGGTAAGGATAAGGCTGTGTGATTATCCTCACTTATCTGTTGGCTTTGCTTCCGTTGTGAAGATTTTTGAGATCATTATCTGATATAGTTCTTAGTATTTGTCTTTGGAACATCTTGTAGATATACTATGCCGTAGTTATTTTGTATTTAGTATTTTGGGCATGTATATGTATAATGTGTTATTTAGGAACTTATTGTATATTTCAGTACCAAACGTGGAATTCATGTATAATATATGCTTTGATGTATGTATGTATATGTGGGCGTTACAAATATTGACAATTATTAATATGATTTATATCTTTAATGAATTTCCCAAACAATATTAAATCCATTATAATATATTAAAACACAATTATAAAACAATTGATTGATAATCACCTATTTTGCCACCTCATTAAAATGATGAGGTCTCGTCATAAAAAACTATTTATTCATTTCTTATCAAATTCATTGAAACATAACTCTCATTAAACAATAAAAATCATATAAACATCTTTATTATCACATTTGCAACATCATATAAATATAATTTCACATATATTATTCTCTTACATAATCTAACATTTTGTTTGTCATTAAACTTGTATTTGTATTCAATATATAATTCTACAAATACAATAAACAAATAAATAATAATAACAATTTGTTGAATTCTTCGATATCCAAAAATTTCATTTATTCTACCAATTACTATATAAAAAAATTCATAAACTACTTCAACAATTTTTAGGGTAAATATTTTAGCAAGTTAAATTCTATCAATAAAAAGAAAATATTAAGAATGAATTTATTCTTCTCTAAAATATACTTAAATGTGTTCATATGAGATACTCATAGAGTCAACACATAATTTTTCATTAATAAAAATATATTTAAGTTGTAATGTATGACATAAATTTCTCATTAAAAGATTATACTCTAACAATATAAATTTAGTTTATTTTATTATTTAGAAAAAAGATTATAACAACCATATAACTCATCTTTAAATTGAGTCGTTAAAGTTTAACATGTCTATATTATATAAAATATTATATGTTTCAAGCATGTTATATTACTTTTTTCTTAAATAACTAATTTTATTTTTTTGGAAAAAATACACATTTTATAATACTTGAACCTCATACTTATATAACTCATATATATTTTGTTGCAAGGGTAAAATAAAGTTATATAATATCTTATTGTTGAAACGAATATCAATATTAATTATGTACCTTAATAAAGTTACTTTTAAAAATATTATGATACTGACAAGTCAAGTTCATTTTCAAGAGAAAATAGCGTACATTTTTTATTTTATAAAATTCACTTTGATATTGTCCTTAGAGATACACTTAAAGTCAACATAGAATTTTTCATTAACAAAAATATTTATAAGTTTTAATGTACATAAAAATCTCATTTAAAGAGATTATTTTATATATTGAATTTTTTTTCTGGAGTTTTATATACCAATCCTAGGCCATATATAATAATATTAAGTATCACAAATAGAAAAAAAATTCTATGTGCCCATCGAAACACGCGGTTCAACATGTTATTTATGACTGTTGTTGGAAAGACAATTCATAGATTTATTTAAAAACCTAGTAAAGGAAATGTTGTTGGTTTTGAGTGTATGTAGGAGAGTTGGTGTGGCTAGATGACCAAGACGTTGGTGCCATAGTGGTAGGGTGGTTAAGGCTTGGGTAAGACATGTGTGTGGTTGATGTAGGGAGAGAGTGAGCTTGTACACATTGTCTTAATTCAGATCACGCATAAGTATCTCCCTCCTTCGTAGATCCGTTACCTTGAAATACAAAGGAAAAAATGTAAAAGAAACTTGATAAGTTTGACATAATTGAGAAACATAAATAAGATTTTGAGTGATGTTAAGAACAAATAGAACATTGGATAAATGAAGAGGTGAAGAAGTAGAGGTAGACATGGATGTAGAACCAACATATGTAATGGTTAGAAAATTACCATTTGCAAATTGAAGATAATCATTTCCATTGTACTATCCTTTTATTGACATATTATGTAAGTCATTGGTGATGTGATGAGATACACCAGAATCAAGAAACCATGATGGTGGTGCGGTGTAAGATGGGCCAGCGTTTTGAGAAACATGAGCAGATAGATGATGCGGTTTGTTGGGGAAACAACCTATTTTGAAGCAAGTCTGGGCTGACTAACTTGATTTGTTGCAGTATTGACACACCACACTTTGTTTCTTTTTGTTGTTTCCAAAGTTAGAGTTTGGTGCAGATGGGCAACTGCAACCATAGCCTTATCGAGGACGATAATGGACATGATTAGTAGTGACTGGGAGCACTTCATTCTTGTGTTCCTCATGTTATAAAAATATCTTAAAAGCAATTAGCTTGTCATATAAATCATGAAACAAAATAGGCGAATCACAATACAGGTGGGTGTCGTGAATTCGTAAAACTTAGGTCCCAAGACATGAATTACGTAAATGACCAACTCGATATCATCAAAAGGATGCCCAATGAGAGATAACTCATCAGAAATGGATTTGATAGACAAAATGTGTTATGAAGCCGAAGATGTTCCTTTTTTGAGAGAGTTGAGGTGCTCTTTTAAGGACATGATTCGAGACCGAGATCAGTTGATAAATACTCGTTGGAGAGCAAGTAAAGCTTCACTAGATGTATCTGTTGAAGCCATGACTGAGCAAGCTTTCAGATCACAAGAGCCAAGAAAATCTATATAAAGGATCTTGTCTTCACGAATCCAGTCCGGAATGCCAGATTAGCGATTTCATTACCTTCATATGTAATTGTGGTAGGAGGACACGGTTCGTCACTAGTTACAAAGTCGTCAAGATCGCGTGCCATTATGAGATAATGGATTTGTTTATACCATGCAGGATAACTAGTAGAGTTGAGTTTGATTGGCAGTTGTGTGTTTGTATTGAACATGATAAGGTCTTTTTCTGAGGGAGAGGACAATGAGGTAAGAGGTGCTGCCATAGTTTTGGATCGAAAAAAAATGGCTATTATGTTAATTATCAGGCTAATACCAAATAGAGAAATAGGACTTTTTATATTGATATGTCAAGAGATAAGCATACATATGCATGAGCAAACCGTGTGCTCCAAGAACTAATTCAATGCCAATAATATAAGAATGGAAAAGAGATCATTACATATAATTACATTTGACTTTTCCAGATCTGTAAGGTTTGTAGTTAATACTAATTATGTGTGGCTCCTTTATTGTAGTTAATGCTAATTATGCGTCGCTCCTTTATTATAGTTAATTCTAATTATGTGTGGCTCCTTTACATAGACTCTTAATATATATAGAGTAGCATAGATAATGCAAATAGTCTCCCAATTCTTAAGAAACGATATTCCACCGCTCCTTTTGATTTCATTCTTCAATGGCTCATTCAAATATGGTTTCAATCAAATTAATATTGATCATTGTGACAACCATTGCTTTGGTTAATGTGATGACTGTAGGAGCAGAGAAAACATGGTGTGTGGCTAAGATTGGGGCTAGTACTCAACAATTGCTCGATGGTTTAAATTATGCATGTGGAGGTGGAGCTGATTGTGGCCCTATTCAACCTAATGAAATATGTTATGAGCCAAACACAGTCCGTGATCATGCTTCCTATGCTTTTAATAGTTTCTATCAAAGAAAGAATAAAGCTAGCGGCACTTGTGATTTTTCTGGGAGTGCGCACATTGTCTCTATCGACCCTAGTATGATATTAATACTCACTATACTTAACTTTTTTTATTAAATTTATTTATATGGTAGACTTAATTAATCATATATATGTTGTGGGTCACTTTTATTTGATCTCATTTTTTTTTTTGTATAGGCTCCGGAAAATGTGTATACCCATGAACATGAAGGTAAAGATTTTCAAATTCTAGAATATTTTGATTTTTTTTACGTGCGTTTTTTTAAGGTAACTAATTGGGGTCAACGTTTATTTTGTTTGAAGGTAAAATTGCTAAAATGCCGCATGCATCGACCAGGACTTCACAAAGCAAGATACCTTCAAATAAAAGAAGAAACACTCTAAAACTACAATATTGCATTCTCTTGAAATACATTTTTGTTATGTATTTTCAATTATTAAAAAAATTATAAGAATTATATTCTTATTTGTAAAAGATCAATTTTGTAAACTATTTATTTATAATTTTATTTAATAAACATATATCATTATTGAGTTAAAAATATTTGTTGTTATAGAGTATATGATTTAATGAAACTTATGTTAGATTAGATTTCTTCAAAGTTATAGTCTTTAGTCTTCATTATTAAGTAGTTTTGTGTTGCTAATACTGATTTATTCGTGAACATAAATGATAAACAACATGGGTGAGAAATATATTCACAATGAATTTTATACTAAGATCCTTAACATACTTCTCACTCAAACTCTTACAAAAATATTAGATAACTATTTACAACAAACCCATAGGGACCTTGGAGATGCTAAATGTCAAACTTGAGAAACAACTAAATTTTATTATGAGTTGATTTTGGGTGTTTAAGCGGTTAATGTTAGAATAATAAGAGAACTTTTATACCAATGATATGTAATTTTGTATTTGTAACAACATGGTCAACATCACAATTTAGTTAACATAATGTATTTGGTTAGAATTGAGTTAGACTAGTTGTATAAATGATGCCACCAAAATCACTACTTGCACATTTTGTTTTCTAAATCGGGATCTCATTTATCTAAGTAATATAATGTTATTCTCTTTCTCTCTCTCTCTCTCTCTCTCTCTCTCTCTCTCACACACACACACACACAGATATATATATATATATATATATATATATATATATTTACATAATAAAATAATGACCTTTCTTTGTATTCGTGAGAAATGAAAAAATATTAATAGTATTAGTTGAACATATAACATGAGTATGAGCTAGTTAATTTAAATCTTACATACTTGGAAGTAATATAATATTATTCTCTCTCTTTCTCTCTCTCTCTCTCTCTCTCTCTCTCACTCTCTCTCTCACACACACACCCACACACAGATATATATATATATATATACATATATAATGAAATAGTGACCTTTCTTCGTATTCGTGAGAAATGAAAAAATATAAATAGTATTAGTTGAACATACAACATGAGTATGAACTAGTCAATTTATATCTTACATACTTGGAGAAGACACGTGATCAAATGATACCAACTGAATATACCATAACAATATTGGGGGAGTTTTTCACAAGGGAGCATTGAACATTGAGTTAAGAGCAACACAAGTGAGAGAGACACCACATATTCACTCAAAACCTTAAGGTGATAGGTGTGTGGGTTCTGCGACTCTAACTGACACTTGAAATATTTATTCTCAACACTCCCCCTCAAGTGTGAGTCCACAATTCTCCCCCTCAAGTGAAACCTCTTTTGTCCACATATATTTGTACCGTCGTTGACACCTCTTTTCTGGGCAATTCGATACACCTCTTCCTGGGCATTTTGATTTCAACAGGATACCTCTTCTTGGGCATTTCGATATAAGTAAGTTGGTCTCTTTCCTAAACCAAAGGCTCATGATACAACCGTTGGAGTAATTTTTCACTAGGGAGCATTGAACATTGGGTCAAGAGCAACACAAGTGAGAGAGACACGACATATTCACCCAAAATCTTAAGGTGATAGGTGAGTGGGTTATCCCATTTATAAATGCTCAACTCTCCACATTTATATCCAATGTAGGACTCCAACTCACACTTGAATTTATTATTCTCAACACTCCCCCTCAAGTGTGAGTCCACAATGATTATTGGGGGAGTTTTTCACTAGAGAGCATTGAACATTGGGTCAAGAGCAACATAAGTGAGAGAGACACCACATATTCACCCAAAAATTTAAGGTTTTGGACGAATATGTGGTGTCTCTCTCAATTGTATTTCTCTTGACCCAATGTTCAATGCTCCCTAGTAAAAAACTCCCCCAACAAACAGAATCTTAATTAGGAAATTTCTATGCATATACGTCTTGTTACAAGTGATCTGTAACACCCATACATAACAACATACATCAAAGCATATATATTATACACGAGTCCAAGTATTTGGTACTGAAATACCATAAGTTCCTAGCTAACACAATATTTACATTAAATGCCCTAAATACGAAGTTCTAAAGCCTACGACATAACATATACAAGATGTCCTAAAAAAACACTAAGAACTAGATCAATGCAATGATCTCAAAATAAAATGCCATAGCGAAAGCCATGCTATCTTAAAAGCTACGATCCATAAGGAAGAGTCAAACCACTTTGTCCTTACCGCTCGCCGAACTTGTAGTACCTGTGATGTAAACAACAACGTGGGGGGAGATACGTCGAATCTCAGTGAGTTCGCTATCTTATAGTCCTCTTGGCTTTACAATGTTAAATCCTGAGCTTGTTAACTCAAGAATCTCGCTAATCAATAATCGTACCAAGGCATCCACTTTTCCCGTCCGCTTCTACGTCTAGAAGGCGACCCGAGTCATGAATCCTTGTAGTTACTTGGCATACGAATTGAATTCGGGATCACCGGCCTGTTAACCGTGAACTGTCACTTCTCATGGCCTGTTAACCATCACAAGTCTCAACCCAATGCATAGGCTCCAATCGTACTACACGTAGGGAATCAAACCTACCAAGTAATTGTGCATACGTTTCAGAGGAGGAGCTCGAGTCTCATGAAACTACACTGCAATACAAATCGGTTATGATTACTAGACACACGCCTCGGCCTCTCATGCACGAGCATTGTCACTATGTCATTCCACACTTTTCTACATTGTATACGATAATGTTCCTCACTCTACCTATTTCATATTTTAACACGCATACATATTCAAACATGCTTAACCATAAGAACATAGGCAATTAGTCATCAATCTCATAATGGAAACATATAATTCCACATACCACAAATTATACAAGTTACGGTTCCCTCCGATTTATTTAATTGGGCATCAAAACCAGCATCTTTTACTGTCATCATCATACACATTATTTCCACGGCTTTCTATTGATATAAAAAACACTCAAATAGGATAAGCGGATCAAAAGTTAGGAAAGAAACAAAACTGCATAACCTAACATGTTCGCTAAGCGAACTACCCAGTGAGCATTCGCTCCAGCCTTCGCTAGGCGAAGCCCCTGGCGAATGAACAAACAGAACAAAACAGACGTAAAGTTCACTTCGCGAATTTCCTGGCGAACATTCGCCTCGCCCTTCGCTTCGCGAACAACTCAGCGAAGCAAGGCAGAACCAAACAACACTGAAAAGGTCCAAAGTTCGCTAGGCGAACGTCGTTGGCGAACCTTAGCTGACCTTCGCTGACGGGTTCGCTAGGCGAACCCTCAAAAATCTATTCGCTGCGAATTGCCCCAGGTTCGCTAGGCGAAGCCTGGAAAATCCCACTTCTCAACAGCGCTGTTCTTCAACCCAAAATCAATAATTTTCCAATCAAAACACCCCCAAACCTTATTATAACCATCAAAACATAGCATGATCATAATAACAAGCATTTAACAACAATTATATTGCATTTCATCCGTTAAATTCATAATTTTAACACAATTACTCATTTTCTCACAATTCCAACCTAACTCTAAAACACATGGAAATCTACATCTAGAGCATCTATCTAGAACCCACCTCGAGATTAGATGATGATGAAGATTGGAAGATGCTTTGATGAAGGATTGATGATGATCTTAGCTCTTGAAATCCTTGGATTTCTTCTCTTTTCCTTTCTTCCCTTTTTCTTTCCTTTTCCTTCTTTCTTCCTTCTCTTACTATCTTTTCTTTTGTTTGGCAAAGGGAGGAAAAGAAAGTATATAGAGTAAGCATTAATAGAAATTAATACTACTAAAAGTCCAAAAAGTCTCTAAAGTTCCAAATATTAAAATATCTCAGAGTCGGATAATACTAATTAGATTTGCCCTGAGCTCCACCGTTACTCTAATTATCTTCGCAGATAATTTCTCAGAGTACACTGGAACTCAGTTAATCACAACTAATATTATCCAGAGTAATTAAAAAAAATACGGGGTATTACATCCTCCCCCCCTTAAATAGAAATTCGCCCCCGAATTTAAAACAATTACCTGAAAAGATGAGGATAAACCTCCCGCATCTCCGATTCCAATTCCCAAGTTGCATCGCTCGGATGCGTCTCATTCCACTGGACCCTAACGAGAGGAATATCTTTATTCCTTAACACCTTAGTTTCTCTTCCGGTGATACGACTTGGTTGACGCTCAAACGTTAAATCTGCTTCTATTTTAATTGTATCCGGTAAAATTGGCTGAAGAGGATCTGGGACAACTTTCGAAGCTAAGACACATGAAAAACGTCGTGCACCTCTGACAGAGAAGGCGGTAAGGCCAATCTGTAAGCTACTTCACCAATTCTTTCTAAATTTTGATACGGTCCCACGTATCTCGGACTCAACTTCCGCGACCGAAACGGTCCTTTCAACCGCAATCTCGGAGTAACTTTCAAAAACACTTGACTGCCTTCGTCAAATTCTAAAGGTCTTCTACGGTTATCAGCATAACTCTTCTGACGATTTTGTGCTTGTTTGACCTTATCACGGATCATCCTAATCTTCTCCGTAGTTTCGTGAATAATCTCGGGTCCCAACATTTTATTTTCACCAACTTCTGCCCAACACAACAGTGTCCTACACTTCCTTCCATACAATGCCTCATAAGGGCCATACCAATACTTGCATGGTAACTTTATTATACGAGGACTCAATCAACGGAAAAAGTTCTATCCAATTTCCTCCACTTTCAAGTGCACAAGCTCTCAACATATCCTCCATAGTTTGTATTGTCCGTTCCATCTGACCATCCGTTTGCGGATGATTCGACGTACTCAAACACAACTTCGTTCCCATAGCTTGTTAAAAACCCTCCAAAATCTCGAAGAAAACTTTGGATCTCTATCCGAAACGATACTAGCGGGAATGCCATCCAATCTCACTATTTCCGAAATAAACAACTTTGCGAGATGACTCGCCTTGTAGGTAGTCTTTACGGCCAAGAAATGCGCAGATTTTGTCAACCGATCTACAATTACCCAAATCGAATCATAACCACCTTGGGCACGGGGTAATCCCACCGCGAAGTCCATCGAAATACTATCCCATTTCCCCACCGAAATTCTAAAGGCTGCAACAAACCACCCGGTCTTTGGTGTTCGGTCTTTACTTGTTGACACACCGCACATTCCGACACATACACCGCAATATCCTTTTTCATCCCGGACCACCAATAGTCCCTCTTTAGATCTTGGTACATCTTTGAAGATCCCGGATGTATAGTAAAAGCACCCTTATGCGCTTCTTCCAAAATCCTCCTTTTTAACTCCGTGTTATCCGGAACACAAATCCTTTGGTTACACTAAATGATCCCATCGGTAGTTCGCACAAAACCCGGTTGAGTCAACATCTCTTGTAACTTCTCATCCAACTCTTGTCCTTGTCGGATTTCCTCCCTAAGAGTAGAGGTGACATTCAAATTCCCCATAATCACACAATTAGGAGTCCAATTAAATTGAATATTTAGATCTCTAAACTTTTCCAATAAGGCATACTCTAACATCATCAAGTCGACACTATGCAGTACTTTCTTGCTTAAAGCATCTGCCACGTTATTCGCTTTACCCGGATGGTATTTTAACTCCAAGTCGTAATCTTTCAAATACTCCATCCCCTCCTTTGACGCATGTTCAACTCTTTCTGGTCAAAAAGATACTTTAGACTCTTGTGGTCACTGAACATCTCAAAATGTACACCATACAAGTAGTGATGCCACACTTTCAAAGTAAACACAACTGCCGCCCATTCTAAATCATGCGTTGGATAATTCTCTTCATGGACTTTCAACTGTCGAGAAGTATAAACCATTACATGTCCATCTTGCATTAACACACCTCCTAATCCCATCTTCGATGCATCACAATCTACTTCACACAACTTACTAGGATCAGGAATAATGACCAAAACAGGAGCGGTCGTCAATCTTTCCCTCAAACTCATAAAACTTTGCTCATAAGCTGAATCCCATTCATACGAATAATCCTTCCGAGTAAGTCTCGTCATCAGTAAAGCCAGTTGGGAAAAGCCTTTAATAAACCTTCTATAATAACCTGCTAGTCCCAAGAAGCTTCTAACTTCAGACACATTCTTCGGTCTCTCCCAATTTATCACTGCTTCAACTTTTGATGGATCAACCGCTACCCCTCCCTGAGATATGACATGTCCAAGAAAATTAACCTCCGACATCCAAAACTCACACTTACTTAACTTAGCAAAAAATCGCCTCTCTTGTAAGATGGATAAAACGATTCTTAGGTGTTCACCGTGCTCTTGAGGATCACGAGAATAGATAAGAATGTCATCAATCACCACAAATTGGTCCAGATAAGGTTGAAATACCCGATTCATATAATCCATGAAAACTGCCGGAGCATTCGTCACACCGAAAGGCATCACCAAAAAGTCATAATGACCGTAACGGGTTCTAAACGCAGTCTTTGGTACATCTGAACTCTTCACACGAATCTGATGATAACCCGACCGTAAATCAATCTTCGAGAACACACAGGCTCCTTTCAATTGATCTAACAGATCGTCTATCCTTGGTAATGGGTATTTATTCTTAATGGTAACCTTATTCAATTAACGGTAATCAATACATAACCGCATTCCACTATCCTCCTTCTTTACCAACAATACTGGAGCTCCCCACGGTGAGACACTAAGTCTAACAAAATTCTTAGCCATAAGCCCCTCTAATTTCCCCTTTAGTTCCTTTAATTCAAGTGGTGATATCTGATACGGAGAAATGGATATCAGAGCCGTTCCCGGTATCAGGTCAAAAGAAAATTCCACTTCCCTCTCCAGAGGAAGAGAAGTGATATCCTCGGGAAAAACTTCCGGAAACTCGCAGACTACCAAAAATACACAATTTCACACATTGCATAGACACAAAGGAGTGTGTTGTTCCACAATCAAATAAAACAAAACAAGAATGTCCGTTTAAGAACTACGTACCTGCAATCAAGGAGTTATCGCCCTCTGCATTCTTTGCAGAGTATACACTCGATCGGTGTAATACCACGTATTATCTAAATGCTCAATTGGATATCAGATAAGATCAGAAGAGCATCTATGTGCTCTATCCTTGGTAAATTGGATTCATGGAACCCTCTAAGTACTTTAAGTATTGACTTTTGGGATCAATAGAGCAACTGTTGAACTCTGAAGAGATCAATTATTTCAATTCACGAAAGGATTTTTAAGGTAACTTTAATAATTGATCAATTTGGTTGAGATGACAAAATATCAATTGGAGATATTTTACTCTATTAGATTATATTATATAATATTAGTTTATATATATATATATATATATATATATATATATATATATTTGGAAAGAGAAAGAAAAAGAGAAAAGAAGAAGTAGTAAAGAAGAAGAAGAAGAAGAAAAAGGAAAGAAGAGAAAGAGAGAAAATGGAGAAGATGAAGAAGAGAAACCCATGGATCATCAGCATCTTCTTCAAACTCCTCTTCGATTATTAGGTGGGTTCTAGATAGAAACTTAAGTTCTAGAATTAGAGATAATTTTAGCTTAAGTTAGGTTTTGTGAGAAATTGCTTAAACTGGTAATCGATGAAATTTAACGGTTGAAATGTGTTATAAAATGAGTAGTATGAGTTATATGAGTGTAGAATCAATTATGTTTGATTGTGGGATGTTTGGACATGTTTTGGTGGGGTTTTGGAACCATGGGAGATCAGCTGTTACGCTAATGAACTTTTTCATTTTCCCAGATTCGCACTGCGAATCTCCCAGCGAAGGGGAAATCGTGGGCTCGCTGGCAGCTTCGCACTGCGAGTAAAGTAGCGAACGTTCGCCAGTGGTTCGCCCTGCGAACCTTACGTTGTTTTTGCCACTGCCTTGGTTCGCCAGCGTTCGCACTGCGAATGGTGCAGCGAACGAGTGTTGACTAGGCGTTCGCTGGACGTTTCGCACTACGAATGAAGTAGCGAGCATTCGCTGGCTTCTTCGCAATGCGAACATGACAGAACATCCAACTTGTTTCTTTCATAACTTTTGATCCGTAACTCGGATCGGGACGTTCTTGGTGTTATTAGAAAGCTATGACGACCCTCTATCTGATAAAAAGTGGAAATCTTGGGTATGATGTGGGGTATTTCATTTAGGGGAAAATGAAGGAAAATAATGTCTTGTGAAATGTTGGAATTGATACCTTTTGGATCATAAGTCCAATTTCAGCATAGTAATAGCCGATGTAAAGCTGTGGAAATATCCTACGGGATAAGAGTGAGAATATTGATTTCGTTACCCGATTAAATGGGTCGGAGGAAAAACCAAAATGATGCTTTATGTGATTGAATTATTATATGTGATTCAAATCTGCAATTGTAATATGCTTTGCTTGTTATTAATGTTAACTTGATTGAAATAAATATGCATGTTTAAAATATGAATTAGGAAGAGTGAGTAAACCTTACCCCAAAACAAAATGGTATAATTCTAGGTTGTGATTAGAATTGTGATAGGAACTCTGGATGGCGACGCTCGTGTATTCATTGACGAGTTATGGCCTAGAGTAGAGAGAGTAATGACAACGCTCGTACAGAAGAGGCCGAGGCGTGTGTCCATTACCGAATGGTATAGAATTGAGTGAAACACTAGTATGGAACATGTGGTACTGTTAGGTTTTATTTTGAGAAAAGGCAAAAGAGGCCTTAAGGCGAATGCGGCCTAGTGATTGTCGAATACAATCACGTTGTGTTTTGATCACGTAATCGTAACTAGCTTATCTTGCGGTGTAGTTTCATGAGACTCGAGTACCTCCACTGAAACGTATGCACAATTACTTGGCAGGTTTGATTCCTGCGTATAGTACGATTGGAGCCAACGGGTAAAGAGACTTGTGACGGTGTACGGGCCGTGTGAAGTGACAGATCACGGTGTACGGGCCGATGATCCCGAATCCAATTCGTATGTCAAGTAATCACAAGGATCCATGACTCGGGCCGACTTCTAGACGTAGAAGAGGACGGGAAAAGGGGATGCCTTGGTACGGTTATCGATTAGTGATATTTTGAGTTGATGAACTCATGACATGTTTCCATATAGTGTGAGATTGTGATTTGTGTACTCAAAGTCTTTCCCTTCCCCCTGACTTGAGTTAGGATTGATAGAACCCTGTAAAGCCGAGAGAATCCATAGGATAGGGAACTCACTGAGATTTGATGTATCTCACCCCACTATAGTTGCTTTATTTCAGGTAATTGCAGGTTTGATTTGCAAGTGGAGAAATGTTGGGATGTTTCAAGAGAAGCTTGGCTTTAGTATTTTCCGCTGTGTATTTGTTGTATACAATTAAGGATATTGTATATTCTTAGATGTTATTTTTTTTCTTTGGCTAGTTTCCATGACTTGCGCCATTTGTTGTTTTTATGTCTTAGTTAATGGACAAGTATGTAAATTATGCCATTAGGCACTTTTGATGTGTCAGTACCAAATAAAATGCGTGTATTGTATTATTCTAGATATATATAATACAGGGCATTGCAACCGGTACTCTTTCCTTGTGCTTGATTCTTATTCTGAGAATAATCTCTCGCCATATGGCCCATCTTCTGACATTGATAACACTCCACTCCTTCATAGCGACATCTACCAGAATGCATCTTACCACAAGTACGACACACAGGAGGCGCACTAGTCCTAGAATTCTGGACTTGCTTCCCTTTGAAAGCTTGTTGCCTAGGCCTAAACTGTTGGCTTGACCTCCCACAATCATTCTGATTAGACCTACACGAACCCCCTTCTCTCTGAACACTCCTCAAATCGTTCTCAACCACATAACCTTGCCTTAGCGACCCGGCATAAGCAGTTACTGCCACACTACCTTGCCTCAACTGTTGGAATTCAAACTCTCTTCGGATCCTCAAAGAACTAGGAAGGTACTTTTCCATAAAAGTAGCCTTGAATTTCTCCCACACCTTAGGCACACCCTGAATAGTCATAAAAGCTAAAACAATATCCCACCACCTCTTAGCAGGACCTCTCAGTGAGTGAGAAGTAAACACTACTTTGTCCTCCTCACTACAGTAAATTATCAGGAAGATTCTCTCTATGCCAGCAATCCAGTCATGAGCTTTCACAGGATCCAATCCGCCATGAAATTTTGGAGGATTCAGGCGGATGAAATCCCGAAAACTTCCACCTACCACATCTGGAACAACCACCTGAGGATGAAGACCTCCATTCATCCGTTGCACCATCTGTTGCATGAATTGATTCTGTTGGTGCTGCATCTCTTGCACAACCTGATACAAAGGAGCATTCTCCTCGCTGCCTGGCGGATTCGTCCCAGCTGGAGGGTTTATGGGTCTACCACGATTGCTTCTGCGTCCGCCAGCCATGTTCCTAAACATCATATAGATAGGATTAATTTGGTCAGGCTCAATACTATACATATAACACTTAAGACCAATGGCGACACAACGCATATGAAACGGAAAGAAAATACTCATACTATTTCATGGCTAGGTCGAGGATACGACCTGCTCTGATACCAATAGTAACACCCATACATAACAACATACATCAAAGCATATATATTATACATGAGTCCAAGTATTTGGTACTGAAATACCATAAGTTCCTAGCTAACACATTATATACATTAAATGCCCTAAATACGAAGTTCTAAAGCCTACGGCATAACATATACAAGATGTCCCCAAAAAACACTAGGAACTAGATCAATGCAATGATCTCAAAATAAAACGCCATAGCGGAAGCCATGCCATCTCAAAAGCTACGATCCGTAAGGCAAAGTCAAACCACTTTGTCCTTACACCTCGCCGAACCTGTAGTACCTGTGATGTAAACAACAACGTGGGGTGAGATACATCAAATCTCAGTGAGTTCGCTATCTTATAGTCCTCTCGGCTTTACAAGGTTCTATCGATCCTAACTCAAGTCAAAGGGGAAGGGAAGTGACTTTGAGTACTCACGCACCCTATATGGATCCACACTCGTGAGCCTGTTAACTCACACTATTACAATGTTAAATCCTGGGCCTGTTAACTCAATAATCTCGCTAATCAATAACCGTACCAAGGCATCCCCTTTTCCCATCCGCTTCTACCTCTAGAAGGTGACCCGAGTCATGAATCCTTGTAGTTACTTGGCATACGAATTGGATTCGGGATCACCGGCCTGTTAACCATGAACTGTCACTTCTCATGGCCTGTTAACCATCACAAGTCTCAACCCAATGCATAGGCTCCAATCGTACTACACGTAGGGAAACAAACCTACCAAGTAATTGTGCATACGTTTCAGAGGAGGAGCTCGAGTCTCATGAAATTACACCGCAAGACAAATCGGTTATGATTACTAGACACACGCCTCGGCCTCTCATACACGAGCGTTGTCACTATGTCATTCCACACTTTTCTACATTGTATACGGTAATGTTCCTCACTCTACCTATTTCGTATTTTAACATGCATACATATTCAAACACGCTTAACCATAAGAACATAGGCAATTAGTCATCAATCTCATAATGGAAACATATAATTCCACATACCACAAATTATACAAGTTACGGTTCCCTCCGATTTATTTAATCGGGCATCAAAACCAACTTCTTTTACTGTCATCATACAGATTATTTCCACGGCTTTCTATTGATATCAAAAACACTCAAATAGGATAAGCGGATCAAAAGTTAGGAAAGAAACAAAACTGCATAACCTAACATGTTCGCTAAGCAAACTACCCAGCGAGCATTCGCTCCAGTCTTCGCTAGCCGAAGCCCCTGGCGAATGAACAAACAGAACAAAACAGACATAAAGTTCGCTTCGCGAACTCCCTAGTGAAGATTCGCCTCACCCTTCGCTTCGCGAAAAACTCAGCGAAGCAAGGCAAAACCAAACAGCACTGAAAAGGTCCAAAGTTCGCTAGGCGAAAGTCGTTGGCGAACCTTCGCTGACGGGTTCGCTAGGCGAACCCTCGAAAATCTGTTCGCTGCGACTCGCTCCAGGTTCGCTAGGCGAAGCCTGGAAAATCCCACTTCTCAACAGCTCTGTTCTTCAACCCAAAATCAATAATTTTCCAATCAAAACACCCCCCAAACCTTATTATAACCATCAAAACATAGCATGATCATAATAACAAGCATTTAACAACAATTATATTGCATTTCATCCATTAAATTCATAATTTTAACACAATTATTCATTTTCTCACAATTCCAACCTAACTCTAAAACACATGGAATTCTACATCTAGAGCATCTATCTAGAACCCACCTCGAGATTAGATGATGATGAAGATTGGAAGATGCTTTGATGAAGGATTGATGATGATCTTAGCTCTTGAAATCCTTGGATTTCTTCTCTTTTCCTTTCTTCCCTTTTTCTTTCCTTTTCTTTCTTTCTTCCTTCTCTTACTATCTTTTCTTTTGTTTGGCAAAGGGAGGAAAAGAAAGTATATAGATTAAGCATTAATAGGAATTAATACTACTAAAAGTCCAAAAAGTCTCTAAAGTTTCAAATATTAAAATATCTCAGAGTCGGATAATACTAATTAGATTTGCCCTGGGCTCCACCGTTACTCTAATTATCTTCGCAGATAATTTCTCAGAGTACACTGGAACTCAGTTAATCACAACTAATATTATCCTGAGTAATTAAAAAAAATACGGGGTATTACATGATCGTTATGAAATAGTAGGCAATTCATGTTATCTATGTAAGAAGGTCTAAGAATCATCCTCTATTCGCTCCAAAGTCTTATATGTAATATAAGCACTAAACTTGGTGTTTATGTCATAAAAATCATTTTAGACATTATTTCATTAACCATTTTAAATATTTTACAGTGTGTTTTTTTTAATAAATTATACATCTTGGACCTAACTTCAAACATGTTTTTAAACATTAATATTAAACCTATACACATGCAATTTGTAATTAAAATAAAAGAATTTAACTATAGTTTTCGTACAACAAAGAATCACTTTAATAAGAGTTATATGTATTATTTGTGGCCTAAATATTGTAGACATCACATGATTCCTCGGTCCTTTTAAAATCTGATTCAATTCAAATGAAGATGTGATTCAATTCATGTTGGAATTATTACCCTTTTCATATTCTCTCCACTTTAAAATATCCTTAAGCATATCCAACCCACCCTATTCATCTATATTCCAAATACTTTTTTTTAACCACGAAACTCAAAATAAGAAGCCTTATCAAGGTCTCAATATTGTAGTCGAGGCAAATTACTTATTATATTTCTTAATTCAATCTACATTTATTAATAATTTAATAAATTGAGAAATATTGACAATTATTAATATGATTTATATCTTTAATGAATTTCCCAAACAATATTAAATCCATTATAATATATTAAAACACAATCATAAAACAATTGATTGATAATTACCTATTTTGCTACCTCATTAAAATGATGAGGTCTCGTCATAAAAAACTATTTATTCATTTCTTATCAAATTCATTGAAACATAACTCTCATTAAACAATAAAAACCATATAAACATCTTTATTATCACATTTGCAACATCATATAAATATAATTTCACATATATTATTCTCTTACATAATCTAACATTTTGTTTGTCATTAAACTTGTATTTGTATTCAATATATAATTCTACAAATACAATAAACAAATAAATAATAATAACAATTTGTTGAATTCTTCGATATCCAAAAACTTCATTTATTCTACCAATTACTATATAAAAAAATTCATAAACTACTTCAACAATTTTTAGGGTAAATATTTTAGCAAGTTAAATTCTATCAATAAAAAGAAAATATTAAGAATGAATTTATTCTTCTCTAAAATATACTTAAATGTGTTCATATGAGATACTCATAGAGTCAACACATAATTTTTCATTAATAAAAATATATTTAAGTTGTAATGTATGACATAAATTTCTCATTAAAAGATTATACTCTAACAATATAAGTTTAGTTTATTTTATTATATAGAAAAAAGATTATAACAACCATATAACTCATCTTTAAATTGAGTCGTCAAAGTTTAACATGTCTATATTATATAAAATATTATATGTTTCGAGAATGTTATATTACTTTTTTCTTAAATAATTAATTTTATGTTTTTGAAAAAAATATATATTTTATAATACTTGAACCTCATACTTATATAACTCCTATATATTTTGTTTCAATGGTAAAATAAAGTTATATAATATCTTATTGATGAAACGAATATCAATATTAATTATGTACCTTAATAAAGTTACTTTTAAAAATATTATGATACGGACAAGTCAAGTTCATTTTCAAGAGAAAATAGGGTACATTTTTTATTTTATAAAATTCACTTTGACATTGTCCTTAGAGATACACTTAAAGTCAACATAGAATTTTTCATTAACAAAAATATTTATAAGTTTTAATGTACATAAAACTCTCATTTAAAGAGATTATTTTATATATTGAATTTTTTTTCTGGAGTTTCATATACCAATCCTAGGCCATATATAATAATATTAAGTATCACAAATAGAAAAAAAAAATCTATGTGCCCATCGAAACACGCGGTTCAACATGTTATTTATGGCTGTTGTTGGAAAGACAATTCATAGATTTATTTAAAAACCTAGTAAAGGAAATGTTGTTGGTTTTGAGTGTATATAGGAGAGTTGGTGTGGCTGGATGACCAAGACGTTGGTGCCATAGTGGTAGGGTGGTTGAGGCTTGGGTAAGACATGTGTGTGGTTGATGTAGGGAGAGAGTGAGCTTGTACACATTATCTTAATTCAGATCACGCATAAGTATCTCCCTCCTTCGTAGATCCGTTACCTTGAAATACAAAGGAAAAAATTTAAAAGAAACTTTATAAGTTTGACATAATTGAGAGACATAAATAAAATTTTGAGTGATGTTAAGAACAAATAGAACATTAGATAAATGAAGAGGTGAAGAAGTGGAGGTAGACTTGGATGTAGAACCAACATATGTAATGGTTAGAAAATTACCATTTGCAACTTGAAGATAATAATTTCCATTGTACTATCCTTTTATTGACATATTATGTAAGTCATTGGTGATGTGATGAGATACACCAGAATCAAGAAACCATGATGGTGGTGTGGTGTAAGATGGGCCAGCGTTTTGAGAAACTTGAGCAGATAGATGATGCGGTTTGTTGGGGAAACAACTTATTTTGAAGCAAGTCTGGGCTGACTAACTTGATTTGTTGCAGTATTGACACACCACACTTTGTTTCTTTTTGTTGTTTCCAAAATTAGAGTTGGGTGCAGATGGGCAACTGCTCCCATAGCCTTATCGAGGATGACAATGGACATGATTAGTAGTGATTGGGATCACTTCATTCTTGTGTTCCTCATGCGGTAAAAATATCTTAAAATCAATTAGCTTGTCATATAAATCATGAAACAAGATAGGCGAATCACAATACAGGTGGGTGTCGTGAATTCGCAAAACGTAGGTCCCAAGACATGAATTGCGTAAATGACTAACTCGAGATCATCAAAAGGATGCCCAATGAGAGATAACTCATCAGCAATGGATTTGATAGACAAAAGGTGTTAGGAAGCCGAAGATGTTCCTTTTTTGAGATAATTGTGGTGCTCTTTTAAGGACATGATTCGAGACCGAGATCAGTTGCTAAATACTCGTTGGAGAGCAAGTAAAGCTTCACTAGATGTATCTGCTGAAGCCATGACTGAGAAAGCTTTGGGATCACAAGAGTCAAGAAAATCTATATAAAGGATCTTGTCTTGACGAATCCACACCAGTATGCCAGATTAGCGATTTCATTACCTTCATATGTGATTGTGGTAGGAAGACACGGTTCGTCACTAGTTACAAAGTCGTCAAGATCGCGTGCAATAAGGAGATAATGGATTTTTTTATAATGCAGGATAACTAGTGGTGTTGAGTTTGATTGGCAGTTGTGTGTTTGTATTGAACATGATAAGGTCTTTTTCTGAGGGAGGGGACAATGAGGTAAGAGGTGCTGCCATAGTTTTGGATCGAAAAAAAAGGCTATTATGCTAATTATCAGGCTAATACTATATCGAGAAATAGAATTTTTTATATTGATATGTCAAGAGATAAGCATACATATGCATGAGCAAACCGTATTCTCCAAGAACTAATTTAATGCCAATAATATAAGAATGGAAAAGAGATCATTACATATAATTACATTTGACTTTTTTTGATCTGTAAGGTTTGTAGTTAATACTAATTATGTGTGGCTCCTTTATTGTAGTTAATGCTAATTATGCGTGGCTCCTTTATTGTATTTAATTCTAATTATGTGTGGCTCCTTTACATAAACTCTTAATATATATATAGAGTAACATAGATAATGCAAATAGTCTCACAATTCTTAAGAAACGATATTACACCGCTCCTTTTGATTTCATTCTTCAATGGCTCATTCAAACATGGTTTCAATCAAATTAATATTTATCATTGTGACAACCATGGCTTTGGTTAATGTGATGACTGTAGGAGCAGAGAAAACATGGTGTGTGGCTAAGATTGGGGCTAGTACTCAACAATTGCTCGATGGTTTAAATTATGCATGTGGAGCTGGAGCTGATTGTGGCCCTATTCAACCTAATGAAATATGCTATGAGCCAAACACAGTCCGTGATCATGCTTCCTATGCTTTTAATAGTTTCTATCAGAGAAAGAATAAAGCTAGTGGCACTTGTGATTTTTCTGGGAGTGCGCACATTATCTCTGTCGATCCTAGTATGATATTAATACTCACCATACTTAACTCTTTTTATTAAATTTATTTATATGGTAGGCTTAATTAATCATATATATGTTGTGGGTCACTTTTATTTGATCTCTTTTTTTTTTGTATAGGTTCCGGAAAATGTGTATACCCATGTACATGAAGGTAAAGATTTTTAAATTCAATAATATTTTGGATTTTTTTTTATGTGCATTTTTTTAAGGTAACTAATTGGGGTCAACGTTTATTTTGTTTTAAGGTAAAATTGCTAAAATTCCGCATGCATCAACCAGGACTTCACAAAGCAAGATATCTTCAAATAAAAGAAGAAACGCTCTAAAACTACAATATTGCATTCTCTTGCAATACATTTTTGTTATGTATTTTCAATTATTAAAAAAATTAAAAGAATTATATTCTTATTTATATAAGATCAATTTTGTAAACTATTTATTTATCATTTTATTTAATAAACATATATCATTTTTGAGTTGAAAGTATTGTTTTTATAGGGTATATGATTTAATGAAACATATATTAGATAAGATTTCTTCAAAGTTATAGTCTTTAGTCTTCATTATTAAGTAGGTTTGTCTTGCTGATATTGATTTATTCGTCAACATAAATGATAAACAACATGGGTGAGAAATATATTCAAAATGACTTTTATACTAAGATCCTTAACATACTTCTCACTCAAACTCTTACAAAAATATTAGATAACTATTTATAAGAAATCCATAGGGACCTTGGAGATGCTAAATGTCAAACTTGAGAAACAACTAAAATTTTATTATGAATTGATTTTGGGTGTTTAAGCGGTTAATGTTAGAATAATAAGAGAACTTTTATACCAATGATATGTAATTTTGTATTTATAACAACATGGTCAACCTCATAATTTAGTTAACATAATGTATTTGGTAAGAATTGAGTTAGACAAGTTGTATAAATGATGCCACCAAAATCACTACTTGCACATTTTGTTTTCTAAATCGGGATCCCATTTATCTAAGTAATATAATGTTATTCTCTCTCTCTCTTCTCTCTCTCTCTCTCTCTCTCTCTCTCTCTCTCTCTCTCACACACACACACACACACACACACACACAAACACACACACACACACACACATATACGGATATATATATATATATACACACACACACACACAAAATGAAATAATGACATTTCTTTGTATTCGTGAGAAATGCAAAAATATTAACAGTATTAGTTGAACATATAACATGAGTATGAGCTAGTCAATTTATATCTTACATACTTGGAAGTAATATAATAATATTCTCTCTCTTTCTCTCTCTATCTCTCTCTCACACATACACAGAAATTTATATATATATATATATATATATATATATATATATATATATATATATATATATATATATAATGAAATAGTGACCTTCCTTCGTATTCGTGAGAAATTAAAAAATATAAATAGTATTAGTTGAACATACAACATGAGTATGAGCTAGTCAATTTATATCTTACATACTTGGAGAAGACACTTGATCAAATGATACCAACTTAATGGGGAGTTTTTCACAAGGTAGCATTGAACATTGAGTTAAGAGCAACTAAAGTGAGAGAGACACCACATATTCACCCAAAATCTTAAGGTGATAGGTGTGTGGGTTCTCTTACTTATATATGTTTAACTCTCCATATTTATAACCAATGTGGGACTCTAACTGACCCTTGAAATAATTATTCTTAACACTCACCCTCAAGTGAAAACTCTTTTGTCCACATATATTTGTACCGTCGTTGACACCTCTTTTCTGGGCAATTTGATACACCTCTTCCTTGGCATTTTGATTTCAACAGGATACCTCTTCTTGGGCATTTCGATATAAGTAAGTCGGTTCCTTTCTCAAACCAAAGGCTCATGATACAACTGTTGGGAAATTTTTTCACTAGGGAGCATTGAACATTGGGTCAAAAGCAACAGAAGTGAGTGAGACACGACATATTCACCCAAAATCTTAAGGTGATAGGTGTGTGGGTTCTGCCACTTATAAATGCTCATGCAACTCTCCACATTTATAACCAATGTGGGACTCCAACTAACACTTGAAATTATTATTCTCAACACTCCCCCTCAAGTGTGAGTCCACAATGATTGTTAGGGGAGTTTTTCACTAGAGAGCATTGAACATTGGGTCAAGATCAACACAAGTGAGAGAGACACCACATATTCACCCAAAATTTTAAGGTTTTAGACAAATATGTCGTGTCTCTCTCACTTGTATTGCTCTTGACCCAATGTTCAATGCTCCCTAGTGAAAAACTCCCCCAACAAACAGAATCTTAATTAGGAAATTTCTATGCATATACGTCTTGTTACAAGTGATCGTTATGAAATAGTATGCAATTCATGTTGTCTATATAAGAAGGTCTAAGTATCATCCTCTATTCGGGCCAAAGTCTCATATGTAATATAAGCACTAAACTTGGTGTTTATGTCATAAAAATCATTTTAGACATTATTTCATTAACCATTTTAAATATTTCACAGTGTGTTTTTTGGATAAATTATACATCTTGGACCTAACTTCAAACATGTTTTTAAACATTAATATTAAAACTATACACATGCAATTCCTAATCAAAATAAAAGAAGTTAAGTATAGTTTTTGTACAACAAAGAATCACTTTAATAAGAGTTATATGTATAATTTATGGCCTAAATATTGCAGACATCACATGATTCCTCGATCCTTTTAAAATTAGATTCAATTCAAATGAAGATGTGATTCAATTCATTTTGGGATTATTCCACTTTTCATATTCTCTCCACTTTAAAATATCCTTAAGCATATTCAACCCTCCCTATTCATCTATATTCCAAATACTTTTTTTAACCACAAAACTCAAAATAAAAAGCCTTAACAAGGTCCCAATATTGTAGTCTAGGAAAATTACTTATTATATTTCTTAATTCAATCTACATTTATTAATAACCTAATAAATTGAGAAAAATTTACTATTTTTAATATGATTTATATCTTTAATGAATTTCCCAAACAATATTAAATCCATTATAATATATTAAAACACAATCATAAAACAATTGATTAATAATCACCTATTTTGCCACATCAATAAAATGATGAGGTCTCGTCATAAAAAAAAAACTATTTATTCATTTCTTATCAAATTCTTTGAAACATAACTCTCTTTAAACAATAAAAATCATATAAACATCTTTATTATAACATTTGCAACATCATATAAATATAATTTTACATATATTATTCTCTTACATAATCTAACATTTTGTTTGTCATTAAACTTGTATTTGTATTCAATATATAATTCTATAAATACAATAAACAAATAAAAAATAATAACAATTTATTGAATTCTTCGATATCCTAAAATTTTATTTATTCTACCAATTACTATATAAAAAAATTCATAAACTACTTCAACAATTTTTATGGTAAAAATTTTAGCAAGTTAAATTCTATCAATGAAAAGAAAATACTAAGAATGAATTATTCTTCTCTAAAATATACTTAAATGTGTTCATTTGAGATACTCATAGAGCCAACACATAGTTTTTCATTAATAAAATATATTTAAGTTGTAATGTATGATATAAATTTCTCATTAAAAGATTATACTCTAACAATATAAGTTTAGTTTATTATATTATTTAGAAAAAAGATTATAACAACCATATAATTCATTGTAACGCCCTGTATAATATTTATCTAGAATAATATCATACAAGTGTTTTATTTGGTACTGACACCATCATAAGTGCCTAATGGCGTAATTCACATACTTGTCCATTCCTAAAACATAAATACAACATATGGCATAAGTCATGGAAACTAGCCAAAATAATAAAAACTAAGATCAATATACAATATCCTCAATTGTATACAACAGATTACACAGCGAAAAAACTAATACTGAGCTTCTCTTGAAACATCTAAGCATAGCTTCTCTTGTAAATCAAACCTGCAAACCACACCTGTAATACAACAATAATAGTGGGGTGAGATACATCAAATCTCAGTGAGTTCCCTATCTTATGGATTCTCTCGGCTGTACAAGGTTCTAACCGATCCTAACTCAAGTCAAGGGGAAGGGAAATGACCTTGAGTTCTCAATCTCAATTCTCACACTATATGGAAACATGTCATGAGTCTGTTAACTCATAAATTCACACGAAAGGAAAAACGTCCTGAGCCTGTTAACTCAAGAATCCTTACGCATGGAAATATGTCCTGAGCCTGTTAACTCAAGAATCTCACTAATCGATAACCTGTACCAAGGCATCCCCTTTTCCCGTCCGCTTCTACGTCTAGAAGTCGACCCGAGTCATGGATCCTTGTAGTTACTTGACATACGAAATGGATTCCACTATCATTAACTATGCCATTTTGTTTTGGGGTAAAGTTTCCTCACTCTTCCTAATTCATTTTAAGCATGCATATTTTCTTTCATTCACAATTCACAATTAGATAGATATGGTATAATCACAAATATTACAAGTAAACACATATAATAGCATAACATGTCAAACATAATCCACATAGTAGTTCACACACATTTTTAAGGCATACAAGCCTCTACTATCCTCTACCAAGCATCCTTGGTTAAAATCATGGTCTCACACTACCATATCATAGCATGGCACATAAAACGTCACTTTTGGTTCCCTCCGATTCATTTAATCGGGTATCGAAAATAATACTTTTCACTTTTATCCCGTAGGATATTTCCACAGCTTTACATCGGCTGTAATTAAGCCTCGATCGGGTTTACGATCCAAAAGATATGGAATTTCAACATATCGCATAAACATTATTTCATTCATTTTCCACTAATTAATTAATCCGACATCATACCCCTAATTTCACTTTTTGTTGGGTAGAGGATTGTCATAGCTTTCCAATGGTACCAAGAACGTTTAAATTGGAATTACGGTTCGGGAGTTATGAATTTAAAAAAAAAGAATAGTTTCTTTGTTCCAGGTCGCGCTAAGCGGGCCCCATTTGCGCTAAGCGCGCTCCTCGCTGCCTGGAAGGGGTGAAAATTCTCCAGACCACGCTAAGCGGGCATACCGCGCTAAGCGCGCTCTGCGTTATGCAGAAAAATAAACCCTTTGTAGCTGTAACTTCCCATCCACAATTTCACCCTCAAAACCATACCCAATCAACAAATAAAGGTATAAGATCATACAACACAGTTTATAACTCATTTTATCCGTTAGATTTCATTGATTCAACAATTTATCATTTTCTCTCAATTCTAACCTAAGTTCCAAACATCCATTTCAAGCGCCTAGAGTTTCTAACTAGAACCCACCTGATAATCGAAGAGGAGTTTGAAGAAGATGGTGATGATGATGATCCATGGGTTTTATCTCTTCTTCTTCTTTCTCCATTTCTCTTCCTTTCCTCTTCTTTCTCTTTTCTTCTTCTCCTTACTAACTTCTTCTTCTTTCTTTCTTTTCTCTTTCCAAATATATATATATATATATATATATATATATATATATATATATTGTAATGCCCTGTATAATATTTGTCTAGAATAATACAATACAAGCATTTTATTTGGTATTGACACCATCATAAGTGCCTAATGACGTAATTCACATACTTGACCATTTCTAAAACATAAAACAACCTATGGTACAAGATATGGAAATTAGCCAAACAATAAAAACTAAGAATAATATACAATATCCTCAATTGTATACCACAACATAATACACAGCGGAAATACTAAAGCCAAGCTTCTCTTGAAACATCCAGGCATCACTCCACTTGTAAATCAAACCTGCAAACCACACCTGAAATATAGCAACTAAAGTGGGGTGAGATACATCAAATCTCAGTGAGTTCCCTATCTTATATATTCTCTCGACTCTACAAGGTTCTATCAATCCTAACTCAAGTCAAGGGGAAGGGAAAAGACCTTGAGTATAAATTTTCACAATTTCACAATCTCACACTATATGGAAACATGTCATGAGTCTGTTAACTCATAAAATTCACACGGAAGGAATTACGTCCTGAGCCTGTTAACTCAAGATTCCTTACGAATCGATAACCTGTACCAAGGCATCCCCTTTTCCCGTCCGCTTCTACGTCTAGAAGTCGACCCGAGTCATGGATCCTTTTAGTTACTTGGCATACAAAATGGATTCAGGAACATCGGCCTGTTAACCGTGAACCGTCACTTCTCATGGCCTGTTAACCATCACAAGTCTGTTTACCATATAGGCTCCATTCGTACTACACGCGGGAATCAAACCTGCCAAGTAATTATGCATACGTTTCAGAGGAGGAGCTCGAGTCTCATGAAACTACACCTCAAGATAAATGGTTACGATTACGTGATCATACACAACGTGATTGTATTCGACTATCACAAGGCCACAATGCCTTAAGGCCACATTCGCCTTACTCAAAGAACACAAAGGTTCACACACACATGTTCCATACTAGTGTCTCACTCTCCTCTAGGCCCCTCTCATCACGGGTGCACCTTTCTACACCAAGTGCCCAAGCCTTTCCATCGAGGGTATCTACTCCAGGCCAGAACTCGTCAATGAATGCACGAGCGTTGCCATCCAGAGTTTCTATCACAATTCTATTCACAACCTAGAATTATAACAATCTTAAATATGCCATTTATTTTGGGGTAAAGTTTCCTCACTCTTCCTAATTCATTTTAAGCATGCATATTCTCTTGATCATATTTAACAACAATTTATTACACATAGCATAACACAATTTGCATAATTGAAACACATATATAAATTCAAACACAAGTTAACTAACCCTTAGGTTCCCTCTGATTTATTTAATCGGGCAATGAAAATAATATTTCTCAATCTTATCTCATAGGATATTTTCACAGCTTTGCATCGGCTATAACCATGCCTTGATCGGATTTACGATCCAACATATATAGAATTTCAACATATCACAAAACATTGTTTCATTCATTTTCCACTAAAATAACTAATCCGACATCATACTCAATATTTCCACTTTTTATTGGGTAGAGGATTGTCATAGCTTTCCCACGGTACCGAGAACGTTAAAATCGGAATTACGGTTCGGGAGTTATGAATTTTTAAAGAAAATAAATATTTGGAAAACTCCCAGGAGCGCCCGGCGCTACAAAAATTCCTCCCGGCGGTGCCCCTTCGCCTGTGCTTCGCCCGGCGAAGCAGAGGCGTAAGACCTTTGCAAAAAAACTTAAAAATTACAGAAGCGTGTTATGCTGCGCCCCTTGGCCAACGCCCGGCGGAGCAGCGGCGCAACTCCTACGTCGCCCGGCGCTCAACCCACCGCCCGGCGCTTCGTATCAGATGCAGAATTTTCTGCTGCGTTTTAAGGGTTCCAACCGCCCCAAAATCCATTCTTTCCCAACCAAATCATTCCCAAACATCAAAACAAGTATCAACAATTAATCACATGCATTATACGACTACTCTACGCAATTTATATCAAATTTCATCCGTTAGATTTCATTTTCTCTCAAATCTAACCTAAGTCCAAAACTTATATTTCTAGACTTAGAGTGTCTAACTAGAACCCACCTGGTAATCGAAGAGGAGTTTGAAGAAGATGATGATCCAGGCTTTCTTCCCTCTTTCCATTTTCTCTTCTTCACTTTCTCTCATTCTCCTCCTTTCCTTTTCTTCTTCTTACTTCTTTTTTTTTTTTCCTTTCTTTTCCTTTTCTTTCTAATATATATATATATAAACTTTATTATATAATATAGTCCGATAGAGTAAAATATCTCCAATTAATATTTTTCCGTCTCAACCAATTGATCAATTATTAGAGTTACCTTAAAATCCTTTCTCGAATTAAAATAATTGATCTCTTCAGAGTTCATCAGTTGCTCTATTGGTCCCAATTGATAATACTTAAAGTACTTAGAGGATCCCATTAATCAAATTATCCAAAGATAGAACATAGAGATTCTCATCTGATCTCATCTAATATCCAATTGGGCATTTAAATAATATGGGGTATTACACTCTCCCCCCCTTAAATTGAAATTCGCCCCCGAATTTCCTCCACTCAACAATAACCGCAATTTGTACCCTTGGCTTAAATTCACACTTAATCTTTACCTCCGTTAAAATTTCTGTCATACTCCGATTCCAACTTGACTTCATAATTCAAAATCCTTGTCCTCACAATTTATCAACTTCGTCTCCTTAGTTCTACTCTTATTCCAATATTGGGTTAACTTCAAACTTTGCTTTTTCCGTAATTCATCTGTTGATCCATACAAAACACTTGGTTGCATCTTACTTCGGAAAGAATGTACCATTCTACATTCCTCTATTAAGTCACAACCCAAACCGTAATATCTTATCTTGATTCAGGATAACAAACACTCAACAAATCCTCATGAGGTAATTCGGTGATTCCTTAACTTCATGCCATCACTGACGATTTATCTTTTCATATAACTTCCAACGTCCAAAACCACTTCATAATTAGTCAAATGCCTTCTTACCAGTTCTATCTGGTCTGATGTTGTACACTGTACCCATCACATCCGATATTTCATCTCTTTCGTATCACCCCGAAAGGTAACACACTTAGAACAAAATCTTCTTATTTCCAATCTTACAATCAATTTCTCATCCGATTCTTATAAATCCGACTGAGCCCTTTCATTTGTCACCTTCCACTGCTCAACTCAAAATTCTAACTGTGGAACACCACGAATTCTTGAGCACTACCAATTAGCTAACAGTCCACGGAGAAGCACACTCATCCATTGGGGTCCTTACTAACTAACGATACCAGAAACTTGCCGACGTCCTATAGTAGAACAATTCCTTTGCCAACACACAATATCATAACATCTGTCCAATATTCCCCAGACGATAAAGGTACATAAGTTATACCGTTACAACCATAACATGTACAACTCTGAAATCCACTCTAACTCGGAATAATACAACCCAAAATAGCTTAACAACTTTCGTGTCTAGTTGCCACATTCCATAACAATTCTTCTTACGGGTTTTTCGACTCACTCAAGGTTCCTTGTTGATTCGAGATCTCAATCCAAAACGTCGTAACACCAACACAGAACTTCAATCACATGTGAGTCACCACTTATCAAAACTTAAACCGTCCAAAGCACAATTGTGGGTTTTCATACCACTCGCCAAATCACAACAACATTCCACACACACACACCTTTAAGGACATGCCACGCTTCTCAATTGAATCCATCTTTCTCATTCGTTCTATTTCATAAACGATCCAAGTTATATGCTTAACCTCGAAACTTCCAATTCTTACTCGTATTTGTAAAGATAACTTCCATATTTCATTCTCTTGATAAAACACAACTGTACACAATTAGTACTACTTTCACGGAGCCCAAATCCAAAACCATGAACCTACGGAAGATAACTATTACAACTATAACCAACCATTCATAACTTACTAATACCATTAATACACACCGAAATATTCCTTACGAGAACAATACTTCGTGAGTATTCTCCAACTTCGTCCTTAAGACTCGCAACGGTAATGGTAGTAATACACTTAAAACTTTCTCATACTAAACCCAGTTCACAAGATTACTTCCTCGAAGTCAAATTCCTTGTCATCTAAATAGAGGATCGACTAATTAACACCTTTCCACAAGTTCCGATTTCAAAACACCAATCCGTCTTTCATTTACTTACCATCATGTTTCCCATTCACACAATACTCTCCACTCGGAGCAACATAAGGTAACAAAACACAGATGATGGTTCCTAAGGGATTTCACAATTTACATACACGTTAATAGATTAACCATCTGAGCTAATCGGTTAACTCTGCTGCAGAAACTGAAAACCAATTTCTTCCAATTCAAAGTCGTCCCTACCCAAACCATCAATCCGATTTGTTCTAACTTGAAATATCATTCTCAACTCGCGGCTCTTTAACTTGTATAACCTTCACCCACCATGATCAACTCCAGGTAATACATAACCAAGGTAAATCATGCGGATGACACACTCAAACCAAGTGACAAGGCAAAATTCCAAATTCTGACGCGGTCACACTACAAAATTCCAGCGGGATAGTTTATTTTCTGTTCAAACAACTACACTAGCGGGAAGTTAATAATGACGACATTCTAGGGTTTTAGCCACAACCCGTACTTGATTAGTCCATAATCAAAACCCAACACCCAACCATTATACGGTACCACAACATTGATGGACATCTCATATCAAGCATACCACCTTACTCTCTCACTTGAACTCCTTGGTGAGAATTAACAATATAACGTTCTTAGTCCAACAAAAGGTAGATTCCGAACATTCCGATTATTCACCAATATAGAAGTTCTCTCTACACTTGAAAATAAATCGGGGTAATGCATCCTCTTGAAGAACCTTTCCATCACTTCGTACACACTAACCGGGATTTCTCACCCCTTACTATCCATTACACATCCCACTTACACCCAATTACTTAATGGAAGATTCGTAACAGATAATTCTCATCAACTATTCGCAAAACCCTTTCGGTATAAATCATTCCGTGATTTACACTTAGTCTGTAATAAATCCTGAATTGTTTTTCATTGTTTTACCACAATCTTACTTCCTAAAATACGATACTCACTGTTCCATAAAGTACTTCCCTTCACACTAGTCTCAATGATAAGAATCCATCATGTACACTTGTTACCATGGTGCTACTACTACGCTTGTTCTAAGTACCAAGGTGTAACTTCTTCAGTTCAGCTCGTACTATTAGGGTTCACGTGGAGGAATCATCTTGGATTACACTCCCTTAATTTTTGCTTCAACAAAAATTTAATAACTCTGTTGTACATCCGTCCAAAATACGTTCCTTAGTCACTTCCTCATAACATACCGTTTTCCACCTCTCATTTACTCCGCTCTCCATTGAAATCCTCTTAGGTCCAAATATACAACCATCTTACTAAAATTTCCTTGAATCCAAGGTACTTACTCTATTTCTTAATACAAATTCTTCTGGCCCGTATCACTACACTTTCTGTTACTAAATGAAACTCATTCTATCTCCGACACAATACCTTATACTGTTCCTTGGGTAAGTTAACAAATTCCAAATTGGTCTCTTACTGAAACCAGAAAACTTGAAGTATTTTACTGAATCCGATCTCCCTTCATAGCTGAATATACGCAATTCATCACACATTCTTCGTCCGACACATCCTTATTTCACTTGAAGCATGTAAACACATCCTTGTGTTTCTTCACACGCTTCTCCTCTACTTTAGGTTCTCATAAAAGCCGAACGTTCTTAACTCTCAACTTTTACCCAGTTGGAAGACATTGTTCTGAACACATTCCTTAAGGTACTCTCGTCCATTCAAGATACCATAGCGACCTTAGAAACTGAAGCACCAATAGTTATCTCACTTCCGGACCTTACGTCACACGTTTCTCAAAACAAATTTTCTTTTCCACGGAATGAGATTACTTGAAATTCTTATTCGTACTAGTGGCCAATCCATCTCTACTAGCGATTTCTCATATTCCTCAATACCTTAACCAATCGTCCGCTAGAGATTCTAAACTTCTCGACTCTACTCATTCCAAAGAATTACTTGAACAACACACTACTCTTCAATTCCCTGCTACCCAAAGCACAACCCTTACTAAGACCTCAACTGAGCTAACCAAAACTCCGCACTACTAACTTTTGGCTTGAGCCTACCCTCACCGCACAAGCTTTCTTCCCTCTTTCCATTTTCTCTTCTTCACTTTCTCTCCTTCCCCTCCTTTCCTCTTCTTCTTCTTACTTCTTCTTTTTTTTTTCCTTTCTTTTCCTTTTCTTTCTAATATATATATATATATATATATATATATAAACTTTATTATATAATATAGTCCGATAGAGTAAAATATCTCCAATTGATATTTTGCTGTCTCAACCAATTGATCAATTATTAGAGTTACCTTAAAATCCTTTCTCGAATTAAAATAATTGATCTCTTCAGAGTTCATTAGTTGCTCTATTGGTCCCAATTGATAATACTTAAAGTACTTAGAGGATACCATTAATCCAATTATCCAAAGATAGAACATAGAGATTCTCATCTGATCTCATCTAATATCCAATTGAGCATTTAAATAATATGGGGTATTATATATATATATATATATATATATATATATATAAACCAATATTATATAATATAATCCAACAGGGTAAAATATATCCAATTGATATTTTGTCATCTCAACCCAATTGATCAATTATTAGAGTTACCTTAAAATACTCCCTTAAACTAATAAATATCACTCCGTCTTTTTAATAAAATAATTGATCTCTTATGATATCCAATTGAGCACTTAATTAATACGGGGTATTACATTCATCTTTAAAGTGAGCCGTCAAAGTTTAACATGTCTATATTATATAAAATATTATGTGTTTCGAGCATGTTATATTACTTTTTTCTTAAAGAATTAATTTTATTGTTTAGACGAAAATATATATTTTATTTTACTTGAACCTCATACTTATATAACTCATATATTTTGTTTCAAGGGTAAAATAAAGTTATATAATATCTTATTGATGAAACGAATATCAATATTAATTTTGTACCTTAATTGTAACGCCCTGTATAATATTTATCTAGAATAATACCATACAAGTGTTTTATTTGGTACTGACACAATCATAAGTGCCTAATGGCATAATTCACATACTTGACCATTTCTAAAAACATAATACAATCTATGGTACAAGAATGGAAACTAGCCAAAACAATAAAAACTAAGATCAATATACAATATCCTCAATTGTATACAACAAAACAATACACAGCGGAAATAAGCTCAACTAAGCTTCTCTTGAAACATCCAAGCATCGCTCCACTTGTAAATCAAACCTGCAAACCACACTTGAAATATTGCAACTATAGTGGGGTGAGATACATCAAATCTTAGTGAGTTCCTTATCTTATAGATCCTCTCGGCTGTACAAGATTCTATCAATCCTAACTCAAGTCAAGTGGAAGGGAAATGTCTTTGAGTTCACAATCTCACAATCTCACACTATATGGGAACATGTCATGAGTCAGTTAACTCACAAATTTATCACTAATCGATAACCTGTACCAAGGCATCCCCTTTTCACGTCCGCTTCTACGTCTAGAAGTCAACCCGAGTCATGGATCCTTGTAATTTACTTGGCATACGAAATGGATTCGAAATTAAGGGACGCATTATCGCCTTAATTCGTCACTTCACACAGCCCGTACATCGTCACAAGTCTTGTTACCTTTATATATAGGCTTCATTCGTACTACACACGGGAATCAAACCTGCCAAGTATTTCTGCCTGTACTTCAGAGGAGCTCGAGACTCATGAAGGTCTCTCAAGGGCAACTCAAAAGAAAATGGTTACGATTATGTGATCAATATACACAAACGTGATTGTAGTGACAATCACCAAGCCACATTAGCCTTTAGGCCTCTCATGCCTTTAACAATAAAACATAACAATTACACATGTTCCATACTAGTGCTTTTTCTTTCTATATCGTTCGGTAATGGACATACGTCTCGGCCTCTTCTGCACGAGCATTGTCATTAAGTTGCCAACTCTAGGCCAGAACTCGTCAATGGGTGCACGAGCGTCGCCATCCAGAGTTTATCACAATTCTATTCACAACCTAGAATTATAAACAATCTTAACTATGCCATTTGTTTTGGGGTAAAGTTTCCTCACTCTTCCTAATTCATTTTAAGCATGTTATCATTCTTCTTTATTAGCATACATAATGGCATACATGTATCACATATGGTTGCACAACATATCAAACACAATTCACCATATATACAATGCATATAACCACATAAGCATTTCCATATTTATCTCATCAATCCATGGAACACAACCATGTTTCTAATCCATTATCATATAGAGTATTTAATTAGCTTTCCAACGCTTCAAACGGGGACCGAAACGGTCTTACGGTTCAAAAGTTATGGGTTTTAAAACATTTTTCCAAAACTGTCTCAGTGTTAATCGGTTAACCATTTGGTTAACCGGTTAACCAGTCTAAATTTCACGTAAAACACCATTTTTCACCTGTTAATCGATTAACCCAAATGATTAATCGATTAACCCTGTTCCAGAAGCATAAAAACCTGTTTTTCTTGATACAAAACCCAACCAAACCTCATCATAACATATTGGAACACAACAACAAGTATCCTCGATTAAATTCATGCATAACCCAATTATATTACGCGATTTATTTCACGTTTTATCCGTTAGAAACATTGATTTAACAAATTTATCAATTTTATCATTTTCTCTCAAACTCTAACCTAAGTTCCAAACATCCATTTCTAGAGCTTAGAGTTTCTAACTAGAACCCACCTGATAATCGAAGAGGAGTTTGAAGAAGATGTTGATGATCCATGAGCTTCTTCTTCATCTTCTCCACTTTCTCTCTTCTTCTCTTCCTTTCTCTTCTTTCCTTTCCTTTTCTTCGTTCTTCTTCTTCTTACCATCTTTCTTTTCTTATAACATATATATATATATATATATATATATATATATATATATATATATATATATATATATATATATATATATATATATATATATAATATAAATCCAATAGAGTAAAATATATCCAATTGATATCTTGTCATCTCAACCCAATTGATCAATTATTAGAGTTATCTTAAAATCATTTCTCGAACTAATAATTATTAATCCTTCTTTAATAAAATAATTTATCTCTTCAGAGTTCACCAGTTGCTCTATTGATCCGAATTAACAATACTTAGAGTACTTAGAGGATTCCATAAATCCAATTTACCAAAGATAGAGCACATAGATACTCATCTGATATCCAATCGAGCATTTAAATAATATGGGGTATTACACTCTCCCCCCCTTAAATTGAAATTCGCCCCCGAATTTCCTTCGCTCAATAATAACCACAACTTGTATCAATGTCTTAGATCCACACTTAGTCTTTACTTCCGTTTAAATATTGACGTATTCCAATTCCAACTTAACTTCACAGACCAAAATCTTTATTTTCACGACTTATCAAACGTCACGTCCTTAATTATACTCTTGTTCCAATATCAAGTTAACTTCTAACTTTGCTTTTTCCATAACTCATCTGTTGTTCCCTACAAAACACTTGGTCGCATTCTACCTCGGAAAGAATGTACCATTCTACATTCCTCTACTGAGTCACAAACCAAACAGTAATATCTTATGTTGATTCAGGATAACAAACACTTAACAAATCCTCATGAGGTAATTTGGTGATTCCTTAACTTCATAGATTGTTAAACTTCTTACGAGTTTCATCTGGTTTGACGTTGTACATCGTACCCATCACATCCGATAATTCATCTCTTTCGTATCACACCAAAAGGTAACACACTTTAGAACAAGATCCTCTTATTTTCCTACTTATAAGCGACAATTTCAAATCCTTATTATTCTAACCAACTCTTCCACCTATCACCTTCCACTACGCAATCCCAATTCTAACAGTGGAACACCACAATTTCTTAAGCACTTCCAAGTAGCTGATAGTCCACGGAGAAACACACTTATCCACTGGGATCCTTACTAATCAACGGTACAAGAAACTTGTTGACGTCTTATAGTAGAACAATTTCTTTGCCAACACACAATATTATAACACCTGCCCAACACTCTCCAGGCAGCAGAGGTACATAAGTTATACCGTTACAACCATAACATATACAACTCTGAAATCCACTCTAACTCGAAATAATACAACCCAAAATAGCTTAACAACTTTCGTGTCTAGTTACCACATTCCATAACAATTCTTCTTACGGGTTTTCCGACTTACTCAAAATTCCTTGTTGACACGAGATCTCAGCCAATAACAACGTAATACTAACATAGAACTTCGATCATATGAGAGTCACCACTTATCAACTTATACCATCCAAATCGCAATTGTGAGTTTCCATACCACTCACCAATTCACCACAACACTCTACACGCACATACACTATCGAAGTCCATACCACGTTTCTCAATTAAATCCTCATCTCTCCATCGTTTTGTCCATAAATGATCCAAGTTACATACTCAACTTTGGAACGCCCAATTCTTACTCGTACTTGGAAAACTAACTTTCCAATTTCCTTCTCTGGGTAAAACACAATTGTACACAACTGGTACTACTCTCACAGAGTCTAAATCTGATACCATGAACGCACAGAAGATAAGAATTACAACTAAAACCAATCGTTCCTACCTTACTAATACCATTAATTCACACCGAAATATTCCTTACAAGAACAATACTTCGTGAGTATTCTCCAACTTCGTCCTTAAGACTCACAATGGTAATACACCTAAGACCTTCTCATACTCAACACAGTTCACAAGATTATTCCCCAAAGTCAACTCCCTTGTTGTCTGAACAAATGACCAACTACGCAACACCTTTCCACAAGTTCTGATTCCAAAACACAATTCTGTCTTTCATTTACTTGCAATCCCATTTATATTCACACAATACTCTCCAATCGGAGCAACATAAGGTAACAAAACACAGACGATGGTTCTTAAGGGATTTCACAATTTACACACATGTTAATCGATTACCCAGCTGAGGTTAATCGGTTAACTCCCTAAAATTCAGCACAAAACACCATCCTTGCACGTGTTAATCGGTTAACCCCATTGTGTTAATCGGTTAACACTGCTGCAGAATCAAAAACCAGTTTCTTCTTAATTCAAAGCCATCCCTACTCAAACCATCAATCTGTCTTGCTCTATCTTGGAATATCATTCTCAACTCGCGACTCTTTAACTTGTATAACCTCCACCCCCCATGATCAACTCCAGGTAATACATAACCAAGTTAAAACATGTAGATGACACACTTCAACCAAGTCACAAGGCAAATTTCCAAATTCTGACGCGGTCACCGTACAAACATCAGCAGGATAGTTCATTTTTCTGCCCAAATAATTGCACTAGAGGGAAGTAAATAATGACGATATTATAGGGTTCTTACCACACTCATACTTGATTCGTCCATAAGCAAAACTCAACACACAACCATTATACGATACCACAAAAGCGATGGACATCTCATATCAACATACAACCTTATTCTCTCACTTGAACCCCTTGAGAACTAAAACAACTACGTCCTTGGTCCAACAAAAGGTAGATTCCGAACATTCCGAGCATTCACAATTACAGAAATTTCTCTCTACTTGAAAATAAATCGGGGCAATGCATCCTCTTGAAGAACCTTTCCATCACTTCGTATAACGCGAATTTTTACGTGGTTGCGAAGCACTGTCGCTTTGGGGTACTACAGCTCGATTAATTTTTTATCCTATTGAAGCTGATGAAGGAAGGGAAATAGATGTCTCCAATTAACCCTGCTTGCAAACTGAGTTTGAACAGATGACTGTTGGTTCACAGATGCTACAAAGATTGTGGGTCTCTCTTAGGTTATTTTGTTAAAATAGTGCCGGGGAGATTGGTGGGAGGTTAAGACTGATGCTTTTCGATTGATATGTGAAGGCGCGGGATTTGGGGCTTTGGATTAGTGTGCTCACTATGATTTTTCTTTCAATCTTATGCCTACGTATTCCCGTTTACCGAAACAGGGAAATCAGAGTGATCGTAGTTCCTCCTATTCTATGGGAGGAAAGAGGTTGTTTTGGTGTCTTGTTCAAAGCCCAAGACGTGAAGCTGAAAAGGTGGTTTATATCTTGTTCAAAGCCCAAGATGTGAAGCTGGAGGGTCTATTTGTATCTTGTTCGAAGCCCAAGATGTGAAGCTAAAAAGGTGTTGTCTTTAGAGAGAATTTGTCATCTCTAAAGGGGGGTTGTTTGTCACAACTGTTGGGTGACTGACTATAAAGGAGGATTACATTAACCGGGATATGTGAATCCTTGCAATGCCATAATTTCCTTTATAGGGGGTTTTAACCTGAAGGAGAAGACTTTAACTCAGTGTAGAGCAATTCCATCTTTCCTTAGGAATTTCTCATGCTAAAAGAAGGACAGTGGAGTGGATGTAAATAATCCAGAGGCTTGCCGCTTACAGTGATTAGATGAAAGGAGTTGTTGATGTTTGTATCCTGTGAACGAGGCACAGGTTTGAGGCTAAAAGGTTGATTGACTCAACCGGGGTTTTTTTTATACAAAGCCTAAGAGGAGGCTATTGGCCCAACAAGAGGGTGTTTTTATGTGTGTCTTGTACGAAGCCCGAGACGGAGGCTAAAAGTTGACTCAACAAGAGAGTTTTTTATACTCAACAAGAGAGTGTTTTGTATCTCGTACGAAGCCCGAGATAGAGGCTAAAGGTTGACTCAACAAGAGAGTCCTTTTGTATCTCGTACGAAGCCCGAGATAGAGGCTAAAAGGATTGATGTTTCAGTTGAGTGACAGGTCCAGTAGGTTGGTTAAAAGAGAAAATTAGTTCTTATAAAGAGACTGATTAAAGGTAAGGCTATGCTTTGGGATTGATCAGAGGATCAGGGTTATTTCCTGTTCTTTAAGGAAATGGGGAATCCGGAGGGTATTGGAGACTGTCCGAGTCTACTGGTGTTTTTCCCTACTTGAGAATGCCTTCGAGACTCAAGGAGATTAGACTGTCCAAGTCTAGAGTTTTATCTTTTGTACTATGCTTAAAGAAACAGTAGTAGTACGTTCACGGTAGAAAGATCTAGACTCTTTGAAAGACTGTTCTATTAAGATCACTAATTCCTGATCCTATACCTCTAGGAGGTCATCGGGACAATTTGTACGAAGCCCAAGAGGAGGCTTGAAACTTTTAAGAAGCCGAGGGAAAATTTGTACGAAGCCCAAGAGGAGGCTCTCTTCCCGAAGGAAGAATCCTTATATGAAGCCTAAGAGGAGGCTGTGAATACTTCTAAGAAGTCGTAGGGTCCTTGTACAACGTCCAAGAGGAGGCGGGATGCTTTTAGAAAGCCTATGGGTCCCCAAACCCCGAGAAATTCAAGATAGGCTATTCACAGAGAATAGATCAAGCCAGGAAAATCCGAGAATTTGGAAGAAACTCAAGAGATGCCATTCACGGAGAAAAGATCATCTCTGGGGAGTAGAGTTTCTTTAACAATGTCTAATGGTGACAGTCTGAGAAAGGGTTCACCGAGAATGCTGCCTTTCACGTCTCCATATTATTTAACCCCAAGAGGATGGAAGACTGTGTCCGGTAATCCTATGGGGATCTAGTTTTGACTGTATTTAAGAGTGACCAACAGGGCTTAGTGCTAGACGTAGTTGCCGGGGAAACTCTAAATATCTATACTAGTATTACACAGTTGATATGAGTTTATGAAAGAAGACTTACAGTGAAACAGCCCCACAATACAGTTATATGTATATGAAAGCGGATAAAGAAAGCATATAAACACTTACTCGGTTGTAGAGTTTCCATGCTGTTTGGTTAGTTGTTTAACAAAGAAAGATTGAAAATAACAGTATATTCAAAATTAAAGGAGAAAGTATTTTGAAAAGATGTTGGGGCTTACAACTCAAGGAGAGGCCCAAGGTTTATCAGTGATCGCACTGTCGTTTTTTATAGAGGGACTTATACAAGTGACTGAGGCCCAAGAAATGTTTTCTGTACAAGGGGATGGGTCTTACACTCTCTCAAGAAGCCCAAGTGTTTAAAGAACAAGGATGGGGCTTATAACACGAGGGTAGGCCCAGATGATTGTTTTTTTTTATTGGCGATCGCGCCAAGATTTTCTTTTAACGCAGGGGGACTTATACAACGTCTGAGGCCCAAAAAAGTTTTGGTTAAAAGGGGATTGGGTCTTACACTCTAATAGAGGCCCAAAAGATTTATTTTTGTACAAGTGGTGGGGCTTACAGCTCAAGGAGAGGCCCAGGGTCATTTGTTTGAAAATGGCGATCGCGCCGAGATTTTGAAAACGTGGTGGGTCTTATACAATGCATTGAGGCCCAAAATGGTTTGGTTTTCAAAGGGGGGTTGGGTCTTACACTCTAATAGAGACCCAAAATATTTTGAATGGGTCTTATAGCTCGAGGAGAGGCCCAGGGTTTGTTTTTCAACGGACGATGATCGCGTCGAACTTTTTGAAATACAACGGGACTTATACAATAAGTGAGACCCAAAAAGTTTTGTATTTACAAAGGATTGGGTCTTACACTCTATTAGAGGCCCAAAAGTGTTTGAAATTGTTTGATAAGGGTGAAAATCAAAGAAACCCTAATTTGTTATTCTTTAAAAGTAAATATTTAAAGAAAATCAAATAAAATACCAAATAAGTTTGAATAAACCATTTGTGATTTTTGTTTAAGGTTTGAGAAATGAGGGATTAATCACAAGGTTAATTAAAACTCACTTGGTTTTGATTTTCAAAGTAAATATTCACTTTTAAAATGTTTAAAAACATTAAAAAGGAATTTATTCACAAAAATACTAATTATATTAAATAAATAATATAAACTTAATTTTTTGTGGAATAAAATATTTCAACATTTTTGTGAGTTTTTGCAAAAAGAACCAATAAAAAATAATTAAAATTGAAAGAGTTATTAATTTTCCAATTAATTAATAAAACATAAAAATATTGGAAAAAATAGCAAAAATGTGAGAAAACACAAAATGGCATGGGTGGGGTTTGAACCCACGACCTCAAGGTTATAGGGCGCGCGCCTTACCACTAGGGTGGTGATACATCCATTGCTTGAAGTGAAACCACAAATATACAAGGCATGCCTTGTTTTCTAGGCCTGGTCAAGGCAAGGCAAGACAAGTTTTGCCAAGAAACGGGAAGGTCCATAACTTTCTCATTTCTCAATGTTTGGGGACAAAATTTATATGCATCTGGCCTAGAATTTCACAAGGAATCCAATGGTGGTGGTATTTTTTTCAGATCATACTCCCTCCTCAAAACCGGATAGTGGTTTTGATAAAGGCCTATAATTGCATTTTCTATGCTACACTTTGATACAGGCATGAATTACATGATGAATTGGTCCAAACACAACATATATAACATGTATGAGGTGTGTATGATCAGTGGACTTCAAACCAATGCATATTTTGGAAAGTTCAAGTCATGATGCTTACCTCTTTTTGAGCTTTTGGAGTTTTCTGTGCAATCTGCCAAACTTCTTGTTCCAGAAATGGTTTGATGCTTTGGACACTCTCAAATGATCCCTTAGATGCTTTGAGGATGGTTGGAATCAGCTGGAACCTGCAAAAACACAAACTGGCCCTTTCTTGCAAAAGGGGTTAAAATGACCAAAATATCAACTCTCTCATATGGTGTTCCAGATGGGGGAACCATTTGGGACAGTTCAAGGATGTTATTTGGAGTGTGTTTGAGGTTTTATCTGGTTTGGAAAGTGACTGAATCAAGACATGGCTTGAAAAATGCACAAAAGGCCTATTTTGAGGTTTTGAGAGGTGACTTTGTGATTTTGGTGTTACAGGTCACTTTTGATAGTTTGGATCACCTTGCTAAAGAAGGCATTTTGGCCTAAAGAGAGGGATTTTGAGGAAAGCATCTGTTTGATGGCTTTGGTGTACTCAAACTGAGCACAAATGAGCTCTATTTATAGTAGAGCAAGTTTGTTTTGGGATCAATAGTGAATGACAACTGCAGCAGAGGTTTGGCCAATGGTTGCTCTTTGGAATCCAAGTCTCCTCTAGCCATTGACTAGAGGTTAGGGCACAGCGTTGTGGTTCCCTTGGTCTTGGATACGTCTTGACTGAATTCAGTTGCAAATAGCTCAGTCCGTGCCACCTTGGTGTATGCATTGAATGCTCTAATCCAAAATTGGAGTCTTGTCCCTCTTTTAGGCAATTCTAGGTTTGCCATGCTACTTCTTGTTCCAAGGACTTTGGAGGCTTGGCTCAGTGTTTGTCCCCTTTAGATTTGATCCTCAGATGTGTCCAAAGTGATGACAAGGCTTTGAATTATCTGATTTTGCCAAATCGAGCAAAAATGAAAAATTCTGCCTAGCCTTGGCGGTTTTCAGCAAGGCATATTGCCATTATCATATCTCTTGGCCCAAGTGGAATTTGGTGATGTTCTTGGTCATTTTGGAAAGCCCTCATATGATACAACAAATGTTTGATCATATTTGGTTTTGATACTTTTTGGATCCAAGTGAAAAATGCCCCTACATTTGGAAAAATGTGAAGGCAGATTCTGACTTAGTGAAAATTTCACTAAGTGTTGGAAAAAAGTGACATTTTCACTTTTTGTGATTTTGATCATTCCATAACTCAAAATCCATGAGGAATTTGGAGGGAGGTCAGTTTTAAGCTTTTGTAGAGGGTAATGATATCTACAAATCAAGCTTTGGATGGGGAAAATGACTTTGTGGTTTAGGAGTTATGATCCTCCAAAGTTGGTACCCTTGCCACTTTGTTCATAACTTAGAAAATTTTCTTAGTTTTTATGGTTACCCCTTTTACAAGTTATCCCACTTTTCTTGATTTTTATTGATGAATGATAATTAAAATCATACATTAACATCATTTTAGGGTTAAAAAACCATTTTTGTGAAAAATCTCAAAAAGTCAAAGTTGACTTTTGTGCACAGTTGACTTTTTGTCAGATGAATTCCAAACTGTGCGATCCTTTAGGAAATCATGTCCTTGACCTAAATCAAACTTGATGGACATGTTCCATGGGTGTTATAGAGTATATTGAATCATGTACTAGGGTTTGGGAGCATGTCCTGGTCAAAAGTCAAAGATACAGTTGACTTTTCTCGCGAAACCCTAATTGTGGTACTGATGAAATTGAGACTTGTTGCTCAAGCTTCCTGGATCAATCCATTATTACAAATGGATCAATGTGGTATGTTGGAGACCCTCAAATCCTTTCTTGAGGTCTTGGTTCATGATTTGTCCCAAAAGTCAACTTAGGGGTGAATTAGGTCAAGAAACCCTAATTCCTGATTTTTGATGTATGCATCCCCTGAGGTCAAATTGACTTGATGCTTGGGCCCATGAGGTTCCATGGAGTATTTTAGGATGTACTTTGAAGCATTGGCTCATGCCCAGAGGAAAATTTTCATCTGGAGGCCCTGGTCGACCAAACCCTAATTTGGTGACACTGGCGATCTTGAGGCTTGATCCACCTGGAAGGGAGCAGCCTTGTGCTTAATCCTTAGAGTGGGAGTCCTCTTGATCCCTTGTGGATATTTAAGAGGCTAGGCAAGTTAAAGATCATGTCATTTCTTGATTGATCCTTTGTCTAAAAGCTCTGAGAGGGCTGGAAACCCTAAATTTGATTGTAGTGGATGCTCACCCATCTTTGGGGAGACTAATGAGGTATGATGGTTCCTCCATATTGTGAGGATGATTTTCACAATGATGGGAAATCTTAGTAGTCAAAATTTGGGGTATGACACTTCGTACACATTAACCGGGATTTCTCACCCTTTACTATCCATTACACATCACACTTACACCAATTTACTTAATGGAAGATTCGCAACCGACAATTCTCATCAACTATTCACAAAACCCTTCTGCTATAAGCTATTCCATGATTTATAATTAGTCTGTAATAAGTCCTAATTTTACTTCTCGTTATTTTACCACAATCTTACTTCTTAAAATACAATATTCACTGTCCCACAAGGTACGTCTCTCCACACTTATCTCCAGAATAAGAATCCATCACGTACACTTGTGACTACGGTGCTACCACTACGCTCGTTCTTAATACCAAAGTGTAACTTTTCTCATTCCACGTCATACTATTAGGGTCCTTACGGGTGAACCATCTATGATTACACTTCCTCATAACATACCATCGATACCGCTTTTCATACCGCGTTACCTCGCTTTCCGTTGTAATCCCCTTATGTCCAAATAGAAAATCATCCTACTAAAATTCCCTTAAATCCAAGGAACTTACTCTGTTTCTTAATACAACTTATTCCAGTCCGTAGCACTACACTTTCTGTTACTAAATGAAGTTCATTCTTTCTCCAACACAATACCTTATATTGTTCCTTGGGTAATTTAACAATTCCAAATTGGTCTTTTATTGAAAACAGAAATCCTGATGTATCATCTCAAACTTAATCTCTCTTCAAAACTGAAGATACACAATTCATCCCCTACTCTTCGTTTGGCACACACTTGTTTCACTTGAAGCATGTAACACATCCTTGTGTTCCTTCTCACGCTTCTCTACTACTTTAGGTTCCCATGAAAGCCGAACTTCCTTAACTCTCAACTTTTAACCAGTCGGAAGATATTGTTCCGAACATATTCCTAAAGGTACTCTCGTTCATTCAAGATACCATAACAACCTTAGAACTAAAGCACCAAAACTTATCTCACTTCCGGACCTTACGCCAAGCGTTCCACAAAACAACCTTCCTTATTCACGGAATGAGATTACTTGAAATCCTTATCCATACTAGTAGTCAATCCAGCTCTACTAACGATTTTACATATTTCTTGATACCTTAACCAATCGTCCAATAGAGATCCTTAACTTTCGGACTCCATCCATTCCAAAGGATTACTTGAACAACACACCACTCTTTAATTCCATGCTACCCAAGGCACATCTTCTACTAAGACCTCCAAAGAGCTGACCAAAACTCCACACTACTAACTCTTGGCTTGAGCCTACCCTCACAGCACAAGTTCCGACAACACTTCGGAAAGCTCGTGGTCGCTCAACCATAATTCTACCTATCACATACATAGTACTAGGTTGATCAGGCCCAACACTATATAGTATGATATTAAGATTCATGTTGGCAAGACACACTTAAGAGGCAAGAATAGATTTACTTATGATGTTTCAAGGCTAGGTCGAGGACACGACCTGCTCTGATACCAACTGTAACGCCCTGTATAATATTTATCTAGAATAATACCATACAAGTGTTTTATTCGGTACTGACACAATCATAAGTTCCTAATGGCATAATTCACATACTTGACCATTTCTAAAAACATAATACAATCTATGGTACAAGAATGGAAACTAGCCAAAACAATAAAACTAAGATCAATATACAATATCCTCAATTGTATACAACAAAATAATACACAGCGAAAATAAGCTCAACTAAGCTTCTCTTGAAACATCCAAGCATCGCTCCACTTGTAAATCAAACCTGCAAACCACACCTGAAATATAGCAACTATAGTGGGGTGAGATACATCAAATCTCAGTGAGTTCCCTATCTTATAGATCCTCTCGGCAGTACAAGGTTCTATCAATCCTAACTCAAGTCAAGGGGAAGGGAAATGACTTTGAGTTCACAATATCACAATCTCACACTATATGGAAACATGTCATGAGTCAGTTAACTCATAAATTTATCACTAATCGATAACATGTACCAAGGCATCCCCTTTTCCCGTCCGCTTCTACGTCTAGAAGTCGACCCGAGTCATGGATCCTTGTAATTTAATTGGCATACGAAATGGATTCGGAATTAAGGGATGCATTATCGCCATAATTCGTCACTTCACACGGCCCGTACACCATCACAAGTCTCTTTACCTTTATATATAGGCTTCATTCGTACTACACACGGGAATCAAACCTGCCAAGTAATTCTTCCTGCACTTCAGAGGAGCTCGAGACTCATGAAGGCCTCTCAAGGGCAACTCAAAAGAAAATGGTTACGATTACATGATCAATATACACAAACGTGATTGTAGTGACAATCACCAGGCCACATTAGCCTTTAGGCCTCTCACGTCTTTAACAATAAAACATAACAATTACACATGTTCCATACTACTATCTTTTTCTTTCTATATCATTCGGTAATTGACACACACCTCGGCCTCTCCTGCATGAGCGTTCTAATTAAATTGCCTACTCTAGGTCAGAACTCGTCAATGGATGCACGAGCGTCGCCATCCAGAGTTTATCACAATTCTATTCACAACCTAGAATTATAAACAATCTTAACTATGCCATTTGTTTTGGGGTAAAGTTTCCTCACTCTTCCTAATTCATTTTAAGCATGTTATCATTCTTCTTTATTAGCATACATAATGGCATACATGTATCACATATGGTTGCACAACATATCAAACACAATTCACCATATATACAATGCATATAACCACATAAGCATTTCCATATTTATCTCATCAATCCATGGCACACAATCATGTTTCTAATCCATTATCATATAGAGTATTTAATTAGCATTCCAACGCTTTAAACGGGGACCGAAACAGACTTACGGTTCAAAAGTTATGGGTTTTTTAACATTTTTCCAAAACTGTCTCAGTGTTAATCGGTTAACCATTTGGTTAACCGGTTAACCAGTCTAAATTTCATGTAAAACACCATTTTTCACCTGTTAATCGATTAAACCAAATGGTTAATCGATTAACCCTGTTCCAGAAGCATAAAAACCTGTTTTTCTTGATACAAAACCCAATCAAACCTCATCATAACATATTTGAACACAACAATAAGTATCCTCGATTAAATTCATGCATAACCCGGTTATATTACACGATTTATTTCACGTTTTATCCGTTAGAAACATTGATTTAACAAATTTATCAATTTTATCATTTTCTCTCAAACTCTAACCTAAGTTGCAAACATCCATTTCTAGAGCTTAGAGTTTCTAACTAGAACCCACCTGATAATCGAAGAGGAGTTTGAAGAAGATGTTGATGATCCATGAGCTTCTTCTTCATCTTCTCCACTTTCTCTCTTCTTCTCTTCCTTTCTCTTCCTTCCTTTCCTTTTCTTCTTTCTTCTTCTTCTTGCCATCTTTCTTTTCTTATAACATATATATATATAATATAAATCCAATAGAGTAAAATATATCCAATTGATATCTTGTCGTCTCACCCCAATTGATCAATTATTAGAGTTACCTTAAAATCCTTTCTCGAACTAATAATTATTAATCCATCTTTAATAAAATAATTGATCTTTTCAGAGTTCACCAGTTGCTCTATTGATCCGAATTAACAATACTTAGAGTACTTAGAGGATTCCATAAATCCAATTTACCAAAGATAGAGCACATAGATACTCATCTGATATCCAATCGAGCATTTAAATAATATGGGGTATTACATTAATAAAGTTACTTTTAAAAATGTTATGATACTGACAAGTCAAGTTCTTTTTCAAGAGAAAATGGCGTACAATTTTTATTTTACAAAATTCACTTTGATATTGTCCTTAGAGATACACTTAAAGTCAACATAGAATTTGTCATTAACAAAAATATTTATAAGTTTTAATGTACATAAAACTCTCATTTAAAGAGATTATTTTATATATTGAATTTATTTTTTCTGGAGTTTCATATACTATTCCTAGGCCATATATTAAAATATTAAGTATCACAAATACAAAAAAAAAAAAATCCATGTGTCCATCGAAACACGCGGTTCAACATGTTGTTTATGGTTATTTTTGGAAAGACAATCCATAGATTTATTTAAAAACCTAGTAAAGGAAATGTTGTTGGTTTTGAGTGCATGTAGGGGAGTTGGTGTGGCTGGATGACCAAGAAGTTGGTGCCATAGTGGTAGGGTGGTTGAGGCTTGGGTAAGACATGTGTGTGGTTGATGTAGGGAGAGAGTGAGCTTGTACACATTATCTTAATTCATATCACGCATAAGTATCTCCCTCTTTCGTAGATCCTTTACCTTGAAATACAAAGGAAAAAATTTAATAAAAACTTTATAAGTTTTACATAATTGAGAGACATAAATAAGATTTTGAGCGATGTTAAGAATAAATAGAACATTAGATAAATGAAGAGGTGAAGAAATAGAGGTCGACATGGATGTAGAACCAACATGTGTAATGGGTAGAAAATTACCATTTGCAACTTGAAGATAATCATTTCCATTGTACTCTCCTTTTATTGACATCTTATGTAAGTCATTGGTGATATGATGTGATACACCAGAATCAAGAAACCAATATGGTGGTGCGGTGTAAGATGGGCCAGCGATTTGAGAAACATGAGCAGATAGATGATGCGGTTTGTTGGGGAAACAATCTATTTTGTAGCAAGTCCAGGCTGACTGACCTGATTTGTTGCAGTATTGACACACCACACTTTGTTTCTTTTTGTTGTTTTCAAAATTAGAGTTGGGTGCAGATGGACAACTGCAACCATAGCCTTATCGAGGTCGACACTGGACATGATTAGTAGTGACTGGGAGCAGTTCATTCATGTGTTCCCCACGCTGTAAAAATATCTTAAAATCAATTAGCTTGTCATATAAATCATGAAACAAGATAGGTGAATCACAATACAGGTGGGTGTCGTGAATTCGTAAAACGTAGGTCCCAAGACATGAATTGCATAAATGACCAACTCGAGATCATAAAAAAGATGCCCAGTGAGAGATAACTCATCAGCAATGGATTTGATAGACAAAAGGTGTTATGAAGCCAAAGATGTTCCTTTTATGAGATAGTTGAGGCGCTCTTTCAATAATATGATTGGAGACCGAGATCAGTTTCTAAATACTCGTTAGAGAGCAAGTAAAGCTTCACTAGATGTATCTTCTGAAGTCATGACTGACCAAGCTTTAGGATCACAAGAACCAAAATTTCTATATAAAGGATCTGGTCTTGACGAACCCACACCGGTATGCCAGACTAGCAATTTTGTAACACACATATATAACAACATACATCAAAGCATATATATTATACATGAATCCAAGTTTTGGTATTTAAATACCATAAGTTCCTAGTTAACACATTGTATACATTACATGTCCAAATCACAAAATACTAAAACTATGGCATAATATACACAAGATGTTCCAAAGTACTAAGAACTAGATGAAAACAATGATCTCAAAATATCTTATGGATTCTCTCGGCTTTACAAGGTTCTAACAATTCCTAACTTAAGTCAAGGGGAAGGGAAAGACTTTGAGTTCACAATCTCACACTATATTGAAACATGTTCATGAGTCCGTTAACTCAAAATATCACAAATCGGTATCCAAATCAAGGCATCCCTTTTCCCATCCTCTTCTACGTCTAGAAGTCGACCCGAGTCATGGATCCTCATAATTTACTTGACATACGAAATGGATTCGGGTTCTACGATCCATTAACCATTATGAACTGTCACTTCGCACAAGCCATAACCCGTCACAAGTCTCTTTACCTTATAGGCTCCATTCGTACTATAATTTTGGAATCAAACCTTCCAAGTAATCATGCGTACATTCCAGAGGAGCCTAAGCTCATGAAACGGCAAGTTCAGGGGAAACGGTTCCGATTACATGATCTTACGTACAACCGTGATTGTATTCAACAATTATAAGGCCATATTTGCCTTAAGGCCACATTTTCCTTTTTCTCATAATTACAAGGGTTCACACATGTTCCATACTAGTTTCTTATTCTCTTCTAGACCATTACTCGTTAAGGGTATACGCATAGGCATCGAATGCACGAGCATCGCCATCTAGATTCTCTATCACAATCCTAAACACAACCTAGAATTAAAAATTTGGTTTCTGGGTAAAGTTTCCTCACTCTTCCTATTCCATATTTTAAACATGTATTCATTCAATTATGATTCACAATAAGAAGTTAGATATAGCACAACACAATAGTATAATAAAAATACATGTAATAATTCAACTCATAATTTATCACATTTCTTGAGCTTCCTCCGATTTATTTAATCGGGTAACAAAATTGATATTTTTCACTTTCATTGCGTAGGATATTTCCATAGCTTTCCAGTGACTATTAATCGCTTCGATCGGAGTTACGATCTAAAATATATGAATTTTTCAATATTTTTTCATCAACCAACAGTGGTAATCGGTTACTCAAATAGGGTAACCAGTTACTCACAATTCACGGTTCACACAGAGGCTAAATGAGAGTTAGAGACACATTTCGGTAATCTATTACCCAAATAGGATGATCGGTTACTCAGTTCAAGTTTTGCGCAGATTATCAATTTTTCCGCAGAGTAATCGGTTACTCAAAAAGGGTAATCGGTTACTCTGTTACAGAATTGAAAAATTATGGTTTTCTCATGTTTCCAAAAATCATCCAACCTACTCAAACCTCATAAAAACTCAAAGGATCAAATATTCACTTATCATATATTATATTCATACATGTATCGATCATATTATGCATTTAAATCGAGATTTGAACTGTGAAAACAATCGATTCCACACAATATTCGATATCAACCAATTCTAACCTAAACTCTAACATTTCCAAAACTTCTAGAGCTTAAGTACTAACTAGAACCCACCTCTGACAAGATGATGATGAAGATTGTGAGATGATTTGATGAAGAATGAAGAAGATCCAAGCTTTCCTCTTCTTCTTCTTGGTTTCTCCTCTTTCTCCCTTTTGCTCTTCCTTCTCTCTTCTTCTTTCTATCTTTTCTTTCTATTTTTGCAACATGTGAGGGAATAGAATGATATAGAGAAATATCAATCAGTTAGTAACACTACTAAATGTCCAAAATATCTCTATATCACCAATTGACAAAAACCTCAGAGTCAGATAATATTAATTTGATCTGATTTGAGCGTATCAATTGCTCAAATTATCTTTGTAGATAATTTCTCAGAGTACACCGGAACCCAGTTGGTCAAAACTAATATTATCCAGAGCAAAATAAAATACGGGGTATTACATCCTCCCGTCCTTAAATAGAAATTTGTCCACGGATTTTAAGATTACTTGTAAAGATGAGGGTAAGCATCCCGCATTTCTGATTCTAGTTCCCACGTTGCATCACCTGGATGCGTCTCATCCCACTGAAATTTCACAAGAGGAATCTCTTTATTCCTTAGTACCTTAGTTTCTCTTCCTGTGATACGGCTTGGTTGAGGTTCAAACATTAAATCTGCTTCTATCTTAATTGTATATGGTAGAATTGGCTGAAGAGGATCTGGAACAAATTTATAAAGTTGAGACACATGAAAAACATCATGCATCTCTGATAGAGAAGGCGGTAAGGCTAACCTGTAAGCTACTTCACCAATCCTTTCTAAAATTTGACACGGTCCCACGTATCGCAGACTTAACTTCCGCGACTTAAACGGTCATTTCAACCTCAATCTCAGAGTAATCGTCAAAAACACGTGATCACCTTCATCAAACTCTAAAGGTCTCCTACGGTTATCCACATAACTCTTCTGACGATCTTGTGCTTGTTTAACTTTGTCATGGATCATTCTAATCTTTTCCGTAGTCTCTTTGACAATCTCGGGTCCCAAAATTTATCTTTGCCAACTTCCATCGTTTGAATCGTCCGTTCCGTCTGACCATCCGTTTGAGGATGATTCGACGTACTCAAACACAACTTTGTTCCCATAGCTTGTTGAAAAGCTTTCCAAAACCTTGAAGTAAACTTTGGATCTCTTTCGGAAACAATGCTAGAGGGAATACCATGTAATCTCACAATTTCTTAAATAAACAACCTTGCAAGATGACTTGCCTTGTAAGTAGTCTTTACGGCTAAGAAATGCGCAGATTTCGTCAACCGATCTACAATCACCCAAATAGAATCGTAACCACCTTGCGTACTGGGAAATCCAACCGCAAAGTCCATATAAACACTATCCCATTTCCAAATTTCTAACGGTTGTAATAAGCCACCCGGTCTTTGGTGCTCAATCTTTACTTGTTGGCACACCACACACTCCGACACATACACCGCAATATCTCTTTTCATTCCTGACCACAAATAGTCCCTCTTCAATTCTTGATACATCTTCGAAGAACCAGGATGTATAGTAAAAGCACCTTTATGAGCTTCCTCCAAAACCCTTCTTTTCAACCCCGCATCATCCAGAACACAAACCCTTTGGTTAAACCGAATGATTCCATCGGTAGCTCGCACGAAACCCAGTTGAACCAACAATTCTTGTAACTTCTCATCCAACACTTGCCCTCGTTGAACCTCCTCTCTAAGAGTAGAATTAACATTCAAGTTTCCCATAAGCACACCATTCTTAGTCCAAATAAACTGAAGATTAAGATCTGGAAACTTTTCCAATAAGGCATATTCTAACATCATCAATTCGGCACTATGAAACACTTTCCAACTCAAAGCATCCACCACTTTATTCGCTTTACCCGAATGATACTTTAGCTCCAAATCCTAATCCTTTAAATACTCCAAACATCTCCTTTGACGCATGTTCAACTCTTTCTGATCAAAAAGATACTTCAACTCTTGTGGTCGCTGAACATTTCAAAATGTACTCCATACAAATAATGATGCCACACTTTTAGTGTAAAAACAACCGCCGCCAATTCCAAATCATGATTTGGATAATTCTTCTCGTGAACCTTTAATTGTCGAGAAGCATAAGCTACCACGTGACCATCCTGCATCAAGACTCCTCCTAATCCCTTTTTTTTATGCATCATAAAATACCTCATACGACTGGCTAGGATCAGGAATGATCAAAACAGGAGCAGTCGTCAATCTTTCCTTCAAACTCATAAAACTTTGTTCACAAGCCAAATCCAACTCATAAGAACAATCCTTTCGAGTAAGTTTGATCATTGGTAAAGCCAATTGAGAAAAGCCTTTGATAAACCTTCCATAATAACCTGCCAGTCCCAAGAAAATTCTAACTTCTGAAGCATTCTTCGGTCTCTCCCAATTAATTATTACTTCAATTTTTGATGGATCTACCGCCACACCTCCCTGAGATATGACATGACGAAGAAAACTAACCTCCGACATCCAAAACTCACATTTGCTTAGCTTGGCAAAAAGTTGTCTCTCTTGTAAGATCGATAGGACGATTCTTAAATGCTCTTCGTGCTTTTGAGAAGTACGAGAATAAATAAGAATGTCATCAATAAAGATCACTACAAATTGGTCCAAATAAGGTTGGAATATCCGATTCATATAATCCATAAAAACTGTTGGAGCATTCTTCACACCGAAAGGCATTAATAAGAATTCATAATGGCCATAACGGGTTCTAAATGCGGTCTTTGGTACATCTGAACTCTTCACACAGAGTTGGTGATAACCCGACCATAAATCAATCTTTGAGAACACACAGGATCTTTTCAATTGATCTAACAGGTCATCTATCCTGGGTAATAGGTACTTGTCCTTGATGGTGACTTTATTCAACTGCCGGTAATCAATACATAGTCGCATTCCACCATCCTTCTTCTTTACTGACAACATTAGGGCTCCCCAGGGTGAAACACTGAGTCGAACAAAATGCTTGGCCATTAACTCTTCCAGTTGATCCTTCAATTCTCTTAACTCGGCGGTGCCATCCGATACGGAGAAACGGATATAGGAGTCGTTCTTGGTATCAGGTCAATAGAGAATTCCACTTCCCTTTTCGAAGGAAGAGAAGTGACATCCTTGGGGAAAACTTCAGAAAACTCGCAGACTACAGGAATATGCAGAACGTGTAGGTCGCTACTCTCCTCCTTAGTGAGAACCAAAAGAACAGATTTTTCCTTCTCAAACAAGAAATTTATCATTCCAACCGTACCTTCTAAAATAGTTGTTAACACATCTTTCGGAGTAGCTTCAGCGGAGGGGATGATGATTAGCTTCTCTTCATAACCAATAAATACCGAATTAGCAGAAAGTCCATCCATTCCCAAAACAACATCTACTTTCTTAAGCGGTAAACAAATAAGATCAATCTGAAAAATTCTTTCATCCATAGATAAAACACAGTTTTCACACATTAAAGGTGTTTCAACCGTCTCATCCATGGCAGTAGTAACCACCATGGGTGGAGACAACGGAATAGCTTGCAACCCAAGTCGCTTCATACTTTGCATTGACACAAAAAAGTGTGTTGCTCTACAATCAAATAATATAAAACAAGAATGCCCATTAACGAAACACCTACCAGCAATTAAGGAGTTATCACCCTTAGTCTTCCTTGCATCCAAAGTATAAACTCGACCGATACTCTTTCCTTGCGGTTGATTCTCATTTTGAGGACAAACCCTCGCTACATGACCCACTTCTTGGCATCGATAGCACTTCACTCCTTCGAAGCTACACCTACCATAATGAATCTTACCATAAGTATGACACGCTGGAGGTGCAATAGGTCTGGAATTTTGAACTTGTTTCCCTTTGAAAGCTTGTGGTCTAGGCCTAAACTATTGGCTCGATCTCCCACGATCATTCTGATTTGTCCTAACCAATTCTCATTCTTCCAGAACTCTCTTCAGACCATTCTCAGCCACATAGCATTGCCTTAGAAACTCAGCATAAGCAGCTACTGCCACACTACCTTGCCTTAACTGTTGGAATTCAAACTCTCTTTGGGTCCTCAAAGAACTAGAAAAGTACTTTTCCATAAAAGTAGTCTTGAATTTCTCCCACACTTTAGGCACACCTTTCATAGTCATAAAAGCTGAAGAAATATCCCACCACCTCATAGCAGGACCTTTCAATGAGTGAGAAGCAAATACCACTTTGTTATCTTCACTACAGTGAACTATCAGAAAGATTATCTCCATGCTAGCCACCCATTCATGAGCTTTCACAGGGTCTAATCCGCCATGAAATTCCGGAGGATTCATGCGGATGAAATCCCGAAACTCCCACCTACAGCATCTGGAACAACCACTCGAGGATGAAAACCCTCATTCATCTGATGTATCACTCGCTGCATGAATTGGTTCTACTGTTGTTGTATTTGTTGCATAAACTGGGGCCATGGGACATACTCGCCACCTCCTGGCGGGTTCGTCACAGGAGGATTAGCTCTGGGTCTACCACGGTTTCTGCGTTCGCCATCCATGTTCCTAAACGTCATATAGATAGGATTAAGTTGATCAGGCTCAATACCATACATATAACACTTAAGACCAATGGCGACACAACGCATATGAAACGGAAAGAATTACTTATACTAACTCATGGCTAGGTCGAGGATACGACCTGCTCTGATACCAACTGTAACACCCCTATATAACAACACACATCAAAGCATATATATTATACATGAATCCAAGTTTTGGTATTGAAATACCAAAAGTTCCTAGTTAACACATTGTATACATTACATGCCCAAATCACAAAATGCTAAAACTATGGCATAATATACACAAGATGTTCCAAAGTACTAAGAACTAGATCAAAACAATGATCTCAAAATAAAATCTCCACAACAAAAGTTATGCCATCCCAAAAAGCCAAGACACGTAAGGATAATCAAACGACTTTATCCTTACCCTTCGCGGAACCTGAAGTACCTGTAATATAATCAACAACGTGGGGTGAGATATTAAATCCCAGTGAGTTCCCTATCTTATGGATTCTCTCGGCTTTACAAGGTTCTAACAATTCCTAACTCAAGTCAAGGGGAAGGGAAAAACTTTGAGTTCACAATCTCACACTATATGGAAACATGTTCATGAGTCCGTTAACTCAAAATATCACTAATCGGTAACCAAATCAAGGCTTCCCTTATTCCCGTCCTCTTCTACGCCTAGAAGTCGACCTGAGTCATGGATCCTCGTAATTTACTTGACATACGAAATGGATTCGGGTTCCATTAACCGTTATGAACCGTCACTTCGCACGAGCCATAACCCATCACAAGTCTCTTTACCTTATAGGCTCCATTCGTACTCCAATGCGGGAATCAAACCTTCCAAGTAATCATGCGTACATTCCAGAGGAGCCTAAGCTCATGAAACGACAAGTTCAGGGGAAACGGTTCTGATTACTTGATCTTACATACAACCGTGATTGTATTCAACAATTATAAGGCCACATTTGCCTTAAGGCCACATTTTCCTTTTCTCATAATTACAAGGGTTCACACATGTTCCGTACTAGTGTCTTATTCTCTTATAGAGCATTACTCGTTAAGGGAATACATCTAGGCATCGAATGCGTGAGCATCGCCATCTAGATTCTCCATCACAATCCTAAACACAACCTAGAATTAAACCATTTGGTTTCGGGGTAAAGTTCCCTCACTCTTCGTATTCCATATTTTAAACATGTATTCATTCAATTATGATTCACAATAAGAAGTTAGATATAGCACAACACAATAGTATAATAAAAATACATGTAATAATTCAACTCATAATTTATCACATTTCTTGAGCTTCCTCTGATTTATTTAATCGGGTAACAAAATAGATATTTTTCATTTTCATTGTGTAGGATATTTCCGTAGCTTTCCAACGACTATTAATACGCTTCAATCAGAGTTACGATATAAAAGATATGGATTTTTCAATATATTTTTCATCAACCAACAGTGTTAATCGGTTACTCAAATAGGGTAATCGGTTACTCACAATTCACTGTTCACACAGAGGCAAAATGAGAGTTAGAGACACATTTCGGTAATCGATTACCCAAATAGGATAATCAGTTATTCAGTTCAAGTTTTGCGTTGATTATCAATTTTTCCACAGAGTAATCGGTTACTCAAAAAGGGTAATCGGTTACTCTGTTACAGAATTGAAAAATTCTGGTTTTCTCATGTTTCCAAAAATCATCCAACCTATTCAAACCTCATAAAAACTCAAAGTATCAAATATTCACTTATCATACATTATATTCATATCTGTATCGATCATATTATGCATTTTAATCGAGATTTGAACAGTGAAAATAATCGATTCTACGCAATATTCGATAGGGTTAATACACATTTTAGACTCTGCCATTTTGGGCGAATTCGAAAAAGGACCCTGTAAAAAGAAATCAGATTTCATCTCTGTTATTTGAAGATTCTTTCATTTTGGCCCCTCAGTGCTTACAGTCAGCAGAATCTGTGTGTGGCGCTGTTTTGTTAGCTTTTTTTATTTTTTTTTATTTTATTTAATATGACGTGTCAGGTTAGCTAGATTTTTATATTTATTTTATTTTTATTTTTATTACACGCGTGGATTTTTAATTATTACTTTATTGTCTCCCATTAGTGTTAAACCCATAACCTTTTAGTTCCAGAGGGACACCTCTTCCTCTAGGCTAGCATTTTTTCCTTGTTTATTTGTTTGCTTCAAATGTATATACTACAACATGTAATGAGTATGTAATATATTTATTTGTTTGCTTCATTTTAAATTGTATATTTATAACATATAAAATATTAAAATATTTAAAAAATATTTAATTAATAACGTTAAAAAATATTTAAAAAATATTTATATTCAACTGAAATTAACTAAAATAAATAAAAAATATTAATTAACATAAAAAAATTAAAAAAAAATATATTCAAATATATTAAACTGAAATTAAAAAAATTAAACTGAAATAAAATATATATGTAAATATATTAACTAAAATAAAATAAAAAATATTATTAACATGTTAAATTGAATAATATAATATTAATTTTTATTAAACTGAAATTAAATATATTAAACTGGAATAAAATATATATTTAAATATATTAAACTGAAATAAAATAAAAAATATTATTAACATGTTAATTATCAATTTCGTATTTTTATATATTTATGTATATATTTATAATTATTTAACGTTAAGATAATTAAAAACTGCTATTTTAATTTTAAAAAATTATTTTCAGTTTATTATTAATTACTAATATTAAAACTAATATTTTAATTAAAAATATTTTTATTTTTAGTTTATAATTAATTATTAATATTAAAAACTGCAATTTTAATTAAAAATATTTTTATTTTCAGTTTATTATTAATTACTAATAATAAAACTACTATTTTAATTAAAAATATTTTTATTTTCAGTCTATTATTAATTATTAATATTAAACACTGCTATTTTTATTAAAAATATTTTTATTTTTAGTTTATTATTAATTACTAATATTTTTTATTACATTTTTATTTTCAATTTTTTATTAAATATGTAAATATATAATTACATTTTTATTATTATATAACAGTAATTTAAATTATATATTATAACATAAAAATGTAATAAATATGTAATATAAAAAGGTTACATGTAATATATTTATTTTAACATTTCATATACTTAAATTAATGTAACATACAATTTAAATATATAAACATGTAATATAAATATAAATTATTAAAATATAATTTATATTAACATTTAATATTTAAAAACTAAACTAATTTAATATTTATACTAATTTATTTATTAAAAATAAATATTTAAATAAGTATTTATATTAACTTTGTATAATAAATATTTATATTAGTGTTTAATATTTACTAAACATTATGTTTACTAAACATTAATGTTATATTAACATTTAATATTTAAAAAATAAACTAGATTATTAAAGGATCAAAATGTTGTAACATATACATTTAAAGCAAATAAATAAACAACTAAGACATTCTAGCCTAGTGGAAAAGGGCCTTATCTTCATCCATGAGGACATGGGTCCAATACTTCTGAAAGACTAATATTCAAGTTTTCTATTTTAACATTTCAAAATGTAAACAATAAAATAATAAATAAAAAGCCACGCGTGTAATAAAAATAAAAATAAAATAAATATAAAAATCCAACTAACCTGACACGTCATATTAAAATAATAAAAAAAATAAAAGAAGCCAACAAAGCAGTGCCTTATCACAGATTAAGCTGACTGTGTGCACTGATGGGTCAAAATGAAAGAATCTTCAAATGGCAGCGACGGAAATTAAGTTTTTTTACAGGGTCTTTTTCGAATTCGCCCCAAATGGTAGGGGCTAAAATGTGTGAGCATCGAATGCGTGAGCATCGCCATCTAGATTCTCTATCACAATCCTAAACACAACCTAAAATTAAACCATTTGGTTTCGGGGTAAAGTTTCCTCACTCTTCCTATTCCATATTTTAAACATGTATTCGTTAAATTATGATTCACAATAAGGAGTTAGATATAGCACAACACAATAGTATAATAAAAATACATGTAATAATTCACCTCAAAAGTTATCACATTTCTTGAGCTTCCTCTGATTTATTTAATCGGGTAACAAAATCGATATTTTTCACTTTCATTGTGTAGGATATTTCCATAGCTTTCCAACGACTATTAATACGCTTCGATCGGAGTTACGATCTAAAGGATATGGATTTTTCAATATTTTTTTCATCAACCAACAGTGGTAATCGGTTACTCAAATAGGGTAATCGGTTACTCACAATTCACTGTTCACACAGAGGCTAAATGAGAGTTAGAGACACATTTCGGTAATCGATTACCCAAATAGGATAATCGGTTACTTAGTTCGATTTTTGTGTTGATTATCAATTCTTCCACAGATAATCGGTTACTCAAAAAGGGTAATCGGTTACTCTTTTACAGAATTGAAAAATTCTGGTTTTCTCATGTTTCTAGAAATCATCCAACCTACTGAAACCTCATAAAAAATCAAAGGATCAAATATTCACTTATCATGCATTATATTCATACCTCTATTGATCATATTGTGCATTTTAATCGAGATTTGAACCGTGAAAACAATCGATTCCACACAATATTCGATATCAACCAATTCTAACCTAAACTCTAACATATCCAAAACTTCTAGAGCTTAAGTACTAACTAGAACCAACCTCTAACAAGATGATGATGAAGATTGTGAGATGATTTGATGAAGAATGAAGAAGATCTGAGCTTTCCTCTTCTTCTTCTAGGTTTCTCCTCTTTCTCTCTTTTGCTCTTCCTTCTCTCTGCTTCTTTCTATCTTTTCTTTCTATTTTTGCAACAAGTGAGGGAATAGAATGATATAGAGAAATATCAATTAGTTAGTAACACTACTAAATGTCCAAAATATCTCTATATCACCAATTGACAAAAACCTCAGAGTCAGATAATATTAATTTGATCTGATATGAGCTCATAAGTTACTCAAATTATCTTTGTAGATAATTTCTCAGAGTACACCGGAACCCAGTTAGTCAAAACTAATATTATCCAGACCCAAATAAAATATGGGGTATTACAGATTTCATTACCTTCATATGTGATTGTGGTAAGAGGACACGGTTCGTCACTAGTTACAAAGTCGTTAAGATCGCGTGCAATAAGGAGATAATGGATTTGTTTATACCATGCAGGATAACTAGTTGAGTTGAGTTTCATTGGCAGTTGAGTGTTTGTATTGAACATGATAAGGTCTTTTTCTGAAGGAAAGGACAATGAGGTAAGAGGTGCTGCCATAGTTTTGGATCGGAAAAAAAAGGCTATTATGCTAATTATCAGGCTAATACTATATAGAGAAATAGAATTTTTTATATTAATATGTCAAGAGATAAGCATACATATGCATGAGAAAACCGTATGCTCCAAGAACTAATTTAATGCCAATAATATAAGAATGGAAAAAAGATCATTACATATAATTACATTTGACTTTTCTTGATCTGTAAGGTTTGTAGTTAATACTAATTATGTGTGGCTCCTTTATTGTAGTTAATGCTAATTATATGTGGCTCCTTTATTGTAGTTAATTCTAATTATGTGTGGCTCTTTTACATAGACTCTTAATATATATAGAGTAACATAGATAATGCAAATAATCTCACAATTCTTAAGAAACGATATTCCACCGCTCCTTTTGATTTCATTCTTCAATGGCTCATTCAAACATGGCTTCAATCAAATTAATATTGATCATTGTGACAACCATGGCTTTGGTTAATGTGATGAGTGTAGGAGCAGAGAAAACATGGTGTGTGGCTAAGATTGGGGCTAGTACTCAACAATTGCTCGATGGTTTAAATTATGCATGAGGAGCTGGAGCTGATTATGGCCCTATTCAACCTAATGAAATATGTTATGAGCCAAACACAGTTCGTGATCATGCTTCCTATGCTTTTAATAGTTTCTATCAGAGAAAGAATAAAGCTAGTGGCACTTGTGATTTTTCTGGGAGTGCGCACATTGTCTCTGTCGATCCTAGTATGATATTAATACTCATCATACTTAACTTTTTTTATTAAATTTATTTATATGGTAGACTTAATTAATCATATATATGTTGTGGGTCACTTTTATTTGATCTCATTTTTTTGTATAGGCTTTGGAAAATGTGTATTCTCATGTACATGAAGGTAAATATTTTGAATTTTTTACATGCATCTTTTTAAGGTAACTAATTGGGGTCAATGTTTATTTTGTTTTAAGGTAAAATTGCTAAAATGCCGCATGCATCGACCAGGACTTCACAAAGCAAGATATCTTCAAATAAAAGAAGAAAAACTCAAAAACTACAATATTGCATTCTCCTGCAATACATTTTTGTTATGTATTTTCAATTATTAAAAAAATTATAAGAATTATATTCTTATTTATATAAGATCAATTTTGTAAACTATTTATTTATCATTTTTTTAATAAACATATATCATTATTGAGTTAAAAATATTTGTTATTATAAAGTATATGATTTAATGAAACTTATATTAGATTAAATTTCTTCAAAGTTATAGTCTTTAGTCTTCATTATTAAGTAGTTTTGTCTTGGTAATACTGATTTATTCATGAACATAAATGATAAACAACATGGGTGAGAAATATATTCACAATGGCTTTTATACTAAGATCCTTAACATACTTCTCACTCAAACTCTTACAAAAATATTAGGTAACTATTTACAAGAAATCCATAGGGACCTTGGAGATGTTAAAAGTCAAACTTGAGAAATAACTAAAATTTTATTATGAATTGATTTTGGATGTTTAAGCGGTTAATGTTAGAATAATAAGATAACTTTTATACCAATGATATGTAATTTTGTATTTGTAACAACATGGTCAACATCAAAATTTAGTTAACATAATGTATTTGGTAAGAATTGAGTTAGACTAGTTGTATAAATGATGCCACCAAAATCACTACTTGCACATTTTGTTTTCTAAATCGGGATCCCATTTATCTAAGTAATATAATGTTATTCTCTCCCTCTCTCTCTCTCTCTCTCTCTCTCTCACACACACACACACACACACACACACACACACACACATGCACACACACAGATATATATATATATATATATATATATATATATATATATATATATATAATGAAATAGTGACCTTTCTTCGTAGTCGTGAGAAATGAAAAAATATAAATAGTATTAGTTGAACATACAACATGAGTATGAGCTAGTCAATTTATATCTTACATACTTTGTGTAACACCCTGTATAATATATACCTAGAATAATATTATACAAGTGTTTTATTTGGTACTGACAACATCATAAGTGTCTAATGGCGTAATTCACATTCTTGACCATTCTAATACAAAACACAACCTATGGTACAAGACATGGAAATTAGCCAAAACAAAAAAAAATCTAAGATCAATGTACAATATCCTTAATTGTACAATAAGAAAATTACACAGCGGAAAACTCAAACTAAGCTTCTCTTGAAACATCCAAGCATAGCTCCACTTGTAAATCAAACCTGCAAACAACACCTGAAAAATAACAACAATAATATGGTGAAATATTAATCTCAGTGAGTTCCCTATCTTATGGATTCTCTCGGCTTTACAGGGTTCTAGCCAATCCTAACTCAAGTCAAGGGGGAGGGAAATGACCTTTAGTTCACAATCTCACACTATATGGAAACATGCTCATGAGTCCGTTAACTCAAAATATCAATAATCGGTAACCTCATCAAGACATCCCCTTTTCCCATCCTCTTCTACGTCTAGAAGTCGGCACGAGTCATGGATCCTCATAGATTACTGTGCATACAAATTGGATTCGGAAACTAAGGGACACATTATCACCTTACGAATCGTCACTTCACACGGTCCATACACCGTCACAAGTCTCTTTACCTTATAGGCTTCATTCGTACTATAACCGGGAATCAAACCTACCAAGTAATCATGTGCACATTCCAGAGGAGCCCATTACTCATGGAACGACAAGTATTAGGGAAACGGTTCCGATTACGTGATCTCACATACAACCGTGATTGTATTTAACAATTATAAGGCCACATTCGCCTTTTTCTCAAAATTACAAGGGTTCACACATGTTCCATACTAGTGTCTTATTCTCTTCTAGACCATTACTCGTCAAGGATGCACATCTATACATCGAATGCACGAGCATCGCCATCTAGGTTCTCTACTCTAGACCATTACTCGTCAAAGATGCACATCTATACATCGAATGCACGAGCATCACCATCTAGAGTTTCTATCACAATCCTAGTCATAACCTAGAACCGTATCATTTGGTTTTGGGGTGAAGTTTCCTCACTCTTCCTAATTCATTTTAAGCATGCATATTCTCTCAATCATACTTAACAATAATTAGTTAGACATGGCATAACACAATAGTATAATAAAATACATGTAATAATTCACTCATAATTTATCACATTTCTTGAGCTCCCTCCGGTTTATTTAATCGGGTAATAAAATCAATGTTTTTTACATTCATTGCGTATGATATTTCCATAGCTTTACAACGACTATTACTACGCTTCGATTGGAGTCACGGTTCAAAAGTTATGAATTTTCTAAAATATTTTTCATCCATTTACATCAGAGTAATCGATTACCCAAACAGGATAATCGAATACTAAGTCTTCACTGTTCATATAGAGGCTAAATGAGAGTTAGAGACATGCAGAGTATTCGATTACGCAAATAGGATAATCGGATACTCAGTTCAATTTTGCGCAGAAACTCATTTTTTCTACAGAGTAATCGGTTACTCAATTAGGATAATCGGTTACTCTGTAACAACAGAAAAATACTGGTTTTCTTGATACAAAATCTAACCAAATTCATCTAAAACATATTGAAACATACCAACAAGTATTCCCGATTTAATTCACACCTAATCCGACTATATTACGCCGTTATTTTGCATTTGAACCATTGGAACCTTAATTCCACATAATTATTCATTTTTCTCACAACAACATAATAGCAACACCTAGTCATGGGAAATCATAGCATTATCTTACTCAAGGATAAGAAATTCACATCTTAGCATTTAAACCTTACTAAACTCTAAAATCCAACAAACCCTAACTTTCCATAACTATAGGTTTCTATCTAGAACCCACCTTAGATATAGAATAGGAGGTTGAAGATAATGATGAGATGAGAATGGTGATGATGAGTTGTTTACATAAGCTCCTTCTTCTTCCTTGAGCTTTTCTCACTTCTCTCGCTCTTCCGTTTCCTCTCCTTCCACGTTTCTTCTTCTTCTTCTTCTTCTCAACTTCCTTTTCTTTTCACTTACAACAAATATATATATATATATATATATATATATATATATATATATATATATATATATATATATATATATAATACCAATATTATATAATATAATCCAATAGAGTAAAATATCTCCAATTGATATTTTATCGTCTAACACCAATTGATCAATTATTAGAGTTACCTTAAAATACTTTCTGGAATTAATAACATCGATATTTCCCTTTGTTAAATAATTGATCTCTTCAGAGTTCATTAGTTGCTCTATTGATCCCAAATGTCAATACTTAAAGCACTTAGAGGATTCCATTAATCTAATGGACCAAGGATAGAGTACATAGACACTCATCTGATCGCATCTGATATTCAATTGAGAGTTTAGATAGTATGGGGTATTACACTCTCCCCCCCTTAAATTGAAATTCTCCCCCGAATTTCCTTCACTTGACAATAACCACGACTTGTATCACTGTCTTAGATCCATAGAAACATAAGGAGAGAATCGCGTAAAACATAAGAAAATTACACAGCGGAAAACTAAAGCTAAGCTTCTCTTTAAACATCCAAGCATGGCTCCACTTGTAAATCAAACCTGCAAACAATGCCTGAAAAATAGCAACAATAATGAGGTGAGATACCAATCTCAGTGAGTTCCCTATCTTATGGATTCTCTCGGCTTTACAGGGTTCTAGCCAATCCTAACTCAAGTCAAGGGGAAGGGAAATGACCTGAGTTCACAATCTCACACTATATGGAAACATGCTCATGAGTCCTTTAACTCAAAATATCACTAATCGATAATCAAATCAAGGCATCCCTTATTCCCGTCCTCTTCTACGTCTAGAAGTTGACCCGATTCATGGATCCTCGTAATTTACTTGACATACGAAATGGATTCGGGTTCTACGGTCTATTAACTGTTATGAACTGTCACTTCGCACGAGCCCTAACCCGTTACAAGTCTCTTTACCTTATAGGCTCCATTGGTACTCCAATGCGGGAATCAAAATTGCCAAGTAATCATGCGTACATTCCAAAGGAGCCTAAGCTCATGAAACGACAAGTTCAGGGGAAACGATTTCGATTACGTGATCTCACATACAACCGTGATTATATTTAAAAATAACAAGGCCACATTTGCCTTTTTCTCATAATTACAAGGGTTCACACATGTTCCATACTAGTGTATTGTTCTCTTCTAGACCATTACTCGTTAAGGGTATACGCCTAGGCATCGAATACGGGAGCCTCACCATCTAGATTCTCTATCACAATCCTAAACACAACCTAAAATTAAACCTTTTGGTTTTCGGGAAAAGTTTCCTCACTCTTCCTATTCCATATCTTAAACATGTATTCATTCAATTACGATTCACAATAAGAAGTTAGATATAGCACAACACAATAGTATAATAAAATACATGTAATAATTAAACTCATAATTTATCACATTTCTTGAGCTTCCTCCAATTAATTTAATCAGGTAACAAAATTAATATTTTTCACTTTCATTGCGTAGGATATTTCCATAGCTTTCCAACGACTATTACTACGCTTCGATCGGAGTTACGATCTAAAAGATATGAATTTTTCAATATTTTTCTCCAACCAACAGTGGTAATCGATTACTCAAATAGGTTAATCGGTTACTCACAATTCACTGTTCACACAGAGTCTAAATGAGAGTTTGAGACACATTTCGGTAATCGATTACCCAAATAGGATAATCGGTTACTCAGTTCAAATTTGGGCATATTATCAATTTTTTTCACAGAGTAATCGGTTACTCTAAAAGGGTAATCGGTTACTCTGTTACAGAATTGAAAAATTCTGGTTTTCTCATGTTTCAAAATCATCCAACCAACTCAAACCTCATTAAAAGTCAAAGGATTAAATATTCACTTATCATACATTATATTCATACCTGTATCGATCATATTATGCATTTTAGTCGAGATTTGAACCGTGAAAACAATCGATTCCACACAATATTTGATATTAACCAATTCTAACCTAAACTCTAACATTTTCAAAACTTCTAGAGCTTAAGTACTAACTAGAACCCACCTTAGAGATAGAAGAGGAGGTTGAAGAAGATGATGAATGATGATGATGATCCATGAGCTTCTTCTTCTTCCTTAAGCTTTTCTCTCTTCTTTCTCTCCCTTTCTCTGTTTTCTTCTTCTTTCTATTTCTCAACCTTCCTTTTCTTTTTCTCTCCTTCTCTTACTAACAATTAAATAAATATAATACTAATATTATACAATATAATCCAATAGGGTAAAATATCTCCAATCGATATTTTATCGTCTCAAACCAATTAATCAATTATTAGAGTTACCTTAAAATCCTTTCTTGAATTAATAAAATTGATATGTCCCTTTAATAAATAATTGATCTCTTCAGAGTTCAATAATTGCTCTATTGATCCCAATTGACAATACTTAAATAATTCCATTATTCCAATTAACCAAGATAGAGCACATAGATACTCATCTGATCTCATCAGATATCCAATTGAGCATTTAGATAATATGGGGTATTACACTCTCCCCCCCTTAAATTGAAATTCGCCCTGAATTTCTTCCATTCAACAATAAGCACGACTTGTATCAATGTCTTATATCCACACTTAACTTTACAATTGAATCCACTTGACTTCAGAGACCAAAATCCTTGGCTTCACAAATTCCAATTGAATCCGCTGCCCCGAATTTCTGACGTATTCCAATTCCAACTTGACTTCAGAGACCAAAATCCTTGTTTTCACAAATTTTCAAGCGCCACGTCCTTAATTGTACTCTTGTTCCAATATTGGGTTAACTTTAAACTTTACTTTTCACATGATTCATCTGTTGTTTCATACTAAAAAGACTTGGTTGCATCCTATCTTCAGAAAGAATGTACCACACTATACTCTTCTACTGAGTCACGAAATAAAGCCATACTCCTCACCTAGATTTGGGATAACAAACACTCATCAAATCCTCTTGAGGTAATTTATTCATTCCTCATCTTAATGCAATTACCAACGACCATCCTTTCATAAATCCTTCAACATTCAAACCACTTCATAATTCGTTAATGGCTTCTTTACCAGTTTCACTTAATCCGATAATTCATCTCTTTCGTATCACACCAAAAGTAACACGCTTAGAACAAGCTCTTCTCACTTCCATTCTTATGAGCAGTAATTTTCAATTCCCTAATTCTGACTGAACCTTTTCATCTATTACTTCCCACTGCGTGATCCAAAATCTAACAGTGGAACACTACGAATTCTTAAGCACTACTAAGTAGCTAACAGTCTGCAGAGGAACACACTTATCCACTGGGGTTTTTACTAACCAACGGCACAAGAAACCCACTGACGTCCTATGGTAGAACAATTTCCTCGCCAACACACAATATTATAACATCTGTCCAACACTCTCCAGACGATAAAGGTGCAGGAGTTACAATGTTACAACCATAACATATACAACTCCAAATCCATTTCAAACTCAAAACAATTAATCCAAAATAGCTTAACAACTTCTGTTTCTAGTTACCACATTCCATAACAACTCTCCTTGTGGGTTTCCGACTTACTCAGGGTTTCTTGTCGATTCGAGATCTCAACAAATAACATGTAACACCATCACGAAACTTCAATCATATGTGAGTCAATACTTAACAAAGCTTAAACAATCCAAAGCGCGATTGTGAGGTTCCACACTACTCACCAACTCACATACAACACTCCACACGTACCCACACCTTCGAAGAACATGCCACGCTTCTCAATTAAATCCACTTCTCTCAATCGTTCTGTCCCATACGATCCAAGTTACATGCTTAACTTTGGAACACCCAATTCGTATTCTCACTTGGAAGGATAACCTTCAAATTCCTTCTGCTGGTTAAGGTACAACTGTACATATCTGGTACTAATCTCACGGAGTCTAAGTCCGATGCCATGAACACGCGGAAGATAACAAATACTAACTCAGACCAACCGTTCATACCTTACTAACACCATAAATTAAAATACCGGAATATTCCTTGCGAGATCAATACTTTGTGAGTATTCTCTAACTTCGTCCTTAAGGCTCTCAACCGTAATGATAACAATACACCTAAGACTTTCTCACACCCAACACAATTCACAAGAATACTTCCCCAAAAGTCAAACTCCCTTGTCGTCTGAACAAATGGTCAACTATGCAACACCTTTCCACAAGTTCCGATTTTCAAAACACAATTCATCTTTCATTAACTTGCAATCCCGTTCTCCATTCACACAATACTCTCCAATCAGAGTAACATGAGGTAACAAAACACCGATGTTGATTTCCAAGGGATTTCACAATTTACACATGTTAATTAATTAACTGTCTGAGGTTAATCGGTTAACTCCTCAAAATTCAATGCAAATCACTATCCTTGCACGTGTTAATCGGTTGACCACACTATGTTAATCGGTTAACAGTGCTGCAGAAGCTAAAAACCATTCTCTTTTAATTCCAAAGCCATCCCGACTCAAAACCATCAGTCTGGCTTGCTCTAACTCGCAATATCATTCTCAACTCGCGGATCCTTAACTTGTATAACATTTTCCAACCATGGTCAACTCAAGGTAATATCGAACAAAGTCAAAAGACGCAGATGACACACTCCAACCAAGTGACAAGGTAGAATTCTAAATTTTGACATGATCACACGGCAAATCTTTGGCGAAATAGTTCGTTTTCCGCCCATACAACTACGCTTGCAGGAAGTCAATAATGACGACATTCTAAGGTTTTAGCTACAACTCATACTTGATTCGTCCATAAGCAAAACCCAACACATAACCATTATGCGGTACCACAAAAACGATGAACATATCATGTCGAGCATACAACCTTGTTCTCTCACTTGAACTCCTTGGTGAGAGTTAAAACAACAATGTTCTTGGTCCAAAAAAAGGTAGATTCTGAATATTCAGATCATTCACAATTACAAAAGTTTCTCTATACTTGAAAATCAAGGCAATGCATCCTCTTGAAGAACCTTTCCATCACTACGTACACATTAACCGGGATTTCTTACCCTCCACTATCCAATGCACACCACACATACATCGAATTCACTTAATGAAAGAATCGCAACCAGCAATTCTCATCGACTACTCGTAAAGCCCTTCCGGTATAAATCGTTCCATGAATTACACTTAGTCCGTAATAAGTCATGATTTGCTTCTCGTTGTTTTACCACAATATTTCTTCTTAGGATACAATACTCACTGCTCCACAAAGTATGTCCCTTCACACTTGTCTCAAGACTAAGAATCCATCACGTACACTTATGACCACGGTGCTACCACTATGCTTGTTCTTAATACCAAGGTGTAACTTTTCCCATTCCACGTCATACTACTAGGGTTCTCGTGGGTGAACTATCCTTGATTACACTTCCTTAATTATAAATTTATCAACACCTTAATAACTTTATTGCACACTCATCCAAAATACATTCCGTTGTCACTTCCTCAAATCATACTATTGATACCGTTTTCCATACCATGTTTACTTTGCTCTCCATTGTAATCCTCTTAGGTCCAAATATAAAACCATCATACTAAAATTTCCTTGAGTCCAAGGTACTTACTCTGTTTCTTGACACAACTTCTTCCGGTCCGTATCACTACACTTTCTGTTACTAAATAAAGTTCAAACTTTCTCCGACACAATACCTTATACTGTTCCTTGGGTAATTTAACACATCCAAAATTGGTCCCTCACTGAAAACAGAAACCCTAATGTATTATCCTGAGCCTGATCTCCCTTCATAACTGAATATATGCAATTTATCTCCTACTCTTCGTCCGACACATACTTGTTTCGCTTGAAGTATGTAAACACATCCTTGTGTTCCTTCTCACACTCCTCTACTACTTTAGGTTCCCATAGAAGTCGGATGTCCTTAACTCTCCACTTTTAATCAGTTGGAAGAGATTGCTCCGAACACATTCCTTAAGGTACTCTCGTCCATTCAAGATACCATAGTGACCTTAGAAACTGAAGCAACAATAATTATCTCACTTCTAGACCTTACGTCACACGTTCCACAAAACATCTCTTCCTCTTCATTGAATGAGATTACTTGAAATCCTTATCCATACTAGTGGTCAATCCAGCTCTACTAGCGACTTTACATATTCCTCAATACCTTGACAAATCCTCTGATAGAGATCCTTAACTTTCAGACTCCATCCTTCCGAAGGATTTCTTGAACAACACACCACTCTTCAATTTCATGCTACCCAACATACAACTTCTACTAAGACCTTAACTAAGCTGACCACAACTCCTCACTACTAACTCTTGGATTTGAGCCTACCGTCATAGCACAAGTTCCGACAACACTTCGGAGTCCTCGTGGTCGCTCAACCATGATTCTACTTATCACATACATAGAATTAGGTTGATCAGGCCCAACACTATATAATATGATATTAAGAGTCATGCTGGAATGACACACTTAAGAGGCAGGAATAGATTTACTTATGATGTTTCAAGGCTAGGTCGAGGACACGACCTGCTCTGATACCAACTGTAACACCCTGTATAATATATACCTAGAATAATACTATACAAGCGTTTTATTTGGTACTGACACCATCATAAGTGCCTAATGGCGTAATTCACATACTTGACCATTCTAAAACCATAATATAATCTATGGTACAAGATATGGAAACTAGCCAAAAAATAAAAAAACTAAGATCAATATATAATATCCTCAATTGTATACAACAAATTACACAGCGGAAAACTAAAGCTAAGCTTCTCTTGAAACATCCAAGCATGGCTCCTCTTGTAAATTAAACTTGCAAACAACGCCTGAAAAATAGCAACAATAATGGGGTGAGATATCAATCTCAGTGAGTTCCCTATCTTATGGATTCTCTCGGCTTTACAGGGTTCTAGCCAATCCTAACTCAAGTCAATGGGAAGGGAAATGACCTTGAGTTCACAATGTCACACAATATGGAAACATGCTCATGAGTTTGTTAACTCAAAATATCACTAATCGATATCCAAATCAAGGCATCCCTTATTCCCGTCCTTTTCTATGTCTAGAAGTCGACCCGAGTCATGGATCCTCGTAATTTACTAGACATACGAAATGGATTCGGGTTTTACGGTCCATTAACCTTTATGAACTGTCACTTCACACGACCCATAACCCGTCATAAGTCTCTTTAACTTATAGGCTCCATTCGTACTCTAATGCGGGAATCAAACCTGCCAAGTAATCATGCATACATTCCAAAGGAGCCTACGCTCATGAAACGACAAGTTCATGGGAAACGGTTCTGATTACGTGATCTCACATACAACCGTGATTGTATTTAAAAATTACAAGGCTAAATTTTCCTTTAGGCCAGATTTACCTTTAGGCCACATTTTCCTTTTTCTCATAATTACAAGGGTTCACATATGTTCCATACTAGTGTCTTATTCTCTTCTAGACCATTACTCGTTAAGGGTATACGTCTAGCCATCGAATGCGTGAGCATCGCCATCTAGATTCTCTATCACAATCCTAAACACAACCTAGAATTAAACCTTTTGGTTTTGGGGTAAAGTTTCCTCACTCTTCCTATTCTATATTTTAAACATGTATTCATTCAATTACGATTCACAATAAGAAGTTATATATAGCCCAACACAATAGTATAATAAAATACATGTAATAATTCAACTCATAATTTATCACATTTCTTGAGCTTCCTCCGATTTATTTAATCGGGTAACAAAATCAATATTTTTCACTTTCATTGCATAGGATATTTCCATAGCTTTCCAACAACTATTACTACGCTTCGATCGAAGTTACGATCTAAAAGATATGAATTTTTCAATATTTTTTCTCCAACCAACAGTGGTAATTGGTTACTCAAATAGGGTAACCGGTTACTCACAATTCAGTGTTCACACAGAGGCTAAATTAGAGTTAGAGACACATTTCGGTAATCGATTACCCAAATAGGATAATCCGTTACTCAATTCAAATTTGTGCAGATTATCAATTTTTTTCACAGAGTAATCGGTTACTCTAAAAGGGTAATCAGTTACTCTGTTACAGAATTGAAAAATTCTGGTTTTCTCATGTTTCAAAATCATCCAACCAACTCAAACCTCATAAAAACTCAAAGGATCAAATATTCACTTATCATACATTATATTCATATCTGTATCGATCATATTATACATTTTAATCGAGATTTGAACCGTGAAAATAATCGATCCCACACAATATTTGATATTAACCAATTCTAGCCTAAACTCTATCATTTTTCAAAACTTCTAGAGCTTAAGTATTAACTAGAACCCACCTTAGAGATAGAAGAGGAGGTTGAAGAAGATGATGAATGCTGATGATGATCCATGAGCTTCTTCTTCTTCCTTGAGCTTTTCTTTCTTTTTTCTCTCAGTTTCTCTGTTTTATTCTTCTTTCTATTTCTCAAATTTCCATTTCTCTTTCCCTCCTTCTCTTACTAACAATTATATACATATATATAATACTAATATTATATAATATAATCCAATAGGGTAAAATATCTCCAATCGATATTTTATCATCTCAAACCAATTGATCAATTATTACAGTTACCTTAAAACCCTTTCTTGAATTAACAAAATTGATCTGTCCCTTTAATAAATAACTGATCTCTTCAAAGTTCAATAGTTGCTCTATTGATCCCAATTGACAATACTTAAAGAATTCCATTATTCCAATTAACCAAGATAGAGCACATAGACACTCATCTGATCTCATCTGATATCCAATTGAGCATTTAGATAATATGGGGTATTACAAACATGTTGTTTATGGCTATTGTTGGAAAGACAATCAATAGATTTATTTAAAAACCTAGTAAATGAAATGCCGTAGGTTTTGAGTGCATGTAGAAGAGTGTGTGTGGCTGGATGACCAAGACGTTGGTGCCATAGTGGTAGGGTGGTCGAGGCTTGGGTAAGACATGTTTTAGGTTGATGTAGGTAGAGAGTGTGCTTGTACACATTGTCTTAATTCAGATCACGCATAAGTATCTCCGTCTTTCATAGATCCTTTACCTTGAAATATGAAGATAAAAATTTAATAGAAACTTTATAAGTTTGACATAATTGAGAGACATAAATAAGATTTTGAGTGATGTTAGGAACAAATAGAGCATTAGATAAATGAAGAGGTGAAGAAGTAGAGGTAGACATGGATGTAGAACCAACATGTGTAATGGGTAGAAAATTACCATTTGCAACTTGAAGATAATCATTTCCATTGTACTCTCCTTTTATTGACATATTAAGTAAGTCATTAGTGATGTGATGAGGTACACCAGTATCAAGAAACCAAGATGGTGGTGCGGTGTAAGATGGGCTAGCGATTTGAGAAACATGAGCAGATAGATGATGCGGTTTGTTGGGGAAACAATCTATTTTGTAGGAAGTCCAGGCTGAGTGGCCTGATTTATTGCAATATTGACACACCACACTTTTTTTCTTTTTGTTGTTTCCAAAATTAGAATTGGGTGCAGACGGGAAACTACAACCAAAGCCTTATCCAGGACGATGTTGGACATGATTAGTAGTGACTGGGAGGATTTCATTCGTGTGTTCCTCACGCTGTAAATATATCTTAAAATCAATTAGCTTGTCATATAAATGATGAAACAAGATAGGTGAATCATAATACAAGTGGGTGATGTGAATTCACAAAAGGTAGGTCCCAAGACATGAAGTGCGTAAAGGGCCAACTTGAGATCATAAAAAGGATACCCGATGAGAGATAACTCGTGAGCAATGGATTTGATAGACAAAAGGTGTTATGAAGCCGAAGATGTTCTTTTTTTGAGAAAGCTGAGGCGCTCTTTCAAGGACATGATTCGAGACCGAGATCAGTTGCTAAATACTCGTTGGAGAGCAAGTAAAGCTTCACTAGATGTATCTACTGAAGCCATGACAGAGCGAGCTTTGGGATCACAAGAGCCAAGAAAATCTATATAAAGGATCTTGTCTTGACGAATCCACAGTGGTATGCTAGATTAACGATTTCATTTCCTTCATATGTGATTGTGGCAGGAGGACACACGAATCCACAGCGGTATGCTAGATTAGCGATTTCATTTCCTTCATATGTGATTGTGGCTGGAGGACACGGTTCGTCAATAGTTATAATGTCGTCTAAATTGCATGAAATAAGGAGAGAATGGATTTGTTTATTTCAAGCAGGATAACTAGTGGAGTTGAGTTTGATTGGCAGTTGAGTGTTTGTATTGAACTCGATAAGGTCATTTTTTAGAGAGAGGACAATGAGGTAAGAGGTGATGCCATAGTTTTGGATCGAAGAAAAAGGCTATTATGCTAATTATCAAGCTAATACCATATAGAGAAATAGAAATTTTTATATTTATATGTCATGATATAAGCATACATATGCATGAGCAAACCCTATGCTCCAAGAACTAATTTAATGCCAATAATATAAGAATGGAAAAGAGATCATTACATATAATTACATTTGACTTTTCTTGATCTGTAAGGTTTGTAGTTAATACTAATTATGTGTGGCTCCTTTATTGTAGTTAATGCTAGTTATGTGTGGCAACTTTATTGTAGTTAATTCTAATTATGTGTGGCTCTTTTACATAGACTCTTAATATTTATATAGAGTAACATAGATAATGCAAATAGTCTCACAATTCTTAAGAAACGATATTACACCGCTCTTTTTTATTTCATTCTTCTATGACTCATTCAAACATGGTTTCAATCAAATTAATATTGATCATTGTGACAACCATGGATTTGGTGAACGTGATGATTGTTGGAGCAGAGAAAACATGGTGTGTGGCTAAGATTGGGGCAAGTACTCAACAATTGCTCGATGGATTAAATTATGCATGTGGAGTTGGAGTTGATTGTGGCCCTATTCAACCTAATGAAATATGTTATGAGCCAAACACAGTCCGTGATCATGCTTCCTATGCTTTTAATAGTTTCTATTAGAGAAAGAATAAAGCTAGTGGTACTTGTGATTTTTCTAGGAGTGCGCACATTGTCTCTGTTGATCCTAGTATGATATTAATACTCACCATACTTAACTTTTTTTATTAAATTTAATTATATGGTAGACTTAATTAATCATATATATGTTGTGGGTCACTTTTATTTGATCTCATTTTTTTTTGTATAGGCTCCGGAAAATGTGTATACCCATGTACATGAAGGTAAAGATTTTTAAATTCTAGAATATTTTGATTTTTTTACGTGTATTTTTTTAAGGTAACTAATTGGGGTCAACGTTTTATTTTGTTTTAAGGTAAAATTGCTAAAATACCGCATGCATCGACCAGGACTTCACAAAGCAAAATAACTTCAAATAAAAGAAGAAACACTCTAAAGCTACAATATTGCATTCTCTTGCAATACATTTTTGTTATGTATTTTCAATTATTAAAAAAATTATAAGAATTATATTCTTATTTGTATAAGATCAATTTTGTAAACTATTTATTTATCATTTTATTTATCATTTTGTATAAGATCAATATTGCATTCTTATTTGTATATTCTTATGATTTAATGAAACTTATATTAGATTAGATTTCTTCAAAGTTATAGTCTTTAGTCTTCATTATTAAGTAGTTTTGTCTTGCTAATACTTATTTATTCGTGAACATAAATGATAAACAACATGGGTGAGAAATATATTCACAATGACTTTTATACTAAGATCCTCAACATACTTCTCACTCAAACTATTACAAAAATATTAGATAACTATTTACAAGAAATCCATAGGGACCTTGGAGATGCTAATTATCAAACGTGAGAAACAACTAAAATTTTATTATGAATTGATTATGGGTGTTTAAGCGGTTAATGTTAGAATAATAAGAAAACTTTTATACCAATGATATGTAATTTTGTATTTGTAACAACATGGTCAACATCACAATTTAGTTAACATAATGTATTTGGTAAGAATTGAGTTAGAGTAGTTGTGTAAATGATGCCACCAAAATCTCTATTTCCACATTTTGCTTTCTAAATCGGGATCCCATTTATCTAAGTAATATAATGTTATTCTCTCTCTCTCTCTCTCTCTCTCTCTCTCTCTCACACACACACACACACACACACAAATATATATATATATATATATATATATATACATAATGAAATATTGACTTTTCTTCGTATTCGTGAGAAATGAAAAAATATAAATAGTATTAGTTGAACATATAACATGAGTATGAGCTAGTCAATTTATATTCTACATACTTGGAAGTAATATAATATTATTCTCTCTCTCTCTCTCTCTCTCTCTCTCTCACACACACACACACACACATACACAAACACACACACACAAACACACAAACACACATGAAATTCTGGTATCAGATATGAGATATCGAAATAGATGTCACGACACTAATATCTGAATAATGATCAATATAAGAATGATATAAAAACAGTAAACAATATCAAAGAGACACAAGCAATTGTTAACCCAGTTCGGTGCAATCACACCTACGTCTGGGGGCTACCAAGCCAGGAACGAAATCCACTAAACAGAATTAGTTTGAAGACTCTCAGTAAACACACTCCAGTTTACAATCTTCTCACCTAATCTCTACCTGTGAGATTTCTATCTAAGACACTTAGACAAGAGACGCCTCTCAATCCCCCTCAATCACATGCTGTGATAACTACAGAACAATACTAAAGAGAAGAACACACTTCAAATACAAAGCTTGATCTTGCTTAAAAGCTTCAATCAAGAACAAAACACTCGTACTAAAAATCTTAGAGTGGACAAATTACAACTCAACTAATCAGTCCAATTCAAGCATCTAACAGATGAATGAATGGCTCACAAAAACAATACAATGCTTAAACCCTAAAACTTGAACGCAGCTTTCAATGACTTATGCTCTCTACACATCAATTAGGGTTGAACATCTTTAAATAGTAATAATCTCCTTGGGTTTGGGCATTAGCAGATCTTTGAATCAAATAATAATTAAAGCGAAATATTCTCCATATCTTTTTGCAAGAAAATAGCAACAACCTATTCTTCAAAATATCACAGAAATTGCTTGCTTCAATTTAAAGATACTCCAAGATTTTCGCACGCAACAAAAGCACAACAGATTGCAAAAAGAGCGCAGCAAATAAATCATAACATTCTCAACAGAATGTTATGTTAACAGATGTTAGGACATCGTGTTTGACATCATGCACAAAGTCCTGCAATACTAAAAAACACCACCTGCAGAAAGTTAGAAACAACATGTCAAGACATCAAGTAAGACATCTTGATGAACCACTTTGTTTTAGCAAAATTGCTGCCAATACAAAACTAACAAACTCCCCCTTTGGCAGATTTTGGCTAAAAAACTATAGCACTAACAATGAACAGAGATCCCTGCAGCAGAAGCAACACACAAACACATCTAACATTCCAAGATAACCAGAAACTCCCCCTCAAGCTAAGGAGCAGAGAAAACCAGCAAAGAAAACCAAGAAAACCAGCTGCACACACAGAACAAAACTACTAAGCTACTCTCCCCCTTTTTAGCCAGAATTAGACAAACATCAGACAGAAAATTCCATAACAAACATCGCTAAAATTAACATATAGAAGCTGTCATCAAAAGAGCAGTACAAACATCTTCAAAATTAAGATTATGCACACAAGAGTGCCACCAGAAAACCAGAACAAAATTCAAGCACACAAGGGTGCCTTAAGAAATCCAGAAGAAGAACCAAAATATCAACAAAAAAAACTTCATGAACAGATCACTCAAGCATCTCCAGAACCAGCAGAGTCCACACTCTCAGAATTGTCTTCATCATCCTTTGCATTGCCATCAGACTCACCAGAACCACCCTCCTCAGAACCTTTCTTCTCATTTGCATCCTCAACAGTATCACCTTCAGCCATTCTAAGAGTCATGATCATTCTTTCAAACTTGATTTTTCTTTCAGTACTGACTCTAATAACCTCAGCCAGTTCCTTGCAGGCTTCTACCAACTCAGAAATTACCCCAGACTTGTTTGTGGGCTGGTGTGAAGTAGAGGCAGATGTCATGACAATGTCAGTGACAAGTTGACCTTCAAACAATTTATAGTGAAGGGACAAGGCAGTCCCCCTTTTGCAAACAACATCAGAATGAGATAGGATACCAGGGTGCTGATTTAAAATAATGCCACAGATAAGGGAGGGGAAGGCAATGGGCATCTTCACAGCAAAAGTGCCAGCTTGCTTCATAGTCTGGATAAATATAAATGAACCATAATCAAAACTCTTCTTAGTCCCAACAGCATATATAAACCTTCCCAAACCAACAGAAATAATGGAAGTGTGATTTGTGGGGACCTAGTTAGCAGCACCTATCCTATGCAAAATAGCATATTTAACACTGAGCAGGCCAACAGATAACTTGTGTTTCATAGGCCAACCTTTAACCTGATTAGTTGTGATAGTTTTGAACACCTGATTATCAGTATCTTCCAGCTCACATTGATCATCTTCATTTCTGCCAAGGTACTTATTGATTATGGTAGGAGAGAATTCCACACACTTTCCTCTAACATACACCTTTGTGAAATCCTTACTATTCTTATCATTACAATTAACTGGAATGTTAACTATAAACTCCTTCACTAGCACATCATAGCATTTTGAAAACTTGGTCACTGTCTTCATCAATCCAACATGCTCAATCAAAGCCATTACCTCCTTACACTCCAAAGCATCTTTCCCTAACTCTTTCTCCAGTGCTATCCTTCTTTGATAAACATACTTCCACCTTTGAACATTGTCATCATAGTGGAAGGAGATGTTATCCAAAGGAACATCAGGGACTATTCCAAAAATTCTTTTTAACACAGTCTTTTTCACAGGAGTGATGTCCTGCACATCATCCTCAACATCAAAGTCTGAATCAGTGTGGAGCTGGTATCCACCTTGCTCCATGATTTTGAAGGGCCAACAACAGGTTTCTTCTTAGTACTCTTAGCAGGAGTTTTCTCAACAGTAGCTATTCCTCTTCTGGTCCTCAATCTTTTGACCATCCCAGGGTTCACACAAGCAATCAGGTCATTGTCTGACAGGTCATCAACATTCACAATATTGTCAGCCTTTGCATGCTCCTTTTCTTTAGGGTCAGGATCATTACTCTTGGTAGGAGAGCTTTTCTTAGAAGACGATGTTTCAACATTTTGTTCAACCACAGTTTCAGCATTTACTAACACAGAGCTAGCCAGTGTGTGAAGATTTTCTTCTGTGTTATCTTCCTCAGAATTTGGAGTATCAACATCCCTTTCCTCACTTTAATTCTCATTTAAAGTGGGGACAACATTAATTTAAGCAAGTGGGATCGAAATCCCAGGAACCTTACGATCTCCATACAATAGTCCAGTGACAATACTTTTAATGGTTCTATCCACATACTTACTACCTTCCCTATGATCATAAGAAGACTCAACATTGGTTTTAGAGGAGTTACCTGCAGGTGTACGTTTGGAACTTCTTACATGCAGTTTGCTGGGCCTTGTCTTTTCAGTTTCAGAGTGGGGAATCATGGATAAAGGAGCAACGTCAAGAACAGCTTCAGGAGAGATACCTTCTGAAGAAACCCTAGATTTCGAAGGGGTAAGATTTTTAGCAGGAGAGTTCTTGGACGGAGAGGAATGTTGTTGAGACATCGTAAACTTCTTGCAAATGCTTGAACTTGGAGTAGAAAGACTTCTTTGTCTGAGAGGGAAGGTGAAAGAACTGAGCAAGTAAGTAGCAAGATTGATGTAGCGCGTGGGAACAATGTGATAAAATGATTGCCTATGGTAGGGGGGCTGCTTTTGTTGGAAACTTAAAAGGAAGTAAATGATATTTTCACAAAATAGTAAATGGCCTTTTAATTTTTTAAAGTTCAATGAAAGTTGCCCACACGCCATTAATTGCTACAGATCTTCATAAATACAAATGCCTAATTTTCCTCTTAAGATTTCAAATTGACTTGCATCCAAAGCCTTAGTGAAAATGTCAGCTAACTGCTCCTCTGTGGTCACATGTTCCAAAGCAATAACCTTGTCTTCTACAAGTTCCCTTATGAAATGATGATGGATATCAATGTGTTTGGTCCTGCTATGTTGAATAGGGTTCTTGGATATGTTTATAGCACTCAAATTGTCACAATACAATGTCATGACATCCTGTGTGACATTATATTCAGTAAGCATTTGTTTCATCCACACTAGTTGAGAACAACTACTTCCAGCTGCTATATACTCTGCTTCAGCAATAGATAGAGAGAGACAATTTTGCTTCTTGCTAAACCATGATATAAGATTGTTTCCCAGGAAGAAGCAACCTCCTGAAGTGCTTTTCCTATCATCAGCACTTCCAGCCCAATCAACATCACAATATCCAGATAAAGTGTAGCCAGATCCATGTGTGTATAGCATACCATAATCACATATTCCATTTAAATATTTCAGAATTTTCTTGACTTGATTGATATGACTCACTTTGGGTTCAGCTTAATATCTAGCACAAACGCCTCCAGCAAAAGCAATGTCAGGCCTGCTAGCTGTAAGATAAAGTAGGCTTCCTATCATACTCCTATATAAACTTTGGTCCACATTAACATCATTTTCATCTTTAGACAACTTCAGATGAGTAGGAGCAGGTGTTCTTTTGTGACTGGCATTCTCCATCCCAAACTTCTTAACTATGTTCTTGGCATATTTACTCTGAGATAAAAATATAGAGTCTTCCATCTGCCTGACTTGCAACCCAAGAAAATAAGTTAACTCACCAACAACACTCATCTCAAATTCAGACTGCATTTGTTGAACAAAATGTTTAACCATCTTATTTGACATCCCACCAAACACAATATCATCAACATAAATTTGAGCAACCATGAGTTTCCCTCCTTTATCTTTGACAAAAAGAGTCTTATCTATGCCGCCTTTTCTGTATCCATGCTCAACAAGAAATTCAGTAAGCCTCTCATACCACGCTCTTGGAGCTTGTTTCAAACCATATAGAGCTTTCTTCAACTTATAAACATGTGCAGGATAGGTTGGATCAATGAATCCCTTAGGTTGTTCCACATATACTTCCTCACTCAGGTAACCATTCAAAAAGGCACTCTTGACATCCATATGAAACAGCTTGAACCTCAAGATGCAAGCAACTCCTAATAGCAATCTGATAGATTCAAGACGAGCAACAGGAGCAAAAGTTTCATCAAAGTCAACCCCTTCAATTTGAGCATATCCCTGAGCAACCAGTCTAGCTTTATTTCTTGTGACCACACCTTTTTCATCTGACTTGTTCTTGTAAACCCATTTTGTTCCAATCACATTTGTTCCTTCAGGTCTTAGAACCAGCTCCCATACTTCATTTCTTTTGAATTGCCCTAGCTCTTCTTGCATGGAATTAATCCAGAATTCATCAGTTAAAGCTTCCTTGATATTTTTGGGTTCAATTTTTGACACAAAACAAGAGCTTGTGATGACTTCTCTTGATCTGGTAGTGACTCCCTCATTTGGATCACCTATGATGAGATTTCTAGGATGATCCTTCTGAATTCTGATGGAAGGTCCTTTGTTTACTGGCTCAGAATCAGATTCTGCAACAGTAGGTTTGGGATCAACATTTTTGTCTGAAATTTCTGCAGATGTATCAAGGAATGTTCCAACATCATCTAGAACACCAGTCTCCTTATGCAAATCATCAACAACAACTTTTATGGACTCCATCATAACCTTAGTTCTGGAGTTGAACACTTTGTAGGCTCTGCTGTTAGTAGAGTAGCCCAAGAATATTCCTTCATCACTTTTTGGATCCATCTTTCTTCTTTGTTCACGATCTGCCAAGATATAGCATTTCCTACCAAACACATGGAAGTATTTAACAGTAGGTTTTCTTCCCTTCCATATCTCATACAAGGTAGTAGTGGTTCCTGTTCTTAGGGTCACTCTATTATGAACATAACAAGCAGTGTTCATAGCTTCAGCCCAGAAATGGTAAGGTAGTTTCTTGGCATGAATCATAGCTCTAGCTGATTCCTGGATAGTTCTGTTCTTTTGTTCCACAACTCCATTTTGTTGTGGAGTAATGGGAGAAGAGAATTCATGGCCAATCCCTTCAAAGGAACAAAATTCAGCAAATTTTTTATTTTCAAATTCCTTCCCATGATCACTTCTGATTCTAACAATATTACTCTCCTTTTCTCTTTGGAGTCTTTGGCAAAGATCTCTGAACACATCAAACACTTCAGATTTTTCTCTAATGAAACTCACCCAAGTATATCTGGAGAAATCATCAACAACCACATAGGCATACTTCTTCCCACCAAGGCTTTCCACTTGCATAGGCCCCATTAAATCCATGTGAAGTAGTTCCAACACTTATGAAGTAGTGAGATGTTTAATCTTCTGATGTGACATCTTGGTTTGCTTTCCAATTTGACATTCACCACATACCCTTCCTTCTTCAATCTTTAGCTTAGGTATTCCTCTAACAACTTCCATGGAGATGATTCTTTTCATACCTTTTAGATGTAGATGACCAAGTTTTTGGTGCCATAAACTCACTTCATCATCTTTAGCAAGAGCACAAATGGATGAGTAACTAGAATCTAGAGGAACCCATAGGTAGCAGTTATCCTTAGATCTGACTCCCTTCATGATCACTTCATTCTTTTCATTTGTAACCAAACATTCAGATTTGGTGAAGTTGACATCGAATCCTTGAACACACAGTTGACTGATGCTGATCAAATTAGCAGTTAACCCTTTTACCAGCAGCACATTATCAAGGTCTGGAACTCCTGAGCAGTTCAACTTTCCAACTCCCTTGATTTCACCCTTGGCTCCATCACCAAAAGTCACATAGCTTGTGGAGTGAGATTTGATGTTAACCAACAAATTCTTAATCCCTGTCATGTGTCTAGAACAACCACTATCAAATTACTAATCCTCCTTAGCTGAGACTCTGAGAGACATGTGAGCTATCAGGCCGGTAGCAGCAGCCTTGGGAACCCATTCTCTTCCATTAGTAGAAGTGTTTGTATTTGATCTAGGTTTAGGAGCAGGTTTAGGATATCCATAGAGTCTGAAGCAAAAAGGTTTTATGTGACCAAAACGCCCACAGTAATGGCATCTGCATCTTTGGAATCTTCCTCTTAAGTGGTTGGAATGACCACTCCTATGATGTTGAGGTATATTATGTTTGGGACCAGATACATGTTTTCTCCCATGATGTTGAGACATCTGATGTTACATGTTATGTTTAGGTTCAGAAGGACTATCATCTGAAGATGATTTCTTCTCTCCCTTAAATCCCAACCCAGTAAGATCAACTGTCATTTTTCCACTCTGAAGGATTTCATCCAATGTGTCAGCTCCACTGTTCAGCATTCTGACAGACTTGGTCATTTGATCAAGTTTGGAGTTCAACAACATGACTTCATTCTCTAGCTCAACTTTTTTAGCCTTTAGTTGAATGATAAGTTTCTTCTATTTCTCCCCTTCAAGACATACTTCTTCACTTCTGAGACACATCTTTTTGTAGGAAGCTGCAAGTTCTTCAAATGTCAATTCATCATCACTAGAATCTTCATCAGAGACACATCTTCCAGTCAAGGCAGTTACATGTTTAGCAGATTCTTCTTCAATTTCACTTTCAGAGTCCTCATCAGACCAGGAGACAGCTAGGCTTTTCTTTTGTTTCTTGAGGTAAGTAGGACATTCAGCTCTAATGTGACCAAATCCCTCATAACCATGGCACTAAATTCCTTTTCCTTGAGTGGATTTTTCTTCAGTCCTTGTTCTCCTTCCACCATCATTGGACCTACTGATGTCAGATGAGTTATTCTTGACATTTGATCTTGACTTTGTGTCTATTCTCTTCATTACCTTGTTAAACTGTCTTCCTAGCAGAACTATAACATTAGATAGGCATTCATCACCATCCAGGGTACTCTCCTCCTCTTCATCTTCAGTATTAGAAACAAATGTTATGCTCTTGGCTTTCTTTTCAGATCTGTCACTTATTCCTAGTTCAAATGTTTGAAGAGATCCAACAAGTTCATCAACCCTCATCTTGCTGATATCTTGAGCTTCTTCTATGGCAGTCACTTTCATGTCAAATCTCTTTGGAAGAGATCTGAGAATTTTTCTTACCAGCTTTTCATCAGACATCCTTTCACCCAGGGCACTTGAAGCATTGGCTATTTCAATAATATTCATGTGGAAGTCATGTATGCTCTCATCTTCCTTCATCTTTAAGTTTTCAAACTTGGTAGTCAGCAGTTGAAGTCTTGACATCTTTACTTTGGAAGTACCTTCATGAGTAGTTTTGAGTATGTCCCAAGCATCTTTAGCTATCTCACAAGTGTTCACCAATCTGAATATGTTTCTATCAATTCCATTGAACAAAGCATTCAATGCTTTAGAGTTTCCAAGAGCCAGTTTATCCTCCTCCTTAGTCCATTCTTCCTCAGGTTTCAGATCAGATGTTTCTTTTCCATCTTTCCCAATAATGACAGGATGTTTCCATCCTTTTAAGACAGCTTTCCAGGCCTTACTATCCAATGATTTCAAGAAGGACACCATGCGTGGTTTCCAATAATCATAGTTAGACCCATCCAAGATTGGTGGTCTGTTCACAAATCCTCCTTCCTTATCCATAGTACCAGAAAATGGTGTCCCTAGATCTCACCCAGAAACAGAACAGGGTGCCTGCTCTGATGCCAATTGAAATTTTGGTATTAGATATGAGATGTCGAAATAGATGTCACGACACTAATATATGAACAATGATAAATATAAGAATGATATAAAAGCAGTAAACAATAGCAAAGAGACACAAGCAATTGTTAACCAAGTTCGGTGCAATCACACCTACGTCTGGGGGCTACCAAGCCAGGAAGGAAATCCACTAAACAAAATTAGTTTGAAGACTCTCAATAAACACACTCCAGTTTACAATCTTCTCACCTAATCTCTACCTGTGAGATTTATATCAAAGACACTTAGACAAGAGAAGCCTCTCACTCCCCCTCAATCACATGCAGTGATAACTACAGAACAATACTAAAGAGAAGAACACACTTCAAATACAAAGCTTGATCTTGCTTAAAAGCTTCAATCAAGAACAAAACACTCGTACTTAAAAGCTTAGAGTGGACAAATTACAACTCAACTAATCAGTCCAATTCAAGCATCTAACAGATGAATGAATGGCTCACAAAAACAATACAATGCTTAAACCCTAAAACTTGAACGCAGCTTTCAATGACTTATGCTCTCTACACATCAATTAGGGTTGAACATCTTTAAATAGTAATAATCTCCTTCGGCTTGGGCATTAGCAGATCTTTGAATCAAATAATAATTAAAGCTAATTATTCTCCATATCTTTTTGCAAGAAAATAACAACAACCTATTCTTTAAAATATCACAGAAATTGCTTGCTTCAATTTAAAGATACTCCAAGATTTTCGCACACAATAAAAGCACAACAGATTGCAAAAAGAGCGTAGCAAATAAATCATAACAATCGTAACAGAATGTTCTGTTAACAGATGTTAGGACATCCTGTTTGACATCATGCACAAAGTCCTGCAATACTAAGAAACACCACCTACAGAATGTTAGAAACAACATGTCAAGACATCAAGTAAGACATCTTGATGAACCACTTTGTTTTAGCAAAATTGCTGCCAATACAAAATAAACAAACTCCCCCTTTGGAAAATTTTGGCTAAAACACTATAGCACCAACAATGAACAGAGATCCCTGTAGCAGAAGCAACACACAAACACATCTAACATTCTAAGATAACCAGAAACTCCCCCTCAAGCCAATGAGCAGAGAAAACCAGCAAAGAAAACCAGCTGCACACACAGAACAAAACTACTAAGACACTCTCCCCCTTTTTAGCCAGAATTAGACAAACATCAGACAGAAAATTCCATAACAAACATCGCTAAAATTAACATATAGAAGCTGTCATCAAAAGAGCAGTACAAACATCTTCAAAATTAAGATTATGCACACAAGAGTGCCACCAGAAAACCAGAACAGAATTCAAGCAAACAAGGGTGCCAAAAGAAATCCAGAAGAAGAACCAAAATAACAACGAAAAAAAACTTCATGAACAGATCACTCAAGCATCTCCAGAACCAGCAGAGTCCTCACTCTCATAATTGTCTTCATCACCCTCTGCATTGCCATCAGACTCACCAGAACCACCCTCCTCATAACCTTCCTTCTCATTTGCATCCTCAACAGTATCACCTTCAGCCATTCTAAGAGTCGTGATCATTCTTTTAAACTTCAGTTTTCTTTCAGTACTGACTCTAATAACCTCAGCCAGTTCCTTGCAGGCTTCTATTAACTCAGAAATTACCCTAGACTTGTTTGTGGGCTGGTGTGAAGTAGAGGCAGATGTCATGACAATGTCAAGGACATGTTGAACTTCAAACAATTTATTGTGAAAGGACAAGGCAGACCCCCTTTTGCAAACAACATCAGAATGAGATAGGATACCAGGATGCTGATTTAAAATAATGCCATAGATAAGGGAGGGGAATGCAATGGGCATCTTCATAGTAAAAGTGCCAGCTTGCTTCATAGTCTGGTCAAATATAAAGGAACCATAATCAAAACTCTTCTTAGTCCCAACAGCATATATAAACCTCCCAAACCAACAGAAATAGTGGAAGTGTGATTTGTGGGGACCCAGTTAGCAGCACCTATCCTATGCAAAATAGCATATTTAACACTGAGCAGGCCAGTAAATAACTTGTGTTTCATAGGCCAACCTTCAACCTGATTAGCTGTGATAGTTTTGCATACCTGATTATCAGTATCTTCCAGCTCACATTGATCATCTTCATTTCTGCCAAGGTACTTGTTGATTATGGTAGGAGAGAATTCCACACACTTTCCTCTAACATACACCTTTCTGAAATCCTTACTATTCTTATCATTACAATCAATAGGAATGTTGACTATAAACTCCTTCCTTAGCACATCATAGCATTTTGAAAACTTGGTCACTGTCTTCATCATTCCAGCATGCTCAATCAAAGCCACTACCTTCTTACACTCCAAAGCATCTTTCCCTAACTCTCTCTCCAGTGTTATACTTCTTTGATAAACATACTTCCACCTTTGAACACTGTCAGCATAGTGGAAGGAGATGTTATCCAAAGGAACATTAGGGACTATTCTAGAAATCCTTTTTAACACAGTCTTTTTCACAGGAGTGATGTCCAACACATCATCCTCAACATCAAAGTCTGAATCAGTGTCGGACCTAGCCTTCCATTTCTTGGAGCTGGTATCCACCTTGCTCCATGATTTTCAAGGGCCAACAACAGGTTTCTTCTTAGTACTCCTAGCAGGAGTTTTCTCAACAGTACATAATCCTCTTCTGGTCCTCAATCTTTTGACCATCCCAGGGTTGACACAAGCAATCAGGTCATTGTCTGACAAGTCATCAAGATTCACAATATTGTCAGCCTTTGCATGCTCCTTTTCTTTAGGGTCAGGATCATTACTCTTGGTAGGAGAGCCTTTCATAGCAGACGATGTTTCAACATCTTGTTCAACCATAGTTTCAGCATTTACTAACACAGAGCTAGCCAGTGTGTGAAGATTTTTTTCTGTGTTATCTTCCTCAGAATTTGGAGTATCAACATCCCTTTCCTCACTTTGATTCTCATTTAAAGTGGGGACAACATTAATTTGAGCAAGTGGGATCGAAATCCCAGGAACCTTACGATCTCCATACAATAGTCCAGTGACAATACTTTTAATGGTTCTATCCACATACTTACTACCTTCCCTATGATCATAAGAAGACTCAACATTGGTTTTAGAGGAGTTACCTGTAGGTGTACGTTTGGAACTTCTTACATGCAGTTTGCTGGGCATTGTCTTTTCAGTTTCAGAGTGGGGAATCATGGATAAAAGAGCAACGTCAAGAACAACTTCAGGAGAGATACCTTCTGAAGAAACCCTAGATTTAGAAGTGGTAGGATTTTTAGCAGGAGAGTTCTTGGACGGAGAGGAATGTTGTTGAGACATCATAAACTTCTTGCAAATGCTTGAACTTGGAGTAGAAAGACTTCTTTGTCTAAGGGGGAAGGTGAAAGTACTGAGCAAGTAAGTAGCAAGATTGATGTAGCGCGTGGGAACAATGTGATAAAATGATTGCCTATGGTAGGGGGGCTGCTTTTGTTGGAAACTTAAAAGGAAGTAAATGATATTTCCACAAAATAGTAAATGGCCTTTTAATTTTTTAAAGTTCAATGAAAGTTGCCCACACGCCATTAATTGCTACAGATCTTCATAAATACAAATGCCTAATTTTCCTCTTAAGATTTCAAATTGACTTGCATCCAAAGCCTTAGTGAAAATGTCAGCTAAATGCTCCTCTGTTGTCACATGTTCTAAAGCAATAACCTTGTCTTCTACAAGTTCCCTTATGAAATGATGACGGATATCAATGTGTTTGGTCCTGCTATGTTGAATAGGGTTCTTGGATATGTTTATAGCACTCAAATCGTCACAATACAATGTCATGACATCCTGTGTGACATTATATTCAGTGAGCATTTGTTTCATTCATACTAGTTGAGAACAACTACTTCCAGCTGCTAGATACTCTGCTTTAGCAGTAGATAGAGAGACACAATTTTGCTTCTTGCTAAACCATGATATAAGATTGTTCCCCAGGAAGAAGTAGCCTCCTGAAGTGCTTTTCCTATCATCAGCACTTCCAGCCTAATCAGCATCACAATATCCAGACAAAGTGTAGCCAGATCCATGTGTGTATAGCATACCATAATCACATGTTCCATTTACATATTTCAGAATTTTCTTGACTTGATTGATATGACTCACTTTGGGTTCAGCTTGATATCTAGCACAAACACCTACAGCAAAAGCAATGTCAGGCCTGCTAGCTGTAAGATAAAGTAGGCTTCATGTCATACTCCTATATAAACTTTGGTCCACAAATCCAAGATTGGTGGTCTGTTCACAAATCCTCCTTCCTTACCCATAGTACCAGAAAATGTCATCCCTAGATCTCACCCAGAAACAGAACAGGGTGCCTGCTCTGATGCCAATTGAAATTCTGGTATCAGATATGAGATGTCGAAATAGATGTCACGACACTAATATCTAAACAATGATCAATATTAGAATGATATAAAAATAGTAAACAATAGCAAAGAGACACAAGCAATTGTTAACCCAGTTCGGTGTAATCACACCTACGTCTAGGGGCTACCAAGCAAGGAAGGAAATCCACTAAACAGAATTAGTTCGAAGACTCTCAGTAAACACACTCCAGTTTACAATCTTCTCGCCTAATCTCTACCTGTGAGATTTCTATTTAAGACACTTAGACAAGAGACGCCTCTAACTCCCCCTCAATCACAAGAAGTGATAACTACAGAACAATACTAAAGAGAAGAACACACTTCAAATACAAAGCTTGATCTTGCTGAAAAGCTTCAATCAAGAACAAAACACTCATACTTAAAAGCTTAGAGTGGACAAATTACAAATCAACTAATCAGTCCAATTCAAGCATCGAACAGATGAATGAATGGCTCACAAAAACAATACAATGCTTAAACCCTAAAACTTGAACCCAGCTTTCAATGACTTATGCTCTCTACACATAGTTTAGGGTTGAACATCTTTAAATAGTAATAATCTCCTTGGGCTTGGGCATTAGCAGATCTTTGAATCAAATAATAATTAAAGCTAATTATTCTCCATATCTTTTTGCAAGAAAATAGCAACAACCTATTCTTCAAAATATCACAGAAATTGCTTGCTTCAATTTAAAGATACTCCAAGATTTTCGCACGCAATAAAAGCACAACAGATTGCAAAAAGAGCGCAGCAAATAAATCATAACATTCTCAACAGAATGGTATGTTAACAGATGTTAGGACATCGTGTTTGACATCATGCACAAAGTCCTGCAATACTAAGAAACACCACCTGCAGAATGTTGGAAACCACATGTCAAGACATCAAGTAAGACATCTTGATGAACCACTTTGTTTTAACAAAATTATTGTCAATACAGAACTAACAAACTCCCCCTTTGGCAAATTTTGGCTAAAACACTATAGCACCAACAATGAATAGAGATCCCTGCAGCAGAAGCAACACACAAACACATCTAACATTCCAAGATAAGCAGAAACTTCCCCTCAAGCCAAAGAGCAAAGAAAACCAGCAAAGAAAACCAAGAAAAGCAGCTGCACACACAGAACAAAACTACTAAGCTACTCTCCCCCTTTTTAGCCAGAATTAGACAAACATCAGACAGAAAATTCCATCACAAACATCGCTAAAATTAACAAATAGCAGCTGTCATCAAAAGAGCAGTACAAACATCTTCAAAATTAAGATTATGCACACAAGAGTGCCACCAGAAAACCAGTACAGAATTCAAGCACACAAGGGTGCCAAAAGAAATCCAGAAGAAGAACCAAAATAACAACAACAAAAAACTTCATGAACAGATCACTCATGCATCTCCAGAACCAGCAGAGTCCTCACTCTCAGAATTGTCTTCATCACCCTCTGCATTGCTATCAGACTCACCATAACCACCCTCCTCATAACCTTCCTTCTCATTTGCATCCTCAACAGTATCACCTTCAGCCATTCTAAGAGTCATGATCATTCTTTCAAACTTCAGTTTTCTTTCAGTACTGACTCTAATAACCTCAGCCAGTTCCTTGCAGGCTTCTACCAACTCAGAAATTACCCCAGACTTGTTTGTGGGCTGGTGTGAAGTAGAGGCAGATGTCATGATAATGTCAGGGACATGTTGACCTTCAAACAATTTAAAGTGAAGGGACAAGACAGACCCCCTTTTGCAAACAACATCATAATGAGATAGGATACCACGGTGATGATTTAAAATAATGCCACGGATAAGGGAGGGGAAGGCAATGGGCATCTTCACAGCAAAAGTGTCAGCTTGCTTCATAGTCTGGTCAAATATAAAGGAACCATAATCAAAACTCTTCTTAGTCCTAACAACATATATAAACCTTCCCAAACCAACAGAAATAGTGGAAGTGTGATTTGTGGGGACCCAGTTAGCAGCACCTATCCAATGCAAAATAGCATATTTAACACCGAGCATACCAGAAGATAACTTGTGTTTCATAGGCCAACCTTTAACCTGATTAGCTGTGATAGTTTTGCACACCTGATTATCAGTATCTTCCAGCTCACATTGATCATATTCATTTCTGCTAAGGTACTTGTTGATTATGGTAGGAGAGAATTCCACACACTTTCCTCCAACATACACCTTTCTGAAATCCTTACTATTCTTAGCATTACAATCAACAGGAATGTTGACTATAAACTCCTTCACTAGCACATCATAGCATTTTGAAAACTTGGTCACTGTCTTCATCAATCCAGCATACTCAATCAAAGCCATTACCTCCTTACACTCCAAAGCATCTTTCCCTAACTCTCTCTCCAGTGCTATCCTTCTTTGATTAACATACTTCCACCTTTGAACACTGTCAAAATAGTGGAAGGAGATGTTATCCAAAGGAACATCAGGGACTATTCCATAAATCCTTTTTAACACAGTCTTTTTCACAAGAGTGATGTCCTGCACATCATCCTCAACATCAAAGTCTGAATTAGTGTCAGACCTAGCCTTCCTTTTCTTGGAGCTGGTATCCACCTTGCTCCATGATTTTGAAGGGCCAACAACAGGTTTCTTCTTAGTACTCTTAGCAGGAGTTTTCTCAACAGTAGCTATTCCTCTTCTGGTCCTCAATCTTTTGACCATCCCAGGGTTCACACAAGCAATCAGGTCATTGTCTGACAGGTCATCAACATTCACAATATTGTCAGCCTTTGCATGCTCCTTTTCTTTAGGGTCAGGATCATTACTCTTGGTAGGAGAGCTTTTCTTAGCAGACGATGTTTCAACATCTTGTTCAACCACAGTTTCAGCATTTACTAACACAGAGCTAGCCAGTGTGTGAAGATTTTCTTCTGTGTTATCTTACTCAGAATTTGGAGTATCAACATCCCTTTCCTCACTTTGATTCTCATTTAAAGTGGGGACAACATTAATTTGAGCAAGTGGGATCGAAATCCCAGGAACCTTACGATCTCCATACAATAGTCCAGTGACAATACTTTTAATGGTTCTATCCTTATACTTACTACCTTCCCTATGATCATAAGAAGACTCAACATTGGTTTTAGAGGAGTTACCTGCAGGTGTACGTTTGGAACTTCTTACATGCAGTTTGCTGGGCCTTGTCTTTTCAGTTTCAGAGTGGGGAATCATGGATAAAGGAGCAACGTCAAGAACAACTTCAGGAGAGATACCTTCTAAAGAAACCCTAGATTTCGAAGGGGTAGGATTTTTAGCAGGAGAGTTCTTGGACGGAGAGGAATGTTGTTGAGACATCATAAACTTCTTGCAAATGCTTGAACTTGGAGTAGAAAGATTTCTTTCTCTGAGAGGGAAGGTGAAAGAAGTGAGCAAGTAAGTAGCAAGATTGATGTAGCGCATGGGAACAATGTGATAAAATGATTGCCTATGGTAGGGGGGGCTGCTTTTGTTGGAAACTTAAAAGGAAATAAATGATATTTCCACAAAATAATAAATGGCCTTTTAATTTTTTAAAGTTCAATGAAAGTTGCCTACACGCCATCAATTGCTACAGACCTTCATAAATAAAAATGCCTAATTTTCCTCTTAAGATTTCAAATTGACTTGCATCCAAAGCCTTAGTGAAAATGTCAGCTAACTGCTCCTCTGTGGTCACATGTTCCAAAGCAATAACCTTGTCTTCTACAAGTTCCCTTATGAAATGATGACAGATATCAATGTGTTTGGTCTTGCTATGTTGAATAGGGTTCTTGGATATGTTTATAGCACTCAAATCGTCACAATACAATGTCATGACATCCTGTGTGACATTATATTCAGTGAGCATTTGTTTCATCCACACTAGTTGAGAACAACTACTTCCAGCTGCTATATACTCTGCTTCAGCAGTAGATATAGAGACACAATTTTGCTTCTTGCTAAACCATGATATAAGATTGTTCCCCAGGAAGAAGCAACCTCCTGAAGTGTTTTTCCTATCATCAGTACTTCCAGCCCAATCAGCATCACAATATCCAGATAAAGTGTAGCCAGATCCATGTGTGTATAGCATACCATAATCACATGTTCCATTTACATATTTCAGAATTTTCTTGACTTGATTGATATGACTCACTTTGGGTTCAGCTTGATGTCTAGCACAAACACCTACAGCAATGTCAGGCCTGCTAGCTGTAAGATAAAGTAGGCTTTCTATCATACTCCTATATAAACTTTGGTCCACAAATCCAAGATTGGTGGTCTGTTCACAAATCCTCCTTCCTTATCCATAGTACCAGAAAATGCCATCCCTAGATCTCACCCAGAAACAGAACAGGGCGCCTGCTCTGATGCCAATTGAAATTCTGGTATTAGATATGAGATGTCGAAATAGATGTCACGACACTAATATCTGAATAATGGTCAATATAAGAATGATATAAAAACAGTAAACAATAGCAAAGAGACACAAACAATTGTTAACCCAGTTCGATGCAATCACACCTACGTCTGGGGGCTACCAAGCCAGGAAGGAAATCCACTAAACAGAATTAGTTTGAAGACTCTCAGTAAACACACTCCAGTTTACAATCTTCTCACCTAATCTCTACCTGTGAGATTTCTATCTAAGACACTATGACAAGAGACGCCTCTCACTCCCCCTCAATCACATGCAGTGATAACTACAGAACAATACTAAAGAGAAGAACACACTTCAAATACAAAGCTTGATCTTGCTGAAAAGCTTCAATCAAGAACAAAACACTCGTACTTAAAAGCTTAGAGTGGACAAATTACAACTCAACTAATCAGTCCAATTCAAGCATCTAACAGATGAATGAATGGCTCACAAAAACAATACAATGCTTAAACCCTAAAACTTGAACGCATCTTTCAATGACTTATGCTCTCTACACATCAATTAGGGTTGAACATCTTTAAATAGTAATAATCTCCTTGGGCTTGGGCATTAGCAGATCTTTGAATCAAATAATAATTAAAGCTAATTATTCTCCATATCTTTTTGCAAGAAAATAGCAACAACCTATTCTTCAAAATATCACAGAAATTGCTTGCTTCAATTTAAAGATACTCCAAGATTTTCGCACGCAATAAAAGCACAACAGATTGCAAAAAGAGCGCAGCAAATAAATCATAACATTCTCAACAGAATGTTCTGTTAACAGATGTTAGGATATCGTGTTTGACATCATGCACAAAGTCATGCAATACTAAGAAACACCACCTGCAGAATGTTAGAAACAACATGTCAAGACATCAAGTAAGACATCTTGATGAACCAATTTGTTTTAGCAAAATTGCTGCCAATACAGAACTAACAACACACACACACATACAAACATGCTTGCTATGCTTTTAATAGTTTCTATCAGAGAAAGAATAAAGCTAGTGGCACTTGTGATTTTTCTGGGAGTGCGCACATTGTCTGTGTTGATCCTAGTATAATATTAATACTTACAATACTTAATTTTTTTATTAAATTTATTTATACGGTAGACTTAATTAATCATATATATGTTGTGGGTCACTTTTATTTGATCTTATTTTTTTGTATAGGCGCCGGAAAGTGTATATACCCATGTACATGAAGGTAAAGATTTTTATTGTCTAGAATACTTTGATTTTTTTTACGTGCATTTTTTTAAGGTAACTAATTGGGGTCAACATTTATATTGTTTTAAGGTTAAATTGCTAAAATGTTGCATGCATCGACCAGAACTTCACAAAACAAGATATCTTCAAATAAAAGAAGAAACGCTATAAATTTATAAAACTACAATATTGCATTCTCTTGCAATACATTTTTGTTATGTATTTTCAATTATTAAAAAAATTATACGAATTATATTCTTATTTATATAAGATCAATTTTGTAAACTATTTATTTATCATTTTATTTAATAAACATATATCATTATTGAGTTAAAACTATTAGAGTTTATAGAGTATATGATTTAATAAAACTTATATTAGATTAGATTTCTTCAAAGTTATAGTCTTTAGTCTTCATTATTAAGTAGTTTTGTCTTGCTAATACTGATTTATTCGTGAACAAAAATGATAAACAACATGGGTGAGAAATATATTCACAATGGCTTTTATTCTAAGATCCTCAACATACTTCTCACTCAAACTCTTACGAAAATATTAGATAATTATTTACAAGAAATCCATAGGGATCTTGGAGATGCTAAATGTCAAGCTTGAGAAACAACTAAAATTTTATTATGAATTGACTTTGGGTGTTTAAGCGGTTAATGTTAGAATAATAAGAGAACTTTTATACCAATGATATGTAATTTTGTATTTGTAACAACATGGTCAACATCACAATTTAGTTAACATAATGTATTTTGTAAGAATTGAGTTAGAATAGTTGTATAAATGATGCCACCAAAATCACTATTTGCACATTTTGTTTTCTAAATCGGGATCCCATTTATCTAAGTAATATAATGTTATTTTATCTCTCTCTCTCTCTCTCTCTCTCTCTCTCACACACACACACACACACGCACACGCACACACACACACACACACACACACACACACACATACACACATATATATATATATGTATATACATAATTGTGAGTCTGTTGGGTCGAACTCATGTTGTATCGAAGGAGAGCTTTCATCTGTTCCGAAAGGAGGCAAGCATGCAGTCAAAGCTTGTTCACATGCTGGTGCATGAGTGTTACATACTGTAGTTGAAGTTTTGTTCTAGTATGTACTGTCGAATTATTCTGTCAAATTGGGCCTTGTGTTAAGGATCTAACTGTTTAGGTTTCTTGGACTGCAAGTTACCTAGTTAGTCTATAAATAGACTAGTACACTCAGTTTGTTGAGTGTGGCAAATTGTGATATTCACTTGTAATCTTTTGTGACTTTAATGAGAAAGTGAATAGTAAACAGAATTTATATTTGCCCAATCCTTGTTGTTTCTTCTTCTTCTTCTTCTTGTGTTTTCTTTCTTGGTTTTCCGTTAACCCTTGTTTGGTTCTTGATCATCAAGAAACCGTTTCATACTTTACTTAAAGATATTGTTTTACACAACAAATTGGTGTGGTGAGCGTGGAGAAGATGTCTTCAACAAAGTATGAGATTGAAAAGTTCACTGGAGTGAACGATTTCGGTCTGTGGCGCTTGAAGATGAAAGCCCTACTGGTACAACAAGGATGTTTGGAAGCGTTGAAGGGACATGCAGCCATGGATGCTGCTTTGACAAAAAGAGAAAAGACAGTAATGATCGAGAAAGCCCACAGCGCAATTTTGTTGAGCCTTGGTGATAAGGTTCTCCGGCAGGTATCAAAGGAGACTACGGCGTCAAGATTATGGGTTAAACTTGAAAGATTGTATATGACCAAATCTCTGGTGAATCGTCTCTACCTGAAGCAAGCCTTGTATTCATTCAAGATGAGTGAAGACAAAGCTTTGACTGAGCATTTGGATTCGTTCAACAAGTTGATTCTTGATCTTGAAAACATTGATGTGAAGGTCGATGATGAAGATCAAGCACTGTTGGTGTTGTGTTCTTTGCCCAGATCGCATGCTCACTTCAAAAAAAACTCTCTTGTATGGAAGAGAGTCCCTGACCTTTGAAGAAGTTCAAGCAGCCTTGTATTCGAAGGATATGAACAAAATAAAGGAGAAGAAACCTTCATCAGTTGGCGAAGGGTTGTCCGTGAAAGGAAGATTGTCAAAGAAAGATGGCAGATTTGACAAGAAGAAAGGTAAGGTTCAGCAGAAGTCTTATGGTGGTGATATGTCTAGTATTAAATGTTATCACTATAAGAAGGAGGGTCACACAAGAAAGGTGTGCCCTGAGCGCCTGAATAATCATGGAGGTAAGGACAATGGGAATGCAACTATTGTGCAGGATGATTATGATTCATCTAATGTCCTTGTAGTTTCAAGCAGCAACTCTTGCAAAGAGTGGATTATGGATTCTGGATGTACTTGGCATATGACTCCAAACAAGAATGTGTTTGAAGAATTATGTGATCAAGATGGTGGATCAGTGCTGCTGGGGAACAATCAAGCTTGCAAGATTGCAGGTATTGGATCTGTTAGATTCAAGCTCCATGATGAGTCAATTAGGTTATTGACTAGGGTTAGGTATGTACCTGATCTTAAGAGGAATTTAATTTCTCTTGGTGAATTCGACAGAAAGGGATATGTTTTCAAAGGAGAGCAAGGTATCCTGAAAGTCATGAAGGGGTCGAAGGAAGTCTTGAGAGGCGTGAAAAACCAAGGCTTGTATACCCTTGAGGCTGAGGTTGTAAGTGGTTTGACAAATGTTGCATCCATGAAACCTGTGTCGAAGACAGAATTATGGCACATGAGATTGGGCCATGTCAGCGAAAGAGGCCTGTCGAATTGGGGAAGCAGAACCTGCTAGGTGGTGACAAAGTCGAAAAGCTGGAGTTTTATGAATCTTGTGTATTTGGTAAATCCTGTAGGGCGAAGTTTAACAAAGGCAAGCAAAGAACACATGGATCCCTGGATTATATTCATGTTGATCTTTGGGGGCCTGCAAGGAATCCTTCACACTCAGGTGCAAGGTATTTTTTATCCATCATTGATGACTATTCCGGAAAGCTATGGGTATTCATTCAGAAGACGAAGGATGAAAATTTTGAGAATTTCAAAATTTGGAAGGTTCTGGTCGAAACTCAAACTGGCAGAAAGGTTAAGAGGTTGAGAACCGACAATGGCCTTGAGTTCTGCAACAAAGCGTTCGACAGTTACTATGTGGAGTCTGGGATTGAAAGGCATAGGACTGTAGCAGGTACTCCTCAACAAAATGGCTTAGCTGAGAGATTCAATCGAACAATCCTTGAAAGGGTCAGATGCATGTTGGTTAGTGCTGGATTAAAGAAGGTGTTTTGTGCAGAGGCTGTTTCGACAGCAGCTTATCTGATAAATAGATGTCCCTCGACTGCGCTGGGAATGAAGACACCTGAAGAAGTTTGGTCGGGTCATCCACCAGATCTCAACAAACTGAGAGTATTTGGCTGTTTAGCCGATGCTCACATTAGTCAAGACAAGGTCGAACCTAGAGCTCTGAGATGCATGTTCCTTGGATATCCTAAGGGAGTCAAGGGTTATAGGTTGTGGTGCCTAGAACCAGGTCACAGAAGATGTATCACAAGTCATGATGTAGTTTTCAATGAAGTCGAAATGGCATTCAAGAAAACTGGTGATGTTGGTCGAAGTGTAAAAATCTTTGAAGAGGAGCTGGAACAGGTAGAGATGCTTGTTGAGGTGGAGCATAGTGATGCTGAAGTGCATAGCCCAAATGAAGTCGAAGAAGAAGAGCAAGATGCTGAAGAGACTGAGGAAACTGTCGATGACTACCTACTGGCAAGAGATAGGCCGAGAAGAGTCATCAAGCCACCTCAGAGACTTGGTTATGCAGATCTTATAGCTTTTGCTTTAATCTCTGCAAGTGAGGTACTTGACAAAGAACCTAGAGATTACAAGGAAGCTATAAGGAGTCTAAACAAGTCTAAATGGCGAAAAGCCATGGATGACGAGATGAAATATCTTCATGATAATAACACTTGGGAGCTAATTGAGAAACCTGCAAGAGCAAGGTTAGTCAGTTGTAAGTGGATTTTCAAGGTCAAGGAAGGAATCGAATGAGTGATGTCGAAGTGCTTTAAGGCGAGGCTGGTTGCTAGGGGGTTCACTCAGAAAGAAGGAGTCGACTTCAATGATGTGTTCTCACCTATTGTAAAGCATAAATCTATTCGAGTGTTGTTGGCCATGGTGGCAGAGTTCGATTTGGAACTTGAGAAAATGGATGTGAAGATAGCAAATCTGTATGGTGATCTAGAAGAAAAATCCTGATGCGTCAACCTGAAGGGTATGCAGAAAAGGGAAATATGTGTGCAAGCTGAATAGGTCTTTGTATGGCCTGAAACAATCTCCTTGACAGTGGAATAGGAGATTCGACAAGTTCATGGAACACATTGGTTTCACTAGAAGTTAGTTCGATCACTGTGTTTACTTTAGATTTCGCCCTGGAAACTCACTTGTCATGTTGCTGCTGTATGTGGATGATATCGTCATAGCTAGCAACAGTGTTGAGGATGTAACGAAGGTGAAGGTTGAACTCAGTAAGGAGTTCAAAATGAAGGATCTGGGAGCTGCAACCAGGATTCTTGGGATAGACATCCAGAGAGATAGAAAGCAGTCGAAGTTGTGCTAATCTCAAAAGACATACCTACGGAAGCTTCTCGACAAGTTTGGTATGTCGAATTCAAAGCCTGTTATGACACCTACAAATCCTCAGTTTAAGCTTAGTACTACTCAAAGTCTGAGTACTGAAGTTGAAAGAATCTATATGAATAGCATTCCATATGCTAGTGTAGTGGGTTCTTTGATGTATGATATGGTTTGTACGAGGCCAGACATAGCATATGGAGTGAGCCTTGTGAGCAGGTATATGGCCAATCCTGGAAAGGCGCACTGGCAAGCTGTAAAGTGGATTCTCAGGTACATAAATGGGTCTCTGAAAAGAGTCTTGATTTATGGTAGAGCCTGTGGTGGTGATAGCATAGTCGAAATCGAAGGATTTGTCGACTCTGATTATGCAGGTTGTATGGATTCTAGAAAGTCTATTTCTGGATATGTGTTCACAATGTTTGGCACATCAATTAGTTGGAAAGCGACGCTTCAGAAGGTTGTTGCCTTATCAACCACTGAAGCTGAATATATTGCCCTCACTGAAGCTGTGAAGGAAGCATTGTGGCTTGAAGGTTTTGGAAAGGAGCTGAAACTTCAAGGTCGAAGTATCACTGTTAAATGTGATAGTCAAAGTGCAATACACCTGTCAAAGAATTTAGCCTATCATGAGCGAACTAAACACATCGATGTGAGGCTGCACTTTGTTAGAGAGATAATCGAGCGTGGTGAAGTCCTGGTGCTGAAGGTTTCGACTGAAGACAATACTGCTGATATGATCACCAAGACGTTGTCAAGTTGCAAGTTTTTCCACTGTATGTAGTTGATAAAGCTGCATGATGAAAGCTAGTTGATTCCCTTGTTGCTGAGTTAGATCAAAGGTGGAGATTTGTGAGACTGTTGGGTCGAACTCATGATGTGTCAAAGGAGAGCTTTCATGTGTTCTGAAAGGAGGCAAGCATGCAGTCGAAGCTTGTTCACATGCTGGTGCCTGAGTGTTACATACTGTAGTCGAAGTTTTGTTCTAGTATGTACTGTCGAATTATTCTGTCGAATTGGGCCTTGTGTTAAGGTTCCAATTTTTTAGGTTTCTTGGACTGCAAGTTACCTAGTTAGTCTATAAATAGGCTAGTACACTCAGTTTATTGAGTGTGGCAAATTGTGATATTCACTTGTAATCATTTGTTACTTTAATGAGAAAGTGAATAGTAAACAGAATTTATATTTGCCCAATCCTTGTTGTTTCTTCTTCTTCTTCTTCTTGTCTTTTCTTTCTTGGTTTTCCGTTAACCCTTGTTTGGTTCTTAATCATCAAGAAACCATTTTATACTTTGCTTAAAGATATCGTTTTACACAACAATAATGAAATAGTGACCTTACTTTGTATTTGTGAGAAACGAAAAATATAAATACTATTAGTTGAACATATAACATGAGTATGAGCTAGTCAATTTATATCTTACATACATGGAAGTAATATAATATTATTCACTCTCTCTCTCTCTCTCTCTCATACACACACACATACACACACACACACACACACACATACACACATGCTTTTTATACTTTTAATAGTTTTTATCCGAGAAAGAATAAAGTTTGTGGCACTTGAAATTTTTTTGGGAGTGCGCACATTGTCTCTGTTGATCCTAGTATGATATTAATATTTACAATACTTAATTTTTTTTATTAAATTTATTTATATGGTAGACTTAATTAATCATATATATGTTGTGGGTCACTTTTATTTGATCTCATTTTTTTTGTATAGGCACCGGAAAGTGTATATACCCATGTACATGAAGGTAAAGATTTTTAATGTCTAGAATACTTTGATTTTTTTGTTTTTAACGTGCATTTTTTTAAGGTAACTAATTGGAGTCAACATTTATTTTGTTTTAAGGTTAAATTGCTAAAATGCCGCATGCATCGACCATGACTTCACAAAGCAAGATATCTTCAAATAAAAGAAGAAACGCTCTAAAACTACAATATTGCATTCTGTTGCAATACATTTTTGTTATGTATTTTCAATTATTAAAAAAAATTATAAGAATTATATTCTTATTTATATAAGATCAATTTTGTAAACTATTTATTTATCGTTTTATTTAATAAACATATATCATTATTGAGTTAAAACTATTAGTTTTTATAGAGTATATGATTTAATGAAACTTAGATTAGATTTCTTCAAAGTTATAGTCTTTAGTCTTCATTATTAAGTAGTTTTGTCTTGCTAATACTGATTTATTCGTGAACAAAAATGATAAACAACATGGGTGAGAAATATATTCACAATGACTTTTATACTAAGATCCTCAACATACTTCTCACCGAAACTCTTACGAAAAAATTTGATAAATATTTACAAGAAATCCATAGGGACCTAGGAGATGCTAAATGTCAAACTTGAGAAACAACTAAAATTTTATTATGAATTGATTTTGGGTGTTTAAGCGGTTAATGTTAGAATAATGAGAGAACTTTTATACTAATGATATGTGATTTTGTATTTGTAACAACATGGTCAACATCACAATTTAGTTAACATAATGTATTTGTTAAGAATTGAGTTAGAATAGTTGTATAAATGATGCCACCAAAATCACCACTTGCACATTCTGTTTTCTAAATCGAGATCCCATTTAGCTAAGTAATATAATAGGCTTAATACCCTTTTTGGTCCTCTAACTATACCCTCGGATCCAATTTGGTCCTCTTTCTTTTAAAAGTTCCAAATAGATCCCTTACGTTGTCTAACTGAAGCATAAAGGTCCTTTCTGTCAAATAAATGCAAACGGTGTTAGTTTTGCTTACGTGGAGTATGAGTTGGCATGATGGATGGCTTAGTCAGCACCTTTTAATTTCCACGTGGATTTTTATATTATTTTTAATTATTCATGTAGATTTTTTTATATATTTATTTTTTAATATTTTTTATATTTCTTTTTGTAATATTTATTTTTTAATTCTATTTGTATAAATTGTTATTTTAAAAATAATTTTAATTGGGCCAGATCAAATCAAATCCACACACAAACCCATCTAGAAGCCTAATATCAATTTCATTTTCTTTGGCCCATATGTTTTTCATTTGCATGATTATGCACAAGTAGTTAATATAAAGACTAGATTTTATTCTGAAACAACTAATGTGGGACTAATATAAAGACAGGTATTGCAAAAATAAAGAGGAATGAAACCTTTGGCACCTTGAACCGAGTTAGTGAGCATCTTTTTCTGTTCTTCACTGTCATTGCAAGAGCGAAATGCACTTAAGGTTCTATACATTAAACCACCTTCTCCAGAATTTCCGGTGTTAGTTGCTCAGTTAGCTCAACCACCTTCTCCAAGAACATTGAACAAGGTTCTATACATTAAACCACCTTGCCTAGAGGACAAGATATCGATGTTTTTTTTCCAACTCTTTAAGTCTGATATTGGCAATGCTTTCTGATTACAAACTTTTCACTTATGAAAATTACAGGTGGATCAAGGCCTAGGCATTGGCACTAAGTCCCCATTCTTCAATCACTACCTGCTGACTTTGACACGATTTTTCCAGTTGATGTATGTGGAGGAAGGAGCTGGTAAATCACCACCACCAATGCTCGTCCTCCACGGCCGTCATGCTAGTTGTTTTGGCGATCTTCCATGTTATGATGCTTTTTCTCTCGGTGGCCCTTATTCTGTAAGGGGTTACGACATGGGCGAGCTTGGTGTTTCCAGAAACATGCTGGAGGTAGGAATCACTAGACTCATCTAGGTTGCAGTATAACCGGGATCAAACCCGCCTGATACTCAGGAAAAAACTAATTTCTTTTTCTTTCGACAGGTTGCAGCTGAGTTACGGGTACCTGTTAAAGGTGTGAATGTGTTTGGGTTCATTGAGCATGGCAATGATCTAGGGAGTTCAAAGGATGTCATGGGGAAGCCTTCAGAAGTCTATAGGCGAATGGGTCAGGGTTCATCGTATGGTGTTGGTGCCATGATTGGTAATGCCAGAGCAGAATATGCCATTGATAATAACTCAGGAACTGGTGCATTTTTCTTCCGTTTCGGAGATAGGTTTTAAGTTGTAAATAAGTCACAATATGCTGTTAGCAGACTTGGTTTTTTTAGTTCTCGAAGAATTGGTACAAAATTTCTGAAATAATACTAATGTAGCAGTATCTTGATGTTTGCATTTAGATAGTTTTATGTTTTGCGGCCAGTGATCAGTACTGGACATTCTGCAACAACAGATGAAACTTTGTTATATGAATTTTTTTCTTGATGAATATAATTGTCTGTTGGTTAGGGGTTCAAATGGTGATGTTTTTTTGTATGTATGATGTTTTAGATGTTAGGAATCCGTTTAAAACTAAAGTTATAGTGTTTGACATGCATTTTGATAACAAATTTAGGTAGAATGATGAACTTGGCTGCTAGAGTTCAACTTGGTAAAATAGGATATGAAAGTAAAGTATACGATTAGTGTGGTGTAAAACATTGTGCATTATTGATATAATGAAGATCAAATATGATCAATGTCATTCTATTTGTGAATTATAATATTTAGCAGAATAAAAAAGAAGAATATCATGGAAACTGATAGTTTCAGCAATGACAGTGACAATATTTAGCAGAATTGCACTTAAGGTTATTGAGCTAACTGAGCAACTAACACCGGAAATTCTGGAGAAGGTGGTTTAATATATAGAACCATAAGTGCATTTCGCTCTTGCAATGACAGTGAAGAACAGAAAAAGATGCTCACTGACTCAGTTCAAGGTGCCAAAGGTTTCATTCCTCTTTATTTTTGCAATACATGTCTTTATATTAGTCCCACATTGGTTGTTTCAAAATAAAATCTAGTCTTTATATTAACTACTTGTGCATAATCATGCAAATGAAAAACATATGGGCCAAAGAAAATGAAATTGATATTGGGCTTCTAGATAGGTTTGTGTGTGGATTTGATTTGATCTGGCCCAATTAAAATTATTTTTAAAATAACAATTTATAAAAATAGAATTAAAAAATAAATATTACAAAAAGAAATATAAAAAATATTAAAAAATAAATATATAAAAAAATCTACATGAATAATTAGAAATAATATAAAAATCCACGTGGAAATTAAAAGGTGCTGACTAAGCCATCCATCATGCCAACTCATACTCCACGTAAGCAAAACTAACACCGTTTGTATTTATTTGACGGAAAGAACATTTATGCTTCAGTTAGACAACGTAAGGGATCTATTTGGAACTTTTAAAAGAAAGAGGACTAAATTGGACCCGAGGGTATAGTTAGAGGACCAAAAAGGGTATTAAGCCTAATATAATATTATTCTCTCTCTCTCTCTCTCTCACACACACACACACACATAAACACACACACACACACACACACATAATGAAATAGTGACCTTTCTTCGTATTTGTGAGAATTGAAAAAAATATAAATAGTATTAGTTGAACATACAACATGAGTATGAGCTAGTCAATTTATATCTTACATACTTGGAGAATATACGTGATCAAATGATACCAACATAATATACCACAAGAGTGTTGGGGAATTTTTCACTAGGCATCATTAAACATTGGGTTAAGAGCAACACAAGTGAGAGATACACCACATATTCACTCAAAACCTTAAGGTGATAGGTGTGCAGATTCTCCCACTTATAAATGCTTAACTCTCCACATTTATAACCATTATGGGACTCCAGCTCAAGTGGAAACTCTTTTTTTCACATATATTTGTACCACCGTTGACACCTCTTTCCAGGGAAATTTGATACACCTCTTCCAGGGCTTTTAGATTTCAATGGGGACACCTCTTCTTGGACATTTCGATATAAGTAAGTTGGTCCCTTTCTCGAACTAAAAGCTCATGATACCACTATTGGGTAAATTTTTCACTAGGGAGCATTGAACATTGGGTCAAGAGCAACACAAGTGAGAGAAACACCACATATTCACCCAAAACTTTAAGGTGATAGGTGTGTGGGGATCCCACTTATAAATTCTCAACTCTCCACATTTATAACCAATGTGGGACTCCAACTCACACTTGAAATTATTATTCTCAACACTCCCCCTCAAGAGATCGTTATGAAATAGTAGTCAATTCATGTTATCTATGTAAGAAGGTCTAAGAATCATCCTCTATTCGGGCCAATGTCTCATACGTAATATAAGCACTAAACTTGGTGTTTATGTCATAAAAATCATTTTCGACATTATTTCATTAGGCATTTTAAATATTTTACAGGGTGTTTTTTGGATAAATTATACATCTTGGACCTAACTTCAAACATGTTTTTAAATACTAATGTTAAAACTATACACATGCAATTTGTAATCAAAATAAAAGAAGTTAAGTATAGTTTTTGTAGAACAAAGAATCACTTTAATAAGAGTTATATGTATTATTTATGGCCCAAACATTGCAGACATCTCATGATTCCCCGGTCCTTTTAAAATTTGATTCAATTCAAATGAAGATGTGACTCAATTCATGTTGGGATTATTCCATTTTTCATATTCCTTCCACTTTAAACTATCCGTAAGCATATCCAACCCTCCCAATTCATCTAAATTCCAAATACTTCTTTTAACCACAAAACTCAAAATAAAAAGCCTTAACAAGGTACCAATATTGTAGTCTATGCAAATTACTTATTATATTTCTTAATTCAATCTACATTTATTTATAATCTAATAAATTGAGGGATATTGACAATTATTAATATGATTTATATTGTTAATGAATTTCCCAATCAATATTAAATCCATTATAATATATTAAAATACAATCATAAAATAATTGATTGATAATCACCTATTTTGCTACATCATTAAAATGATGTGGTCTCGTCATAAAAAACTATTTATTCATTTCTTATCAAATTCATAGAAACATAACTCTCATTAAACATTAAAAATCATATAAACAATTTTATTATAACATTTGCAACATCATATAAATATAATTTACTAATATTATTCTCTTACATAATCTAACATTCTGTTTGTCATTAAAATTGTATTTGTATTCAATATATAATTCTATAAATACAATAATCAAATAATAAATAATACCAATTTACTGAATTTTTCGATATCCTAAAATTTCATTTATTCTACCAATTACCATATAAAAAAATTCATAAACTACTTCAACAATTTTTATGGTAAATATTTAAGCAAGTTAAATTCTTTCAATGAAAAGAAAATATTAAGAATGAATTTATTCTTCTCTAAAATATACTTAAATTTGTTCATTTGAGATACTCATAGAGTCAACACATAATTTTTCATTAATAAAAATATATTTAAGTTGTAATGTATGACATAAACTTCTCATTAAAAGTATATTATCTAACAATATATAAGCACTTACCCGGTGTTTCAGTGTTTCACTTACGTGAAGGCAAATTAAAACATGACTTAGTAAAATTGATTAAAAACCAAAACATCCCCAAAGGAACCTCTACAGGAACAACGAAGGTACATTTAATTTAAGTCCTCACATCCCAAAACTAATAAAATTAGTTCGACATAATTGTAAAGCAAGTAAACGTGAGATATTTGATAACCGAATAAAACATAAACGACTTAATTAAAGAAATGCGGTATTAAACGGAAGTAGAAGGCATACGAGAAATTAAATAAAGGAAACAGAAATAAATAAAGAAATTAAATAAAAACTTGCTCCGAAGAGACTTTCGTCTAGATATAGTGATAAAGTAGCGGCGAGAAAATAAAACTTCTACAAGGTTGCTCCAAGCTTGATACAGACTCAATCGACTTTGCGATAACCCTCCGGTGAGAAGAGTTAAAGCTTACAGATGGGAAAATATATGCTTAAAGTGTCGTAGTAAACTTGGATGCCATGAACAATGCACTACAGACCTATTTATAATGAACCAGTAACCCTAAAAACTATCCAAAGGCTGCTGAATTTGTGTGCGAAAATATAGGAGAAGATTTCGATACTTGGGAAACAAGGTCAGCCCATTTTGAGACCGTTGGGCATTATAAGGTGTGGCGGTTGCCACACCTCTATGGCGCGCGCCATGCTTGTAAAATGAGGATGACCTGGTCTTATGATCTCTAGCACGTGGACCACTCAAGGCCACCTCATGGTGAACTCCATGGTGGTCGCCATCAGTGTAAACCAAACCCGATTTCTCCTTCTTTCAACTGCTTTTGCTCTGTTTCTTAGCACATGGCTTTGAAGTAGTTGACCACCTGAAAACAAACCAAATACCAACATAACAGTGCTAATACAAATCAAAACAACTAGAAAACATGCATTAATCAAGTCAAATAAGCGATGTAATCTCACGTCATCAACCTCTCCCACACTTGAGCCTTTGCTTATCCTTAAGCAATACTCGTGTAAACAGAAGGAAACATTGATTCTTATAGTGACTAGGCTATGGACTTTACTTCGGACATGGTCACATTGATAGGTACTAACTCGAAAAACTAAGGATATCGTAACAACACACTTCGCATTTTTGCGATCATAAGTCTCCTTCCTATATCCATCAATTTGCATCATGTCATTATGCTCAGGCCAAACTTACTCATCTCATTTTTTGTCTCATTTCATTCAGGCGTAATCACATTAAGTCGTTATCTTGTACTTGCATGGTAAACGAGCCTGTTGGTGGTTATGATCTCATATTTCAACACTTTTTTTTTCTATTTTTCAACACATATATATAAGCATAATTTTTCCAAGGTTCCTCTACCGTTATGCCAAATAACCGGTTGAGGGTTACCTAACTTAGAAGGTGGATTCTCTTTTCAAATCTTTTGCTATTTATTAATTAATTTTTTTTCGGGATCATTTGCCTATATGCATCGGTTCATTCACTTAGCAGTAATTTAGATGGTGCTGGCTGCTGAAATAAACTACTTAAGACTAATTTAGAGATGGGAGTTCAAGGCCTTTGAATAATGAGTATGTAAATTGATTTCTATAATCAAGAGACTTATGGTGTCGAGACGATACTGGTCATTTTAGGAATTTTCCCAAGTCTATGTGACCTATCATTTGTTTGTCCCTAAGCCTAAGAAAATTTAAAATTTTTCGCTGTTCTTTCCTAAAATTTCCAAATTTTTCTGGTATGGCTCAAAAAATAGGGAAAGAGAGATAGACAGTAGAAAATATGCATCAATGACTCAATAACTTATGCAATGACTCGATAAAAAAATAAAGAAAATAGTAAATCTAACTAGAAAGCAAGTAAAGTGTCCCTCCCACACTTAAACCAAACATTGTCCTCAATGTTTTGATGTAAGGTGGAAAAGGAGAGAAGAACCTGAAAAGAGCTAGCATGGGCCCCTCGAGCTGTCACTCCTCCTTCTGTGAGTCCTGCTTCGGCTTCTCGAAGTGCCTGCTATGTCCAACTGCTCCACTCTTGCTGTCAATGCATCATTTTATTCTCTGAGGAGGAGGATATGGCCTAAAATGTCTCCCTGGTGACCCTGCAGGACATCAATGGTGCCAGCCATACTCTCTAAAGAAGTAGCATGTGCCTTATGAGTCGCCATTATCTATCGAATCGATCTTTGTGTCTCGACATGCGACTCTCTCATGAATGCCATCATCTCCTGCTGCTGCTGATAAAGCGCGGCATAGTGCCCGTCCTGCGGAACTCCTCCAACTTGTCCCGAAGATGTACTTGCAACATGGTCAGAAAAGTGCGGTGCAGTGTGTCGCTCTCGGGATTTTCATCCTAGTACAAACGCGAAAGTGGCACCGAAACAGAGTCGCCAGCAATGTGTATTTATCCCAAGAGAGGGAAAGGAAACACCGCGTAAACCTGAGAGAAAGGAAAAGCATGGTCTTGCGACCAAGAGAAGTGGGTAAGGGAGTCGGTTACGCGAGAGGAAGGTATTAGCACCCCCTCGCGTCCATCGTACCCGATGGGATCCACGCTTGCTTGTCTCGATCAAAGGGTGTAAAGAAGAGATACTGGAAAGGGAACTGAAAGAAAGAAAGGAGAAAAAAAAAGAAAAGGAACGGGAAATAAATGTAGGGAAAATAAAAGAAGTGTTCGCATGGGCCCTACCCCACTGCCTACGTATCTCATCGGGAGCATGAGAATCAGAGCGACGTAGTTCCCCTCACTATGGATGGATTGTTTGTGTTTTTTAGGAAACGGCTAACGTTCTAGCTCAGGTGTTGCAGGCTCGCTGGTCCGAGTGCGTTACCATCTTGCAAGAGAACGAGTAGGAAGCACGTTCGTACGTCGAGAATGAGTGAGGTGAGAAAAGAATTCCCGAAGGAAAGACGTTATTGTTTGTTTTTGTCTTTTAGAAGTTTTTTCATTTGTTTGCATATGATAGTGTATCTAAATCTTAGTCATTGGAATGTGTACATTCTCACATTCCAAGATGGAATGGGTAAGAAAGCACACTAAGAGTGAAGAAGACCCCCACACTTAGTTCCAATTGTCAAGGTTTAAACACACTAGCATATTTGTGTTTATTAAGTGTTTTTGTTGATTATGGGGTGAAGAAGTGTTTTTATTATTTGTACCTTCAACAAGTATTGCATTTAAGTCCCTCATACAAGATCAAATGTTTAACACATTGACCCAAGATGGGCTATATGCTACACATTCTAAGATTATAAGAGAAGACCCCTTATAATCTTTTCTTTATATGAAAGGCCTAAATGCAATAAATGCCTACCTTTATTAGATATTTTTGTATTTTCTTTGAGATGAGAAAAGAGACTCAAGAGAGGATAAAAGGTAAAATCTATATGAACTAAGACTCAATCCTAATTGATTAGTTAAGGGAGTGATCCTAAGGGTTTGTGAGGTTTGAGAATCTAATCCTAAAAAAGGAGAAGAAGAACATAAGAAGCAACTTACTTCCAAGATGGAAGTTAAGTTGATCTTAAAGAGGGATGAAGAAAATTAAGTGAGCAAAGAAACAATTAATCAGGAATTAATCAGAAATGAGCAATGAAAATTAAGGTCAACAATTAATCAACAATAGCCAAATTAGAATTAGAATACTAAGTAAAAACAAGATTAAATTCTAAAAAGAAAAGTTAATCTAAGATTAGAAACTAATTCTAAAATTAGCCCTAAAATTAGTTCAAGGCAATTCTAAATCTAAAAAAAGAAATATTAATCCTACAATCAATTCCAATTAAATTCTAATTAAAATCAAATTCTAATTAAACAAAAATCTAAAGTTAAGACTAAACATTAAAATTGAGTTAGCCAAAATTATGATTAAGAACTACAATCAAAACCAAGATTAAATTCTACTTAATCAACATTAAACTCTAAACTAGAAATTATTATCTAAATTCAATTGAAAACAAATAACCAAAATCCATTAAAAAACAAGATTAATCCCAATTGAATTCTAAAATTAATCTAATTAGAAAATTAGAACAAAAAGACAATGAAATTAAAAGGAGGGTGTAGACAGGTCCAGGTGGTGTGAAAAGAAAACTGTCATGTGGGCTTTTGGCCTTCCGGCCCAAGAATCCAAGGGAGGTGCGTGAGCAGAAACAGAGCTGCGAAAAGGAAAACGGGAGAATGGGCTGAAGTTATCATGCCCAAGATTGATTATGCAACCAAGGGAGTGTGTCAAGTAAAACCGGGGTGTGAACTGAAATGGCGTGTGGGCTTACGAGCCTGGCCCAGGTTGGTGAGGTTTAGAAAAGAAAACCTAAAAACTAATCAGCAAACTTCCCAGCCGCCTCTTACCCTCAACGATAGGCTTCTTCTTCCCTTCCACTTTCATCATGTTGTTACCATTCAACCCTCTCCGTTCTTCGCCGTCTCAAACTCACCGCAACTTCATTATCATCCTCTCCCTTTTTATCAACATCGCACCGTCACCGAAAAACACTGCGCCGGAGTTCGCTCTCAGTTCAAATCCCTCCGTCTTCGTTCATCCTCCTTCAACCTCAACGATGCAACGCTCCATCGTCACCGTCAAACTGATTCGCCCTCAACACCTCAAACCGTCAACAACAACGATTCCGAACCAACGCGCTCGGCTGTATCAAGGACAAACTCCGCCGCACCAAGGCTCCCATTCGACGGCGGCGGAAAATCGCTCATCGCCTACATCGCAAACGTCTTCGACAGCTCACACAAAGTTCATCTCTCACGCGCCTCTCAAACCACACCGAGAAACAAAGTAACGCCAGAATCATGATGTTCGAAAAGAAACTAAGCATATCTACCGCAACTACAACACTGAAGTGATAATTTCACAGGATCAACGGAAACAGATCAACGTACCTACCGGAGACAGTCCGGTGCCTCTTCGACCGCAAGCAATTCGGTAGAAACCGAGGAATACTTCAGGTATGCTTCAATTTTGCCTTCTCTTCTACTCCAATCCACTTCTTGCGTGTTGTCTGAGTTGCGATGTTGATGCCTTCTCGTGATTTCCAATTCTGCAGGTTTTGGCGACGAACTTCTGCTTGCATTTTCCTTCTTCTACTTTTTCATTTTTTCTTCAGTCCTTGTTCGTAATCGTGACTCTGTGTAAACCTCCATGATTCTTCGTGCGTAAGTAGCGAATGGTGTTGAGGTGGTTCTGTTATGAATTCACAGTGACATTGTTGCGTCGTTGAATTGTAGACTACAAACCAGAACTCTTGCTGATGATTATTTCTTATTGAATCATTTTTATAGGTTGATTATGGTGATGATGAGAAATTACTGAAGAATGAAGCAGAAATTCGGTTATGGCAGGTTTTGAAATTGAAAATGGTGAAGAGAAGATTGGAAGAGAATCAAGAAGAATGAAGAGTGAAAAGTTGCAGAATGAATCCGAGACTCAAGAATGAAGATGGTAATGACTTTATAGCAACAATCAGGGAGGGTAATTTGGTCTTTGCAGGTGAAAATCGGTTAGAAGTTTGTTAGAGTTCTGTTAGAGACTTATGTTAGAAGCTTGGTGAATTTTCTACATGAAACTGCTTTGAAGTTACGTGGTTTGCACTTGGTTTTGTAATTTTATTTTTCTCTGTATTTTCTTTTTCTGTTAATTCTTTCTTTTATTTTTCTGTTGAATTTCTTCCCTCCGAAAAGAATGTGCTATGGATTGGATTTGTCTGTTATGTGTGATTCGGGGTCATTGACTTGTGCCTCAGAAGTTGGAAAATTTTCCCGCGTGCCAGTCAAAGCTCTGAGTAGTGCCACCGATACACAGCTGCGATCTCTCCAGAACTACCTTAACGTGATTCTAAAGTAGATGCCAAAGCAAAGTGTGGTGACTTCTCCATTTGAATAGTTTTTTAACACGGAAATTGTCATGGAACTATGAGATTAAAGAATGTGGATCTTTTGTAGTGAGTTTTGTGACTTTGGTTAAAGCAAAGTTCAGGCTTTATATTGCTTCTTTTCTTTTGTATTGGGCAGCTAAAGAATTATGGAGTTTTTATTTGAATTTAATGGCCATTTGGTTTGGATATTGGAATAGTGAGATAAAATTGAAATGGATTTGAAAATGTAGAAAAAATGGTTTGAAATGAAAATGTGGGTTAATATAGTTTTGGATATGGACAAGAAAATGGTTAAAAATGGATATGTTTAGAAAGAAAGAAAATGGATATGAATTAGTTTTGGATCAATGGTTAATGGAAATTGAAATGGATATTATGGAAATTGGTTTGAAAAATGGATACACAAGATGGATTTGGAGATTGAAAGTGGATAACGAAAATGGAAATGGATAATTGGTTTAAAAAAATGGATGAAATATGGTTACTTGTGATAAAATGGATAATAGGAAAGGTAAAAATTGGATTTAAAATGGTAAGGAATGGATATTGAAATAAATTTGGATGTGGAAAGAAAACTAGTTAAAATGGTTCCAAATGGTCATGATGGATAGAAAATGGATAACCCAAAGAATTCAAAATCAATCACAAACTATTCACAAGCCTCTAATAAAATGATCACAGCTACCACTGAACGATCTGGCCACTCACATGATCCGCTGAAGAATCTTAACCAATAAACAATCCACAAGCTCAACCATGAATAAAAACCTAAATCACCCAAATGTACACTGATGACCTTTGCAGAAAATGACTTGCAGAATCGTCCCGAACAGGGCAAACACTTATAACAAGACAATCCTTGGATCCCATGTCTCAGAAAACCAATGCAATGATACGATTATGAGTTATGACCTAATGAGATGCAAATGAGCGCGAAGCAAAAGCCAGAGAAGGTAGGGCAAATTTTGGGGTGCTACAGCTGCCCCTATTCAATCAACTTGGACCTGAAAGGATGATAGCAACTGCTTTCAGACATTCAAGGTACAAGGTGATTGAATACAAAATGAACCGCAAAATTTGCACTTTGTGGAAAATAACAAAAGGGATATAAACCCAACCAAATGAACTCTGCTTGAATAAAACTTTGGTGATAAAGAAATACACTAGAGAGATGTCTTTTGTACGACGCCAGATGACTACTGGCTGGCCACACTGTGGGTGGACTTTAACAACGTCTTTTGAACGAAGCCAGACGACTACTGGCTGGCCACGCTGCGGGTGGACTTTGCTGATTTGCCACCCTAAGATGGACTTTTGCCAATCTGTTGTTGGACTTTACTGAGAATATAGTTGTTTATCATCATCCCACCTGCTGGAACAATATAAACTATTATTTGTAGGATCATTCCACCTGCTGGAACAACCATCCACCATACTATCCCACCTGCTGGAATAATATGAACAACTGTATATATTGATCATCCCACCTGCTGGAACAACCATCTGCCATACTATCCCACCTGCTGGAATAATATGAATAAACTATATGTAATGATCATCCCACCTGCTGGAACAACCATCTGCCATGCTATCCCACCTGCTGGAATAATATGCACAAACTGTCTGCACGCCAAAATAAATTGGACTTTGAGTTGTAAATGAGCAATACTGAGAGTTACACCACCTGCTAGGTAATATCATATGCTGGCACTTTGCTGAAGAAGAGATTCCCTTGATCTATTTAGACCCCGCTTGGAAAAAGAGAGATCTAAGAAGACAACGCTGTAAGGGAGACAGCCAAACATTGTCAAGAAATGGACGAAGATAACACATTGTCATAGGGATGACAGAAAGAAAATTCCACCGTAGGAATACATCGTCATGGGGATGACGGAAAGGAAACTTGAAAGAGAACACGTCGTCAAAGGGTTGACGGAAAGAAAACCTAACCGAAGGAACCACATTGTCATAGGGATGACAGAAAGAAAGTTCCGAACACCCGAACGAAGGGACACATCGTCATAGGGATGACAGCAAGACGACCCAACTGAAGGAACACATTGTCATAGGGATGACAGAAAGAAAATTCCACCGTAGGGAAACATCGTCATGGGGATGACGGAAAGAAAATCTAAAAAGATAACATCCGAAGGTACGAAACCTGAGCTCGGAACACATCGTCAAAGGGTTGACGAAAAGAAGCTGAAAACATCCAAAGGTACGAAACCTGAGCTCGGAACACATCGTCAAAGGGTTGACGGGAAGAAACTGAAAACATCCGAAGGTACGAAACCTGAGCTCGGAACACATCGTCAAAGGGTTGACGGGAAGAAACTGAAAACATCCGAAGGTACGAAACCTGAGCTCGGAACACATCGTCAAAGGGTTGACGGAAAGAAAATTCCACCGTAGGAACACATCGTCATGGGGATGACGGAAAGAAAACTGAAAACATCCGAAGGTACGAAACCTGAGCTCGGAACACATCGTCAAAGGGTTGACGGGAAGAAGACTCGACCAAAGGAGACACATTGTCATAGGGATGACAGAAAGAAAACCTGACTTAGGGATCACATTGTCATAGGGATGACAGAAAGAAAACCATACGCAGAAACACCTCATCAAAGGGGTTTGATGGACAATGACTGGTCGAGGGCAAGATCGACGTATGATCTACGCCCCAAAAGAAAGGTAAGCAGAGGGGTTGATTGTAATGTCTACTGGGGATATGTCACCGTCTTGATTGAAAATTGATTCAGGCTTTCGCGCAAGACACCAAATCTGGCTTATGCCTCACATGCATATGTTTGAATTTTCTTTCTATGGCGTAATGCTCCATATCAAATGGAAATGCTACGCGATTTGAGGATGCAATGATTACTATATGCAAAAATGCTGACGCATGCTCGGGCTACCGGGAAAAGAAGGATGTGTCAAGTACAATTAAACTTTGCTGGCCAGGACAGGTGAAACCTGGTGGTGATTGTTTTTTTAAAGGCGAAATCTTTCTGGGTACCAATGGGGAGTTTCAATAGGGATTGGACTTTTGGTTTTTGAAAGATGCCAGCAAAGTGGACCGTGGAAGGATGCCAAGCAAGGTTGGGGCTATGGATTTGCTGTTTGGTTTTACAAGGCTTCATGCAATGCTATGCTAATGATATGCGATGATGATTATGCCATGATGTTTATGATATGCAACAAGAGCACTCCAGCAAAATAAATGCTGAAGAGACGAGGCCAACTCCGCTGGGGATAACAAACTGAATCGCCTTCAGTGTCATAACTGCTCGAGATCCCGACTAAGCCTCTATTCGGCAGGAAAGCATGAATAACAAACTTCTGCTGGAGGAAACATCCCAGGACTCTGCTGAAGAAAAGTGCCAATGACAAGTCTTTGAATTGCTGGGGAAAGCTAACCACCACCCAACAAATATGCTTGGGGACAATGGTTGATGATGTCAGCCCTGCTAGGGGACAAGATCAGACTTGGTCCTCTGTTGGGAATTTACCTTCTATCCTTACTCCGTTGGGGAGATGCAAATCCTAGTTGGAAGACAATCCGTTGCAACATGCTGAGAAAGAGTCCCTAGAGATCTGCTGGGGAAACCCAAAGCAATTCCACGGTAGTCTGCTGAGGAATAAGACTGTCAATCTTAGGATAAGTGTCATAATGCCCCATGTTAGGCGAACTTTCCTTTTGACGACTTCGTTGGGGATAATGAGTTTACCACAAACCCTGCTGGGGAAAACCGCTTTAAAGCATCTCGTGCTGGGGAACGTCTCTTGAGAGGATTTTACAGAAGCCCAAACGTCCTCAAACTCTACTGGGGATAATAGATCTGAAACACCTCCTGCCGGGGAAATTCCAAATGTCCCATGCTTGGGAGAGTCAACAACTTGCTTTTTGCCCCAAGACTGATCTGAAGAAATTGTCATAAGAGGATTTTACAGAAGATTAAACATCTTCAAACTCCTGGCAACTTCACTGGGGATTGACCATCAACTTCGGTGTCTGCGAAGCAACTCTATTGGGGACGTCACGTGTCAGCTATCAACATGAACCCGCAAACGTGATATGACCAAAAGAGGTGCCCCGATGCAGCATAACCCATAAAGGAACCTGTGAATGGACATGTCTTCAGGATGTCTCGTGAAGATTCGACATATATTGCCCCATGGCTTTTGATTAACCGTCCTCCGGAGAGAATAACTTCTTGCTTTTGGGGTGGCCTGCCCCAGCCTTGAAATGATTTGTGCCCATGTCTGGCTGATCTGTGAAGGAGTTCCTCTAACTGACCTTCGAGAGATTTGTTGAATCTCGACTTGATTGCCCCAGATTAACAACATAGTTGCCCCAGATTAACTGAATCTTGGAATGGATCGCCCGTTTGGTATGACTTGCCCCGGCTCAACGGAGTACTCGGGCTCTTTGCACCTTAGATTAATCAATCTTTCCATTGTAGAAACTTTCCTGATCAAGCACTTACTCACAAGTAAAACAATTAGTTTTGAAAATGACAATTTTAATGCAATGCATATGACAGTTTTGAAATCCAAGTCTGTTCACTAGAAAAGTATTATGACGTGTAGTGAACGAATAACTTATTTGAATGTCACATCGATACCAACATGAATGGTAAGAAAGTCCTTTTGGGAGTCAGAACTGACGCAATTTTAACCGAAGTATGCTTTCGAAACAACCCTGCTTCAATTAGGTCTTTTGAGGGTTGTAACGTGGTCTGGTTCGCGGTTTAAGAAAGAAAGGATATAAGGCTCAAAGTTTTGTTTTAAACCACCCATTCTCCTTGATGTTCTCCAGTCCTACGTTCAGCTTACTTGACACAAGCGCTCACCTTTCAAAAAGGTTATGAACGGTATGAGGATAAAAAGAACCTACACGGTTTTCGGAGTGACGGTCACCCCTTTCGTTTTTTGGTGTCTGTAGTCACACGACTTGTTCTTTGCTCGAGGATTTTTCTTTTTGTTCCTCTTATTTTCACTTTTTATTCCTTTTTGTTTTTCCCTGATTTTACCTGGACTGATTCTTTTGATTTTTGCGATTCTTGAAGTCTAGCGGGATGCCCTACTTTTGCCTAAGTCACTCGTTTTCAAGTTTTGACTTAGCGGGCTTTCTTTTCTTTTTTTGTTTTGATTCTTTTTTCTTTTTTTTTTTTTGAAATAATCGTGTGACACAAGTTTGTCTTGACTTGTAAAGGGTTGTGACCGTCTCACTCTTCGATCGGTGAGGGATAACCATAGGTGTAATTGATCCTCGAACGGGACACTCCTTTGAAATTTGAACGCTTGGTCAAATTAACTGACACCTACCCTGCCCCGGGTTAAGATAGAGGGTTTTTCATTTTCAGAAATAAACTCCTACTACTAGGCTCAACGGGGTTTGCAAGGGATTATCTTCCTTATGTCTCCGGTGTTTGGGAATTGAAACAATGCATGTACATCATCAGCAGGGTTTTGTCCCAAAAGCATACAATTGGAAGTTCTGCGTCTTTGAATTTCATCATCCTCCCTCGGATCCTGCTTAAACAAGCATATGATATCGATAAAAAGTATGAGTGAACACGACTGGATTTAACCAAAACATGCATATTCATTTCATTATCATTATCAATCGAAAACAACAAGTTTTACAAATGAGTTTGCACTTTTTAACATAAAAGAAACTACAAATGCAAAGAAATGACATGATCTAAATGGTCGCCAGCTTCGAGGAACTGGGCTTTCCAAGATTGATTTGCTAATGAGCTAGCCATCTTCAGAATTGCTCATCGAAGTCATTCTGATACTCATCTACACAACTGCTCTCAATGACTTCTTCCATAACCAGAACTGATGAACCCACATAACTGGATGAAGGAGAGTCGTGGATCTGAATGCCCTGAGGTGTGAATGAGAACATATTGGAGTCAAGAAGAGTCTGAACCTTGCTCCTGAGCACCTTACAGTCTTCCGTTGAATGCCCCTGTGCCCCAGCATGATAGTCACAACGGGCGTTGATATCAAAACCTGGTGGATACGGAAAAGGCACTGGCTTCAAATCCTTTGGAACTATTAATCCACCTTCGATCAAATCTGGCAGCATCTGATTGTACGACATTGGCAATGGAGTGAACTGCCTCTCTGGCTTCCTTGGTCTTTGTCGGGCGTGCTGACGGCGGTATGATCGTTGACTCTGAGGAGGTCTCTGATTTGCAGAAGAATATTGTCCTTGATACGAAGACCCATAAGATTGTTGCCTCTGAACAGTTGATATGTCTGAACACTGAGAACGAGGTGGTAGAGATTCATGCATGGAACTAGTTTCTTCCTCGAATTCTTCCTGAGAACTAACAACTGATTCATTTTCATTAGCTTGGAAGTTCGAGACGCCTTGGAGCTTTCCACACTTGATCAGGCTCTCGATACGTTCTCCCACCATCACCAGGTCAGAAAATTTTGCTGCCCCATTGGCAATCATCTTTTCCAAGTACGGCCCTTGCAAGGTATCCATGAACAAATCAACCAATTCTCTATCCGAAAGTGGTGGTTGAACACGAGATGCTAACTCTCTCCATCTCTGAGCATACTCTCGGAATGATTCATTATCTGCCTGAGACAAGTCTTGCAAATGCATCCGGCTGAGAGCCATATCAAGATTATAACTGTACTGCTTCACAAAGGCGTTGGCTAGATCTGTCCATGATCGGATACTACCATTTTCTAACTGCATATACCAACACAAAGATGCCCCACTCAGACTGTCTTGGAAACAGTGGATCATGAGCTTATCATTATAGACATGCGAGGTCATTCTTCTGCAGAACATCACCAAATGTAGCCTCGGACAGCTATCTCCTTTGTATTGCTCAAACTTCGGCATTTTAAACTTTGGAGGCAACACAAGGCCAGACACCAAACACATGCTCGAAGCATTCAAATCAAGAGTATCACGCCTCTCCAGGGCTTTAATTTTCTCGTCCAACACACGGTATCTTTCATCGTCAACAGATCGTGGATCCTTAGGCTTCATCTTTGAAACTACCCCCTGGACATCTGGCATAGAGAAGGCAAAACTCTGATAATCTGTGGCATTAAGAGAAGAAGAATGTCCGTCTCGGAAGATGGTACGCTCGTGTATAGCATGATTCTCAACAGGGATCTGCACAGGCTGAGCTTGAGCAACATTGTTCACCAGAGGTGGAATAACATTCTCATTTCTTTGAACATTGGCCTCTCCCCTTGTCATGGCGGCCATAGCTTCCATAAGTTGATGCTTCATCAATTCAACATCGGCCCTAGTCACAAACTGATTCTGCTCTCCAGAGTTCATGATTCTTCCAGATTGATTCAAGTCCAAAACGAAAGTCGGGAAATCAAACTGCAGTTCAGATAAAGGATGGATGAGCTCACTGGTCTGGCCTGAAGAAAGGATATGCAAAGATGATGCAAGATGCAAATACAATGCAAAAATATGAATGCCATAAGACATGGGATCAAAGCTTCCACATAGTCTGAATAATCATTGTGCTGTGCTGATGACTGAATAGCTCACGAGTCTGTTCTGAAGAGAATACCGGAATACCAGAATACCGGATGATCAGAATACCAGAATACTAGGCTGATAAGTCCACACTGATAGGAAATCCAGAATACCGGGTATGTTGAAGGTCAAGGTTACCTGCAAACCTGTAAACAACCCGCCCCTCTCACATGTGGGTACTAGGATGTTCAGTATCCCGGGCTCTCAGGTCGAGAAATGATGATACATTCACCATTTCTGGTTTGGCATCATCATCAATCGAGGAGGCCTCAACTGATTCTCCAAGACGAAAGGTCCTCAGCTTCTGGCACTGAGGTCGCGAAGCAATAGTACATTCATCCCTCGGGGTACAGTACTATCGCCAATCGAGGAGTGCCTCCACTGATTCTCTTTCAAAAAGGAAATCCTATGGCAAGTTCCCAGCATTGGGTCCCCGGATCGAGAATGTGCAATGGGTTTGCCACAGAATGTGGTCTGCCACTGTCACATATCGGGAGGAGTGCCGCAACTGAGTCCTCGGGAAGGGTCACCAGAGTCGACAGCTCTCTAGATCGACATCCTGAAATGCGCAAGATACGCACGTCAGAACATGTCCCAAGATAGCCTCGTCTGGCTGTGAATTTCGTGAATACCCCACGTACTCCAGACGGCACGTAGGTCCCACTACTCTCCACTCTAATCCTAAGTGTATACTCAAGCCTGTGTAATGGGCTTATCTCTCAGAAATCTCATCCCGCCAAACAGAAAACAGCACAGTCCAGCATAGCATAATATAAAAATGCTAAAATGCAGTAAATACAGTAATGTACAGTAAAGCAACAAATAACCATACAATAAAACGGTAAATACAGCACAACAATAAACACCCAATGAAAGAAAAACAGACAAGCGCTAGGATTGACTCGCTTAGGATGGACCAGCAAGAGGTCAATCTGTCCCCAGCAGAGTCGCCAGCTGTCGCTCTCGGGATTTTCATCCTAGTACAAACGCGAAAGTGGCACCGAAACAGAGTCGCCAGCAATGTGTATTTATCCCAAGAGAGGGAAAGGAAACACCGCGTAAACCTGAGAGAAAGGAAAAGCATGGTCTTGCGACCAAGAGAAGTGGGTAAGGGAGTCGGTTACGCGAGAGGAAGGTATTAGCACCCCCTCGCGTCCATCGTACCCGATGGGATCCACGCTTGCTTGTCTCGATCAAAGGGTGTAAAGAAGAGATACTGGAAAGGGAACTGAAAGAAAGAAAGGAGAAAAAAAAAGAAAAGGAACGGGAAATAAATGTAGGGAAAATAAAAGAAGTGTTCGCATGGGCCCTACCCCACTGCCTACGTATCTCATCGGGAGCATGAGAATCAGAGCGACGTAGTTCCCCTCACTATGGATGGATTGTTTGTGTTTTTTAGGAAACGGCTAACGTTCTAGCTCAGGTGTTGCAGGCTCGCTGGTCCGAGTGCGTTACCATCTTGCAAGAGAACGAGTAGGAAGCACGTTCGTACGTCGAGAATGAGTGAGGTGAGAAAAGAATTCCCGAAGGAAAGACGTTATTGTTTGTTTTTGTCTTTTAGAAGTTTTTTCATTTGTTTGCATATGATAGTGTATCTAAATCTTAGTCATTGGAATGTGTACATTCTCACATTCCAAGATGGAATGGGTAAGAAAGCACACTAAGAGTGAAGAAGACCCCCACACTTAGTTCCAATTGTCAAGGTTTAAACACACTAGCATATTTGTGTTTATTAAGTGTTTTTGTTGATTATGGGGTGAAGAAGTGTTTTTATTATTTGTACCTTCAACAAGTATTGCATTTAAGTCCCTCATACAAGATCAAATGTTTAACACATTGACCCAAGATGGGCTATATGCTACACATTCTAAGATTATAAGAGAAGACCCCTTATAATCTTTTCTTTATATGAAAGGCCTAAATGCAATAAATGCCTACCTTTATTAGATATTTTTGTATTTTCTTTGAGATGAGAAAAGAGACTCAAGAGAGGATAAAAGGTAAAATCTATATGAACTAAGACTCAATCCTAATTGATTAGTTAAGGGAGTGATCCTAAGGGTTTGTGAGGTTTGAGAATCTAATCCTAAAAAAGGAGAAGAAGAACATAAGAAGCAACTTACTTCCAAGATGGAAGTTAAGTTGATCTTAAAGAGGGATGAAGAAAATTAAGTGAGCAAAGAAACAATTAATCAGGAATTAATCAGAAATGAGCAATGAAAATTAAGGTCAACAATTAATCAACAATAGCCAAATTAGAATTAGAATACTAAGTAAAAACAAGATTAAATTCTAAAAAGAAAAGTTAATCTAAGATTAGAAACTAATTCTAAAATTAGCCCTAAAATTAGTTCAAGGCAATTCTAAATCTAAAAAAAGAAATATTAATCCTACAATCAATTCCAATTAAATTCTAATTAAAATCAAATTCTAATTAAACAAAAATCTAAAGTTAAGACTAAACATTAAAATTGAGTTAGCCAAAATTATGATTAAGAACTACAATCAAAACCAAGATTAAATTCTACTTAATCAACATTAAACTCTAAACTAGAAATTATTATCTAAATTCAATTGAAAACAAATAACCAAAATCCATTAAAAAACAAGATTAATCCCAATTGAATTCTAAAATTAATCTAATTAGAAAATTAGAACAAAAAGACAATGAAATTAAAAGGAGGGTGTAGACAGGTCCAGGTGGTGTGAAAAGAAAACTGTCATGTGGGCTTTTGGCCTTCCGGCCCAAGAATCCAAGGGAGGTGCGTGAGCAGAAACAGAGCTGCGAAAAGGAAAACGGGAGAATGGGCTGAAGTTATCATGCCCAAGATTGATTATGCAACCAAGGGAGTGTGTCAAGTAAAACCGGGGTGTGAACTGAAATGGCGTGTGGGCTTACGAGCCTGGCCCAGGTTGGTGAGGTTTAGAAAAGAAAACCTAAAAACTAATCAGCAAACTTCCCAGCCGCCTCTTACCCTCAACGATAGGCTTCTTCTTCCCTTCCACTTTCATCATGTTGTTACCATTCAACCCTCTCCGTTCTTCGCCGTCTCAAACTCACCGCAACTTCATTATCATCCTCTCCCTTTTTATCAACATCGCACCGTCACCGAAAAACACTGCGCCGGAGTTCGCTCTCAGTTCAAATCCCTCCGTCTTCGTTCATCCTCCTTCAACCTCAACGATGCAACGCTCCATCGTCACCGTCAAACTGATTCGCCCTCAACACCTCAAACCGTCAACAACAACGATTCCGAACCAACGCGCTCGGCTGTATCAAGGACAAACTCCGCCGCACCAAGGCTCCCATTCGACGGCGGCGGAAAATCGCTCATCGCCTACATCGCAAACGTCTTCGACAGCTCACACAAAGTTCATCTCTCACGCGCCTCTCAAACCACACCGAGAAACAAAGTAACGCCAGAATCATGATGTTCGAAAAGAAACTAAGCATATCTACCGCAACTACAACACTGAAGTGATAATTTCACAGGATCAACGGAAACAGATCAACGTACCTACCGGAGACAGTCCGGTGCCTCTTCGACCGCAAGCAATTCGGTAGAAACCGAGGAATACTTCAGGTATGCTTCAATTTTGCCTTCTCTTCTACTCCAATCCACTTCTTGCGTGTTGTCTGAGTTGCGATGTTGATGCCTTCTCGTGATTTCCAATTCTGCAGGTTTTGGCGACGAACTTCTGCTTGCATTTTCCTTCTTCTACTTTTTCATTTTTTCTTCAGTCCTTGTTCGTAATCGTGACTCTGTGTAAACCTCCATGATTCTTCGTGCGTAAGTAGCGAATGGTGTTGAGGTGGTTCTGTTATGAATTCACAGTGACATTGTTGCGTCGTTGAATTGTAGACTACAAACCAGAACTCTTGCTGATGATTATTTCTTATTGAATCATTTTTATAGGTTGATTATGGTGATGATGAGAAATTACTGAAGAATGAAGCAGAAATTCGGTTATGGCAGGTTTTGAAATTGAAAATGGTGAAGAGAAGATTGGAAGAGAATCAAGAAGAATGAAGAGTGAAAAGTTGCAGAATGAATCCGAGACTCAAGAATGAAGATGGTAATGACTTTATAGCAACAATCAGGGAGGGTAATTTGGTCTTTGCAGGTGAAAATCGGTTAGAAGTTTGTTAGAGTTCTGTTAGAGACTTATGTTAGAAGCTTGGTGAATTTTCTACATGAAACTGCTTTGAAGTTACGTGGTTTGCACTTGGTTTTGTAATTTTATTTTTCTCTGTATTTTCTTTTTCTGTTAATTCTTTCTTTTATTTTTCTGTTGAATTTCTTCCCTCCGAAAAGAATGTGCTATGGATTGGATTTGTCTGTTATGTGTGATTCGGGGTCATTGACTTGTGCCTCAGAAGTTGGAAAATTTTCCCGCGTGCCAGTCAAAGCTCTGAGTAGTGCCACCGATACACAGCTGCGATCTCTCCAGAACTACCTTAACGTGATTCTAAAGTAGATGCCAAAGCAAAGTGTGGTGACTTCTCCATTTGAATAGTTTTTTAACACGGAAATTGTCATGGAACTATGAGATTAAAGAATGTGGATCTTTTGTAGTGAGTTTTGTGACTTTGGTTAAAGCAAAGTTCAGGCTTTATATTGCTTCTTTTCTTTTGTATTGGGCAGCTAAAGAATTATGGAGTTTTTATTTGAATTTAATGGCCATTTGGTTTGGATATTGGAATAGTGAGATAAAATTGAAATGGATTTGAAAATGTAGAAAAAATGGTTTGAAATGAAAATGTGGGTTAATATAGTTTTGGATATGGACAAGAAAATGGTTAAAAATGGATATGTTTAGAAAGAAAGAAAATGGATATGAATTAGTTTTGGATCAATGGTTAATGGAAATTGAAATGGATATTATGGAAATTGGTTTGAAAAATGGATACACAAGATGGATTTGGAGATTGAAAGTGGATAACGAAAATGGAAATGGATAATTGGTTTAAAAAAATGGATGAAATATGGTTACTTGTGATAAAATGGATAATAGGAAAGGTAAAAATTGGATTTAAAATGGTAAGGAATGGATATTGAAATAAATTTGGATGTGGAAAGAAAACTAGTTAAAATGGTTCCAAATGGTCATGATGGATAGAAAATGGATAACCCAAACAATTCAAAATCAATCACAAACTATTCACAAGCCTCTAATAAAATGATCACAGCTACCACTGAACGATCTGGCCACTCACATGATCCGCTGAAGAATCTTAACCAATAAACAATCCACAAGCTCAACCATGAATAAAAACCTAAATCACCCAAATGTACACTGATGACCTTTGCAGAAAATGACTTGCAGAATCGTCCCGAACAGGGCAAACACTTATAACAAGACAATCCTTGGATCCCATGTCTCAGAAAACCAATGCAATGATACGATTATGAGTTATGACCTAATGAGATGCAAATGAGCGCGAAGCAAAAGCCAGAGAAGGTAGGGCAAATTTTGGGGTGCTACACAGTGTGTGTGTCATGTGCAGGTGAATCAGGGGGTGAAAAGTGATCAGGCATATCATAGTCATAATCCTCTGCCATGTTGGCAGGATATACCCTGGATGGTGGGCCAACGTAAGTTGGGCGTCAAGATCATAAGTCCAGTTGGCCTTCAGTCGCACATCGGTACGTGTCGTCCATGGAAACACAATACTAGTTACAACATCATTTTGAATCATCAGGTGGTAGCCACCCTCTCTTTAGTTTCTAGAAAACCGCATAGATCTGACACACTCAAGATAGAGAGACTGGGGTAGCAATGGCTCTAAGTTCTCAAGCTTGTCATCTAGGCCAATAGCACAGGTCAATGAGGTGATTAAACCTTCAAATAGGATAATGCCTCTGGATACTTTCATATGTGCTATTATAAATGGCACAGAATTTACCTTTCGGCCATGAAGAGCGTTATGGAGGAAAAACATCTCTTTTGCATTTATTTTGTTACATTATTCTCAGCCAAAAATAGTGTCTGCCAACACTTGGCGAAAAATAGCGTATGTCCGGGTTATGGATTGTGGAGGCAAGGTTACCCTCAAAGGAAGTGGTTGTAAGACCTGTTATCTCTCTCCAAAAATTATAAACCGTTTGTCCCCACTCCGATTCAAGCGGAGCCTCACAAGGTATTCCTTCCCCTTTTGGAAGTTCCAACGTATGAGCTAGGTCATCACTACTAAATTGATATTCAAAATTAAATATACGAAACTTAATGGTTCCTTGTGTACTAGCAGTGTCGGGTTTTACTAAATAAATCAAAGAACTTAGGAATTCGCAGGCCAACAACTCATAAGTCAAATCTTTCTGCTCAAATAGAGTTTGTAATCCTAGTTTATCAATCATATAGTAAACATCATTGTAAATGCATAAAGAATGAAAGCAAAAAACATTGAAGTACCTTGTGGGAGTTATTCCCCGGTTGAAGAGTCACTCAAACTTTTCTCTTTGCCGTTCTCCAGGCTTTCCTGCTCGGAAGACAATTCCTAATTCCTCCGCCATTGTTGCGCAGATGAAGGTGTTGGTGAAATGGGTATTTTTCTCAAAAATGCAAGGTTTTGTGAATTTATGGTTGGAATTAGGTGAAATTGTGGATGGAAGTTTGAGATATGATGATAGGTTTTTGGGGTTTTGGAGATTATGAGAGGTTATTTGAGTGGGTGGAGGGATGGTGGGTGTTAGTGGAGGAAGAATATGGGGTTTTGGAGAAGAAGATAGAGGAAAAATAGGGAAAAGTGTTTCTGCCCCATAACTAATTTTTTTCTAGTAGCATACCCCATGGCGACCGCCATGGGGGTGTGTCGAGTGCCACGACGCCTGGGTCCGGTTCTGGGCCTTGTGTTGGTCTTTGGGCCTGGTTTTGGGTGCTTTTGGGAGTATACACTCCCTTTTTGATTTGCCCAGACAATTTATTTGAAGAATAATAGCTCATCACACAAATGGTTAGCCAAAAAATATTGATAAACAGAATTGGCAAGAATTATCGAATAAGAAAATAGAATAAACCTTAAAATAAAATAACTTAAAAACTTTCAAAAGAGTTTTTAGCGAGAAAAATTAATTTAGTAGTAAATGGTAAAAAGGAAAATAATGGTGAAATAAATCCAATAAAAGGACTAAGTAGAATGGTAAACAGGATCTGGCATTTGCTGCGGACAAGATGCATGAGCCTCTGAGAGCTGGAGTCGAAGGTAGGAAATCTCTCTAGCGAGATAGTCTTCTGCTTTAGTATGAATGGTGCTCTCGATCTCTGCCTTCTGCCTCAGATTTATGATTTCTCCTCAGAGTGCTACAATCTCCTGGCGCAATAAAGTAAGCTCGTCGTCTCTGCCTCTCTTCCTGCTGGGACCAGAAGAAGAAGCCGCAGCAGTCCTATCCGAAGAAGGTGCAGGAAATGGTTGGTACTTTGGTGTAGGAGGTGCAGTGGGTCTGAAGGGTGTCTCATCTTGAACCTCTAAAGCATAGGTCCAATTCTCCCTATTTTGGATGTTCGTTCTTTCTGGGTTAGGCAGGTAAAAATGGTGGATAAATTCATCATCAATGAGGAGTTTGTATTCATTAATCTTAAAATATGTTTTATGTATCAATCCCTTTTCGAGGCAATGGTCTATGTCCAACAGTGTATAACCACAGTAAGGAATCAGGTGGGATAACTTGTTTTGTAACTGATATGCATAGGCTATACAGGTGACTATCCCCCTACATGAATAGGTCCTACTGAAGATCGAGCTACACCTGCTAGGTTTTGGATGAGAAGGGCACCAGAAGCAACAGAGTTATCTTCGGTGATGCAGTAAAGAATGAATAGCACTTCCATATTTATTGGCTCGCATGTTTCCCTCCTACCAAAGAATGTTTGGACCAAGATCATCTGGAATTACCAAAGTGTTGGGTTAGATCAGTTTGGAATCATAAAAGGCTTCTGAATCTTCGGTGGGTTAGATCATACTCTTGTCCAAACAACCTAAAGGATATACGGCCGCGGTGGAGTCCACGTCCTCGACAGGGATCATAGATAAACGAACTGAGGAACTCAAGGGTGACCTTTCTATAGGTTTCATGCTTAAATTCTGAGAATTCCTCCCAATCAATTCTGCTAGCCATATCGCTGATGCTCCTTTCAATTCCTAGGGTTGTCATGCAGGTCGTGTCAGGATATCTGGTGGGTAGCATGGCTCTTTCAAATAGGACTGCGTAACGTCTTCTCTGTTCGTCATCTCTGAATCTGATATCCATGTCATTGTAGTGTAGCGAGCGAAACTGGACATGTTTCTTAAGCACTGTCGCTCCTTGGGGGTTACTACAGGTCGATTCATTTTTTATCCTATTGTGAGCTGACTAAGGAAGGGAAATAGATGTCTCCAATTAACCCTGCTTGCATACTGAGTTTAAACAACGGTCTGTTAGGTTACGGATGCTATCAATGTGGGGGGGCCTCTCTTAGGTTATTTTCAGGGATTTTAAACTTTTAGCGGGGAATACGGACTAGGATGTTTTGACTGATATACGGGATTTTGGGTTTTTGTTTAGTGTGCTCGCTAAGATTTTTCTTTCAATCTTATGCCTAAGTATTCCCGTTTTTTCCGAAACAGGGAAATCAGAGCGATCGTAGTTCGTCCTATTCTACGGGAGGAAATGGTGTTTTGGTGTCTTGTTCAAAGCCCGAGACATAAAGCTAAAGGTGGTTTGTATCTTGTTCAAAGCCCAAGATGTGAAGCTGAAGTGTTTATTTGTATCTTGTTCGAAGCCCAAGATATGAAGCTAAAGGGTTTGACTTTAGAGAGAATTTGTCATCTCTAAAGAGGGGTTTGTCTGTCACAACTGTTTATAAAGGAGAATTACTTTAACCGGGATGTGTGAATCTGGCAAAGCCATAATTTCCATTATAGGGGATTTTCAACCTGAAGGAGAAGACTTTAACTCATTTTAGAGCAATTCCATCTTTCCTTAGGAATTTCTCATGCTAAAAGAGGGACAGTGACATGGATGTAGATGATCCAGAGGCTTGCCGCTTACAGAGATTAGATGAAGGGGAAGGAGTTGTTGTTGTTTGTGTACTGTGAACGAGGCACGACTTTGATGCTAAAAGGTTGATTGGATCAACCAGTGGTTTTCTTATACAAAGCCTAAGAGGAGGCTATTGGCCCGACAAGAGGGAGTTTTTTTGTGTCTCGTACAAAGCCCGAGAAAGAGGCTAAAAGGGTTGTTTCACACTCAACAAGGGAGTGATTTGTGTATCTCGTACGAAGCCCGAGATAGAGGCTAAAAGGTGTTTGACTCAACAAGAGAGTCTTTTAGTATCTCGTACGAAGCTCGAGATGGAGGCTAAAGTGTTGATTCAATAAGAACCTTTTTGTATCTCGTACAAAGCCCGAGATGAAGGCGAAAGAGGGTACTGTTTCAGTTGAGTGACCAGTATATGGGTTCAAAGAGAAAATCAGTTCTTATATGAGTAATGTTGTACTCAGGGATTTTGATTCGAGGATCAGGGATATTTCCTTTTCTTTGAGGAAATGGGAAATCCAAAGGGTATTGAGACTGTCCGAGTTTACAGGGTTCCTTCCTATTCTTGAAGGGTGCTTGAGAATGTCTTTGAGACTCAAGGAAATTAGACTGTCCAAGTCTAGGGTTTCATCTTTTGTACTATGCTTTGAGAAACAGTAGTAGACTCTTGGAAAGACTATTCTATTAAGATGACTGATTTCTGTTCCTATACCTTTAGGAGGTCGTCGGGACAATTTGTATGAAGCCCAAGAGGAGGCTAGAAACTTTTAAGAAGCCGAGGGACAATTTGTACTAAGCCCAAGAGGAGGCTATCATTCCCGAAGGAAGAAATCATTTATACGAAGCCTAAGAGGAGGCTGTGAATACTTCTAAGAAGCCGACGGGTCCTTGTACAACGCCCAAGAGGAGGCGGGGATGCTTTTAGGAAGCCCGTGGGTCCCCAAACCCCGAGAAGTTCAAGATAGACTATTCACAATGAATAGATCAAGCCAGGAAAGTCCGAGAATTTGGAAGAAACTCAAGGGATGCAATTCACGGAGAAGAGATCATCTCTGGGGAGTAGAGTTTCTTTGACAACTTCTACGAGTGACAGTCTGAGAAAGGGTTCAAAAATAATCTGCCTTTCACATCTCCATATTGTTTAACCCCAAGAGGAGGGAAGACTGTGTCTGGTAATCCTATGGGGATCTAGTTTAGACTATTTAAGAGTGATCAACGGGCTTAATGCTAGACGTAGTTGCCGAGGAAACTCTAAATATATATACTATTATTACACAGTCGATATGAGTTTATGAAAGAATACTTACAACGAAACAGCCCCACAATACAGTTATATGTATATGAAAGCGGTAAATGAAAGCGGATAAACACTTACTTGGTTGTAGAGCTTCCATGCTATTTGGTTAGTTGTTCAACAAAGAAAGATTGAAAACAACAGTATATTTCAAAATCAAAGGAGAAAGTGCTTTGAGAAAGAAAGATTTGGGGCTTACAGCTCAAGGAGAGGCCCAGATGATTTATCAGTGATCGCACTGTTGAATTTGTACAGAGGGACTTATACGAGTGACTGAGGCCCAAAAATTGTTTGCTGTACAAAGGGATATGGGTCTTACACTCTCTCAAGAGGCCCAAAAGGTTTAAAGAAAAAGAGTGGGGCTTATAACACGAGGGTAGGCCCATATGATTTTTCGTTTGAAATGGCGATCGCGCCGAGATTTTCTTTTAACGCAAAGGGACTTATACAATATCTGAGGCCCAAAGTTGTTTTGGTTAAAAGGGGATTGGGTCTTACACTCTATTAGAGGCCCAAAGAGTTTTGAATAAGTGATGGGGCTTACAGCTCAATGAGAGGCCCAATTGATTTTTTTAAAAGGCGACGATCGCGCCGTTTACTTGTACAGAGGGACTTATACAATAAGTGAGGCCCAAAATTGTTTGTACAAGGGGGTTTGGGTCTTACACTCTCTCAAAAGGCCCAAAGAGTTTTGAAAATGATTTATGAGGGTTGAATTAATTAAAAACCCTAATTTGTTTTCAAAATGTGTTTTAATTGAATAAAATATTCAATTAAAATGATCAAAATTGTTTAACATGTGGAAAACAAATTGTGATCTTGGATTAATGCTTCATAAATCAAGTTTTACCCTACAAAATGATTAGAAATCATTAAAATTTGCAAAATCAATAAGGAAAAAATATTTTAAATGTCAAAAATAATTAAAACATTAATTATTTGCAAAGATATTAATTATATAAAATAAATAATATTTCTGGGATTTTTTGGGAAAATAAAATATTTTAACATTTTTGTGAATTTTTAAAAAAGAATCAACTCAAAATCATTAAAACTCGGAGAGAAATTAATTTTTGAATCAATTAAATAAAATCACAAAATTCAAATATTTGAATTTAAAAAAAAAAGGCGCCAAGAACACGCGTGTGTCTGGGTTTTGCCCAGATTTGCAGTTTCTCTCCAATCTCACTAAATACTTGATTATATCATGCAATCCACATACCAATATGCTCGTCTCAACCTCACGATCATGTCTATCGTATTTAATTTCATTTATATTAAACATGGAATAAAAAATCAAGACAAAACCTCAAGAACCCTAATTTCTGCATGAAGGCTGAGAATTTTGATACACAATTCAAACAATGCAATTAATTGAGGGGAAACATTCCATGCATGATTATGAACATTTGACAAAAGTATTGTGCAAGGAAATACACATAGATTGAGAGATGACCAAGTTTAGGCTTACCTCTAAATCGTGGCAGCAAGTTCAAAGTAATTTCTGAGTTGGAGGTGTTACAGATGAGTTGTGATGATCTGAACAGCTTCCCTACACCCTATGGAGTGTGTTTGAATGCTTGGACTTGATGTAAATTGGCTGGATCACTTCATGGCATCTCAACTGCAACTTGGTTAAAACCTTGAGCAATTGACTAGTGATTCTGAGAAATCAGTGTTCCAGATGCTGTTTAAGTGTTTGATCAGCTCATATATGATGTATGTGAGGTGTGTGTATGATTGGTTTGAGTGGAATTGCCCTCTACTGAAAAACTCGATAGTGACTTGCTAAGAAAGGCATTTTTGAGAGTGAGAAGTGGATTTTGAGAAAGGCAAGTGTTGTAGGCCTTTGGTGTCCTTAAAATGATCACAATTCTATTTATAGTAGAGCAAGTTTGTTTTGCAAGGAATAGTGAATGGCAACTGCTGAGTAGGGTTAGCCAATGTTGGCAAATGAAAATCCAAGTCTCCTCTAGCCATTGACTAGAGGTTAGGGCACAAGCTGCTGGTCCCCTTGGTCTTGGATAAGTCTTGACTGAATTCAGTTGCTAATAGCTCAGTCCATGCCACCTTGGTGCTTCCATTGAATGCTCCAATCCAAAATTGGAGTCTTGTCCCTATTTTAGGCTATTCTAGGTTTGGCATGCTATTTCTTGTTCCAAGGACTTTGGAGGCTTGGCTCAGTGATTGTCCCCTTTAGATTCAATACTCAGATGTGTCCAAAGTGATGACAAGGCTTGGAATGGGCTGATTTTGGCAAATCGACCAAAAGTGCAAAAATCTGCCTTGCCTTGGCAGATTTCAGCAAGGCATCTTGCCACTACCATATCTCAAAGCTCAAATTGAATTTGGTGATGTTCTTGGCCATTTTGGAAAGCCCTTATATGATACAACAACTGTCTGATCATATTTGGTTTTGATACCTTTTGGATCCAAGTAAAAAATCCCCCTACATTTGAAAAAAAGTAAGGCAAATTCTGACTTAGTGAAATTTTCACTAAGTGTTGGAACAAAGTGACTTTTCTTGATTTTGATCACTCCATAACTCAAAATCCATGAGGAATTTGGACATAGATCAGTATGAATATTTTGTAGAGGGCAATAAGTTCTACAAATCAAGCTTTGGATGGGGAAAAATGGCTTTGTGGTTTAGGAGTTATGATCCTCCAAAGTTGGTGCCTTTGTCACTTTATTTCATAACTTAGAAAATATTCTAAGTTTTTATGGTTACCCCTTTTACAAGTTATCCCACTTTCTTTGATTTTTCTTGATGGATGATGATTCAAATCATACATTAACATCATTTTAGGGTTAAAAATCATTTTTTGTGAAAAATCTCAAAAAGTCAAAGTTGTCTTTTGTGCACAGTTGACTTTTTATCCGATGAATTCCAAACTGTGCGATCCTTTGGGAAATCATGTCCTTGACCTAAATCAAACTTGATGGACATGTTCCATGGGTGTTATAGGGTATATTGAATCATGTCCTAGGGTTTGGGAGCATGTCTTGGTCAAAACCCTAACTGTGGTTCAGATGAAATTGAAACTTGTTGCTCAAGCTTCTTGGATCAATCCATTGTTCCAAATGGATCAATATGGTATATTAGAGACCCTCAAATCATGTCTTGAGGTCTTGGTTCATGATTTTCCCCAAAAGTCAACTTAGGGGTGAATTAGGTCAAGAAACCCTAATTCCTGATTTTTGATGTATGCATCCCTTGAGGCCAAATTGACATGATGATTGGGTCCATGAGGTTCCATGGAGTATATTAGGATATGCTTTGAAGCATTGGCTCATGCCTAGAGGACAATTTCCATCTGGAAGCCCTGGTCGACCAAACCGTAATTTGGTGACACTGGCGATCTTGAAGCTTGATCCACCTAGAAGGGAGCAACCTTGTGCTTAATCCTTGAAGTGGGAGTCCTCTTGATCCATTGTGGATGTTTGAGAGGTTTAGACAAGTTGAAGATCATGTCATTCCTTGATTGATCCTTTGTCTAAGAACTCTGAGAGGGCTTGAAATCCTAAGTTTGATTATGGTGAATGCTCAACAATTCCTTGAGGAGATTGATGAGGCATAAAGGTACATCCATATTGTGATGGTGATTTGCACAATGATGGGAAATCTTAGTGGTCAAAATTTGGGGTATGACAGATGCTCATATTTAATCTTCTTGGACACGAAGGTTTGAATGGCGAAGTTATTCGGGCATTCGAGGTGCAAGAGGATTAAATATCGGAATATCCGAAATTTTGACGGCGTCTATGAATGGTAATTCACGCATTCATCTTCTTTCTCTAAGCATTGATGCTTAGAAAAGGTAAACTTCCCCTCGATCCTGGTCTTCAGCCAAGGAACTGGTCTCAGTTTTTTATTTAAACTTCCCCTCGATCCTGGTTTCCTACCGAGGAACTAGTCTTAGTTTCTGATTTAAACTTCCCCTCGATTCTGGTTTCCTGCCGAGGAACTGGTCTTAGTTTCTTTTGTCAATAAACTTTGTTGACAAGGGACGCTATTCGTAGCGGTTTTCCTCAAACTTCTCGCCGAATTTTCCTGGGGAGATGCCATTTGACGAAAAAAGTTTTGATGTCAGACTTGCTAGGGAACCCATTCGTCTGAGTTGTAGAGGTGTTTAATTTTCTCTGTTGGAGACGCCATTTGTTTCTACTGGGGAAGACGAGTCTTTTGAAAGACTGCTTTCGTTTGGGGTCTTACATCATACTTTTCTCGGGATCTTCCCGGAGAAATGCCATATGATGGGATCCAATTTGAGGTGCCGATGACCTTTTCATCAGTAGTTTTTTTGGAGCAAAACTGTTGTATTGCTGAATCTTTGATTAGGAGGCTTTCTCTCGGGATTTTCCTTTCTCCGGGAAATCAAGGATATCATCTTCAATGGCGAAGAGTGATGTTGACTGAGGGCTCTCTGGTTTTTCAGAGGTTCAAGTTATCAAAGTGGTCGAGGAGCCAACTTCATTCTAGAAATACACTGGAGGAGAGAGATCATTCAGACGCAGCATTTCCTGACGAGGAAAGAACTGACAACTCGATTGAGAGGACTTTTTATCACCAGGGGATAAGATCGACTAGAGTGATAGTGATGCAATATGAAATGTGAATGCAAATTAATAATGCATGATGTATGTATGTATATGCTGACAAAACTGATGTGACATACAAACTAAAAGATGAACATGACTGGATACTCGGCCATCGCTGGGCGAAGAAGTACCGTTGGTCCAAAAAGTAGCAATTCTATCTTGCTTAGGAGAAGTAGTCCTCGCGGGGAACTATGTTGGTCGGGCTTAGGAGATAAGAACTCGGCCGAGGTGTGTAAGACAAAACAAGGTCTCTGAGACAATTGATCCTTTCATTCAGGTGTACTGGGTTAGAAGGAGTACTTTGATTCTGCACTTTGAAGTTCGCTTACTTCTGGAGAAGCGATTGATGTTCTTTTGATGTTTAACAGTCAAAAGAAATTGCCATCTTTATTTTAAAGCAGAAAAAGTTTTACAAGTAAATTCATTTTTGTTTTATTTCAAGAATAGTTAATCATATTAAAAGGTCGTTCTGTAATGCTAAAACAAATGAGAATTACAAACAAAAGCACAAGGGCTCAAATTTTATTGATAGGATGGAAATCAGCTAAACGCGTGATTCCATAGAGTATTTACAAAGTTAGAAAATGGTAATTTACAGGGAAAAGGGCTACGTTAAAACATAACGACCACTATCCTTATACCAACATTGAATTCGGGACATCCTGAGCTTCTGTCGAAGATGACCTTGACTGGAGTTTTCCTCCGATGGATGGTGTAACTGCTGCCGAGGGACTTGCCCCTTTGTCGAACGTAGTTACTTGCCATTATCCCTAATTTTTGCCTGGATTGTACTTTGAGGTTTCCAATCCACCGGGATGATTTTTTTTTATTTTGTCTCTAACTTTTGCCTGGACCGCCCTTTCGGGTTTTCAATTCACCGAGACGTTTTTTTTAGTTTAGGCGAAGTATTTCTTGACTACGTCAACATTCGTGGGGTAGGAAAATTCCTCTCCATCCATGGTTGCAAGTCTCAAGGCGCCGCCTGAGAAAGCTTTCTTGACCACATAGGGGCCGTCATAGTTCGGAGTCCATTTTCCCCGAGAATCAGCGAGAAATGATTGTATCTTCTTGAGCACAAGGTCTCCTTTCCTGAAGATGCGAGGTCGGACCTTTTTGTCAAACCCCTTCTTCATTCTCTGTTGATACAACTGACCATGGCATAGTGCAGTTATTCGTTTCTCTTCGATCAGATTCAGTTCGTCGTGTCAACTTTGACACCATTCAGCCTCTGTAAGCTTAGCTTCCATCAATACCTGGATTGATGGGATCTCTACTTCTATGGGGAGCACTGCTTGCATGCCATATACTAGAGAGAAAGGGGTTGCCCCTGTTGAAGTACGGACAAGTGTGCGATAACCGTGAAGAGCAAAGGGTAGCATCTCGTGCCAGTCTTTGTAGGTTACAACCATCTTCTGAACAATCTTCTTGATGTTCTTGTTAGCCGCTTCTACCGCTCCATTCGTCTTTGGTCGGTAGGGAGATGAGTTATGGTGTTCGATCTTGAACTCAGCGTACAACTCTTTCATCATCTTGTTGTTCAAATTAGATCCATTATCAGCAATGATCTGGCTCGGAACACCGTATCGGCAGATGATATTGTTTTTGATAAATCGGACCACCACTTGTCGGGTTACATTAGCGTACGATGCTGCTTCGACCCACTTGGTGAAGTAACCAATGGCTACCAGAATGAACCGATGTTCGTTTGTAGCTTTGGGCTCAATCAAGCCAATCATGTCGATTCCCCATATGGAAAAAGGCCATGGGGAAGAGAGAACTTTGAGATGTGTTGGCGATACATGGATTTTGTCTGAGTATATCTGACACTTGTGACACCTCCTCATGTACTTGTAGTAGTCGGATTCCATTGTCAACCAATAGTACCCTGCTCTTAGAATTTTTCTCGCCATTGTGTGTCTGTTGGCATGAGTGCCAAAGGATCCTTCATGAATTTCTTTCATCAGCATGTCTGCTTCTGGTCTGTCTATGCATCGGAGCAAGACCATGTCAAAATTTCTCTTATAGAGAGTATCACCGCTCATGAAGAAACTACCTGCTAGTCTTCTGAGGGTCTTTCTATCCTTTCTGAATGCCCCAGGAGGGTACTCTTGTTTTTGAAGGAAGCATTTGATATCGTGATACCAAGGTTTGTCATCTATGACTCCTTCAATCGTGAAGATGTAAGCGGACCTTTCAAGGCGCATTATGTCGATCTTAGGTAGGTTAGTCCATTGACATACACTAATCATAGAAGAGAGAGTGGCTAAGGCGTCAGCCATGTGATTCTCATCACGAGGGATGTGATGAAACTCGACTCTGTTGAAGAAGGGTAGCAACCTTCTCGCGTAGTCTTTGTAAGGAATCAATCTTGATTGGTATGTGTTCCAATCTCCTTTGATCTGATTGATAACCAGGGCTGAGTCACCATATACGTCTAAGTTTTTGATCCTTAAATCAACTTCTTCTTCGAGACCCATAATACAAGCTTCGTATTCGGCCTCGTTGTTTGTACATTTGAACGTAAGTCGAGCAGTGAAAGGAATGTGGGTACCCTGAGGGGTAACAATTATTGCCCCAATTCCGTTTCCATAATGATTAATTGCTCCGTCAAAGATAAGTCCCCACTGGGAACCTGGTTCTGGCCCTTCACTGGGTAGTGTCGCTCCCGGGATTTTCATCCTAGTACAAACGCGAAAGTGGCACCGAAACAGAGTCGCCAGCAATGTGTATTTATCCCCCGAGGGGGAAAGGAAACACCGCGTAAACCTGAGAGAAAGGAAAAGCATGGTCCTGCGACCAAGAGAAGTGGGTAAGGGAGTCGGTTACGCGAGAGGAAGGTATTAGCACCCCCACGCGTCCATCGTATCCGATGGGATCCACGCTTGCTTGCTTCAATCAAAGGGTGATAAAAAAGATACTGGAAAAAGGAACTGAAAGAAAGAAAGAGAACAAATGTAGGGAAAATAAAAGAAGTGCTCGCATGGGCCCTACCCCACTGCCTACGTATCTCATCGGGAACATGAGAATCAGAGCGACGTAGTTCCCCTCACTGGGGATGGATTGTGTTTTTTAGAGAACGGCTTACGTTCTAGCTCAGGTGTTGCAGGCTCGCTGGTCCGAGTGCGTTACCATCTTGCAAGAGAACGAGTAGAAGCGCGTTCGTGCGTTGAGAATGAATGAGATGAGAAAAGAATTCCCGAAGGAAAGACGTTATTGTTTGTTTTTGCCTTTTAGAAGTTTTTTCATTTGTTTGCATATGATAGTGTATCTGAATCTTAGTCATTGGAATGTGTACATTCTCACATCCCAAGACGGAATGGGTAAGAATGCACACTAAGAGTGAAGAAGACCCCCACACTTAGTTCCAATTGTCAAGGCTCAAACACACTAACATACTTGTGTTTATTAAGTGTTTTGTTGATTAAGAAATGAAGAAGTGTTTTTTATTTGTACCTTCAACAAGTATTGCATTTAAGTCCCTCATACAAGATCAAATGTTTAACACATTGACCCAAGATGGGCTATATGCTACACATTCTAAGATTACAAGAGAAGACCCCTTATAATCTTTTCTTTATATGAAAGGCCTAAATGCAATAAATGCCTACCTTTATTAGATATTTTGAATTTTCTTTGAGATGAGAAAAGAGACTCAAGGGAGGAGAAAAGGTAAAACCTATATGGACTAAGACTCAATCCTAATTGAAGATTAAAGAGAGTGATCCTAAAGGTTTGTGAGGTTTCAACCTAAAGTCTAAAGAAAGAAAGAATTAAACAATTCACTTCCAAAGTAGAAGATGAATTGTAATTCAAAAAGGGAAAGTAATGAGTTATTAAAGAAAGCACATAAATGCTTAACAAAACACAAAATGGAATTGTAAAAGAGAAAGGATAGAAGTTGAATGTGGATTCCTTATCCACACTCAATTGAAACTTACCAAAGCCCCTACATGGTTAGCACAATCACTTATAAGTAAAGTAAGAAAATATAATGAACAAATCAAATTCAAACAAGTTGACAAACAAAGTAAAATGAGATTAAATGCTATACATGCTTCCAAGTCAGAATGTAACTCATATTTACACAACCTAATGTTATCCTAAATGAGCATACCAAATCATGCAAACAAAATCTCAATCCAACAAGAAGCAAAGAAGAAAAGGTGAAGTGATGTGAATGTGGTTCATACTTGTGAAACAAGTGACTTAAGGTGCAAGATAAACATCAAACATGCAAAGATGAAACCCAAATGTCACAATCAGAAGTCAATTAACATGTTATACATCCTCAAACAAAACCACAACTCATGGCCCAAGTGCCTTCATGATCAAGCAAACCAAACATGAGGCATGCATTCACAAAATGAACAAGTTAAACTTCATGCTTCAAACAAATAGAAAACATACTTCAAAAATTATGACTTTCACCAATCAAACACCTTAAACACATGCCATTAACATATCAAGTCCACAAGCAATGAATCAGAACCAAAGTCACTCAACAATTAGGTCAAAGTCTCATGGAAGTTTCATGCATTCATGCTCAAAGCAACACATCAAAAGTCATCCAAAAAAGACTTAAAAATCATATCATAAATCTCAAACATACCCCAACATATTGTGACCACAATGCAAAAAGAAAGGCATCAAAATCATTTTTTATGATCAAGAACAAAAATGCACAAAATCATATGTCACATTAAGTATGCATACAAATGGAAATTCAAAAGAAATAATGGGACAGGGGCAAAATGGTCATAAAATCAGAAAATAAAATCATAGAAAATTTCCTAAATGTTTTAAGAATACACATGAATTTTTGTAGAATTTTCCAATATGTTTTGGTATTTTTAATAATTAATTATGAAACGTGTAGCAAAATGGAAAAAATAAAATGGAATGCAAAAAGGAATGGGGGTGCGTGACTAGTAATTAATCAGTTCAAATTACATTGGGCCTTAAACAAGGGAGGTGCGAATATCAAATTGGTCTAGGTCCAAGTCTGCGCAATCCACACTAATTAACATGTACCCTCAGTCAACCAGAGTCAAACAAAAGATCACCATTGGATCAGGTCAAGTCAACCAACAAGTCAAAGTATTTGGATCCAACGCACTCACATGAATGTCCACTCACACTACCATGCACTGCACCACACGTTGATTAATTGAATTCAGAAATAAGGCACGTGAGGTGCATGTGCATTTTAATGTGTTGGCACGCTCCTCACCACACGATTAGAACACATCAACGGCCATGATTTAAACTGCAAACAAAACCCTAACCAAAAAACACCGGCCGGAGAGGGACCTCCGGTCACCTTCTCCGGTCACACGCCACCGTCTGCAACTTCAATTCTCCCAGAATCTTACAAACAGTATACCAAAATGAAGAGGAAGTAATGTAGAGCATGAATCCAGTGACAAAACATACAAAAAGTTCATGAAATGGGAGAATCGAGCATATGAATATTTGCCCTAACATTTCAACTATGCCTCTAAAGGCCTATCAACTAGCCAGACAAGTTCTTGAGCTTATATGAAGCATCAAGAACCTGATAACATCTTCACATTAGGTCTATAAGGGAAGAAATTCGTACCTGAAGATTTATGATCTTGATGTATTCTTCAGAAAAACCAGAGATGTTGCTTCTTCTTTGAGTTTCTTTTGGCCAAATAAAGGCTTAGATGCAGAGAATGAATGATGCTTCAGTGGAGGAGAGTTGATATCCAAGCTTCAAAGCAGTTGCAATGTGATGAAAATGGAGATAGAATCAGAGATATTCTGAGATGAAGATGAGGAAGATGAATGAAATGGAGTTTGAAAATCAGTTGCAATGTGGAGGAATTGAGAGAGAATCGAGAGAATTTCTGAGTTGAATGTGAGAAAATGAAGTTAGGAATGAAATTTGAGAGTGAAGTTTTTATTTATAGTGTGAGCTAACCATAGTTAACTGAGTGAGTCAGCTGAGTCATGGTGGTTTGGGTGAGTCATCCCTAACTAACTGAGTCAAGTTAGTTAGGGAGAGCAATGATATGGTGATGGCAACTCATGATATGCTATGGTGGAGGTGAAAAGAAAATGAAGGCACGGCTGGTTGTAGCAGAAACTTGCTCAGCAAGTTTGTTTCTTTCCATTCTCATGTATGCCAAGGCAAATGTGCAATGTGTAAGTCATGTGTGTTTGGTTTAATGTGGAAAGCTGATGTGATGAAGTGTTTGGGGTGTGTGTGAACCAAAATCGTGCACCAGTCTGTCAATGCATCAGTATCAACATGAGGTGGTTTGAGGAAGTTTTTCTCTCTACTCAATGAATGAATTGGTGTGTTTTAGGAGTCATTGGAAAGAGGAGATGTAATGCTACATGTTTGGTACGAAAAATGAAATGAAATGATGCTTGGAAGAGGTTGAAAAATGACCTATAACACATAGGTTTGGAACTGGTATGAGGGCGTGGCCAAGGTTGGTTGACAAGGTAACATGGCCCCTAGGTTTTCAGCGTGATCAAAGCACATTGGACTCAACATAACTTCTTGACCTTTGATCAGATGAAAAATTGATAAACACCAACTTTGAAGATCTCACATAGAGGAACAATTTTGATGTTGAAAGATTTTCCATTTGAAGCCTCTAATCATGAGTAATTGATCAATACATTTGGCCCACCAAGTGTTTGAGAAAATGACTGCGCGCGTGCCCTGAAAATCTTGGTCATGACCTAGTTTTGGACCTACTTTGCTCAAACTTTGATCAATCATATCTCACTCAATTTTTATCCAATGGAGATGTTCTACCCATGGATTTGAAGCTCAAAGCAAGATCTTTCATTGAGGCAGAGTGGATTTTTCATTTGGTGCTCCAAATTTAAATGGCCTTGGTTCAAATTCTGATGCAAAATGGCCAAAACTTGCTATTTTTAGTAACCCTACTTCATCCAAAAATGGCAACTTTCCACATCTTGATTTTTTCATGATTCCTTTGGAGTTTCTTGACCAAATTTTGTACATTGGACACATGTAACATGAATTTCATGAATTTGGGCTCAAAAAGTCAAGAGTTGACTTTTTCCTCTGATTATTTGACTTTGCCCCAATTTCTCTGATTCTTGATCTTTCTTCCAATTGAACCACTTCTAAAACCAATTGAGATGCAATTTTCCACATACATACACTTAAGAACATGTAGAATACCATGACATCAAGTTTTGCCCAAAAAAGCAAAGATTCCCTGATTTAACTGGAAACCCTAATTTTGGCCCCCTCTGGTTAGGAGGTAAAAGTGCAGTCTTCAATTTCCAATTCCTCAGAGTATGTTGTGTATCCTCTTAAAGAATGATGAGAAATGCCACTTGGGAATGATTTTGAATCAATGAGCTATCTCTTTTGAGGATTTTCCTTCAATTTTTGGACTTCTTGCATAGTGAAAGATGTAGTGCTTCAATCTCCTATTGAATCTCACCTTCTTGAGGTTGTGGAAGATCAATTGAGATAGTATGAGACATGAGAGACCTCTTGGCTTGCCTAGAGCCAACTTGATTGACCTTTCTGTGCTTTGAATGATTCCTTGATTGTCCACCTTCCACTTGATCACATGCCCTGATGGTAAGAAGGATGCCATGCTTCATTTTTCTATGTTAAATGCAATGCAATGCTAGTGAGGTGGATATGATATGATAAATGATAATGCCATGCTATGATGACAAAAGGGGAGAGCAAATTTTGGGGTATTACAGCTGCCCCTATTCAAGCGCTGTAGACCTGAATGCCTGAAAGCAATTGCTTTCGGACTTTCAAGGTATATAGTGATTGAATACCAAAAATAACCAAAAATTTGCTCTGGGTGATGAAGAAGAAAAGGGATATAAACCCAACAAGACTGCTGGATTGAATCTTCGACGAAACGTCGGAGAGATCTGTCTTTTGAACGACGCCAGACGACTACTGGCTTGCCACACTGCTGGTGGACTTTAATAATGTCTTTTATGCAATTCCAGACGACTACTGGCCTGCCACGCTACTGGTGGACTTTGCAGCTTCGTGCCACCCGAAGATGGACTTTTGCCAATCCACTGTTGGACTTTCGCCACCCGAAGACAGACTTTTGCCAATCCACTGTTGGACTTTGAGAATATGCCACCCTTAGATGGACCTTTCGCCAATCCACTGTTGGACTTTTAGCTGCTTTGCCACCCGAAGATGGACTTTTGCCAATCCACTGTTGGACTTTTGCCACCCGAAGACGGACTTTTGCCAATCCACTGTTGGACTTTGAGAATATGCCACCCTTAGATGGACCTTTCGCCAATCCACTGTTGGACTTTGAGAATATGCCACCCTTAGATGGACCTTTCGCCAATCCACTGTTGGACTTTTAGCTGCTTTGCCACCCGAAGATGGACTTTTGCCAATCCACTGTTGGACTTTTGCCACCCGAAGACGGACTTTTGCCAATCCACTGTTGGACTTTGAGAATATGCCACCCTTAGATGGACCTTTCGCCAATCCACTGTTGGACTTTTAGCTGCTTTGCCACCCGAAGATGGACTTTTGCCAATCCACTGTTGGACTTTTGCCACCCGAAGACGGACTTTTGCCAATCCACTGTTGGACTTTTGCCACCCGAAGACGGACTTTTGCCAATCCACTGTTGGACTTTTGCCTGCTTTGCCACCCGAAGATGGACTTTTGCCAATCCACTGTTGGACTTTTAGAATTTCAAAATTGAATTACTCTCTGCCTCTGCGCCAGACATCTCTGCTGACTCTGCTGAGGAATAATGATCAATGACTTGACTTTTAGAGGTTCCTGAGAGGATAATATCTCTGCTGGCGAATGGATGAACAATCCGTCTGCTTCGAATTGTCAAGCTTGCCAAAAATAAATTGGACTTTAAGATATGAGGGAATGACGACTCTGCCAGGAATTATTCCATCTGTTTGGGGGAATGAATTCTGGTCACAGCGATTCCGCTGGGGATGAGAATTTTTAAATGACGTCCTGCTGGGGAAATGAGCCATTAAAACTCTGCTTGGGGATTTATTCAACCCAAGATCCTTTATAGGGACTATCAACCTTCTGACCCGGCTAGGGAAAGGCTGTACCATCCTTGTTGAGGAATAGATTCTGTCGATCTGATAAACCTCTGCGGAGAGAACAACAACTCAGCTGGAAGTTGCTGACAAGATTCGATGCTGACCTCTGTGGGGATACCATGACCAGAGATACGATCTTGCTGGGTATCAGGGCTACTCTGCCAGGGATATGCAAATCCTGGTTAGAACATTCTACTGCAACTTGCTAGAAAGAGTCCTTAGAGATCTGTTGGGGAAACCCAAAGCAAATCCACAGTAGTCTGCTTAAGAATATGACTGTCAAGCTTAGGACGAGTACCACAATGCCCCATGTTAGGCGAGCTTTCCCTTTGGACAATTCCGTTGGGGATGACGAGTTTATAACAAACTCTGCTGGAGAAAACTGCTTTAAAGCGTCTCGTGTTGGGGAATGCCTTTTGAGAGGATTTTACAGAAGACCAACTGTCCTCAAACTCTACTGGGGGTGACCAACACTTCATGCTGGGGAAACAATCATGCCCCATACTTGGACAACACAACAATTCGTCCCCGCAGAGGATGTCATAAGAGGATTTTACAGAAGATCTAGCCTCTTCAAACTCTTGTGACTTCGCTGGGGATAATGACCATCAGTTTCAGTGTCGATGAGACCACCCTTTTGGGGAACCTGTGACCGTTATCGACACAGAAAAGCTTGTAGTTGTTGGAAGTACTGAATGAGAGAATCGACTTAATAAGATACAACGGTACCCAGTTGAACTTAATTCGCTGAGATCGACCCGATGAACGCCGATCTCCTTACCCATAATTGCCCCAGTCTTTTGCGTAGAGTGATTTATTGCTAGTCTTGTGCTTAAAATCATCTGCACCTGCTACCTGCAACAAAAGAATATGCCCACATGCCCCGAATATTGCGTGGCTAGAATCCACCATCCGGGAGTATTCAACATTCGAAGTAATTTCAAATGTTTTTTCTGCGCATGTTATTGTAAGGCTGCCATGTTTTCAAATGCAATGTTTTATCAACAATTAGGACGTTTTTGCAAATAAAGCAATAAAACAAAAATAGAAAGCTTTTTACTGAAATTCAATTTATTGACTGAGAGCCCAGAATAGGCAATTACATTTGGAAGCAATCCCTGGAAAGAGGTGATTGCTGAAAAATTGAGAAAAGAAACTATCCTAATGGCAATGTGAAAACGGAATTCCACTGAGTTTCCATTCTGTTATGACCAGTATGTCTTCAAAACTCCCCGACCTTGCCTTCTGAGGAATGATCAGACCGATTCCTATCCTTCAGAACGTCAGTTGTTCAAACGGTGATAGGGTACAGATAACTCAAACCGTAGTCATTCGCTTAAATCCCTCTTTTGTGTGGACCGCCCTTTCAGGTTTTCGATCCACCAGGATACCCTTTTTTGCCTAAGTTGCCCTTTCGGGTTTTCAACTTACCGGGTGTACAAAATTTTTTTCAATTATATCCCTAATTTTTGCCCGAACCTTATTCTGTTTTTGGTTCGCCGGGATGCCCTTTTTTGCCTGGATTTTTTTATTTTTATTATCCAGCGGGTCTATTCATGCGAAGTATTTTTTGACTACGTCCGAGTTGACAGGGGATGAAAAGTCTTCGCCATCCATGGTTGTAAGCAATAAAGCTCCGCCCGAAAAGACCTTTTTAACCACGAATGGACCTTCATAATTAGGAGTCCATTTGCCCCTGTGATCTGTATTGGGAGGAAGGATCCTTTTGAGTACCACATCTCCGACTTTATAAACCCGAGGACGCACCTTCTGGTCAAATGCCTGTTTCATTCTGCGCTGATATAGTTGCCCATGACATACAGCCGCCAATCGCTTTTCCTCAATAAGGCTCAGCTGATCAAACCTGGCTCGTACCCATTCAGCTTCATCTAGCTTAACATCCATCATGACTCTGAGGGACGGAATCTCTACTTCAACCGGTAGCACTGCCTCCATACCATATACGAGTGAGAATGGGGTTGCCCCAGTGGACGTGCGTACCGACGTTCGATACCCATGCAAAGCAAATGGTAACATCTCATGCCAATCTTTGTACGTGACAACCATTTTCTGCACAATCTTCTTGATATTTTTGTTGGCCGCTTCGACCGCGCCATTCATCTTTGGGTGGTACGGAGAAGAATTGTGATGTTCGATTTTGAAGTCCCGGCATAACTCAGCCATCATCTTATTGTTCAAATTAGAACCATTATCAGTAATGATTCTTTCGGGAACTCCATATCGGCATATGATATCCCGTTTTAAGAAACGAGCGACCACTTGCTTTGTAACATTGGCATAGGATGCAGCTTCAACCCATTTGGTGAAGTAATCAATTGCCACCAAGATGAAACGATGACCATTGGAAGCTGTAGGCTCAATCTTTCCGATCATATCAATGCCCCACATGGCAAACGGCCAAGGCGACGACATGATACTCAACGGATTTGGAGGTACATGCACTTTATCTGCGTAGATCTGGCATTTATGGCATTTGCGGGCATATTTGCAACAATCTGACTCCATAGTCAACCAGTAATATCCCGACCTTAACAACTTTTTAGCCATTGCCTGCCCTCCGGCATGGGTACCGAAAGAGCCTTCGTGCACTTCAATCATCAACAAGTCTGCTTCATGTCTATCCACACATCTAAGCAGGACCGTGTCAAAATTTCTTTTATACAGCACGCCATCTTTGTTCAAGAAGAAACTACCAGCTAACCTTCTCAACGTCTTCCTGTCTTTGGACGATGCCCCTGACGGGTACTCTTGACTTTTCAAGAAACACTTAATATCATGAAACCATGGCTTGTCATCAGACGTTGCATCGACCGCAAACACAAATGCTGGTCTGTCAAGGCGGGATACCTCAATCTTAGGTACATGGTTCCATCCTTGCACTTTGATCATGGAAGACAGAGTGGCCAAGGCATCAGCGAACCTATTCTCATCTCGAGGAATGTGGTACAGTTTCACTGTTGTGAAAAATGTCAGCAATCTCCTCGTATAATCTCTATACGGCACTAGATTTGCTTGGTGCGTGTACCAACTCCCTTTCACTTGATTGATTACCAAAGCTGAATCACCGAATATATCAAGGGTTTTAATCCGTAGATTAATCGCCTCCTCGATCCCCATTATACAAGCTTCGTACTCTGCTTCATTGTTGGTGCATCCGAAAGTTATTCGGGCAGTGAACGGCATATGAACACCTTCCGGCGTGATAAGAACTGCTCCAACTCCGCACCCATTCATATTGACAGCCCCATCAAACATCAGACTCCATTTGGATTCAGGGTCTGGCCCCTCCTCCGGAAGTGGTTCCTCACAGTCTTTAGCTTTGAGAAACATGATGTCTTCATCAGGGAAGTCAAACTTCATGGGTTGGTAATCATCAATCGGCTGTTGCGCAAGATAGTCGGACAAGATACTTCCTTTGATGGCCTTTTGTGAAGTGTACTGAATGTCATACTCTGTCAAGACCATTTGCCACCGTGCAACTCTGCCTGTCAATGCTGGTTTCTCGAAAATATACTTGATAGGATCCATTTTTGAAATCAACAAGGTCGTGTGCCTAACCATATATTGCCTCAATCGCTTAGCGGCCCATGCAAGCGCACAGCATGTCTTTTCAAGCATTGAGTATCGGGACTCACAATCATTGAACTTTTTGCTCAGGTAGTAAATAGCATGCTCCTTCCTACCTGTCTCGTCATGTTGACCGAGAACACAACCCATGGAACCTTCAAGCACTGTCAGATACATTATCAGCGGTCTCCCTTCAACTGGAGGCATTAGAATCGGAGGTTCCTGCAAGTATTCTTTTATCTTATCGAATGCCAATTGGCAATCGTCATTCCACCTGACCGTTTGATCTTTCCTTAACAATTTAAATATTGGCTCACACGTGGCTGTTAGGTGAGATATGAACCTTGCAATGTAGTTCAATCTACCCAAGAAACCACGAACCTCTTTTTCTGTTCTCGGTTCAGGCATTTCTTGTATTGCTTTCACCTTGGCAGGATCAACCTCGATTCCTCTTTCGCTCACAATGAAACCCAGTAACTTTCCAGAACGCACCCCAAACGTGCACTTGTTTGGGTTTAATCTCAGACGGAACTTTCTCAACCTTTCAAACAGCTTTTTCAGGTTAACCAGATGTTCCTCTTCTGTTCTCGACTTGGCAATCATATCATCTACATAACATTCGATCTCCTTATGAATCAAGTCATGAAACAATGTCACCATCGCCCGCTGGTACGTTGCCCCTGCGTTTTTCAACCCAAAAGGCATTACTTTATAACAATATGTACCCCACGGAGTAATGAACGTGGTCTTCTCCATGTCTTCAGGTGCCATCTTGATCTGGTTGTACCCGGAGAAACCGTCCATAAATGAGAACACTGAAAACTGAGCTGTATTATCGACCAGCACATCAATATGAGGTAGTGGAAAATCATCTTTCGGGCTAGCTTTATTGAGATCTCGATAATCCACACACATTCTCACTTTTCCATCTTTCTTCGGTACTGGCACGATGTTGGCTACCCATGGAGGATACTTTGTCACAGCAAGAAAACCAGCGTCCCACTGCTTCTGGACTTCCTCCTTAATCTTTAAAGCCATGTCGGGATGAGTCCGACGAAGTTTCTGCTTGACTGGCGGACATTCTTCTCTCAATGGTAGCCTGTGCACGACAATATCTGTATCCAACCCCGGCATGTCTTGATACGACCAGGCGAAGACGTCAACATACTCGCGCAACATTTCCGTCAAAGTTTGCTTCACATCTGCTTGCAAGCTGGCATCAATCCTGATCTCTTTTTTGGCGTCCTTGGTACCAATATTGATGATGTTTACAGTCTCCTGATGAGGCTGGATGACCCTTTCCTCTTGTTTCAACAATCTGGCCAGTTCTTCAGAAAGTTCACAATCTTTCCCATCCCCTTCTTCGGCTTGATAAATCGGATTGTCAAAGTCATACATGGCCATATCAAAATCGTTATCAGTGGTATCCGGAGGATCAAGTCTGCATGAACGGGTTCATGCCTTATTTTAGAATTTATTTTTAAGCAAAACAAAAGAAAATGAAACATTGCCATTTTATTTTTTTGTGCAAAAATAAAAACTGAAAGACAGAGAACAAAATTTGATTGCAAAACGTCCTTTATTAATGATTAAACATTGCAAATGCAACCATGGTGGCCCTACAAATGGATCTATACGCCTTGGGCAGAGCGCAAGATTTTGTCATGCATTATGGTTAGAAAAAAACAAAGAAAAATTACTCTGTCTGAAGAGTAACCCGGATGACTTCTTCAACGAACCAGTTCTGCACTTGTTGTCCCGAAGCATGAGGGCGTACCCAGTTGTCCAGGTCACAATTACTGTCAACACTATCCTCCGTGGCTGCACAAGACTGGTCCATGTAGATAATTCCCCCACTATTGAAAGTAATGGGTCCCCTGCTCCCCGCATCTGAAGTTGTAGAAGGATGATAACCAATACCAAATTTGTCTTCCTTCATTGGGGTCTCTATCAACCTGCCCCAACCTTGGGCGTTGCCTGCCCTGACGACCTCGACAGCTTGTTTGTAAGATGAAATGGAGGTACCAGCCCCAACTGGTACAGAAGAAGACTCAGGTGCATCGTCAATATTGACTGCTTCGAATGATTGGCACAGCATCTCATGAATTTCCCCATCCATTTCAATGTACTTGAACGTGGACAAGTGACTCACAAAGATGTCTTCTTCCCCACACACTGTCACAACCTGCCCTTCAAACTCATACTTCAGCTTTTGATGTAGAGTAGAAGTAACAGCCCCGGCTCCGTGAATCCAAGGGCGTCCCAATAGGCAGCTATATGCAGGTTGTATGTCCATTACATGGAACGTGGATTTGAATACCTGTGGTCCAATTTGTACGGGCAATTCCACCTCACCAAACACAGATCGTCGGGTCCCATCGAATGCTCTGACCACCAATTCACTAGGCCTTAAGATCAAACCATCAACTTCCAGCTTCATCAATGCCTTCTTGGGCAAGACATTGAGTGATGAACCAGTGTCTACCAGTACATGAGATAACACTGCGCCCTTACACTCCATCGTGATATGCAAAGCCTTATTATGGTTTCTTCCTTCAACAGTCAAATCTCTACTTGTAAAGCCCAAGCCATGGCTAACATTAACATTGGAGATTACGCCCTCGAGCTGATTAACAGTAATTTCTTGTGGCACGTACGCACTCTTCAACACTTTCAACAACGCCTGTCGGTGCGCATCAGAGCACATCAATAGTGACAAGATTGAAATCTTTGAAGGGGTCTGATTCAGTTGGTCCACAATCTTATAATCGCTTTTCTTGATTATCTTCATAAATTCTTCCATTTCCTTATCAAAAGTAATCTTTGTCTCTGCTTCAGGTGTAGGCGCACTTTCAACCACCTGTTTACCCTTAGCCTTTGCTGCAGCTTCTACCTCCTTATCACTTCTCAAGGTCTGGGGAGCGAACAACCTTCCACTCCTTGTAAAGCCCCCTACACCCCCTACATTATCAACACTTGGTCTGACTGATGACTCAACTTCCTGCTTTTTACCTTCGTAATATACATCTGCCCCATAGTGCCATGGGATAGCTTTCGTGGATGTGAACGGAATTGGTCCTGGCACCGTGATAGTGACAGGACTGGGCCCTTCTGGCGCAACACTCGCCACGGGAACTGCGTTGACCGGCATTTGAATCTCAGCGGGAGTGTAATAGATGGTCACGGTTGATATCTCATCAGTGTCTTTCACGACTCTATCGAACTGTAGACATCCTTCATCGATCAGATTCTGTAAACCCATCTTCAACTTATCACAGCCGTTCTCCTGATTCATACACTCAGAGCACTCTTGATTACAGCCCGGGAACACCAGTCCCTTCAATAAACGATCTTTTACAACCAACAAAGAAGTTTTCACTTGATGAACGTCTAACACCAGATTCAATCTCCTCCCATCTTCAATAGCGTACACATTTGCTGCACTATGATCAGGCATGGGATGCTGAGTAATATTAGGAGCGGGAGAGAAATTGATGGCTTTAGCATCAATCAAATCTTGTACTTTATGATGGAAAGCCCAGCATTTTTCAATGGAGTGCCCCTGAGCACCTGAGTGGAACTCACAACGAGCATTAGCATCGAAGTTAGGTGGCAGGTTTCCAGCAACCGGAGCTTTCATAGTACGGAGTTCTACCAACTTTAACTCGAGTAGCCGGGGCAACAGCGCGGCATAAGTCATAGGGAGAGGATCCATCTTACGATCCCTCTGTCTAGACCTTTGCTGGAAAAAGGGTTGTGGCTGTTGAACTTGTTGTTGGGGTTGTTGTTTCTGAACGGACGGTGTGGGGATTGTCACAGCATCTACCTGATAATAAGCTCGAGAACGCCCTCTGCCTCGTCCTCTAAACACAGCATTTGTATCACCTTCTCTTCTTTTCTGGTTACTAGCAAACGGTTTCTTCGTCCCCGAAGAGCCAGCCCCACTCACATCCTGGATCTTTCCAAGCTTTAACAGACTTTCTATTCTTTCTCCCGCAATCACAATATCAGCAAATCCAGTTGACGGACAAGCAGCTAATCTATCCAGATAGGCCCCTTGCAATGTGCCCATGAACATATCTGCCATTTCTCTGTCTGACAAGGGAGGTTGAACCTGGGCAGCCATTTCCCTCCACCTCTGTGCATATTCTTTGAAACTCTCCTTGGCATTTTGTGACAACCCCTGCAATTGAGTGCGGTTGGGCGCCATGTCAATATTATACTGGTATTGCTTCAGGAACGCTTCTGCCAAATCTTTCCAATTCTTCACAGCAGCTCTATTCAACTTCATGTACCAGGTCAAGGATGCCCCAGCCAGACTGTCCTGAAAATAGTGCATCCATAGCTTCTCGTCATCCGTATGGGCTGAAATCTTCCCAAAGTAGGCTTGAAGATGCGTTTGGGGACACGCATTGCCGTGATACTTATCAAAAGTAGGAGGTTTGAATTTAGGGGGAATTCTGACTCCTGAGACCAGCCCCAAGCTAGTAACATCAATACCCATAGAGTTCTTGCATTCTATGGCCCTGATCTTTTCTGCTAACTCCTCATACCTTCGATCACCTTGATTACCCACATCAGCGTCTAGTAGAGTAAATTGGTCTTCCAGAGTATCTTCAAGAGTAACACCAGCATGCCTACCATTTCCATTACCCCGATTGTTACCACCAGGAGGAGGGTTGCCACCGGGAGGAGGGATGCCGTGTCCCTGTGAATTGTCATGATGATCACCTTCGGGCCCATTGTCGGGACGCTCTACCAGAAGCCTCAGTCTCTCCTGATTTTGCGCCATGCCAGTCATGAGGGTCATGAACTGGTCCATACGCGCCCTCATTTCCGCCAAATCACTTTGCACTTGATCCATGATTCTTACTTGATTCCTTCGCGTCGAATATCGGTGAATATGACTCTCCGCTATACTGCCTGAAACCAAATAAAGGTTAGAGACCCCGCAACGAGTACCTGAAAAGCAAGTAACAAAATGCAAAATGATATGCAATGCCATGCAATGCTATGTTTGTCATTTCCTAGGTGCTTTATACCCTGATTCCAATCCAACCACAGAAATCTGAAGACCAGAAATTGTGATATAAAGAGACGTGTCGTGGTCATGTGCTTGTGCGCAGCTATCTGATAAAGAATAATTCTGAATAAAACTGCTCATACTCATTCAATAAAATATTCAAGTACATTTAAGAAAGGTTCAACCGCAAATGCAATACAAGGAAGAAATGGATCCATCAACAAGCCTGATGGTATCCATTAACAACAAAATACAGGGAAAAGCACATCAATCTGACAATTCCACACCCTTCAGCTTATCACTTGAATACTTGATTTCCTCAAAAAGTATACGGGTACGCTGGTGATTCGGCTTTTCAATCATTTCTTTGATCAAGACATCCCTTTTCTCAAGAGCTTCATTTAAAGAACCCATATGCAGCATCAGAGCTTCGTCATCACACACTCCTTTGTGTCTCTTTATGCCGGCTTGCGTCTTGAGTATCTCCCTTTCTATCATGACGTCTTCAAGCTCTTTCTTGGTATTCTTCAACTGGCTTCTAGCTTCTTCTAACTGTTCTTGACTCTTACCGAGGCTTTCCCGATACTTTCTCCTCTGCTCATGTGCCTTTTTAAGCTCCTCGTCTTTAGCCTTCGACTGATCCTTTAACTCGGCATTTTCAATTCTGACTTCATCCCAAGCTTGACGAAGTTGAGCTAATGAATCCTTGCTTCGGGCTAAAGCCTGTTTTGTAATCTTGTGAGCCTGACTAGTGTCATCTGCTCCCAAAGTAAGTTTCCGAAAGTACCGAGCTCGGTCATCAAAATCTTCCTCTTTGTCAGCCAAGGTTTTTTCCGCTTTCAAGGCTCTCTTTTCCAACTCTTTGTTGTCAGCTAGAGCTTTCTGAAGGCATCTGCTCATTCCAGAATTCTCTATCTGCAACTCTCTGACCATTTTCTTCCACTTCTCACATTCTTCAATAGCCACCATAGTGGGTTGTTCTGGCTGTACTGCACATAAAAGAGGTCCCCTTGAAAAGGGTAAAAGCAATTCCTTTACTTTCGTTTCAATCCACCTGTCATATTCAGGATAAGATCTACAATCTCCTTTTCCAAAAACTGCTTTTCCAATTTTGTGCTTATCTTTCCAAGCATTCACTACTTCTACCACCTTCGCATCTTTAGTTCCTGTAAAGAATAAAGATTCTTCCACATCTTGCTCTGTAGGAGGATCCCTGGAAGCATACCCAAACTGTCGGATGGCCAAAACTGGATTATAATTGATCCCTCCTTTTCTGCCAATCAAAGGCACATTTGGAAAATTTCCGCATCTTGTGACAAGCTCTATTCTCAATAACCGGTGGTCAAACCATACAATGTTATCAGCAGTTAAACTCATCAATCGTTTAGACCATTTCGCCACATCTTTGGTTTCCACAAAGGCACCTGTCTGAGGCAAATGTTTGAAAAACCAATGACTCAGCAGTGGAGTGCAACAACTAACAGATCCTCCCCTCCTTTTCTCATTCTTGTAATGCACGGAATGATAAAAATCTCCTAACAAAGTAGGGACTGGATTTTTAAGAACGAAAACTCTTGTCGCTTGCATATCCACAAAGTCTTGCTGATTGGGAAAGAAAACTAGGCCATATATGCAGAGAGCCAGAATGGAATTGTAAACCGTCCAATTTTTAGCACTTGCAGCCTCCTGGGCCCGTCCAGACAGAAATTCTAACTGAAATCCGCTAACTCCATTTTTACTGCTCACACCGCTCTTTATCAATGCCTGATCCATTTGTAAAGCAGCAGCAATTTCTTTTACGCTGGGAGAACTACCAGAGAAGAATGGTATTGCCGACGTGATCGGAATTCCCAAAATAAATGAGAATTCTTCCAGCGTTGGCATCAAAATGTAATCTGGAAAAAGAAAACATCTCAACGAAGGCTCGTAGAACTGCAGCAGAGTGTGTAAAGCATCATGTTCATACTTGGTGATTGTACGGACCATCCCAACCAAATTCCCGTAGCTCTTCTGAAACCTATCAAGAATACCCGGACCAGCCATATCTATAACTTTGAGCAATGAATCCAAAATAGGATCTGGAAACTTGTAAGACACATTGTTCTTTCTCTCGGCGACGATCTCTGTTGAACCCATGGATTGGAATCAGCAATGTATTATGCACCTGAAAATGACAAACATAACTGTTATGATATGATAATGCAATGCAAAAGGGCATGTGATCAGGTAATCAAGTGTCGGTGTCTGTATTGAACTGTGTGCACTGTGTCTCAATCTGGCAATATCTGAGATGAACACTTAAATCACTGTCATAGGATACAATGTCTGAAATCATCATAGAATCACAAGTAAGGTAGGTAGGAGGCTGGGTTTCCTGCAAACCTGTAAACATCCCGCCCATACTCACATGTGGTTCTTAGAAAATAAGGCTTGTCAGCTTCGGAGGTTTGAGAAGCAATAGCACATTCAGCCCGTAGGATACAATGCTATGCCAATCAAAGAGGTCGTCCACTGACTCCCCTTAGAAAATAAAGGTCATCCTATGCAAGTTCCAAAGCGGGCCCTCGGGTGCGAATGGGTTTGCCACAGAATGTGGTCTGCCATTGTCACCACTAAAGAGGGATATTTCCACTAAGGTCCTCATGATCGGTCACTAGAGTCGACAGCTCTCTAGATCTACATCCTGGAATACGCAAGATGCGTATGCCACGACGTGTCCCAAGATAGCCTCATCTAGCTGTGAATTTCGTGAACACCCAACGCACTCCAAACGGCACGTAGGTCCCACTACTCTCCACTCTAATTCTAAGTGTATACTCAAGCCTGTGTAATGGGCTTATCTCTCAGAAATCCCATCCCGCCAAACAGACAAAACAGTGCAGCACAATATAATATATGATATGTAATGCTAAAATGCAGTAAATACCGTAAAGTAAATAAACAGCAAAATAAAGCACAACAGTAAATACCCAATGAAAGAAAAGCAAACAAGCGCTAGGATTGACTCGCTTAGGGATGGACCAGCAATAGGTCAACCTTTCCCCAGCAGAGTCGCCAGCTGTCGCTCCCGGGATTTTCATCCTAGTACAAACGCGAAAGTGGCACCGAAACAGAGTCGCCAGCAATGTGTATTTATCCCCCGAGGGGGAAAGGAAACACCGCGTAAACCTGAGAGAAAGGAAAAGCATGGTCCTGCGACCAAGAGAAGTGGGTAAGGGAGTCGGTTACGCGAGAGGAAGGTATTAGCACCCCCACGCGTCCATCGTATCCGATGGGATCCACGCTTGCTTGCTTCAATCAAAGGGTGATAAAAAAGATACTGGAAAAAGGAACTGAAAGAAAGAAAGAGAACAAATGTAGGGAAAATAAAAGAAGTGCTCGCATGGGCCCTACCCCACTGCCTACGTATCTCATCGGGAACATGAGAATCAGAGCGACGTAGTTCCCCTCACTGGGGATGGATTGTGTTTTTTAGAGAACGGCTTACGTTCTAGCTCAGGTGTTGCAGGCTCGCTGGTCCGAGTGCGTTACCATCTTGCAAGAGAACGAGTAGAAGCGCGTTCGTGCGTTGAGAATGAATGAGATGAGAAAAGAATTCCCGAAGGAAAGACGTTATTGTTTGTTTTTGCCTTTTAGAAGTTTTTTCATTTGTTTGCATATGATAGTGTATCTGAATCTTAGTCATTGGAATGTGTACATTCTCACATCCCAAGACGGAATGGGTAAGAATGCACACTAAGAGTGAAGAAGACCCCCACACTTAGTTCCAATTGTCAAGGCTCAAACACACTAACATACTTGTGTTTATTAAGTGTTTTGTTGATTAAGAAATGAAGAAGTGTTTTTTATTTGTACCTTCAACAAGTATTGCATTTAAGTCCCTCATACAAGATCAAATGTTTAACACATTGACCCAAGATGGGCTATATGCTACACATTCTAAGATTACAAGAGAAGACCCCTTATAATCTTTTCTTTATATGAAAGGCCTAAATGCAATAAATGCCTACCTTTATTAGATATTTTGAATTTTCTTTGAGATGAGAAAAGAGACTCAAGGGAGGAGAAAAGGTAAAACCTATATGGACTAAGACTCAATCCTAATTGAAGATTAAAGAGAGTGATCCTAAAGGTTTGTGAGGTTTCAACCTAAAGTCTAAAGAAAGAAAGAATTAAACAATTCACTTCCAAAGTAGAAGATGAATTGTAATTCAAAAAGGGAAAGTAATGAGTTATTAAAGAAAGCACATAAATGCTTAACAAAACACAAAATGGAATTGTAAAAGAGAAAGGATAGAAGTTGAATGTGGATTCCTTATCCACACTCAATTGAAACTTACCAAAGCCCCTACATGGTTAGCACAATCACTTATAAGTAAAGTAAGAAAATATAATGAACAAATCAAATTCAAACAAGTTGACAAACAAAGTAAAATGAGATTAAATGCTATACATGCTTCCAAGTCAGAATGTAACTCATATTTACACAACCTAATGTTATCCTAAATGAGCATACCAAATCATGCAAACAAAATCTCAATCCAACAAGAAGCAAAGAAGAAAAGGTGAAGTGATGTGAATGTGGTTCATACTTGTGAAACAAGTGACTTAAGGTGCAAGATAAACATCAAACATGCAAAGATGAAACCCAAATGTCACAATCAGAAGTCAATTAACATGTTATACATCCTCAAACAAAACCACAACTCATGGCCCAAGTGCCTTCATGATCAAGCAAACCAAACATGAGGCATGCATTCACAAAATGAACAAGTTAAACTTCATGCTTCAAACAAATAGAAAACATACTTCAAAAATTATGACTTTCACCAATCAAACACCTTAAACACATGCCATTAACATATCAAGTCCACAAGCAATGAATCAGAACCAAAGTCACTCAACAATTAGGTCAAAGTCTCATGGAAGTTTCATGCATTCATGCTCAAAGCAACACATCAAAAGTCATCCAAAAAAGACTTAAAAATCATATCATAAATCTCAAACATACCCCAACATATTGTGACCACAATGCAAAAAGAAAGGCATCAAAATCATTTTTTATGATCAAGAACAAAAATGCACAAAATCATATGTCACATTAAGTATGCATACAAATGGAAATTCAAAAGAAATAATGGGACAGGGGCAAAATGGTCATAAAATCAGAAAATAAAATCATAGAAAATTTCCTAAATGTTTTAAGAATACACATGAATTTTTGTAGAATTTTCCAATATGTTTTGGTATTTTTAATAATTAATTATGAAACGTGTAGCAAAATGGAAAAAATAAAATGGAATGCAAAAAGGAATGGGGGTGCGTGACTAGTAATTAATCAGTTCAAATTACATTGGGCCTTAAACAAGGGAGGTGCGAATATCAAATTGGTCTAGGTCCAAGTCTGCGCAATCCACACTAATTAACATGTACCCTCAGTCAACCAGAGTCAAACAAAAGATCACCATTGGATCAGGTCAAGTCAACCAACAAGTCAAAGTATTTGGATCCAACGCACTCACATGAATGTCCACTCACACTACCATGCACTGCACCACACGTTGATTAATTGAATTCAGAAATAAGGCACGTGAGGTGCATGTGCATTTTAATGTGTTGGCACGCTCCTCACCACACGATTAGAACACATCAACGGCCATGATTTAAACTGCAAACAAAACCCTAACCAAAAAACACCGGCCGGAGAGGGACCTCCGGTCACCTTCTCCGGTCACACGCCACCGTCTGCAACTTCAATTCTCCCAGAATCTTACAAACAGTATACCAAAATGAAGAGGAAGTAATGTAGAGCATGAATCCAGTGACAAAACATACAAAAAGTTCATGAAATGGGAGAATCGAGCATATGAATATTTGCCCTAACATTTCAACTATGCCTCTAAAGGCCTATCAACTAGCCAGACAAGTTCTTGAGCTTATATGAAGCATCAAGAACCTGATAACATCTTCACATTAGGTCTATAAGGGAAGAAATTCGTACCTGAAGATTTATGATCTTGATGTATTCTTCAGAAAAACCAGAGATGTTGCTTCTTCTTTGAGTTTCTTTTGGCCAAATAAAGGCTTAGATGCAGAGAATGAATGATGCTTCAGTGGAGGAGAGTTGATATCCAAGCTTCAAAGCAGTTGCAATGTGATGAAAATGGAGATAGAATCAGAGATATTCTGAGATGAAGATGAGGAAGATGAATGAAATGGAGTTTGAAAATCAGTTGCAATGTGGAGGAATTGAGAGAGAATCGAGAGAATTTCTGAGTTGAATGTGAGAAAATGAAGTTAGGAATGAAATTTGAGAGTGAAGTTTTTATTTATAGTGTGAGCTAACCATAGTTAACTGAGTGAGTCAGCTGAGTCATGGTGGTTTGGGTGAGTCATCCCTAACTAACTGAGTCAAGTTAGTTAGGGAGAGCAATGATATGGTGATGGCAACTCATGATATGCTATGGTGGAGGTGAAAAGAAAATGAAGGCACGGCTGGTTGTAGCAGAAACTTGCTCAGCAAGTTTGTTTCTTTCCATTCTCATGTATGCCAAGGCAAATGTGCAATGTGTAAGTCATGTGTGTTTGGTTTAATGTGGAAAGCTGATGTGATGAAGTGTTTGGGGTGTGTGTGAACCAAAATCGTGCACCAGTCTGTCAATGCATCAGTATCAACATGAGGTGGTTTGAGGAAGTTTTTCTCTCTACTCAATGAATGAATTGGTGTGTTTTAGGAGTCATTGGAAAGAGGAGATGTAATGCTACATGTTTGGTACGAAAAATGAAATGAAATGATGCTTGGAAGAGGTTGAAAAATGACCTATAACACATAGGTTTGGAACTGGTATGAGGGCGTGGCCAAGGTTGGTTGACAAGGTAACATGGCCCCTAGGTTTTCAGCGTGATCAAAGCACATTGGACTCAACATAACTTCTTGACCTTTGATCAGATGAAAAATTGATAAACACCAACTTTGAAGATCTCACATAGAGGAACAATTTTGATGTTGAAAGATTTTCCATTTGAAGCCTCTAATCATGAGTAATTGATCAATACATTTGGCCCACCAAGTGTTTGAGAAAATGACTGCGCGCGTGCCCTGAAAATCTTGGTCATGACCTAGTTTTGGACCTACTTTGCTCAAACTTTGATCAATCATATCTCACTCAATTTTTATCCAATGGAGATGTTCTACCCATGGATTTGAAGCTCAAAGCAAGATCTTTCATTGAGGCAGAGTGGATTTTTCATTTGGTGCTCCAAATTTAAATGGCCTTGGTTCAAATTCTGATGCAAAATGGCCAAAACTTGCTATTTTTAGTAACCCTACTTCATCCAAAAATGGCAACTTTCCACATCTTGATTTTTTCATGATTCCTTTGGAGTTTCTTGACCAAATTTTGTACATTGGACACATGTAACATGAATTTCATGAATTTGGGCTCAAAAAGTCAAGAGTTGACTTTTTCCTCTGATTATTTGACTTTGCCCCAATTTCTCTGATTCTTGATCTTTCTTCCAATTGAACCACTTCTAAAACCAATTGAGATGCAATTTTCCACATACATACACTTAAGAACATGTAGAATACCATGACATCAAGTTTTGCCCAAAAAAGCAAAGATTCCCTGATTTAACTGGAAACCCTAATTTTGGCCCCCTCTGGTTAGGAGGTAAAAGTGCAGTCTTCAATTTCCAATTCCTCAGAGTATGTTGTGTATCCTCTTAAAGAATGATGAGAAATGCCACTTGGGAATGATTTTGAATCAATGAGCTATCTCTTTTGAGGATTTTCCTTCAATTTTTGGACTTCTTGCATAGTGAAAGATGTAGTGCTTCAATCTCCTATTGAATCTCACCTTCTTGAGGTTGTGGAAGATCAATTGAGATAGTATGAGACATGAGAGACCTCTTGGCTTGCCTAGAGCCAACTTGATTGACCTTTCTGTGCTTTGAATGATTCCTTGATTGTCCACCTTCCACTTGATCACATGCCCTGATGGTAAGAAGGATGCCATGCTTCATTTTTCTATGTTAAATGCAATGCAATGCTAGTGAGGTGGATATGATATGATAAATGATAATGCCATGCTATGATGACAAAAGGGGAGAGCAAATTTTGGGGTATTACAGGTAGCGGTTCATCGCAATCTTTCATTTTCAAATACATGACATATTCATATGGGAAGCAAACCCGATTGATTCTTGATCGTCAATCGGTTGATGAGCCAAATGATCGGCTAAAATACTCCCCTTAACGGCTTTTTGAGAATGGTACTCTATGTCATATTCTGATAGCAACATCTGCCAACGGGCAATCCTTCCCGTGAGAGCAGGCTTTTCAAAGACATACTTGATTGGGTCCATCTCAGAGACCAACCAAGTAGTGTGACGAATCATGTACTGGCGCAGACGTTTGGCTGCCCAAGCCAAAGCACAACAAGTTTTCTCGAGTATCGTGTACCGAGTTTCGCAGTCGGTGAATTTCTTGCTTAGATAGTAAATGGAAGACTCCTTTCGCTTGGTTTTGTCTTGTTGGCCAAGTACACAGCCCATGGAGTCTTCCAAGACTGTTAACTAAATGATCAGTGGTCTTCCTTCCACAGATTCAACAGATATTCCTTAATACTGTCGAAGGCGGTTTGGCAATCTTCTGTCCAAACGCAGTCCTAGTTCTTTTTTAGTAACTTGAAAATCGGCACACATGTGGCAGTCATGAGGAATATGAATCTGGAGATGTAGTTCAAACGTCCCAGGAATCCTCTGACTTGTTTTTCAGTTTTCGGAGAAGGCATTTCTTGAATGGCCTTGACCTTGTCAGGATCAACCTCAATTCCTTTCTGGCTGACGATGAACCCTAAGAGTTTCCCCGAGCGGACACCGAAGGTGCACTTGTTGGGATTCAAGCGGAGTTTGTATTTTCTCAGACGCTTGAATAGTTTTGACAGGTGGGTCACATGCTCCTCTTCTGTCTTAGATTTTGCAATTATATCATCGACATATACCTCGATTTCTTTGTGTATCATTTCATGAAAAAGAGTAGTCATGGCCCTTTGATAGGTTACCCCGACGTTCTTCAGACCGAACGACATTACCTTGTAACAAAAGGTACCCCATGGGGTAATGAACAAAGTTTTCTCCATGTCTTTCGGTGCCATTTTAATCTGGTTGTAGCCCGAGAATCCATCCATGAAGGAGAAAACTTTGAACTTTGTTGTACTGTCAACCAGCATGTTAATGTGCAGTAAAGGAAAGTCGTCCTTTGGACTTGCCTTGTTCAGGTCCCTGTAATCGACACACATTCTGACCTTTCCGTCCTTTTTCGGAACGGGTACGATATTGGCTAACCATTGAGGTTATTCTGATGTGGCGAGGAAACCCGCGTCAATCTGTTTCTGTACCTCCTCTTTGATTTTGATGGCCATGTCCGGGTGAGTGCTTCTCAATCTCTACTTTACTGGCGGACATTCTGATCTTAACGGTAAGTGATGTTCCACGATGCTGGTATCCAACTCTGGCATGTCCTGATAGGACCAAGCGAATACATCAGGGAATTCTTTGAGAAGCTTTATCAAACTCTCTTTGGCAGATGGACTGAGCAGTGCCCCAATCCTGATTTCTTTTCTCTCTTTTTTTGAACCCACATTTACCATTTCCAACGACTCTTTGTGAGGTTCAATGGACCTTTCCTCTTGTCTGAGTAATCGGAAGATCTCTTCTGGAATTTCGTTGTCAACTTCTTCTTCAGCCCCAAATATCGGGAACTCAAAGTTGGGAGAAGGCATCGGATCGTATGTTTCAACGGGGTTTAAAACAAGCAATCTGTATGACGTGATGATTCGTGTTTAGAAGAGATAGAGAGAATGCAAAAGTGTGTGCAGTGTATATTTTTTTATTACTGCTTGTTTTTATTATTGAATTGTTTTTTAGCATTACCATTTTCTGAGAAAAAGCAAAAAGAGAAAACAACAATTAATGCGGAAATTACAGAACGACGTTATTTTATTAATGAACAAGTCAATTCTTGAAACTACAGCCCTATAAAACAAAACTCTTTTACTTTGGGCAAAGCGAAGAGGGAAAATTTACAGAAAGCGAGCCCTATCAAAACATCTGTTTCACCTGGGCAGGGTGAAAGGCTAAAGATGGCAATGACTTTGACTTATGAACAATCCTTGGAACATCGACAGCAACCCACTGGCGGCGAACTCCTCGGTGAATCACAAAGTCTGGTACCTTCCTTGATTTGTCTTCAGAAATAACGCTGATTTCTGGTGGAGCAGGATCATTGGAATCTGTCTCCCAGGCAGAATTGTCGTAGGAGGATTCCCCTGTTGTATTTTGCATAGCATTTGTGCTTTCAGCTGTATCTCCCCATCCAGTTGGCTGGATATCTTCGAGCCTGATACGAGAGCTTTCGGGAGCGGTGTACTTGACCATATAGTCGTATTTTCCACTCGGTTGTCCTAAGGTGTCCCACACTCCTTTGGAACTGGAGGAGTCATCCCTCTCGATGACGTTGACCTCGGGAAAGGCATAATTGATGAATTCCAGTCCGGCAAACGTTGCAAATTCATCGTCATGTTGAGTTGTTTCTGAATGACCTGAGTGTTAATCCCATGACATGGTGGGGACACAGGTATTCTGTTCAATGATGCTCAGCTGAGTTTCATTACTCGGCTGACTTTCTGGCCCCAAGTCTCCTGGGTAAGGCTGCCACATTGGCAGGCCATCCATCGGGCCATAGTAATTATGGTCAAAGTTGTCTTTCATCAGAGTGTCCTCCTCTAATGAATTTGGCGGAGCACGACATCCTTCCGGATCACAAACTCCGTATATCATTTCGACATCTGACCGTGGTATAAATCTCGGACTCTGTGCGGGATAGCAAAATGGCGTAGGCACCTCTTCCTGAGACATATAACCGTCCTCGTTATGATAGGACTTCCATTCTTCATCTGTATCGGAGGGATCCTCCTTATTTATAGCATGGATTGCCTGAGGCACTGGTGAAGGAACCCTCTGTAATACCCCAAATTTTGACCACTTAGATTTCCCATCATTGTGAAAATCATCATCACAATATGGATGAACCATCATGCTTCATTAGTCTCCCCAAAGATGGGTGAGCATCCAATACAATCAAAATTAGGGTTTCAAGCTCTCTCTGAGTGCTTAGACAAAGGATCAATCAAGAAATGACATGATCTTCAACTTGTCTAATCTCTCAAACATCCACAATGGATCAAAAAGGACTCCCACTTCAAGGATTAAGCACAAGGCTGCTCCCTTCTAGGTGGATCAAGTCTCAAGATCGACAGTGTCACCAAATTAGGGTTTTGGTCGACCAGGGCCTCCAGATGGAAAATTTTCATCTGGGCACAAGGCAATGATCCAAAACATGACCTAATATGCTTCATGGAACCTCATGAACCCATGCATCAAGTCAATTTTGCCTCAGGGGATGCATTCATCAAAAATCAGGAATTAGGGTTTCTTGACCTAATTCACCCCTAAGTTGACTTTTGGGACAAACCATGAGCCAAGACCTCAAGAGATGATTTGAGGGTCTCTAATAAACCATATTGATCCATTTGGGACAATGGATTAATCCAAGAAGCTTGAGCAACAAGTCTCATTTTCATCTGCACCACAATTAGGGTTTTAAGGGAAAAGTCAACTGTAACTTTGACTTTTGACCTGGACATGCTCCCAAACCCTAATACATGATTGAATATACCCTATGACACCCATGGAACATGTCCATCAAGTTTGATTTAGGTCAAGGACGTGATTTCCTGAAGAATTGCACAGTTTGGAATTCATCTGATAAAAAGTCAACTGTGCACAAAAGTCAACTTTGACTTTTTGAGATTTTTCACCAAAATGGATTTTTAACCCTAAAATGATGTTAATGTATGATTTGAATCATCATTCATCAAGAAAAATCAAGAAAAGTGAGATAAGTTGTAAAAGGGGTAACCATAAAACTTAGAAATTTTTCTAAGTTAAAAATAAAGTGGCAAAGGTACCAACTTTGGAGGACCATAACTCCTAAACCACAAGGCCATTTTTTCTCATCCAAAGATGGATTTGTAGCCCTCATTATCACCTACAAAAACTTTAACTACAAGTCATTCCAATTCATTAAGGATTTTGAGTTATGGAATGATCAAAGTGGCTGAAAAGTGAAAATGTCACTTTTTCCAACACTTAGTGAAATTTTCACTAAGTCAGAATTTGCCTTCACTTTTTGCCAAATGTAGGGGGATTTTTCACTTGGAATCAAAAGAGATCAAAACCAAACTTGTTCAAACAGTTGTTGTATCATGTAAGAACTTTCCAAAATGGCCAAGAACATTGCCAAATTCAACCTACATCATGAGATACAACATTGGCAAGTTGCCTTGCTGAAATCTGTCAAGGCAAGGCAGAATTTGCACTTTGGCTCGATTTGCCAAAATCAGCCAATTTCAATAGTTCCTATCCATTTGGACACCTCAGAGGATTGAATTCAAAGGGGACAATCACTGAGCCAAGCCTCCAAGGTCCAAGGAACAAGGAATAACATGTTGAACCTAGAATGGCCAAAATAGGGACAAGACTTCAAATTTGGAATGAGGCATTCAATGGAACCATCAAGGTGGCATGGACTGAGCCATTCTCATCTGAAATCAGTCAAGACTTATCCAAGACCAAGGGGACCAAAGCTCTGTGCCCTAACCTCTAGTCAATGGCTAGAGGAGACTTGGATTCTCATTGGACAACATTGGCCAAACCTACTTACCAGCTGCCATGCACTATTCCTTGCAAAACAAACTTGCTCTACTATAAATAGAGCTCAATTGTGGTCAGTTTAAGTACACCAAAGCCATCTAACAGATGCTTTCCTCAAAATCTCTTTCTCTTGGCAAAAATGCCTTTCTTAGCAAGGTAGCTATCGGGTTTTGAGTTTGAGAGCAATTCTGCACAAACCAATCACTCACACACCTCACATACATCACATATAAGCTGATCAAACACTCACATAACTTCTGAAACATCAATTTCATGAAATCACCAGCTGGTTGCTCAAATTTTCAAACAAGGTGCAGCTGAGGTACCACAAAATGACCCAGCCAATTTCAATCAAGTCCAACCATCCAAACACAATCCATAGGGTGTAGGGAAGCTGTCCAGATCATCACAACTCATCTGTAACACCTCCAAATCAAAAATCACTTTGAACTTGCTGTCACGACTTGGAGGTAAGCACATACTTGGTCATCTCTCAATCTATGCATATTTCCTCGCACAATAATTTGGCCATATGTTCATAATCATGCATGGAATGTTTTCCCTCAATTAATTGCATTGTTTGAATCATGTATCAAAAATCCTAGCCTTCATGCAGAAATTAGGGTTCTTGAGGTTTCTTCGTGATTTCTTGTTGTATGTTTAATGATATGTGGATTGCATGATATGATTACGTATTCATGGAGATTGGATAGAAAACGCAAATCTGAGAAACCAAGAACACGCGCGTGTTCTTCAGCTTGTTCTTGGCGCCTTTTTTTCAAATTCAAATATTTGAATTTTGTGATTTTGTTTAATTGATTCAAAAATTAATTTCTCTCTGAGTTTTAATGATTTTGAGTTGATTCTTTTTTTAATAATTCACAAAAATGTTAAAATATTTTATTTTATCAAAAAATCCCAAAAATATTATTTATTTCATATAATTGATATTTTTGTAAAGAATTAATATTTTAATTGTTTTTGGCATTTTAAATATTTTTTCTACATTGATTTTGCAACTTTTAATGCTTTCTAATTATTTTGTAGGTCAATACTTAATTTTTGAAGCATTAATCCAAGATCACAATTTGTTTTCCATGTGTTAAACAATTTTTGATCATTTTAATTGAATTTTTATTCAATTAAATACATTTTGAAAACAAATTAGGGTTTTGGATTAATTCAACCCTCATAAATCATTTTCAAAACACTTTGGGCCTCTATTAGAGTGTAAGACCCAATCCTTTTTTTTGACCAAATCATCTTTGGGCCTCACTTATTGTATAAGTCCCGATACCGTCAAAAAACAAACGGCGCGATCGTCGCCTTTTCAAAAATCATTTGGGCCTACCCTCGAGTAGTAAGACCCATTTATTCATCTCAAAACTTTTTGGGCCTCTTGAGAGAGTGTAAGACCCATCCCCCCTTGTACAAAAACTTTTTGGGCCTCACTCATTGTATAAGTCCCTCTATACAAGTAAACGGCGCGATCGTCACCCGTTTAAAAATAAAAACCATCTGGGCCTACCCTCGAGTAGTAAGACCCATTTCTCTTTTCTTTAAACCTTTTTGGGCCTCTTGAGAGAGTGTAAGACCCATCCCTTTGTACAGAAAACCATTTTGGGCCCCAGTCACTTGTATAAGTCCCTCTGTACAAATTCAAACAGTGCGCTCACTGGTAAAACCCTAGGCCTCTCCTTGAGCTGTAAGCCCCAGATCTTTCTTTTTCAAAGCACTTTCTCCTTTGATTTTGAATATACTGTTGTTTTTAATCTTTCTTTGTTGAACAACTAACCAAACAGCATGGAAGCACTCCAACCGAGTAAGTGGTTATCGCTTTCATTTACTGCTTTCATATTATAAACTGTATTGTGGGGCTGCTCACTGTAAGTCTCCTTTCATAAACTCATATCTACTGTGTAATAAAAGTATAGATATTTTGAGTTTCCCCGGCAACTAGGTCTAGAACTAGGTGACGCCGTTTCACTTATTCGTAGAAATAGACGCCTAGATCCCCAATAGGAGCACCAGATACAGTCTTCTCTTCGGCTGTCCTCCTTAGGAATCGTCAAGAAGCTCTACTCCCCAAGATGAATGTATTCTCTGTGAATGGCATCTTTGAGTTTCTTCCGAATTCTTGAACTTTCCTGACTTGATCTATTCCTTGTGGATAGCATGCCTTGAATGTCTCGGGGTTTGGGTACCCACTACGGTCATAATCTTGGACCTTAACTAAGGAACCCTCTTCAAAAGCTAAAAGTCACTGGATAGTAAACCTCGCACGTTTACCAGTGGTTTTCATATTTAAAAGAGTTATCTCTCCTAATGGAAAGGAGATGATAGACCCACGGGCTTCTTACAAGCATCGGCATCCTCTTGGGCATTATTCAAGGACCCTACGGCTTCTTAGAAGTATTCACAGCCTCCTCTTAGGCTTCGTATAATGATCTCTTCCTCCAGGAATGATAGCCTCCTCTTGGGCTTCGTACAAGGACCCGTCGGCTTCTTAAAAGTTTCCAGCCTCCTCTTGGGCTTCGTACAAATTGTCCCGACGACCTCCTAGAGGTATAGGAACAAAACCTAGTCATCCTCATAGAACAGTCCTTTCATAGAGTCTACTACTGTTTCTCAAAGCATAGTACAAAAGAAAAAAACTCTAGACTTGGACAGTCTAACTTCCTTGAGTCTCAAAGACATTCTCAAGTGACCCCTTCGTTAAATAGGAAGGAAACCCGCAGACTCGGACAGTCTCAATACCCTTTGGATTTCCCGTTTCCTCAAAGAGAAGGAAATATCCCTGATCCTCAGATCAAATCCCTGAGTACAATGTTGCTCATATAAGAACTAATTTTCTCTTTTAAAATCAGTATATTGGATCTGTCACTCAACTGAAACAGTTACAATAGCCTCCATCTCGGGCTTCATACGAGATACCAAAATTCTCCCCAGTGGAGTCTAAACAACCTTTTCGCCTCTCTCTCGGGCTTTGTACGAGATACAAAAACACTCTATTACTGAGTATAAAAGATTCTCCAACTGAGTCAACTCTTTGCTAGCCTCCTCTTAGGCTTTGTATAACGATATGCCCCACTGGGTCAAAAACCTTTAGCCTCTCTCTCGGGCTTTGTACGAGACACAAAATAGCCTCCTCTTAGGCTTTGTATAATGATTTTCCTAGCGGAAATTAGCCTCCTCTTAGGCTTTGTATAATGATTTTCCTAGCGGAAATTAGCCTCCTCTTAGGCTTTGTATAAGAAAACCACTGGTTGATCCAATCGACCTTTTAGCATCAAAGCTGTGCCTCGTTCACAGTACACAAACATCAACAACTCCTTTCCCTTCATCTAATCGCTGTAAGCGGCAAGCCTCTGGATCATCTACATCCATGACACTGTCCCTCTTTTAGCATGAGAAAATTCCTAAGGAAAGATGGCATTGCTCTACACTGAGTTAAAGTCTTCTCCTTCAGGTTAAAACCCTTTCTTCGGAAATTATGGCATTGCTCGGATCCGCGTATCCCAGTTAAAGTAATTCTCCTTCTCCCCTCTTTAGAGATGACAAATTCTCTCTAAAGTCGAGGTCTTTCAGCTTCACGTCTTGGGCTTTGAACAAGACACAAATAGACCTTTTAGCTTCACATCTTGGGCTTTGAACAAGATACAAATCACCTTTTGCTTCATGTCTTGGGCTTTGAACAAGACACCAAAACACCCATTTCCTCCCATAGAATAGGAGGAACTACGAATGCTCTGATTTCCCTGTTTCGGTAAACGGGAATACGTAGGCATAAGATCGAAAGAAAAGATCTTAGCGAGCGCAATCAACAAAAAACCCAAATCCCATATCTCCATCAATTAAAAGCAGTAATTCAAAAGCACCAGTCCTAACATCCTAATCCTTATTCCCCGCCAGAAACCTTATGCCCAGGTAAAAAGAAAGAGAACCGTATTGGCGAAATTACAAATAACCAGTACAAAGGCCCCCCACATTGATAACATCCGTAACCTAACAGACCGCTGTTTAAACTCAGTATGCAAGCAGGGTTAATTGGAGACATCTATTTCCCTTCCTTATTCAGCTCACAATAGGATAAAAAATGAATCGACCTGTAGTTTTAAGCTCAACCGCAGAGAGTGACCAGCGCTTAAGAACCGCGTCCAAAATCGCTCGCTACACCCTCCACTGTGGAAGAAGTTTTGAATGGGATGAAGACTTTCATCGTTAGCAGCTGTCCGGGTACAGGTTACAGAAAAACCAAGACCCTTCTTTGTTGTATTGCTAGTAGGAATGACAAGTTGTCCCCATCCTGTTGTATCGGTACTCTCGACCGCTTTAATAGCATCTTTGTATGAGGAAATCGAAGTTCCTCCTCTGGGTTGATCGTTCTTGTGTAGCGAAAATGCTTGGAACTGGGTTCCGATTATCCCCACTGGTTCCACACAAGTGGATGACAATAAATTGCTGACGAGCAAGGCCTGTTCCCCACAGACTGTGATGAGTTGGCCGTTCTGGACGAACTTTAGCTTTTGGTGGAGGTTCGAAGTGACCGCCCCAGCCTGATGTATCCAAGGTCTTCCTAATAAACAACTATATGTTTCCTGGATGTCCATGACCTGGAAAATGACTTGGAAAGTGTGAGGACCAATAGTTATGGGAAGGTCACCTTCGCCGATAACCGTTTTTCTGGATCCGTCGAACACTTTGTCGACGACCTTGCTGGTTCTCATCGGAGGGCCTTTGAATGATAATTGCATCAAAGTGGACTTCGACATAACATTCAGAGCTGACCCTGTGTCTACCAATACGCTGGCTAAAGCATCGTCCTGGCAGTTGACTGTGATATTGAGTGCCATGTTATGACGGCGACCCTCTTCCGGTAATTCCTCATCACTAAATCCCAAATTATTGCTAGAAGTGATGTTAGAGACAATACTATCGAACTATCTGATTGTTACATCCTGTTCCACAAAGACTTGCTCCAAGACTTTCTGTAAAGCCTCCCTGTGCGCTTCTGAACTGAGTAACAGTGATAATACCGAGATCTTTGAAGGAGTTTGTACTAGCTGATCAACAATGTTGTATTCACTCCTTTGGATGAGCTTCAGTATCTCATCATTGTTTTTCGAAAGGACGGGATTACTGGATTGACCGACTGATAGATCGGGAGCTTCTGTCTCAAGTTCCTTTTCTTTGTTGGACTCTCCAACTCCTCTGTTGAAGATTCTACCACTCCGTGTTACTCGAATGATGTCTGCAATATTCACGACGGAGGGTAATGGAATTTCCTTTCCATTTTCAATTGTTGTTGCACCGTATTTGTAAGGGATTACCTTAGCTGATTCATACGGTAGTGGTCCCGGCAGATAGATGACTATGGGAACCTTCTGGTTTTTCTTACCATCATAAGTAATCTCGATCTGTTCCCGGTTGGGAATTCTTGATTCATCAAGCAGAGGGGTAATGGCAAAAATAATCCTGGTCCTCTGATGATCAGAGATGACGACAACGTCCTCAATTTGATTGGCAAGGTAGTTCGACGACTAATTGATGGGTCCGGAACCTGGATATGGGCGAATCTCTCCACGATCCACCTGCCCCTGGAGAGCTACTCGCACAAGGTAGCACCCTTGGTTACTTTCCGAACAGACTCCACAACGTTCATAATTGTGTGGTGGCACCTGGCCACGCCCACTTTGAATACAATGTAACCTCACTAGGTTAGCTTCCACGGGTCGGACATCCTAACTTTGACGCCGAGTGGGGTTTTAGTTATTGATACTAATTTGCTGAGTATCTTCATCCATGTAGATTGGCATCCACCAATGATTTAACAAGTGCTGAAGTGCCTCCTGGATAAGGGCACATCCCTGATCGTTTTCGCAACCCGCTTTACAGCTGTGATAATTATGTGATATCAGGAATCCGAGTCGGACCTGCTCAGCATGCAACTCTACCAAGTTGGTATTCATCAAGCGAATGTCAAAGATCTGAACCATATTGATCTGATAGGGATTCCTATCATGGTAGTCTTGGATCCATCCAAGATCCATCTGACGCTGGAGGGCCTCCTGTATAAAGGAGCATCCCTGTTTGTTTACTGAGCAAGTCAGACAAAAACTGTAATCGTGCCGTGGCAGATTATGATACTGGCTTTGCCTTAAATGCATTGCCACCAGGTTGACATTCATCACACGGATGTCATGGTTCTGAATGACGTTGGAATTCGTATAGACCATGTTAACTCCACGAACTCGGTGCTCTTGGATCCCTCCGAGATCTATCTGTTCCTGTAGAGCTGATTGCACTACAGAATATCCTCGATTGCTTTTAGAGCAGATATCACACTGATGATAATTATGAGGTGGCACATGGCCATATCCACTCTGTCTACAATGCATCTTGACCAAATTTGTCCTTAACAAGAGTACATCATGAATTTGATAGACGTTGTTAAATTCTTTCTCAATTAGGTTGACTGCAGCTTTCTCATGTTGAGGCAACGGGTTTGTGAGAACATTGGGATTCGTATCTTTGAAAGATAAGAGCCCGCTCCTGACAAGCTTTTGCACGTCAGATTTGAAATTGAGACAGTTCTCTATGTTATGCCTCGGACCTCCTTGATGATAAGGGCATGTCTGATCCACCTTAAACCAAAAAGGCGGATTTTCCGGTACTGTAAGAGGAGACTTAGTCTGGATGTGCCCCTTAGCCAGTAGTAACGGAAATAGTTCTGCGTACAACATGGGTATAGGATCAAACCCTGGTGTCCGCATTGTACAGCTGTTATTGTATGGAGGACGAGCCTGCTGAAGAGGCTGTTGTGTCCTTTGCTGATTAGGTTGGCTCTACGCAACCTGAGGTTGATACGTAGGAATAGGCGCAGGGCTGATAGCAGGAGTTACAGCTTCTACCGGTTGGTACCGTCGCCTTTGCTTTCTGAGAGAGATATTCCCAATATCTTGATTTTTTTCTTAGGGAGAGCACTACCGTATCGTTTTGTATTACTCGATGATCTAGCATCTTTTACCAAACGTCCTTCTCGGACGGCTTCCTCAAGACGAACTCCCATGCCCACCATCTCGGTGAAGTCACTGGGCGCACTGGCAACCATTCTGTCATAGTAAAATGAGCTTAAGGTCTTTAAGAAGATCTTTGTCATCTCTTTTTCCTCAAGAGGTTGACAAATCTGAGCGGCAATTTCACGCCATCTCTGAGCGTACTCCTTAAAGGTTTCCTTGTCCTTTTATGACATTGATCTGAGTTGATCTCTGTCCGGTGCCATGTCCAAATTGTATTTGTATTGTTGGATGAAGGCAGTACCAAGATCTCTGAATGTGCTAATCGTAATACGGTTTAAACCCATGTACCATTTGAGTGCAACACCAGTTAAACTATCCTGAAAGTAATGAATCAATAGGTCCTGATTCTCCATCTGAATTGACATTCGCTGAGCGTACATCACCAGATGGCTCTGAGGGCAAGAGTTACCCTTGTATTTTTCAAAGTCGGGCACCTGAAATTTGTGCGGAACTTTCACATTGGGGACCAAGCAGAGGTCTGCGGCGTCCTTTCCAAATAAATCCTGACCGCGGATAGCTTGCAGTTCCTTTTACATTTCCAGGAACTGTTCCTGGAATTCATCCATTCTATCGAACATAGTTTCCTTCTTACCAGAAGGTATCGGTGGAATCTGTCCTTCCGGGACAGTGTGCACCACAGGGGTGGTACCGTGACTACGGCAGTGAATCTTGGCATTTCCCGAAGTTTGTAACCTTCAGGAATCCTCAGTATGCCCTTGGCATCTTTGCTTTCCCGAAGTTTGTAACCTTCAGGCCCAGCGGCTTCTGTTATGATTCCCTGATCTTCAGTGATCGGCGGAACATATCCTTCCGGGATATAGTTAACAGGCATGCCCCAAGGATGATCTTTCGGCATTTGATACCTAGGATCATACTTCTCCACTACGGGTGTTGAAGTGATCTCTGAGATCACAGTTCTTTGTAGCTGAGCTTCTGCCATGGCTTGCATGTCGTTACGAAGCTCTCTCATATCCTCTCTCAGAGCGTCGATCTCTTCTTTCAACTCTCTGTTCTCTTCCTCAAGATCATCCATCCTTTTCTGACGATTGGCCCGAGTATTGTACGAATGAGACAGTTTGACTCTAGAACCGAGGCACAAACATGAGATTCGTAGGTAAGAAGAATACGTGATGTGAGAATGATGAATGCAATGATTATATTAATTGTTTTTTGGTTTAATCAAAATAAACTTTGACAATTAGATTGCAAATATCAAACAGTGGGGAAACCCCTTTTTATTGAATTCAAAGGATTACATAAATGGAAATACAGTAGATTACAAGGTACAGAAACAGAAACCTAAGCTAATGGGTCCCGAGTCCTCTCTGAAGAGAAATCGGGTGCTGACTCTGGTATTTTCCTTTTCTTTGAACGGGGCTCTTGGGCCGTTGTCGGGTTGTCATTCCTTTGCCAGGTGAAAGAAGTGAGCAAATTCCTTTGGTCATCCTGATTTTCTACAGCATGTTGCTCTAAAATCTCAATCAGAGCATCCTTATCTTTCAATAGTTGTTGTATTTTGATGCACTCCACGTTGAGGGTACGGTACTTGTTCTTCCAAGACCTCTTCTCCTGTTGAACTGTGTTGAGAGTAACCTGAAGCTTTTCAGTCTCAGTCATGAAGTACATGACAGACTCCCTCGGTGGAAGAACTCCATGACGAGGATAAGGGATCTTTAGCTTGAGAGCTCTAGTTTGTACCCAGTGGAGATAAGGCTCCACCGAGACACAGTCCGATTTTCCTAAAGACTCCCGTCCTTTCTTATGAACATGTTTCCAAGCGTGCACTATTTCTGTCTTTAGTGCCCTGTCATTTTCTCCTTCCTTGAAGAAAAGACCTTCCAGATGAACACTCCGTGGGACGTGCCTCATCGGGTATCCAAATTGACGACGAACGAGAACTGGATGGTAATTGATTCCTCCCTTAGTTCCTATAAGGGGTACGTTGGGGAAGTTTCCACAACGGTCAATGATCCTGATCCCATCATAAATCCTATTACACCAATCAATGTCAGAGTTGGTAAGAGACATGATTTTCTGCGACCAACATAAGGCACTCTTGTGATTCCAAAAAGCAGCAGACTTAGGCAAATGGGAGATAAACCATTTATAAAGCAGAGGTACACAGCATGTGATCTCCCCTCCACTGTACAAATTCCCTGAGTATACAGAATGATACGCATCTGCGAGCAAAGTTGGCACAAGGTTTCCAATGAGAAAAACCTTAATGGAGTTGATATCGACGAAGTTATTAATGTTGGGCACCAGAAATAACCCGTAGGTGAGTAAAACAAAGATGCTTTCAAAAGCAGTCACGTTCCCGATACTGGCGAAGTACAGGGCTTTCTTTGTCAAGAACTGGGCTGGCAAACCTTGTATGCCACCCTTAGTGGTTATGTGAGTCCTGACCTCAGACTCGTCCAAATGAATTGCTCTTGCAATGGTCTGATTCTTTGGAATTTCTTCCAGTCCAGAAAATGGAGCTTGATCGGTAATGTGTAGATCAATCAGATGAGAATATTCCTCTAGCGTTGGTGCTAGCTGGTAATTCGGGAATGTGAAACAATGATAGACCAGATCGTAGAACTGAACGAGCGCATCCATGATTCCCTCAATCACATGGACTCTTAGCAGAGATAGCAAACCTCCGTACTTGGCTCTAAAAGCCTCTTAGTTTGTGATCATCCTCGCCAAACCTCTTAAATCCTCTAGTTTTGGAATCCTGATGGTGTACTTATGAGTTCTCCTTCTACCGAAATCCATTAGCGCAATCCTTTGCTCTGATATTTGCAATCACAGTCTTAGTTTATTTTGAAAAGACAGAGAGACTATAAGAGATATTTTTTTTAATGTTTTAATGTTTTTTAAATGAATGCATGAATGCAGCACACAAAAACATAGAAAAAACATGGGGTCAAAGGGTCGGTGTCATGGAGTCAAGGCTCTACCCATCCCCAAAGGTTTATACTAGGGTGATTTTTGTTCCTGGCAGAAAATGGCTCCCCGACGGAGTCACCATTCTGTGGTTCCTTCCCCACTTAAAGGGTTTTGACCTAAGATCCTAGTGAAGTCAACAAAAAGTCCTATCCCAGGGAAATCCTTTTTTCTCCTACCTAAGATATGAAAACGGTCGGGCCCCACGGTGGGCGCCATTTTTCTGTAGCGAGCGAAACTGGACATGTTTCTTAAGCACTGTCGCTCCTTGGGGGTTACTACAGGTCGATTCATTTTTTATCCTATTGTGAGCTGACTAAGGAAGGGAAATAGATGTCTCCAATTAACCCTGCTTGCATACTGAGTTTAAACAGCGGTCTGTTAGGTTACGGATGCTATCAATGTGGGGGGGCCTCTCTTAGGTTATTTTCAGGGATTTTAAACTTTTAGCGGGGAATACAGACTAGGATGTTTTGACTGATATACGGGATTTTGGGTTTTTGTTTAGTGTGCTCGCTAAGATTTTTCTTTCAATCTTATGCCTAAGTATTCCCGTTTTTTTCGAAACAAGGAAATCAGAGCGATCGTAGTTCCTCCTATTCTACGGGAGGAAATGGTGTTTTGGTGTCTTGTTCAAAGCCCAAGACATGAAGCTAAAGGTGGTTTGTATCTTGTTCAAAGCCCAAGATGTGAAGCTGAAGTGTTTATTTGTATCTTGTTCGAAGCCCAAGATATGAAGCTAAAGGGTTTGACTTTAGAGAGAATTTGTCATCTCTAAAGAGGGGTTTGTCTGTCATAACTGTTTATAAAGGAGAATTACTTTAACCGGGATGTGTGAATCCGGCAAAGCCATAATTTCCATTATAGGGGATTTTCAACCTGAAGGAGGAGACTTTAACTCAGTTTAGAGTAATGCCATCTTTCCTTAGGAATTTCTCATGCTAAAAGAGGGACAGTGGCATGGATGTAGATGATCCAGAGGCTTGCCGCTTACAGTGATTAGATGAAGGGGAAGGATTTGTTGTTGTTTGTGTAGTGTGAATGAGGCACAGCTTTGATGCTAAAAGGTTGATTGGATCAACCAGTGGTTTTCTTATACAAAGCCTAAGAGGAGGCTATTGGCCCAACAAGAGGGAGTTTTTATGTGTCTTATACAAAGTCCGAGAATGAGGCTAAAAGGGTTGTTTCATACTCAACAAGGGAGTGATTTGTGTATCTCGTATGAAGCCCGAGATGGAGGCTAAAAGGTGTTTGACTCAACAAGAGAGTCTATTAGAATCTCGTACGAAGCCCGAGATGGAGGCTAAAGTGTTGATTAAATAAGAACCTTTTTGTATCTCGTACAAAGCCCGAGATGGAGCCGAAAGAGGGTACTGTTTCAGTTGAGTGACCAGTATATGGGTTCAAAGAGAAAATCAGTTCTTATATGAGTAATGATGTACTCAGGGATTTTGATTCGAGGATCAGTGATATTTCCTTTTCTTTGAGGAAATGGGAAATCCAAAGGGTATTGAGACTGTCCGAGTCTACGGGGTTCCTTCCTATTCTTGAAGGGTGCTTGAGAATGTCTTTGAGACTCAAGGAAATTAGACTGTCCAAGTCTAGAGTTTCATATTTTGTACTATGCTTTAAGAAACAGTAGTAGACTCTTGGAAAGACTGTTCTATTAAGATGACTGATTTCTGTTCCTATACCTTTAGGAGGTCGTCGGGACAATTTTTATGAAGCCCAAGAGGAGGCTGGAAACATTTAAGAAGCCAAGGGACAATTTGTACTAAGCCCAAGAGGAGGCTATCATTCCCGGAGGAAGAAATCATTTATACGAAGCCTAAGAGGAGGCTGTGAATACTTCTAAGAAGCCGACGGGTCCTTGTACAACGTCCAAGAGGAGGCGGGGATGCTTTTCGGAAGCCTGTGGGTCCCCAAACCCCGATAAGTTCAAGACAGGCTATTCACAAAGAATAGATCAAGCCAAGAAAGTCCGAGAATTTGGAAGAAACTCAAGGGATGCAATTCACGGAGAAGAGATCATCTCTGGGGAGTAGAGTTTCTGGAATATTCCTAAGGGTGCTTTTAAGAAGCCTGTGGGTCCCCAAACCCCGAGAAGTTCAAGACAGGCTATTCACAAAGAATAGATCAAGCCAGGAAAGTCCGAGAATTTGGAAGAAACTCAAGGGATGCAATTCACGGAGAAGAGATCATCTCTGGGGAGTAGAGTTTCTTTGACAACTTCTACGAGTGACAGTCTGAGAAAGGGTTAAAAAAGAATCTGCCTTTCACATCTCCATATTGTTTAACCCCAAGAGGAGGGAAGACTGTGTCTGGTAATCCTATGGGGATCTAGTTTTGACTATTTAAGAGTGATCAACGGGCTTAATGCTAGACGTAGTTGCCGGGGAAACTCTAAATATCTATACTATTATTACACAGTCGATATGAGTTTATGAAAGAAGACTTACAGTGGAACAGCCCCACAATACAGTTATATGTATATGAAAGCGGTAAATGAAAGCGGATAAACACTTACTTGGTTGTAGAGCTTCCATGCTGTTTGGTTAGTTGTTCAACAAAGAAAGATTGAAAACAACAGTATATTTCAAAATCAAAGGAGAAAGTGCTTTGAAAAAGAAAGATTTGGGGCTTACAGCTCAAGGAGAGGCCCAGATGATTTATCAGTGATCGCACTGTTGAATTTGTACAAAGGGACTTATACGAGTGACTGAGGCCCAAAAATTATTTGCTGTACAAAGGGATTTGGGTCTTACACTCTCTCAAGAGGCCCAAAAGGTTTAGAGAAAAAGAGTGGGGCTTATAACACGAGGGTAGACCCAGATGATTTTTCGTTCGAAATGGCGATCGCGCCGAGATTTTCTTTTAACGCAAAGGGACTTATACAATATCTGAGGCCCAAAGTTGTTTTGGTTAAAAGGGGATTGGGTCTTACACTCTACTAGAGGCCCAAAGAGTTTTGAATAAGTGATGGGGCTTACAGCTCAAGGAGAGGCCCAATTGATTTTTTTAAAAGGCGACGATCGCGGCGTTTACTTGTACAGGGGGACTTATACAATAAGTGAGGCCCAAAATTGTTTGTACAAGGGGTTTTGGGTCTTACACTCTCTCAAGAGGCCCAAAGAGTTTTTAAAATGATTTATGAGGGTTGAATTAATCAAAAACCCTAATTTGTTTTCAAAATGTGTTTTAATTGAATAAAATATTCAATTAAAATTATCAAAATTGTTTAACATGTGGAAAACAAATTGTGATCTTGGATTAATGCTTCATAAATTAAGTTTTGCCCTACAAAATGATTAGAAATCATTAAAATTTGCAAAATCAATAAGGAAATAATATTTTAAATGTCAAAAACAATTAAAACATTAACTCTTTGCAAACATATTAATTATATAAAATAAATAATATTTTTGAGAATTTTTGGGAAAATTAAATATTTTAACATTTTTGTGAATTATTAAAAAAAGAATCAACTCAAAATCATTAAAACTCAGAGAGAAATTAATTTTTGAATCAATTAAATAAAATCACAAAATTCAAATATTTGAATTTTCAAAAAAAGGCGCCAAGAACACCCAAGAACACGCGCGTGTTCTGGGTTTTGCCCAGATTTGCATTTTCTCTCCAATCTCACTGAATACTTGATTATATCATGCAATCCACAATCCAATCTGCTCGTCTCAACCTCACGATCATTTCTATGGTATTTAATTTCATTTATATTAAACATGGAATAAAAAATCAAGACAAAACCTCAAGAACCCTAATTTCTGCATGAAGGCTAAGAATTTTGATACACGATTCAAACAAAGCAATTAATTGAGGGGAAACATTCCATGCATGATTATGAACATTTGGCAAAAGTATTGTGCAAGGAAATATGCATAGATTGAGAGATGACCAAGTTTAGGCTTACCTCTAAATCGTGGCAGCAAGTTCAAAGTGATTTCTGAGTTGGAGGTGTTACAGATGAGTTGTGATGATCTGAACAGCTTCCCTACACCCTATGGAGTGTGTTTGAATGCTTGGACTTGATGGAAATTGGCTGGACCACTTCATGGCATCTCAACTGCAACTTGGTTAAAACCTTGAGCAATTGACTGGTGATTCTGAGAAATCAGTGTTCCAGATGTTGTTTAAGTGTTTGATCAGCTCATATATGATGTATGTGAGGTGTGTGTGTGATTGGTTTGAGTGGAATTGCCCTCTACTGAAAAATTCGATAGTGACTTGCTAAGAAAGGCATTTTTGAGAGTGAGAAGTGGATTTTGAGAAAGGCAAGTGTTGTAGGCCTTTGGTGTCCTTAAACTGGTCACAATTGAGCTCTATTTATAGTAGAGCAAGTTTGTTTTACAAGGAATAGTGAATGGCAACTGCTGAGTAGGGTTAGCCAATGTTGGCAAATGAAAATCCAAGTCTCCTCTAGCCATTGAATAGAGGTTAGGGCACAGGCTGCTGGTCCCCTTGGTCTTGGATAAGTCTTGACTGAATTCAGTTGCTAATAGCTCAGTCCATGCCACCTTGGTGCTTCCATTGAATGCTCCAATCCAAAATTGGAGTCTTGTCCCTATTTTAGGCAATTCTAGGTTTGGCATGCTATTACTTGTTCCAAGGACTTTGGAGGCTTGGCTCAGTGATTGTCCCCTTTAGATTCAATCCTCAGATGTGTCTAAAGTGATGACAAGGCTTGGAATTGGCTGATTTTGGCAAATCGACCAAAAGTACAAAAATCTGCCTTGCCTTGGCAGATTTCAGCAAGGCATCTTGCCACTACCATATCTCAAAGCTCAAATTGAATTTGGTGATGTTCTTGGCCATTTTGGAAAGCCCTTATATGATACAACAACTGTCTGATCATATTTGGTTTTGATACCTTTTGGATCCAAGTGAAAAACCCCCCTACATTTGGAAAAAAGTAAAGCAGATTCTAACTTAGTGAAATTTTCACTAAGTGTTGGAACAAAGTGACTTTTCTTGATTTTGATCACTCCATAACTCAAACTCCATGAGGAATTTGGACATAGATCAGTATGAAGCTTTTGTAGAGGACAATGAGATATACAAATCAAGCTTTGGATGGGGAAAAATGGCTTTGTGGTTTAGGAGTTATGATCCTCCAAAGTTGGTACCTTTGTCACTTTATTTCATAACTTAGAAAATTTTCTAAGTTTTTATGGTTACCCCTTTTACAAGTTATCCCACTTTCTTTGATTTTTCTTGATGAATGATGATTCAAATCATACATTAACATCATTTTAGGGTTAAAAATCAATTTTTGTGAAAAATCTCAAAAAGTCAAAGTTGACTTTTGTGCACAGTTGACTTTTTATCCGATGAATTCCAAACTGTGCGATCCTTTGGGAAATCATGTCCTTGACCTAAATCAAACTTGATGGACATGTTCCATGGGTGTTATAGTGTATATTGAATCATGTCCTAGAGTTTGGGAGCATGTCCTGGTCAAAAGTCAAAGCTACAGTTGACTGTTCTCGCAAAACCCTAACTGTGGTTCAGATGAAATTGAAACTTGTTGCTCAAGCCTCTTGGATCAATCCATTGTTCCAAATGGATAAATATGGTATATTAGAGACCCTCAAATCATGTCTTGAGGTTTTGGTTCATGATTTGTCCCAAAAGTCAACTTAGGGGTGAATTAGGTCAAGAAACCCTAATTCCTGATTTTTGATGTATGCATCCCTTGAGGCCAAATTGACTTGATGATTGGGTCCATGAGGTTCCATGGAGTATATTAGGATATGATTTGAAGCATTGGCTCATGCCCAGAGGACAATTTCCATCTGGAGGCCCTAGTCGACCAAACCCTAATTTGGTGACACTGGCGATCTTGAAGCTTGATCCACTTAGAAGGGAGCAACCTTGTGCTTAATCCTTGAAGTGGGAGTCCTCTTGATCCATTGTGGATGTTTGAGAGGTTTAGACAAGTTGAAGATCATGTCATTCCTTGATTGATCCTTTGTCTAAGAACTCTGAGAGGGCTTGAAACCCTAAGTTTGATTATGGTGAATGCTCAACAATTCCTTAAGGAGATTGATGAGGCGTAAAGGTACATCCATATTGTGATGATGATTTGCACAATGATGGGAAATCTTAGTGGTCAAAATTTGGGGTATGACATGTAGCATCGGTTTTTATGACGCGACCACCACCGCATTTAGTGCTAGTTTTTTATTTCTATATTTATTCTATGAAGCTTAAAAGGAAGGGGGAGATATCTCAAACTAACCCTGCGTGCAAATGTTTTCTATACAAAGGGAAGCTGTTAACACCTAGAGTATCTATAGTAATCTATAGGAACCTTTATTTGCATATGTATCTTCTATTGAATTGCTTGGTTGCTTAAATCCATTTACTGTTGAATAGGGAAAGTTTCTCCTTTGGAAGGCTGAGGAAATGTTTTTGTTGTTTTTGGGTTTTCTATTGTTTTTGGGAAGGTACTGGACCTAAAGTTTTTTATTAGTGCGCTCGCTAAGATTTCACAATCTTATGCCTACGTATTCCCGTAAAGAGACTTCGGGAAATTAGATCGTTCGTAGTTCCTCCTATTCTATGGGAGGAAAAATGTTTGGCGTCTTGTTCAAAGCCCAAGATTGAAGCTAAAAGAGTATTTGTATCTTGTTCAAAGCCCAAGATTGAAGCTAAAAGTGTATTTGTGTCTTGTTCAAAGCCCAAGATTGAAGCTAAAAGTGTATTTTTGTCTTGTTCAAAGCCCAAGAATGAAGCTAAAAGTTTGTGTCTTGTTTAAAGCCCAAGATTGATGCTAAAAGTATGTACCTTGTTTAAAGCCCAAGATTGAAGCTAAAAGTTTGACTGAGAGAGAATTTGTCATCTTTAAAGGGAGATATCTCACCTATTCATCACAAACATTGAGTAGTTGATTATAAAGGAAGTTGCTTTAACTGTGATGTGTGGAATCCAGCAATGCCACGTCTTCCTTTATAAGTTTTTGAAATGTCATGAAGGAAGAAACTTTAACTCAGTGTAGAGCAATGCCACTTTTTTCTTTATGAATATTTTCATGCTAAGAGAGGGACATTGACTTGGATGTGTAGTATCCAGAGGTTTGCCACTTACGTCACTTAGATGAAAGAGAACGTTAGCCATGATAAAGGAGGGAATCCAACTTGGATTTTGAATCAACAAGTGTGCCACTTACATCAATTATCTAGAAAAAGGTTTTTGGTTGTCCGTTTTGAAATGTGATGTATAAAGGATATATCCTCCTATAGAGAGGACTCATGGTCTCATCTGTGGGGATGATGGATTTTATACCTTGAGAAAAGCCCAAGGTTGAAGCTAAAAAAGTTGAAAACTGACTCAACTGGGAGAATAATATATCTATCTTGTACAAAGCCCGTGATTGAGGCTAACTTGGAAAATCATTATATGAAGCCTAAGAGGAGGTTGACTCTTACTGAGGATTCTTTAAATCTAGGAGAAGTTCTAGACTATTTTTGAGGAATCAAAGGGGAAACTAACTCTTGTTGGGGAATTAGAGAAGAGTTGAATTATCAGATGCCATGACGCATTGATACTTTTGGGGATTTGTTGATGGTAACACGGTTTTGGCTGGGGATCTTAAAGTGAAAACCAAACCTTGTTGAGGGTTAGGAGAGACTTAAAAAGGATAAGCTTGAATGCCTTAGAGGCTTTGACTCTTCTGGGGGTTGGTGTACTGATAGAGATGACTAGGATTTATCCTATGCTTTTAGGAAGCCTGAGGGTCCTTGTATGAAGCCCAAGATGAGGCTGGGGATGCTTCTAGGAAGCCTGTAGGTCCTTGTATGAACACCAAGAGGAGGCTAACTGTTGAGACTTTCCAAGTCTAGGAAGAGTTCAAGAAAGGTTTCACCGGGAAATAATCCTTTCTTTGAACTGTTCCAGGGTTAAAGGGATTTAAAGAAGAGGTTTCATCGGGAAATAATCCTCTTTTTAATGAAGTGTTTCATGGTTGACCAAATTGAACAAAGCCCAAGAGGAGGCTATCTCCTGGGGAGATTCATTGTATGATGCCCAAGAGGAGGTAATAATGCTTGGATAAAGCCCAAGAGAAGCCTAGGGAACTAGTTCTTTGAACTAAGTTGGGATTGAAGGGATCCTATTGTTTGAACTAGTCTAAACTAAGGATGCTTTGAATGCTAAGAGGAACTTAACAAAATATTTACAAGTATATATACATACATATGAACAAGTATATAAACAAGTATGAATTAAATTGAACAAAATGGTGGGTCTTATTCTCTGGATAGAAGCCCAAGTGTATTGTGATTGATCAAATGTTTTCTTCAAGATTGGATTAGGGTTTTGAAGAAATCGAAGAAAGTTTTGAATTTTGAAGATGACTTGATCTCAAGTAGGAGAGAAATAAAGGTGTTGGGTCTTACACTCAAGATAGTGGCCCAGGTGATTATTTGTATCCTGTATAAAGCCCAGGATGAATGAGGCTAAAAGATTTCTATTTACAGAAGGGTGTTGGGTATTACACTCTATTAGAGCCCCAGATGGTTATTTAAAACAAAGTTATGTATAAAGAGATGGGACTTACACTCCTAACAGAGGCCCAAATATTGTTGTGAAAATAGTGACCGCACCGTGATTTTGAAAAGTGCGATGGGACTTATATTATAGCAAAGGCCCAGAGATTGGTTTATTTACAAAGAGGGTTGGGTCTTGCACTCTAATAGAGGCCCAAGTGTATTGAAATGAAGTTTGAAAGATTGAATCAAAGTGAAACCCTAATTTCATTTTTTAAAGGTATTTTTCAAAGAAATTCAATAAAAAATGATACAAATATCAAATAAAATCATTAATCATGTTATAAACAATGATTAAGGTTTATGAAAAAAAAGTATTTTATTCACATGGATATTTAAAATCATTTTGTTTTTAAAAATCAAGAAAAAGAAATCATTTTAAAAACGTTTAAAATAATTTAAAATAATATTTTTAAAAATATATTAAATAAAAATATTTTTGTGATTATTTTGGGTGAATAAAATATTTAAATTTGTAAGTGATTTTTGTGCCAAAATTCATTTAAAAATAATTAAATTTGATTTATAAAAATAATTATTTAAAAATAATATGAAAAATGTTAAAAATATAGGAAATATGAAAACAAATACTGAAAAGTATAAAAAATGGCATGGGTGGGTGTTGAACCTACGCCCTAACACACAAACACACTAGAAAACACACGCTGCAACCACTGGGGTGGTGATACATCCGTGTATCAAACCACCCCAATAAATATATAAGGGTGACTTGGTTTTAGGCCTGGCCAAAGGCGCCATGTCCTGGTTCTTGCCCAAGGGAGGCCAGGTTTTGGTGGTTTTGCAAGAAGGCCATAACTTCTTCATTTCTCCATGAAAATGGATGAAATAAAGATGGATCCTACCTAGAATTTCATGAGGAATCCAATGGATGAGCAAACTGCCATTCATAACCATCATCAAAATTTCGGGTATTCCGATATTTAATCCTCTTCCACCCCGAATGCCCAAATACCTTCGTCATTCACACCTTCGGGTCCAAAAAGATTAAATAGGGGCATCTGTCATACCCCAAATTTTGACCACAAAGATTTCCCATCATTGTGCAAATCATCATCACAATATGGATGTACTTTCATGCCTCATCAATCTCCTTAAAGATGGTTGAGCATTCACCACAATCAAGAATTAAGGTTTCAAGCCCTCTTAGAGCACTTAGACAAAGGATCAATCAAGAAATGACATGATCTTAAACTTGTCTAACCTCTCAAACACCTATAAAGGATCAAGAGGACTCCCACATCAAGAATCAAGCACAAGGTAACAACATTCTAGGTGGATCAAGCCTCAAGATCGCCAGTGTCACCAAATTAGGGTTTTGGTCGACCAAGGCCTCCAGATGGAAAATTTTCCTCTGGGCATGAGCCAATGCTTCAAAGCATAACCCAAGATACTCCAAGGTACCTCATGGACCCAATCATCAAGTCAATTTAACCTCAGGGGATGCATTTACCAAAAATCAGGAATTAGGGTTTCTTGACCTAATTCACCCCTAAGTTATTTTTGGGACAAAACCTGAGCCAAGACCTCAAGATACGATTTGAGGGTCTCAAAAACACCACATTGATCCATTTACAACAATGGATTAACCCAAGAAACTTGATTCACAAGTTTCAATTTCATCTGGACCACAATTAGGGTTTCTAGGAAAAAAGTCAACTGTGCCTTTGACTTTTGACCAAGACACTCTCCCAAACCATGTGACATGATTCAATACACCCTATAACACCTATGGAATCCATACATTAGGTTTGATTTAGGTCAAGGACTTGATTTCACAAAGGATCGCACGGTTTGGATTTCATCCGATAAAAAGTCAACTGTGCACAAAATCAAGTTTGACTTTTTGGGATTTTCCACAAATATGGTTCCCTTAAGTAAAAAAAAATGTTAATGTACGATATTGATCATCATCCATCAAGAAAACTCAAGAAAAAGTGAGGTTTCTTGCAAAAGGGGCAACCTTGAGAAACCAAAATTTTTCTAAGTTATGGAATAAAAGTGGTTTTGGTACCAACTTCCAAGGACCATAACTTGAGATCCAAGCAACCATTTTGGGTGATCCAAATCTGGATTTGTAGGTCTTACTACACTCTACAAAAGCTTCAACTACCTCCAACTCCAATTCTTTATGGATTTTAAGTTATGGAGTGATCAAAATGAAAAAAACATGAAAATGACACTTTTTCCAACACTTAGTGAAAATCTGCCTAAGTTACTAGCCTTGAACATCAATGTTCATGAGGATTTTTCAGTTGGATCCAAATAGTTTCAAAATAAACTACGATCACAAATGTTTTGTATCATATGGGGGCTTTCTAAAAAGCACAAGAGCCTCCCATAACTCAACCTGAGCAGGGAGATATGAATCCCTCAAAATCACCATTCCCAACTGTCTTGGACAAGGCAGATTTTGGCAGACTTTGACATTTTGCTCAATTTGGAAAAATTGAACAACTCCAAGCCTTGTCATCCATTTGGACACATCTGAAGATAAAACAAAAGGAGAATGATCTGATCCCCAAGCCTCCAAAGTCCAAGAATCTACATTAGCCATAACAAACCTAGAAAGGCTAAAAAGGTGCCAAGACTCCAATTTTGTTTCAATGCATTTAATGGATACAACAAGGTGGCATGGACTGAAACATTCCTAACTAAATGAGTCAAGGATCAGCACTAAATCAAAGGATCATAGGCATGTGCCCTAACCTCAAGTCAATGGTTAGAGGAGACTTGGGATTCCTTTTGCTCAACATTGGCCAAAGGCCTGCTGCAGCTTCCAATCACTATTGCTTGCAAAACAAACTTGTTCTTCTATAAATAGAGCTCATTTGTGCTCAGTTTGAGTACACCAAAGCACTACAACACTTGCTTTCCTCAAAATCTCTTTCTTTAGGCCAAAATGCCTTCTTTTGCAAGGTATCTCTGAGTTTTTGAGTTAGAGAGCAATTCCACCATAGCTCATGATCCAAACACCTCTAATATGTTGTATCTAAGCTGTTCAAACACTCACTTGTGACCCGAAACATCAAAATCACAAAGTCCACTTCCAAAACCTCAAAATTGGACTTTTCTGCATTTTTCAAGCCATGTCTTGATTCAGTCACTTCCAAAACCAAACAAAGCCTCAAACACACTCCAAAATATCATCCTCAAACTTTCCCAAATGGTTCCCCTCATCTGGAACACCATTTGAGAGAGTTGCATATTGGTCACTTTTGCCCCTTTTGCAAGAAAGTGCCACAACTTATTCCTGAGAATTCCAGCTGGTTCTAATCATTCTAAAAGCTTCTAAGGGATCAATTAAGAGTGTCCAAAGTGTAACACCCCAATTCCCTTCGCGAATAAATAATACAAATATAAATCAGAGTAATTAAAAAATTATTTTTCCGACAGAAAACAGGGATGTCACACTTAAAGAAAGAAAACACAATCCCTGCTCATTTATTTGATACATAACACAAAATGGAGCAAACCTCAAAGGGCAATTTTTTCCAACAAAATGAAGTTCAATTATGGAATAAAGCGGAAGATCCATAACTGACTTGTTTTACAAATAAATTATTTTCTAACGTCAAAATATATATACAACAGTAATACAATTATAAATCTAACAAAGGTATACATATATAACATTATCGTTCCCCGACTCCCGTGCTACGTATCAGAGCAGACACCAAGACCGACAAAAGAACGGAGGGCTAATCTTCACAAAAGCCTCCAAGACTACAAATCTGCAACTACTATATAGAGCAGCAAACCACAGCAGAAGGGTGAGAAATAACAACTAAATCAAGATTGCATACTAATATGCAAACACACATTCAAACACAAGTATAAGTCATCTCACCCAAGCCATCATATACTAACACATAGAGCATGCCACAAATACAAAATATATCATACAAAATCCAACCACAATTATGACATATGGAACCACACCACCTCATCACCACAACATATAGCATATAACAATTATCCCCACATAACCGCATGTTCACACCCAATACATATGTCTATGCATAAAACATATCATTCATAACCAATGCATTTAACATGAATGCATATCAATTCACCAATCCAATCACAAACTCAACACATAATTACTCCATTCACAAATACATATCAATCATGCACAATCCATTTAACACCAATGCATATCACACAAATGCATATCACAATTTCTCACACATAATCAATCCATTCATGATTTATGCAAATGCACAGAGACCGACACAACGACTCTATGCAATGCATATGCGGTACCATCCATCCATTATTTCTCATCACTAGTTCACTCAGGAACTCTGCTGGAATCATCGCTCATTACTTAATATAACTCCCCGTCGGGCATACGATGTTCCCCGTCGCTCACACCCCACACGGGCACACGACGTTTATAGATCGCTCACACCCCACACGGGCACACGACCCGATCACTCACACCCCACATGGGTACACGATGGTCTATAATCATCACTCACACCCTACATGGGCACACGACGTTATAGCAGATTCCCTCTGGAACCAATCCGTCGCTCACACCCAACATGGGCACACGACGTTTATGGATCGCTCACACCCCACATGGGCACACGATCCGATCGCTCATACCCCACATGGGCACACAATCGCACAAGATGCATATCATGATGCTTGACACACAAGAACTCATGACGATCAAATGCATCTTCACACATATCTGCAACCATAATCATGCATATATTTCAACTCATCAATTCCATACATTCACAATTCAACCACATGAATTAATCAACATCATCACATTCATGTATTGCAAATCAATTAAAACAATGCATTTCAAACCATAAAGGCCACCAAACAACATACATTGAAATTTCACATAAACAATGCACTTCATCACAAGCCATAGACCACCACAATCATATCATCACAATTCTTTGCACAAGAGATTCACATATCAGATGCTACCCACAACACATCATAACAACATACAATATCACACAATGAAGTCAAAACCAAAACAACACATCAAATACACACGCAGTTAAAATGGTAAAAGATGACAAAACAACACCTTTCCAAATTACCGGCATAATTAAATCGAGCAACAATCTCAAAACCATTTTAATTAGCAAGAACAACTCAAAAGCTTCCTAACGCACCCAACAGCGCCACAATCTGACTTACGAATCAAAAGTTATGAAGGAAACAAAATTGCACAAACAGCCATGTTCGCTAGGCAAACCCTCTTGCGAGTATTCGCTACCACCTTCGCTAGGCAAATGTCCAGCGAACCCACTATCAGATAAAAATAGACACAAAGTTCGCTAGGCGAACCCCTTGGCGAACCAAGGCAGCAACAACCAGAACCAAAAAGATACAAAGTTCGCTAGGCGAACAACGTTAGTGAACTCTCGCTGACCTTCGCTAACTGGTTCGCTAGGCGAACCCACGAAAACTCATTCGCTACTGCTTCGCCCCAGGTTCGCTAGGCGAACCAAGGAAAACCCAAAATTCTTCAGCGTTGTTTTGAAGTCCAAAAATCATATTTTCTCCACCAAAACATTTCCAAACCAACACATAGCAATCAAAACATAACCCAAGCATGGTAACAAGTATTCTACAGCATTTACACCGATTTTCAACCGTGAAAACATCGATTTCTCATCATTTTTCCCATTTCCAACCTAGAATCAAAAGCTATGGAAAGACAAGAAAATATACAAACATACATATACATATACATATACAAGCAGGATATAATCGAAACTTCTCACCCTTACCCGATTAATCGCGCTCGAAATGGAGTTCTCTTCGATTTTCCTCTTCTCCTCTTTTTCCCTTCCTCTTCCTTTCTTCCCTTCTCTTTTCTTTCTCTTCTTTTTCTTTTCTCTCTTTTTCTCTCCACTTTCTATTTTATATAAATATCTAATCCTCTAAAAAGACTATTTTACCCCTCAACTCAAATATCTCGCAACCGCTCTCAAAACGCGATAAAACATAAACAATGATGAAAAATAATATATTTTCAAATAAAAGTCAGAAATAAAATAATATAATAATAAAATAATCAAAACGACTCAATTAAATAAAACTAACTAAAGCTGGGGCGTTACAATTCTCCCCCACTTAGACATTTTCGTCCTCAAAAATATACTGAGACGAACAGCCCCGGACAATACTCACGCCACTCCACGAATAACACAAACTGACAACCCAACGTGCTAACAGCAACCACAACAACGACACGACAACGAAGACAACTACAACGACAAGATGCAAAGCCCATACAATGCACTTGACGACCAACCTACAACGCAAAGACAACCAAGTTACGAACACACACAGGTTCACTCTCGAACCGAAACACAACAAGAGCATAAAGTTCCACGACCCAACAATATTACAACAATGCTACGATTCACCAATCGAACATACAACCAAAACATCCATCTATATAGTAGCCCATGAATAATATTTAAACCTTCCACTTAACACGTCCATTCTGAAACGTCCCATAGTCTCATCATTCCCACATGTTTCCAATGTTCAACCTATGACCTCTTATTAGCCACACACTCAAATACAAAATGTGCCACTTCACGCTTCCGCTGCACACTCTAATTACTCGAAACCATCAAGTCTACCAATCTCACGTCCAAAGTCTAACTCTTTCTCATATCTGCCAAAAATCACTGTTCACTTTTAATATACCCAACTTCACACTCTACTGTGTTACCTCACACACCAGACACAAATCTCCGAACTGCTCAAATAATTTTAATTCTCTGACCATCAAAACAGACATGCATAACAACTTTCGATTTAACTTATCACGCACGACACTAACTTTTCCCAAAGATAATCCAATCCAAATTCATAACTCGTCACGAATTCCAGCCCTCCTCGTTGTCTCATACTCTATTCCTTCAGACCAAACAAGTACTCAATATTCTCGTGATTACCAAACACTTCAAACCCAGAACCATAAAGATAATACCTCCAATTATTCCAACACAATACCACCGCAACCAATTCCGAATCCATAATAATATAGATCCTTTTATAAATCCTCAATTGTCGTAAAGCATAAGCCATGACTTTACCCTCTTGCATTACCACGCTGACTAAACTCATCAAAGACACATCACAATACCCCACAACCGGTTTATTAGGATCACACAAAATCAAAGCTAAAACCGTAGACAACTTCTACTCCAGCTCACCAAAACTTACTCACAACGAACATCCAAACAAACGACTCACCCTTTGCAAGTCAACTGAGATACCAGAAGTATGAACTTAACAAAGTCTTCCATAACCTGTAATAACAACCAACTGAGTCCAAACATTTCTAATCTCCTTAACCAACTTCGGAGTCTCTCATGTAGAACTACATCTACTTCCGATGGATCCATTAACCATACTCTCATCTGAAATAACATTTCCAAGAAACTAACCCTTTTCAACCAAAATTATCACTCGAATAACTTAGCATAAAACTTCGTCTCTTTTCAACACTTGTAATTCAAATCTCAAACACTTTACTCGTTCTTCCTCTGAGTTTATAACAAATCCGAATATCCTCAATTAAAACCACTACGAACTTATCCAATTAAATATGGAAGATACGATTCCCCTACTCCGTAAACATTAGAGACGCATTACTAACACCAAATACCATCACTGTACGTTGTAATTCCCAACCAAAATCCAAAAGATATAAATCCTTAAAGCTTTTGCAAAACTTTTCACTGGGTAACTGGTTACTCACATACTAGCTTAATCGAGTAAATAACAACCTATTCTGAGGATAACAAACCTAACCAGTCACATTAAATCGATCAAAGCCTCAACTCACACAATTCACCACTCTTATCAAACATTCCAAACAATTGTAATTTCAATCAAACTCAACCAAACCATTCCAATCATCTATTCCCGAGAGTGGACACTTATTCTCAATCGTTACCTTATTCAACTGTCATTAATCCATACCCAATTTTTTTCTTCTCTTGACCGTCCAATCCCACAAATTCCAACTTGTATCAACGACCAACCAAAAAGAATTCTCAAACGCGATGTTACATCCACCCACAAGGGTTTCCTCACAATTTCTATTAATGCCTTAAAACTCCAAAGGCTCCGAACTCACCAGAACTCTAAGTTTTTGCTTCCCATAGTCTCAATACCATTATACTTGTTATTCCATTCTATCATCCTTCCTTTTGTTACCAACAATACTGGAGCTCTCTAAGACAACACCTTAATGTTCCATCCAAAAACACATCTGAAAACTATGCCCAACTGACGGACATCACTGTGACTTCCTGCCAATTCCCAAAACACTACCATCGCAGACAAAACGAACATCTTATTCCTATCTACTAAGAGTTTCCTACTTACTTAGCAGATATAAGCCTCAACTATTCACCTTCGTCCAATTAAGTTCAATCTCTACTCTCTGAGAAGCAGTCCTTCAATAAAACCCAATCATTCTCTCTCCATGACTTCCCAACTGGACCAACATACCAAAACCTCTAATCCATTTCATCTTCCGATATTAGCATCTTCATCGACTCATCAAAACAATCCGTAATCATTTCCTTAATTTCCAAACAACTCATTTCCCACACTATCAAAGCCGGAAAGACACGTCTATTCCATCCAACATAATTCACATCTGCTATCAACAAGAGATTAAGGGTGATCAGTTCCTCAATTTGTCAATAGACAGCCGACAATCATGATGGGGTATAAACCATCTTTACCAAACTATAATAGCATTCCTTACATCTCTTGCACAAAACTAACTAAGGCACCAATCCTTAGTCGACATAAACCTTACCTCCGTATTCCTTCCGAAATCGGAAACCACACTGTCCAAAGAGCACTTACAATCTTGCAATTCACAACACACTGAGCCAACGCTCCACACCTGAAGCAACTTGGAGAAGTACCAGCTTCTCCCCCACTTATCTCAATCTAAATCCTGCAGACAAAGGACTAGAAAAACCAGAAAGTACTGACAGTGTTCCACACACATATCACGTACTAAGAAACAAACAACACCGACAGTATTCAATTGTCACACCAACAGACTCAACAACTTGGCCGGATGGACCGACCTGCTCTGATACCACTAATGTAACACCCCAATTCCCTTCGCGAATAAATAATACAAATATAAATTAGAGTAATTAAAAATTTATTTTTCCGACAGAAAACAGGGATGTCACACTTAAAGAAAGAAAACATAATCCCTGCTCATTTATTTGATACATAACACAAAATGGAGCAAACCTCAAAGGGCAACTTTTTCCAACAAAATGAAGTTCAATTATGGAATAAAGCGGAAGATCCATAACTGACTTGTTTTACAAATAAATTATTTTCTAACGTCAAAATATATATATATATAACGGTAATACAATTATAAATCTAACAAAGGTATACATATATAACATTATCGTTCCCTGACTCACGTGCTACGTATCAGAGCAGACACCAAGACCGACAAAAGAATGGAGGGCTAATCTTCACAAAAGCCTCCAAGACTACAAATCTGCAATTGCCTCATAGAGCAGCAAACCACAGCAGAAGGGTGAGAAATAACAACTAAATCAAGATTGCATACTAATATGCAAACACACATTCAAACACAAGTATAAGTCATCTCACCCAAGCCATCATATACTAACACATAAAGCATGTCACAAATACAAAATATATCATACAAAATCCAACCACAATTATGACATATGGAACCACACCACCTCATCACCACAACATATAGCATATAACAATTATCCCCACATAACTGCATGTTCACACCCAATACATATGTCTATGCATAAAACATATCATTCATAACCAATGCATTTAACATGAATGCATATCAATTCACCAATCCAATCACAAACTCAACACTTAATTACTCCATTCACAAATACATATCAATCATGCACAATCCATTTAACACCAATGCATATCACACAAATGCATATCACAATTTCTCACACATAATCAATCCATTCATGATTTATGCAAATGCACAGAGACCGACACAACGACTCTATGCAATGCATATGCAGTACCATCCATCCATCATTTCTCATCACTAGTTCACTCAGGAACTCTATTGGAATCATCGCTCGTTACTTAATGTAACTCCCCGTCGGGCATACGATGTTCCCCGTCGCTCATACCCCACACGGGCACACGACGTTTATGCATCGTTCACACCCCACACGGGCACACGACCCGATCGCTCACACCCCACATGGGCACACGATCGTCTATAATCATCGCTCACACCCCACATGGGCACACGATGTTATAGCAGATTCCCTCTGGAACCAATCCATCGCTCACACCCCACATGGGCACACGGCGTTTATGGATCGCTCACACCCCACATGGGCACACGATCCGATCGCTCACACCCCAAATGGGCACACGATCGCACAAGATGCATATCATGATGCTTGACATACAAGAACTCATGACAATCAAATGCATCTTCACACATATATGCAACCATAATCATGCATATATTTCAACTCATCAATTCCATACATTCACAATTCAACCATATGAATTAATCAACATCATCACATTCATGCATTGCAAATCAATTCAAACAATGCATTTCAAACCATAAAGGCCACCAAACAACATACATTGAAATTTCAGATAAACAATGCACTTCATCACAAGCCATAGACCACCACAATCATATCATCACAATTCTTTGCACAAGGGATTCACATATCAGATGCTACCCACAACTCATCATAACAACATACAATATCGCACATTGAAGTCAAAACCAAAACAACACATCAAATACACACAGTTAAAATGGTAAAAGACGACAAAACGACACCTTTCCAAATTCCCGACATAATTAAATCGAGCAACAATCTCAAAACCATTTTAGTAAGCAAGAACAACTCAAAAGCTTCCTAACGCACCCAACCGCGCCCCAATCCCACTTACGGATCAAAAGTTATGAAGGAAACAAAATTGCACAAACAACCATGTTCGGTAGGCGAACCCTCTAGCGAGTATTCGCTACCACCTTCGCATGGCAAATGTCCAGCGAACCCAATATCAGATAAAAATTGACACAAAGTTCGCTAGGCGAACCCCTTGGCGAACAAAGGCAGCAACAACTAGAACCAAAAAGATACAAAGTTCGCTAGGCGAACAACGTTAGCGAACTCTCGCTGACCTTCGCTAACTGGTTCGCTAGGCGAACCCGCGAAAACTCATTCGCTACTGCTTCGCCCCAGGTTCGCTAGGCGAACCAAGGAAAACCCAAAATTCTTCAGCGTTGTTTTGAAGTCCAAAAATCATATTTTCTCCACCAAAACATTTCCAAACCAACACATAGCAATCAAAACATAACCCAAGCATGGTAACAAGTATTCTACAGCATTTACACCGATTTTCAACCGTGAAAACATCAATTTCTCATCATTTTTCCCATTTCCAACCTAGAATCAAAAGCTATGGAAAGACAAGAAAATATACAAACATACACATACATATACATATACAAGCAGGATATAATCGAAACTTCTCACCCTTACCCGATTAATCGCGCTCGAAACGGAGTTCTCTTCGATTTTCCTCTTCTCCTCTTTTTCCCTTCCTCTTCCTTTCTTCCCTTCTCTTTTCTTTCTCTTCTTTTTCTTTTCTCTCTTTTTCTCTCCACTTTCTATTTTATATAAATATCTAATCCTCTAAAAAGACTATTTTACCCCTCAACTCAAATATCTCGCAACCGCTCTCAAAACGCGATAAAACATAAATAATGATGAAAAATAATATATTTTCAAATAAAAGTCAGAAATAAAATAATATAATAATAAAATAATCAAAACGACTCAATTAAATAAAACTAACTAAAACTGGGGCGTTACACAAAGCATCAAACAACTTCTGGCATAAGGAACTTGGCAGATAGCACAAAAAGCTCTAAGAGGTAAGTGCATGACAACTTGAACTCTTTGAATTATGCATTCCTTTTATGTCCATTGATCATAAACATCTCATACATGTTGTATATGTTGTGTTTTAACCAATTTGCCATGTAATTCTTGCCTGTACCATGAGATAACATAGAACATGCAAAAATAGGCCTATTTCAAAACCACTATCGAATTTTGAGAAGGAAACATTTTCTGAAAGTTTCAAGGGTACCATTGGATTCCTCATGAAATTATAGGTCAGATGCACCTAAATTTTACCCTAATTCATAGAGAAATGAGAAAGTTAGAGGCTTCACGAAAATTGCCCAAAAGCTTGCCTTGCCCAGACCTAGAAACAAGGCATGCCTTATGAATTGATGGGGTGGTTTTGATAGACGGATGTATCACCACCCCAGTGGTAGTGCGCATGTGTATTTCGCTTGATGGTCGTGGGTTCAAATCCCACCCAGCCCATTTTGCCATTTTCTTTGTTTTTGCTATTTTTTTTCATATTTTCATGTTTTTGTTAATTAATTGAAAAATTAATTACTCTCTCAATTTTAATTATTTTTTATTGATTATTTTTTTGAAAATTCACAAAAACATTAAAATATTTTATTCCATGAAAATTTCACAAAAATATTATTTATTTCATATATTTGGTATTTTGTAAAGAATTATATTTTTATTTGTTTTTAAACATTAAAAATATTGCTTTCTCTTGGTTTTGCAAAATTCAAATGATTTTTAAAACATCCTATGAATGAAACATGATTTTCCAAATATAAATCCAAAATCACAACCTTTTTCTTCACATATTTGAATATTTTAATTGAATTTTTATTCAATTAAAATACATTTTAAAACCAAAAATTAGGGTTTTGATCACTATCACCCTAACAAATCTTTTCAAACATTGTGGGCCTCTAATAGAGTGTAAGACCCAACCCCCTTTATAAATATAAATAATTTTGGGACTCAGTCATTGTATAAGTCCCACTGTGTTTTCAAAAATCTCGGCGCGATTGTCTCTTTTCAAAACATTTTCATCTGGGCCTACCCTTGTGTTGTAAGTCCCATCTCTTTTCTTTTTCAAACCTTTGGGCCTCTCCTTGAGTTGTAAGACCCATCCCTCTGTATAGAAAACCTCTTTGGGCCTTAGTCATTGTATAAGTCTCAGTATAGTTTACAAAACAACGGTACGATTACTGTTTTTCATCTGGGCCTCTCCTTGAGTATAAGCCCAACAATCTTTTCAAAAACAACTTCCCTCTTGATTTAGGTTCAAATCCCTAGTTGTTATCAAAACTCTCTTTAATTTCTTGAACAACTAACCATACAGCTGTTACAATGGAAGCTTGCTCGCCTGTAAGTTTTTATCATTTTTCATTTACTTGCTTTCATATATATATATATATATATATATATATATATATATATATATATATATATATATATATATATATATATATAATTTATTGCTTGAAGCTTGCTCACCTGTAAGTCCTTCTTTCATATCCTTTTAAATACATGTCATATATCAACTGTATATATACTTGTATATTTGCTTAGAGTTTTCCCCGACAACTAGGTCTATGAAAGCACCTATTGGTTTGATAAATTTTGGTAAAACACATTAATGATAAAGATGAATAAATTTGGACTGAACAAAGATGTCGAAGAAGATGTCATAACCTAAAGTCATGACATTCTGAAGTACTGCACTGATTTAGCAAGTGGATAATGCGCATGGATCAAGGACTGAAGATTGAAGCCCAAGAAAGCAGAAGACACTATAAATAGAAGACTTAGACCTAGATTTCTATATCCCTTTCGTACGCCTGTTGTAACCTTGTTTTCTTGCGTAAGAAACAAGGGTTTAGGGTCTTGAAAGTCGTTGGCTTTCTAGGTTGTAAGTCTCCCTTTGTATCAGTTGATACATTGTGGTAGACATAGGTTTCACACATATCCATAAGCCTTGAGGTATTGGATTGTGTATTGTTATTGGATAAAGCTTTTAAGCAAATCCGAGGTAGCTTGTTTGTCAAGTATGCTTGACAGATTTCTTTATTGATAGGGATGATGTAGAAATCACAGTTGGTGATTAAGGGAGGTGAGTGGGGTATCTCGTATCAGGGTTCTAAACGTTTCAGTTTAACCTTGGTAAAGATGTTCATGGGAGATGTTAGGGATAAAGTTGTAAACATGGGAGTTTAACTTTGTAACAGTCTACACGCTAGTGAAGTCTTCTTCCTGGATTGGTATCCCCCAGATGTAGGTGAGTTGCACCGAACTGGGTTAAAAATTACTGTGTTCTTTATCATTCTGCAGATTTATGTTTTCTGTTAGGGTTCATGATAAACATGTTGGATCAGATGTCGTGACATCTGTGATGGTGCAGTTCTGATATTCAAGGTATCAGTCTGTTGTTATGCCTCCAAGTTTAAATGATTATCTAGCACACTGTCTTGACATGTGTTGGGACATCTGCTGTCTGCATAGGCCAGAATTTCAATTGGTATCAGAGCAGACATCCTGTCTGGTTCTGGATGAGACTTTGGGAGATACTTTCAGGCATTTAAACAAGGAGGAGTTTGAAGATCAGATCAATTAACTCAGACATACTCAAGGGTATTAATGGATGAGATGGATGTTCTGGATCGAAGGGAGCAACCCGGAGGTTGTTCATGTTGCTGAGGAGATTCTACAACAACTACAGGAGAAGTGGCTAGTTCTTTTGTTGGTGTGTCTTATAAGATGTTGTGACATCTTATTAGGGCAAGCAGGATATGTTCCTTGGTGGTTCCGCTCCATGTGTTTCTGATGGAAGAGCTCTAGAATTATGGGATTCTGGAGTTATTACTGAAGACAGTTGGTGGAAGGTCTCAATCATCGGCCTCTATATTTGAATATATCTGCATTCTTTTATTCCAAAGTCGGGAGCGATGGAGTGAAGGAAGTTGTGGTCAGATATCTGGTATGATGACTTGGTACTTGGAAGCTTGGTTTCCTGGTGTAGTTTGGAGTCAATTGAAGAGGAGAGGAGTTGAGTTAAAGTTTATCAGGTTCTTGCTCTAGGAGTTTGATAAATGTTTGATCGGCTAGGTTGTCAAAGATACTTGAGAATTCTCTCAAGTCCACTCATAAAGGCATCTATTTCGTGTATCTGGAGTCTTCTAGTTACTCTTCTGACTAGAAGGTGTTTGTTTGAAACACGATCTGAAGAAAATGGAGTTGATTTATTTTCACCATCCAAAAACAGCAAGGAAGGATTCATCTCTCTTGACCCTAAGAGTGGATCCAATCTGATTGAAGAGTTGTTGAGGTAAATAAGACTTGTTCAGAGAAAGTCTTAGTTACTTGAGTCATGGGTGGCAGCCTTGGTATCTCAACATTGTCATTGAAGAAGATACTTGCAAAAAGATTGAATACTGTATAAGTGTTCATGACATGATCTGGTGGAGCTCAGCTACAGTAGTGAAGAAGGGTTATTGTACAAGGATTTAAGATCAATCGGTAGTTATGGAATCCACATGTATTTAATTGATTATCCTTGAAAGTCAAGATTGAGGATGTTCTGTCAGATGTTCTAACATCTTTTCATCAGAGGCTTGGAGAATCATAGGAGGGGTTCTGCATTCGCTCAAAAGTCTCCTAGGTGTTGACCTGGGATTATTGGCTTAGCATCTGTTCCTGGAAAGTATTGTGAATGACTTGTCCAGATGGTGATGCTGTTGAATATGGAGATGGAAGACTATGAAGACATCATAATCTTGATGGCTACAGCTTGGGTCAGTTTATTTTTGATCCAGGTGCTTTGGAGCATAGTATTTGCTCTGGTTGTAAAGGTCGAGGATAAGTGGCAGTTATCTCTGGCTTTCTACTGACGGCTCTACTAAGGGAAGTGGCATTCTTTGGTATTGCTATGGGGTAGTCTTGGACTACTTATTTTCTGAAGATTCAGACGTGGCAGGTTTGGAGTCTTTGGAGTTTCAAAGAAGGATGGAGGTTGTCTACTCATACTTGGTTGTTGAATCAAGTCTATGAGAGCATGGGACTCTTGTTCTGTTAAGGTAGGAAGTTATTTCAAGTGGCAGAAGGAGGAGCTAAATTCAACAACTAGATGTCATATCAGAATGTTCTGACATCTGGTTCAACATCAGAATCTCAATTGGTGAAGTGGCACATTAACTTAAGATAAGGTAATCTACAGGATTTAACAATATGCTTTAAAAAGATCGTTCTCATGGCAGTTTACGGGAGCTGCAGGAAGGAGAAGATGTTACATGTCCATGGCTTAGGGGGTCTAAGTGTGTTTACTATTGAGCAAGTGGAACATGTGACTTGAAGATCAAGTTTCATTGGTGGATCAGGATATCTTTGTGAGAGTTCTGACAAATGTGAAATAGTTCAAAATATGGCATTTGCCTGTTTTCATATGAGGATTCATGAAGGAGGTGATCAAACTGTGGCATTTGGTTGATCCCAGGAGTGGATTCGAAGAATCAAGATAATCAGAGTGTGGCAGATGGTTATTCTTGAGGATTGTCTTGGAACAAGTTATTCTTGGGCAGAAGGGTGATGAGTTAAAGACTCAAGGAGATTATTCTTTTTGAAGGTAGATGAGAGTTTATTTCTCTCTTTCTGGAGTTCTTATTCAAGCTGGTGGCGTAGTGTTGTTTGAAGATCTTCAGTGTGGATTACTATGCTGATAGTAAGTCTAGTGGTGGAGCATATCAAGAACCATGGTGTGTGGTGTCTTTTATGTGTGGAAGATGTCCAAACAGATGTTAGAACATCCTTGGGTTTGATATCCTTGGTGAAGGATTTCAGGTTCTGTGATGAACTGGTTACTTGCATCGTGTCCAAGAAGTGTCTACATAATCATCCGGGAGAATGATGGAGTAGAAGGGTTCCTTGGAAGGAGGGTGTAAGTGTTTGTGAAGACTGAAGTGGATCACGTGTTGATTGCTTGGAAGTCTGTTTCCTGAATGCGTTCAGAAGTGGAGATTCACCATAAATCAGAAGTATTCCATATTATCATACAGGAGAATGATACCAATGACTGTCTTGGATTGCGGGGTGTTTATCTCTAATGCTGGCCTGGTGAGGTCAATGGAAAATCTTGCATATGGCATTGGAGCCCTTGGAGCCAGTCATGCTAGCAGTGGATCAGTTTAGCAGTTGTGAAGTTCTGGAGCATGCATACGATAGCTGACATCGTTATAACAAACTAAGGGGCCTTGTGCGTCTCTTTGAGGAATGTGAAGCATTCTAGTTTAATTGGTTTGTGCCTCAAGCAGCTGGAGGTCTATACATGAGAATTCAAGAGGAGTTCGTGTGGTGTGTAGATGGTTGCAGGATGAGGGGGATCAACGGGACTTTTATCTTAAGCCAAGAGTTTGTTATGGTTGGTATACAAGTCCTCACGGGTAGCATGATGGTGATCATGTGTGAGTGATTATTATTTCTTGTCAGAGGGAACAATAAGAGAGTTGATGATTGCATTCAGCAGGTGTGTTGAACAGAGGGTGTGCTCTTGAAGACATGAAGATGCGTCTTATGTTTTCCAGTCATTAGCTTGGGTGTTCAGTGGAGGAGCACGAGTTACCTTAGTCAGGGGGAGAGGCCTCTTGATCTGAGATGAAGTTCCAGTTTGCATTTGTGTGTCAAGCAAACTGAGATGTCAAGATAACTTAACATTATAGTTGAAGATCCAGTTTGCATTTGTGCGTCAAGCAAACTGAGATGTCAAGATGGCTTGACATTATTGTTGAAGTTCCAGTTTGCATTTGTGCGTCAAGAAAACTGAGATGTCAAGATGGCTTGACATTATTGTTGAAGATCCAGTTTGCATTTATGCGTCAAGCAAACTGAGATGTCAAGGAAGATGTCTTGACATTAGAGTATTGTTGTAAGTTGTGGGAAACTTGGCATTGTATGCTGAATGGTTCTTATTGGGTGCGTAAGAATTATTGATGAGTTTGGGAGAATTTATTTTTCTCTGCATATTGTAATCACAAAATTGTGATGTTATTCATCAATACAGAAGTTTTCTTGAGGGACAATGTCTGACATGATGTCAGAACATTGTTAAGGACATGCTTGATGGGTAATAGGACTTTTGGTAGGTGGGTCGTGTATTATGCGCGTGCTAAACATGTTCATCGTTACTTGCATTATTGTTGGACGGTTTCCTTGAAAAAGAAACAGTCAAAATATTCTTAGCCGGTGCACATTGGGACTTAGGAAAGTTACAACCTTAGGGTAATAACTGCATTGAATTTCAACAGATCGTTACATTCGAAATGAAAATTCTTGGTTATTTAAGGATGTTTCTGGAGCAGGTTTCCTCATATTGTGGTACTCCTTGTGTTTCAGTCAAGATGTACTTTGTTCAAGTCTGGTTATGTGTTGGTTGGGTATGGGAATGTCTTGGTTTCTTTTGCCAATTTTTGGCTAAAAAGGGGGAGTATGAGTCACTATGTCAAGGGATTCAAGGGTTGTTCTTGCAGTTTCCTTGTAAGGATGATAAATAAGATGTTAACATCTTGTTTGTGTATTTGTTTCCTTTGTGTCTTGTGACCTGAGTTACATGCTTTATATGCTCAGATTCAAGAAGACTACAACTGATCTCTAGAGGGGGAGTGTATTTGAAAAAGATGTCCTATGTTTTTTTGGTTTCAAAGTTTTTACAAACTTCTTTAGAAGTTTCTATTGCCTGGACAGTTATATCAAATTCACTAATCCTGGTTTACTACTTTCCTCAAGAGTGGCAGGACCGTTCATTGGTTAAAGGGGAGCCAGAGTTATCTTCTTCCTCATGTAGATCAACACAGACTTGGTTTGCACAATATTCCAATCATAGCCGCCACTCAGGGTGAAGAGACGTTCAAAATGGGTTTTAGCCAAAATTTGTCAAAAGGGGGAGATTGAAAGCACCTATTGGTTTGATAAATTTTGGTAAAACACATTGATGATAAAGATGAATAAATCTGGACTGAACAAAGATGTCGAAGAAGATGTCATAACCTAAAGTCATGACATCCTGAAGTACTGCACTGATTTAGCAAGTGGATAATGCGCATGGATCAAGGACTGAAGATTGAAGCCCAAGGAAGCAGAAGACACTATAAATAGAAGACTTAGACCTAGATTTCTGTATGCCTTTAGTACACCTGTTGTAACCTTGTTTTCTTGCGTAAGAAACAAGGGTTTAGGGTTTTGATAGTCATTTGCTTTCTAGGTTATAAGTCTCCCTTTGTATCAGTTGATACACTGTAGTAGACATGGGTGTCACACATATCCATAAGCCTTGAGGTATTGGATTGTGTATTGTTCTTGGATGAAGCTTATAAGCAAATCCGAGTTAGCTTGTTTGTCAAGTATGCTTGACAGATTTCTGTATTGATAGGGATGATGTAGAAATCACAGTTGGTGATTAAGGGAAGTGAGTGGGGTATCTCGTATCAGGGTTTTAAACGTTTGATTTTAACCTTGGTAAAAATGTTCATGGGGTAGATGTTAGGGATAAAGTTGTAAACGTGGGAGTTTAACTTTCTAACAGTCTACACGATAGTGAAGTCTTCTTCCTGGATTGGTATCCCCCAGATGTAGGTGAGTTGCACCGAACTGGGTTAAAAATTACGTGTTCTTTATCATTCTGCAGATTTATGTTTTCTGTTAGGGTTCATGATAAACATGTTGGATCAGATGTCGTGACATCTGTGATGGTGCAGTTTTGATATTCAAGGTATCAGTCTGCTGTTATGCCTCCAAGTTTAAATGATTATTTAGCACAATGTCTTGACATGTGTTAGGACATCTGTTGTCTTAATAGGCCAGAATTTCAGTCTAGAACTAGGTAAAGCTAGTTGATCACTCTTTAATACAGTCAAAACTAGATCCCCATAGATTTCCAGATACAGTCTTGCCTTCTCTTGGGCCTAAACAATATGGAACAAAGAGAAAGGCATTATTCCCAGTGAAACTTTTCTCAGACTGTCACTATTAGAAATTGTCAAAGAAGTTCATTTCCCTTGAGAGGATTAATTCCTGGTGAAACCTCTCTTAAATTTCTTCAAACCCTAGAACTGTTCATTAAAGAAAGGATTATTCTCGGTGAAACTTTTCTTGAACTTTTCTTAGGTTTGGGACCCACAGGCTTCCTAAAAGCATCCCCGCCTCCTCTTGGGCTTTGTACAAGGACCCTCCGGCTTCTTAGAAGTTTTCATGCCTTATCATGGGCTTAATACAAGGACCCTGAATATCTCTTAAAGGTATAGGATAAAACTTAGTCATCCTTTGCTAGAGCAATCTTTCTTGAGTCAAAACCTCAGACCAATTTAGGGTTGATTCTCATCCCTTAAAGCCCTGCCTCCTCTTGGGCATCATACGAAGATAAACTCTTCCATACCAGTAGACTTGGACAATCTAAAACCTTCTTGGATCTCAAAGACCTTCTCAAGTTCCTTATAAGCATAGGAGAAACCCTGGTCATTTAATCAATCTCTAGTAGAGTTAAAACCCATGGGTTCTAAACCCAGTCTTTATCCTAAAAATTCCCCAGCCAGGGTCAGTTTATCACCAGCATAACATTATCCCAAATCAGAACCTCAAGGCATCTGATATCTCAACCCTTCTATAAACCCTCAGCAAGAGTTGATTCCCCATTTGGACCTGCCTCTGGACCTCAATAATCCTCAACAAAGATAGCCTCCTCTTAGGCTTTGTATAATGATTCTTCCTTCCCTCAGCATAGTCAGCCTCCTCTTGGATTTTGTACAAAGATTTTCCCCAGCTGAGCTAACCTTTTCAGACTCTCTTGTTGAGTCAATTACTTTTCAGACTCTCTTGTTGAGTCAATCACTTTTCAGACTCTCTTGTTGAGTCAATTACCTTTCAATACTCTCTTGTTGAGTCAACCCTTTTAGCCTTAATCTTGGGCTTTGTACAAGACAGATAAAAACACTCTCTTGTTAAGTCAATCTTTTTCAGCCTCCTCTTAGGCTTGGTATAATGATTTCCCCTAGCAGAAGTTAGCCTCCTCTTAGGCTGTGTATAAAGATTTCTCCAGCTTGTTCAGCCTCAATCTCGGGCTTCGTATAAGACACCATATAAGCACTCTCTTATTGAGTCAGTCATCTTTTTAGCCTCAATCTTGGGATTTGTACAAGACATATATAAGCTTTCTACAACAAAGTCAAAATCTTCGTAACCTTCTCTTAAGCTTTGGAAAAATATCTTCCCTAGCGGAGTCAATTCCTCCCAGCCTTCTTTTAGGTTTTGAGAAATAATATCCATAAGCCGAGTCAATCCTCTTTCAGCCTTAATCTTGGGCTTTGTACAAGACAGATAATACTCTCCAACAGAGTCAAAATCTTTTCAGCCTCAATCTTGGGTTTTGTACAAGACACCTAAAATATCCTTAGTCGAGTCAGTAAAGTCTCATTTTAGCCTCAATCTTGGGCTTTGTACAAGATAGATAAAGATTTCTTTCCCACAGAGTCAGTCTTCTTTTCAGCCTCAATCTTGGGCCTTGTACAAGACACATACAAACCCTCATCAGCGGAGTCAAAATCCCTTTTAGGCTCAATCTTGGGCTTTGTACAAGACATAAAAAATATTTCCCCAGAAAAGTCAACCTTTAGCCTCCTCTTAGGCTTTGTATAAATAATATTCCCCAAAGAGTCAGTCTCTTTTAGCCTCAATCTTGGGCTTTGTACGAGACATATATAAACACTCTCTTGTTGAGTCAGCCTTTTCCAGCCTCCTCTTAGGCTTTGTATAAGGAATTCCCCAATGGAGTCAATCAATCTCTTAGCTTCAACCTTGGGCTTTGATCAAGGCACACAAAAATCAACATCCCCTCAGAGGAAATAAAAAATCTCTGTAGGAAAACATTTCTTTGTGTTATCACATATCAAAACAGATAACTCAAAACAAACCTTAACCCCAGATAACTACTGTAAGTGGCACACTTGTTGATTCAAATATCCAAGATGTCGTCCATCTCTTATCCTGGTAAAACCCTCTCTTTCATCTAATTATTGTAAGCGGAAAGCCTCTGGAATATTTCATCCACGCCATTGTCCCTCTCTTAGCATGAAATCTCCTAAGGAAAAATGGCATTACTTTACACTGAGTTAAAGTTTTCTCCTTTAGGAAAAATCCCCTATAAAGGAAATTATGGCATTGCTGGATTCACATATCCCAGTTAAAGTAATCCTCCTTTATAATCAGTCACCCAACAGTTGTGATAAACAAACGAGATGTCTCCCTTTAGAGATGACAAATTCTCTCTCAGTCAAACCTTTAGCTTCAATCTTGGGCTTTGAACAACACACAAATACTTTTAGCTTCAATCCTGGGCTTTAAACAGGACACCAAACATCTTTTCCTCCCATAGAATAGGAGGACTACGATTGCTCTAATTTCCCTGTTTTTTTAAACGGGAATACGTAGACATAAGATTGCGAAATCTTAGCGAGCATACAAATTAAAAACTTTAGGTCCAGTACCATCATGCCAATCAAAAACTGAGGTCCAGTACCTTACCAAAATCATCAAAAACTCTCTCAACATTCCCAAATTTTCCTAACCCATCAACAGATAAACACCATCAATTACAAAGCAGAACCTAAAACTAACAACCTGTGGATAACCACATATAGGATGGGTAACTGACAACTCCCCATTGTATAACCTGACCCCGAATTCCCCGAATCTCTCTTAGCGTTTGTTCAGTTAAACATTCGCGTGCAAGGTTAGTTTTAGATAGCTTCCCTTTCCCTTCCAGCTTCACGGGATAAATAAGAAATCAGAAAGTAGCACTCTTCCTCCTATCATTGCGATGAGGAGGAACCCAATTCTGCGATAAGGTGGTCGCGTCACCGACAAAAATTGCACGCTATACTTGGACACCTCGAATGGATGATTTGTGATGTGTTTGGATGGTTGTTGGAGTGTTTTAGGCTCTGGTTTTGAGAATTTCAAGTTTACCCTTTGAAACTTTGAAACTTTGAAATTTGAAGTAAGAGAGGGAGAATGAGAAAACAAGGCTTTGGTATTATTTTGCTGTGATTCAAATGATTAGAAACAACTCCTGTTTATAGGAGAACAATTTTGTTTTGGGAGGAATAGTGTTGGATGAGGTATCAGTCTATTATCCAATGGATTTTGTCAAGTAGCTCTTTCTTAAATGCGAAGGTACCAAAGTCTCCTCTTATCTTGACTTCAACCAAATTTGCAGATTTGAACACTCATGTGTCTTGACTCATCTTGACTAGTTTGTAACTGATTCATGCCACCTCTATGCATCACATAAATTCCAAATGCCAAAATTGAAATTCAAGGCATTTGTAATGATGAATTTGCACATGCCAAGTTGAATTCTTAACTCAATGGTCCAAAGTTGAAAATATCAAGTGATTCATCAAGATTCTTTCTGATCTTGGAAGAGGACAAAGCTTGTAAGATGACAAAATTGAAAATGGAAATCGTGTGGCATAAGAAATGCACAAAATCTGTCTTGAAAATCAGTTTGAGCAAGGCATGTTGTGAGGTTCATAACTCCTTGCTCAAGTTGAATTAATGAGAGTTCTTGTACTCTTTGGAAAGCTTGTATATCTTACTTCAACTTTGATGTTTACATTTGGTCTTGATTCCTTTTGGATCATAATGAAAAATACCTCCAAAGTTGGGAAAACACATGAGATAGATTCTGCTTAAAAAATACTGTGTCAAAGTTCAAAATCTCATGTAACCCTAACTTTAATGCTTTATATCTTAAAATATAAGCATTTTTGGGGATACTTGTCCTCTTCAATCTTGTTGTATGTAAGAAGAGTTATCATTTGAGCTTTGGATGGGAAAAAATGGTTGCTTGGATCTAGGGGTGGGAATAGGCTGGGCCGAGCTAGGCTTTGCCAAGCTTGAACCTGGCCTGCTTAAAAATTCAAAGCCTAAGTCTGGCCTGTAGCCTATCATAGGCTTATTTTTAGGCCTAAGCCTGGCCTTTTCGAAAGCCTGATTAGCCTACTAGCCTATTTAAAAGCCTACTTCATTTGAACATCTGTAAATAAGAAATTCAACTAATGTTAAATAGACTAACAAGTTAAAAGATCAATGAGATTAAATGTTTGTTTTCATTATCTCGTTCAAGTTTTCTTATTAGCATAAGTTTGGTGATACTATTTATTGAAGATAACTTATATGAAAAACTTATGGCAACAACTTATGACATTGTTTATAATGTTTCTTCAACTTATTTTCATAAGTTCTTCAAGATAACTAAGTTTTATTTTCGTATTTTAATTCAAAGTACACAATAGAATATAATAATAATAAATTTATTTATTTTTTCTTAAATAGGCCAGCCTGATAGGCTTAAAAGGCTTTTCTTACGGCCTGTAGCCTAGCCTCTTTCGCTAAATAGGCTTATAAAAAAGCTTGGCATGGCCTGAGCCTATGTAGGCTAGGCCGCAGGCCCCTGTTAGTTGGTCTGGCCTATTCCCACCCCTACTTGGATCACAAGTTATGGCCTTGCAAAGTTGGGTAAAAACCATTATTTTTCCATAACTTAGTGAAATTTCAAGTTTCTCAAGGTTGCCCTTTTTGCAGGTAACCTCACTTTTCTTGATTTTTCTTGATTGATCATGATCCAAATCACAAGTTAACATTGTTCTTGACTTAAAAAGGCCATGTTTGCCAAAAAATCGCAATAGTCAAACTTGGTTTTAATCACAGTTGACTTTTTGTATCAGATGAAACTTGAACTTTGTGATCCTTTATGACTTTTTGCCCATTTATCGACTTTATTTGGGAAATCTATAAGGGCAAACTGGTAGAGGTTTCTTGGAGGATGTGATGTCCATGTTGCCAAGAGTCATTTGTTGAGAAGCTTCCGCGGGGGATTTTCTTTAATTCGGGAAAGAAAACTATCATCTTCAATGGTGAAGAGTGAAGTTCCAAAGGTGTATAACTAAATGTCTTCTTGCCTTTCAGAGGGTCAAGTTATCAAAGTGGTCGAGGACCAATTTCAATCCGGGAATAAACTGGAGAGAGATTGTTTAGACGATACGTTTCCTGATGAAAAAACTCAAACCGAAATTTTATCCTATCTAAGCGTGGAAAGGAAATTTGACAACTCGAATGGAGAGAGAACATTTATCACTTGGGGATAAACGTGACCAACGTGAATGATATGCAATATGAATATGAATATAAATATTAATCAATCATGCATGATGTATGTATGAAATGCTTATGGTGACAAAACAGACATGACATACGGACTGACGATGAGTATAACTAGATACTCGGCCACTATGGGGAATAAAAGTTTCACTGATATGTTGAAGAAACGAATTCCTGCTGCTGAACTTTTCATATTCTTGGTAGTAACAAAATGCGACTCCTAAGGAGTGATAGGTGAGATGCTCCATCTTGTCAATCTGAAGCAATTGATCCTACACTCGGGATATACTAATCACAAGGAATATTTTGATTATGCATTTTGAAGTTTGATTGCTTTCAGAGAAGCGGTCGGTGTTCCTTCTCGAGTTCATTGATCAAAAAGGAAATTGCCATCTTTAGTTTTAAAGCAGAAGTAAATTTGAAAAGAAAAGCAAATTCATTTTTGTGTTTCAAGAATGTTAATCATATAAAAGATGTCATTTTTCAAAGCAGAATAAATGAGAATTGCAAATAAAGGGCACAATGGCTCAAATTTTTATTGATAGAATGGTAATCAGCCAAATGCGTGATTCCATGGAGCATTACAAAGTTTAGAAAATGGTAAATTAAAGGGAAAGGGACTACATTGAAACATAACGACCACTGCCCTTCTACCAACTTTGAATTCTGAGTATCTTGAGCTTCTCCTGAAGGTGACTTTGATTGAGGATTTCTTGATAGATGACGTTGCTTCTGAGGATCCAATCTTAGTCAGATGTAGTTACTTGCTATGAATCCCTAAATTTTGCCTAGATTTCCTTTTCAGGTTTTCAATCCATCGGGATGATTATTATTTTTTGTTTTATGTCTCTAATTTTTGCCTGGACCGCCCTTTCGGGTTTTTCAGTCCAACAAGACGTTTTTTTTATTTAGTCGAAGTATTTCTAGACTACATCAAGATTTGTGGGGTAGGTAAATTCTTGCCTGAAAAGGCTTTCTTAACAACATAGGGGCCATCGTAATTCGGAGTCCATTTGCTACTGGAATAAGTGAGTAATGATTGGATCTTTTTGAGCACGAGGTCGCCTTTTCTGAATACCCGAGGTCGAGCCTTTTTTTTCAAAAGCTTTCTTCATTCTTTGTTGATATAACTTACCATGGCATAAAGCTATCATTCTTTTTTCTTTGATTAAGTTCAGTTCATCGTATCTGCTTTGACACCATTCAGCTTCTGTTAGCTTGGCTTCCATCAAGATTATTCTTGATGGTATCTCAACTTCTATGGGGAGCACTACTTCCATGCCATATACTAGAGAGAAAGGGGTTGCCATTGTTGAAGTGCGGACGAAAGTGCGATAACTGTGAAGAGAAAATGGTAGTATCTCATGCCAATCTTTGCAGGTTATAACCATTTTCTGAATGATCTTCTTGATATATTTGTTAGCTGCTTCTACCGCTCCATTCATTTTAGTTTAGTAGGGAGATGACTTATGGTGTTCAATTTTGAACTCAGCACATAATTCTTTCATCATCTTTTTGTTCAGGTTCGATCCATTATCAATAATGATATGGCTTGGAACACCATAACGGAAGATGAGATTGTTCTTGATAAATTGGACCACTACTTGTCTGGTCAAATTGGTGTGTGATGCTGCTTCGACCCATTTGGTGAAGTAATCAATGGCTACCAGGATGAACCGATGTCTGTTTGAAGCTCTGGGTTCAATCATGCCAATCATGTCAATTCCCTATATAGAAAAAGGCCATGAAGAAGAAAGAACTTTGAGATGCGTTGGCGGTACATGAATTTTGTCAGCGTATATCTGAAACTCGTGACACTTCCTCATGTACTTGTAGCAATCGGACACCATTGTCAACCAATAATATCCTGCTCTCAGAATTTTTCTTGCCATTGTGTGTCCATTGGCATGAGTGCCAAAGGATCCTTCATGATTCTCTTTCATTAGCATGTTTTCTTCGTGTCTGTCCACGCATCTAAGCAAAACCATATCGAAGTTTCTTTTATAGATCACATCATTGTTCAGGAAGAAGTTGTCAGCCAGTCTTCTAAGAGTCTTCCTATCTTTTCTTGATGCACCAGGCGGGTATTCCTGTCTTTGAAGGAAGCATTTGATATCATGATACCATGGTTTGTCATCAATGACCGCTTCAATTACAAATATGTAAGTGGGCCTATCAAGGCACATTATGTCGATCTTGGGCCTCTCATTCCATTAATTCACACTATTCATGGAGGATAGGGTAGCTAATGCATCAGCCATGTAGTTTTCTTCACGAGGGATGTGATGAAAATTAATCTTGTTGAAGAAGGGTAACAACCTTCTTGCGTAGTCTTTGTAAGGAATCAATCCCAATTGGTATGTGTTCCACTCTCCTTTTATCTGATTTATAACCAGGGTTGAGTCTCCATGCACATCCAAGTTCTTTATCCTTAAGTCGATAGCTTCTTCGAGACCCATGATGCAAGCTTCAGATTCGGCCTCATTGTTTGTACATTTGAATGCCAATCTGGCAGTGAAAGGAATATGGGTACCCAATGGTGTAATAATGATTGCCACAATTCCATTTCCATAAGTGTTGATAGCTCCGTCGAATATTAATCTCCATTGGGATCCTGGCTCTGGCCCATCGTTTGGTAGCGGTTCATCACAATCTTTCATTTTTAGGTACATTACATCTTCGTCTGGGAAGTCAAATTTGATTGATTCCTGATCGTCAATCGGTTGATGAGCCAGATGATCGGCTAAAACACTTCCTTTGACAGCTTTCTAAGCATGGTACTCGATGTTGTATTCTGATAACAACATCTTCCAACGGGAAATCCTTCCCGTTAAAGCATGCTTTTCAAAGACGTACTTGATCGGATCCATTTCGGAGATTAACTAAGTAGTGTGACAAATCATGTACTGGCGAAGACGTTTAGATGCCCAAGCTAGAGCGCATCAAGTTTTCTCGGCATAGTGTATCGAGTTTCACAGTCCTTGAATTTCTTGCTCAAGTAGTAAATGGCATATTCTTTTCTTTTTGTTTCGTCTTGTTGGCGAAGCACACCGCCCATGGAGTCTTCCAAGACTGTTAAGTAAATGATCAATGGTCTTCCTTCCACTAGAGGACACATAATAGGTGGATTCAGTAGATATTCTTTGATGTTGTCAAAAGCCTTTTGGCAATCTTTTGTCCATACACAGTTTTGGTTCTTTCTGAGTAGTTTGAAGATTGGCGCGCATGTCGCGGTCATGAGGAATATGAATCTTGAGATATAATTCAGACGTCCCAAAAATTCTCTTACTTGCTTTTTCAGTCTTTGGGGAAGGCATTTCTTGAATGGCTTTGACTTTGTCGGGATCAACCTCAATTCCCTTTTGACAGACGATGAATCCCAAGAGCTTTCCTGAACGAACACCAAATGTGCACTTATTAGGATTCAAGCGGAGTTTGTATTTTCTCAGACGCTCGAATAGTTTTGACAAATTTTCCACATGTTCTTCTTCTGTTTTAGATTTGGCAATCATGGCATCGACGTACACTTCAATTTCTTTATGCATCATGTCGTGAAACAGAGTTGTCATAGCCCTTTGATAAGTTGCTCCTGCGTTCTTTAGACTGAAATACATTACTTTGTAGCAAAAGGTAACCCATGGGGTGATGAATGAAGTTTTCTCCATGTCTCTGGGCGCCATTCTGATTTGATTATAGCCCGAGAATCCATCCATGAAGGAGAATACTTTAAATTTTGTTGTGCTGTCAACTAGCACGTCAATGTGTTGTAGGGGAAATCATCCTTTGGACTTGCTTTTTTAAATCACTGTAGTCCACACACACTCTGACTTTTTCGTCTTTCTTGGGAACTGGCACTATGTTGGCTAGCCATAGAGGATATTCTGAGGTGGCAAGGAAACCTGCGTCGATCTGTTACTGCACTTCTTCCTTAATTTTGATGGCCATATCTGGGTGAGTCCTTCTCAACTTTTGTTTGACCGAAAGACATTTTGGTTTTAGTGGCAAATGATGTTCCACGATGTTGCTATCTAACCCTGGCATGTCTTGGTAGGACCAAGCAAACACATCTGAAAATCCTTTGAGCAGTTCTATCAAGCCTTCTTCGATAGTTGGACTGAGTAATGCTCCGATTTTAACTTCTTTTCTCTCTTCTTCTGAATCTAAATTGACTGTTTCCAACGGTTCTATGTAAGGTTGAATGGATTTCTCCTCATTTATGAGTAATTGAGAGATCTCTTTTGGAATTTCTTCGTCTCCTTCTTCTTCGGCTTCAAATACCGGGAACTCAAAGTTGGGAGGAGGCATTGGTTCGTATGTTTCAATGAGGTTTAAGACAAATAATATGCATAACGTGATGATTCCTTTTTAGAAAAGACAGAGAGAATGCAAAAGTGTGTGCAATGTATTTTGAAAAACGTTTATTTTTATTTTGCGTTGTTTTTTAGGATTACTATTTTCTGGAAAACCGAAAAGTCAAAATAGCAATAAATGCAGGAATTCAGAATGACATTCTTTATTTATGATTTGTCGATTCTTGAAACATAAACGCTATAAAACAAAACTCTTTCGCTCTGGGTGAAGCGAAGAGGAACATTTACAGAAAAGCAAGCCCTATAAAACATCCTTTTCACCCGGGCAAAGTGAAAAGTCAAAATAAAGACGAGACAATTACTTTGATTTATGAACGATATTCGGGACATCGACTGCGACCCAATGGCGACGAACTTCTCTGTGGATCACAAAGTCCATTATTTTTCTTCCATGATTGTCTTCAGTAATGACACTAATTTCTGACGGAGTTGGATCACTAGAGTCTTCTTCCCATGCAGCGTTATCATAAGAGGACTCTTCTATCTTCAACAGTATTTTCTTTTTCAAGAGGATCTCCTCATCCAGTGGGTTGGATGTCTTCATATTTGATGCGAGAACTTTCGGGAGCAGTGTACTTCACTAGAAAGCCATACTTGCCGCTTGGTTGCCCCAAAGTATCCCAAGTTTCTGAGGGGATAGATGAGTTATCTTCTTCAATGACATTGACTTCAATAAAAAGAAAAGTTGATAAATTCTTGTCCTGCGATTCTTGAAACTTCTTCAACATGATGTTTGACACTTTCAGAATCTTCCTGGTAAGGTTCCCACGACTTTGGGAGAACATGTGGATTTTTCTCAAGGTCATTCAGTAGATATGCATTCTCTGGCTTACTCTTTTGCCTTGAGTCTTCCATGTAAGGTTTCCAAATGGGCAAATCATCCATAGGATCATATGAGTTGTAATCAATGTTGTATTTCATCTGAGTATCTTCTTCCAATGAGTTGGGTGGTGCACGACATCCCTCAGGATTGCAATCTCCGTAGATCATTCTGACATCTGATCTTGGTATATATTTAGGACTTTGCTTCGGAGAGCAAAATGGCATGTATGTTTCTTCCTGAGATATATAACCTTCATCATTGAAATAGGATTTCCACTCTTCATCTATATCAGAAGAGTTGTTCTCCTTGATGGTATGGACTTCCTGAGAAATTGGGTGGAGGAAGCCTCCACTGTGGAATAAATCTTGAATGGGACGAAAGCTTTCTTCCTTTTCTGTAGTCTGGGTAAGTGCTGGAGAAAAACCGAGACCTTTTCTTATCTTGTTATCAACAGGAATCACAACCCGCCCCATCCGTTTATGTCACCACTTCCCATTATTTGGAGAACGTTTTTGTACAAGGAAATCAACGTTCCTTTTTCTTGATGATTCTTATTGCTCACAGAGAGTGCTTGAAATTGAGTTCCAACTACCTCTTCTGGTTCTAAATATGAGAATGATGATAGATTGCTCATAATTAAAGCTTGTTCTCCGTATATTGTGACCAACTTGTCGTTCTTGACAAACTTCAGCTTCTGGTGAAGTGTCGAAGTGACTGCCCCTGCTTCATGTATCCAAGGTCGTCCCAATAAACAGCTGTATGCCGCTCGGATGTCCATGACTTTGAAAGTGTGGGGACCAATGGCTATGGGAAGGTCGACTTCGCCGATAACTGTCTTTCTGGATCCGTTAAAAGCTTTGACAATGATCTCACTGCCCCTCATCGGAGTACCTTGAAAAGATAATCGAACCAAAGTTGACCTTGGCATGACATTCAAGGATGAACTTGTGTCTACTAGTACGCTGGCTAAAGCATCGTCTTGGCAATTGACTGTGATATTGAGTGCCATGTTATGATTCTTGCCTTCCTCTGGAAGTTCTTCATCATTGAAACCCAAATTGTTGCAGGAAGTGATGTTGGAAATAATGTTGTCAAACTGACCCACTGTTACATCTTGTTCTACAAAGGCTTGTTCCAAGACTTTCTGTAGAGCTTCTCTGTGAGCTTCTGAATTGAGCAGGAGAGATAATACAGATATCCGAGAAGGAGTTTGAAATAGTTTATCCATAATGTTGTATTCACTTCTCTAGACGAGTCTTAACATTTCATCGTTATTTTTCACAGGCTCTGCACGACTGGATTGACCAATTTGTTGATTAGGAACTTTAGCTTCAGGTTCATTTTCTTTTGCAGGTTCTCCAACTCCTCTGTTGAAGATTCGACCACTTCGGGTGACTCGACTGATATCAGCAATGTTGACAACGGATGGCAGTGGAATTTCTTTTCCATCTTCTATTATGGTCGCACCGTATTTGTACGGAATAGCTTTTTCTGATTCATATGGCACCGGGCCTGGCAGGTAGATGACCAAAGGGGTTATTTGGGTATTTCGACTGTCAAAAGTAACCTCAATTAGTTCTAGCTCGGTACTGTTGGAAATATTGTCGTAAGGAATTCCCGAGTGCTTTGGCTCGTTGAGTAGAGGGATTACGGTGAAAATGTCTTCGTTAATTCCATAATTAACTGGCTATCTTTCATTGAGAACTGTGATGGTTATTTTGTCCAACAACTCTTGACTCTCATTTTGGACAAGGAGGCAACTATGTCGACTTTTGCGACATTTTTTGCAAGTCGAATGATCGTGGTGATTTGGACCAAAATAATCAAGTTCGCACAGTGTAATACCCCAAAATTTGCTCTCCCTTTTTGCATCCTAGCATAGCATTATCATATATCATATCATATTCATCTCATTAGCATTGCATTGCATATTTTAACATAGAAAAAATGAAGCATAGCATCCTTCTTACCATCGAGGCATGTGATCAGGTAAAAGGTGGATAAGCAAGAAATTATTCAAGGCACAAAAGGTCAAACAAGTTCATTCAAGGCAAGCCAAGAGGTCTTTCATGTCTCATACTTCCTCAATTGATCATCCAAAACCTCAAGGAGGTGAGATTCAATAGAAGATTGAAGCACTACATCCTTCACTATGCAAGAGATCCAAAAAAATGAAGGAAAACCCTCAAGAGAGATGGTTCATTGGTTCAAAATCACCCTCAAGTGGCATATCTCATCATCCTTTAAGAGGATACACAACATACTCTAAGGAATTTGGAATTGGAGGCTGCACATTTTTTTCCTAGGAGGAGGGTACCAAAATTAGGGTTTCCAATTAAATCAGGGTATCTTTGATTTTTTGGGCAAAACTTGATGTCATGGTATTCTACATGTCCTTAAGTGTGTGTATGTGGAAAATTACATCTCAATTGGTTTTAGAAGTGGTTCAATTGGAAGAAAGATAAAAAACCAGGAAATTTAGGACAAAGTCAAATAATCAGAGGAAAAAGTCAACTTTTGACTTTTTGAGCCTAAAATCATGAAATTCATGTTATATGTGACCAATGTACAAAATTTGATCAAGAAATTCCAAAGGAATCATGAAAAATCAAGAATTTGAAGAGTTGCCATTTTTGGAAGAAGTAGGGTTTCCAAAAATAGTAATTTTGAGCCATTTTGCATCAGAGTTTGAACCAAGGCCATTCAAAATTGGAGCATCAAATGAAAATTCCACTCGGCCACAACAAAAGATCTTGTTTCAAGCTTCAAATCCATGTGTAGAACATCTCCATTGGATAAAAATTGAGTGAGATGTGATTGATCAAAGTTTGAGTAAAGGAGGTTCAAAACTAGGTCATGACCAAGGATTTTCAGGTCACGCGCATGTCATTTCTACAAACAGTTGGTGGGCCAAATGTTTACCTATTTTTCTCATGGTTAGAGGCTTCATTTGCAAAACTTGTCTACATAAAAATGTTCCTTGTAATGCCCTCTTCAAGTTTCTTGTTGGGCAAAATTTGATTTGATCAAGCTATGAGGTAGATATAATGGTCTCAAGTTAGGGTCATCTTGCTGAGATTCCATGCCACGCATGCCTTGCCAAGCCAATCTCATTACCACGCCCTTGTATCAGTTCCATCTATGGATGTTCTAAGTCATTTTCCAACCTCTTCCAAGCATCATTTCAACTCAAATTTCAAACCAAACTTGTAGCATTACATCCCCTCTTTCAAATAAATTTAAAAACTCACCAAATTATCCATTGAGTAGAGAGAAAAACATCGCCAATTCACCCTATCTCCATTGTTCTCAGTTGCCATGAAAATCAGAAACAAAACCAATGTTGTTGATGTTGTTGTTACAAGCTTGCACGCTATCCATTGCTTTTTTAAACCAAACACATTTCATACACACCATAGCACATGCCTCATTATGCATGAAAGTAGAAATAACAAGCTTGCTGAACAAGTTTTGTGTTACACAGCCTTGCCATTTCACTTCTCTTCACCTCCACCGTAGTTTATCATGAGTTGCCATCACCATACCATCGCTTTCCCTAACTAACTTGACTCAGTTAGTTAGGGATGACTCACTTAACTCAACATAACTCAGTTAACTCACTCAACTTGACCATGGTTAGCTCACACTATAAATAAAAATCACACTCTCAAATTTCATTTCCAACTTCATTTTTCACACATTCACGTCAGAAACTCTCTCTTCTACTCTCTCATTCTCTCTGAGTTTGCTCATCTTCTTCTCCACGATTTCAACTCCATTGTTCTTCCATTGATCATTGCTTGGTGTGGTTGAATCAAAAACAACAAGAAAAACTCCATTTCTGCAAGCTTAGCATCACTGCAATCTTCAATCTCCTTCATCTACTCGTGAATCATCAGCATTTATTTTGCTTAATATTGAAGCTCCAAGGTTGAAGAGCAAGTGTTCTCTCTGGTTTTCTCAAACTCCAAAAGAACTGCAAGACCAGGTTCCAAAACTCACAAACTTTTCTCTCACATTTTGTTGATTATTGTGATGATTTCATGATGATATGAGCTCATTAGGAGCATTTCTCACTCCGGCTAGTTGATAGGCCTTGTAGAGGCTTAGATCCAAAAGTTAGGGCACATATTCATCCCCTATGTTCTTGCTATATGCGTATGTTTTGTTGTTTTTATGAGTGTATTCTTAACATACGTGAGATGCTCTTCATTTTGGTATATTATTTGTGGAATTCTGGAAAACTTGAGGTTGTAGACGGTGGTGGTTTGCCGGAGAAGATGACCGGAGGTCATCTCCGGCCGGTGATCTTAAGTGCTAGGGTTTGTGGTTCTTTTAAGTCGTGACCGTCCGATGCGTTTGATCCAAGGGTGGAAATATTGCCAGCGAATTAATGGGGAGGGTGTGTGTCACGTGATCCATTTTTACTCTCTCTGATGATTGCATGCGTGTGCGTATATGATTGTTATGATGTGCTAGCAATGTGATGCGTATGATTTGCTTACTTTGACTTTGGTTTGACTCTGACTTAATCCAACGGTCATGCGTGAGTCAACTTTGTGGACTGAATTCCATGTTTGTTATTGTGTTCCACGCGTATGTTTGGACCTTGGACTGATTACTATTCACACCACGTTTTCAAAGCCCAAACCATTTTTGAACTGTTAATTTGCTATGCATGCACCCCCTCCTTTATTTCTATTTCATTTTATTTTCTTCATTTTGTACACGTTTGCTTTTTAATTTTTAAAATTACAAAATAGCATCATAAAATTCTATAAAAATTCATGAACATTTTTAAGACATTGAGAAAACTTTTGAAATTTTTATTTCATGATTTTATGACATTTTTGCCCCTGTTGCATAATTTCCTTTGAATTTCCATTTGTATGCATTCAATTTGTGATACATAAATTTGTATAATTTTGTTCTTGCTCATTATAAATGGTTTTGGCTTGGTTCTTTTTGAATTGATTCATTACCACTTTGAAGCATGTTAAATGGTTTTTTTTTATTTTTTAGGTCAATTTATGACATGTTTTGATGCTCATCTTTGCACTACTTTGTATGATGTTTCAATTTGACCTAATTGCATTGTTTGAGGTCACTTTGCTTTGAATTTTTACATGATATTTTGATGTATGATTCACTTCTGATTTAGGCATTCCAATAACATGCTTGTATAATTTTCACAAGTCCATTTGATTTTTGTTTGATGCATTACATTTGAAGCATAATGCATGTCACATCATTCTAATTTTTGTGCATGTTTACATGATTTCTTTTGTACATATTTGTATGATCATTTGCATATTTTGTGAGCTATTCATGTGACATTAAAGGCCATTGTTACATATTATAGGTCATCTTTTACATGTTCATTTCCATTTGAGTTTTGTGCATCTTTAAAACATATTGCTTGCACTTTCCTTTTGAACTTCCATTTCAATTCTTCTTTTTATATTACTTCTTGAATGTCTTGGTTGTTAATTCATGAATACTTGTGAGATGTTTATAGACCATTTTCCATTTAGTTTCAATTCTGATCCTTGGTTTACATGTTCCATTTATGCATAGTCCTTTCCTTTCTTTCCATCTTTCATCTTCTTTTCTTATGAAAACATGTTTGAATGCTATGGATGATGATTGGTGCTTATTCATTGGAACTTGTATGATGATATTCAATTGTTATCCATATGATGCACATTCTGGTTGTGATCTTAAGATTTGACTATCCATCTTGTTTTTTTGAATTCTAATGTGTATTAAGTACTTTTTACTCCTTATGCATGCTTCCTTGTTTACTAACCATGTAGGGGCTTTGGTAAGTTGGAATTGAGTGTGGATAAGGAATCCACATTCAAACTTCTCTCCTTTCATCTTTTACAATTCAATCTTGTGTTTTGTAAGCACTTATGTGCTTTCTTTGATTAATTCATTACTTCCCCTTTTGAGTTACAATACATCTTCTACTTTAGAAGTGAATTGTTTAGCTCATTCCTTCTTTAGGTTTTAGGTTTTGAAACATCACAAACCTTTAGGATCACTCCCTTAACTAATCAATTAGGATTGAGTCTCAGTTCACATAGATTTTTACCTTTCTCTCCTCTCTTGAGTCTTTCATCTTCTCATCTCAAAGAAAATTCAAAATATCTAATAAAGGTAGGCACTTATTGCATTTAAGCCTTTCATATAAAGAAAAGATTATAAGGGGTCTTCTCTTATAATCTTAAAATGTGTAGCATATAGCCCATCTTGGGTCAATGTGTTAAACATTTGATCTTGTATGAGGGACTTAAATGCAATACTTGTTGAATGTACAAATAAAAAACACTTCTTCATTTCATAATCAACAAAAGCGCTTAATAAATACAAGTATGCTAGTGTGTTTAAACCTTAATAATTGGAACTAAGTGCGAGGGTCTTCTTCACTCTTAGTGTATTTTCTTACTCATTCCATCTTGGAATGTGAGGATGTGTACATTCCAATGATTAAGATTTAGATACACTATCATATGCAAACAAATGAAAAAACTTCTAAAAGACAAAAACAAACAATAACGTCTTTCCTTCGGGAATTCTTTCCTCATCCCTTTCACTCATTCCTTAAGGATGCGTCATTTCCGTTCTACCGCAAACAGGTAACGCCTAAGTCTCCATACAGCGAGCTGCAACACCTAAACTGCTAGGACGCGAACGTTGACGTATTCCACTAAAAAAACACAAACAACTTTCCCTTAGGCGAGGGGAACTACGTCGCTCTGATTCTCATGTTCCCGATGAGATACGTAGGCAGTGGGGTACGGCCCATTCGAGCACTTCTTTTATTTTCCCTACATTTGTTTCTCGTTCCTTTTCCATTCTTTCTCCTTTCTTTCTTTTAGTTCCTTTTTCCAGTATCTTTTCTATCACCCTTTGATCGAGACAAGCAAGCGTGGATCCCATCGGGTACGATGGACGCAAGGGGGTGCTAATACCTTCCTCTCACGTAACCGACTCCCTTACCCTTTCTCTTGGTCGTAAGACCATGCTCTTTCCTTTCCTTCAGGTTTATGCGGTGTTTCCTTTCCCTCTTGGGATAAATACACATTACTGGCAACTCTGTTTCGGTGCCACTTTCGCGTTTGTACTTGGATGAAAATCCCGGGAGCGACAGCTGGCGACTCTGCTGGGGAAGGTTGACCTATTGCTGGTCCATCCTAAGCGAGTCAATCCTAGCGCTTGTTTGCTTTTCTTTCATTGGGTGTTTACTGTTATCTTGTATTTGCTGTTTACTGTATTTTATTACTTGTACCATATTTACAGCATGTTAGCATTTACATTTCATATATTATACTGTGTTGCACTGTTCTGTCTGTTTGGCGGGATGGGATTTCTGAGGGATGAGCCCAGTACACAGGCTCGAGTATACACTTAGACTTAGAGTGGAGAGTAGTGGGACCTACGTGCCATCTGTGTACGTTGGGTAATCACGAAATTCATAGCTAGACGAGGCTATCTTGGGACCCATCATGGCGTACGCATCTTGCGTATTCCAGGATGTCGATCTAGAGAGCTGTCGACTCTAGTGACCGATCATGAGGACCTTAGTGGAAACATCTCTTTAGTGGTGACAGTGGAAGACCACATTCTGTGGCAAACCCACTCGCACACGAGAGCCCACTTTGGAACTTGCATAGGATGACCTTTATTTTCTAAGGTGAGTCAGTGGACGACCTCTTTGATTGGCATAGCATTGTATCCTACGGGCTGAATGTGCTATCGCTTCTCAAACCTCCGAAGCTGACAAGTCTTGTTTTCTAGGAACCACATGTGACTATGGGTGGGATGTTTACAGGTTTGCAGGTAACCCAGCCTCCTACATACCTTATTTGTGATTCCATGATTGTTACAGACAGTATATCCTATGACAGTGGTTTAAGTATTCATCTCAGATATATTGCCAGATTCAGTACAGAGACACAGTGCACACAGTTCTACACAGACACAGACACTTGGATACCTGATCACATGCCTTTTGCATTTGCATACTCATATCATAACAGGTTATGTTTGTCAATTTCAGGTACCTACCATATTGTCTGATTCCAATCATGAGTTCCCAAGAGGTTGAGGTTAAGAGGAAGAACAATGTGTCATATAAATTCCCTGATCCTAAGCTGGATTCATTGAACAAGATGATAGGCATGGCTGGTTTTGGTGTTCTCAGCACTTTTCAGAAGGAATATGGAGAGCTGATTAAAATGGTATGTGCATTCACAAAGTATGAGAAGGATGGGTTGCACACTTTCTTGCAGTTCTATGAACCATCAATGAGATGTTTCCTGTTCCCTGACTACATTTTGATGCCCACTTTCGAGGAATTCTCATTTATTTTGGGAATTCCCATCACGTCTTCTATACCGTATTTTTCTGGAGGTGCTCTTACCCCCGGAGTAACTGCTGCTGTTCTACATCTGGACCTGTTTCTTGTGAAAAGTGGCCTGAGTAAACTCAAAGAAGATGAAGGATTTCACTTGGAGTTTCTTTTCCAACGAGCTCAGGAAGCTGCCAAGGATAAAAACTGGACTACTTACAATGTTGTGTTAGCCCTTTGTATCTATGGTTTGGTGATTTTCCCCAGTTAACCTGACTTTGTTGATATACAGGCAATGAAAGTGTTCGCTTCGAAGAATCCGATTCCTACCCTGCTAGGGGATTTTTATTACTCCGTACACTACAAAAATGAGAAGGGAAGAGGAAGTCTGGTTAGTTGTTGTACCCAATTGTTATGTCATTGTCTCTTCAAACATTTACCTCGAACCGGTGCTTTCGTAGAAACTGCTGAGACAATGAAATGGTCCAAGAGATTGATAGGTTTGACTGCTAGTAACATCATTTGGTTTGATCCCAAATTACTGACAATAGAGCTTACTGTTAAATGTGGAAGCTTTCCGAATGTGCCTCTACTTGGAAGAAGAGGTGGGATTAATTACAACCCGGTGTTGGCTGTTAGACAATTTGGTTATGCTTCGAGAAATCCTCCTGCTGATGAAGAGATTAGTGCTTCTCTGTTTTTCGTGGGAACCAAGAATGAAAGAGTACCAGAAGTAATAAATGCCTGGAAATTTAGGCAAAGAGAGGGAAAGCTAATTTTTGGCAAAGGAAACTGTAGATCATATCCTGACTATGATGCTTGGATTGAGATGAAGGTCAAAGAGTTGTTGCTACCCTTTTCAAGAGAGATTCTCTTATGTCCAGATCAACACTCCATGGTACCGCCTGAAGAGTGCGAGAAATGGAAGAAAATGGTTAGAGAGTTGCAGATAGAGAACGCTGGAATGAGCAGATGTCTTCAGAAAGCTTTGGCTGGCAACCAAGAGTTGGAGAAGAGAGCTTTGAAAGCGGAGAAAATCTTGGCGGACAAAGAAGAAGATTTTGATGATAGAGCTCGGTACTTCCGAAAACTTACTTTGGGAGCAGATGATACTAGTCAGGCTCACAAGACTACAAAGCAGGCATTAGCCCGAAGCAAGGATTCATTAGCTAAACTTCGTCAAGCTTGGGATGAAGTCAGAATTGAAAACTCTGAATTGTTGGCCCAGTTGAAAGATAAAGATGAAGAGCTAAAGAAAGCCCATGTAGAAAGAAGAAAGTATCGAGAGGATCTTGGCAAAAGTCAAGAACAGGCAAGGAATGCTGAAGATAAGCTGAAAATTGCCAACAAAGAGCTCGAAGATGTCATGGCAGATCTGAAGTTGGTTAAAATTCAAGCTGGAATTAAGAGGCGCAAAGGAGCCAATGAAGATGAAGCCTTGCTGATGCACATGGGCTCATTATCTGATGCATTGGAAAAAAGGGACGTCGTAATCAAAGAGCTTATTGAGAAGCCACATCACCAGCGTACCCGTATCCTGTTCGAAGAGATTAAGTATTCCAGCCAGAAGCTGAAGGACGTAGAGTTATCGGATTAATGATTTTTGTCATTTCTTTGTAATTTGCAATGGTTAACATCAGAATTGTTGATGGATCCATCTGACTACTTGTTTCTTTTTTTTTTCTTTCTGTTGCTGAAACTATGACAAATGTGCTTGAAATTTTTGGGAGTTTGTATGAAATGAGCTATTTCTGTTCACAATTTCTGGTCTTCAGATATATGTGACATGATAAGATATCTGCACACTGGCACACTACAAAATCACTATGTCTGGTCATCAGATATTTGTGATTGGCGTATATTGTAACACCACAATTCCCATCGAGAATAAATAATACATAAATAAAATCAGAGTAATTAAAAATTTATTTTTTCGACAGAAACAAGGATGTCACATTTAAATAAACAAAACATCATCCCTGCTCATAAATTTGATACATAGCATAAAATAGATTACCCTCATTTGGGAAAAAATTTCCATATAAAGGTAATACCAAATATATTCAACAATTATATACATAAATAACATAATCGTTTCCCCGACTCCCGTGCTACGTATTAGAGCAGACACCAAGACCGACAACAGAACGGAGGGCTAATCTTCACAAAAAGACCTCCAGCAACTCTAATCTGCAATGCCTCATAGAGCATTATAAAACAGCAGAAGGGTGAGAAATAACAACTAAATCAAGATTGCATAATAATATGCAAACACACATTCAAACACATGTATAAATCATCTCACCCATACCATCACATACTAACACATATAGCATGCCACAAATACAAAACATATCACACATAATAAATCAAATCATGATTTTTCCACACATCACGCATCCATTCACAATTCTCACCACAATTCATCACAACTCACTCATATACATCACAATGTATATATATATACAAACCCAAGCATATTCATCATGCATACTTTCACCATTCTCATCATTCCACATAAACATACATATTCATGTTTATTCATCAATACTCAATTATAAAGATGATAAATTCAAATCATAGAGACCGACTCACGACTCTATGCAAATGCAATGCGGGTACCGACTCAATCATCTCAAGTTCACTCAGGAACTTATTGGAATCATCGCTCGTTACATAATGTAACTCCCTGTCGGGCATACGATGTTCCCCGTCGCTCACACCCCACACAGGCACACGACGTTTATGGATCGATCACACCCCACACGGGCACACGACTCGATTGCTCACACCCCACATGGGCACACGATCGTCTATAATCATCGCTCACACCCCACATGGGCACACGACGTTATAGCGGATTCCCTCTGGAACCAATCCGTCACTCACACCCCACATGGGCACACGACGTTTATGGATCGCTCACACCCCACATGGGCACACGATCACAAGATGCATATCATGATGCTTGACACACAAGAACTCATGACAATCAAATGCATCTTCATAAATCAACAATATGATTATCACATCATCATATTCATACATTGAAAACAATTCAAACAATGCATTTACTTGCCATAAGGCCACCAAATAACACACATTGAAGTTTACATACACAATGCATTTTATCATAAACCACAACAATCATGCAATCACAATTACTTCCACAAGGGATTCACACCACAAAGGCTACCCACAACACATCATAGCAACATCATTATTACATGCATCAATATCATATAGACAACCCAAAAGATCCACATTTATATGACGATAGCATACCGCATCAAACACAAACAAACACAACAAAACCTACAAATCACTAATTATCCTCTACCAAATATTCTTGGTTAAATCATGGTCTAACATCATTTAATAGCATATTATGTTATCTATCTATTGCTTCAAGTCCCACATCAATCGGACTCGCGATTCGGGAGTTACGGTAGAAACATAAAACACACTTTTCACACATACATCACTTTTCCATATTTTTCTTATCAATCCAAAGCTTAAACATATGATCCTATTCCACTATCACAAAGAGCATTTTAAGAGCTTTCCAACGCATCCGACCGTGCCTCAATCTGATTTACGGATCAAAAGTTATGAAGGAAACAAAATCGGAAATTCTGCTACGTTCGCAATGCTAACGGCTAGCGAACGTTCGCTGGTTCATTCGTTGGGGCTCGCAGTGCGAACCTGCGAAAACCAGAACTTCCAGCAGCGATAACTTAGGTCATTTGGGGTCAAAATACACCATTTCCTTCACCCAAACACTTCCAAAACATACTATAACAACCAAAACATGATCCAAACCTAACGACAAGCATTCTACTCAGTTTTTTTTATCGAATTTCATCCGTGAAAACATCGATTTCTATCAATCGCTCCTAATTCCAATAGATACGAAAAGTCGCAAAACAATCAAAACAATTACAACAAACAACACATATACATACACAAGCAAGATATAATTGAAACTTCTCACCCTTACCCGATTAATCGCGCTCGAAACGGAGTTATGTTCGATTTTCCTCTTTTCCTCTTTTTCTCCTCTTCTTTCTTTCCTTCTCTTTTCTTTCTCTTCTTTTTCTTTCCTTTTTCTTTTCTCTCTTTTTCTCTCCACTTTCTATTTATTCAAAATATCTAAACTCCTAAAAGACCATTTTACCCCTCAGCTCAAATATCTCGCAAACGCTCTCAAAATGCGATAAAACATAAACATACCGATGAAATATAATATATTGTCAAATAAAAGTCAATAATAAAATAATATAAAATGAAAATAATTAAATCGACTCGATTAAATAAATCGGACCAAAACTGGGGCGTTACAATTCTCCCCCACTTAGAAATTTTCGTCCTCGAAAATATACCGAGACGAACAACTACAACGACAAGATGCAAAGCCCATACAATGCACTTGACGACCAACACACAACCCAAAGAATACCCAAGTTACGAACACACACAGGTTCACTCTCGAACCGAAACACAACAAGATCGTTACCATCACCATAGGTAACACTCCTCTAATTCCCCACAATTGAATTATCCACTCGCACTCGAACCATCACCATGGAAACGAGGCAACCACACAAACAAGAACATAAAGTTCCACGACACAACATCGTTTCAACAACTTCTACATACTCACAATACCAACGTCCTTGTCACACAACAGTATTATAACAATGCTATGATTCCCCAATCTAACATACAACCAAACATCCATCTACATAGAAGCCCATGAATAATATTTGAACCTTTCGCCTAACACTTCCATACTTAAACGTCCAAAGTCTAACTCTTGCGATTACCAAACACTTCGAACCTTAGAACCATAAAGATAATACCTCCAAATTTCCAACACCATACAACCGCAACCAATTCCAAATCCTGAATAGTATAAATCCTTTTATGAATTCTCAATTGTAGTAAAGCATAAGCCACGACTTTAACCTCTTGCATTAACACACTGACTAAACTCTTCAAAGACACATCACAATACCGCACAACCGGTTCATCAGGATTAGGCAGACTCAAAACTGGAGTCGTAGATAACTTCTACTTCAGCTCACAAAAACACACTCACAACGAACATCCAAAACAAACGACTCCCTCTTTGCAAGTCAACTGAGATACCAGAAGTACGAACTCAACAAGGTCCTCCATAACCTGCAATAATAACCAACTGAGCCCAAAAGTTTCTAATCTCCTTAACCAACTTCGGAATCTCTCAATGTAAAACTACATCTACTTCCGATGAATCCTTTACCATACTCTCCTCTGAAATAACATAACCGAGAAACTAACCTTTTTCAACCCAAATGCTCACTTGAATAACTTAGCATAACACTTCATCTCTTTTCAACACCTGTAGTTCAAATCTCAAACATTCTACCTGATCTTCCTCTGAGTTTTATAACAGATCCTAATATCCTCAATCGAAACCACTACGAACTTATCCAATTAAATATGGAAGATACGATTCATCCACTCCACAAACACTCCAGACGCATGGCTTGAAGCTTTTAACGTTTTAACAGTTCCGTTTTATGTAATTCCAATTAATCCCAATAATCGACCAAAAATCCATTCCATAAATAATATTTCCACTTTCCAAAACATAGAGCTCTTTCATAGCTCCACAACGATACAAAGAACATTTAAATTGGGTAAACGAAGCCAAAGTTATGAAAGAAACAATTGGGAAAGATCTATCATGTTCGCAATGCGAACAACCCAGCGAATCCTTCGCTTCTCTATTCGCAGTGCGAATGTCCCAGCGAACCAAGGCAAAAGCAAAATAGCCTAGAAAATTCTCAACGTTCGCAGTGCGAACCATTCAGCGAATGCTCGCTGCCCAATTCGCATTGCGAGTCACCCAGCGAATCAAGGCAGAAGCTAGCGCCTCCTTCGCTACTCCATTCGCAGTGCGAACACTCAGCGAATGCTCGCTACTCACTTGCTAGCCACTCGCAGTGCGAACCTGCGTTTTCAGAAAAACCCAGCAGCGCACCAGTTCCTCCAAAACTCATGTTTTCACCACCCAAAACATTTCCAACTGTTATATAACCATCAAAACATAATTCAATCGTGATGACAAATCTTCTACCACATTTACACCAATTTCCAACCAACAAGAACTCTCAAATATTACATCCACACCTAAGGGTTTTCTCAAAATTTCCATTAATGTCCTATAACTTTAAAAACTCCAAAACTCACCAAACCTCTAAGTTTACTTTCCATAGTCTCAATACCATTATACACATCATGCTTGTTATTCCACTCAAACATCATTCCTTTTTGTTACTAACAATACTGGAGCTCGCTAAGACAACACCTTAACGTCCCATCACAAAAACACATCTGAAAACCATGCCCAACTGACGGCCCACCACTGTGACTTCCTGATCATTTCCAGAACACTATTATCACAAACATGATCAACATCTGCGTCTCACTTCCTAGAAGTTCTTCTACTTACTTAGCAGATCCAAACCTCAAATCCTCGCCTTCGTCCAATTTGAGTTCACACTCTACTTTCTGAGAACAACCATTAACGATACCCAATCGTTCTCTCTCAATAACTTCCCAACTGGACCAACATATCAAAACTTCTAATCCATCTCATCTTCCGGTATTAGAATCTTCATCGACTCAGCAAAACAATCCGCAAGCACTTCCTTAATTCCAAACAATTCCTTGCACACACTATCGAAGCCGGAAAGACACATCTATTCCATCCAACATAATTCCCGTCCACTATCAACAAGAGATTAAGGGTGATCAGTTCCTCAATTTGTCAATAGACAGCCGACAATCATGATGGGGCATAAACCGTCTTTACCAAACTATAATAGCATTACTTACATCTCTTGCACAAAACTACCTAAGGCACAAATCCTTAGTTCACATAAACTTTACTTCCGCATTCCCTCCGGAACCGGGAACCACACTGTCCAAAGAGTACTTACAATCTTGCAATTCACAACACACGGAGCCAATGCTCCACACCTGAAGCAACTTGGAGAAGTACCAGCTTCTCCCCCACTTATCTCATTCTCAATCCTGAAAACAAAGGATTAGAAAACCAGAAAGTACTGACAGTGCTTCCACACACATATCACGTACTAAGGGACAAACAACATCGACAGTATTCAACTGTCACACCAACTGACTCAACAACTTGGCCGGACGGACCGACCTACTCTGATACCACTAATGTAACACCCCAATTCCCATCGAGAATAAACAATACATAAATAAAATCAGAGTAACTAAAAATTTATTTTTCCGACAGAAACAAGGATGTCACATTTAAATAAACAAAACATCATCCTGCTCATAAATTTGATACATAGCATAAAATAGATTACCCTCATTTGGGAAAACTTTTCCATATAAAGGTAATACCAAATATATTCAACAATTATATACATAAATAACATAATCGTTTCCCCGACTCCCGTGCTACGTATCAGAGCAGACACCAAGACCGACAACAGAACGGAGGGCTAATCTTCACAAAAAGACCTCCAGCAACTCTAATCTGCAATGCCTCATAGAGCATTATAAAACAGCAGAAGGGTGAGAAATAACAACTAAATCAAGATTGCATAATAATATGCAAACACACATTCAAACACATGTATAAATCATCTCACCGATACCATCACATACTAACACATATAGCATGCCACAAATACAAAACATATCACACATAATAAATCAAATCATGATTTTTCCACACATCACGCATCCATTCACAATTCTCACCACAATTCATCACAATTCACTCATATACATCACAATGTATATATATACAAACCCAAGCATATTCATCATGCATACTTTCACCATTCTCATCATTCCACATAAACATACATATTCATGTTTATTCATCAATACTCAATTATAAAGATGATAAATGCAAATCATAGAGACCGACTCACGACTCTATGCAAATGCAATGCGGTACCGACTCAATCATCTCAAGTTCACTCAGGAACTTATTGGAATCATCGCTCGTTAGTTAATGTAACTCCCCGTCAGGCATACGATGTTCCCCGTCGCTCACACCCCATACGGGCACACGACGTTTATGGATCGCTCACACCCCACACGGGCACACGACCCGATCGCTCACACCCCACATGGGCACACGATCGTCTATAATCATCGCTCACACCCCACATGGGCACACGACGTTATAGCGGATTCCCTCTGGAACCAATCCGTCGCTCACACCCCATATGGGCACACGACGTTTATGGATCGCTCACACCCCACATGGGCACACGATCACAAGATGCATATCATGATGCTTGACACACAAGAACTCATGACAATCAAATGCATCTTCATAAATCAACAATATGATTATCACATCATCATATTCATACATTGAAAACAATTCAAACAATGCATTTACTTGCCATAAGGCCACCAAATAACACACATTGAAGTTTACATACACAATGCATTTTATCATAAACCACAACAATCATGCAATCACAATTACTTCCACAAGGGATTCACACCCCAAAGGCTACCCACAACACATCATAGCAACATCATTATCACATGCATCAACATCATATAGACAACCCAAAAGATCCATATTTATATGACGATAACATACCGCATCAAACACAAACAAACACAACAAAACCTACAAATCACTAATTATCCTCTACCAAATATTCTTCGTTAAATCATGGTCTAACATCACCATTTAATAGCATATTATGTTATCTATCTATTGCTTCAAGTCCCACATCAATCGGACTCGCGATTCGGGAGTTACGGTAGAAACATAAAACACACTTTTCACACATACATCACTTTTCCATATTTTTCTTATCAATCCAAAGCTTAAACATATGATCCTATTCCACTATCACAAAGATCATGGAAAGAGCTTTCCAACGCATCCGACCGTGCCTCAATCCGATTTACGGATCAAAAGTTATGAAGGAAACAAAATCGGAAATTCTGCTACGTTCGCAATGCGAACGGCTAGCGAACGTTCGCTGGTTCATTCGCTGGGGCTCGCAGTGCGAACCTGCGAAAACCAGAACTTCCAGCAGCGATAACTTAGGTCATTTGGGGTCAAAATACACCATTTCCTTCACCCAAACACTTCCAAAACATACTATAACAACCAAAACATGATCCAAACCTAACGACAAGCATTCTACTCAGTTTTTATCGAATTTCATCCGTGAAAACATCGATTTCTATCAATCGCTCCTAATTCCAATCGATACGAAAAGTCGCAAAACAATCAAAACAATTTCAACAAACAACACATATACATACACAAGCAAGATATAATTGAAACTTCTCACCCTTACCCGATTAATCGCGCTCGAAACGGAGTTATGTTCGATTTTTCTCTTTTCCTCTTTTTCTCCTCTTCTTTCTTTCCTTCTCTTTTCTTTCTCTTCTTTTTCTTTCCTTTTTCTTTTCTCTCTTTTTCTCTCCACTTTCTATTTATTCAAAATATCTAAACTCCTAAAACCCCTCAGCTCAAATATCTCGCAAACGCTCTCAAAATGCGATAAAACATAAACATATCGATGAAATATAATATATTGTCAAATAAAAGTCAATAATAAAATAATATAAAATGAAAATAATTAAATCGACTCGATTAAATAAATCGGACCAAAACTGGGGCGTTACATATATGAATATCTCTTCATGGCAAAACTCAATAATCACGATTTCTGGTCGTCAGGAATTCGTGGTTACGATTGGAATCAAGATATGAAAAGTATCTTGAAATGACAAACATAACTGTGCATTTGCATTTGCATAGCATATCATTTTTGCATTGCAGGTTTTCCTTTTTGCAGACGCCTGCTAACCTTTATTTGGTTTTCTGGCACGATAGCTGATACCCCAGTTCACCGATATTCCACCCGACGCAATCAAGCAAGAGTCATGGAGCAAGTTCAGACTGAGTTAGCTGATTTGAGGGGAAGGATGGAGCAGTTCATGAACCTTATGCAGGGGATTGCTCAAGGTCAGCAGGAGCTGAGGACTGGTCAGGAAAACATGAGGGTTGGTCAAGAAGCTATGAGAACCACTATCCAGAGGCTGGAAACTGAAATCCCAAATCGCAACGTGCGCATTCCTCCTGGTGGCACCATCCCTGCTGGTTGGGTACATCTGGGATTTGACAATAATGAAGACGGTCAAGATGACCAGTTTACTGCATTCAACAATGACATGGGTTTCTACAATGATGACCGGAAGTACGAAGGGTTGGATGAAAGACTCAAGGCTATTGAAAGCCAAAATCCTCTGGGAATTGACGTAGAAGACATGGGTCTCGTGCAAGGTGTGAGAATCCCTCCCAAGTTCAAGCTCCCTACATTGGATAAGTACAATGGCAGTACCTGTCCCAAGACACATTTGCAAGCTTACAATCGCAAGGTTGCCGCTTATACTGATGACCAGAAGCTCTGGATGTATTTTTTCCTGGATAGCCTTTCAGGCGCCTCCCTGGAATGGTACGTTAAGATGGATAGGGTTCACATAAAGAGCTGGAAAGATTTGTGCGTTGCATTTCTGAAGCAGTATCAATATAATCTGGATATGGCACCTAATCGTACTCAGCTGCAGAGTATGACTCAGGATCCTAAAGAGGGCTTTAAGCAGTACGCACAAAGATGGAGAGAATTGGCTGCACGAGTTCAACCACCTCTGGGTGACCGTGAGATGGCTGATCTGTTCATGAGCACACTCCAAGGGTCGTATTTGGATAGATTGGTTGCGTGTCCTTCCACAGGGTTTGCTGACATTGTTGTTGCTGGGGAACGAATAGAGAGTTTGCTGAAGTTGGGTAAAATTCAAGACGTCAGTGGGACTGGTGCTTCGAGTTCAAGGAAACCCTTTGCTAATGGATCGAGGAAAAGAGAAGGGGAGTCCAGTGCTGTGCATAGAGGAGGGGGCAGAGGTAGGACTCAGTCTTATCATCAGGTGGATGTTGTAACCATTCCGGTTCTAGCTGGACAGCAAGCTCCAGATCAGCAAGGTAGACCCCGATTCCAGAATAACAGACCAAGGGACCATAAGTTTGATCCCTTGCCTATGTTATATACTGCTTTGTTACCACAACTGCTCAAAGAGAAGTTGGTTGAACTTCGGACTATGAGGCCGCTAGACACTGGAAAATTGTCTCAAGGTTATGATGCCAATGCTAGATGTGAATTTCATTCTGGCGCACAAGGTCACTCGATAGAGAAGTGCTGGGCTTTTCACCATAAGCTTCAGGACTTGATTGACGCAAAAGCTATTAATTTCTCTAAGCCGCCAAATGTTTGTGATAATCCGATGCCCCATCATGGAGGTGCAAGCATGAATGCTATTTCTGATGGTAAGAAACTGAATCTGATTACCGATGTGAATTTGGTAAAGACTCCGCTGTTGATGGTAAAAGAGCGTTTGTTGAAAGGAAAGGTATTTCCTGGATGTGGCTCTGATTGTGAGGATTGTTCTAAACAGATTAATGGCTGCAGTAAGTTGAAAGTTGGACTGTAGGATCTTATGGATGAAGGAAGTCTTCAGTTTGATAAGGTAGAGAAGGAAAAAGATGTTTCTGCCGTTACCATTTACTATAATCCAGTTGAGATACAGGTTCCTGTGGAGGCTCCTGTTGCTATCATCGTGCCCGAGAGGCCGAGACCAGTTACGATTATGGTTCCTGAATCTGCTGCTTATGTGTCTAATAGGGCAGTTCCATGGCAATATGGAACTGATACTCATCAAGGAGGAAGTTAACAGAAGGTAGAGGCTGTTGGTACCAGTGTCGAGAATGTTAGTGGACCAAGTGGTTTCACCAGGAGTGGTCGACTGTTTGCTCCCTAGACTCTAAGGACTGATAAAGAAGCTGAAGCCGCTGCAAGAGCAAAAGGAAAATAGGTTGTTGACGATAGGGTGCCTGCTCAGGAAGAAGACCCTAAAATCAATTTTGATAATGATGTTGAGGAATTTATGAGGATTATCAAAAAGAGCGATTACAAGATCATTGATCAGCTTATTCAGACACCCTCTAAAATCTCAATATTATCCCTGTTAATGAGTTCAGATGCACACCGGGCTGCTTTGTTGAAAGTTTTGAATATGGCTTACGTTCCCCAAGAGATTACGGTGAATCAGTTGGAGGGAGTAATTTTTAATGTGAATGTGAGCCACGGGTTGGGGTTTACGAATAGGGATTTGACACCGGATGGACGTAGTCACAACAAAGCGCTACACATCACACTTGAATGCAAAGGAGCTGTTTTGTCGCATGTGCTAGTCGACACAGGTTCTTCCTTGAATGTGTTACCCAAAAAGGCCCTGATGAAAATTGAAGTAGATGGATTGATTCTTAGACCCAGCGATCTGATTGTGAGAGCTTTCAATGGATCCCAAAGATCGGTGTTTGGAGAGGTAGAACTGCCAATACAGGTTGGTCCACAAATATTCAAGACAATCTTTCACGTTATGGACATTCAGCCTGCTTATAGCTGTTTGTTGGACCGACTATGGATTCATGCAGCAGGCACGGTTACCTCCACACTTCATTAGAAGCTCAAGTACGTATTCGAGGGTCAAGTGGTTACTGTTTGCGGTGAGGAAGATATATTTGTGAGTCATCTATCCACTTTCAAATATGTGGAAATGGATGGAGAAGTTCATGAAACCCTGTGCCAGTCTTTTGAAGCCTTGAATGTCAACAAGTTCCCAGAATCTGCTTCAGCATCAGCGGTGTCAAATGTGCCAGTTCGGCCAAGTGCATCAATTGCGTCCTACAAGCAGGCCAGATAAGTGGTTGAAAGCGGAAATGCCCAAGGTTGGGGTAAAGCTATTGATGTGTTTGTGAAGGAAGATAAGTTCGGCATTGGATACCAACCAGGCCAGACGCCAGTTCCCCGATTCTGTGGACCAATCAGCTTCAACAGTGGAGGAATTATCAATCCCAATTAGTCCTGCTCAGCAATAGAAGATGACGCTGGAAGCTCAGATTATCTGGACAGATGGGTGTATGCACTGGCTCCGGGCGAAGCACTGCAAAACTAGTCTAATGAAGAAATCATTCATGTTGTACACCATTTAGAGTAATAATTCTTGTCTTTCATAATGCATAAAATCCCTCACTCTGCCCAAGGTGTGAGGATCCATTTGTAGGGCCACCATATTTTCTCATATAATGTTCAAACATCAATAAAAGGACGTTTTTGTTTACAAATTTGAGTTCCTTTATTCCTTCTTTATTTTTTTATTTTTGCACAAAGAAAATTAAAAATGATAATGCACTTTCTTTTCTTTAGTTTTCAAGCAAAAATAATCTAAAATAAAGCATAAATCCAATCATGCAGACTTGATTCTGTGAATTCCTCTGAAAATGATTCTGTTATGCCCACGTATGATTTCGACAATCCGATCTATCAAGCCGAGGAGGAAAGTGATGAAGACTATGAACTCCCGGAAGAGTTAGCTAGACTATTGCAACAGGAAGAAAAGACCATTCAGCCTCATCAGGAAGAGCTTGAGGTTATCAATATTGGTTCAGAAGAAAGCAAGAAAGAGATCAAGATCGGTGCAAGTCTGCGGGCTGATGTAAAGCAAGAGCTGATAGTCATGCTACGTGAATACGTTGACATCTTTGCTTGGTCATATCAAGATATGCCAGGTTTAAATACAGACATAGTTGTGCATAGACTACCATTGAAAGAAGATTGTCCACCGGTCAAGCAGAAACTGCGCAGAACAAAAACAGAAATGGCTTTGAAGATCAAGGAAGAGGTACAGAAACAGTTGGATGCAGGTTTTCTGGCAGTGACCAACTATCCTCCCTGGGTGGCCAATATAGTACCGGTGCCGAAGAAAGATGGCAAGGTCAGAATGTGCGTGGATTACAGAGATCTCAATAGGGCGAGCCCTAAGGATGACTTTCCACTTCCTCATATTGATGTGCTAGTTAACAATACTGCTCAGTTTTCAGTATTCTCATTTATGGATGGATTCTCCGGGTACAACCAGATAAAAATGGCGCCTGAAGACATGGAGAAGACGATATTCATTACCCCGTGGGGTACCTTCTGTTACAAAGTAATGCCTTTTGGGTTGAAGAACGCAGGGGCAACTTATCAAAGAGCAATGGTGACGTTATTCCACGATCTAATTCATAAAGAGATCGAGTGCTATGTGGATGACATGATTGGTAAATCAAAGACAGAAGAGGAACATCTAATCAACTTGAAGAAGTTGTTTGAGAGGTTGAGGAAATTCAGGTTGAGATTGAATCCCAACAAGTGTACTTTCGGCGTGCAGTCTGAAAAATTGCTTGGTTTCATTGTCAGTGAAAAAGGAATAGAGGTCGATCCTGCTAAAGTGAAAGCTATACAAGATATGCCTGTACCGAGAACTGAGAAAGAAGTTCGCGGCTTTCTAGGGAGATTGAACTACATTTCAAGGTTCATATCTCACCTGACTGCCACCTGCGAACCGATATTCAAAATGCTAAGAAAAGATCAAACGGTTAGGTGGAATGATGATTGTCAAAATGCATTCGATAAAATAAAAAGATATTTGCAGGAACCTCCGATTTTGATACGTCCAGTTCAAGGGAGACCACTGATTATGTACTTGACAGTGCTCGCAGGATCCATGGGTTGTGATCTCGGTCAACACGACGAGACAGGTAGGAAGGAACATGCTATCTACTACCTGAGCAACAAGTTTACAGATTGTGAATCGCGTTATTCAATGCTTGAGAAGACATGTTGTGCACTCGCATGGGCCGCCAAGCGATGGAGACAATATATGCTCACACATACAACCCTGTTGATCTCAAAATTGGATTCGGTCAAGTATATTTTTGAGAAACCAGCACTTACAGGCAGAGTTGCAAGGTGGCAGATGGTACTGACAGAGTACGATATTTAATTTACTTCGCAAAAAGCAATCAAAGGAAGTATACTGTGAGATTATCTTACGCAACAGCCTCTTGATGATTATTAGCCCATGAGATTTGATTTCCCTGATGAGGACATCATGTTTCTCAAAGCGAAAGACTGCGAGGAACCACTTCTGGAGGAGGGGCCTGACCCTGAATCCAAATGGAGTTTGATGTTTGATGGGGCAGTTAACATGAATGGGTGCGGAGTTGGTGCAGTTCTCATTACGCCAGAAGGTGTTCACATGCCCTTCACTGCCCGAGTAACTTTCGGGTGTACCAACAATGAAGCAGAATACGAAGCTTGCATACTAGGGATTGAGGAAGCTATTGATTTACGAATCAAGACCCTCGATATCTTTGGTGATTCAGCACCGGTAATCAATCAAGTAAAGGGAACTTGGCACACACATCAACAGAATTTGATTCCGTATAGAGATTATACGAGGAGATTGTTGACTTTCTTTACAACTGTCAAGTTATACTATGTTCCTAGAGATGAAAATAAGTTTGCAGACGCCTTGGCCACTATATCTTCGATGATCAAAGTGCATGGTTGGAACTTTGTACCCAGGATTGATGTATCTCGTCTTGATAGACCTGCTTTTGTGTTTGAGGTTGATGCAGTGTCTGACGACAAGCCTTGGTACCATGACATTAAATGCTTCTTGGAAAATCAAGAATACCCGCCTGGGGCATCTTCCAATGACAAGAAGACATTAAGAAGGCTAGCCGGTAGTTTCTTCTTGAACAAAGATGGCGTGCTGTATAAGAGGAATTTTGACACAGTTCTGCTCAGATGCGTGGATAGACACGAGGCAGACCTGTTGATGATTGAAGTGCACGAAGGCTCTTTCGGTACCCATGCCGGAGGACATGCGATGGCTAAGAAATTGTTGAGATTGGGGTATTACTGGTTGATAATGGAGTCAGATTGCTGCAAGTATGCTCGCAAGTGTCACAAATGCCAGGTCTATACAGATAAAGTACATGTTCCTCCAAATCCGTTGAGTATCATGTCCTCTCCGTGGCCATTTGCAATGTGGGGAATTGATATGATCGGGAAAATTGAGCCTACTGCTTCAAACGCCCATCGTTTCATCTTGGTCGCCATTGATTACTTCACCAAATGGGTTGAAGCAGCATCTTATGCCAATGTCACTAAGCAAGTGGTGGCTCGTTTCTTGAAGCGAGATATCATTTGTCGATATGGAGTTCCCGAAAGAATCATTACTGATAATGGTTCTAATTTGAATAATAAGATGATGGCTGAGCTATGCCGGGACTTCAAAATCGAGCATCACAATTCTTCTCCATACCGCCCAAAGATGAATGGCGCGGTCGAAGCGGCCAACAAAAAAATCAAGAAGATTGTGTAGAAGATGGTTGTCACGTACAAAGATTGGCATGAGATGGTACCATTGGCTTTGCATGGGTATCGAACATCATTCCGCACGTCCACTGGGGCAACACCATACTTACTTGTATACGGAATGGAGGTGGTTCTACCGATCGAGGTTGAGATTCCTTCTCTCCGAGTATTGATGGATGTTAAATTAGATGAAGCTGAATGGGTACGAGCCAGATTTGATCAGCTGAGCCTTATTGAGAAGAAACGACTAGCAGCAGTATGTCATGGCCAGCTATACCAGCGCAGAATGAAGAGGGCATTCGATCAAAAGGTTCGACCTCAAGTTTACAAGGTCGGAGATGTGGTAATCAAGAGAATACTTCCTCCGAGTACAGATCACATGGGCAAATGGACTCCTAATTATGAAGGTCCATTCGTGGTTAAAAAGGTTTTCTCAGGTGGAGCCTTATTGCTGACAACCATGGATGGTGAAGACTTTTCATCCCCTGTAATTTAGATGCAGTTAAAAAATACTTCGTATAAATAGACCCGCTGGATAAAAGAATAAAAAAAATCCAGGCAAAAAAGGGCATCCCGACGAACCAAAAAACAGAATAAAGGTTCGGGCAAAAGTTAGGGATATAATTGAAAAGAATTGTACACCCGGTAAGTTGAAAACCCGAAAGGGTAACTTAGGCAAAAATGGGTATCCCGGTGGATTGAAAACGTGAAAAGGCGATCCACGCAAAAGAGGGTTTAAAGCGAATGACTGCAGTCTGAATTAATCTGTACGTTTTCTACTCTTCAGCGAACTGGCAAAATTCCAAAGGAGGAATTGGTCCGACCACGAGCTTCCGAAGGCGAAGATAATCAAGAGAGTTGGAATGCATACCGACTATAACAGAATCAGAAATCAGTTGGAACTCAATTTCCGCATTATCATTAGGATAGATTTCTTTTCTCAATTTTATGGCAATCACCTCTTTCAGGGGTTTGCTTCCGACTGTTAATTCGCCGATTTTGGCATTTCATCAATAAAATTGAATATTCAGTCACAAGCTTTTATTTTCATTTTACTGTTTTGTTTGCAAAAACGTCTGATTTTTGATAATAAAACATTACTTTGAAAATATCTTGGCCTTGCAAAAACATGCAAAAAGACAATTAAAATTACTTTGCTTGTTGGATGACCTTGGATTGTGGATTCAAAAGACCACGCAATATCCTGGGGCATGTGCATATATTTTTCTGTTTCAGGTAATGAGTGCGATCAATCCGAGCGGCATGATCGTAACCACGGACAGACATTTTCTATGATCTGATACTATTGTATCTTATTAAGTCGATTCTTCCATTCAAGATTTCTCACCGTGTGTTGTGACAACGACGGCCGAAGATTGAATTCTTCTGTGTTGATAACGGTTATTAATGCAGTGAGCATTCCATGTCAGCAACGAGTGCAAATCCTCCGGTACCTCGCAGACGATGTGAAGGATAGTTCAAGACAGAGTGTTCGTTTAAGAGTTGGAAAACGTTTGGTTTTCTATAAAATCCTCTTAAAAGACGAAATTTCTCCCAGTAACTTTCCTTATGGCGTTTACCAGCAAGTGGTAGTGTCATATTTCCTACAGGTTTCAGCATGTGAAATTTGTCAAAAAGTAATCCCCAGCGGAGTTGTTAACTTTCCCGAGCATGGGGGCATTTTGAATTTCCCCAGCAAAAGATATTCCCAATTTATTATCCCCAGTAGAGTTTGAAGACATTTGGTTTCCTATAAAATCCTCTCAAAAGGCATTCCCCGGCAAGGTTTAAAGAGATCGACATAATCTCTCCTTCAGCAAGGTGTCAGCATATGACATTACCCAGCAAGTGGTGTAATTTTCAGCAGTGTTCATTTACAATCCAAAGTCCAATTTATTTTTGGCATGCGTACAAGATTGTTCATGTTATTCCAGTAGGTGGAGTGATCATTTGGCAAAGCTTCCAAAGCCAGTTTGGTAAGCACCAAAGTCCAATGACAGTTTGGCAAAGCTTCCAACGACAGTTTGGTAAGCACCGAAGTTCAACGACGGTTTGGCAAAGCTTCCAACGACAGTTTGGTAAGCATCGAAGTCCAACGACAGTTTGGCAAAGCTTCAAACGACAGTTTGGTAAGCATCGAAGTCCAACGACGGTTTGGCAAAGCTTCTAACGACAGTTTGGTAAGCACTGAAATCCAATGACAGATTGGTAAAAGCTGCAAAAGTCCATCGGAAGATGGCAAGTTTGAGATCCCAAATGCCGGTTTGGTAATCTTTGAAGTCCAACAACAGATTGGCAGAAATCCAGCACAAAGTGGTGAAAGTCCAACGACGGTTTGGCATAAGTCCAACGACAGTTTGGCAGAAGTCCAATGACAGATTGGCAGAAAGTCCAACGATAGTTTGGCAGGAAGTCCAACGACAGATTGGCAGAGCAGCTAAAGTCCATCGACAGTATGGCAAGCCAGTAGTCGTCTGGCGTCGTTCAAAAAGACATTGTTGAAAGTCCATCGACAGTATGGCAAGCCAGTAGTCACCTGGTGTCGTTCAAAAAGACATTGTTGAAAGTCCATCGACAGTATGGCAAGCCAGTAGTCGTCTGGCGTCGTTCAAAAAGACATTGTTGAAAGTTCATTGACAGTATGGCAAGCCCGTAGTCGCCGGGCGTCGTTCAAAAGACAGATCTCTCCGACAACGTTTCATTGAAGATTCAATCCAGCAATCTTGTTGGGTTTATATCCCTTTTGTTCTTCATCGTCCAGAGCAAATTTTTGGTTATATTTGGTATTCAATCGCTATATACCTTGAACGTCTGAAAGCAATCGCTTTCAGACATTCAGGTCTACAACATTTGAATAGGGGCAGCTGTAATACCCCAGAATTTGCTCTCCCTTTTTGCATCCTAGCATAGCATTATCATATATCATATCATATCCACGATGTTGCTATCTAACCCTGGCATGTCTTGGTAGGACCAAGCAAACACATCTGAAAATCCTTTGAGCAGTTCTATCAAGCCTTCTTCGATAGTTGGACTGAGTAATGCTCCGATTTTAACTTCTTTTCTCTCTTCTTCTGAATCTAAATTGACTGTTTCCAACGGTTCTATGTAAGGTTGAATGGATTTCTCCTCATTTATGAGTAATTGAGAGATCTCTTTTGGAATTTCTTCGTCTCCTTCTTCTTCGGCTTCAAATACCGGGAACTCAAAGTTGGGAGGAGGCATTGGTTCGTATGTTTCAATGAGGTTTAAGACAAATAATATGCATAACGTGATGATTCCTTTTTAGAAAAGACAGAGAGAATGCAAAAGTGTGTGCAATGTATTTTGAAAAACGTTTATTTTTATTTTGCGTTGTTTTTTAGGATTACTATTTTCTGGAAAACCGAAAAGTCAAAATAGCAATAAATGCAGGAATTCAGAATGACATTCTTTATTTATGATTTGTCGATTCTTGAAACATAAACGCTATAAAACAAAACTCTTTCGCTCTGGGTGAAGCGAAGAGGAACATTTACAGAAAAGCAAGCCCTATAAAACATCATTTTCACCCGGGCAAAGTGAAAGGTCAAAATAAAGACGAGACAATTACTTTGATTTATGAACGATATTCGGGACATCGACTGCGACCCAATGGCGACGAACTTCTCTGTGGATCACAAAGTCCATTATTTTTCTTCCATGATTGTCTTCAGTAATGACACTAATTTCTGGCGGAGTTGGATCACTAGAGTCTTCTTCCCATGCAGCGTTATCATAAGAGGACTCTTCTATCTTCAACAGTATTTTCTTTTTCAAGAGGATCTCCTCATCCAGTGGGTTGGATGTCTTCATATTTGATGCGAGAACTTTCGGGAGCAGTGTACTTCACTAGAAAACCATACTTGCCGCTTGGTTGCCCCAAAGTATCCCAAGTTTCTGAGGGGATAGATGAGTCATCTTCTTCAATGACATTGACTTCAATAAAAAGAAAAGTTGATAAATTCTTGTCCTCCGATTCTTGAAACTTCTTCAACATGATGTTTGACACTTTCAGAATCTTCCTGGTAAGGTTCCCACGACTTTGAGAGAACATGTGGATTTTTCTCAAGGTCATTCAGTAGATATGCATTCTCTGGCTTACTCTTTTGCCTTGAGTCTTCCATGTAAGGTTTCCAAATGGGCAAATCATCCATAGGATCATATGAGTTGTAATCAATGTTGTATTTCATCTGAGTATCTTCTTCCAATGAGTTGGGTGGTGCACGACATCCCTCAGGATTGCAATCTCCGTAGATCATTCTGACATCTGATCTTGGTATATATTTAGGACTTTGCTTCGGAGAGCAAAATGGCATGTATGTTTCTTCTTGAGATATATAACCTTCATCATTGAAATAGGATTTCCACTCTTCATCTGTATCAGAAGAGTTGTTCTCCTTGATGGTATGGACTTCCTGAGAAATTGGGTGGAGGAAGCCTCCACTGTGGAATAAATCTTGAATGGGACGAAAGCTTTCTTCCTTTTCTGTAGTCTGGGTAAGTGCTGGAGAAAAACCGAGACCTTTTCTTATCTTGTTATCAACAGGAATCACAACCCGCCCCCATCCGTTTATGTCACCACTTCCCATTATTTGGAGAACGTTTTTGTACAAGGAAATCAACGTTCCTTTTTCTTGATGATTCTCATTGCTCACAGAGAGTGCTTGAAATTGAGTTCCAACTACCTCTTCTGGTTCTAAATATGAGAATGATGATAGATTGCTCATAATTAAAGCTTGTTCTCCGTATATTGTGACCAACTTGTCGTTCTTGACAAACTTCAGCTTCTGGTGAAGTGTCGAAGTGACTGCCCCTGCTTCATGTATCCAAGGTCGTCCCAATAAACAGCTGTATGCCGCTCGGATGTCCATGACTTTGAAAGTGTGGGGACCAATGGCTATGGGAAGGTCGACTTCGTCGATAACTGTCTTTCTGGATCCGTTAAAAGCTTTGACAATGATCTCACTGCCCCTCATCGGAGTACCTTGAAAAGATAATCGAACCAAAGTTGACCTTGGCATGACATTCAAGGATGAACTTGTGTCTACTAGTACGCTGGCTAAAGCATCGTCTTGGCAATTGACTGTGATATTGAGTGCCATGTTATGATTCTTGCCTTCCTCTGGAAGTTCTTCATCATTGAAACCCAAATTGTTGCAGGAAGTGATGTTGGAAATAATGTTGTCAAACTGACCCACTGTTACATCTTGTTCTACAAAGGCTTGTTCCAAGACTTTCTGTAGAGCTTCTCTGTGAGCTTCTGAATTGAGCAGGAGAGATAATACAGATATCCGAGAAGGAGTTTGTAATAGTTTTTCCATAATGTTGTATTCACTTCTCTAGACGAGTCTTAACATTTCATCATTATTTTTCATAGGATCTGCACGACTGGATTGACCAATTTGTTGATTAGGAACTTTAGCTTCAGGTTCATTTTCTTTTGCAGGTTCTCCAACTCCTCTGTTGAAGATTCGACCACTTCGGGTGACTCGACTGATATCAGCAATGTTGACAACGGATGGCAGTGGAATTTCTTTTCCATCTTCTATTATGGTCGCACCGTATTTGTACGGAATAGCTTTTTCTGATTCATATGGCACCGGGCCTGGCAGGTAGATGACCAAAGGGGTTATTTGGGTATTTCGACTGTCAAAAGTAACCTCAATTAGTTCTAGCTCGGTACTGTTGGAAATATTGTCGTAAGGAATTCCCGAGTGCTTTGGCTCGTTGAGTAGAGGGATTACGGTGAAAATGTCTTCGTTAATTCCATAATTAACTGGCTATCTTTCATTGAGAACTGTGATGGTTATTTTGTCCAACAACTCTTGACTCTCATTTTGGACAAGGAGGCAACTATGTCGACTTTTGCGACATTTTTTGCAAGCCGAATGATCGTGGTGATTTGGACCAAAATAATCAAGTTCGCACAGTGTAATACCCCAAAATTTGCTCTCCCTTTTTGCATCCTAGCATAGCATTATCATATATCATATCATATTCATCTCATTAGCATTGCATTGCATATTTTAACATAGAAAAAATGAAGCATAACATCCTTCTTACCATCGAGGCATGTGATCAGGTAAAAGGTGGATAAGCAAGAAATTATTCAAGGCACAAAAGGTCAAACAAGTTCATTCAAGGCAAGCCAAGAGGTCTTTCATGTCTCATACTTCCTCAATTGATCATCCAAATCCTCAAGGAGGTGAGATTCAATAGAAGATTGAAGCACTACATCCTTCACTATGCAAGAGATCCAAAAAAATGAAGGAAAACCCTCAAGAGAGATGGTTCATTGGTTCAAAATCACCCTCAAGTGGCATATCTCATCATCCTTTAAGAGGATACACAGCAAACTCTAAGGAATTTGGAATTGGAGGCTGCACATTTTTTTCCTAGGAGGAGGGTACCAAAATTAGGGTTTCCAATTAAATCAGGGTATCTTTGATTTTTTGGGCAAAACTTGATGTCATGGTATTCTACATGTCCTTAAGTGTGTGTATGTGGAAAATTACATCTCAATTGGTTTTAGAAGTGGTTCAATTGGAAGAAAGATAAAAAACCAGGAAATTTAGGACAAAGTCAAATAATCAGAGGAAAAAGTCAACTTTTGACTTTTTGAGCCCAAAAACATGAAATTCATGTTATATGTGACCAATGTACAAAATTTGATCAAGAAATTCCAAAGGAATCATGAAAAATCAAGAATTTGAAGAGTTGCCATTTTTGGAAGAAGTAGGGTTTCCAAAAATAGTAATTTTGAGCCATTTTGCATCAGAGTTTGAACCAAGGCCATTCAAAATTGGAGCATCAAATGAAAATTCCACTTGGCCACAACAAAAGATCTTGTTTCAAGCTTCAAATCCATGTGTAGAACATCTCCATTGGATAAAAATTGAGTGAGATATGATTGATCAAAGTTTGAGCAAAGGAGGTTCAAAACTAGGTCATGACCAAGGATTTTCAGGTCACGCGCATGTCAGTTCTACAAACAGTTGGTGGGCCAAATGTTTACCTATTTTTCTCATGGTTAGAGGCTTCATTTGCAAAACTTCTCAACATCAAAAATGTTCCTTGTAATGCCCTCTTCAAATTTCATGTTGGGTAAAATTTGATTTGATCAAGCTATGAGGTAGATATAATGGTCTCAAGTTAGGGTCATCTTGCTGAGATTCCATGCCACGCATGCCTTGCCAAGCCAATCTCATTACCACGCCCTTGTATCAGTTCCGTTTATGGATGTTATAAGTCATTTTCCAACCTCTTCCAAGCATCATTTCAACTCAAATTTCAAACCAAACTTGTAGCATTACATCCCCTCTTTCAAATGAATTCAAAAACTCACCAAATTATCCATTGAGTAGAGAGAAAAACATCGCCAATTCACCCTATCTCCATTGTTCTCAGCTGCCATGAAAATCAGAAACAAAACCAATGTTGTTGATGTTGTTGTTACAAGCTTGCACGCTATCCATTGCCTTTTTAAACCAAACACATTTCATACACACCATAGCACGTGCCTCATTATGCATGAAAGTAGAAATAACAAGCTTGCTGAACAAGTTTTGTGTTACACAGCCTTCCCATTTCACTTCTCTTCACCTCCACCGTAGTTTATCATGAGTTGCCATCACCATACCATCGCTTTCCCTAACTAACTTGACTCAGTTAGTTAGGGATGACTCACTTAACTCAACATAACTCAGTTAACTCACTCAGCTTGACCATGGTTAGCTCACACTATAAATAAAAATCACACTCTCAAATTTCATTTCCAACTTCATTTTTCACACATTCACTTCAGAAACTCTCTCTTCTACTCTCTCATTCTCTCTGAGTTTGCTCATCTTCTTCTCCACGATTTCAACTCCATTGTTCTTCCATTGATCATTGCTTGGTGTGGTTGAATCAAGAACAACAAGAACAACTCCATTTCTGCAAGCTTAGCATCACTGTAATCTTCAATCTCCTTCATCTACTCGTGAATCATCAGCATTTATTTTGCTTAATATTGAAGCTCCAAGGTTGAAGAGCAAGTGTTCTCTCTGGTTTTCTCAAACTCCAAAAGAACTGCAAGACCAGGTTCCAAAACTCACAAACTTTTCTCTCAAGTTTTGTTGATTATTGTGATGATTTCATGATGATATGAGCTCATTAGGAGCATTTCTTACTCCGGCTAGTTGTTAGGCCTTGTAGAGGCTTAGATCCAAAAGTTAGGGCACATATGCATCCCCTCTGTTCTTGCTATATGCGTATGTTTTGTTGTTTTTATGAGTGTATTCTTAACATATGTGAGCTGCTCTTCATTTTGGTATATTATTTGTCGAATTCTGGAAAACTTGAGGTTGCAGACGGTGGTGGTTTGTCGGAGAAGATGACCGGAGGTCATCTCCGGCCGGTGATCTTAACTGCTAGGGTTTGTGGTTCTTTTAAGTCGTGACCGTCCGATGCGTTTGATCCAAGGGTGGAAATGTTGCCAGCGAATTAATGGGGAGGGTGTGTGTCACGTGATCCATTTTTACTCTCTCTGATGATTGCATGCGTGTGCGTATATGATTGTTATGATGTGCTAGCAATGTGATGCGTATGAGTTGCTTACTTTGACTTTGGTTTGACTCTGACTTAATCCAACGGTCATGCGTGAGTCAACTTTGTGGACTGAATTCCATGTTTGTTATTGTGTTCCATGCGTATGTTTGGACCTTGGACTGATTGCTATTCACACCACGTTTTCAAAGCCCAAACCATTTTTGAACTGTTAATTTGCTATGCATGCACCCCTTCCTTTATTTCTATTTCATTTTATTTTCTTCATTTTGTACACGTTTGCTTTTTAATTTTTAAAATTACAAAATAGCATCATAAAATTCTATAAAAATTCATGAACATTTTTAAGACATTGAGAAAACTTTTGACATTTTTATTTCATGATTTTATGACATTTTTGCCCCTGTTGCATAATTTCCTTTGAATTTCCATTTGTATGCATTCAATTTGTGATACATAAATTTGTATAATTTTGTTCTTGCTCATTATAAATGGTTTTGGCTTGGTTCTTTTTGCATTGATTCATTACCACTTTGAAACATGTTAAATGATTTTTTTTTATTTTTTAGGTCAATTTATGACATGTTTTGATGCTCATCTTTGCACTACTTTGTATGATGTTTCAATTTGACCTAATTGCATTGTTTGAGGTCACTTTGCTTTGAATTTTTACATGATATTTTGATGTATGATTCACTTCTGATTTAGGCATTCCAATACCATGCTTGTATAATTTTCACAAGTCCATTTGATTTTTGTTTGATGCATTACATTTGAAGCATAATGCATGTCACATCATTCTAATTTTTGTGCATGTTTACATGATTTCTTTTGTACATATTTGTATGATCATTTGCATATTTTGTGAGCTATTCATGTGACATTAAAGGCCATTGTTACATATTATAGGTCATCTTTTACATGTTCATTTCCATTTGAGTTTTGTGCATCTTTAAAACATATTGCTTGCACTTTCCTTTTGAACTTCCATTTCAATTCTTCTTTTTATATTACTTCTTGAATGTCTTGGTTATTAATTCATGAATACTTGTGAGATGTTTATAGACCATTTTCCATTTAGTTTCAATTCTGATCCTTGGTTTACATGTTCCATTTATTCATAGTCCTTTCCTTTCTTTCCATCTTTCATCTTCTTTTCTTATGAAAACATGTTTGAATGCTATGGATGATGATTGGTACTTATTCATTGGAACTTGTATGATGATATTAAATTGTTATCCATATGATGCACATTCTGGTTGTGATCTTAAGATTTGACTATCCATCTTGTTTTTTTGAATTCTAATGTGTATTAAGTACTTTTTACTCCTTATGCATGCTTCCTTGTTTACTAACCATGTAGGGGCTTTGGTAAGTTGGAATTGAGTGTGGATAAGGAATCCACATTCAAACTTCTCTCCTTTCATCTTTTACAATTCAATCTTGTGTTTTGTAAGCACTTATGTGCTTTCTTTGATTAATTCATTACTTCCCCTTTTGAGTTACAATACATCTTCTACTTTAGAAGTGAATTGTTTAGCTCATTCCTTCTTTAGGTTTTAGGTTTTGAAACGTCACAAACCTTTAGGATCACTCCCTTAACTAATCAATTAGGATTGAGTCTCGGTTCACATAGATTTTTACCTTTCTCTCCTCTCTTGAGTCTTTCATCTTCTCATCTCAAAGAAAATTCAAAATATCTAATAAAGGTAGGCACTTATTGCATTTAAGCCTTTCTTATAAAGAAAAGATTATAAGGGGTCTTCTCTTATAATCTTAAAATGTGTAGCATATAGCCCATCTTGGGTCAATGTGTTAAACATTTGATCTTGTATGAGGGACTTAAATGCAATACTTGTTGAATGTACAAATAAAAAACACTTCTTCATTTCATAATCAACAAAAGCGCTTAATAAATACAAGTATGCTAGTGTGTTTAAACCTTAATAATTGGAACTAAGTGCGAGGGTCTTCTTCACTCTTAGTGTATTTTCTTACTCATTCCATCTTGGAATGTGAGGATGTGTACATTCCAATGATTAAGATTTAGATAAACTATCATATGCAAACAAATGAAAAAACTTCTAAAAGACAAAAACAAACAATAACGTCTTTCCTTCGGGAATTCTTTCCTCATCCCTTTCACTCATTCCTTAAGGATGCGTCATTTCCGTTCTACCGCAAACAGGTAACGCCTAAGTCTCCATACAGCGAGCTGTAACACCTAAACTGCTAGGACGCGAACGTTGACGTATTCCACTAAAAAAACACAAACAACTTTCCCTTAGGCGAGGGGAACTACGTCGCTCTGATTCTCATGTTCCCGATGAGATACGTAGGCAGTGGGGTACGGCCCATTCGAGCACTTCTTTTATTTTCCCTACATTTGTTTCTCGTTCCTTTTCCATTCTTTCTCCTTTCTTTCTTTTAGTTCCTTTTTCCAATATCTTTTCTATCACCCTTTGATCGAGACAAGCAAGCGTGGATCCCATCGGGTACGATGGACGCGAGGGGGTGCTAATACCTTCCTCTCGCGTAACCGACTCCCTTACCCTTTCTCTTGGTCGTAAGACCATGCTCTTTCCTTTCCTTCGGGTTTATGCGGTGTTTCCTTTCCCTCTTGGGATAAATACACATTGCTGGCGACTCTGTTTCGGTGCCACTTTCGCGTTTGTACTTGGATGAAAATCCCGGGAGCGACACACAGGCATTTCTCAAATTTGACTAATGATGTTTCAATGTTTTTAATGTTGTAAACTGCGTGCTGCCATGGGCAACCTTGCACCATATTGATGGACTGAGAACTTAGGCACAGTTGGGTTTCCCCTTGGTCCACTTGATTCTGGAGAGCTGCTCGCACGGTGTAGTACCCTTGGCTATTTTCATCCTGGTAGACTGGAAGCCACCAATGGTCCAACAGATGTTAAAGAGTTCTTTGTACAAGTGCGCAACCTTGATCGTTTTCAGAGCAATCTTTGCATTCCTGATAATTATGTGGTGACAGATAACCAAGCCTGACCTGCTTGGCATGTAATTCTACCAAGCCGGTATTCATTAAACGAATGTCGAAAATCTGAACCATATTGACCTAGTGATTATTCCTTCCATGGTAGTCTTGGATCCATCCAAGATCCATTTGACGTTGAAGTGCTTCTTGTACAAAAGAACATCCTTGATTGTCTTTTGAACAAATTGGGCAAGCGTGGTAACCGTGTAATGGTAAATTGTGATATTGACTTTGTCTTGAGTGCATTGCCACTAGATTTACATTCATCGCACGGATGTCATGATTTTGAACAATGTTCGGATGTTGATAGGCCATATTTATTCCACAAACTCTCTGATCTTGGATCCAGCCTAGATTCATATGCTATTGAAGAGCTGCTTGTACAACGATGCACCCTTGATTATTGTTGGAATAAATGTCACATTGATGATAGTTGTGAGATGGCACATGGCCATACCCGCTTTGCCTGCAATGCATTTTTACCATATTTGTTCCCAGTAGGCGTACATCGTGAATTTGATAACTGCTGCCAGGTCCTTCATCTATCAAATTTACTGAAGCTTTTTCATGTTGAGGAAACGGGTTCGTTTGAACATTTGGGTTTGTATCTTTGAAAGATAAAACTCCATTTTTTACGAGCCTTTGCACGTCAGATTTGAAGTTGAGGCAGTTCTCAATGTTATGCCCCGATCCTCCTTGATGATAAGGGCAAGATTGATCAGTTTTGAATAAATAAGGGGGATTTTCTGGCACTGTGAGAGGAGTTCTGGTTTGAACGTGCCCCTTGGCTAGCAAAAGTGGGAATAGTTCTGCATATAACATTGGTATGGGGTCAAACCCTAGAGATCATGGAAAACGATTGTTGTTATTATATTGCGGGAAAGCCTGCTGAAGAGGTTGTTGTTGCCTTTGCTGATACGGTCGTTGATTTGGATGCCTCTGAGCAACCTGTGGTTGATATGCCGGGATCGGTGCAGGACTGACAACAGGAGATACTGTCGCTACCTGTCAAGGTTAATACATTCGCCTTTGCTTACTTTGCAAGATATTACTAATATCATGTTCTTTCTTCTTTTGGAAAGCACTCATGTATCTTTTACTACTACTGGATGGGTCTGAGTCCTTAACCAATCGACCTTCTCGGACTGCTTCCTCAAGGCGTACCCCCATGTTTACCATCTTAGTAAAATCACTGGGTGCACTGGCGACCATCCGGTCATAATAAAATGAGTTTAATGTTTTCAAGAAGATTTTCGTCATTTCTTTCTCCTCAAGAGGAGGACAAATTTGGGCGGCGATTTGACGCCATCTTTGAGCGTACTCCTTGATGGTTTCTTTATCCCTTTGGGACATAGCTCTGAGTTGATCTCTGTCGGGTTCCATATCCAAATTGTACTTGTACTGCTGAACAAAGGCTGCCTCAAGATCTCTGAAGGTACTGATCTTGGTACGGCTTAATCCCATGTACCATTTGAGCGCGTCATCGGTTAAACTGTCTTGAAAGTAATGGATTTGCAGTTGTTGGTTTTCTGTCTGGGTAGACATCTTTCGAGCGTACATTACCAAATGACTTTGAGGGCAAGAGTTGCCTTTGTACTTCTCAAAGTTGGGCACCTTAAACTTGTGTGGTATTTTGATGATTGGGACCAAACATATGTCAGCGACATCTTTGCCAAACAAGTCTTGTCCGCGAATAGCATGCAGTTCTTTCTGCATTTCCAAGAACCGTTCTTGGAATTCATTCATTCTTTCGTAAACTTCCTCATCCTTACCAGGGGTGGCATGAAGGATTTGTTCCTCTGGGATAATATGTATTACAGGTTGTGGTATAGACATTACTACAGTAACTCTTGGTGCTTCGGTTACCTGAAGTTTGTAACCTTTAGGTACATGAGTCTCTGTCGTAGCTCTTGCATCTTCGTTTACCTGAAGTTTGTAACCTTCATGTCTAGAGGTTCCGGTTGTGGCTCCAAGGTCTTCAGTGACCGGTGGTATATAACCCTGTGGTATGAAATTGAAAGGCATGTTTGTCATACCCCAAACTTTGACCACAAGATTTCCCATTATTGTGCAAATCATCACCACAATATGGATGTACCATCATACCTCATCAATCTTCTCAAGGATTGTTGAACATTCACTACAACCAAGAATTAGGGTTTTGAGCCCTCTCAGAGTACTCGGACAAAGGATCAATCAAGAAAGGACATGATACTCAACTTTCCAAGTCTCTCAAACATCCATAAAGGATCAAGAGGTCTCCCACATCAAGAATCAAGCACAAGGTTGCAACATTCCAAGTGGATCAAGCCTCAAGATCGCCAGTGTCACCAAATTAGGGTTTTGGTCGACTAAGGCCTCCAGAAGAAAGTTTTTATCTAGGCATGGGCTAATACTTCAAAACATGAGCCAATGAGCTCAAAGGGACCTCATGAACCCAATCATCAAGTCAAAATAGCCTCAGGGGATGCAATCATAAAAAATCAGGAATTAGGGTTTCTTGACCTAATTCACCCCTAAGTTGACTTTTGGAGCAAGACACGAGCCAAGACCTCAAGAAGTATTTTGAAGATATCCAATACATCATTTTGATCCATTTAAAAGATTGGATTGACCCAAAGAACTTGGTTCATAAGCAGTACAAGGATTCAAATTCATCTGGACAATTAGGGTTTCTTGATGAAAAGTCAACTGTACCTTTGAATTTTGACTAAGACAAGATCACAAACCTTGGGACATGATTCAAGACACTCTATAACACCTATGGAATCCATCCATTAGGTTTGAATTAGGTCAAGGACTTGATTTCATAGAGGATCACACAGTTTGGAATTCATCTGACAAAAAGTCAATTGTGCCAAAAATCAAGTTTGACTTTTTAAATTTCTTGACAAACACGGCTTCCCTAAGTCAAAAACAATGTTAATTAAAGGTTCATCATCCATCAAGAAAAATCAAGAAAAGTGAGGTTACTTGAAAAAGGGGCAACCTTGAGAAACTTCAAATTTTCTAAGTTATGGAAGAAAAGTGATTTGGTACCAACTTTGCAAGGTCATAACTTCTAAACCACAAGGCCTTTTTCCTCCATCCAAAGCTCAAATGATAGCTCTTATTACATACTTCAAAATTGTCAACTACATCAGATTCCAAATCCTCATGGATTTTGAGTTATAGATTGATCAAAATCACAAAAACATGTAAATTGACACTTTTTCCAACACTTAGTGAAAATTTTGGACAAAATCTGTCTTGAATTTCCACCAACTTTGGGGCCATTTTTCATTATGATCCAAGTTGATTCAAGACCAATGTTGGACATCAAATTTGAAGTATTTTATTAGGGCTTTCCAAAAAGTACAAGAACTCATCCTAACTCCACTTGAGTAGGGAGTTACAAGCCTTGAAACATGGCCTAAAAATCTGATTTTTCAAGACAACATGGAAACCAAACTTGTGCCACACGATTTTTCCCTTCAAATCTTGACACTTTGACAACTTTTTCATCTTCCAAAAACACAAAATATCTGATGACTCACTTGGTTCATGATCAAAGAGGCAAGGAATTCAAATTGGCATGTGAAAATCATCATGACATGAAACTTGGAATTCAAATTTGGCAAGGTAACATCAATGCTATACATTGAGGTGTCATGAACCAGATCACAACACTCCAAGTCAGTCAAGATTTCAGTCCAAAATCTAAGCATTCAAACCCGCAAAGATTAATGGAGTCAAGATAAGAAGAGTTGACTTGGCACTTTTGGATTTTCCAAGTCAATGGCTACAAGCTACTGCCATGATCAACCTCCAAACACTATTGCTTCCAAAACAAACTTCCTCTACTATAAATAGAGGTCATTTGTGACTGATCAAACCACCCCAAAACATCTGAATTCATGTTTTCCTTCCAATCACTCTCAAAAAACCAGATTTTGCTTCTCTTTCAAGTCACTATCGAATTTTCAATTTGAGAGCAATTCAATCAAAACCAATCATGCCAACACCTTACATACATCATATATGAGTGATCCATAACCTTAAAACATATTTGGAACATCAGAATCACAAAGTCACCCCCCATTTGCTCAAGCTTTTTAGCCTATTTGCAGTTGAGGTGCCACAACAAGTTCCAGGCTGATTCAATCATTTCCAAGCTTCAAAACACCTTATATTAGGTCCATTGAAGCTGTCCAGATCATTACACAACATATGTAACACCTCCAACATAGAATTTGAATTCTTCTTACAAGAGGTAAGCCTCACACTCTCAAACTCTATAATCCATGCATCATAAATGTGTTTTCAAGTTACAAACATGTTTCTGCACTTATGTAGAGTGATTCCCCTCAATCAATTACTTTGTATCTTTCGTGTATAAGATTTCATAGTATTCTTGCAGAAATTAGGGTTCTTGAGTTCATCACTTGATTTCTCACTCCACACTTACTATAAATGCAATTAATTTATATGACTGAAATCCTTGTTCAAAAACACACAACTTTCATGTTTACAAAAGTAATTTTCATTGGGTAATAAGAAAGATATGTGAGGTTTTGCAAATTGGCTAAGGCGGGTACACGCGAGGAAGAAGAAGATGGCCTTGGCGCCATTTTCAAATTTTTTAATTTTTGAATATTTGATATTTTTATTAAATGATTTCAAAAATTAATTTCTCTTTCATTTTTAATCATTTTTTATTGGTTCTTTTTTTAAAAAGTCACAAAAATGTTGAAATATTTAATTTTACAAAAAAATCACATTTATATTATTTACTTAATATAGTTGGAATTTTTGTAAATAATTTCATTTTATTTGTTTTTTAACATTTTTAAATGAAATTTCCACCTTGAATTTTCAAATTTATTTGAATTTCAAGTTTTCATGTGATTAAACATGATTTTTCAAAATATTTTTCAAAGTTGATAACTTGTTTTTGAATATATTTTATATTTTATATCATTTTTCATTTAATTCCTTTGAAAAAATTATATTTTTAAATTCAAAATTAGGGTTTTCTCTAAATTTTGATTTTTTTCAAACTTTCCAAAAAAAAATTTGGGCCTCTTTGTAGAGTGTAAGTCCCATCCATTTGTAAATAATTGATTTTTGGGCCTTAGCCATTGTATAAGTCCCGATACGGTTTTAAAAATCTCGGCGCGATCGCCATTTTCAAAACAATTTTCATCTAGGCCTCTCCTTGAGTTGTAAGCCCCATCTTTCTTATTTTCAAACATTTTTTGGGCCTTTAATAAAGTGTAAGACCCATCCCCATTGTAAATTCAAAATTTTTGGGCCTCAGTCATTGTATAAGTCCCTCAGTGGTTTTCAAAATCACGGCGCGATCGTCGTCTTGTCAAATAAAACTTCTGGGCCTTTCCTTGAGTATAAGCACCATTTTCCCTTTTTAAAAACACTTTTGGGCCTCTATTAGAGTGTAAGACCTAACTCCTTTTGTACAAAAACATTTTTTGGGTCTCTGCTATAGTATAAGTCCCATAACGTCTGTCGGTATCGCAGTGCGATCAATGTTATCAAATAAGTCATATGGGCCTCTCCTTGAGCTATAAGCCTCAAACAAATATTTTGTAACAACTTTCTTTTAATTGAAATTCAATGTGTTTTCAAAACTTTCTTCAATTTCTTGAAACCCTAAAAGAGGGAATACAATTGTAGTAAATACTACAGATCACAATATGCTTGGGCTTCTTCTCAGAAGGTAAGTCCCCATATTTGTTTCAATGTTTATTACTTATATATATATGTCAATATAATTGTCTGTATACATATATTTGTGCATATTTGCTTAGAGTTTTCCCCAGCAGTTAGGTCTAGGTTTAGATCAAACCAGAGGTTACTTTCAACATAGTCAAAACTAGTTCCCCCATAGGAAATTCCCTATACGGTCTTGCCTCCTCTTGGGCTTATACAATATGGAACAGAGAAAGTCATTATTCCCGATGAAACTTTTCTCAAGACTGTCAAACTTAGAATTATATTGTGTATAAGAAATTCATTTCCCCAGAGAGGATTAATTCCCAGTGAAACCTCTTTTGAATTTCTTCAAACCCTAGAACTGTTCAACAAAGAAATGATTAATTCCCGGTGAAACTTTTCTTGGACTTTTCTTTGGTTTGGACCCACAGGCTTCCTAAAAGCATCCCCAACCTCCTCTTGGGCTTTGTACAAGGACTCACAGGCTTCCTAAAAGCATCCTCAACCTCCTCTTGGGCTTTGTACAAGGACTCACAGGCTTCCTAAAAGCATCCCCAACCTCCTCTTGGGCTTTGTACAAGGACTCACAGGCTTCCTAAAAGCATCCCCAACCTCCTCTTGGGCATAGTACAAAGACCCTCAGGCTTCTTAGAAGTTCTGCAGCCTACTCTTGGGCTTAGTACAAGGACCCTCAGGCCTCCTAAAGGCATAAGATAGAAATTAGTCATCTCTACTAGTTCAATCCTCAAGAGAGTCAAGATTTCCAAAACATCAAACCATTTTAGGGTTGATCTTCATCCTTTAAACGCACAACCTCCTCTTGGGCTTCATACAAGCAGACTTGGACAGTCTCAGCCTCCTCTTGGGCATCATACAAAGATCATTCTCCCGCTAAGAGTCAACCTCTTTATGTAATTAGACTTGGAAAGTCTCATCTTCTCTTGGATCTCACCAAGAAACCCTCAAGTTTCCTAAAAGGGCGGGAAAAACCCTGATCATTTTCATCAACATACTAATCTCCAGCAAAGTTAAAACCTCCATAGGTTTTCAAACTCAACCTTTAAACTCTTAGAGCCCCCAACAAGGTTTAAACTTTTACCTTAGAAATCCCCAACCAGGGTCAATTAACCATCAATAAATCCCTAAAAGAATCAGAACCTCATGGCATCTGATATCTCAACTCTTCCCTGATTCCCAGCAAGTGTAAAACCTTTAGATTTCCTCAACACAATCTAGATCTGCTCTTGGATTTCAATAATCCTCAGCAAAGAGATAGCCTCCTCTTAGGCTTCATATAAGAATTTCCCCCAGTGGATTCATGTCGCTCCCGAAAGATTCGCATCCAACGGTACTGTCATACCCCAAATTTTGACCACTAAGATTTCCCATTACTGTGCAAATCATCAACAGAATATGGGGGAACCATTATATTTCATCAGTCTCCCCAAAGATGGGTGAGCATCCACTACAATTAAAATTAGGGTTTCAAGCCCTCTCAGAGCTCTTAGGCAAAGGATCAATCAAGAAATGACATGATCTTCAACTTGTATAACCTCCCAAATATCTACAAGGGATCAAGAGGACTCCCACTTTAAAGATTAAGCACAAGGCTGCTTCCTTTTAAGTGGATCAAGCCCCAAGATCGCCAGTGTCACCAAATTAGGGTTTTGGTCGACCAGGGCCTCCAGATGGAAATTCTCCTCTGGGCATGAGCCAATGCTTCAAAGCATAACCTATGATGCTCCATGGGACATCATAAACCCAATCATCAAGTCAATTTTGCCTCAGGGGATGAATTCATCAAAAACCAGGAATTAGGGTTTCTTGACCTAATTCACCCTTAAGTTGACTTTTAGGGAAAATCATGAGCCAAGACCTCAAGAGAGGGTTTTAGGGTCTCTAATATACTATATTGATCCATTTGGAACAATGGATTGATCCAAGAAGCTTGAGCAACAAGTTTCAATTTCATCTGCACCACAATTAGGGTTTCTCGGGAAAAGTCAACTGTAACTTGGATTTTTGACCAGGACATGCTCCCAAGCCTTAAGACATGATTCAATATCCTCTATACCATCCATAGAACATGTCCATCAAGTTTGATTTAGGTCAAGGACATGATTTCCTAAAGAATTGCACAGTTTGGAATTCATCGGATAAAAAGTCAACTGTGCACAAAAGTCAACCTTGACTTTTTGAGATTTTTCACCAAAATGTATTTTTAACCCTAAAATGATGTTAATGTATGATTTGAATCATCATTCATCAAGAAAAATCAAAGAAAGTGGGATAACTTGTAAAAGGGGTAACCATAAAAACTTAGAAAAATTTCTAAGTTATGGAAAAAGTGACAGTAATGTGCCAACTTTGGAGGACCATAAGTCCTAAACCACAAGGCCATTGTGCCCCATTCAAAGCTTGATTTGTAGATCTCATTGCCCTCTACAAAAGCTTCATACTAACCTATGTCCAAATTCCTCATGGACTTTGAGTTATGGAGTGATCAAAATCAAGAAAAGTCACTTTGTTCCAACACTTGGTGAAAATTTCACTAAGTCAGATTTTACCCTACTTTTTGCCAAATGTAGGGGGATTTTTCACTTGGATTCAAAAGAGATCAAAACCAAATATGTTCAAATAGTTGTTGTATCATGTAAGGGCTTTCCAAAATGGCCAAGAACATTACCAAATTCAATTTGAGCCATGAGATATGACATTGGAAAGTTGCCTTGCTGAAATCTGCCAAGGCAAGGCAGAATTTGCATTTTTGGTCGATTTGCCAAAATCAGCCAAATCCAAATGCTCCTATCCACTTGGACACCTCTGAGGATTGAATCTAAAGGGGACAATCACTGAGCCAAGCCTCCAAAGTCTTTGGAACAAGAAATAGCATGTTGAACCTAGAATTACCAAAATATGGACAAGACTCCAATTTTGGATTGGAGCATTCAATGGAAGCATCAATGTGGCATAGACTGAGCCATTCTCAACTGAATTCAGTCAAGACTTATCCAAGACCAAGGGAACCACAACCCTGTGCCCTAACCTCTAGTCAATGGCTAGAGGAGACTTGGATTTCCATTGGACAACATTGGCCAAACCTCTGCTGCAGTTGCCATTCACTGTGGATCCCAAAACAAACTTGCTCTACTATAAATAGAGCTCAATTGTGATCAGTTTGAGTACACCAAAGCCATCAAACAGATGCTTTCCTCAAAACCTCTTTCTCTTGGCAAAAATGCCTTCTTTAGCAAGGCAACTTTGAGTTTTTGAGCTAGAGAGCTTTTCCATCACAATCAATCACACACACACACCTCATTTATATCATATGTAAGCTGTGCAAACTATCACAAGTGACCTGTAATCATAAAATCACAAAGTCACATCTCAAAACCTCAAAATAGGCTTTTTTTGTATTTTTCAAGCCATGTCTTGATTCAGTCACTTTCCAAACCAGATAAAACCTCAAACACACTCCAAATATCATCCTTGAACTGTCCCAAATGGTTCCCCCCATCTGGAACACCATTTGAGAGAGTTGTTATTTTGGTCACTTTTAACCCCTTTTGCAAGAAAGGGACTGTTTGTGTTTTTGCAGGTACCAGTCAATTCCAACCATCCTAAAAGCTTCTAAGGGATCATTTGAGTGTGTCTAAAGCATCAAATCATTTCTGGAACAAGAGGTTTGACAGATTACACAAAAGCTCCAAAATCTCAAAAAAGGAGGTAAGCCTCACAACTTGGAATCTTTGAATCATGCAATTCTTTGAAGTCCACTGATCATAAACATCTCATACATGTTGTATATGTTGTGTTTGAGCTAATTCACCATGTAATCCATGCTTGTACCAAGTTGTAGCATAGAAAATGTAATTATAGGTCATTTTTAAAACCACTATCAGGTTTTGAGGAGGGAGTGTGATCTGAAAAAAATACCACCACCATTGGATTCCTTATGAAATTCTGGTCCAGATGCATATAAATTTTGTCTCAAACCATTAAGAATTGAGAAAGTTATGACCTTCACGTTTCTGAGCCAAAACTTGCCTTGGGCCAGGCCTAAAGCCAAGGCATGACTTGTATATTTGTTGTTTGGTTTCAAACAATTGATGTATCACCACCCCAGTGGTAAGGCGCGCGCCTTGTAACCTTGAGGTCTTGGGTTCAAACCCCACCTATGCCATTTTGTGTTTTTTTTCACATTTTGCCATTTTTTCCAATATTTTCATGGTTTATTAATTAATTGGAAAATTAATAACTCTTTCAATTTTAATATTTTTGATTGGTTCCTTTTGCAAAAAATCACAAAAATGTTGTAATATTTTATTCCACAAAAAAATTGAGTTTATATTATTTATTTAATATAATTAGCATTTTTGTGAATAAATTCATTTTATTTGTTTTTAAACATTTTAAAATGAATATTCATCTTGAAAAATCAAGACCAAATGAGTTTTAATATCTCTTGTGATTTATACCTCATTTTTTAAACCTTAAACAAAAATCACAAGTGGTTTATTCAAACCTATTTAGTATTTTTCATTGATTTTCTTTAAATATTTATCTTTAAAGAATAAAATTAGGGTTTCTTTGATTTTCACTCAAACAAATCATTGTCAAACCTTTTGGGCCTCTAATAGAGTGTAAAACCCAATCCTTGGTAAATACAAACCTATTTTGGGCCTCACTAATTGTATAAGTCCCGTTGTATTTCAAAAAAGTTCGACGCGATCGTCATCCGTTGAAAAACAAATATTGGGCCTCTCCTCGAGCTATAAGACCCATTCAAAACATTTTGGGCCTCTAATAGAGTGTAAGACCCAACCCCCTTTTAACCAAAAACATTTTGGGCCTCACTTATTGTATAAGCCCCTTCGCGTTAAAAGAAAATCTCTGCGCTATCGCCATTTTTAACGAAAAGTCAACTGGGCCTACCCTCGTGTTATAAGCCTCACTCTTTTTCTTTAAACCTTTTGGGCCTCTAATATAGTGTAAGACCCATCCCTTTGTACAGAAAACCTTTTTTGGGCCTCAGTCACCTGTATAAGTCCCTCTGTACAAATTTAACAGTGCACTCACTGATAAAACCCTGGGCCTCTCCTTGAGCTGTAAGCCCCAAATCTTTCTTTTTCAAAGCACTTTCTCCTTTGATTTTGAAATATACTGTTGTTTTCAATCTTTATTTGTTGAACAACTAACCAAACAGCATGCAAGCTCTACAACCGAGTAAGTGGTTATTGCTTTCATTTACCGTTTTCATATACATATAACTGTATTATGGGGCTGTTTCACTGTAAGTCTTCTTTCATAAACTCATATCAACTGTGTAATAATAGTATAGATATTTAGAGTTTCCCCGGCAACTACGTCTAGAACTAGGTGACGCCGTTTCGTTTATTCGTCGAAATAGACAACTAGATCCCCAATAGGATCACCAGATACAGTCTTCTCTTCGGCTGTCCTCATTAGGAATTGTCAAGAAACTCTACTCCCAGAGATGAATGTAATCTCCGTGAATGGTATCTTTGAGTTTCTTCCAAATTCCCGAACTTTCCTGACTTGATCTATTCCTTGTGAATAGTTTGCCTTGAATTTCTCGGGGTTTGGGGACCCACGGGCTTCTTAAAAGCATCGGCCTCCTCTTGGGCATCATACAAGGACCCACAGGTTTCCTAAAAGCAACCCCGCCTCCTCTTGGGCTTAGTACAAGGACCCGCCGGCTTCTTAGAAGTATTCACAGCCTCCTCTTAGGCTTCGTATAATGATCTCTTCCTCCGGGAATGATAGCCTCCTCTTGGGCTTGGTACAAGGACCGATCGGCTTCTGAAAAGTTTCCAGCCTCCTCTAGGGCTTTGTACAAATTGTCCCGACGACCTCCTAGAGGTATAGGAACAGAAATTAGTCATCTGCATAGAACAGTCCTTTCAAAGAGTCTACTACTGTTTCTCAAAGCCTAGTACAAAAGATAAAACTCTAGACACGGACAGTCTAATATCCTTGAGTCTCAAAGACATTCTCAAGTGACCCCTTCGTTAAATAGGAAGAAAACCTGTAGACTCGGACAGTCTCAATACCCTTCGGATTTCCCAAGTCCTTAAAGAACAGGAATAGCCCAGATCCTCGAATCAAATCCTCGAGTACAGTGATGCTCATATAAGAACTGATTTTCTCTTTAAATCAACATACTAGACCTGTCACTCAACTGAAACAGTAACCATAGCCTCCTCTTAGGCTTTGTATAATGATCCTTCTCCAGTGAAGTTAGCCTTCTCTTAGGCTTTATACAATGATTCTCCCCAGCGGAGTCAAACAACGTTTAGCCTCTCTCTCGGGCTTTGTACGAGACACATAAAGAGACTCCCTCGTTGAGTCAATCACCCTTTAGCCTCCATCTCGGGCTTTGTACGAGATACAAAAACTCTCTTGTTGAGTATACAAGATCCTCTTGCAGGATCAAAACCTTTTAGCCTCTCTCTCGGGCTTTGTACGAGACACATATTAACCTCCTCTTAGGCTTTGTATAAGAAAATCACTGGTTGGTCCAATCAACCTTTTAGCATCAAAGTTGTGCCTCGTTCATAGTACATAAACATCAACAACTCTTTCCCCTTCATCTAATCGCTGTAAGCGGCAAGCCTCTGGATCACCTGCATCCATGCCAATGTCCCTCTTTTCGCATGAGAAATTCCTAAGGAAATATGACATTGCTCTAAATTGAGTTAAAGTCTTCTCCTTCAGGTTAAAATCCCCTATAAAGGAAATTATGGCATTACCGGATTCACAAATCCCGGTTAAAGTAATCCTCCTTTACAGTCAGTCACCCAACAGTTGTGACAAACAGACCCTTTAGAGATGACAAATTCTCTCTAAGGTCAACACTTTTAGCTTCACATCTTGGGCTTTGAACAAGATACAAACTACCTTTCGCTTCACGTCTAGGGCTTTGAACAAGACACCAAAACAACCATTTCCTCCCATAGAATATGAGGAACTACGAACGCTCTGATTTCCCTGTTTTGGTAAACGGGAATACGTTGGCATAAGATCGAAAGAAAAGATCTTAGCGAGCACACTAAACACAAACCTTAAATCCCATATATCATAATCTGAAGCAGTATCCTAACAAAATCCCAGAGAGAAATCAGTATTGGCGAAAATACAAATAACCAATACAAAGGCCCCACCACATTGATCGCATCCGTAACCTAACAGACCGCTGTTTAAACTCAGTATGCAAGCAGGGTTAATTGGAGACATCTATTTCCCTTCCTTCATCAGCTTTAATAGGATAAAAAATGAATCGACCTGTAGTAAACTCAACCGTAGTGAGAGCGACCAGCGCTTAAGAATCGCGTCCAAAATCGCTCGCAACAGGTACAAACGCGAGAGTGGCGCAGAAAACACAGAGCCGCCAACAATGTGTATTTATCCCGAGAGAGGGAAAGGAAACACTGCATAAACCTGAAGAGAAAGGGGGAAAGACATGGTCATCGCAACCATAGTCCGGGTTCGGGAGTCGGTTATGCGAGGGGAAGCTGTTAGCACCCCACGCATCCATCGTACTCGATGGGATCCACGCTTGTTGTCTAAACGGAGGGTGAGCTATCCTACTATCTATGGCTGCAAAAGAAAATGGGGATGGGGGTGACTAAGACGGACTCGGTAGGACATATTCGATGCCCTAGGCCTACGTACTCCCTCAGTGCAATGGGAAAGTCAGAGTCAACGTAGTTCGAACGGGAACTGTGGGGGAAGGTTGCTCACCAAGACAATCGCTGTCTTGTGCCTACATATCCTCAATCGAACGAGAGAGAGGAATCAGATCTAATGTAGTTCGTGGGTACGACCACGGATGGGTAAGTGTTTTTTATAAGCGACGTTAGATTCGCGTCTGGCAGTTAGGGTCGATGCCTGTTTGCGACTCAGACGGAAGGTAACGTGCTCTTTTCTGAAAATGGTCTGGAACCAAACAATCCCGAAGGATAAAAAGATTTGAATTTGTTTTGTGTTTTTTAGACAGAAGTGTTTTAAGTTGGTCCATAACTTGCATTGCACCAAAGTCTAGGGCACAGAGACGAATACTTAATGAATCGTCCCAAGACAGGACGCCCGCTAAACACTCTAGAAAGATGAGAGGAAGCCCCTCATTTCTCATTCCCCACGCTTAAGGCTCGTGCGCAATACACTTTATCTTTATTAAGTGTTTTCAAGAAGTTTTAAGATGAGAAGAGAGAAGACCCAAGGGAAACTCTAAAGGGAAACTAAGAGTCCTAATGTTATCATGCATGGGTAACTTATGGTTAGTGAGGCTTAGGAGAGACGACTACCTAAAACCTAATGCTAATCCTACTCCAAGCTTAATCAAAAATTAAGTTGGACTAGGTAGCTCTAAAGGGAGAGAATCCAAGACTTAAACAAGTCTTGAGATTCATGGGAGGAAGAGAGTGAATGAGAAGAATGAGAAAGAGAAGGATGAGATAAGAAACAAGATAGGGCAGCAAGCACATCATATCAAGTATATCCAACTTACACCAATAAACAAGTTTCAAGGATCATGCAAAACATCTCAAGTAAGCATGCAAAGATAATCATGAAAGAATGCAAGCATACTTACATGAAATGCATAATTAAGCACCAATGAACTTCATATCAAGATGAAATGAGAAAAATAAGATGAAGATGAAAGAAAGTCAGAACCAAGATCATACCATCATCAACAATTCTCATGTGCAAAAGAAAATCAAAGCATGAAACATTATGCACCAAAGGAAGTCTACAAAAGGAAGTCAAAGTCCAAACACTTAGCACATGCCAAACAAGATCCACAAATTGCAAAATTTGGTCACAAGGGACCTCAACCAGGGTTAAACATCATACCAAAAGCTCATACAAAGAATCACAAAGAAACTCAATCAATTAGGCATGGCAAATCAATTAGGGTTAAGAGATGTCATATGATGATCATGCAAAATTCACTTAAGCACAAATAATCAAACATATACTAAATGACATTAAAAATTTGTGAAATCAGAACCCAAATGACCTAAGTCAGAGACTAACAACATGTCAAAAGTTCACACCAAAATTCAAAGTTTAAGTACCTCAAACAATTAGGCAAAGATCACATAAGAGCCATGAACCAATATGCAAAGGAGAGGGACTAAAATGCAATATGAAAAAGTTTTAAAAATGAAACAAAAATGTTTTTAGGAACCTCAACATGTCCTCTAACACATGCAAAAAGAATGAGATGCAAATCATACACCAATGATATGAACAAAAATCAACAAGATCAAGTGTGCACAAGTGAAGAAATTCACAAAGAAAATCAACAAACAATTAATTCAGAGGCACAAAATAAAATAAAAATGGAAAATAAAATTTGCCAAAATTTTATAAAATTCCAAGGTTGATCCATGATTTTTTTGGTGATATTTAAATGCATAAAACTAATTTTAAAAATTAAAAAGCAAAATGAAACAATTAAATGAAAATAAAAAGAAAATAAAATAGCCAGGGGTGCAACAAGCAACAATCCACGTTCAAAAGGTTGGGTTGGATCAAAAGGAGGGTGTGAAAAGCAAAGAAGCCCAAAGCGCTTCTCACCCTAGACTCAGAGTCAGCCTTTTGACTCCATCATTGCCATCAGATCAATCCAATGATCCACATGCAGTCAACAAAACCAAGGTAATCAAAATGAAAGGCTCAGATTAACACGCGCATGATAATAATGATGAGCAAGCAAACACAATGATTATTCTGGACACAAAGAAGATCCACGTGATAGGCATGTGGCAATTTTAATGCGTTGGCGCAATCAAAACCATTAGATCAAATCAACGTGCCCAAACAAATCATCAGATCAAAGATTAAACAGGATGTGTGGCTTAGATCTGTGGTACATGTTAACTAGCATGGATTAACAAACACATAATCAATAAAATAAATGAAAATTTTAAAAGACGTGGTTGAACGTGGACCATCAGATCTGGACCACCAACGGTCCAGATTTCATCTTCTCCATCAAAACCTCAGATCACCTGAAAAAAAACCAGGTGCCGGAACCCTAGCTCCGGTCACCTTCTCCGGCGAGCACAACTTCAAAATTTTCCAGAAATCAAACATGAGTACATCATTTTGTTCATATTTTCACAAGGATCATGAATATGCAACTTGTTTCAACAGATCATCAACACACAAGGCAAATCGAAGAAATAAAGTTTAGATCTAAAAACTTCAGATCTACAATACAGCCATGATACACGTCCAAACTCACATCTAAATATATCAGCATGATCAGCAACTCATGAGGAACACAATGCACATCATAAAATCAAGTTACATAATGATGAATTTCACACTAACCTGAGAATTGCAGAGCTTAAAATACACCAAGAAAACCCTCTGGAAGCTGCAGATCTACTCCTTAGAACCTCTAATTGCAAAGTAAATGCAATTAGAGCTTGGAATCGTGCTAGATCTTGAGATTTGAACTTGAACCTTCAAAACTGAATCTGATGAAAAACTCACTCTCAGCTCCAATCAATGGTTGAATCTTGCTCTATTTACTTCACTGATCAAGAATGTGAAGTAAAATCTCAAAGAAACTCCAAGGAGAGTGAGTTTCGAAGAGAGAAAGAGTGAGAGCAAAAATTGGAATTCTGAGCAAATGAGAGTGCATGAGGGTGAAATGAACGTGTGATCCTCTTTATATAGACTTGGTTAACATTCTGAGCATGATTAGGGTTTTGTTAATCCCTTGATTAAAGCTATCCAAGGTGATTTACAAAAATGCAAGTTGTGATGCACACACTAATCCACACGTGCCAAGGTCATGAAATAAGCATGATTCACTCACATTTCACTTGCTGATTACAATAGAATTGAAATTGGGCCTTGTGGTTGATTGATTTGTGAGTTTTGATCCATTTTGCAAAAATGCATTTTGTGAAATAAGTGAGAAACATGGCACGAATTCACTTGATTCAAAGGTCAAAAGTGGTCCTCATGAAGTGTATTTGGATGTGGCAATGTGACTTGAAGCATTAGAGGTCATTACAAGCCATTTTGAACCAAAATGCAAAAGGTGGAAAAATGGAACCATGTGAAAACCTTAAAAACCAACCTTGAGTCTTTTGATCATAACTTGAGTTTCACAAATGATATGGAGACAATCTAGTACTTTTTGGAAATGGGAGAGAGAGATCTTCAACTTTCATGTTTGAGGAAAATTTATTTGAAGCTTCTTTGATGATGGAAAGTCAAGTTAAATGTGGTGGAAAAACTGCCAAAAATGGAAAGTTTCAAATTATAGGTCATTTCCATATTTAATAACTTTTGTACAAACTCTTGATTCTTGAAGAATAATGCCATCCATGTTATTCCTTGACCAAATAAAGGTACATAGACTTGGGAAACATGATTTGAACCCTTGAAAACCCATGGTTGACTTTCCTCCTTACAGTAGACTTTTGCTTACTTCACAAGTAACTGATCCACTGAACATCTTCCACAATGAACCCCTAGCCAAGCCTTCCTCTATGAGTGCTTGTGAGCAAATGAAACCCATGAGAGCATGCTTGAATCCACAAAGCCCTTTTGATCCCAAAACCCTAATTTGGTCCCTCTGGTTAGGAGGGAAAGATTCACTTGAAACCCTTTGCCATTCTTGACCTTATGAAGATATGATGAACTTCTCAAACCACCTTGAGGCTTGAGACTCCTTTGAGATGAACCAAGTACCTTGATCCCATGCTACGAACCAATTCTAATGCAAGAAATGCAAAGAAACATAAGCCAGTTATCTAAAAGTAAGAGGGCAAATTTTGGGGTGCTACAGCTGCCCCTTTTCAATCGACTTGGACCTGAAAGGATGATAGCAACGACTTTCAGACATTCAAGGTAGAAGGTGATTGAATACAAAAAGAACCGCGAAATTTGCAACCTGTGAGGGTAGTGAAAATAGAATGAAAATGAGAACGGCCGAAGGCGAACTCGGAAGGATAGACCGACCGAAGGCAGATCCACTAGGGATATAAGAACAAACGAGTACGACCGAAAGTAGACTCGAAAAGAAAGACCGGCCGAAGACGGAATTTCAACAACAAACGAGTACGACCGGAAGCGGACTCAAAAAGAAAGACCGGCCGAAGACGGAATTTCAACAACAAACGAGTATGACCGAAAGCGGACTCAAAAAGAAAGACCGGCCGAAGACGGAATTTCAACAACAAACGAGTACGACCGAAAGCGGACTCAAAAAGAAAGACCAGCCGAAGACGGAATTTCAACAACAAACGAGTACGACCGAAAGCGGACTCGAAAAGAAAGACCGGCCGAAGACGGAATTTCAACAACAAACGAGTACGACCGAAAGCGGACTCGAAAAGAAAGACCGTCCGAAAATGCTCTTTCAACAGCAGACGAGTACGACCGAAAGCGGACTCGAAAAGAACAAACGAGTACGACCGAAAGCAGACTCAAAAAGAAAGACCGGCCGAAAACGCTCTTTCAACAGCAGACGAGTACGACCGAAAGCGGACTCGAAAAGAATAAACGAGTACGACCGAAAGCGGACTCGAAAAGAAAGACCGGCCGAAAACGCTCTTTCAATAGCAGACGAGTACGACCAAAAGCGGACTCGAAAAGAACAAACGATTATGACCGAAAGCGGACTCGAAAAGAAAGACCGACCGAAAACGCTCTTTCAACAGCAGGCGAGTACGACCGAAAGCGGACTCGAAAAGAACAAACGAGTACGACCGAAAGCGGACTCGAAAAGTAAGACCGGCCGAAAACGCTCTTTCAACAACGGTTATACCATATAGGATAACTCTACTGGGGATAACGAAATAACAAAGAGTGTGAGGACGACCGAAAGCGAACTCTTAAAGAAAGACCCAGCCGAAGATGGACTTTCCAACCCAAGATAAGTAGAATCAACGGATCTACAAAGATAACTCCGCTGGGGAATAGAGAAATCTAAACAGACAACTCTGCGGGGGAGTGTAGGAAGGACCAACAAGAAGGACGAATCCACTGGTGTAGCGAACGATTTTGGACGCGGTTGCGAAGCGCTATCACTCTTTGGTGTCTACAGCTCGATTCATTTTTTATCCTATTAAAGCTGATGAAGGAAGGGAAATAGATGTCTCAAATTAACCCTGCTTGCAAACTGAGTTTAAACAGCGGTCTGTTAAGTTACAGATGCTACAAAGATTCGGGGTCTCTATCGGGTTTATTTTTTTAAAAGTGGTGGGAGGTTTAGATGTTAGGACGGATGTATATGAAAGTATGGGATTTTGGGTTTTTGTTTAGTGTGCTCGCTAAGATTGTTTCTTTCAATCTTATGCCTACGTATTCCCGTTTACTGAAACAGGGAAATCAGAGCGTTCGTAGTTCCTCCTATTCTATGGGAGGAAATGGTTGTTTTGGTGTCTTGTTCAAAGCCCAAGACGTGAAGCGAAAGGGTAGTTTGTATCTTGTTCAAAGCCCAAGATGTGAAGTTGAAGGTGTTGACCTTAGAGAGAATTTGTCATCTCTAAAGAGGGCTGTTTGTCACAACTGTTGGGTGACTGACTGTAAAGGAGGATTACTTTAACCGGGATACGCGAATCCTAGCAATGCCATAATTTCCTTTATAGGGGATTTTAACTTGAAGGAGAAGACTTTAACTCAGTTTAGAGCAATGCCATCTTTCCTTAGGAATTTCTCATACTAAAAGAGGGACAGTGGCATGGATGTAGATGATCCAGAGGCTTGCCGCTTACAGCAATTAGATGAAAGGGAAAGAGTTGTTGATGTTTGTGTACTGTGAACGAGGCACAACTTTGATACTAAAAGGTTGATTGGACCAACCAGTGGTTTTCTTATACAAAGCCTAAGAGGAGGCTAATATGTGTCTCGTACAAAGCCCGAGAGAGAGGCTAAAAGGTTTTGACTCAACGAGGGAATCTTTTGGTATCTCATATAAAGCCCGAGATGGAGGCTATTTGACTCAACAAGAGAGTTTTTTTGTATCTCGTACGAAGCCCGAGATGGAGTCAAAAATTTGTTTGGCTTAATAAGAACCTTTTTGTATCTCGTATAAAGCCCGAGATGGAGGCGAAAGGGGTGATTGACTCAACGAGGGAGTCTCTCATGTGTCTCATACAAAGCCCGAGAGAGAGGCTAAACGTTGTTTAACTCCGCTGGGGAGGATCATTGTACAAATCCCAAGAGGGAGGCTAGTATGACTGGAGAAGGATCATTATATAAAGCCTAAGAGGAGGCTATGGTCACCGTTTCAGTTAAGTGAAAGGTCCAATATACTGATTTAAAGAGAAAATCAGTTCTTATATGAGCAACACTGTACTCGAGGATTTGATTCGAGGATCCGGGCTATTCCTGTTCTTTAAGGAATTGGGAAATCCGAAGGGTATTGAGACTGTCCGAGTCTACGGGTTTTCTTCGTATTTAACGAAGGGGTCACTTGAGAATGTCTTTGAGACTCAAGGATATTAGACTGTTCAAGTCTAGAGTTTCATCTTTTGTACTATGCTTTGAGAAACAGTAGTAGACTCTATGAAAGGACTGTTCTATGCAGATGACTAAGTTATGTTCCTATACCTCTAGAAGGTCGTCGGGACAATTTGTACGAAGCCCAAAAGGAGGCTGGAAACTTTTAAGAAGCCGATCCGTCCTTGTACGAAGCCCAAGAGGAGGCTATCATTCCCGGAGGAAGAGATCATTATACGAAGCCTAAGAGGAGGCTGTGAATACTTCTAAGAAGCCGTAGGGTCCTTGTACTAAGCCCAAGAGGAGGCGGGGTTGCTTTTAGGAAGCCTGTGGGTCCTTGTATGATGCCCAAGAGGAGGCCGATGCTTTTAAGAAGCCCGTGGGTCCCCAAACCCTGAGAAATTCAAGGCAAGCTATTCACAAGGAATAGATCAAGTCAGGAAAGTTCGAGAATTTGGAAGAAACTCAAAGATGCCATTCACGGAGAATACATTCATCTCTGGGAGTAGAGTTTCTTGACAATTCCTAATGAGGATAGCCGAAGAGAAGATTGTATCTGGTGATCCTATTGGGGATCTAGTTGTCTATTTCTACGAATAAACGAAACAGCGTCACCTAGTTCTAGACGTAGTTGCCGGGGAAACTCTAAATATCTATACTATTATTACACAGTTGATATGAGTTTATGAAAGAAGACTTACAGTGAAACAGCCCCACAATACAGTTATATGTATATGAAAGCGGTAAATGAAAGCAATAACCACTTACTCGGTTGTAGAGCTTCCATGTTTTTTGGTTAGTTGTTTAACAAAGAAAGATTGAAAACAACAGTATATTTCAAAATCAAAGGAGAAAGTGCTTTGAAAAAGAAATATTTTGGGCTTACAGCTCAAGGAGAGGCCCAGGGTTTTATCAGTGAGCGCACTGTTTGAATTTGTACAGAGGGAATTATACAAGTGACTGAGGCCCAAAAAGGTTTTCTGTACAAAGGGATGGGTCTTACACTCTCTCAAGAGGCCCAAAAGGTTTAAAAAAAAAGAGTGGGGCTTATAACACGAGGGTAGGCCTAATTGATTTTTCCGTTTAAAATGGCGATCGCGCTGAGGTTTTTTTTAAACGCAGAGGGACTTATAGAATAAGTGAGGCCCAAAATGTTTTTGGTTAAAAGGGGGTTGGGTCTTACACTCTATTAGAGGCCCAAAAGTTTTGAATGGGTCTTATAGCTCAAGGAGAGGCCCATAAGGTTATTTTTCAAAAGGCGACGATCGCGCCGTTTGTTTTTGACGGTATCGAGACTTATACAATACACTGAGGCCCAAAAATGATTTGGTAAAAATAAAAGGATTGGGCCTTACACTCTATTAGAGGCCCAAAGAGTTTTAAAGAAAAGAAATGGGTCTTACTACTCGAGGGTAGGCCCAAGGTTTGTTTTTCAACGGATGATGATCGAGTCGAACTTTTTGAAATACAACGGGACTTATACAATAAGTCAGGCCCAAAATGGGTTGTATTTATAAAGGGTTGGGTCTTACACTCTATTAGAGGCCCAAAGAGTTTGAAAATGATTTATGAGGGTTGAATTAATCCAAAAACCCTAATTTGTTTTCAAAATGTGTTTTAATTGAATAAAAATTCAATTAAAATGATCAAAATTGTTTAACATATGGAAAACAAATTGTGATCTTGGATTAATGCTTTAAAAATTAAGTATTGACCTACAAAATAATTAGAAAATATTAAAAGTTGCAAAATCAAGGTGGAAAAAATATTTTAAATGTCAAAAACAATTAAAACATTAATTCTTTGCAAAAATATCAATTATATAAAATAAATAATATTTTTGGGATTTTTTCTGAAAATAAAATATTTTAACTTTTTTGTGAATTATTAAAAAAAGAATCAGCTCTAAATCATTAAAACTCAGAGAGAAATTAATTTTTGAATCAATTAAATAAAATCACAAAATTCAAATATTCAAATATTCAAAAAATGGCGCCAAGAACACCCAAGAACACGCGCGTGTTCTGGGTTTTCCCAGATTAGCATTTTCTCTCCAACCTCACTGAATACTTGATTATACCATGTGTCGCGGTGAAAATTGGATACCATAGTTATTGGTTAACTAGGATCGCATTTTTTATGTCACCACCGGTCTTTGATTTTATCCAAAGGAAGGGAGAAAAACCGAATTCCCACAATGCAATGCAAATGCACTAAGATTCTAAGTTCGGGGGTTGGTTATACCTAGGGAAAGTGTTAGCATCCTAGATATATGTAGTACTCTACAGGAACCTCTTGATTCATTTATGTTATTTGTTATCTGCTTTCTAAGGGTTTAAAGGGTAGGTGATCTACAATTTTTATTCCTAAGTGTGCTCGACAAGATATCATATCTTATGCCTACATATCCTGTCAGGAGGGAATCAGAGCACTTGTAGTTCCTTATTAAAGATACTAAATGTCTTAAAGGTTTAGGAAAAGAAGATGAGTCATCATCTTAAGAAAGACCACCACAGTTTTTTTTGAAAATGTTTGTATGTTGTGGGGCATGGGATTGTATGTCCCTTTCTTTGAGATGATTAACATCTAATTCTCTTGTATGGAGAATTTGGTAGGCTAAAGTTTGATTAAAGAAATCAAAGTTTGTGGGGGACTAACCTAGAAAATCTATCCTGGGTTGTCTAATTGCCTTATCTTAAGGTGATGATTATGAATGCAAATGATATGCACCATGCACAATAACATAGTTATCATGCATGGGATTTTCCTTTGGATATTAATGCGGTTAAATTATGTTATTTAGACGATGGTGCTAGCTGAGTGATGCTAGACTTGTGTCTGGTGACCAAAAGGTTGAATGCGATGCCCGAAGGCGGTCGATTTACATGGGTAGAAAATGGGCTAGACGTTGGATCGAGAATTTTGATATCGTTTTGAAAAGGTTTAGACAACAACAAATAGGCATACAAATGGAAGTAAGACATGATAGACATATAAGGGATAAAATAATAATAGATAAGATATGATACAAGTTAAATCATTGATATGAGATAATATGATGGAAGCAACATAAGCATGAAGATGGAAATATGTTTTATGATAAAGTATGGATAAGATGAACAGGATTATAAGAATTCATCAATATGCTTCAAAATGGCATCAATATGCTTCAATCTTTAGGAAGACAAACATACAGAATGATATTAAGGATGACAATTTAGAAGAATGATATTCATGTAAAGGTCAAGGATATGACAAGCCAACATGGATAGATTAATTCAAGGATTAAATAAGCCATTTAGTGAAATAAACCTTCAAGCAAAACTGATAATTAATTGACCAGGAAATCAAGATTAACAATTACAACACATAAGGTAATTTAAAATTAAGGTCCACAATTATCAACACAATTAGAAGTACACATTGATATTTAGAATTTAAGGGTGAATAATTAATATCACAAAGAAAATTCACATCTCAACACAATTAAAATTAACATGTGATAATTAAATTAACACTTAAGATATGAATTGATAATTAAAAAAATGATTAAAAACAAATTAACATCACAGTTAGGAATTAACAATGCAATTCAAGATGTAATTAATAATTAAAATTAAAAACTAACACAACAATTAGCAATTAGAAATATAATTTAACAATAATAAAACATCACATTTTAATTAATGATAAATAAGTAATTAAGGGGCGAACTATAAGAAATAAATATTTTTTTTTGGAGTTTTTGAATATATAAAGCATTTTTTAAGCAAAATAAATAAAAGAGGTTAAAAAGAAAAGGTTTTGAAGAGAAAGAAAAATTGAAATAAAAATGCAGGGGGGTGTATTAGTGATTTAGTTCAGTTAGAAAGATAAGAAGAAGCAAATTGGGCCTAAATAATGGGGGTGTGGATAGTGAGGGGCGCAAGGCCCATGGAGGAAAAGCAGAAGAATTCAGGCGAAAAAATACAAAAACAACAAAAGGGTTGATCCAAGGATCGAACCCGGGCATGGCAAGGCATAGGCGTGTTTTTAGTGCATGTGTGTGACCGTTGGGACAGCGTGTACATCCGATATATAATACGCATCCATAAGTACATAACCCAAACAAAATATTGAAAATATAATAGAAAGAAACAATACGTGTGCAGTGTGTGTTACGTGACATGATGGCATGTGATACAAGATGGGCATGGAAACAATGCACTAACGGACAAAATAAATGCAACCATCCAATTAGTAAACCCACGGAAAAAAGAACGTACATGCAGACATTGAAACATGCTATCATTTAAATCACAAGCAAACCAACCAAATCGTGGGTACGCATGGCAACATGAAGAAAATGCAGAACAGACATGCTATCGAGTTTACAATATCATACGAAATAAAAATCAAACTTCAACCCCTCTTAACTCAATCAAATTTTAACCAAATAACAGGAAATAAAAAGCTAACATGAAGCATTTTGAACATAGATCATAATGAAACCAAAAGCTGAGCAAGATAGTGATCAAGATATGAGCAGTGAGCTATTGAAAACCAGGGTTCAAACATAGAAATCAGTTTAAGAAAGGACAATAAACTTCTGTTTCCAAACTAGCTAACAGGCTACTTTAAAACTCTCACTCACGATGAACAAAGTATTAAGCTCAACCATAACTCAAACAGCCAACATGCTTTGAGACAAAAGTTCATGCAAACTTAAAACCAAACGTGGATATAGCAAAGCATAGAAAGATACTACAGCATATGTTATAAGCTTGATTGTTGAGGGTCATGTGAGATTATCTCATGATTTTTAACATAAAAAGAGTAAACTGCAGACCATACTAAAACTTCTAACAGAAACGTTTATATCAATTAAATCAATAGCAGCTTATAGAGCGACAAACCAACACCACAGAATCTAACAACATAACTGTGAACATGATATGGTGAGAGGAAAAAAAAAGAGCCAGCATCATTCAAAACGTGATTATGAACGAATCAAACCAGAATCGCTAATCAACAAAAAAGAAACTAAAGCCAGGACATATGGAGACAGTATCACATAAATAGACATATATATCCAATTTGTATCCTTTCCAAGCTTAAATTATGAAAACAAACTTAGCAGTGGTATCAAAGAAGCTAATACATAACATGCATTGTAAAACCAACATGACTTCATTATCAACATGAGTTGCGCAAAAACATTTCACAATTGTACACATGGTAGTAATATAAGGCGAATGACATAAGGCCATACATACAAAACCAAATAGCAATACAATAACGGATAATTCAAAGCATTAACTACTACACTAATGTTCAAACTTGCAAGGCTGGTATGGTTATGATCATGCATATAATAAATGTACCAACACAGCATGTATTTTAAGCACAAACTTAGCACATATTACAAACAGAAACACCAACAACTCGCATCACAAATATCATGCACATATAGGCTCAGTTTTAAAGGTAAAAGAGAGACCAACTGCTAGCTTCAACATCATCTTCCATATAGAATTCTCCATGACTCAAACCAATGCATAAAAACATCATCAGCATAAAGTTGACACACATTAGGTATCATGGCGTCATCCCAAAACAGAAACAATATATATAGGCACGGTAACATGCATATCCTTAACCACACCAACCAATATGTCCAACACAAGCACACATGATATGATTAAACCATTTAGGGCAGCCATCTAGAGTTTTCTCAAACCTAACATGAAATTCATAATGATATTTATGCCATATAAAAGGACAACATCGTGGTAAGCAGCATGGTGATTATTGGCTAAAGCATATTTATTCTAACATGTATATTGAATGGAGATTAAGAAAACATGCCTGGTTTTCAAGCAAGTTACAAGAGTTCCTCTTCCTTTTCCAGCTAGCCACCGTGTGCCAAGGAAACAATGCTTCAGAGGGGTTTTAGTATTATTGTGGTGATTTTTCTCTGTGTTTCCTCCGTATGAATGAATGAGAACACTGCTCCTTTTATAGGTGAGCTGGTGTGCTGCTGCCTTGGATGCAGTAGAGGCATGCCTTCTGCAGGATACTACACACATGGTATCATTCTTGAGCCAAGTGAAAGCTGGCCATGCAAATCTGTCCTTTCTTGCATGCTTTGGGATAGAAGCAGCAGCTATGGTGTAGGCTTTTTCTTGTCTTGCACGGGTTAGGGAAGTTTAGCATGCCTTGTGATAGTAAGTATTGGAAGGTGGTGAGAACATACCAGTTAGACATGCATTGGTGAGGTGAGATTTGCCACACGATAGTTCTTGGTTTAATGCACCAAATGAAATGACTTTTGAACCCTTTGAAAGCTAGTACAAGGTAGAGTGATTTTGATGTTGTTGACAGATTGAGATTGGACTTAAAACATGTGAAATAAATCGTGACAATGTTTGGTGTAACAAAGAGATAAAAATCTAAAGCTTCTCAAGTGTGTACATGTTTCAATATGCCATCTTTGGTGTGCCATATCTTGATGACCATTCCATCAATTCTTGAGATTTTTGGTTCTATGAAGAGTGGACATTTGATAGAACATTTCTTATGTGGAAAACCAATTGAAATGAGGCTTGTAACAATAAGAAAATGGGCCATAAAGTCGTGCACATGAGAAAGCGAAAAAGGACTCAGAAAAATTTCTAAGTTATTGAATTTTGATATTTTAAGACACCTAACTTCAATGCATCATAACTTGAGTTTGGCTTATCCTATTGGGATGTTCCACATATGGTTGGAAAACTCTTGTCAAGCTCTACAACTTTCATTTGGGAGTCAAGTCTTGAATCCAAGTAGAAATGGGTGAAAAATGAGGTCAAAGTTGGAGAAAAATGTGGAGGAAAGTGCTGAAAAAATTTTCTAAGTGTCGGTCAAAATGTCTTGTAAGCTTCATAACTCAAAATCCAAGCACTTCTAAACAAAAAGTTATATGGAATGAATTAAAGATCTTGATGAGAGCTTTCCAATGAGCTTCGAGTCGTTTAATTTGAGTGCACGGTTTAGGAATTATGGTTATTCCAAATCGGGCTATTAGGGGAAAAACGTCGTATACGAAGTCGTTCGCGACCAAAACCCTACTTATCTTGCAAGAAACCTCACAAAAATTTATATGGATGCTTTGGATACTTCATGAGACAATATATGATGATTAGAACCATTAACACTTCATTTGACCCAAGATCCCAAAAGGTTAGGGTTTCAGGCCAAATCCTAATTCGGACTGCGAATGCACTGAGGCCAAATCTTGTAAGTTTGCTTCATACTTCCCATCTGAAGGTCTTAGGAGACTCTTGAGGATGTTGATAAACTAAGGGAATCAATAATTAGGGTTTAGGAGTTATCTTGATGAAGAATTAAAGTTGTTGGCTGATAAGCATCACAGGAACCCTAATTTTGAAGTATAGCGGGATTGAGGCTCAAATTCTTCTTGTTGAGGATCAATGAAGCATGGATTTTTTTTGAGTGGAGTCCCTTGAACATAAATGACTTTATATGGTAGGTGGACCACACAAATCCTGACTTGATAGAGTCAATACTTAATGATTTCTTCAAGGTAAAAACCCTAATCCCAAAGTTCTTGCACTGGAGGTCTTTCGTTGATTTGACTCGCTTCAAAGCAACTTGTGGAGCTTTATGATGATATGTGAACCTAATTTGAACACAAAGAAACAAACTGCAAGATATGGTTTAGCTCAGACAATGCAAAAATGCTTGACCTAAGATGCACAAATGAAGATGACATCTTAGGGTCAAAAATTAGGGTGCGACAGATGCCCCTATTTAAGTTTCTCCTATTCGGAGATATGGAGATTGGAATCTTCATCTCGACAAGATAGGAGAGACTTAAATACAAACATGCACAAATATTTTGGCCCTAAGATGCCGCCAAATGCACATGATATGGAATGATGCAAAACGAAGGAAAACAAAAAAGGAAACCCGACAAGGGACGACTCAGCGAGATACGACTCAAACGGGAAAAGATCTAACTCCACCGGGGGGAAAGAGACTACCAACTGACAATCACGGGGTAACTTAAGCACTTGGCGAGAACTTGCAAGGAACAGGATAACTTACCACCACCTACTGGTAGCCTAAGCCAGGGTATCCAATTGCAATAAAGGGCGTACATTACCTACTATCACACACGATAGCCTAAGCGAGGTAAGTACAGAAGGAAAGATGACCTACTACCACCACGGTAGCCTAAGCGAGGCATCTGACCCAAAAGAGGGTGTGTTACCTACTATCAAGTACATGATAGCCTAAGCCAGGTAAGCACAAAAGGAAAGATGACCTACTACCAAACCTGGTAGCCTAAGCGAGGCATCTGACCAAAATACAGACATATTACCTACTATTCCACGATAGCCTAAGCAGAGGTAATAGGCTGAAAGGAGATATCACCTACTACCAAACACGGTAGCTTAAGCAAAGGTGATAACCAAAATAAGCTTCCAATGATCAAAATATGATTCAGCTTCTCTTTTACCTAAATATTCCATTCAGAAAGGGTAAATAAACTTCCTCAACGCTTCAAGGTTGTATGCCAAGAACGGGTTTTCAAATAAAATGATGCGAGGTTGTATGTCGCGAGCAAAGTCTTGAAATACAAGCTACGAGGTTGTCTGCCTTGAGTAAAATCTTGAACTTCCCGCTCGAGAAAGACGAATACCTGTTGGAAAATAACTTCACAGGGGATTGGAATTTTCCCTGGAGATTGAAGACTTTAGAGGGAATCCACAATTCATTGGAGATTAAGAAATTTCCCGGGGATCTTCAAAAAAAGGATGCAGGTCAGCTGACTTGTAAAATATTGTCTTCTCACTCAAAGAGAAAGATCATCTGAATCTTCACCAAACTTCTCGGAGAGGTTCCATCTGATGGGAGAATAAGTTGATGACCTTGATAACTTCTGGGGATAGACAAATTGTCTAGAAAAGAGACCGCCATTTGTCGTAGAAATCTTTGATAACCGAACTGCTCAAATAAAGAGCAGCTACTTGTCGTCTGGGTGTAAATCCCTTGAAAGTGTAGTAATCATCAGGAAAATAATTCGTGTCTTCCATAGAGATCTTCAAGTAAAATCTTCTTAGGAAGACAAAGTGCAAAATAAATGCACGCTTAATCCAGATTCAATATCTCAGAAATATCCAAAATCGTGATTGTCAGGGACCAAAGTTCAATCCAGGAAACAACTGGAAAGAAACGGTCAAACAACACTCCATCCATTGAGGATTGAACTCAACGGGTTTATCTCTATCCAAAAATGGAAAAGAGACTTAAAGCAACCACCTCCCATGAGGATCGAACTTAGCGGGGAATTAGAAAGTATGCGCTTTTTCTGCCTAGGGCTGACGATTCTACTTGGAGGGAGCAGACAATCCTGATCATTTGGGGGAGAAACACGACCAAAGTAACAGGACAAAACAAACAACACAAAATGCAAGATGCAAAAATGCCACATGCCATGAATCTAAATGCAAGGATGTTATGCCATGCTTATGCTTATGCTTATGCTTATGCTGACAACAACACGAACAGCAAACGGGAGACGAGAACAAGCAATTCGATACGAATACTCGGCCAGTCTTGGCAATACAGCAGCATCACTGGGGATGAATGGCAAGCCCTTCCCTGGGACTGAATCCTGCCTCACAGTTTCTCTGGGGAAAAAGAGAACACTCCGCTTGGGATGAGCATCGCGACTTCACTCAGGATAGTCAAGATGAATCTTAGATTCCACTGAGAACTCATGATCGAAGAGACTTTACGGGGGATAAAATAAATATCCATTGCGAGCTGAAGTAATTGGAATGAGCGTTGTAACTGGATAAAATAAACATCCACTTTATCGGGGAAGTTTGGATCAATATAGTAGTTGGAAATGTCGAACCTAAAATTCCGAGGGGGAGAAATAAACATCCACCTTCACTGGAGAAGATTACGATAGTCAGAAAAATTCCAATAATGAGTGAAATAAACACTCGCTTCGCTGGAGGAAGCTCATGATAGTAAGAAAAATCTGATAATGAGTGAAATAAACACTCGCTTCGATGGAAGAAGCTTACAATGGTAAGAAAAAGTCCGATAATGAGTGAAATAAACACTCGCTTCGCTGGAGAAAGCTTACAATAAGATTCCGAGGGGATGAAATAAACATCCACCCTCGCTGGAGAGGACTATGATAATCAGAAAAATCCAATGATGAGTGAAATAAACACTCGCTTCGGAGAAGCTCGGGTCAAAGTCGCGAGCCGAAGATGTCGGAGTTGAGACTTCATGGGGATAAATAAGTATCGCCGCGAACCGAAGTAGTCCTGAATGGAAGTTGTAGCCGGATAAAATAAATATCCATTTCGTTGAGGAAATGTCGGAGATAAAGATTTCTTGGGGATGAAATAAACATCCGCTTTTACTGGTGAAGATCGAGATAGTTCAACGAGGAGTGAAATATACACTCGCTTCGCTGGGGAAGGTCGAAAACCGAAGAAACTTAACGAGGATAGTCGCGATTACTTGGAGCAGAACTTACTGGGGTATGGCCACATTACCTGGGATAAATACCTTTTGAGCCATGGCTTATGGAGACTGTTAATATCCCTTGTTGTGTCCATAAATCAAAGTAATCCGCTCATGAGACAATTTGAAATTTATTATCAAAGATAAAAGTCATTTTGCAGGATGAAAACAATTTGCCAATAAATGATAAAATCGCAACTTTATTTCATAAAATGGTGATCAGCAAATTGCGTGATCCCATATGTTATAACAATGTTAGAAAGTGGTAATAAATAAATTACATCAAAAACAAAACAATGCTATTTCTTGAGTTCCTATGTTCTAGGCCTCCTGGAGGTCTCGACTTTAATTGTCACAGTAAGCTTCGATGAACCGAATTGAGCCTGCCTTTTCTTCATCTCTAAGTATAATACTTCTTGATTGCATCCACGTTCACATGACGAGTAATCTCTTCCCCATCCATAGTTGCTAACATCACAGCGCCCCCTGAAAGGACCTTCTTGACGACATAAGGACCATCATAGTTGGGAGCCCATTTCCCCCTAGAATCGGTAAGGAAAGATTGGATCTTCTTAAGCACAAGGTCTCCCTCTCTAATCTCGCGAGGTCAAACTTTCTTATCATAAGCCTTCTTTATCTTCTGCTGATATAGTTGTCCGCGACACAAAGCCAACCTCTTTTCTTCAATCAGGTTCAACTGGTCATACCGGTTCTGACACCACTCAGCCTCGGAGAGTTTCGCTTCCATTAGGACTCTCATGGAAGGGATCTCTACTTCCACTGGGAGTACAGCTTCCATACCATAAACAAGCGAAAAAGGTGTTGCCCCTGTTGACGTGCGCACTGAAGTACGGTACCCGTGTAGAGCAAATGGGAGCATCTCATGCCAGTCCTTATAAGTGACTACCATTTTCTGGATAATTTTCTTTATATTCTTGTTTGCCGCTTCAACCGCCCCATTTATCTTTGGCCTATACGGAGAAGAGTTGTGATGCTCAATCTTGAATTCCTCGCACAATTCCTTCACCATCTTGTTATTTAAGTTCAAACCATTATCAGTGATGATTTTATTTGGCACACCGTACCTGCAAATAAGTTGGTTCTTGATAAACCTGACGACCACCTGTCTGGTAACATTTGCGTAGGAAGCGGCTTCAACCCATTTGGTGAAGTAATCAATTGCAACCAATATAAAGCGGTGTCCATTAGACGCTTTTGGCTCTATCATACCGATCATATCAATGCCCCACATGGAGAAAGGCCATGGAGACGAGATAACATTCAGAAGAGTCGGTGACACATGAATTTTGTCGACATAGATTTGACACTTGTGGCACTTCTTGGCGAACTTGTAATAATCAGATTCCATCGTTATCCAATAATAGCCTGCTCTCAGGATTTTCTTTGCCATAGCATGTCCGTTAACGTGGGTACCAAAAGATCCTTCATGAATTTCGGTCATTAATGTATTCGCTTCTCGCTTATCAACACATCTCAGCAAGACCATGTCGAAATTCCTCTTGTAAAGCACATTATTGTTCAAGAAAAAGTTGCCAGCTAATCTTCTCAAAGTTTTCTTATCTTTGTTAGATGCCCCAGGCGGGTATTCTTGCTTCCGGAGAAACAACTCAATATCGTAATACCAGGGTTTTTCATCAATAACTTCTTCCACTGAGAACACATAAGCTGGCCTGTCAAGGCGCATAACATCAATCTTAGGGCAGTCGTTCCAGGGGTTCACCACAATCATAGAAGCCAGAGTTGCCAATGCATCTGCCATCCTATTCTCGGTACGAGGGATGTGGTGGAACTCGACTCTGTTGAAAAACGGAAGTAGTCTTCTTGCATAATCTCTGTATGGAATCAAATTGTCTTGTTGGGTCATCCATTCTCCTGTAATCTGGTATATCACTACAGTAGAATCACCATACACGTCCAAATTCTTGATTCTTAAATCCATTGCCTCTTCAAGGCCCATGATACATGCTTCGTATTCGGCTTCATTATTTGTACATGGAAAAGTCAATCTTGAAGTGAAAGGGATATGAGATCCATGAGGAGTCACAATAATTGCCCCAACCCCTTTACCGTAGCTATTGACAGCACCGTCAAAAATCAAACCCCACTGAGAATCCGGTTTAGGCCCTTCATCTGGCAATGGTTCTTCACAATCCTTCATTTTCAAATACATCACGTTCTCATCAGGGAAATCATCCTCCACGGACTGATGGTCTTCAATGGGCTGGTGAGCTAGGTGATCCGCTAAAACACTTCCTTTAATTGCCTTCTGAGTGTGATATTCGATATCGTATTCGGATAACAGCATCTGCCACCTGGCAATCCTTCCCGTCAGGGCTGGTTTCTCAAAAATGTACTTAATGGGATCCATCTTAGAGATCAGCCAGGTGGTATGATTTAGCATGTATTGGCGCAACCGTCGAGCAGCCCATGCTAAGGCGCAGTAAGTCTTCTCTAACATTGAGTATCTAGATTCACAGTCGGTGAACTGTTTGCTGAGGTAATAAATGGCGTGCTCCTGCTTCCCGGATTCGTCTTGTTGACCGAGCACACATCCCATAGAATCTTCTAAAACCGTCAGATACATGATCAAAGGTCTGCCCCTAACCGGAGGAATCAGAATAGGAGGCTCCAGGAGGTACTCTTTGATACTATCAAATGCTTTCTGACATTGTTCAGTCCAAACATAACCTTGTTCTTTTCTGAGAAGCTTGAAAATGGGTCCACAAGTAGCAGTCATATTAGAGATGAATCGAGAGATGTAGTTCAAACGCCCCAGGAACCCTCTGACCTGTTTTTCCGTAGTCGGAGCCGGCATTTCTCGTATGGCTTTAACTTTACCTGGGTCCACTTCGATTCCCTTTTGGCTAACAACGAAACCTAGCAGTTTTCCTGAGCGGACACCAAATGTGCACTTGTTAGGATTCAAACGTAGCTGATACTTCCTCAAACGCCGAAACAACTTTAACAGGTGTTCGACATGGTCTTCTTCAGTCTTGGACTTGGCTATCATGTCGTCTACATAAAATTCGATTTCTTTATGCATCATATCATGGAAAAGAGTAGTCATAGCCCTTTGATATGTTACACCAGCATTCTTCAAACCGAACGACATAACTCTGTAACAAAACGTGCCCCAGGGCGTGATGAATGATGTCTTCTCCATGTCTTCGGGAGCCATCTTGATTTGATTGTAACCTGAAAATCCGTCCATAAAAGAGAAGACCTTATACCTTGCGGTGTTGTCCACCAACACGTCAATATGAGGCAATGGAAAATCATCCTTCGGACTTGCTTTGTTCAAATCTCTGTAGTCAACACACATTCGAACTTTACCATCCTTCTTCGGCACAGGCACAATATTGGCTAACCACTGCGGATACTTAGATGTAACGAGAAAACCCGCATCAATCTGCTTTTGTACCTCTTCTTTAATCTTCAAGGCCATATCAGGGCGAGTCCTTCTGAGCTTTTGTTTGATCGGCGGACATTCTGGCTTCAAAGGTAGACGATGCTCCACTATAGCAGTGTCAAGACCAGGCATATCTTGGTACGACCAAGCGAACACATCAACATATTCCTTGAGTAATTCAATCAACCTTGCTTTCACATCAGTCACAAGCGAAGCTCCAATCTTCACCTCTTTACGGAATTCCTCTGTACCCAAGTTAATAAACTCCAACGGCTCTTCGTGAGGCTGAATAGCTTCGCCTTCATTCTCGAGTAGACGGGATATTTCCTCAGGGATCTCTTCTTCCTCTTCTTCGGCTTCGAACACAGGAAACTCAAAGTTCGGAGAAGGCATTGGATCATTGTTTTCGATGTTCAGTTCGTGAAATAGTCTGCACATGTGATGTGATTCTGTTTTAGATATTAGGCAGATGAAAGTGCGCACGAACGTGCACAGTGATCTTAAGAAAAATTGTGATTACCACTTTCCTTAGAGTAATAACAATTGGGAACAAAAAATAGGAATGCAAAATGATAACTTTATTGATGATAATGATTTCAAATAGAAGCCCTAACACAAAATCACCTTTGCCTTGGGCAAAGCAAAGGGAATTATTTATAGTAGAGCCCACACACAAATGTCATCGCCTTGGGCAGAGCGAATATACTAAAACAAACAACAAAACAATTACTTTGATAATGGGATCACAATAGGAATGTTGACAGCACTCCAATTTCGGGCCATTGCCCCATGCGTCACGAAATTAGGCTGATCTTCGGCAGACTCATCTTCAAGGATGGCACTGGCTTCATACTTGGGTCCTTGGTCTCCTGGTGGAGGAGGAAAGAGAGGAATGATGGCATCTTCAGAGTCTTCCTCCACAATATTTACCCTTGGTGAATGGATAGTCCCTCCGCTGTGAAACACGTTCTTGATGGGGAGAATAACCATATTTCCTGTAGGGGTCTTCTCAGAATTGTTACCTTTGAAACCCAAACCTTTCTTGTTCTTATTTTCGGGCAACTCCAATACTTGTCCCCACTTCCCTTGAGAGCCACTTTCCATAACTCGTTGTGCATCCTTAAAAGATGCCATGGAAACTCCATTATTCTTAGTATTATTAACAATCGAGAGGGCTTGAAATGGAGTCCCCACCTCCTCGTCCGCATCAACGTAGGAAAAGGAAGAAAGATGGCTTACCACCAAAGCCCTTTCCCCGCAAACTGTGACTAACTATCCATCGCAAACATATTTCAGTTTCTGGTGGAGTGTAGATGTGACAGATCCCGCATTATGTATCCATGGCCTGCCTAATAAGCAACTGTAGGAGGCATGAATGTCCATGACCTGAAATGGAACCTGAAAAACACTGAGCCCGATAGTCATGGGCAAATCCACTTCTCCAATCACGGTTTTCCTCGAACCGTCAAAAGCTTTGACAACAACACCACTTGGCCTCATGGGTGGTCCCTGATAAGTCAGCCTTGCGAGAGTTGTTTTTGGCATCACGTTCAATGAAGAACCAGTATCAACCAAAACTCCGGATATCATGTCATTCATGCAGTTTATGGAAATGTGCAGAGCTAAGTTATGTTTCCTTCCTTCTTCGGGTAACTCTTCTTCGCAGAATCCCAGATTGTTGCATGCAGTAATGTTACCCACTATTCCACTAAATTGTTCCATAGTCGTGTCGTGGTCAATGTATGCCTGCTCGAGTACTCCTTGCAACGCCTGCCTATGGGCCTCAGAATTCATCAACAGTTGTAGCACAGATATTTTGGATGGTGTCTGCAACAACTGATCCACCACGTTGTATTCACTTCTTTTGATCATTTTCAGGATCTCATCCGATTTGTCTATAGAATCATTCTTACCGGACTGCCCCAGGGTTGCATTCTTCACAACTGGTTGTTCGGAAGGAACCTCCTTAGTTGGTGCAGTGAAAACTCGACCACTTCTCGTAATCCGACTAACATCAGCAATATTGACTACAGATGACGGATTAGACAAAGGCACCTCCTTACCATTTTCAAGCATAGTGGCGTTATATCTGTAGGGAATAGCCTTGCTGGAAGTGTAAGGAACTGGACCAGGTACATTAATGACTAGAGGAGTTGTAGCAGTCTTCCGACTGTCATAAGTGAACTCAATTCGTTCCAGCTCTTTGATATGGGGAATTATTACAAATACTTCTTCAATTTCTTCTGCGGAACATTCTTGGATCATGTTCACATTGGCAGCCCCGTGTGGTGGTAGGGGATTATTCTGCACATTCGGGTTCGAATCCTTGAAAGTTATAACTCCGCTCTTGACCAATCTTTGAACATCGGCTTTCATTCCATGACAATTCTCAATATTATGGCCCGGCGCTCCCTGATGATAGGGACAAAACTGATCTCCCCTATACCAATAAGGAGGGTCCTTGGGCACTGCTGGCGGTGGCTTAGTCTGGATATGGCCGTTTTCCAACAATGCTAGAAAAAGTTCTGCATAGGACGTAGGAATTGGGTCAAAATTTGGCTTCCTCACCATGCGATTTGGGCTATTGAATGGTTGTCGGGTCTACTGAGGAGACGGCTGATTTTGCTGACGGTATTGCTGTGGTGAAGCAGATGGAGTTTGAGGTGGTGGTTGGTAAAGTCGTGCAAACTGTGGCTGGTAAGTTGGGGCATTAATAACTGGGGTCACAGCAGCGACATGCGGGCGTTGCTGATACCTTCCTTTCGTCCGTCCTTGGTATACAACACTTACTTCTTGTTCTTTCTTTTTCCCGAAAGTACTTCCATACTTCTTGGCATTGTTGGAAAAAGTTCCTTCTCTTACCAATCTTCCTTCACGAACGCCCTCCTCCAAACGCATTCCCATGTTCACCATCTCGATAAAGTCATTAGGGGCACTGGCTACCATTCTTTCATAGAAAAACGGGCTCAGTGTTTTCAGGAAAATTCTAGTCATCTCCTTTTCCTCCAGAGGTGGAGTAACTTGAGCGGCAAGTTCACGCCAGCGCTGGGCGTACTCCTTAAAACCTTCTCTTTCTTTCTGGGCCATAGCTCTCAACTGGTCTCTATCTGGTGCCATGTCGACATTATATTTGTACTGCTTGATAAAAAGCTCACAGAGATCGTTAAAGCTGCGGACCTTTGAACTATCTAATCCCATGTACCACTTAAGGGCTGCACCAGTCAAACTATCCTGGAAGAAGTGTATCAATAGGGGATCATTGTCCTTATGAGCCGACATTTTCTGGGCATACATAACTATGTGACTGTGTGGGCAAGAGTTCCCTTTATACTTCTCCAAATCAGGGAGTTTGAATTTTGGAGGAATCTTGACATTGGGAACCAAGCATAGCTCAGAGGCGCTCTTCCTGAACAGCTCTTTTCCACGAAGGGCCTTGATTTCTTTCCTCATTTCTAGGAACTGATCTTTGAAACCGTCCATTCATTCTTCCATTCCGGCATTCTCACTAAAGTCAGCATGAAACACGGGTTCCTCCATATGAAACGGAGTTGCATTTACCACGGGTGGTGGCGTAGTCATCACAGCAGTTGTAGCAATAACTTGAGAAATAGTCGGGTGATATCCAGCTGGAGTAAAGTTAGGAGGCATACCCAACGGATAACCAGGAACTTCGTTTGTAGTGGGCACCACTGGGATCGGTGCTGATATTGTCTCAGAGATAACAGTGCTGTGTGATGGATGATTCTGAGCAGCCATCAAAGCTTCCATCATTCCGTTGATCTTTTCTAGACTTTCTTTCAATGTTGAAACCTCCTCCCGGAGTGCTCTATTTTCTTGTTCGAGTTGATCCATTATTTTCTTGCAACTGGCTCGAGTATTGTATCGGGGCTTCGGCTTGTCTTTCTCTTAACAACAACTGGTGAGGAGAAACACAGGTGAGGACTCAGAACACAAAAGAATGCGGATGCAAATGCTAATGATGCGTATGATGCAGCATGATGCAACATTCACTTCAAGGAACTCGAAAGTGTGATTATATATCGTAATTGGGAACTTTTTCATTAAAATTTTAAAGCCTTTATTACAAACGGTACACCCTCAGGGCTTTTAGTACAACAAACAACAGAATACAACAAAGAGGAACTAGGGCTTCGATCCGCTAGATGATGCTCTGTTTTCTTTACTGAGTTCTTCCATCAACTTGTCAATCCTTTCCTGCAATATGTACTTGTCCAGTGTCAGTTTCTCCACTTCTGCTTTTAGCCTTGAAATTTCATCTGGTTCCACTACAGGAAGCTTGGACCGAGGGTACGACATTGTCAGAGCGAGGGCCCGCTTGCGTGACCACTCCAAGCAAGATTCTGTAACTGTGCAGTCAGGGTTTGTTACCGCAGTTATTCCTTGTCTGTTGATTTGAAGCCAAGCAAATAAAATCTGCATCTTCAGCTGGAAATCTTCTCCTTCATAGAGAAAAATTCTTTTCAGGTTCCCCGGGTCGGGTATCTCAGTCATTGGATGTCCAAGCTGGCGACGGGCGAGAACAGGATTGTAACTGGTGCACCCTTTCGTGCCAAGAAGAGGCACATTGGAAAAATCTCCGCAACTGTGAATCATGGGAATTCCTCCGTATATCGGATCATGCCAAACGATGTCCGAATGAGTGAGAGCCATGAGTTTAACGGGCCATTCAGAGCCATCCCTCACATCCCAGAAGGCCGTGGTCTTTGGTAGGTGCGAAATAAACCACCTATAGAGGATAGCAGTACAGCACATGATCTGACCTTCTCCTTTCAGGATCTTTGAATGAATCGAGTGGTATGCATCGGCCAACAGTGTAGGGATAGGATTCTTGAGCATGAAAATCCTGATAGCATGAACATCAACGAAATTCTCAACATTCGGAAACAAAAATAGACCATAAACCAGCAACGCGAAATGATTCTCGAAAGCCCTAGTTTTTCCTTTATCGGCGAACTCCCGAGCTTTCTCGAATAAGAATTGAGCAGGCAAACCGTTGATTCCTCCTCTGAACATCACGTGAGTCTGGATCTCCAACAGCTTGATGCGAGTCACTCTCGCGATGTCTTCCTAACTGGGTCTTCCTTCTCCACCGTAGAACGGGGGTGAATCTTTGACGGGAATTCCCAATAGAGCAGAATACTCTTCTAAGGTGGGCATCAACTGGAAATCTTGAAAGATGAAGCAGTGGTAGATTACATGGTAGAGTTGAACCAGCGTTTCCAATAAACCATCAGCTACTTGCACCTGCAATAAAGGGAGAATACGCCCGTGCTTCGTGGCGAAGGCATCTGGATCCCTTATCCGACCTCCTAGTTCCCTTAATTGTTCCACATCAAAAACCCTGAAGGTGTATGGTACCGTTCCTTTCCTTCCATGATCCATTTTGCGATATCTAAAAACAACAAACTTTGAGTTCTTTGAAGTGAATGAGAATGATAATGCAAATGCAATGAGATGCAAAAGTTCGTGGAATTTGAGTATTTATAATCGTCATAGAATACCAACGGACATGATTTCATTAATCATACAAAATTTGTTACAAGTGAAAGAAACGGGAATTAAAAATTCGTAAGGAAAACATTACAACCGTTGATATTCTTACAAGAGTTTTTAACAATAATTAAATAAAGGCTAATAAACGGCTTAAGGAGATTCCCCCAATAATCTTAGCTTGTACTTCTTAATCTCTTCTTCCATTCGGGACTTCTCGAGAACCAGCTCATCTATTATTGCTTCCCACGAAGTAGACTCAGGGTTTGAGGGACTCGGGTCTTCTCGTAACTTCCTCCTTTTGCAAGAGAGAACTTCCTCACTTTTTGCCTCTAGTTGTCTTTGAAGCGCTTCATTCTCTTCCACAAGCACCTCACACTTATCCTTCCAACCATTCCCTATATGCTGAGCTTTCCTTAAGGCGATCTTTAATTCCTCTGTCTCAGATGCAAAGATGAAGACAGGTTCTTCATTCAAGACCATAGGCTCTTGGCGATCATAGGGCATCCTTAGTTCAATAGCCCTTCTTCTGACCCATTGTAGGTAGGGGTCCATGGAGACACAGTTATGCTTCCCCAAAGCATTCCTATCTTTCTTGTGTTTGTCCCTCCAGGCTTCTAAAATCCTGCCCCTCAATTCCTCCTGCTCTTCGTAATCCTTGGAGAAAAATCCTTCTGTATGAATACCAAGAGGCTTGACCTTCAAAGGGTAACCGAACTGTCTGCGAGCTAAGACCGGATTGTAACTGGTTATTCCTTGTATGCCAAGAAGAGGCACATTCCCGAACTTTCCACAGCTATCAATGATCACAACATCCTCGTACCTATAAGGGTTATACCAATCAACGTCAGAATGAGTAAGGGCCATGATCTTCTTAGACCACCATCCCTTTTTAAGGTCCCAGAAAATGTTAGCCTTGGGCAAGTGCGAAGTAAACCACTTGTACAATAAGGGTACACAGCAGGTGATCTGTCCTCCTTTGGCATGCTTCGAATGTATGGCGTGATAAGCTTCAGCTAACAAAGTAGGGACAGGGTTCCTCTTCATGAATATCTTGATAGCATTGAGGTCCACATAGTCCTTGAGATTGGGGAACAGAAAGGTACCAAAAATCATTAAAGCATATATAGCCTCAAAGGAAGCCATGTTAGAACGCCTGGCATAATGATAAGCTTTCTCCACCAGAAATTTCATAGGCAAAACAGAAATCCCTCCTTTGGTAGTCATATTCCCTCGTATGTCTGCTAACTCCAAATGTGTCGCCTTAGCAATCTCTTGTTCCTTAGGGTCCTTACCAAAAATGGGAAAAGGAGACTTATCCAAAATAGGTACACCGGTCAGACATGCATATTCCTCAAGAGTCGGCACCAGTTGGTAATCAGGGAATGTGAAGCAATGATATACCGGATCATAAAACTGAAGTAGGGTGGAGAGAAGTCCTTGATCAACCCTCACGTTCAACAAAAACAAAAGCGCCCCATATCTACGCTCGAATCCTTTTGGATCAACCAACAGAGTCTCTAACCTCCTTGGGTCACTTGTGTCAAAACTCTTGTAAGTATACTTCACGGTGTTCCTTCTTTCATTGCCCATGGTACCCTACGACGTAAATAAAAGACTCAGACTCCACGAACTTGAACGAAAATGATGCTTATGTATGCATGTATGCACAAACACACAAACAAAAGGGCACACAAACAAGCAAACAAAGAGTCCTAGGTTCAAAGGAGCATGAGTGGAGTCAACGTCTACCCATCCCATAGGGTGGTGTGGTTTCAGAATGTACCTGCCGAACGGGTTCTAAGAGTTCCCAGAGTCTACGACCCATCTTTCGGATATTATCGACTTCCCAAATTACTCGGTTAGTCAATAATATTCTCAAGAGAATCTCGTCTGAGTGTAGTATCGCGTGACAACTATTTGGAAATGGACTCCCGCATAATCACCGCACTACGTCCTAAAAGGCCAAGTTGGGTTAAAGGTGCTACGGTCCTCAGTCTTAAAGGTCCTTGGTCGAAGTTAATACCGTTTTCACGAATGTACTCGTTCAAACAATATTAAGTTCAAAAGAACCTAAACTGAGCGATGATTTTCTCAATTCGACTTTTCAGGAATCGACTCCGTCAAAGTACCCTTGACCATATCATCTCCTATAATTATACTCACGTCCGGGTCTAGGACTCCTCACCACTCAAAGTGACAACCCAAGCAAGCATAACAAATAACATAATTAAACAAGTTAGGGGGAACCCTCTTATGAGCTATCCCCAGCAGAGTCGCCATTTCTGTCGCGGTGAAAATTGGATTCCATAGTTATTGGTTAACTAGGATCGCATTTTTTATGTCACCACCGGTCTTTGATTTTATCCAAAGGAAGGGAGAAAAACCGAATTCCCACAATGCAATGCAAATGCACTAAGATTCTAAGTTCGGGGGTTGGTTATACCTAGGGAAGGTGTTAGCATCCTAGATATATGTAGTACTCTACAGGAACCTCTTGATTCATTTATGTTATTTGTTATCTGCTTTGCTAAGGGTTTAAAGGGTAGGTGATCTACAATTTTTATTCCTAAGTGTGCTCGACAAGATATCGTATCTTATGCCTACATATCCTGTCAGGAGGGAATCAGAGCACTTGTAGTTCCTTATTAAAGATACTAAATGTCTTAAAGGTTTAGGAAAAGAAGATGAGTCATCATCTTAAGAAAGACCACCACAGTTTTTTTTGAAAATGTTTGTATGTTGTGGGGCATGGGATTGTATGTCCCTTTCTTTGAGATGATTAACATCTAATTCTCTTGTATGGAGAATTTGGTAGGCTAAAGTTTGATTAAAGAAATCAAAGATTGTGGGGGACTAACCTAGAAAATCTATCCTGGGTTGTCTAATTGCCTTATCTTAAGGTGACGATTATGAATGCAAATGATATGCACCATGCACAATAACATGGTTATCATGCATGGGATTTTCCTTTGGATATTAATGCGGTTAAATTATGTTATTTAGACGATGGTGCTAGCTGAGTGATGCTAGACTTGTGTCTGGTGACCAAAAGGTTGAATGCGATGCCCGAAGGTGGTCGATTTACATGGGTAGAAAATGGGCTAGACGTTGGATCGAGAATTTTGATATCGTTTTGAAAAGGTTTAGACAACAACAAATAGGCATACAAATGGAAGTAAGACATGATAGACATATAAGGGATAAAATAATAATAGATAAGATATGATACAAGTTAAATCATTGATATGAGATAATATGATGGAAGCAACATAAGCATGAAGATGGAAATATGTTTTATGATAAAGTATGGATAAGATGAACAGGATTATAAGAACTCATCAATATGCTTCAAAATGGCATCAATATGCTTCAATCTTTAGGAAGACAAACATACAGAATGATATTAAGGATGACAATTTAGAAGAATGATATTCATGTAAAGGTCAAGGATATGACAAGCCAACATGGATAGATTAATTCAAGGATTAAATAAGCCATTTAGTGAAATAAACCTTCAAGCAAAACTGATAATTAATTGACCAGGAAATCAAGATTAACAATTACAACACATAAGGTAATTTAAAATTAAGGTCCACAATTATCAACACAATTAGAAGTACACATTGATATTTAGAATTTAAGGGTGAATAATTAATATCACAAAGAAAATTCACATCTCAACACAATTAAAATTAACATGTGATAATTAAATTAACACTTAAGATATGAATTGATAATTAAAAAAATGATTAAAAACAAATTAACATCACAGTTAGGAATTAACAATGCAATTCAAGATGTAATTAATAATTAAAATTAAAAACTAACACAACAATTAGCAATTAGAAATATAATTTAACAATAATAAAACATCACATTTTAATTAATGATAAATAAGTAATTAAGGGGCGAACTATAAGAAATAAATATTTTTTTTTGGAGTTTTTGAATATATAAAGCATTTTTTAAGCAAAATAAATAAAAGAGGTTAAAAAGAAAAGGTTTTGAAGAGAAAGAAAAATTGAAATAAAAATGCAGGGGGGTGTATTAGTGATTTAGTTCAGTTAGAAAGATAAGAAGAAGCAAATTGGGCCTAAATAATGGGGGTGTGGATAGTGAGGGGCGCAAGGCCCATGGAGGAAAAGCAGAAGAATTCAGGCGAAAAAATACAAAAACAACAAAAGGGTTGATCCAAGGATCGAACCCGGGCATGGCAAGGCATAGGCGTGTTTTTAGTGCATGTGTGTGACCGTTGGGACAGCGTGTACATCCGATATATAATACGCATCCATAAGTACATAACCCAAACAAAATATTGAAAATATAATAGAAAGAAACAATACGCGTGCAGTGTGTGTTACGTGACATGATGGCATGTGATACAAGATGGGCATGGAAACAATGCACTAACGGACAAAATAAATGCAACCATCCAATTAGTAAACCCACGGAAAAAAGAACGTACATGCAGACATTGAAACATGCTATCATTTAAATCACAAGCAAACCAACCAAATCGTGGGTACGCATGGCAACATGAAGAAAATGCAGAACAGACATGCTATCGGGTTTACAATATCATACGAAATAAAAATCAAACTTCAACCCCTCTTAACTCAATCAAATTTTAACCAAATAACAGGAAATAAAAAGCTAACATGAAGCATTTTGAACATAGATCATAATGAAACCAAAAGCTGAGCAAGATAGTGATCAAGATATGAGCAGTGAGCTATTGAAAACCAGGGTTCAAACATAGAAATCAGTTTAAGAAAGGACAATAAACTTCTGTTTCCAAACTAGCTAATAGGCTACTTTAAAACTCTCACTCACGATGAACAAAGTATTAAGCTCAACCATAACTCAAACAGCCAAGATGCTTTGAGACAAAAGTTCATGCAAACTTAAAACCAAACGTGGATATAGCAAAGCATAGAAAGATACTACAGCATATGTTATAAACTTGATTGTTGAGGGTCATGTGAGATTATCTCATGATTTTTAACATAAAAAGAGTAAACTGCAGACCATACTAAAACTTCCAACAGAAACGTTTATATCAATTAAATCAATAGCAGCTTATAGAGCGACAAACCAACACCACAGAATCTAACAACATAACTGTGAACATGATATGGTGAGTGGAAAAAAAAAGAGCCAGCATCATTCAAAACGTGATTATGAACGAATCAAACCAGAATCGCTAATCAACAAAAAAGAAACTAAAGCCAGGACATATGGAGACAGTATCACATAAATAGACATATATATCCAATTTGTATCCTTTCCAAGCTTAAATTATGAAAACAAACTTAGCAGTGGTATCAAAGAAGCTAATACATAACATGCATTGTAAAACCAACATGACTTCATTATCAACATGAGTTGCGCAAAAACATTTCACAATTGTACACATGGTAGTAATATAAGGCGAATGACATAAGGCCATACATACAAAACCAAATAGCAATACAATAACGGATAATTCAAAGCATTAACTACTACACTAATGTTCAAACTTGCAAGGCTGGTATGGTTATGATCATGCATATAATAAATGTACCAACACAGCATGTATTGTAAGCACAAACTTAGCACATATTACAAACAGAAACACCAACAACTCGCATCACAAATATCATGCACATATAGGCTCAGTTTTAAAGGTAAAAGAGAGACCAACTGCTGGCTTCAACATCATCTTCCATATAGGATTCTCCATGACTCAAACCAATGCATAAAAACATCATCAGCATAAAGTTGACACACATTAGGTATCATGGCGTCATCCCAAAACAGAAACAATATATATAGGCACGGTAACATGCATATCCTTAACCACACCAACCAATATGTCCAACACAAGCACACGTGATATGATTAAACCATTTAGGGCAGCCATCTAGAGTTTTCTCAAACCTAACATGAAATTTATAATGATATTTATGCCATATAAAAGGACAACATCGTGGTAAGCAGCATGGTGATTATTGCCTAAAGCATATTTATTCTAACATGTATATTGAATGGAGATTAAGAAAACATACCTGGTTTTCAAGCAAGTTACAAGAGTTCGTCTTCCTTTTCCATCTAGCCCCCGTGTGCCAAGGAAACAATGCTTCAGAGGGGTTTTAGTATTGTTGTGGTGATTTTTCTCTATGTTTCCTCCGTATGAATGAATGAGAACACTGCTCCTTTTATAGGTGAGCTGGTGTGCTGCTGCCTTGGATGCAGTAGAGGCATGCCTTCTGTAGGATACTACACGCATGGTATCATTCTTGAGCCAAGTGAAAGCTGGCCATGCAAATCTGTCCTTTCTTGCATGCTTTGGGACAGAAGCAGCAGCTATGGTGTAGGCTTTTTCTTGTCTTGCACGGGTTAGGGAAGTTTAGCATGCCTTGTAATAGTAAGTATTGGAAGGTGGTGAGAACATACCAGTTAGACATGCATTGGTGAGGTGAGATTTGCCACACGATAGTTCTTGGTTTAATGCACCAAATGAAATGACTTTTGAACCCTTTGAAAGCTAGTACAAGGTAGAGTGATTTTGATGTTGTTGACAGATTGAGATTGGACTTAAAACATGTGAAATAAATCGTGACAATGTTTGGTGTAACAAAGAGATAAAAATCTGAAGTTTCTCAAGTGTGTACATGTTTCAATATGCCATCTTTGGTGTGCCATATCTTGATGACCATTCCATCAATTCTTGAGATTTTTGGTTCTATGAAGAGTGGACATTTGATAGAACATTTCTTATGTGGAAAACCAATTGAAATGAGGCTTGTAACAATAAGAAAATGGGCCATAAAGTCGTGCACATGAGAAAGCGAAAAAGGACTCAGAAAAATTTCTAAGTTATTGAATTTTGATATTTTAAGACACCTAACTTCAATGCATCATAACTTGAGTTTGGCTTATCCTATTGGGATGTTCCACATATGGTTGGAAAACTCTTGTCAAGCTCTACAACTTTCATTTGGGAGTCAAGTCTTGAATCCAAGTAGAAATGGGTGAAAAATGAGGTCAAAGTTGGAGAAAAATGTGGAGGAAAGTGCTGAAAAAATTTTCTGTGTCGGTCAAAATGTCTTGTAAGCTTCATAACTCAAAATCCAAGCACTTCTAGACAAAAAGTCATATGGGATGAATTAAAGATCTTGATGAGAGCTTTCCAATGAGCTTCGAGTCGTTTAATTTGAGTGCACAGTTTAGGAATTATGGTTATTCCAAATCGGGCTATTAGGGGAAAAACGTCGTATACGAAGTCGTTCGCGACCAAAACCCTACTTATCTTGCAAGAAACCTCATGAAACTTTATATGGATGCTTTGGATACTTCATTAGACAATATATGATGATTAGAACCATTAACACTTCATTTGACCCAAGATCCCAAAAGGTTAGGGTTTCAGCCAAATCCTAATTCTGACTGCGAATGCACTGAGGCCAAATCTTTTAAGTTTGCTTCTTACTTCCCATCTGAAGGTCTTAGGAGACTCTTGAGGATGTTGATAAACTAAGGGAATCAATAATTAGGGTTTAGGAGTTTTCTTGATGAAGAATTAAAGCTGTTGGCTGATAAGCGTCACAGGAACCCTAATTTTGAAGTATATCAGGATTGAGGCTCAAATTCTTCTTGTTGAGGATCAATGAAGCATGGATTCTTGTTGAGTGGAGTCCCTTGAACATAAATGACTTTATAAGGTAGGTGGACCACACAAATCCTGACTTGATAGAGTCAATACTTAATGATTTCTTCAAGGTAAAAACCCTAATCCCAAAGTTCTTGCACTGGAGGTCTTTCGTTAATTTGACTCGCTTCAAAGCAACTTGTGAAGCTTTATGATGAAATGTGAACCTAATTTGAACACAAAGAAACAAACTGCAAGATATGGTTTAGCTCAGATAATGCAGAAATGCTTGACCTAAGATGCACAAATGAAGATGACATCTTAGGGTCAAATATTAGGGTGCGACACCATGCAATCTACATACCAATCAACTCGTTTCAACCTCACGATCATGTCTATGGTATTTAATTTCATTTAAATTAAACATATAACAAGAAATCATGAAAAATCCTCAAGAACCCTAATTTCTTCATGAAGGCTAGGATTTTTTATACACGATTCAAACAATGCAATTAATTGAGGGAAAACATTCCATGCATGATTATGAACATATGGTCAAATTATTGTGCCGCAAAAATTGCATGGATCATAGAGTTAGAAGAGCTCATGCTTACCACTTGCAGCTGGTGATCGTGATTTGTGTTGTAGGTGTTACAGCTAGGTTCCAATGATCTGGATAGCTTCCCTAGGTGCCATGGAGTGTGTATGGATGCTTGGAATGTATTGAAATGGTTTGGAGCTGAAGATGGTACCTCAACTGCAAAACTGTCAAGAACTTGAGCAATTGGCTGGTGATTTTGTGAAATCTGTGTTTCGGATGTTATGTGAGTGTTTGGATCACTTCTATATGATGTATGTGAGGTGTGTGAGTGATTGGTTTGATTGGAAAAGCTCTCAAACTCAAAACCCGATAGTGACTTGCCTTAGAAGGCAAAATTGGAGTGAAAGAAGAGATTTTGAGGAAAGCATATGTTTGATGGCTTTGGTGTACACAAACAGATCACAATTGAGCTCTATTTATAGTAGAGCAAGTTTGTTTTGCAAGGAATAGTGAATGGCAACTGCTGAGTAGGTTTGTTCAATGCTGGCCAATGGAAATGCAAGTCTCCTCTAGCCATTGACTAGAGGTTAGGGAACAGGGTTGTGGTTCCCTTGGTCTTGGATAAGTCTTGACTGAATTCAGTTGAGAATGGCTCAGTCCATGCCACCTTGATGCTTCCATTGAATGCTCTAATCCAAAATTGGAGTCTTGTCCCTATTTTGGCCATTCTAGGTTCAACATGCTATTTCTTGTTCCAAAGACTTTGGAGGCTTGGCTCAGTGATTGTCCCCTTTAGATTCAATCCTCAGAGGTGTCCAAGTGGATAGGAGCATTTGGATTTGGCTGATTTTGGCAAATCGACCAAAAATGTAAAATCTGCCTTGCCTTGACAGATTTCAACAAGGCAACTTGCCAATGTCATATCTCATGACTCAAATTGAATTTGGTAATTTTCTTGGCCATTTTGGAAAGCCCTTACATGATACAACAATTGTTTGAACATGTTTGATTTTGATCTCTTTTGAATCCAAGTGAAAAATCCCCCTACATTTGGCAAAAAGTAGGGTAAAATCTGACTTAGTGAAATTTTCACTAAGTGTTGGAACAAAGTGACTTTTCTTGATTTTGATCACTCCATAACTCAAAATCCATGAGGAATTTGGACATAGGTCAGTATGAAGCTTTTGTATAGGGCAATTAGATCTACAAATCAAACATTGAATGGGGAACAATGGCCTTGTGGTTTAGGAGTTATGGTCCTCCAAAGTTGGCACATTAGTGTCACTTTTTCCATAACTTAGAAATTTTTCTAAGTTTTTATGGTTACCCCTTTTACAAGTTATCCCATTTTCTTTGATTTTTCTTGATGAATGATGATTCAAATCATACATTAACATCATTTTAGGGTTAAAAATCCATTTTGGTGAAAAATCTCAAAAAGTCAAAGTTGACTTTTGTGCACAGTTGACTTTTTATCAGATGAATTCCAAACTGTGCAATTCTTCATGAAATCATGTCCTTGACCTAAGTCAAGCTTGATGGACATGTTCCATGGGTGTCATAGGGTATATTGAATCATGTCTTAGGGCTTGGGAGCATGTCCTGGTCAAAAGTCAAAGTTATAGTTGACTTTCTTCGCGAAACCCTAATTGTGGTGCAGATGAAATTGAGACTTGTTGCTCAAGCTTCTTGGATTAATCCATTGTTCCAAATGGATCAATATAGTTCACTAGAGACCCTCAAACCCTCTCTTGAGGTCTTGGCTCGTGATTTGCCCTAAAAGTCAACTTAGGGGTGAATTAGGTCAAGAAACCCTAATTCCTGGTTTTTGATGAATGCATCCCCTGAAGTCAAATTGACTTGATGATTGGGTCCATGAGGTCCCATGAAGTATATTAGGTTATGTTTTGGATCATTGGCTAGTGCCCAGATGAAAAATTTCCATTTGGAGGCCCTGGTCGACCAAAACCCTAATTTGGCGACACTATCGATCTTGAGACTTGATCCACCTAGAAGGGAGCAGCCTTGTGCTTAGTCCTTGAAGTGGGAGTCCTTTTGATCCATTGTGGATGTTAGACAAGTTAAAGATCATGTCATTCCTTGATTGATCCTTTGTCTAAGGCTCTGAGAGGGCTTGAAACCCTAATTCTGATTGTAGTGGATGCTCACCCATCTTTGGGGAGACTGATGAAGTATGATGTTACATCCATATTGTGATGATGGTTTGCACAATGATGGGAAATCTAATTGGTCAAAATTTGGGGTATGACAGATTCCCCTATTTAATCTTCTTGGACACGAAGGTGTGAATGACGAAGGTATTCGGACATTCGGAGTGCAATAGGATTAAATATCGGAATACCCGAAATTTTGACGGCGTCTATGAATGGTAATTCACGCATTCATCTTCTTTTGCTAAGAAATGATGCTTAAAAAAGGTAAACTTCCCCTCGATCCCGGTCTTCAGCCAAGGAACTGGTCATAGTTTCTGATTTAAACTTCCCCTCGATCCTGGTTTCCTACCGAGGAACTGGTCTTAGTTTCTGATGTAAACTTCCCCTCGATCCTGGTTTCCTACCAAGGAACTGGTCTTAGTTTCTTTCGTCAATAAACTTTACTGACAAGGGACGCTATTCGTAGCGGCTTTTCTTCAAACTTCTCGCCGAATTTTCCTAGGGAGATGCCATTTGAGTGGAAAAATTTTTGATGTCAGACATGCTGGGGAACCCAGTCGTCTGAGTTTTAGAGGTGCACAAACTTCTCTGTTTGGAGACGCCATTTGTCGAATCTACTGGGGAAAGCGAGTCTCTTAAGAGGTTGCTTCTGCGTGGGATCTTACATCATATATTTCTCGGGATCTTCCCGGAGAAATGCCATATGATGAGGTCCAATTTTGAGGTGTCGATGACCTTTTCATCAGCGGTCTTTTCAGAGCGAAACTGGCATGCTGCCGAATCTCTGATTACGAGGCTTTCTCTGTGGATTTTCCTTAATCCGGGAAAGCAAGGATATCATCTTCAATGGCGAAGAGTGATGCTGACTGAAAGTTCCTCTGGTCTTTCAGAGGTTCAAGTTATCATAGTGGTCGAGGACCCAACTTCAATCCAGAAATAAAACTGGAGGAGAGAGATTGTTCAGACGTAACACTTCCTGACGAGGAAAGTGCTGACAACTCGATTGAGAGGACTCTTATCACTAGGGGACAAGACCGACTAGAGTGATAGTGATGCAATATGATTGTGAATGTAAATCAATAATGCATGATGCATGTATGTATATGCTGACAAAACTGACGCAACATACAAACTAAAAGATGAACACGACTGGATACTCGGCCATGGCAGGGCGAAGAAGTACCGCTGGTTCAAGATAGTAATTCCACCTTGCTTAGGAAAGATAGTCCCTGTTGGGAGCTATGTTGGTCGGGCTTAGGAGATAAGAACTCGGCCGAGGGTATCAGATGGAATAGTTGCATCTGACACTGTTGATCCTTCATTCAGGTGCACGGGCGTAGAAGGAGTACTTTGATTCTGCACTTTGAAGTTCGCTTACTTCCGGAGAAGCGGTTGATACTCTTCTGATGTTCAACAGTCAAAATAAATTGCCACCTTAATTTTAAAGCAGAAAAAGTTTTAACAAGTAAATTCATTTTTGTTTCATTTCAAGAATCGTTAATCACATTTAAAACGCCATTCTGTAAAGCTAAAACAAATAAGAATTACAAACAAAAGCACAAGGGCTCAAATTTTATTGATAAGATGGAGATCAGCCAAACGCGTGATTCCAAAAAGTATATTCAAAGTTTGAAAATGGTAATTTACAGGGAAAAGGGCTACGTTGAAACATAACGACCACTATCCTTCTACCAACTTTGAATTCGGGGCATCCTGAGCTTCTGCCGAAGATGACCTTGACTGGAGTTTTCCTCCGATGGATGGTGTAACTGTTGCTGAGGGACCTGCCTCTGTTGAACATAGTTACTTACCATTATCCATAACTTTTGTCTGGATTGTACTGTGATGTTTCCAATCCACCGGGATGATTTTTTTTTTATTTTGTCTCTAAATTTTTCCTGGACCGCCCTTTCGGGGTTTCAATCCATCGAGATGTTTTTTTTTAGGCGAAGTATTTCTTGACTACATCAACATTTGTGGGGTAGGCAAATTCCTCTCCGTCCATGGTTGCAAGTCTCAAGGCGCCGCCTGAGAAAGCTTTCGTGACCACATAGGGGCCATCATAATTTGGGGTCCATTTTCCCCGAGAGTCAGTGAGAAACGATTGTATCTTCTTGAGCACGAGGTCTCCTTTTCTGAAGACACGAGGTCGGATCTTTTTGTCGAACGCCTTCTTCATTCTCTGCTGATACAACTGACCGTGGCATAGTGCCGCTATCCGTTTTTCCTCAATCAGATTTAATTTGTCGTGTCGACTTTGACACCATTCAGCTTCTGAAAGCTTAGCTTCCATCAATACCCGGATTGATGGTATCTCTACTTCTATGGGGAGAACTGCCTCCATGCCATATACTAGAGAGAAAGGGGTTTCCCCTGTTGAAGTGCGGACATATGTTCGATAACCATGAAGGGCAAAGGGTAACATTTCGTGCCAGTCTTTGTAGGTTACAACCATCTTCTGAACAATCCTCTTGATGTTCTTGTTAGCCGCTTCTACCGCTCCATTCATCTTGGGTCGGTAGGGAGATGAGTTATGGTGTTCGATCTTGAACTCTGCACACAACTCTTTCATCATCTTATTGTTCAAGTTAGATCCATTGTCAGTAATGATCTCGCTTGGAACACCATAACGGCAGATGATATTGTTTTTGATAAAACGAACCACCACTTGTCGGGTTACATTAGCGTACGACGCTGCTTCGACCCACTTGGTGAAATAATCAATGGCTACCAGGATGAACCGATGTTCGTTTGAAGCCTTAGGTTCAATCAAGCCAATCATGTCGATTCCCCATTTGGAAAAAGACCACGGGGAAGAAAGAACTTTGAGATGTGATGGCGGTACATAAATTTTGTCGGAGTATATCTGACACTTGTGACACCTCCTCATGTACTTGTAGCAGTCAGATTCCATGGTTAACCAATAGTACCCTGCTCTTAGAATCTTTCTCGCCATTGTGTGTCCGTTGGCATGAGTGCCAAAGGATCCTTCATGAATTTCTTTCATAAGCATGTCTGCTTCTGGTCAGTCGACGCATCGGAGCAAAACCATGTCAAAATTTTTCTTATAAAGAGTGTCACCGCTCAGGAAGAAGTTTCCAGCCAATCTTCTGAGGGTTTTTCTATCCTTTCTGAGTGCCCCAGGTGGGTACTATTGTTTCTGAAGGAAGCATTTGATATCGTGATACCAAGGTTTGTCGTCTATGACTACTTCAATCGTGAAGATGTAAGCGGGCCGTTCAAGGCGCATGATGTCGATCTTAGGTAAGTCGTTCCATTTGCCTACACTAATCATGGAAGAGAGAGTGGCTAAAGCGTCAACCATGTGATTCTCCTCACGAGGGATATGATGAAACTTAACTCTGTTGAAGAAAGGTAGCAACCTTCTTGCGTAGTCTTTGTAAGGAATCAATCCTGATTGGTATGTGTTCCAATCTCCTTTTATCTGATTGATAACCAAGGCTGAATTGCCGTATACGTCCAAGTTTTTTATGCTTAAATCAATTGCTTCTTCGAGACCCATAATACAAGCTTCGTATTCGGCCTCGTTGTTCGTACATTTGAACGTAAGTCTGGCAGTGAAAGGAATGTGGGTACCTTGAGGGGTAACAATGATTTCCCCAATTCCGTTTCCGTAATAATTAACTGCTCCGTCAAAGATAAGTCCCCACTGGGAACCTGGTTCTGGCCCTTCACTGGGTAGCGGTTCATCGCAATCTTTCATTTTTAGATACATGACATCTTCGTCTGGGAAGTCAAACCTGATTGATTCTTGATCGTCAATCGGTTGATGAGCCAAATGATCGGCTAAAATACTTCCCTTAACGGCTTTTTGAGCGTGGTACTCTATGTCATATTCTGATAACAGCATCTGCCAACGGGCGATCCTTCCCGTAAGAGCAGGCTTTTTGAAAACATACTTGATTGGATCCATTTCTGAGATTAACCAAGTAGTATGATGAATCATGTATTGGCGAAGACGTTTGGCTGCCCAAGCCAAAGCGCAACAAGTTTTCTCAAGCATCGTGTACCGAGTCTCGCAGTCGGTGAACTTCTTGCTCAGATAGTAGATGGCAGACTCTTTCCATTTGGTTTCGTCTTTTTGGCCAAGTACACATACCATTGAGTCTTCTAGGACTGTGAGGTAAATAATCAGTGGTCTTCCTTCCACTGGAGGTGATAGAATCAGAGGATTCAACAGATATTCCTTGATACTGTCGAAGGCGGTTTGGCAATCTTCTGACCAAACGCAATCCTGGTTCTTTTTGAGTAATTTGAAAATCGGCGCACACGTGGCGGTCATAAGGAATATGAATCTGGATATGTAATTCAAACGTCCCAGGAATCCTCTGACTTGCTTTTTCAGTTTTCGGAGAAGGCATTTCTTGAATGGCCTTGACCTTGTCAGGATCAACCTCAATTCCTTTCTGGCTGACGATGAACCCTAAGAGTTTCCCTGAACGGACACCGAAGGTGCACTTGTTGGGATTCAAGCGGAATTTTTACTTTCGCAAACGCTCAAACAGTTTTGACAGGTGGGTCACATGCTCCTCTTCTGTCTTAGATTTTGCAATCATGTCATCGACATATACCTCTATCTCTTTGTGTATCATGTCATGAAACAGAGTAGTCATGGCCCTTTGATAGGTTGCCCCGGCGTTCTTCAAACCGAACGGCATTACCTTGTAACAAAAGGTACCCCATGGGGTAATGAATGAAGTTTTCTCCATGTCTTTCGGCGCCATTTTGATCTGGTTATATCCCGAGAATCCATCTATGAAGGAGAAAATTTTGAATTTTGCTGTGCTGTCTACCAGCATGTCAATGTGTGGTAAAGGAAAGTCGTCCTTTGGACTAGCCTTGTTTAGATCCCTATAATCGACACACATTCTGACCTTTCCGTCCTTTTTGGGAACAGGTACGATGTTGGCTAACCATTTAGGATATTCAGACGTAGCAAGGAAACCTGCGTCGATCTGTTTCCGTACCTCCTCTTTGATTTTGATGGCCATGTCCGGGTGAGTCCATCTCAACCTCTGCTTTACTGGCGGACATTCCGATCTCAACGGTAAGTGATGTTCCACGATGCTGGTATCCAACCCTGGCATATCTTGATAGGACCAAGCGAATACATCGGGGAATTCTTTGAGAAGCTTTATCAAACTCTCTTTGGCAGCCGGACTAAGCAGTGCCCCAATCCTGGTTTATTTTCTCTCTTTTTCTGAACCCAAGTTTACCGTTTCCAACGGTTCTTTGTGAGGTTCAATGGACCTTTCCTCTTGTCTGAGTAGTCGGGAGATCTCTTCTGGAATTTCGTTGTCAACTTCTTCTTCAGCCCCAAATACTGGGAACTCAAAGTTGGGAGAAGGCATCGGATCGTATGTTTCAACTGGGTTTAAAACAAGCAATCTGCATGACGTGATGATTCATGTTTAGAAGAGATAGAGAAAATGCAAGTGTCTGTAGTGTATTTATTTTACTGCTTGTTTTTATTTTTAATTGTTTTTTAGGATTACCATTTTCTGAAAAACGAAAAGAGAAAACAGCAATTAATGCGGAAATTACAGAACGACGTTATTTTATTAATGAACTAGTCGATTCTCGAAACTACAGCCCTATAAAACAAAACTCTGTCACTTTGGGAGAAGCGAAGAGAGAAAATTTACAGAAAGCGAGCCCTATCAAAACATCCGTTTCACCTGGGCAGGGTGAAAGGTTAAAAGATGGCAATTACTTTGACTTATGAACAATCCTTGGAACATCGACAGTAACCCACTGGCGGCGAACTCCTCGGTGAATCACAAAGTCTGGAACCTTCCTTGATTTGTCTTCAGAAATAATGCTGATTTCTGGTGGAGCAGGATCATTGGAATCTGTCTCCCAGGCAGAATTGTCGTAGGAGAATTCCTCAGTTGTATTTTGCATAGTATTTGTGCTCTCAGTTGTATCTCCCCATCCAGTTGGCTGGATGTCTTCGAGCCTGATACGAGAGCTTTCGGGAGCAGTGTACTTGATCATGAAGTCGTATTTTCCACTTGGTTCTCCCAAGGTGTCCCAAACTTCTTTGGAACTAGAGGAGTCATTTCTCTCAATGACGTTGACCTCGGGAAAAGCATAGTTGATGAATTCAAGACCTGCAAACATTGCGAATTCATCTTCATGTTGAGTAGTTTCTGAATGACCTGAGTGTTGATCCCATGCCATGGTGAGGACACAAGTATTCTGTTCAATGAGACTCAGCTGAGTTTCATTACTCGGCTGACTTTCTGGCCCCAAGTCTCCTGGGTAAGGTTGCCACATTGGCAGACCATCCATTGGGCCATAGTAGTTATGGTCAAAGTTGTCTTTCATCAGAGTGTCCTCCTCTAATGAATTTGGCTGAGCACGACATCTTTCCGGATCACAATCTCCATATATCATTTCGACATCTGACCGTGGTATAAATCTCGGACTCTGTGCGGGATAGCAAAATGGTATAGGCACTTCTTCCTGAGACATATAACCGTCCTCATTAAGGTAGGACTTCCATTCTTCATCTGTGTCAGAGGGATCTTCCTCATTGATAGCATGTACTGCTTAAGACACTGGGTGAAGGAAACCTCCACTGTGGAAGAAGTTTTGAAGGGGATAAAGACTTTCATCGTTGGCAGATGTCCGGGTACAGGTTGCAGAAAAACCAAGACCCTTCTTTGTTGTATTGCTAGTAGGAATGACAAGTTGTCCCCATCCTATCGTATCGGTACTCTCGACTGCTTTGATAGCATCGTTGTATGAAGAAATGGAAGTTCCTTCTTTGAACTGATTGTTCTTGCTCACCGACAGTGCTTAGAACTGCGTTCCAATAACCTACTCGGGCTCTATACCAGCAGATGATGACAAGTTACTCACCAGCAAGGCCTGTTCCCCGTAGACTGTGATAAGTTGATCGTTCTTGATGAACTTTAGCTTTTAGTGGAGGGTTGAAGTGACCGCTCCAGCCTGATGTATCCAAGGTCTTCCTAATAAACAACTGTATGTTGCCCGGATGTCCATGACCTGGAAAGTGACTTGGAAAGTTTGAGGACCGATAGTTATGGGAAGATCAACTTCGCCGATAACTGTTTTTCTGGATCCGTCGAACGCTTTGACTACGACCTCGATGATTCTCATCGGAGGGCCTTTGAATGATAATTGCATCAAAGTGGACTTCGGCATAACATTCAGGGCTGACCCTGTGTCTACCAGTACGCTGGCTAAAGCATTGTCCTGGCAGTTAACCGTAATGTTGAGCGCCATGTTATGACGGCGACCCTCTTCGGGTAATTCCTCATCACTAAATCCCAAATTATTACAGGAAGTGATGTTAGAGACAATGCTATCGAACTGTCTGATTGTTACATCCTGTTCCATAAAGGCTTGCTCCAAGACTTTCTGTAGCGCCTCCCTGTGGGCTTCTGAACTGAGTAACAGTGATAATACCGAAATCTTTGAAGGAGTCTGTAACAGCTGATCCACAATGTTGTATTCACTCCTTTGGATGAGCTTTAGTATCTCATCATTATTTTTCGAAAGGTCGGGATTACTGGAATGACCGACTGGTGGATTGGGAGCTTCTGTCTGAAGTTCCTTTTCCTTGTTAAGTTTTCCAACTCCTCGGTTGAAGATTCGACCACTCCGTGTTACACGACTGATGTCTGCAATATTCACGACGGAGGGTAATGGAATTTCCTTTCCATTTTCAATTGTTGTTGCACCATATTTGTAAGGGATCGCCTTAGCTGATTCATACGGTAGTGGTCCCGGTAGATAGATGACTATGGGAACCTTCTGATTTTTCTGACCATCATAAGTAATCTCGATCCGTTCCCGGTTGGGAACTTTAGATTCGTCAAGTAGAGGGATGATGGCAAAAACATCCCTGGTCCTATGATGACCAGAGATTGTGACAACGTCCTCGACTTGATCGGCAAGGTAGTCCGGCGACCAATTGATGGGTCCAGAACCCAGATATGGACGAATCTCTCCAACATCCACCTGACCCTGAAGAGCTGCTCTCACAAGGTAACACCCTTGGTTACTTTCCAAACGGACACTACAACGTTCATAGTTGTGTGGGGGCACCTGGCCACGCCCACTTTGAATACAATGTAACCTCACTAGGTTAGCTTCCATAGATCGGATATCCTGACTCTGACGCCGAGTAGGACTCCTGTTGCTGATACTAATTTGCTGAGTATCTTCATCCATATAGATTGGCATCCACCAATGATTTAACAAGTGCTGAAGTGCCTCCTGGACAAGGGTACAACCTCGATCGTTTTCGCAATCCGCTTTACAGCTTTGATAGTCATGTGATATTAAGAATCCGAGTCGGACCTGCTCTGCATGTAACTCTACCAGGTTGGTATTCATCACGCGAATATCGAAGATCTGAACCATGTTGATCTGATAAGGGTTCCTATCATGGTAGTCTTGGATCCATCCAAGATCCATCTGACGCTGGAGGGCCTCTTGTATGAAAGAGCATCCCTGTTTGTTTACCGAGCAAGTCAGACAGGAACTGTAATCGTGTCGCGGCAGATTATGATACTGGCTTTGCCTTGAGTGCATCGCCACCAAGTTGGCATTCATCGCACGGATGTCGTGGTTCTGAATGACATTGGAATTCATATAGACTATGTTAACTCCACAAACTCGGTGTTCTTGGATCCATCCGAGATCCATTTGTTCCTGTAGAGCTGCTTGCACCACAGAACATCCCTGGTTGTCTTTAGAGCAGATATCACACTGGTGATAATTATGAGGTGGCACATGGCCATATCCACTCTGTCTACAATGCATCTTGACCAGATTGGTTTTCAACAAGAGTACATCGTGAATTTGATAGACATCGTTAGTCTCTCCTTCTATCAAATTGACTGCAGCATTCTCATGTTGAGGCAGCGGGTTCGTGAGAACATTAGGATTTGTATCCTTGAAGGATAAGACCCCGCTCCTAACAAGTTTTTGCATGTCGGACTTGAAATTGAGACAATTCTCTATATTATGCCCTGATCCTCCTTGGTGGTAAGGGCAAGTTTGATCCACCTTAAACCAAAAAGGCGGATTTTCTGGTACTGTAAGAGGAGATTTAGTCTGAATGTGCCCCTTAGCCAGTAGTAACGGAAATAGTTCTGCGTACAACATGGGTATAGGATCAAACCCTGATGGTCGTGTTGTACGGTTGTTATTATATGAAGGACGAGCCTGCTGAAGAGGCTGTTGTGTCCTTTGCTGATTAGGTTGGCTCTGCGCAACCTGAGGTTGATACGTAGGAATAGGCGCAGTGCCGATAGCAGGAATTACAGCTGCTATCGGTTGATAACGTCGCCTTTGCTTCCCGAGAGAGATATTCCTAATATCTTGCTCTTTTTTCTTAGGGAGAGCACTACCGTATTTTTTAGTACCGGTCGTCGATCTAGTGTCTTTTGCCAAACGTCCTTCTCGAACGGCTTCCTCAAGACGTATGCCCATGCCCACCATCTCGGTGAAATCACTGGGTGCACTGGCAACCATTCGGTCATAGTAAAATAAGCTTAAGGTTTTTAAGAAGGTCTTTGTCATCTCTTTTTCCTCAAGAGGTGCACAAATTTGAGCGGCGATTTCACGCCACCTTTGAGCATACTCCTTAAAGGTTTCCTTGTCCTTTTGCGACATCGATCTGAGTTGATCTCTGTCGGGTGCCATGTCCAAATTGTATTTGTATTGTTGGACGAAGGCAGTGCCAAGATCTCTGAATGTGCTAATCGTAGCACGGTTTAAACCCATGTACCATTTGAGTGCGGCACCGGTTAAACTATCCTGAAAGTAATGAATCAGTAGGTCCTGATTCTCCGTCTGAGCTGACATTCGTCGAGCGTACATCACCAGATGGCTCTGAGGGAAAGATTTACCCTTGTATTTTTCAAAGTCGGGCACTTGAAATTTGTGCGGAACTTTCACATTGGGGACCAAGCAGAGGTCTGCGGCGTCCTTTCCAAATAAATCCTGACCGCGAATGGCTTGCAACTCCTTCCGCATTTCCAGAAACTGCTCCTGGAATTCCTCCATTCTATCGAACATAGTTTCCTTTTTACCAGAAGGTATCGGTGGAATCTGTCCTTCCGGGACAGTGTGCACCACAGGGGGTGGTACCATGACTATGGAGTGAATCTTGGCGTTTCCCAAAGTTTGTAACCTTCAGGAGTCTTCAGTATGCCCCTGGCATCTTCGCTTTCCCGAAGTTTGTAACCTTCAGGCCCAACGGCTTCTGTTATGATTCTCTAATCTTCAGTGATCGGCGGAACATATCCTTCCGGGATATAGTTAACAGGTATGCCCCAGGGACGATCTTTCAGCATTTGATACCTAGGATCATACTTCTCCACTATGGGCGTTGAGGTGATCTCTGAGATCACCGTCCTTTGTAGCTGAGCGTCTGCCATGGCTTGCATGTCATTACGAAGCTTTCTCATATCCTCTCTCAGAGCGTCGATCTCTTCTTTCAACTCTCTGTTTTCTCCCTCAAGATCATCCATCTTTTTCTGACGATTGGCCCGAGTATTGTACGAATGAGACAGTTTGACTCTAGAACCGAGACACAAATGTGAGATTCGTAGGTAAGAAGAATACGCGATGTGAGAATGATGAATGCAATGATTATATTAATTGTTTTTTGGTTTAATCAAAATAAACTTCGACAATTAGATTGCAAATATTAAACAGTGAGGAAACCCCTTTTTATTGAATTCAAAGGATTACAGAAATGGAAATACAGTAGATTACAAGGTGCAGAAACAGAAACCTAAGCTAATGGGTCCCGAGTCCTCTCTGGAGAGAAATCGGGTGCTGATTATGGTATCTTTCTTTTCTTTGACCGGGGCTCTTGGGTCGTTGTCGGGTTGTCATTCCTTTGCCAGGTGAAAGGAGCGAGCAAATTCCTTTGGTCATATTGATTCTCTACAGCATGTTGCTCCAAAATTTCAATCAGAGCATCCTTTTCTTTTAGTAATTACTGTATTTTGATACACTCTATGTCGAGGGTGCGGTACTTGTTCTTCCAAGACCTTCTCTCCTTTTGAACTTTGTTGAGAGTAACCTGAAGCTTTTCAGTTTCCGTCATGAAGTACATGACAGACTCCCTCGGTGGAAGAATTCTGTAACGAGGATAAGGCATTTTTAGCTTGAGAGCTCTAGTTTGTACCCAATGGAGATAAGGCTCCACCGAGACACAGTCTAGTTTTCCCAGAGACTCTCGTCCTTTCTTATGAACATGCTTCCAAGCATGCATTATTTCTATCTTTAGTGCTCTGTCATTTTCTATTTCCTTGAAGAAAAGACCTTCCAGATGAACACTCCGTGGGACGTGTCTCATCGGGTATCCAAATTGACGACGAACGAGAACTGGATGGTAGTCGATTCCTCCTTTAGTTCCTATGAGGGGTACATTGGGGAAGTTTCCACAACGATCAATGATTCTGATGCCATCATAGATCCTATTACACCAATCTATATCAGAGTTGGTAAGAGACATGATCTTCTGCGACCAGCGCAAGGTACTCTTGCAATCCCAAAAAGCAGCAGACTTAGGCAAATGGGAGATAAACCATTTGTAAAGCAGAGGTACACAACATGTGATCTCCCCTCCGCTGTACAAATTTCCCAAGTGTACAGAATGATACGCATCTGCGAGCAAAGTCGGCACAGGGTTTCCAATGAGAAAAACCTTAATGGAGTTAATGTCGACGAAGTTATTGATGTTGGGAAACAAAAATAACCCGTAGGTGAGCAAGACAAAGACGCTTTCACAAGCAGTCACGTTTCCTATACTGGCAAAATACAGGGCCTTCTTTGCCAAGAACTGGGCTGGCAAACCTTGTATGCCACCCTTGGTAGTCAGGTGAGTCCTAACCTCAGACTCGTCGAACTGAATTGCTCTTGCAATGGTCTGATTCTTTGGAATTTCTTCCAGTCCAGAAAATGGTGCTCGATCAGTAATGTGTAGATCAATCAGATGAGAATACTCCTCCAGCGTTGGTGCGAGCTGGTAATCCGGGAATGTAAAACAGTGATAAATTGGATCGTATAATTGGACGAGCGCGTCCATGATTCCCTCAATCACATGGACTCTTAGCAGAGATGGCAAACCTCCGTATTTGGCTCTGAAGGCCTCTTGGTTTGTGATCATCCTCGCTAACCTTCTCAAATCCTCTAACTTTGGAACCTTGAAGGTATACCTATGAGTTCTCCTTCTACCGAAATCCATTAGCGTAATCCTTTTCTCTGATATTTGCAATCACAGTCTTAATTTAACAGAGAGACTAGAAGAGAAATTTTTTGAATGTTTTAATGTTTTTTAAATGAATGCATGAATGCAGCACACAAAAACATAGAAAAAACATGGGGTCAAAGGGTCGTTGTCATGAAGTCAAGGCTCTACCCATCCCCAAAGGTTTATACTAGGGTGATTTTTGTACCTGTACTCATTATCATCAGCTCCTCCCAGGAAAGCAAAACAACAAGCGGATCGCCAGCGAGTTGTAGAGCAATCTTAGAGTAAGTGCCATTCACCGAGAATAGATCACCAGCCTCAAATGAGGGTAGTATCGCGTGACAACTATTCCCGATAATTTCCGCACTACAAAAGGGTTTGGCTCCTCAGCTTCTCAGACATCACAATTGGCCCATTGTCTAGGTGAGAGAATGGGTTGCATTGGTCAGCCTCCACTGAGGTTGATGGTCGACCTCGTCGCCATCACTTATCTTAAGTGTATACTCAATCTTTCCACATGCGGCATCACACGCATTCCCATTAGCAGAAAAATAAACACGTATAGCAATTAGGAAAAGCAGTATATATATTTGTCCTAATGTCCTAGACTTTTAAAGCTATGAATCCTAAGTTCCTGACAGAAAATGGGTTCCCCGGCGGAAGCCCCAATCTGTGGTTTCACACAAGTGAAGAGAAAAAAGGTTAGAGGGCCCCACGGTGGGCGCCACTTTTAAAGTTTCCACCTGATAGATGGGAAGAGAACAAGATCCTACTACTAAGGTCCTAATGACATCCCTAGTGAAGTCGCCATTTTTCTGTAGCGAGCGACTTTTGGACGCGGTTGCGAAGCGCTATCGCTCTTTGGTGTCTACAGCTCGATTCATTTTTTATCCTATTAAAGCTGATGAAGGAAGCGAAATAGATGTCTCAAATTAACCCTGCTTGCAAACTAAGTTTAAACAGCGGCCTGTTAAGTTACAGATGCTACAAAGATTCGGGGTCTCTATCGGGTTTATTTTTTAAAGTGGTGGGAGGTTTAGATGTTAGGACGGATGTATATGAAAGTATGGGATTTTGGGTTTTTGTTTAGTGTGCTCGCTAAGATTGTTTCTTTCAATCTTATGCCTACGTATTCCCGTTTACCGAAATAGGGAAATCAGAGCGTTCGTAGTTCCTCCTATTCTATGGGAGGAAATGGTTGTATTGGTGTCTTGTTCAAAGCCCAAGACGTGAAGTGAAAGGGTAGTTTGTATCTTGTTCAAAGCCCAAGATGTGAAGCTGAAGGTGTTGACCTTAGAGAGAATTTGTCATCTCTAAAGAGGGTTGTTTGTCACAACTGTTGGGTGACTGACTGTAAAGGAGGATTACTTTAACCGGGATACGCGGATCCTAGCAATGCCATAATTTCCTTTATAGGGGATTTTAACCTGAAGGAGAAGCCTTTAACTCAGTTTAGAGCAATGCCATCTTTCCTTAGGAATTTCTCATACTAAAAGAGGGACAGTGGCATGGATGTAGATGATCCAGAGGCTTGCCGCTTACAACAATTAGATGAAGGGGAAAGAGTTGTTGATGTTTGTGTACTGTGAACGAGGCACAGCTTTGATGCTAAAAGGTTGATTGGACCAACCAGTGGTTTTCTTATACAAAGCCTAAGAGGAGGCTAATATGTGTCTCGTACAAAGCCCGAGAGAAAGGCTAAAAGGTTTTGACTCAACGAGGGAATCTTTTGGTATCTCGTATAAAGCCCGAGATGGAGGCTATTTGACTCAACAAGAGACTTTTTTTGTATCTCGTACGAAGCCCGAGGTGGAGGCAAAAATTTGTTTGGCTCAATAAGAACCTTTTTGTATCTCGTATAAAGCCCGAGATGGAGGCGAAAGGGGTGATTGACTCAACGAGGGAGTCTCTCATGTGTCTCGTACAGAGCCCGAGAGAGAGGTTAAACGTTGTTTGACTCCGCTGGGGAGGATCATTGTACAAAGCCCAAGAGGGAGGCTAGTATGACTGGAGAAGGATCATTATATAAAGCCTAAGAGGAGGCTATGGTCATCGTTTTAGTTAAGTGACAGGTCCAATATACTGATTTAAAGAGAAAATCAGTTCTTATATGAGCAACACTGTACTCGAGGACTTAATTCGAGGATCCGGGCTATTCCTGTTCTTTAAGGAATTGGGAAATCTGAAGGGTATTGAGACTGTCCGAGTCTACGGGTTTTCTTCCTATTTAACGAAGGGGTCACTTGAGAATGTCTTTGAGACTCAAGGATATTAGACTGTTCAAGTCTAGAATTTCATCTTTTGTACTATGCTTTGAGAAATAGTAGTAGACTCTATGAAAGGATTGTTCTATGCAGATGACTAAGTCATGTTCCTATACCTCTAGAAGGTCGTCGGGACAATTTGTACGAAGCCCAAAAGGAGGCTGGAAACTTTTAAGAAGCCGATCCGTCCTTGTACGAAGCCCAAGAGGAGGCTATCATTCCCGGAGGAAGAGATCATTATACGAAGCCTAAGAGGAGGCTGTGAATACTTCTAAGAAGCCGTAGGGTCCTTGTACTAAGCCCAAGAGGAGGCGGGGTTGCTTTTAGGAAGCCTGTGGGTCCTTGTATGATGCCCAAGTGGAGGCTGATGCTTTTAAGAAGCTCGTGGGTCCCCAAACCCCAAGAAATTCAAGGCAAGCTATTCACAAGGAATAGATCAAGTCAGGAAAGTTCGAGAATTTGGAAGAAACTCAAAGATGCCATTCACAGAGAATACATTCATCTCTGGGAGTAGAGTTTCTTGACAATTCCTAATGAGGACAGCCGAAGAGAAGACTGTATCTGGTGATCCTATTGGGGATCTAGTTGCCTATTTCTACGAATAAACGAAACGGTGTCACCTAGTTCTAGACGTAGTTGCCGAGGAAACTCTAAATACATATACTATTATTACACGGTTGATATGAGTTTATGAAAGAAGACTTACAGTGAAACAGCCCCACAATACAGTTATATGTACATGAAAGCGGTAAATGAAAGCAATAACCACTTACTCGGTTGTATAGCTTCCATGCTGTTTGGTTAGTTGTTTAACAAAGAAAGATTGAAAACAACAGTATATTTCAAAAACAAAGGAGAAAGTGCTTTGAAAAAGAAAGATTTAGGGGTTACAGCTCAAGGAGAGGCCCAGGGTTTTATCGGTGAGTGCACTGTTTGAATTTGTACAGACGGACTTATACAAGTGACTGAGGCCCAAAAAGGTTTTCTGTACAAAGGGATGGGTCTTACACTCTCTCAAGAGGCCCAAAAGGCTTAAAGAAAAAGAGTGGGGCTTATAACACGAGGGTAGGCCCAATTGATTTTTCCGTTTAAAATGGTGATCGCGCCGAGGTTTTCTTTTAACGCAAAGGGACTTATACAATAAGTGAGGCCCAAAATGTTTTTCGTTAAAAGGGGGTTGGGTTTTACACTCTATTAGAGGCCCAAAAGTTTTGGATGGGTCTTATAGCTCAAGGAGAGGCCCAGAAGGTTATTTTTCAAAAGGCGAAGATCACGCCGTTTGTTTTTTACGATATCGGGACTTATACAATACACTGAGGCCCAAAAATGATTTGGTCAAAAAAAGGATTAGGTCTTACACTCTATTAGAGGCCCAAAGAGTTTTAAAGAAAAGAAATGGGTCTTACTACTCGAGGGTAGGCCCAAGGTTTGTTTTTCAACGGATGATGATCGCGTCGAACTTTTTGAAATACAACGGGACTTATACAATAAGTGAGACCCAAAATGGGTTGTATTTACAAAGGGTTGGGTCTTACACTCTATTAGAGGCCCAAAGAGTTTGAAAATGATTTATGAGGGTTGAATTAATCCAAAAACCCTAATTTGTTTTCAAAATGTGTTTTAATTGAATAAAAATTCAATTAAAATGATCAAAAGTGTTTAACATATGGAAAACAAATTGTGATCTTGGATTAATGCTTTAAAAATTAAGTATTGACCTACAAAATAACTAGAAAGCATTAAAAGTTGCAAAATCAAGGTGGAAAAAATATTTTAAATGTCAAAAACAATTAAAACATTAATTCTTTGCAAAAATATCAATTATATAAAATAAATACTATTTTTGGGATTTTTTGGGAAAATAAAATATTTTAACTTTTTTGTGAGTTATTAAAAAAAGAATCAGCTCAAAATCATTAAAACTCAGAGAGAGATTAATTTTTGAATCAATTAAATAAAATCACAAAATTCAAATATTCAAATATTCAAAAAATGGCGCCAAGAACACGCGCGTGTTCTGGGTTTGCCCAGATTTGCATTTTCTCTCCAATCTCACTGAATACTTGATTATACCATGCAATCCACATACCAATCAACTCATTTCAACCTCACGATCATGTTTATGGTATTTAATTTCATTTAAATTAAACATATAACAAGAAATCATGAAAAATCCTCAAGAACCCTAATTTCTGCATGAAGTCTAGGATTTTTGATACACGGTTTAAACAATGCAATTAATTGAGGGAAAACATTCCATGCATGATTATGAACATATGGCCAAATTATTGTGCAGCAAAAATTGCATGGATCATAGAGTTAGAAGAGCTCATGCTTACCACTTGCAGCTGGTGATCGTGATTTGTGTTGGAGGTGTTACAGCTAGGTTCCAATGATCTGGATAGCTTCCCTAGGTGCCATGGAGTGTGTATGAATGCATGGAATGGATTGAAATGGTTTGGAGCTGAAGATGGTACCTCAACTGCAAAACTGTCAAGAACTTGAGCAATTGGCGGGTGATTTTGTGAAATCTGTGTTCCAGATGTTATGTGAGTATTTGGATCACTTCTATATGATGTATGTGAGGTGTGTGAGTGATTGGTTTGATTGGAAAAGCTCTCAAACTCAAAACCCGATAGTGACTTGCCTTAGAAGGAAAAATTGGAGTGAAAGAAGAGATTTTGAGGAAAGCATCTGTTTGATGACTTTGGTGTACTCAAACTGATCACAATTAAGCTTTATTTATAGTAGAGCAAGTTTGTTTTGCAAGGAATAGTGAATGGCAACTGCTGAGTAGGTTTGTTCAATGTTGGCCAATGGAAATGCAAGTCTCCTCTAGCCATTGACTAGAGGTTAGGGCACAGGGCTGTGGTTCCCTTGGTCTTGGATAAGTCTTGACTGAATTCAGTTGAGAATGGGTCAGTCCATGCCACCTTGATGCTTCCATTGAATGCTCCAATCCAAAATTAGAGTCTTGTCCCTATTTTGGCCATTCTAGGTTCAACATGCTATTTCTTGTTCCAAAGAATTTGGAGGCTTGGCTCAGTGATTGTCCCCTTTAGATTCAATCCTCAGAGGTGTCCAAGTGGATAGGAGCATTTGGATTTGGCTGATTTTGGCAAATCGACCAAAAATGCAAAATCTGCCTTGCCTTGACAGATTTCAACAAGGCAACTTGCCAATGTCATATCTCATGACTCAAATTGAATTAGGTAATGTTCTTGGCCATTTTGGAAAGCCCTTACATGATACAAAAACTGTTTGAACATGTTTAGTTTTGATCTCTTTTGAATCCAAGTGAAAAATCCCCCTACATTTGGCAAAAAGTAGGGTAAAATCTGACTTAGTGAAATTTTCACTAAGTGTTGGAACAAAGTAACTTTTCTTGATTTTGATCACTCCATAACTCAAAATCCATGAGGAATTTGGACATAGGTCAGTATGAAGCTTTAGTAGAGGGCAATTAGATCTACAAATCAAGCTTTGAATGGGGAACAATGGCCTTGTGGTTTAGGAGTTATGGTCCTCCAAAGTTGGCACATTAGTGTCACTTTTTCCATAACTTCGAAATTTTTCTAAGTTTTATGGTTACCCCTTCTACAAGTTATCCCACTTTCTTTGATTTTTCTTGATGGATGATGATTCAAATCATACATTAACATCATTTTAGGGTTAAAAATCCATTTTGGTGAAAAATCTCAAAAAGTTAAAGTTGACTTTTGTGCACAGTTGACTTTTTATTAGATGAATTATAAACTGTGCAATTCTTCATGAAATCATGTCCTTGACCTAAATAAAACTTGATGGACATGTTCCATGGGTGTCATAGGGTATATTGAATCATGTCTTAGGGCTTGGGAGCATGTCCTGTCAAAAGTCAAAGTTACAATTGACTTTCCTCGCGAAACCCTAATTGTGGTGCAGATGAAATTGAGACTTGTTGCTCAAGCTTCTTGGATTAATCCATTGTTCCAAATGGATCAATATAGTTCATTAGAGACCCTCAAACCCTCTCTTGAGGTCTTGGCTCATGATTTGCCCTAAAAGTCAACTTAGGGGTGAATTAGGTCAAGAAACCCGAATTCCTGATTTTTTATGAATGCATCCCCTGAAGTCAAATTGACTTGATGATTGGGTCCATGAGGTCCCATGAAGTATATTAGGTTATGTTTTGGATCATTGGCTTGTGCCCAGATGAAAATTTTCCATTTGGAGGCCCTGGTCGACCAAAACCCTAATTTGGCGACACTGTCGATCTTGAGACTTGATCCACCTAGAAGGGAGCAGCCTTGTGCTTAATCCTTGAAGTGGGAGTCCTTTTGATCCATTGTGGATGTTAGACAAGTTGAAGATCATGTCATTGCTTGATTGATCCTTTGTCTAAGGCTCTGAGAGGGCTTGAAACCCTAATTCTGATTGTAGTGGATGCTCACCCATCTTTGGGGAGACTGATGAAGTATGATGGTACATCCATATTGTGATGATGATTTGCACAATGATGGGAAATCGAAGTGGTCAAAATTTGGGGTATGACAACTGGTTGCGGTGCGATGCTAACCAACATCTTCTGAAATTGTTACTTCCTGCTAGGGAAAGGAACTGGTAAGGCAATCAAACCTGGCTTATGCTTCGAATGCATATGTTTGAATTTTTCTATGGCGTAATGCTCCATACGAAATGGAAATGCTACGCGTTTGGGAGGATGCCATGCAATAATGCTTATGCAATGCAAAAGAGGTGCCTCAGCAAAATAAATGCTGAAGGCGAAGGCAAACTCCACCGGGGACGACAAAATAAATTGTCCTCTGAAATAAGAGACCCTACTGAGAAAGACTTCACTCTGCTGAGGAAGACATTGATCACAAATTCTGCGGGGGATAAAAGCTCCGAGAGAAAACCCACTCTGTTGGGGCTGGCTATGAACGAATATTGAAGATGGAACCCAAAGAGAGATTCTCTCCACTGAGAATTACCAACTTACTTCTACCTGAATCTGAAAGGATGCTAATAGCAATTAGACTTAAGACCTGTTGGGGATTTCAACTGCTGTTAAACAAACCACTGTGAAGATCACCACTAAACTCTGCTTGGGGAAACAAGTCAATAACTCCGAACCTGCTTGGGGATATGCTCTTACCCTTACCCTGTCGGGGATTATTAGTACTTTTACCTTGCTGGGGAATACTGGCCATGATCAGCAAACCTGCTTGGAAAATAGTAGTTGTCAACCTCCACTCTGCTAGGGGATAAACAAATGTTTCCTGACTAGCTGAGGAAAAAACAACTACCCCATATTATGTGGGGAAACACCATCTTTGATCAAAGAAGATGCTCCATCAATCTCTTGCTGGAGAGGCTGTAAAAATAACAACTTCTGGCTACCTGCTGAGGAAAGCTGAGCCAAATCACAACTTTGGATGGGGGTACACCTCTTATATTCCTGCTGAGGGGGACGAACCTCAACGGCTCTGCTTGGGGAATTACTTCATTATACTCTGCTGAGGAGGACGATCCTCGATACTCTGACTGGGGAGAGCAGCAAACTGCTGAGGACGATCAGACTTCAAAGTTGAAGAGAGCAGCTTTACTGGGGAGGTACACCTGTCATCATGCAAAACCAACAGAAAGGTCTATGTGCAAAAATGATTACTTTGATTATCATCATAATGACTGACGCCTAAGCAATTGCCACTGTTTTCCAACTTGCTTCATAAAGCTCAACATTTTAGCATGTAATGTTTATCAAAAATATCGGACATTTTCACAAACAAAACAGGTAAAACAAAAATCAAAAGCTCTTTGACTGAAATGCAAACTTTATTGAATGATCAGCCTGTAAATAGGCATTTACATTTGGAAGCAATTCCTGAAAAGAGGTAATTGCGCAAAAAGTAAAAGAAAATACACATGTCGGTAATGTGGGGAACAGACATCCACCATGACTCGACTCAGCTATAACCCATATGACTTATTTATCCGGAGATGCTTGGCCTTTGAAGATGACTGACTGGACTGATTCTTTTCCTTTGAATTTTCCAAGTGTGAATAGCGCTCACAGATCGAACGCGGATCGTAGTCTTTGCTTTTAAATCCCTTACTTTTTGCCAAAGTTGCCTTTTCAGGTTTTCAACCTTGCGGGTTTATTTCTTTTTCTTTTTTATCCCTAATTTTTGCCCGAACCTTTTCTTTTTATGGTTCGCCAGGATGCCCCATTTTTGCCTGAACCTTCTTTTTATGTTCAACGGGTCTTTTTTATGCAAAGTATTTTTTGACTACATCCGCGTTCACAGGGGACGTAAAATCTTTGACATCCATAGTTGAGAGTATTAAGGCTCCACCAGAGAAAACCTATCTTACTACATATGGCCCTTCGTAGTTTGGAGTCCATTTGCCCCTGTGATCTGTTTGGGGTGGAAGGATCCTTTTCAAAACCAATTCACCAGCCTGAAAACACCGAGGACGCACTTTCTGATCAAATGCTTTTTTCATCCTGCTCTGATACAAACGGCCATGCGCAATGGCTTTCAATCTCTTCTCTTCAATGAGGTTCAGTTCATTCAGCCAGGAACGCACCCACTCAGCTTCATCAAGCTTCACGTCCGTCAAAATTCTCAAAGAAGGAATCTCAACTTCTAATGGTAGAACTGCTTCCATACCATATACTAGTGAGAAAGGAGTTGCCCCAGTTGATGTGCGTACCAAAGTACGATAACCGTGCAAAGCGTAAGGTAACATCTCATGCCAGTCTTTGTATGTCACTACCATCTTCTGCACAATCTTCTTAATGTTCTTATTTGCCGCTTCAACAGCCCCATTCATTTTCGGACGATAGGGAGAAGAATTGTGATGTTCAATTTTAAAGCTCTGACATAGCTCCTTCATCATCTTGTTATTCAGATTTGAACCATTATCAGTAATGATTCTCTCCGGGACTCCATACCGGCAGATGATGCCCTTCTTAATAAATCGGGCTACCACTTGTCTGGTGACGTTGGCATACGATGCTGCTTCTACCCACTTCGTGAAATAATCAATAGCCACCAGGATAAAACGATGTCCATTCGAAGCAGTCGGCTCGATTTTCCCAATCATGTCAATGCCCCACATGGCAAAAGGCCAAGGTGACGACAAAACATTCAGAGGGGTAGGCGGTACGTGCACCTTATCAGCATAAATCTGGCATTTATGACATTTTCGGGCGTATTTAAAACAATCAGACTCCATAGTCATCCAATAATACCCCGCTCTTAACAATTTTCTTGCCATAGCATGCCCATTGGCATGAGTACCAAAGGAACCTTCGTGAACCTCTTCCATTAACAAGTCTGCCTCGTGTTCATCAACACAACATAGCAAGACCATGTCAAAGTTTCTCTTGTATAACACATCGTCTTTGTTCAAAAAAAAGTTTCCTGATAACCTCCTCAATGTCTTCTTATCCTTGGAAGATGCCCCAGTTGGGTATTCCTGACTCTTCAAAAAGACTTTGATATCATGATACCAAGGCTTGCCATCTGATACACCTTCAACCGCAAATACAAAAGCAGGTCTGTCCAAGCGCATGACTCTGATTGAAGGAGTTTCATTCCAACGATTCACTTGATACATTAATGACAACGTTGCCAACGCATCAGCCATCTGATTCTCTATCCGGGGAATGTGATGGAAGTCCACTCTGTTAAAGAAAGGCAACAACCTTCTGGCATAGTTGTTATACGGAACAAGATTCGCTTGACGGGTCTCCCATTTACCTGTAATCTGATTAACCACCAACGCATAATCACCATAAACATCGAGGTTTTTGTTTCTCAAATCGATCGCTTCTTCTAACCCCATGATGCATGCTTCGTACTCTGCCTCATTGTTGGTGCATACGAATGCCAATCGGGCAGTGAAGGGTATATGAGAACCCTTTGGAGTCGTAATGATTGCCCCGATTCCGTTACCATATGCATTTACAGCCCCATCAAAGACCAACTTCCATTGAGATCTAATCTCAGGCCCTTCATCAGGCAAAGTCTCTTCACAATCCTTCATCTTCAGATACATGATATGCTCATCCGGAAATTCAAACTTCATCGGTTGATAATCCTCAATTGGCTGTTCAGCAAGATATTCTGACAAAACACTTCCCTTAATGACCTTTTGGGAAACATACTGAATATCGTATTCTGTCAGAACCATCTGCCAACGGGCTATTCTACCAGAAAGTGCCTGCTTCTCAAACACATACTTGATCGGATCCATCTTCGAAATCAAAAGGGTTGTGTGGTTTAACATATACTGCCTCAAACGCTTAGCTGCCCAAGCGAGTGCACAACATGTTTTCTCCAGCATCGAGTACCTCGACTCACAATCAGTAAACTTTTTACTCAGGTAGTAGATGGCGTGCTCTTTTCTACCTGACTCGTCGTGTTGACCGAGCACACAACCCATTGAATTCTCAAGAACCGTAAGATACATAATCAAAGGCCGTCCTGGCACTGGTGGCATAAGGACCGGAGGTTCCTGCAAGTATTCTTTTATCTTTTCAAATGCCTTTTGACAATTTTCATTCCACCTGACCGCTTGATCTTTTCTTAGCAACTTGAAGATTGGTTCACACGTGGCTGTGAGATGAGAGATGAACCTGGCAATGTAGTTTAATCTCCCTAAGAAACCACGAACCTCTTTTTCTGTTTTCGGCACAGGCATTTCTTGTATGGCTTTTACCTTTGCAGGATCAACCTCGATACCTTTTTCACTAACAATAAACCCCAACAATTTTCCTGATCTCACCCCGAAGGTGCATTTGTTAGGATTCAACCTCAGTCTGAACTTTCTCAATCTTTCAAATAGCTTATGAAGATTCACCAGATGTTCTTCCTCCATCTGTGACTTCGCAATCATGTCATCAACATAGACCTCAATTTCTTTGTGAATCATATCATGAAAGAGAGTCACCATCGCCCGCTGATAGGTTGCCCCTGCATTTTTCAATCCAAAGGGCATCACTTTGTAGCAAAAAGTTCCCCACGGTGTTATGAATGTTGTTTTCTACATGTCCTCTGGGGCCATCTTGATTTGGTTATACCCAGAGAAGCCATCCATGAAGGAGAACACCGAATACTGAGCAGTATTGTCCACTAACACGTCAATATGAGGGAGCGGGAAATCGTCCTTTGGGCTTGCTCTGTTCAAATCCCTGTAATCAACAAACATCCTGACCTTCCCATCCTTCTTAGGTACAGGCACGATGTTAGCAACCCATGGAGGATAATTTGTCACAGCAAGAAATCCGGCGTCCAACTGTTTCTGAACCTCTTCTTTGATTTTGACAGACATCTCCGGTTTAGTTCTTCTCAGCTTTTGTTTGACCGGAGCACAACCTTCTTTAAGTGGTAGCCGGTGTACAACAATATCAGTATCGAGCCCAGGCATGTCTTGGTAAGACCAGGCGAAGATGTCCACATACTCACGAAGTATTTCAATCAATCTTCCCTTGACACTGTCTTCTAATGCAGCCCCTATCCTTACTTCCTTTCTGGCGTCCTCGGTTCCCAGATTCACAATCTCAATTTCCTCCTGATGAGGTAGGATGACTTTCTCCTCTTGCTTCAACAATCTGGCCAACTCTTCGGGCAGTTCACAATCTTCGTCAGTCTCTTCTTCAGCCTGATAGATTGGATTGTCAAAGTCATACCGAGCTATAGCTGAGTCATGACCGGTGTCATCTGAACAAAAAGACCTGCATGATTGATGAGGTATGTCTTATTATGTATGCAACAAAAGAAACACATTGCCATCTTGATGTGAGTTTTTAATGCATAAAAATAAAACAGAAAGACAGAGATCAAAATATTTGAGTGTGAAAAGTCCTTTATTGATGATAAAGCAAAACATGCAACAGTTAAAAGCCCTACAAATAAAATCACTACGTTTTGGGCAGAACGCAGGATTAACCTAATAGGAAAACAAAGCAATTACTCGAAGCTAGTCACTTGAATGACTTTTTCAGAAGACCAGTTGCACACACTTTCTCCCGGGACGCAAGGGCGGATCCAGCTATCCATGTCACAATCACTGTCCCCTTCTTCCTCAATGGCATTAACCCTGTCGAAGAAAACACCGGCACTGGTGAAATGGACTGGGCCATAGCACTTCGGAGGCTCTTCCAGAAACCTTCACCTTCTCAAACCCCTGACACAAAGTCTCACGGATTTCACCATCCACTTCCACGTATTTAAAGGTTGATAGCTGACTAATCATTATGTCTTCTTCTCCGCACACTGTCACTACGTGACCATCTACCATGTATTTAAGCTTTTGATGCAAAGTGGAGGTTACAGCGCCTGCACCATGGATCCAAGGACGACCCAACAGACAGCTGTATGCTGGCTGAATATCCATTATATAAAATGTTGCATCAAATATTTCTGGCCCAACCTTGATCGGAAGCACAATCTCACCAAAGACAAATCTCTTCGAGCCATCAAAATCTCGGACCACCAAGTCACTTGGTGTGCAAATAAGCCCCCTGGTATCTAACTTCATTAATGCTTTCTTTGGGAATACATTCAACGATGATCCAGTATCAACCAACACATGTGACATCAGTGAACCACGACACTCAATCGAAATATGCAGGGCATTGTTATGATTCCTCCCAGCGGGAGTCAAATCACGATCTGTAAAGCCCAAGCCATTGCCAGCGTTCACATGTGCTACAATCCCTTCTAGCTGATTGACAGATATTTCTTGAGGAACATAAGCAGCGTTCAAAACTTTCAAAAGTGCATTTCTGTGAGCTTCAGAACACAATAGCAAAGACAGAATAGATATCTTGGACGTGGTCTGATGTAACTGGTCCACAATTTTGTAATCACTTTTCTGAATGAGTCTCATAAACTCCTCTACATTTTTTGAAAAAGAGTTGACAGCTGGCTTTACTGTAGAATCAATAATCACTGGAGTCTGAACAGAACCATCCATTGCCTGTTTTCCCCTATCTTGCCTAGAAGTACTGGGTTGATCATTAACAGGAGTAAGCACTCTACCACTTCTCGTTATAGCATCAGCTTCAACCCTAACCTCTGAACTAGTACTCACTGGTGCAGTAGTCATTAATTCCTGCTTTTGTCCATTAACAAATACACTAGCATCATAATTCCAAGGGACGGCTTGGGTACTTTCATACGGAATGGGTTTAGGACCTGAAATAACAACCGGCGTTGGTCTCGCTGGCCCTGATATTACAACTGTCTTGAAAGGAATAACAATAGTAGCAACATCATCATTAACAACCTCTTTTTGTTAATTACCTCTATCAAACTGTAAGCAGCCCTCATTAATCATATTCTGGATAGCCATCTTCAACGAATCACAACCATTATCCTTTGTCAAACAATCTGAACAGTTCTCATCACAACCCGGATAGACGCCGCCCTTCAATAACCCATTTTTAACCACAACCAGCGGAGTCTTCAGCTCCTCAACATCCATGATCAAATTCAAAGCTTCACATTCCTCAATTATCGCATTCACCCTCGGCCCATTGTGATCAGGCATCGGGTTCTGCACAACATTAGGTCCATCATTAGCAAAGCTGATAGCCTTTGAATCTACCAAGGCCTGGACTTTATGCTTAAAAGCTTTACAGTCCTCGAGATGATGCCCAGGTGCCCCGAAATGAAAATCACAATGGGCGTTAGGATTGTACTCGGGAGGCAGATTACCAACAGGAGGAGCCAAAGTCCTCTTTTCAACTAACTTCAACTGAAGCAAATGCTGAAACAATTGTGAATATGGTAAAGGTGGAGTATCAAAGTGTCTGTTCTGCTTAGGTGTGAATTGTTGTTGGCGCGGAGCGCGATTTTGTCGTTGAGGTACTGCCAGAGGTGGGAGTGCTACAGGGATAACCACTGAAGCCACCTGCTGGTTATGGTTTTGTTGTTGTTTCCCCTTTCCCCTATAGGATGATACATCATTGGCCTCTCCTTTCTTCTTATAACCATCAAATGGCTTCTTTTCATGCCTGGAAGACGATCTGTCACCACTAGAAACTTTTCCAGCCTTAATTCCAACCTATACCTTCTGTCCAATCGCAATCACATCTGCAAACTTGCCTAGGGAACAAGGAAATAGCTTTTCATAATAGTGCTTAGGCAGTGTGTCCATAAACATATCCAACATCTCTTTTTCCAACATTGGTGATTGTACCCTAGCCGCCAATTCACGCCACCTTTGCGCGTACTCTTTGAAACTTTCATCATTTTTCTAGGACATGCTCAACAGCTAAGTTCTGTTGGGGGCCATGTCTGTGTTGTACTGGTAATGCTTGATAAAAGCTGCAGCTAACTCTCTCCAAGTACGAACATCTCTACTTTTCAGCGCCATATACCATTCCAAAGACACGCCGGACAGGCTGTCTTGGAAAAAGTACATCATTAGCTTCTTTTCCTTGGCATGGGCAACCATCTTCCTGGTATATGCCTTTACATGAGTTCTCGGGCAGGTAGAACCATTATACTTCTCCAGTGTAGGAATCTGAATCTTGTGTGGAATGACAATATCAGGGACCAACCATAGGTCGTCCAAATCTATTCCCAGATCATCCTGTTTCACAACCCCTTTCAGTTGTGCCTCGATTAAACGGATCCTCTCATCACTGACCACAGGAAGTCCAGCGTCGAAGCTTCTGACTGAAAAAACATCATCCTGTTGATCCTCAATACAATGGCCATGGATAGCTCGAATAGTGCTTCCTTCTCCAACCACTGAAGGAATCCCACCCTATCCACCAGCACCAGTGATAGGAATGTTGATACCAGCACCACCTCCGCCAGGAGGAATAACACGGTTAAGAAAACCACCGTGTAAAATACCATTTTCATCAACCTGCGCCATCAAAGGCTGAACTAGAGTTTTGAACTCATTCTGACTCTGCACCACACCTTGCATCATTTCCATGAATTGATCGATGCGAGCTTGCATAGCTGCCATGTCTTCCTGAACTTTGTCCATCACTCTGCTTTGATTAAGCCTGGTAGAATACCGATGAGTTGGTTGATCAATCCTGACTGAAAAAAGAGAGAGCATAAGAAAACCAGAGAAACTAAGATAACCTGCAATGCAAAATGAGATGATTATGCAAATGCAAACATGTATGAACATTATCAAGGCGATATATCCCTTGATTCCAGTCTTAACAACAGAAGAGAACTGAATTCCTGATCATATAAAGAGAATAATCATCTGTTACAACACAAGTCTGAATAAGCATAAACAAAGATCCCGACCAACAAGTCTGGCGCTAATCTCGGAAATACAAAGAAAACAATAGCAAGGAAACTAAAGCATATCATCAAGACTCAGCCGTGCTAGAATTCCCCATTCTTCGTTCTTTTTGCACCAATTCTGCACTTCCTTGAGAAGCTTCTTGGTATTAGGATGCTCTGGTCTCTGAATCAACTCCTGAATCAGAAGATCTCTCCTATGCAAGATTCCTGTTAAATAACGACTATGCAACTCCCAATCATCTTCTCCAGACGCTCCACCTGAACTTGGACCTTCGCTCCTGGCTCTTTTCACCTCGGCTTGAATCTTCAGCTGTTCCATATCTGCCATGGTTTCCTTGAGCTTTTCCTCAACTGCTCTCCTCTCAAAGATCCTTGAAATTCTGGTACAGATGTGTGATGTCTAGTGCAATGTCACAACATCGCAATCTGTTGTATGAATAAGGCAATAATAGTAACAGTAAATTAACACAAGGATTGTTCACCCAGTTTGGTTCAACAACCTACATCTGGGGGCATACCAAGCCAGGAAGTAAGTCCACTATTAGTAGTATCAAATTACAGACTCAACAGACCCGTTGACAATCTACCTACTTCAATCACTACCCAATGACCCTTCTACCCAAGTCCTCCCTAGGTAAGAGACTCCATTTCACTCCCAATCATCGCAATGATGTTTAGCAGTCAACAACTCCGCCACTGCATCAACAGCTTGTTTACCAACAACTTTTCTAACACAGAAAACTAGAAGACACACTTCCATGACACACATTGGAGTTGCTTAACATCTTCCTCCAAGAACAATACAGTACTCATTACCTACAGGTTTCTGAGTAATAACACAGTGACCATCTCACAACCCGAGTGGTTCACTTAGACAAAGCCCTAATGTTCTACATCTTGGACCCGTACCAATTCTAGATTACAAGCATTCTATTTATAACCTTTTCCCAACTGGATTTGGGCCTTCAAATCACAACAAATCTTCTGTACCAAATCTGCAAAAGATTCTTCTACTAAATAGATCTTCAATCAAATCTTTAATTAAATCTTCAATCAAATCTTCATATTTTAAATACTCAATCTTTACTAGATTTTATCTTCAATCTTCCACACCTTTAACTCATAATATTTCCAGGATATTATGTATCTTTTAAATCTTCACTTTTTAATTCAGCTGCAAGATCTTCTCCACACAAATAGGAACAATTCTCCATGTCTATTTGCACAAAAATAGTAACAAACTATTCTCCACAAGATATGCAGAATTAATTGTATCAGAATAAATCTTCTCTAATAAATTCGCCTGCAATCTCTCTATCTCAGTAGAAAATCTCACTAACAACAAAACACGTGCAGCCCTAAAACATCACAAACTGATGTTCTGGTATAGTGATGTCAAGACATCACTTATAACATCAGCATACAAAACTGCAACCCTAACAAACTTAACACACACTGAATGTCAGTAACTCATGTTAAGACATCAGACATATGACATCATTAACACCACCATTGTTTTACCGAAATTCCAGCCAATAACAAGAACTAACAATCTCCCCCTTTGGCTAATTTTGGCTAAAACAATCTCAGCCAACATCAGAGATACCTGCCATATCAGCACTCAACTAGCAGCAGCAACACCCCCTCAAAACTGCAACCAGCAAGAGAGCTGCACAAACTACACACTCCAATACTGCTGCACTCCAATACTTCAGCAATTGGCAAGCTCCCCCTCAAGGCAAGAACCAGCATAACCAGTTGTTCAACATGCACACTCCCCCTCAATTTCTGCACTTCTGCATCACATCACTTTAGCAGCATTTGACATTTGTACTCTTTGATACTCTTGGCTCACTTGGCTATTTCTCCCCCTTTTTAGCCACAATTAGACAAACTCTGAACATCGCAGCAAGCACAAAATAAATTTCAAAATCAAACTCTGAATCATCCAACCAATATACTCAGAACAAAATCCAGACTCAGTAGCTACTACTGTACATTCTCTCCTCCTTTATGGATAAAAATTGACAAACATTGGTGTAAATGTATACTTCTGATTCGATCCATTGACACATAAATCTCTAGAACCAGGTCTAAACTGTCAAGTACACCATGATCTTTACCAGTAACACAATGTCACGACATCTTGTCTGACATTATAATCTAGATAAACCACTTTTTCCACAAAAGATCAACTCTCCCTATCTAAGATAACCAGTGCTCATTTGCAAGAAGAACACCTTAAATGAATGGAAAACATAAGACTCTTCTTCATGTCTTCAAGAGCGCACCCTCTGTTCAACACACCTGCTGAACGAATTCACTTAATGCTTAATCCTCAACCAATCCAAATACCAGAACTCACAAGATTCCCTCTTGGTTGGATATCTTCTCATGCTCCAAAACTCACATCTTGCCAAGCTGATCAACTTCTCGATCCAGACATAGTCTTCATTCATCCTGTCAGAAATGCTTCACACAAGTTCTGAGGCACAAATACACTGCCTTCCACCATACTTTAAGTCAAGTCTTCTTACTTAAAAACACACACCTAGACAAGTGTGACATCTCCCATCAACAAAAACCCCTACTGAGTTCTTTCAGAAATTTCAGAGAAAAGCAAATGCTCTCAGACACAAACAAATCTGCCCTTCAGACTCCTCCTCTGAAGCATGTGTGCATATGACTCAACCAATTAGCTTCACATGGCTAGAATCATTCCTGTCCACACCAACATGTCATCCAACAGCCTAATGTCATAACATGTTATCTGACATTATACCTTCATAAGATTCAACCAATCTTCACAAACTTGATCAGTACGCAATCTTCTCACTGTATGTACCTTTGCAGCCAAAATCCATAGACAAGTACTCCCTCAGTCATGGTAACCTAATGCTCTAGATGAAGATGAACATTTGAGCACACTTGCTGAGCACATGCATTTTGTACTCTTCACCTTCAGATTTTCAAGTAATCAATACCTGATCTACTTCAGTCTTCTCTACATTCTCCATCCAAGGCATACCTTCTACTTCATCATTCTCCCGTATGACTATGTAAACGCTCCTTAGGCATAATGTATGCACCAAACTCCAGAACCAGAACAAAATCATCCTTTACCAAGGATATCCAACCCAAGAAATGTTCTAACATCATATACCACACATCATGGTTCTAGATATGCTCCACTACTGAGCTTTCTATCAGCATAGTAATCCAAAATGAACACTGCATCACCAGCTTGAGCAAAGAGAGCTTCAGAAAGCCAGAGAGGACTAAACTCTCATCCACCAAAAGAAGGTATACTTTCATCCTCAACCTAGAACTTCTGCCAAAAGCTCCAAGAGAATTAGAACCTCCTTACATTTTCAACTAAATGCTCTTCTGCATAAGAGCAATCAGTTTTAAGCATCCTGCTTGAATGCACACAATGAAACCAACCAAATTCCACCTTTTGATTGATCCCAATCTTCTTCAGAACTCCCACAAGATATCCTGATCCACCTATGAAACTAGATCTTCAAGTCATATGAACTACTTGCTCCAAAGCAAGACATCTTGGATTCACCAAGCCTCTTAGTCATGTAACATCTTCTCAAACCACAGCTCCCGCAAACCGTATGAGATAGATCTTTTTGAAGCATCCATAACTTCCATTACTGTAGATCACCTTTATCTTAAGTTGATGTGCCACATCACCAGCTGAGACTTCTGATGTTAAGCTAGATGTCAAAAAATAATGATATCCAACTGTTGAATTCAGCTCTTCCTTCTGCCACTCAGAAGAACCTCCTCCCTTTGCAGAAACAGATTTCCATGCTCTCATAAACTTCATTCAACAATCAAGTTTGAGTAGACAACCTCCATCCTGCTTAGAAACTCCAAAGACTTCAAACATCTGAATCTTCAGAAGATAAGTAGTCCAAGACTACCCCATAGAAATACTAAAGAAGGTCACTTCCCTTAGTAGAGCCGTCAGTAGAAAGCCAGAGATAACTGCCACTTATCCTCGAACTTCACAACCAGAGCAAACACCATGCTCTAACCTGATCCAAGTTGTAACCATCATGATGTGATGTCTTCAAATCTTTCAGCCTTAAAGCCAGCAACTTGTCTGACTTGAGATGTTGGATGTCATCAACATTCCACAATCAATCTGCCTCTCATAATCCAAACTCTTCCCAGACAATTTGGATGAAACTCCATAGACACCAATCAACCCCACCAGTTGATTCAACTCCCAAGTGCTTGACCCTTGAAAATACTTCCAAAACAGCCACATAGAGAAAAGTAAATTCTCAATCCTTCTGCAGTCCTGCACTTTTACCTCAGACATATACATAGTCTCCCGTGAATGTATATTGTCGTTAGTAGAATGCACGACCTCAACAATTGTCCAGCTATTTATCATAAGAAACACCATTTGATCTAGTCTGACATCCTTTTCCTACAGACTTGAGGCACTAGTTGATCCTTCTTTTGCTAATCCACACCACTGATCACTTCAGATTAGGCAAGTGGCTTGACCTGATACTTCACCATGAGCACACTTAACTTTCTTTGGCTGAGAAAGCAAAGAACTAAAATGATGTTTCAACATCAGTTCTGACATCACATTAAACAACTGCTATGGCTTTGGAGATTACATCCACGCATATCTCTTGTAGGGAACACATGAGAGCAAATCAAGCTCAGCTTCTTTCTTGATGAAACTTCCTTCTCCTAAGCTTAAGAGATAACTTATCAAGATCTTCACTCCCGCATGAAAGATTCGACAGTGATACTCTTTTGCTTTGGCTCTACCCTCTTCTTTCATCATCTAGAAGGAATCACTGTTCTGAACAGATTGGTCTTCAACGTCTGACTTGAAATATATTCTTCTTCTAATCCATCCATGTCAACCAGCTTTAGAAGATCCATTCACCTTATGAACACTTCTCTCCAAACAAGGATATGAGATAATCTTCATAGAATATCCTGCTGAGGAGACCAAACCCTAATGTCTTTCCAAGAGACTATCTCACCACCAGAGAAACAGGGACCAATCAGGGTTACAACAGATACCATGCAGCGGAACACATACCAACTCCTCAACAACCTTCAGGCACTACTCAAAGATCCTTGCAAATAATCAGTATAAACCACGTGCTAACATATCTTTATCCTGAATAGTCCAATCCTTCACTCAAAGGGATCACACAAGCAACTATATGAACTGACCAAGTCCATAACAGACAAAACATCCTTGCACAGCAAAGCTATCTTCCTTGCTCATGAACCAGAAAGTATCTTCCCTAGATCTCATCCAGAAACAGACAGGATCCCTGCTCTGATACCAATTGAAATTCTGGTACAGATGTGTGATGTCTCGTGCAATGTCACAACATCGCAATCTGCTGTATGAACAAGGCAATAATAGTAACAGTAAATCAACACAAGGATTGTTCACCCAGTTCGGTTCAACAACCTACATTTGGGGGCATACCAAGCCATGAAGGAAGTCCACTATTAGTAGTATCAAATTACAGACTCAACACACCAGTTGACAATCTACCTAATTCAATCACTACCCAATGACCTTTCTACCTAAGTCCTCCCTAGGTAAGAGACTCCATCTCACTCCCAATCATCGCAATGATGTTTAGCAGTCAACAACTCCGCCACTGCATCAACAGCTTGTTTACCAACAACTTTTCTAACACAGAAAACTAGAAGACACACTTCCATGACTCACATTGGAGTTGCTTAACAGCTTCCTCCAAGAATAATACAGTACTCATTACCTACAGGTTTCTGAGTAATAACACAGTGACCATCTCACAACCCGAGTGGTTCACTTAGACAAAGCCCTAATGTTCTACATCTTGGACCCGTACCAATTCTAGATTACAAGCATTCTATTTATAACCTTTTCCCAACTGGATTTGGGCCTTCAAATCACAACAAATCTTCTGTACCAAATCTGCAAAAGATTCTGCTACTAAATAGATCTTCAATCAAATCTTCAATTAAATCTTCAATCAAATCTTCATATTTTAAATACTCAATCTTTACTAGATTTTATCTTCAATCTTCCACACCTTTAACTCATAATATTTCCAGGATATTATGTATCTTTTAAATCTTCACTTTTTAATTCAGCTGCAAGATCTTCTCCACACAAATAGGAACAATTCTCCATGTCTATTTGCACAAAAATAGTAACAAACTATTCTCCACAAGATATGCAGAATTAATTGTATCAGAATAAATCTTCTCCAATAAATTCGCCTGCAATCTCTCTATCTCAGCAGAAAATCTCACTAACAACAAAACACGTGCAGCCCTAAAACATCACAAAATGATGTTCTGATGTTCTGGTATAGTGATGTCAAGACATCACTTATAACATCAGCATACAAAACTGCAACCCTAACAAACTTAACACACACTGAATGTTAGTAACTCATGTTAAGACATCAGACATATGACATCATTAACACCACCAATGTTTTACCAAAATTCCAGCTAATAACAAAAACTAACAATCCTTGATAAAATCTCCTTATCCTTTTTCCGAAGCTCTGTCTTCAAACCTTCAATCTGTTCCAGATACTTGTCCTCTTTCAACCTGTTGGTGGTAATTGTTGTATTCCGAAGGTCACTGAACCTGTGAATTCTTGACATAGAATAAGCTAACTCTTTCTTTTTGGACGAAAGGACCTTGCTAACACTTTTCAACGCTTGAGCCACTTTCTCTCTGGCTGTGGCTTCTTTAGACAATTCTTTCTCCTTCATAGCCAAAAGTTCTAATTTTAACCTGGCAGCATGGATAGCTTCACCTTTTTCGTGCTTTAACTGACCAACCTCTCTGCCCAGCTCACGATTCTCCTCTCGGAGTTTCTCCTTCTCAGCCCATAACTTATCATACTTCTCTGCATCAATAGTCGTGGGAGCCTCGATCATCAAAGGATACAAAGGTGGTTCCACCGGGAAGGGAAGAAGCTCCTCTTCTGCTCTTTTCCTAAGCCACTCTTCATAGGAAGGAAAAGCCCGGTTATTACATTTCCCGAATGAAGTTTTTCCCTTCTTGGTCACCTGCTTCCAAGCATTCACAATCTTCCTTATCATCTCTTGATCCTCAGTACCATTGAAGAAAAAGGACTCTCTAATATCTCGCTCTTCAGGTGGACCTCTCAAAGGATAACCAAACTGCCTGATAACAAGGGAAGGATTACAGTTAATTCCACCTCTTCTCCCTATCAAGGGTACATTAGGGAATTCTCCGCACATGCAAATAATCTCCATTCCTAGCAAGTCATGGTTGAACCAAACAATGTTGTCAGCAGTCAAGCCCATTAACCTCTTTGACCACTTCAGAGAATCTCTCGTATCAACGAAAGTGCCAGCTTCGGGGAGATGACTCAGAAACCAAGTAGATAAGAGTGGTGCACAGCAACTCACAATTTTTCCACGCCTATTTTCATTCTTGTAGTGGACTGAGTGATACACATCACCTAGCAAGGTAGGTATAGGATTCTTTGAAATAAAGATTCTGACAGCATGCATATCCACCAGATCAGGAACATTGGGAAACAGGACGATCCCATAGATGCACATAGCCAGAATAGCTTGGAAGGCAGTCCAATTCTTCTCTTTAACATGTATGCAAGCTTGATCAAACAAGAACTTCAATAAGAAACCCTTGGCGCCTTGTTTCTCCACAATATTACTGCTCAGAGCGGATTCACCAATATGAAGAGCAATGGCCATTTCTTTTATCCCGGGACGTTCTTCAGAAAAGAATACTATGTCATGCCTGATGGGGATTCCCAAAATAAATGAGAACTCCTCCAACGTTGGAGCCAAGATATAGTCTAGGAAGTGAAGCAACGCAAAGACGGATCATAGAACTGAAGAAGTGTATGAATGGAATCCTTCTCATACTTGGAGATACTGTAGACAAACTTCAGAAGTCTCCCATACTCTCCACCAAACTCTGTGCGAACTCCGGGACCAGCCATACTAATCAGCTTGTGAATCAACGTCAAGGTCGGGTCTGGGAACAAATAAGCAACAGTCTTCTTTCTCTGGACATCCATGTGAAGGCAACCTCAAAAAACCGGAATCAAGAGTAAGATACAAGCCCTGAAAAATGTCAAACATGTTAGAATGCAAGAAAAATGATATGCACATGCAAGCATGGGATCAAGGCATCACTGCTGGATGTGCTGTGCTGCTAACTGAACCACAACTAGAAAACCAGAATTCTAGAATACCAAACCACTGAGATAACCAGACACCCAGATAATCAAACACTGATGAGAAATAGAGAAAACCGGGTAGGTTGAAGGTTTCGGTTTCCTGCAGACCTGCAAACACCCATCCCCTCTCACATGTGGGTTCTAGAAAGGTGAGGATCCTCAATATCACGGGCTCTCAGGTCGAGAAATGATGATACGTTCACCATTTCTGGTTTGCCATCATCATCAATCGAGGAGGCCTCAACTGATTCCCCTAAAAAATAAGGTCATCCTATGCGAGTCCCTCAGCATTGGGTCCTCGGATCGAGAATGTGCAATGGGTTTACCACGGAATGTGGTCTGCCACTATCACATCTCGGGAGGAGAGGCACAACTGAGGTATCAGAGAAACGATCACCAGAGTCGACAGCTCTCTAGATCAACACCCTAACATGTGCAAGACACACACGTCAGAATGCGTCCCAAGATAGCCTCATCTGGTTGTGAATTTCGTGAATACACAAACGTACCAAGCGGGCACGTAGGTCCCACTACTCTCCACTCTAGTCCTAGGGTGTACTCAAGTCTGGGTATTGGGCTTATCTCTCAGAACAACCCAACCTGCCAAATAGAAACCAGCCATCACAGCACAGCAATATCCAGTATGACAGTAATAAAATGAAATGCAATGCAGTAAAAAACTGTAAAATAGTAATATACACCATAATAAAGCACAACAAATAAACACCCAACGAAAAGCAAACAAACAAGCGCTAGGATCGACTCGCTAAAGGGGATGGACCAGCAAGAGGTCAACCAGAATCCCCAACAGAGTCGTCAGCTGTCGCTCCCGAAAGATTCGCATCCAACGGTACAAACGCGAGAGTGGCGCAGAAAACACAGAGTCGCCAGCAATGTGTATTTATCCCGAGAGAGGGAAAGGAAACACCGCATAAACCTGAAGAGAAAGGGGGAAAGACATGGTCATCGCAACCATAGTCCGGGTTCGGGAGTCGGTTATGCGAGGGGAAGGTGTTAGCACCCCACGCATCCATCGTACTCGATGGGATCCACACTTGTTGTCTAAACGGAGGGTGAGTTGTCCTACTATCTATGGCTGCAAAAGAAAACGGGGATGGGGGTGACTAAGACGGACTCGGTAGGACATATTTGATGCCCTAGGCCTACGTACTCCCTCAGTGCAATGGGAAAGTCAGAGTCAAGGTAGTTCGGACGGGAACTGTGGGGGAAGGTTGCTCGCCAAGACAATCGTTGTCTTGTGCCTACATATCCTCAATCGGACGAGAGAGAGGAATCAGAGCTAATGTAGTTCGTGGGTACGACCACGGATGGGTAAATGTTTTTTATGAGCGACGTTAGATTCGCGTCCCGCAGTTAGGGTTGATGCCTGTTTGCGACTCAGACGGAAGGTAACGTGCTCTTTTCTGAAAATTGTCTGGAACCAAACAATCCTGAAGGATAAAAAGATTTGAATTTGTTTTGTGTTTTTTAGACAGAAGTGTTTTAAGTTAGTCCATAACTTGCATTGCACCAAAGTCTAGGGCACAGGGACGAATACTTAACGAATCGTCCCAAGACAGGATGCCCGCTAAGCACTCTAGAAAGATGAGAGGAAGCCCCTCATTTCTCATTCCCCACGCTTAAGGCTCGTGCGCAATACACCTTATCTTTATTAAGTGTTTTCAAGAAGTTTTGAGATGAGAAGAGAGAAGACCCAAGGGAAACTCTAAAGGGAAACTAAGAGTCATAATGTTATCATGCATGGGTAACCTATGGTTAGTGAGGCTTAGGAGAGACGACTACCTAAAACCTAATGCTAATCCTACTCCAAGCTTAATCAAAAATTAAGTTGGACTAGGTAGCTCTAAAGGGAGAGAATCCAAGACTTAAACAAGTCTTGAGATTCATGGGAGGAAGAGAGTGAAAGAGAAGGATGAGATAAGAAACAAGATAGGGCAGCAAGCACATCATATCAAGTATATCCAACTTACACCAATAAACAAGTCTCAAGGATCATGCAAAACATCTCAAGTAAGCATGCAAAAATAATCATGAAAGAATGCAAGCATACTTACATGAAATGCACAATTAAGCACCAATGAACTTTATATCAAGATGAAATGAGAAAAATAAGATGAAGATGAAAGCAAGTCAGAACCAAGATCATACCATCATCAACAATTCTCATGTGCAAAAGAAAATCAAAGCATGAAACATTATGCACCAAAGAAAGTCCACAAAAGGAAGTCAAAGTCCAAACACTTAGCACATGCCAAACATGATCCACAAATTGTAAAATTTAGTCAAAAGGGACCTCAACCAGGGGTAAACATCATACCAAAATCTCATGCAAAGAATCACAAAGAAACTCAATCAATTAGGCATGGCAAATCAATTAGAGTTAAGAGATGTCATATGATGATCATGCAAAATTCACTTAAGCACAAATAATCAAACATATATCAAATGACATTAAAAAATTGTGGAATCAGAACCCAAATGACCTAAGTCAAATACTAACAACATGTCAAAAGATCACACCAAAATTCAAAGTTTAAGTACCACAAACAATTAGGCAAAGATCACATAAGAGCCATGAACCAATATGCAAAGGAGAGGGACTAAAATGCAATATGAAAAAGTTTTAAAAATGAAACAAACATTTTTTTAGGAACCTCAACATGTCCTCTAACACATGCAAAAAGAATGAGATGCAAATCATACACCAATGATATGAACAAAAATTAACAAGATCAAGTGTGCACAAGTGAAGAAATTCATAAAGAAAATCAACAAACAATTAATTCAGAGGCACAAAATAAAATAAAAATGGAAAATAAAATTTGCCAAAACTTTATAAAATTCCAAGGTTGATCCATGATTTTTTTTGGTGATATTTAAATGCATAAAACTAATTTTAAAAATTAAAAAGCAATATGAAACAATTAAATGAAAATAAAAAGAAAATAAAATAGCCAGGGGTGCAACAAGCAACAATCCACGTTCAAAAGGTTGGGTTGGATCAAAAGGAGGGTGTGAAAAGCAAAGAAGCCCAAAGCGCTTCTCACCCTAGACTCAGAGTCAGCCTTTTGACTCCATCATTGCCATCAGATCAATTCAATGATCCACATGCAGTCAACAAAACCAAGGTAATCAAAATGAAAGGCTCAGATTAACACGCGCATGATAATAATGATGAGCAAGCAAACACAATGATTATTCTGGACATAAAGAAGATCCACGTGATAGGCATGTGGCAATTTTAATGCGTTGGCGCAATCAAAACCATTAGATCAAATCAACGTGCCCAAACAAATCATCAGATCAAAGATTAAACAGGATGTGTGGCTCAGATCTGTGGTACATGTTAACTAGCATGGATTAACAAACACACAATCAATAAAATAAATGAAAATTTTAAAAGACGTGGCTGAACGTGGACCATCAGATTTGGACCACCAACGGTCCAGATTTCATCTTCTCCATCAAAACCTCAGATCACCTGAAAAAAACCAGGTGCCGGAACCCTAGCTCCGATCACCTTCTCCGGCGAGCACAACTTCAAATTTTTCCAGAAATCAAACATGAGTACATCATTTTGTTCAGATTTTCACAAGGATCATGAATATGCAACTTGTTTCAACAGATCATCAACACACAAGGCAAATCAAAGAAATAAAGTTTAGATCTAAAAACTTCAGATCTACAATACAGCCATGATACACGTCCAAACTCACATCTAAACATATTAGCATGATCAGCAACTCATGAGGAACACAATGCACATCATAAAATCAAGTTACATGATGATGAATTTCACACTAACCTGAGAATTGCAGAGCTTAAAATACACCAAAAAAACCCTCTGGAAGCTGCAGATCTACTCCTTAGAACCTCTAATTGCAAAATAAATGCAATTAGAGCTTGGAATCGTGCTAGATCTTGAGATTTGAACTTGAACCTTCAAAACTGAATCTGATGAAAAACTCACTCTCAGCTCCAATCAATGGTTGAATCTTGCTCTATTTACTTCACTGATCAAGAATGTGAAGTAAAATCTCAAAGAAACTCCAAGGAGAGTGAGTTTCGAAGAGAGAAAGAGTGAGAGCAAAAATTGGAATTCTGAGCAAATGAGAGTGCATGAGGGTGAAATGAACGTGTGATCCTCTTTATATAGACTTGGTTAACATTCTGAGCATGATTAGGGTTTTGTTAATCCCTTGATTAAAGTTATCCAAGGTGATTTACAAAAATGCAAGTTGTGATGCACACACTAATCCACACGTGCCAAGGTCATGAAATAAGCATGATTCACTCACATTTCACTTGCTGATTACAATAGAATTGAAATTGGGCCTTGTGGTTGATTGATTTGTGAGTTTTGATCCATCTTGCTAAAATGCATTTTGTGAAATAAGTGAGAAACATGGCACGAATTCACTTGATTCAAAGGTCAAAAGTGGTCCTCATGAAGTGTACTTGGATGTGGCAATGTGACTTGAAGCATTAGAGGTCATTACAAGCCATTTTGAACCAAAATGCAAAAGGTGGAAAAATGGAACCATGTGAAAACCTTAAAAACCAACCTTGAGTCTTTTGATCATAAATTGAGTTTCACAAATGAGGAAAATCTAGTACTTTTTGGAAATGGGAGAGAGAGATCTTCAACTTTCATGTTTGAGGAAAATTCATTTGAAGCTTCTTTGATGATGGAAAGTCAAGTTGAATGTGGTGGAAAAACTGCCAAAAATGGAAAGTTTCAAATTATAGGTCATTTCCATATTTAGTAACTTTTGCACAAACTCTTGATTCTTGAAGAATAATGCCATCCATGCTATTCCTTGACCAAATAAAGGTACATGGACTTGGGAAACATGATTTGAACCCTTGAAAACCCATGGTTGACTTTCCTCCTTACAGTTGACTTTTGCTTACTTCACAAGTAACTGATCCACTGAATATCTTCCACAATGAACCCCTAGCCAAGCCTTCCTCTATGCGTGCTTGTGAGCAAATGAAACCCATGAGAGCATGCTTGAATCCACAAAGCCTTTTTTATACCAAAACCCTAATTTGGTCCCTCTGGTTAGGAGGGAAAGATTCACTTGAAACCCTTTGCCATTCTTGACCTTATGAAGATATGATGAACTTCTCAAACCACCTTGAGGCTTGAGACTCCTTTGAGATGAACCAAGTACCTTGATCCCATGCTAAGAACCAATGTTATGCATAAATGCTAATGCAAGAAATGCAAAGAAACATAAGCCAATTAGCTAAAAGTAAGAGGGCAAATTTTGGGGTGCTACAAGTCAGTCAGCCTCAACCTTGGGCTTTGTATAAGACAAATAAAACACTCTCCAGTGGAGTCAGCTTCCTTCAGCCTCAATCTTGGGCTTTGTACAAGATAGATAAAACTCCCCTAGTAGAGTCAACCTTTTAGCTTCAACCTTGGGCTTTGATCAAGGCACACAAAAATCAACATCCCCTCAGATGAGACCATGAGTCCACTCTGCAGGAGGGTATTTCCTTTATACATCACATCTCAAAACAAACAACCAAAATCTTTTTCCCAGATAATTGTTGTAAGTGGCACACTTGTTAATTCAAAATATAAGCTGGAGTCATTCCTTTATCCTGGCTAAAAATCATCTTTCATCTAACAGCTGTAAGTGGCAAGCCTCTAGATTCCTAACATCCAAGCCAATGTCCCTCTCTTTGAATAAAAGATTGATAAGGAAAAATGAAATTGCTCAATACTGAGTTAAAGTTTCTTCCTTCATGACATCAAGTTTATAAAGGAAATTATGGCATTGCTGGATTTACATATCCCAGTTAAAGTAATCTCCCTTTATAACTAATTTCTCAAACTTGTGATGAATACGTGAGATATTCTCCCTTTAGAGATGACAAATTCTCTCTCAGTCACCCCGTTAGCTTCAATCTTGGGCCTTGAACAAGACATTAATACTCAGACAGCTTCAATCTTGGGCTTTAAACAAGACACCAAACATTTTCCTCCCATAGAATAGGAGGAACTATGATTGCTCTGATTTCCCGGATATCTTTACGGGAATACGTAGGCATAAGATTGTGAAATCTTAGCGAGCACACAAATAAAAAACTTTAGGTCCAATACCTTCCCAAAAACATGGAAAAACCAAAAACAACAAAAACATTCTCTCAAAACTCCCAAGGGAGAAACTTTCCCAAGCCACAGCAGATAAACATAAGAAAGCATTTCAAATTAACAGAGAAATATAAAAGGTCTATGGATAACCATATATACACTAGGTGTTAATAGCTTCCCTTTGTATAACCTGACCCCGAACCCCCAATCTCTTAGCATTTGTTAAAGAAAACATTTGCGTGCAAGGTTAGTTTTAAATACCTTCCATTTCCTTTCCAGCTTCATAGGATGAATAAGAAATCAGAAAGTAGCACCCAATTCCAACCATTGCGGTAAGGTGGTAGCGTCATCGACAAAAATGGAACGCTACAATGCCCTAGGAAAACCTTTAGGCTTGTTGTACTACGGAAGATTGATGGGTATCTCAAACGTTGGTGTAGATACAATTTCTGAAATTGCAGTCTTTTGATGTGGTTGATCCTGAGCTGCTGCCAGGGATTCAATCATGCTGTTGAGTCTTTCCAGACTTTCCTTCAAAGCATTGACTTCCTCTCATAGCTCTCTATTTTCCTCCTCAAGATCGTCCATTTTCTTTTGCCGATTGGCCCGAGTATTGTACGAATGAGACAGTTTGACTCTAAAGTGTGATTCATGTGTGAGACTTTGTGACAAAGATATGTAATACAAGAATGATGAATGATATGCAAATAATGAGGATGATCTTTTTTGTTTTCAAAAGAAATTTTAACAATTGTATTGCAAATATCAAACAGTGGTGGAAACTTTTTATTGAATTCAAAGGATTACAATATCTTACAGGGAAAAGTACATTATTTTACAAAGTGCAGGAAGGAAAAATAGGTCTATGAATCCTAAGGAATCTCTGACAAAGGTCCAGATGCTGGCTGCTGGTCCTCTTTTCTCTTCTTTGACGGGGTTTCCTCAACCGTTGTTGGGTCGATGATTCCATGTGAAAGGAGAGAGTAAACTCCTTTGTTCCTCTTGACTTTCTACAGCATGTTGCTCCAGTATTTCAATCAGAACATCTTTCTCCTTTAGTAACTCTTGAATCTTGGTGCATTCCAAGCTGACAATCTGGTATTTGTTTTTCCAAGAGTTCTTTCCACGTTGAGTTTTGTTAAAAGCGACCTGCAGTTTCTCGGTGTCACTCATGAAGTAGAGGACAGATTCTTTTAAGGGAAATACTTCTTGACAAGGGTAAGGCATTTTTAACTTGGTGGCCCTAGTTTGTACCAATTGGAGATAAGGCTCTGTGGAGATGCAGTTTGGTTTTCCCAGAGACTCTCTTCCTTTCTTATGAACATGATGCCAGGCATGTACAATTTCCTCCTTGAGTGCTCTGTCATTTTTTCTTTCCTTGAAGAAAAGACCTTCCAGATGAACGTTGTAAGGTATGTTCTTTATCGGGTATCCAAGCTGACGACGGGCCAAAACTGGATGATAATTAATCCCTCCCTTGGTACCAATGAGGTGTACATTGGGGAAACTTCCACATTTGTCAATGATATTTATTCCGTCATAGACTCGATTGTACCAGTCTATGTCAGAATGGGTGAGAGACATAATCTTTTGCAACCATCGTGTAGCGTGCGATTTTTGTCAGTGACGCGACCACCTTACCGCAAATGGTTAAAATTTCGTGCTACTTTCTGATTTCTTATTTATCCTATGAAGCTAGAAAAGAAAGCGAAGATATCTAAAACTAACCTTGCACGCAAATGTTTTCTTTAACAAATGCTAAGAGATCGGGGAACGAGGTCAGGTTATACAAAGGGAAGTTGTCAACACCCAGTGTATATATGGCTATGCATAGACTTTGCATTACATATTTCTCTGTTATCTTCAAATGCTTTCTCATGTTTATCTATCATGGGTTGGGAAAGTTTCTCCTTTGGGAGTGTTGAGAGATTGTTTTTGTTTCTTTTGGGTTTTCTGTTGTTTTTGAGAAGGTGCTGGACCTAAAGTTTTTTTATTTGTGTGCTCGCTAAGATTTCGCAATCTTATGCCTACGTATTCCCGTAAAGATAACTGGGAAATCAGCGTAATCGTAGTTCCTCCTATTTCTTGGGAAGAAAGATGTTTAGTGTCTTGTTTAAAGCCCAAGATTGAAGCTAGAGGTTATTTGTGTCTTGTTCAAAGCCCAAGATTGAAGCTAAAAGGTTTGACTGAGAGAGAATTGGTCATCTCTAAATGGAGATATCTCACCTATTCATCACAAATATTTGTGAAATTGATTATAAGGGAAATTACTTTAACTGGGATATGTGAATCCAATAATGCCATAATTTCCTTTATAAGGGTGATGTCCTGAAGGAGGAAACTTTAACTCAGTATTAAGCAATGCCATTTTTCCTTATGAATCTTTCATGCTAAGAGAAGGATATTGGCTTGGATGTAAATAACCCAGAGGCTTGCCACTTATAGCAATTAGATGAAATAAGAGATTTACCAGGTTAAAAGAGGGACTGTAACTTGGATTTTTGAATCAACAAGTGTGCCACTTACAGCAATTATCAGGAAATTGGGTTTTTTTATTGTCTCTTTTGTGATGTATAGAGGAAATGTCCTCCTGCAGAGTGGAATCTTGATTTCCTCTGAGGGGGTGTTGATTTTTGTATGCCTTGATCAAAGCTCAAGGTTGAAGTTGAAAGGATGACTCTACTAGGGAGTTTTATATTTGTCTTGTATAATGCCCAAGATTGAGGCTGAAAAGAGATTGACTCCACTGGGGAGGTTTTGTCTGTCTTGTACAAAGCCCAAGATTGAGGCTGAAAAAAGATTGACTCCAATGGGGAGGTTTTATCTGTCTTGTACAAAGCCCAAGATTGAGGCTAACTCTACTGAGGAAAATCATTATATAAAGCCTAAGAGGAGGCTGGTTAAGGAAATTCTTATATGAAGCCTAAGAGGAGGCTAGCTTCTGCTAAGGTTTATTGAAGTCTAGAGACAGGTCCAATATGTGTTGGGGAATCAACTCTTGCTGGGGATTGAAGAAGAGTTGAAATATCAGATGCCCTGAGGTTCTGATTTTGTTAGGGTTTTATTGATGGTAAATTGACCCTGGCTGGGATTTTTAAGGTGGAGGTTAAAGATTGAGTTTGAAAACCTATGGAGGTTTTAACTCTGCTGGAGATTAGTGTGTTGATGAAATGATCAGGGTTTTTCCCGTGCATTTAGGAAACTTGAGGATATCTGTGAGATCTAAGAGAAGATGAGACTTTCCAAGTCTACTGGTATGAAGAGGTTGACTCTTAATTGGAGAATGATCTTTGTATGATGCCTAAGAGGAGGCTGAGATTGTCCAAGTCTCTCAAGAGGTGGTAGGCTCTAGTGTAGAGAGGGGTCTTTGTATGATGCCCAAGAGGAGGCTGAGGTTTCAAGGGATGAAGATCAACCCTAAAATGGTCTGATGTTCTGGAATTCTAACTCTCTGGAGGATTGAACTAGTAAAGATGACTAATTTTTGTCTTGTACCTGTAGGAGGCCTTTGGGTCCTTGTACTAAGCCCGAGAGGAGACTGAGAAATTTTAAGAAGTCTGAAGGTCCTTGTACTAAGCCCAAGAGAAGGATGGGGATGCTTTTAGGAAGCCTGTGGATCCTTGTACTAAGCCCAAGAGGAGGCTGGGGATGCTTTTAGGAAGCCTGTGGGTCCAAACCAAAGAAAAGTTCAAGAAAGGTTTCACCGGGAATAAGTCCTTTCTTTGCAGAACAGTTCTAGGTTTTGAAGAAATTCAAAAGAGGTTTCACCGGGAATTAGTCTTCTTTAGGGAATTGAATTTCTTGTACGCATATATTTCTAAATTTGGACAGTCTTGAGAAAAGTTTCACCGGGAATAATGTTTTTCTCTGTTCCATATTGTATAAGCCCAAGAGGAGGCAAGACTGAATCTTGAATTTTCAATGGGGAACTAGTTTTGGACTATGTTGAAAGAGTAACCTCTGGTTTGATCTAAGCAAGTATGTACAAGCATATATATATATATATACAGATGAAATATGTAAACAAGTATGTATTGAAAAGATAGTGGAACTTACAGTTGTGCAAGCCCAAGCATAGTAACTACAACTGCATGGTTAGGTTTTCAAGAAATTGAAGAAAGATTTGATGATACTTTGAATTTGAATCAAAAATAAAGTTGTTTTAAAAGGAAATTTGGGGCTTATACTCAAGGAGAGGCCCAGATGAATTCTTTTGAAAAGACGAAGCCCGCGTCGTAGTTTTGAAAACCATAGAGGGACTTATACAACGACTGAGGCCCAAATTATTGTACTTACAAATAGGATGTGTCTTACACTCTATTAGAAGCCCAAAAGTTTATTTTTATACAAGAGATTGCACTTATAGCTCAAGGAGAGGCCTAGATGAAAAATAGCGATCGCACCGTTTATTTTGAAAATCGCGTAGGGACTTATACAATGACTGAGGCCCAAATTATTTATGTACAAATTGATGTTAGGTCTTACACTCTATTAGAGGCCCAAAAGTGTTTGAAAAGAAGAAAGATGGGGCTTACAACTCAAGGGGGCCTAGGTGAAAATTATTTTGAAAATGGCGATCGTGCCGAGATCTTTAAAATCGTATCGGGACTTATACAATGACTGAGGCCCAAATTTATTTATTTACAAAGGGATGGAACTTATACTCTACCAAGAGGCCGAAAAGTGTTTTTGAAATGAAGTTTGATCAAGAGTAAACCCTAATTTCTTTTAAAAATATAATTTTCAAAGAAAAATAAGTAATAAATGATATAAAATACAAAATATATTGAAACACAAGTTGTAAATTTTGAACAATGTTTTGAAAAATCATGTTTAATCACATGAAAGCTTGAAATCCAATTAAATATGAAAATTCAATGTGGAAACCTCATTTTAAAAATGTTTGAAAACAAATAAAATGAACTTAATTACAAAAATTCAAGCTATATTAAATAAATAATATAAATTTGATTTTTTGCAGAATAAAATATTTCAATATTTTTGTGAATTTTTAAAAAAAGAACCAATCCAAAATAATTAAAATTGAGAGAGAAATTAATTTTGAGATTAATTAAGAAAATCATGAAAAATATGAAAAATAGCAAAATGAGAGGGGAATAAAAAATGGTCTGGGTGGGTGTTGAACCCACGCCCTCCAACCAAACACACATGCGCTGCTACCACTATAATGGTGATACATCCGTGTATCAAAACCTCCCCATATGTACATAAGGGTGGCCTAAATTTCAGGTCAGACCAAGGCAAAAAATCAAGTTTTGAGTGATTTGCAAGAAGGATCATATCTCCCTCATTTCTATATGAAATTGGATGAAATTTAAATGGATCCTACCTAGAATTTCATGAGAATCCAATGGTGGTTTCAGAATTTTCTAAAGATGCCTACATTTTAAAACCCGATAGTGGTTTCAAAATAGGCCAAATTTTGCAAGTTCTATTCTATCTCTTCATACAAGCAACAATAGCATGGTAAATTGGTTCAAACACAACACATTTGATATGTATGACATGTTCATGATCAATGGACATCAAAGCAATGCATATTTTAAAGAGTTCAAGTTGTTATGTACTTACATCTTGAAGCTCCTTGTGCTATCTTGCAAAATGCTTGTGCCAGAAGTAATATAATGCCTTAGACACTCTTGATTGATCCCTTAAAAGCTTTTAGGATAATCAAAACCAGTTGGAATCCACAAGAACAAGAACTGGCTCCTTCTTGCAAAAGTGACCAAAATGGTAACTCACTCAAATGGTGTTACAATTTAGGGAAACTTGTTGGGACAGTTTGAGAATGATATTTGGAGAGTATTTGAGGTGTTGTTTGGTTTTGAAAGGGATTGGATCAAGACATGGCTTGAAAAATGCAGAAAAGTCAAAATTTGAGATTTTGGAGGTTGACTTTCTGATTTTGGTGTTGTACAATGAGAATGAAGGTTTGAACACCTCCAATAGTTGGTTTATGATGTGTTTGGATAGTTATTTGAGTGGTTTTTGCTCTGGTTTCAAGAATCCCCAAATTGCTCCATGGTAACTTGAAAATGAAGTAAGAGAGGGAGAGTGAGAAAACAAGGCTTTGGTATTGTTTTGGTGTCTTGAAACATCAGAAATGACCTCTATTTATAGTAGAAGAAGTTTGTTTTTGAAGGAATAGTGAGTGGATGAGGGAGCATGCTATTATCCAATGGGTTTTTTCATGTAGCACCTTCTTAAATGCCAAGGTACCAAGTCTCCTCTTATCTTGACTTCAATCAACTTTGCAGGTTTGAACACTCATGCTTTTTTACTCCTTTTGGCCGGTTTGTAACTGATTCATGCCACTTCTATGCATCACATAAATGCTTGATGCCAAATTTGAAAATTAAGGTTCATGTAAATGATGATTTTGCACATGCCAAGTTGATTTCTTGACTCAAGGGTTCAAAGTTGAAATCATCAAGTGACTCGTCAAGATTCTTTCTGATCTTGGAAGAGGACAAAGCTTGGAAGATGACAAAATTGGAAATTGAAATCGTGTGGCACAATGCACACAATCTGCCAAATGCTGTCATGAAAATCAGTTTGAGCAAGGCATATTGTGAGGTTCATAACTCCTTGCTCAAGTTGAATTAATGGGAGTTCTTGTACTCTTTGGAAAGCCCCAATGACATACTTTAACTTTGATGTCAAACATTGGTCTTGGTTCAGCTTGGATCTTAACTCAAAATCAATGAGGATTTGGAATCTGATGTAGTTGACAATTTTGAAGTATGTAATGAGAGCTTTCATTTGAGCTTTGGATGGAAGAAAAAGGCCTTGTGGTTTGGAAGTTTTGACCTTGCAATGTTGGTACCAAATCACTTTTCTTCCATAACTTAGAAAATTTTATGTTTCTTAAGGTTTCCCCTTTTGCAAGTAACCCCACTTTTCTTGATTTTTCTTGATGGATGATGATCCAATCCATGAATTATCATTGTTTTTTACTTAGGGAAGCCTTGTTTGTCAAGAAATTCAAAAAGTCAAACTTGGTTTTTTAGCACAGTTGACTTTTGTCAGACGAACTCCAAACTATGTGATCCTCTATGAAATCAAGTCCTTGACCTAATTCAAATCTAATGGATAGATTCCATAGGTGTTATAGAATGTCTTGAATCATGTCCCTAGGTTTGGGAACATGTCTTGGTCAAGAGTAAAAGATACAGTTGACTTTTCATCAGGAAACCCTAATTGGCCCAGATGAATTTGAATCCTTGCATTGCTTGTGAACTAAGTTATTTAAATCAATCAAACCTTGTGAATGGATCAATATGATGTATTGGAGGTCTTAAAAACTCTTCTTGAGGTCTTGGCTCATGTCTTGCTCCAAAAGTCAACTTAGGGGTGAATTAGGTCAAGAAACCCTAATTCCTGATTTTTGATGAATGCATCCCTTGAGGGTATTTTAACTCTATGATTGGGTCCATGAGGTCCCTTTGAGCTTCTTGACTCATGTTTTGAGGTATTGGCTCATGCCCAGATGGAAATTTTCATCTGGTGGCCTTGGTCGACCAAAACCCTAATTTGGTGACACTGGCGATCTTGAGGCTTGATCCACTTGGAATGTTACAACCTTGTGCTTGATTCTTGATGTGGGAGATCTCTTGATCCTTTATGAGTGTTTGAGAGGCTAGACAAGTTGAGGACCATGTCCATTCTTGATTGATCCTTTGTCTGAGTACTTTGAGAGGGCTCAAAACCCTAATTCTTGGTTGAAGTGAATGTTCAACAATATTTGAGAGGATTGATGAGGCATGAAGATACATCCATATTGTGGTGATGATTTGCACAATGATGGGAAATCTTATGGTCAAAATTTGGGATATGACAGATGCCCCTATTTAATCTTCTTGGACCCAAAGGTGTGAATGGCGAAGATATTTGGACATTCAGGGTACAAGAGGATTAAATATCGGAATACCCAAAATTTTGACTATGGTTATTCACGGTAGCGATACTTAGAAAATGGTTAAACTTCCCCTCGATCCTGGTCTTCATTCACGGAACTGGTCTTAGTTTCTTGAAATAAACTTCCTCTCGATCCTGGCCTTCAGCCATGGACCTGGTCTTGGTTTCTTCTGAAATAAACTTCCCCTCGATCCTGGTTTTCAGCCGCGAAACTGGTCTCAAGTTCTTGAAATAAACTTCCCCTCGATCCTGGTCTTCAGCCAAGGAACTGGTCTCAGTTTCTTTTTGAAATAAACTTCCCCTCGATCCTGGTCTTCAGCCATAGAACTGGTCTAAGTTTCTTCTTGTCGAGTTCCTTCCTCGATAAGGAACGTTATTTGTAGCGGTCTTCATCAAACTTCTCGCTGAGTTTTACTGGGGAGATGCCATTTGATGGGAAAAGATTTAAGGTCAGACTTGCTGGGGAAACCCATTGATTTGAGTTGTTGAGGTGTGAAAACGTCTCTGTATGAGATGCTATTTGTCGACCTACTGGGGGAAAACGAGTCTCTTGAGAGACCGCTTTTTGCTTGGTGAGGTTACATCATACTTTCCTTCGAGACCTTCTTGGAGAAATTCCATGTGATGTAATCCAATTTTGAGGTGCTGATGATTTCATTGAAAGCACACTTTTCTGGGAGAAACCGCCGTATTTCCAAGAGTCTTCGGTTGAGAGGCATTCTCTGGGGATTTTATTTAATCCGGGAAAGCGAAAATATCATCTTCAATGGTGAAGGGTGATGTTCCAGAGGTGTCTATTAAATGTAATCTTGCCTTTCATAGGTTCAAGTTATCAAAGTGATCGAGGACAATCTTCAATCCAGAAATAAATTGGGGGAGAGATTGCTCAGACAATACATTTCTGGACAAGGAAAGAACTGACAACTCTATCAGTCAGAGGACATTATCACTTGGGGATGAAAATTACCAGAGTGATATTAATGCAACATGTGTATGAATATGAATCAATCAGGCATGATGTATGTATGTTTATGCTGACAAAACATACAAGACATACAGACTAGTGAATGAACACGACTGGATACTCGGCCACTGCGGGGGACAAGAAGTATCATTGGTTCAAAATAGTGATCCTTTCCTGTTTAGGAGGGGTAGACCCTACTGGGGAAAATAGACCAATTATCAGTTCCCAGAGGTAACACATCTACCGGGGATGTCAGATGAGACATTACATCTGAAATAGTTGATCCTTCATTCAGGGTGTACTGGTTAAAAGGAGTACATTGATTCTGCATTTTGAGATTTAATTACTTCCGAGGAAGCCATCGATGTTCCTTCTCGTGTTCAGTGTAGTCAAAAGGAATTTCCATCTTTGTTTTAAAAGCAGAAGAAAATTTGAAAATTTAGTTTTGAAAACAAAAGTAAATTCATTTTTGTTTCAAGAATGTTAATCATATAAACATGTCATTTTGCAAAGAAAAATAAATGAGAGTTGCATACAAAAGCACTAGGGCTCAAATTTTATTGATAGAATGGAAATCAGCTAAGCACGTGATCCCATAGAGCATTACAAAGTTTAGAAAATGGAAATTTAAGGGAAAAGAGGCTACATTGAAACATAACGACCGATATCCTTCTACCAACTTTGAATTCTGGATATTCTGAGCTTCTGTCGAAGGTGACCTTGACTGAAGTTTTCCTGACAGATGACATTACCTCTGGGGATCTAATCTTGTCAGACATAGTTACTTGCCATGAATCCCTACCTTTTGCCTAGATTGCCTTTCAAGGTTTTCAATCCATCGGGATGATTTTGCTTATGTCTTTAATTTTTGCCTGGACCGCCCTTTCGAGTTTTCAATCCACTAAGACATTTTTTTTTATTTAGGCGAAGTATTTCTTGACTACATCAACATTCGTGGGGTACGTAAACTCCTCTCCATCCATGGTTGCGAGTCTCAAGGCACCGCCTGAAAAGGCTTTCTTGACCACATAAGGGCCGTCATAATTCGGGGTCCATTTGCCCCGGGAATTAGTGAGGAATGATTGTATCTTCTTGAGCACGAGGTCTCATTTCCTGAAGACACGGGGTCAGACTTTTTAGTCGAACGCTTTCTTCATATTTTGCTGATATAACTGACCATGGCATAAAGTCGTCATTCTCTTTTCTTCGATTAGGTTGAGTTCATCGTGTCGGCTTTGACACCATTCAGCTTTTGTTAGCTTGGCTTCCATCAACACTCTAATTGATGGTATCTCTACTTCTATGGGGAGCACTGCTTCCATGCCATGTACTAGAGAGAAAGGGGTTGCCCCTGTTGAAGTGCGGATGGATGTGCAATAACCGTGAAGAGCATCTCGTGTCAATCTTTGTAAGTTACAGCCATCTTTGAATAATCTTCTTGATATTCTTATTAGCCGCTTCTACCGCTCCATTCATTTGGGTCAGTAAGGAGATGAGTTATAGTGTTCAATCTTGAACTCAGCACACAACTCTTTCATCATCTTGTTGTTCAAGTTGGATCCATTATCGGTAATGATTTGGCTTGGAATACCATAACGGTAGATGAGATGGTTCTTGATAAGTTGGACAACCACTTGTCGAGTTACATTGGCGTATCACACTGCTTCGACCTATTTGGTGAAGTAGTCAATGGCTACCAGGATGAACCGATGTCCATTTGAAGCTTTGGGTTCAATCATCCCAATCATGTCGATTCCCCATATAGAAAAAGGCCATGGAGAAGAAAGAACTTTGAGATGCATTGGCGGTACATGGATTTTGTCTGCGTAAATCTGACACTTGTGACTCCTTCTCATGTACTTATAGTAATCGAATTGCATTGTTAGCCAATAATATCCTGCTCTCAAAAATTTTCTCGTCATTGTGTGTCCGTTGGCATGAGTGCCAAAGGATCCTTCGTGAATTTCTTTCATTAACATGCTTGCTTCTTGTCTGTCTACGCATCTGAGCAAAACCATGTCGAAGTTTCTCTTATAGAGTGTATCACCGTTCAGGAAAAAGTTGCTTGCCAGTCTTCTGAGAGTCTTCCTATCTTTTCTGGATGCCCCAGGTGGGTACGCTTGTCTTTGAAGTAAGCATTTGATATCGTGATACCATGGTTTATCATCTATGACTACTTCAATTATGAAGATGTAAGCGGGCCTTTCAAGGCGCATTATGTCGGTCTTAGGTACGTCATTCCAATGATTTACAGCAATCATGGAAGAGAGAGTGGCTAGTGCATCAGCCATGTGATTTTATTCACGAGAAATATGATGAAACTCGATTCTGTTGAAGAATGGTAACAACCTTCTCGCATAATATTTGTAAGGAATTAATACTGATTGGTATGTATTCCACTCTCCTTTGATCTGATTGATAACCAGGGTTGAGTCTCCATACACATCCGAGTCCTTTATCCTTAAGTCAATTGCTTCTTCGAGACCCATGATACAAGCTTCGTACTCGGCCCCGTTGTTTGTGCATTTGAATTTTTGTCTAGCAATGAAAGGAATATGGGTACCCTGAGGCGTCACGATGATTGCCCCAATTCTTTTTCCATAAGTATTGACGGCTCCTTCGAATATTAGTCCCCATTGGGAACCTGGTTTCGTCCCTTCACTGGGTAGCGGTTCATCGCAATCTTTCATTTTCAAGTACATGACATCTTCGTCTGGGAAGTCGAATTCGACTGATTCCTGATCATCAATTGGTTGATGAGCCAAATGATCGGCTAATATATTTCCTTTGACGGCTTTCTGAGCATGGAACTGGATGTCGTATTCTGATAACAACATCTGCCAACGGGCTATCCTTCCCGTGAGAGCATGATTTTCGAAGACGTACTTGATTGGATCCATTTCGGAGATTAACCAAGTAGTGTGACAAATCATGTACTGGCGAATACGTTTGGCTGCCCAAGCCAAAGCGCAGCAAGTTTTCTCGAGCATAGTGTATCGAGTTTCACAGTCCGTGAACTTCTTGCTTAAGTAGTAAATGGCAGACTCTTTTCTTTTTGTCTCATCTTGTTGACCAAGCACGCGCATGTCGTGGTCATGAGGGATATGAATCTTGAGATGTAATTCAGACATCCCAAAAATCCTCTGACCATTTTTTCAGTCTTTAGTGAAGGCATTTCTTGAATGGCCTTGACCTTGTCAGGATTAACCTCAATTCCTTTCTGGCTGACGATGAATCCTAAGAGTTTTCCTGAATGAACACCGAACGTGCACTTATTAGGATTCAAATGGAGTTTGTATTTTCTCAGACGCTCAAATAACTTTGATAGGTGTTCCATATGCTCTTCTTCTGCTTTAGATTTGGCAATCATGTCATCGACGTACACTTCAATTTCTTTTTGCATCATGTCGTGAAACAGAGTTGTCATGGCCCTTTGATAGGTTGCCCCCGCGTTCTTCAGACCGAACGGCATTACCTTGTAACAAAAGGTGCCCCATGGGGTGATGAATGAAGTTTTCTTCATATCTTCCGGCGCCATTTTGATTTGATTATAGCCCGAGAATCCATCCATGAAAAAGAAGATTTTGAATTTTTTTGTGCTGTCTACCAGCATGCCAATGTGTGGTAGGGTGAAGTCATCCTTTGGACTTGCTCTGTTCAGATCCCTGTAGTCTACACACATTCTGACCTTTCCGTCCTTTTGTGGAACTGGCACTATGTTGGCTAACCATTGAGGATATTCTGAGGTGGCGAGGAAACCTGCGTCGATCTGTTTCTGCACTTCCTCCTTAATCTTGATGGCCATATCAGGATGGGTCTTTCTCAGTCTTTATTTTACCAGAGGACAGTCTATTTTTAGTGGTAAGTGGTGTTCCACGATGCTGGTATCCAACCCTGGCATGTCCTGGTAGGACCAAGCAAATACATCTGGAAACTCTTTGAGAAGTTTTATCAGGTCTTTTTTGATAGTTGGACTGAGCAGTGCTCCAATCTTAACTTCTTTCTTTTCTTTTTCTAAACCTAGATTGACCGTTTCCAACGGCTCTTTGTGAGGCTCAATAGACCTTTCCTCTTGCCTGAGTAGTCGGGAGATCTCTTCTGGAATTTCTTCGTCCTCTTCTTCTTCAGCTTCAAAAACCGGGAATTCAAAGTTGGGAGAAGGCATTGGATCGTATGTTTCAATGGGGTTTAAAACAAGCAATCTGCATTACGTGATGATTTATTTTTTAGAAGAAACAGAGAGAATGCAAGAGTGTGTGCAGTGTATTTTCTGAAAATGCTTGTTTTTATTTTTGGTTGTTTTTAGGATTACCATTTTCTGAAAAAGCGAAAAGAAAAAACAGCAATAAATACGGGAATTCAGAATGACATTATTTATTCATGATTTGTCGATTCTTGAAACACAACCCTATAAAAAAAAATTTGTCGCTTTGGGCGAAGTGAAGAGGGACATTTACAGAAAAGTGAGCCCTGTAAAACATCCATTTCACCTGGGCAAGGTGAAAGGTCAAAACAAAGATGGTAATTACTTCGAATTATGGACGACTTTCGGGATATCGACTGCAACCCACTGGCGACGAATTCCTCTGTGAATCATAAAGTCAGGTACCTCCCTTCTTGGTTTGTCTTTGAAAATGACGCTGATTTTTGGCGGAATAGGATCATTGGAGTCTTCTTCCCATGCAGAGTAATCATTGATGAACTCTTTTGTTGTATCTTCCATAGTGTTTTCACTCTTAAGAGGATCTCTCCATCCAGTTGGCTAGATGTCCTTGTATCTGATACGAAAACTTTCAGAAGCGGTGTATTTGACTAGAAAGTCGTACTTGCCGCTTGGCTGTCCCAAGGTATCCCAGGTTTCTGTGGGAATGGATGAGTCATCTTCCTCGATGACGTTGACCTCAGGAAATGCATAGTTAATGAATTCTTGTCCTGCAATCTTTGCAAATTCATCACTATGGTGTCGGACATTTTGGGAATGTCCTAAGTAATGATTCCATAACTCTGTGGGAACATGGGTATTCTTTTCAATATTACTCAGCTAATAGGTATTGTTCGACTGACTCTTTTGCCCCAAGTCTTCCGTGTACGGCTTCCAGATAGGCAAGGGATCATAATAATTGTAGTCAAGGTTGTCTTTCATTAGATTATCTTCCTCTAATAAGTTGGGTGGAGCGCGACATCCTTCAGGATCACAATCTCCATAGGTCATCCTGGCGTCTGATCTTGGTATATATTTTGGGCTCTGTTTTGGAAAACAGAATGGCATGTGCGTCTCTCCCTAAGATACATAACCGTCATTGTTGAGATAAGACTTCCACTCTTCATCCTTATCGGAGGAGTCGTTCCCATCGATGGTGTGGACTTCTTGAGATACTGGGTGAAGGAATCCTCCGCTGTGAAAGAAATCCTGAATGGGATGAAAACCTTCATCCTTCTTTGTAGTCTGGGTACAGGTTGAAGAGAAACCAAGATTTTTTCTTGTCTTGTTATCCGTAGGAGTTAGAATCTGTCCCCATCCTTTTATGTCATTACTCCTGATCACTTTGAAAGCAACTTTGTATGATGAAATCATTGTCTCTCATCGGAGAAAGATGAAGCCATCGTTTCTCATTGCTCACCGAGAGTGCTTGGAACTAAGTTCCAACAATCTCTTCTGGTTCTACACAAGAGAAAGATGATAAGTTGCTCACGATTAAGGCTTGCTCTCCACACACTGTGACTAATTTGTCATTCTTGACGAACTTCAGCTTCTGGTGAAGTGTTGAAGTGACTGCCCCAGCTTCGTGTTTCCAAGGTCTTCCTAATAAACAGTTGTAAGTTGCTCGGATGTCCATGACCTGGAAAGTGACTTGGAAAGTGTGAGGACCGATGGTTATGGGAAGATCAACTTCGTCGATAACTATTTTTCTAGATCCATCAAAGGCTTTGACGATGATCTCATTGTCTCTCATCAGAGCTCCTTGAAACGATAGTCGTACCAAAGTTGATTTTGGCATAACATTCAAAGATGAACCTGTGTCTACCAGTACGCTGGCAAAAGCATCGTCTTGGTAATTGACTGTGAGCTTCTGAACTAAGCAAGAGAGATAATACAGAGATTCGAGATGGAGTTTGCAACAATTGATACACAATGTTGTACTCGCTTTTCTGGATGAGCTTCAGCATCTCATCGTTGTTCTTTACAAGTTTTGGATTATTGGATTGACCGACTTGTTGGTTGGGAACTTCCATTTGAGGCTCCTTTTCTTTGGGAGGTTCTCCAACTCCTCTGTTGAAGATCCGACCACTCCGGGTAACTCGACTGATGTCGGCAATGTTCACAACAGAGGGTAATGGAGTTTCTTTTCCATTTTCGATGGTCGTTGCACCATACTTGTAAGGGATAGCCTTTTCTGACTTATACGGTATTGGTCCTGGCAGGTAGATAACCCCAGGAGTTTTTTTATTTTTCTGACCATCATAGGCAACCTCAATCAGTTCCTGGTTGAGAACTCTTCTACTATCAAGAGGGATCTTCGATTCATTTAGTATAGGGATTATGGCACAAACGTCCTTGGTTATTCCATGATCAGAGATTACGACAGCGTTTTTGTTCTAACCAGGGAGGTAATCATGTATCATGTTGATCGACTCAGAATTCGAACATGGTTGAATCTCTTTTTGGTCTAACTGATTATGGAGGGCTGCTCGTACAAGATATCATCCTTGGTTATTTTTTGAGCGTACTCTACAATGCTCATAATTGTGAGGTGGTACCCGACCATATCCGCTTTGTATGCAGTGCATTTTTACTAGATTTGTTTCTATTGAGTAGATATCACGACTTTGATGTCAACCAGGATTCCCATCAGTCATGCTAATCTATTGTGTGTCTTCATCTAAGCAAATCGGAAGCCACCAGTGGTCAAACAAATTTTAAAGAGTCCTTTGCATAAGCACACACCCTTGGTCGTCTTTGCAGCATTCTTTACAGTCTTGATAATCATGTGAAGCCAGAAAACCAAGTCTGACCTACTTAGAATGCAATTCCACTAGACTGATATTCATTAAGCGTATGTCAAAGATTTGAACCATATTGACTTGATGGTCACTTCTTTCATGGTAGTCTTGGATCCATCTGAAATCCATTTGACATTGAAGGGCCTCTTGCACAAAGGAGCATCCCTGATTGTCGGTTGAGTAAATTGGACAAGCGTTGTAATCGTGTCGTGGTAGATTGTAATACTGACTTTGTCTTGAATGCAACGCCACCAGGTCGACGTTCATCGTGCGGATGTTGTGGTTCTTGTTGAGTCCCTGTATTTGAGTTTGGCATTAATTTTGGTAAAACTAACTTAGCAGAAAGATGTTGGACAAGATGTCCTAACATGTTAAACTAACTGCAGGTTGAGATGTGTGACAAGATGTCCTATCAGGTGGATTCGACATCTTTGTCTGTTACTATTTTGAACTAACTATTTTTGGTAACAGGTGTGATTGGAATATGACTAGGATTCCAGGTGGCATCTGAGATTGTCGAATCAAAGATTCTGATTCTAAATGGATTTGCGGTTTCCTTGTGAAGGAGACATTTTTGGTAACTTGGGATTGAAGAAAGAATTAGGTAGCTAATTCTGAGGAAGATTTCTGCTGCGTTTTAGAAGCCCAAGTCCAGCTGTGGTTTGCAATATAAATAGGTTAGGATTAACCTAGTTTGTGACTGACAATCGCAGCTATTTTAGAAGTACTAGGGTTTGTACTTGTGAGCCTCTTGTGTGTTGTGTGAATACTTGAGAAGGATTGTCTTATTGAGTTGTAATATTTTTAGTCACTGTTGTGATTGAAAGGGAATTGAGAAGGGTCTCATACCTAGGAGAGTCTTTGGTAGAAATCTAGGAAGGGTAGTTTCTAGGTGATAAGCTGTAAACGTTGGAGTTTAGCTTAGAACCAATTCTACATAGTGATTTCATTCCTGGCTTGGTAGTCCCCAGACGTAGGTGTTATTGTTCACCGAACTGGGTTAACGATTCTGGTGTTGTTTACTTTCTGCTGTTTACTTTTATTCTTCCTTAGATCCTTGTGAGAAGCAGAGATCTAGTGTCACAACATCCTGTCTGACATCTTCGTGATCTGCTTAACCAGAATTTCAATTAGATCAGAGCAGGCATCCTGCTCTGTATCTGGGTGAGATTCAGGGACGATACTTTCTAGTACGATGGATAAAGAAGGAGGAATTCTAAATAGACCACCAATACTTGATGGTTCCAATTATGATTATTGGACAGTTCGCGTGGTAGCGTTTATTAAGTCTATGGATGGAAAGGCTTAGAAGTACGTGATCAAGGGGTGGGATCCACCAAAGATCAAGGACAAAGACGGGGAGCTCACTGAGGAGCTGAAACCTGAAGAAGATTGGGATGATGAAGATGATAAGCTTGCTCAAGGGAATTCTAAAGCCTTGAATGCCTTGTTCAATGGGGTGGACAAGAACATCTTCAGACTCATCAAAAATTGTACTGCTGCGAAGAATGCTTGGGAAATCCTGAAGACTGGTCATGAAGGTACCTCTCGTGTAAAAACCTCAAAACTTCAACTGATTACCACTAAGTTTGAGAACCTGAGAATGAGAGAAGATGAAAGTATACATGACTTTCATATGAATATTGTTGATTTTGCAAACACATCTAGTGATCTTGGTGAGAAAATTCCTGAAGCCAAGTTGGTTCGGAAAATTCTAAGGTCTCTTCCCAAGAGGTTTGACATGAAAGTGACAGCTATTGAAGAAGCTCATGACATAAACACCATGAAGGTAGATGAGCTTATGGGGTCACTTCAAACCTTTGAGATGGCTATTAGTCAAAAGGATGAAAAGAAGAAAAGTCTTGCTTTTGTGACCAACAAAGAAGAGGATGACACTAAAGAGGACCTGACCAAAATTGTGGGAGTTATGGAAAAACAATTTCATCAATTGGCAAAGCAATTGGATGAGAAGTCAAATGATAATGTCAAGGCTCAGAGTTCTGACATCCACAGATCAAGGAGTTTTGGGAGAAGACCTAGATATGATAAACGACCCAACCGAGGTAAAGGAATTCAGTGCTTTGAATATGGAGGTTTTGGACATACAAGAGGTGAGTGTCCCACCTACCACAAGAAGGAGAATAAGGGTCTATCTACATCATGGTCTGAGGATGACTCCTCAAGCGATGGAGAGACTACTAAGAAAGTGTCTGCAATGACAGGAATGTTTGATTCAGAGATTGAAAATTTATCCTATGATGATCTAGTAAAATCCTTCAAAAGGGTATGTCAACTAGGAGAAGGACAACACAAGATCATTATGCTTCTTGAAGCTGAAAGAGAAAAACACCTTGACGCCATCTCTGATCTTGAGGAGGAAATGGTTATGCTAAATTCCAAATTGGAAAATGTGACCAAAAATGTTAGGACGCTCAACAGCAGTTCTGAGATCCTTGACGAAATTCTCCAAGTTGGGAGAAATGCTGGAGATGTTAGAGGACTTGGATACAATGATCAAGAGTGCAGTCACAACTCGTTAAAAAAAAGATAATGTCAAATAGAATGTCTTAACATCATTATAGACATCAGATAAGACAAGATTGGAAATGTCATCACTGTGGCAAGTATGGTCATATTAAACGATATTGCTATAAGTTACATGGATATCCCAAGGGAAGGAGCACTGGAAAGAAAAGGAGTTTCAAGACTGAGTCTATGGCTCTGGTAGCTCATTCCTATCAAGAGAAGTATCCTGAAGAAAGATGGTACTTTGATAGTGGATGTTCAAGGCACATGACTGGTGTCATGGAATATCTAATGGATTTAAAGGCCCATTCTTCTAACTTTGTCACCTTTGGAGATGGATCCAAGGGAAAGATTATAGGGGTTGGAAGATTGGATTATGCTAGGAATCCTAGACTAGATGATGTTTTGCTTGTAAAGGGATTGACTGCAAATTTGATCAACATCAGTCAACTTTGTGATCAAGGCCTAAAGGTGAATTTTACCAGATCTGAATGTCTAGTCCTGGATAAAAAGGGCAGAACTATCATGAAAGGATTCAGATCAAGAAATAACTGTTACATGTGGACTGCCTCACAGACAGAGAGACTTCAAAAACCTTTTCAAGATACGAAAATTAGAAGATTAACCCAACTAGCTCATATGAGGATGCAACGTCAGACTATAGCAAGAATGGATAATCTTCTTCAGAAGGCCTCCAGGCTTAGGGAAATGACTGAAAATAGATGTTCTTATGCCATCACAACTGACACATCCCCTAAGATAAGAGATATGAGCGACTATTCTCAAAAACTTGACTCTAAAAATGTTTTGATATGGGACAATGTCATACCAGATGTCACGACATTCAACGGCAGCATCTTGAATCACTCAGGGGATACGAAAAGAAAAAGAAAAATCCTAAAGGACAAATTAGGGTTTTACTCAATGAATGGGAACGGTATACAAGGGTTTGTCTGTTTTGAAAAACAAATTACTCAAAAACCGTCTAAATCATACCTATCGTCACTTTGCTCGAATTCCTTCAAACTCGTTCATCCTTCCGATCGAAGAACAAGCATATTGTGTGAAGATGTCTCAGCAACAATCACCAACACCAGCTATCGAGAAAGACTCAGAAGTGACATTAGAGTCTAAAGAGCGACACGCTGAAGAGGTAATTGACGATGTTCCGCTTACCATCATGCCTTGCAAAACTGACAAGCTCCCAATCAAAAGATCCACAAATATTCCTCCAGGTAATCCTTCTAATACCTCTGATTCTTTTGTGAGTCCTAGGAAAGGCCTAGAAAAATTCAATGCAGATGAAAGGATTGGGAACATAATAGATAACCTCATAAGAAAGGGAGACATAGTAAATATTGTTGGAATCACCAGACCTCTTGCACAAATTTTGCCACCCAATTCATCTCAGGAATTGGATGGTACCAAGAAAAATGCTGACAAAGAGGGAAATGATGTTGAAATGTCAGAAGGGAATCTGCATACCCTTGCTGACTCTGTGATTAAAAATGTTGGGACGGATGATGGAACATCCTTGTCTGCTCAAGGGATTTCAGAACAGGCTAACCTAATCATTGATTTAGATGACACGCCCTCTGACAATGAGGTCATTGCTACAAGCCTCAAGCCAAGTGTGTCGGAAAAATTAAAAAGAAGAAAAGATAAAGCTGTAGCCATCTTCAACAAGCAAAATAAGAGGCCCGCAGTTGGTCCCCATAGGCCCTGGAGAAAGGTTGCTACTGAAAGCAAGAAGAGGAAGGCAGAGTCTGAAAATGAATCAGATCATGATGAACATGGTGCAATAAAGAAACCAGTTTCCAAAAGGACGGCAGTCACACTTCCTAAAGCTCCCAGGGATAACATATCTTTTCATGATGTTGTGAGTGTCAATAGATGGACACATATTTATCATAGAAGAATTTATTTAGAAAGAGAACTGGGACAGAATGTCCTCAATTGAGAAGAAGTGATGAATTTGATAAAAGAAGCTGGGTTGTTACGAACTGTCTCTCGTCTCGACTCATGCTATGAACAGCTGGTGAAAGAGTTTGTTGTCAATATTCCTGAAGGATGCAGTGATAGAAGAAGTGAGGACTACTTCAAGGTGTATGTCAGGGGAATGTTGTGACATTTTCTCCTGGTGTAATTAACAAGTACCTTGACAGATCTGAATGCTCTCAGGCTGAACTTGAAGAGACAGATAACCAAATCTATAGGGAGATTACTGGGAACACCGTGAAGAACTGGCCAAGCAAACAGAAACTCTCTGTTGGGAAGCTCAGCATTAAATATGCCATTCTTCATAGAATTGGTATTGTTAATTGGGTTCCTATAAATCACACTTCAACTATTTCAATATGGCTTGGAAGGTTTATTTATGTTATTGGAAAAAGGAAACCCTTTGATTTTGGTGAATATATCTTCAATCAGATTCTGAAATAAGCCACCTCGTCTGCTGTAAAATTGCCAATCTGCTTCTCATCTCTTATTTGTGGAATACTGCTTCAACAATACCCCAGCATCATCCAATCTGGTGATATTGTTATGAAAAGAAAGCCATCTCTGACTCTGCACCATAAGCTGGTAACTGGAAAGCATGTTCAAGATAATGCCTCAACATCTAATCCAACATCTACTGACCAATTCTCAGAGGAGGATGTCATTGATCAGCTCAAAGCAACCTGCAAAGAACTCAATGAGACGATTAAGACAAGCACTGCCAGAAAGGAAAAGCTTGAACAATTGATACAAGTTCTTGCTACTAAGAAAACCAAGGACACTGATAAAGAAAACTATGATATAGACGAGGGTGATGTTGAAGATGGCACTGGTGAAAGTGGAAGAGGAGAGGAAGATGATGAGGAGACTGAAGATGACCTCTGAGTGTTATCCTCTTTTCAATCTTTACTTTCTGTTTTATTTTGGCTATGTAAGGGTTAAGTGCCCAGGATATTTTTTTTGGGTGTGTAACTTAAATTTATTCTGAACTCTTTATTGGTTTTTGGATTAGTCTTTCTACCTTTGTCATATTATGGCTAAAAAGGGGGAGAATTACTAACATCACTAACCGCAGCTGACTGCTGATGATCTACTAACTACTGAGGGGGAGTAGATCTGAACTAATTGAGGGGGAGACATCTTTTGATTCTGCTGCTGCTCTGATAGTGGTCTCCCTGACATGTTTCTGCAGGTTAATGGAAGTTAGTTTTAGCCAAAATCTGCCAAAGGGGAAGATTGTTGAGTCCCTGTTTTTGAGGTTCGCATTAATTTTGGTAAAACTAACTTAGCAGAAAGATGTTGGACAAGATGTCCTAACATGTTAAACTAACTGCAGGTTGAGATGTGTGACAAGATGTCCTATCCGGAGGATTCGACATCTTTGTCTGTTACTGTTTTGAACTAACTGTTTTTGGTAATGATCAGTGCATTTTGATGCACGTTCCTCTATGTTTATAGTTATGCATTTCCATACTTTACTTTGGTTATTTTTATGTTTTAATATGTTTTTATAAATTAGTTTATTTTTGCACTTATTTGATTTTCGCACTTTATTTTCATATTAGCAGTCTGCACTAAAATGATCATAACTAGAGCTACGGGAATCAGCTTGAGACGTTCTACGAGTAGATGGAAAGCTAAGAAAAATATCTACAACTTTTATGTTGGACGAAGAAGCTGAATCGAATTGTAGCAGACCTTAAAAAGTCGTTAAAGTTGCAGCATTAGATATAATTTGTTTTGGGTCATTTGTTTTGGGTCGGGTTTATGTATTTTACTCAGTTGGGTTGTAAACTGAATTTTATTCTTCCTATTACCTTGCAGCCGCGACTGTTCATGATTTACACACTATTCACGAAAAAATAATTGGAGTTTGTACGATCAATGGAGAACTAATTCCGAAGGCAAAATTTTGCTGTTAGGGATTCCATACTTTGAGGTTTTTTAATCTTTAATCCAATTTCTTTTCCCTTCTCAATATTAATCTATATGCCTTGTTTGCTTAATTCGAGTTATATAGAATACTATTGATTTATATCGATTGATTGATATTCCTTGAGTTTTAGCGTAGTTTACCGTTGCTTAATCGTTAGACCACGTATGTTAGAATCACGTTTGCTTAATTCGTGATTGTGCTTATCCGTATGCTTTATTCGGAAAATAGGAATACAATCTTATAATGTCAATTTTGCTTGTTAATTGGTGTTGTAATCGGTAGGGGAATAGAATCCGTTTGGGGGATTGAAGTTTATTGAATCAATGATAAGTCGATGCCCGAATCAGTAGAATTGTCGTTTCAGCTTATTTCATAATCACTTTTTATAATCACTTATTTTCTAAATCGAAAACCAAACCCCCCACCCTCCAATCTTACAATTGTTAGTTAATAAGATCAAGAATCCTTGTGAGATGATTCGAGTCATTATCGCTATACTACGTTTTCAAATTTTACTCGTTATGATCCGCGCGCGACAGCGGATCAAATTGGCGCCGTTGCCGGGGATTCTTGTAGATTTTAACCAATTTTAGGATTTTAGTTTAGAGTTTTGTTTGAGTTTTTTGTTTTTCTGTTTTTTGTTTTTGCTTGTTGATTTTCAGGGTTGCTGTGCAGTGATAAGCGAACCAGCCTAACAAGTGAGTTTGGAAGCTATTGTTTTGATTTGCTCTGAATTTTTTCCAGAAAATCGTAAAAAAATCGCTGAACAATACTCATTTAGAATAAAATTCTAAAAGATTTCGACCCTGAAAATCGCAAATTCCTTATTTTTCTATTTTATTTGATTTATTTTCTATTTTCATATTTTCAAAAACATCCAAAAAATTTTGTACAGATTTATTCTGATTTGATTTGATTTTTAGTCATATTTTTATAATTTTTAGATTTTATTTTAATCGCTTTTCTATTTTTCCACTCTATTTTTCAATAGGGATATTGTCGGTATTTTTCTAATTGTTGCTGCATTGCTGAATTAGTTCTTTGTTTTCTTTTCGTTTGTTGATTTTTTTTTATTATTAAATTTAATATGACTAACCAAAGAATTCTTAGAGAACTTGCTGCTCATGATATGAATTATAATGATTTATATATTGAATATCTTGTTGTTACTGTACCTTTCGAATGAAATCCTGCTTTAACACACTCGTTGTCAAGGTTTAATGGTCTTGCAGGTGAGGATCCGAATAAGAATATGAAGGAATTCCAAATTGTGTGCTCTACACCTTTCGAACCTTCACTAGAGGACCTTGTCAAGCAATTGGCTGTAAATGAGCTCCAGTTTCAGCAACGAACAAATTCTAGTATTCAGACCTTACAGACACAAATTGAACAACTTGCCACTTCAATGAATGCCATACAACAAGCTCAGAGATCAAACCAACTACTTGCTCAAACAGTGGTGAATCCTAAAGCTCCTAATGTGAGTGCAATATCCTTCCGATCCAAAAAAGTTACAGATTTTGCCCCAGAAAAAAATGAGAAAGTTGTTGAGGTCACACCTGAACCTGAAACTGAGCCTTTTGTTGTTGTTGAGGAAAAAGAAAAAGAGTATGTACCTAATATACCTTTCTCACATAGAGTACTGAAAAGTAAGAAGATTGATGAAGAATAGCATTCTGTTTTTCATATTGAGTTAATTTCTGAGTTGGTTGATGATACTTGTATTGATTTGTTTGCAGCTGATTTTCCATCATTGTCCGATTTTGATGATAGTTACTCATGTGATGACTATACTGACACTAACATTTGCCCTGTTTGTCCTGAGATTAATGCTACCTTGCAGGGTGATGTTTTTCATGCAGATGAAGTTATAAATGAAGTTGTTTATGTAGCTAAAGCTCTTGACATCACGGCTTCCCCAACCTTACCATCCATTGAACAATCACCCTCCTTAGAGCTGAAACCACTTCCTAATAATTTATTTGAATTTGTGCAGGAAGAGAAATCATTGCAGGAACATAAGAAGGGCATTGGATGGACCTTGGTTAGCATTCTTGAGTTTAGGCAACCCCAAAAGCGATTTAATTGGATGAACCACACTTCCACTTTTCTAGGATCATTGTTTGATCCCAGACAACAAAGAGAAAGCAAGAGCTCTAATAATAACTTCAAATTTCACCGCATAAAAGAGATCCCCACATTTATGGAAGAGGAAAGCGTAAAAGATATCTCTTTAGGAAAGGCTGCTTATGTGATCACCTATCCGCCTTGACTCCTCGGGTGTGTTCTCTCCTTTCTCTCACTCTTATTTTATATTTATGTTCTTTCATTGAGGACAATGTATGTTTTAAGTGTGGGGGAAGGAACCATTTGTTTTCGTTTTGTTTTCTTTGTTTTTATTTGTTTCTTTTTCTTTAAAAAAATATTAAAATTGCATGTTTTTTCGTTGGCTATTTTGTTACAACTGTGAGTTTTCTCTATGTTCTTTGACGAAAGACTTGTGGTGTGATGTGATTGATTGTTTTTGTACATTCTTAGTATGTATGTATGACTAAACTCTAAATTGTACATCACTAGTGGTAGATCACTAACCTTGTGAGATTTTGAGCCTAATAATGGATAACATAAAAAATCCATCTCTTTCTTTCTTGTGTGATTTCACTCATGTTTGTTAGTCTCTAGAACTTGAATTGACTCTTGTTGAAGCTTTTTATTTACTTGTGCACACGGAAATGATAAAGGCATGTTGTTTTGTTTTATATTTAGCTAGTTAGCCAAAAAGCCAACCTTGATAATATTACCCTTGTTTTCAAGCCCCTTTGAGCCTATTATCCTTTATTGTTTAAAACTCATTACAAGCCGAAAAGTGAAAAACAATTAAATAACCATATTCATAGGGTTAAGAGAGTCTTGTATGGAGTTGTGTGGGGTTGAGCACTACTCTTGAATTATTGTTGTAATGTTGTTATGATGTTGGCAGAAAAAAAAGAAAAAAAATAAAGAAGGATGTCAATACATAATCCTTCCAAAAAAAAAGAGAAGAATAAAAGGAAAAAGAGAAGAGAAATAAGTTGTGAGGTTGTTGTTTGAAAGCAATTGATGTATCATATAGTTCAACTCCCACAATTCTTTCAATTCTCTTTTAACTCTTTGATTTTAGCCTAGTACCCCTTAGGATTTATCCTACCCTTACCTTGGCCACGTTACAACCTTAATAAAAGTCCTTTTGATCTTTGTGTACATGTAAGTCAATTGTGAATGTTAGATTTCTTTCAAGCTTATGGTAGTACTAACTCTCATGTTGTGCTTTGAGTGTAAACATGTAACCTAAACACTTGAGAGTTGAGTGGAAACAGTTTATCTTGTGAGGATCTTGATGCTTGTGATGTACTTTTTGGTAATCTTTTTTTCATATATTCTTTGAATGTCACAAAAGAGTTAATCACTAATGTCATATTCTTGAAGCTTAGAATTAGAAGTTTGCTTGCACTTCGTATCCAGAGAACCTTTGAGATTGCATGCTCTGTTTGATTTTTGCTTTGAAGTTTCTGTTTTTAAATTCTTGATTTTGCTCGGAGTGCAAAAGTTCAAGTGTGGGGGAATTTGATCAGTTCATTTTGATGCTCATTCCTCTATGTTTAGACTTAGGCATTTCTATGGTTTGGTTTGTTTATTTTTCTATTTTATGATGTTTTCAGCCTTATTTTATTTTTGTTGTTATTTTCAGCATTAGCAGCTTTCAATAAAAAATTCATAACTGGAGCTACAGGAATCGGATTGAGGCGTTCTACCATTTGTCGGAAAGCTAAGAAAAAGATCTACAACTTTTATGTTGGACGAAGAAGCTGATTCAGAATAGAGATTCCTCAGAAAATTCGTTGAAGTTTCAGTCATAAGAAACAATTAGTTTTGGACCATTTTTTGGGCCGGTTTTTTTCTTGTTTTTGACCCAGTTGGGTTATGACCCGATTTGATTCTTTCATGTAAAATTAGGAAGCGTGTTACTGTAGAGAACACATTCTATTCACGAAAAAATAATCTTTTGGCTTTTGACGAATTTCATGGAGAACTAATCACTAAGATTCATCTACTGTAATCGGTTTCCACCGCAATCTTGAGGTTCTATAATTTTCAATCAAATGCTTTTCCCTTTCAATATTATGCTATATATCTTGTTTGCTTTATTCAATTATATAGAACAATATTGATTAATTTCGATTTCATCTCATATTCCTAAACTTTATCGCGTTCACTTAATCCGCGCAAGTTTCGTGTTTGCTTAATTCACCAAAGATTTAATCTGTTTGCTTAATTCGGGATTTAGGAATATAAGTCTTATAGGGTCAATTGCGCTTGTCAATTGATACTATTATCGAAAAGGGATTAGAATCCGCTTGGGTATGGAAATTATGTGGATCAATGATAAGTTGGGAAATCGAAACAGCAGATAAATCGTTTAGCTTATTTTTATAATCACTTTTTATAATCACTTATTTTCTCATTATTTTTCTAAATCAAAACCAAAACCCCCCACTAAACCTTTTCTTTAGTTGGTTGAATCATACAAGAATCCTTGTGAGAACGATACTAAAGTTGTCGTTACCGTTACTACTGTTTTAAAAAAAATACTCGTTTTTGATCCGTGCGTGACAGCGGATCAGTAACACGTGTGATTAGAATATGACTAGGATTCTAGGTGGCATCTGAGATTGTGGAATCAGAGATTCGGATTCTAAATGGATTTGTGGTTTCCTTGTGAAGGAGACATTTTTTGGTAACTTGGGATTGAAGAAAGAATTAGGTCGCTAATTCTGAGGAAGATTTCTGCTGCGTTTTAGAAGCCTAAGTCCAGCTGTGGTTTGCAATATAAATAGGTTAGGATTAACCTAGTTTGTGACTGACAATCGCAGCTATTTAAGAAGTACTAGGGTTTGTACTTGTGAGCCTCTCGTGTGTTGTGTGAATACTTGAGAAGGACTGTCTTATTGAGTTGTAATATTTTCAGTCACTGTTGTGATTGAAAGGGGATTCAGAAGGGTCTCATACCTAGGAGAGTCTTCGGTAGAAATCTAGGAAGGGTAGTTTCTAGGTGATAAGTTGTAAACGTTGGAGTTTAGCTTAGAACCAATTCTACATAGTGATTTCATTCCTGGCTTGGTAGCCACCAGACGTAGGTGTTATTGTTCACCGAACTGGGTTAACAATTCTGGTGTCGTTTACTTTCTGTTGTTTACTTTTATTCTTCCTTAGATCCTTGTGAGAAACAGAGATCACGTGTCACGACATCCTGTCTGACATCTTCGTGATCTGCTTAACCAGAATTTCAGTTCTGAGCAATATTGGGATGTGCATGAGCCATGTTTACTTCACGAATCCTGTGATCCTAAATCCAGCCCAGATCCATTTGTTCTTGAAGAGCTTCTTGTACTATGGCACACCCTTGATTGTCCTTGGAGCAGATATCACACTGATGATAGTTGTGAGATGGAACATGGTCGTACCTACTCTGTTTGCAATCCATTTTTACCAGGTTAGTTCCCAGTAAGCGTACATTGTGAATTTGATAACTGTTGACGGGCTCTCCTTCTATCAAATTCATTGCAGTCTTATCATGTTGCGGTAATGGGTTCGTCTAAACATTTGGATTTGTATCCTTGAAAGATAAAACCCCACTCCTGACAAGCTTTTGTACATCAGACTTGAAGCTGAGACAATTCTCAATGTTGTGTCCCGATCCTCCTTGATGGTAAGGGCATGTTTGATCTGCTTTAAACTAAAAAGGTGGATTTTCTGGTACTGTAAGAGGAGTCCTGGTTTGAACGTGCCCCTTGGCCAGTAGAAGTGGAAATAACTCTGCATACAACATCGGTATACGGTCAAACCCTGATGGTCGTGTAGTACAATTGTTGTTGTTGTACTTGGAAGAGCCTGCTAAAAAGGTTGTTGCGGCCTTTGCTGATACGGTTGTTGACTTAGTTGGCTCTGAGCAACCTGAGGTTGATAAGTCGGAGCCGGCGCTGGGTTGATAGCTGTAGTTACTGCTGCTACTGGTTGATACCTTTGCCTTTGCTTTCCTAGAAAGATATTACTGATATCTTGCTCTTTCTTCTTTTGGAAAGCAATACCATATCTTTTGGTACTGTTGGATAGCTCTGCATCTTTAACCAATCGTCTTTCTCAGACTTCTTCTTCAAGGCGTACTCCCATGTTTACCATTTCAGTGAAGTCACTGGGCGCAAATCTGGGCGGCGATTTCAAGAATATCTTGGTCATTTCCTTTTCCTTAAGAGGGAGGACAGATCTGGGCAGCGATTTCACACCATCTCTGAGCATATTCTTTGAAGGTTTCTTTATCCTTTTGTGACATTGCCCTGAGTTGATCCCTATCTAGTTCCATGTCCAAATTGTATTTATACTGCTGAACGAAGGCTGCCCCGAGATCTCTGAAAGTACTGATCTTGGTGCGGTTTAAACCCATGTACCATTTGAGTGCGGCACCGGTTAAACTGTCTTGGAAGTAATGGATTAGTAGCTGTTGATTTTCTGTCTGGGTAGACATTTTTTGAGCATACATCACCAGATGACTTTGAGGGTAAGAGTTGCCTTTGTATTTTTCAGTGTTGGACACCTTGAATTTGTGCGGTATCTTTACATTAGGGACTAAACAGAGATCGGCGGCGTCCTTTCCGAATAAGTCTTGTCCGCGACTGGCATGCAGTTCCTTCTGCATTTCCAAGAATTTCTCCTGGAACTCATTTATCCTTTCGTATACGTCTTTGTTTCCTCCAGAAATTATTTGCGGAATCTGTCCTTCTGGGACAGTGTGTACCACTGGTTGCGGCATAGACATTACAGCGGTGACTCTTGGCGCTTCAGTGCCCTGAAGTTTGTAACCTTTAGGAGTTGTTGTCGTAACCCTTACATCTTCATTTTCCTGAAGTTTGTAACCTTCAGGTCCAGCGGTTCCTGCTACGGCTTCTGGATCTTCAGTGACCAGTGGGATATATCCTTTAGGTATAAAGTTGAAAGGCATGCCCCAGGGGCGCCTTTTAGGCATGTTGTACCGAGGATGACTATCATGTGTCTCAAATATGGGCGTAGATGTAATCTCTGAGATCACAGTCCTTTGATGTTGTCGCTCCTGAGTTGCGGCCAAGGATTGCATGTTGTTGTGAAGTTTTTCTAAACTTTCTTTTAGAGCGTTGATTTCTTCTCTCAGCTCTTTGTTCTCTTTCTCGAGATCGTCCATTTTCTTTTTTCGATTGGCCAGAGTGTTGTATGAATGAGACATTTTGACTCTAGAGTGTGACACATATATGAGACTCAAAGATAAAAAAATGTGTTATGTGATAATGATGAATGATATGCAATGCCATATTTTTTAGTTTTTATTTACAAAAGAAACTTCAACAATTAGATTGCAAATATCACATAGTGGGGGGGAAGACCCCTTTTATTGAATTCGAAATATTGCAGTATTTTACAAGGAAAAGTACAGTATTTTACAACATCTAAGATCATTGATCTTGAATCTTCTCTGAAGAGAGCTCAGATGTTGGTTCCTGTATTTTCATTTTCATTGATCGGCTTTCTTCAGCCGTTGTTGGGTCCACGATCCTTTGCCAAGTGAAAGGAGTGAGTAAATTTCTTCGGTCTTCCTGACTTTCTATGTCATGTTGCTCTAATGTCTCAATCAGACCATCCTTTTCCTTTAGTAGTTCCTGAATCTTGGAACATTCCAAATTAAGGATCTAGTACTTGTTTTTCCAAGAGTTTCTCTCACGTTGGACTTTGTTAAGAGTGACCTGAAGTTTTTCCGCATCAAACATGAAATAAAGGACAGATTCCTTTAATGGAAAAACTTCTTGACGAGGGTAAGGCATCCTCAGCTTGAGGGCTCTAGTTTGCACCCAGTGGAGATAAGGTTCCATGGAGGTACAGTTTGGTCTTCCCAAAGACTTTCTCCCTTTCTTGTGAATATGTTTCCAGGCATGCACTATTTCTTTCTTTAGTGCTGTTGGAAGCGGTATGCATATAATCCACTTCTCACAAACTTAAACTTACCGACCAGTTATACTCAACCTACAATACTCCTCAATATCATCCAGAATTGGTCACAACAGTGTCCATCTCTGACACACTGAGCTGAGAGAACAACCGTGTTACCCTCGTCGACACTCTCGCACCCGACTTGAGATACAGAGGCATTAAGCTTCGACACCCATAAAGATTGTTAGCTCTAAATCTATCTCTAGCATCCAGAAACTAACAGATAATCATCCCTAATTAAAGTTTGCGATGTTTATCTCTAACACAACCCAAACCCCGAGCACAAAGCAAAAATCAAGGATAATCACCGATAAAGATTTGTAAAGCGGATTTTATACAACGCCATGGGCGATAAATATACATAAGATCAAAGTAAATACATATGCAACAACCCAACAAAGAAGAAATACACAAAGAAGAAAAGAAATAAACCAAACATCTCGCGGTTTGTCAACGCCGATCGATGAGAAATCCACCCCGGATCATCCGTATGCAAGCTTCAATGTTGTTTTCTAAGCTAATCTACTAAAAAATAAATTTGATGGAGTTGGAAGCAAAAAACCCCAAAAACATAACCTAAAAAATGAATGAAATGACTTAAATATCATTTTAAAATCTGTCAAGTTCGCAAAGCGAACTCCAAAAATTGGCACTTAAGTGCCTCAGAACAGCTAAACCGCCACTATTTTTCTGCAGAAGTTCGCAATGCGAACTTTTATTCGCAAAGCGAATACTCGCTGGAAAGTTCGCAAAGCGAACTTTGGTCCCTTTTTCTACTGCCTCAATTCTGGGAGCATTCCCTGGGAAGTTCGCAAAGCGAACATTCGCTGGAAAGTTCGCAAAGCAAACTTGACAGCAAACCAGCCCTTATTTTGACCACAACTTCTGAACCGTAACTCGGATTGACGCACGGTCGGAAGCGATGGAAAGCTTATTCAATGCTCTTTATGAATATGACAATATATCCTTACTTAAATACCTATAAAAATGAGAGAAAATCAATTAAACTCAATGATATTTACATGATACGCAATATATACACTATAACGTAAAGTAAACATATTTACAAACAAAGCGGGGTTTATTCGAACGATATTGACAAAAAGTATCGATAAGTGCAACAAAACTTATATACAAAAATAGCTACAATTTGTACTTATCAAACTCTCCCCAACTTAAACTTGTTTGTCCTCAAACATGAATCAAGCGACACAAAAACACAAAAACGATAACCAAAGAATGCTGAATCAACAAGTTTTGAAAAACAGAAGCAAATGTATGGTTCAAATGAAAAACGGTACACACAAAGTAAATGCTTACCACTAAACTACGGCGACAACATAGGCACAAAACAAATGCAAAATACAAAAATCATGCCAAACATCCTAAAACAACACAAGTTCCAAAGTGAATCACACCTAGCATAAACAATCATCGGTAGATGGAAAACACAAAATGAGGTACTTTTCACTCACACAACAATCTTGCAAACAAAAGACTAAATTATGCAAACATCCAAAAATCATATTGAAAACATAAAAGCAAGAATCACAAGGGCTTTCAAGGTTGTAGCGTGGTCAGGTAAACAAACAAGGGGCAATTTCTAAAGGTAATTGAAACAAAAACTTGCCTAAACCTAAGGGAGTGATCAACTCACAAAGACTTAAACACAAAATTCCAATCAACTTCTTCCAAAATCCCAAGTGTTACACAAAACACAATACTTATTTAGCACAATTATTTGAACTCTTTTTGTTTCCTTTCTCAAGGATTTTCTTTTTGTTTCTTTCTTTTTCTTTTCTTTTCTTTTTATTTTTTTTCTCTTTTTTTTCAACCTCATAGAAACCAACCAATGAGTAAACAATCATTTTCTCCCCAAATTGAATTCAACCACATCATCATGTGAATACTCCCTACTTTCTAAGGCAAGGTAAAAATTCATACAACAACACAAAGTTAAGGGTTCAAGAAAAAACAATCAATCAAAATCCATACAAAAAGTGAATTCAATACTCATAGACAAGCATTAAGTTCAAACAACATGGATAATGATATAAAGGCACAAAGGGGCTTAACAAATGCTCACACACTCACAGGGTGAATTGACTATTTGGCTAGGTAGTTGTGCTCAAAATGAAACAAAATGTCTTGATCCTTTTCATGCTTTCATATAATCAACACAAACAAAAGATTAAGCATAATAAAATCCAGTTAGAACAAGAATGTTGGTACTCCGCGCATATATGAACAATGGAAAGCTACCTCACGAAAAGGGTGGGAACTAAAGTGATTCACATCAAGAAAAAGTATACAAAAGACTGAACGACATGGAAGTTTGTAAAAAGCATAAGTACCATGAATATGCTAAAGTCTAGAAAGCGATAAACACATACCTTGAACATGTACAAAACTTTAACAATATCATTACCATACATCCGCAAGTTGAAACGATCAAACTTGGAACATCACCTTAAATTTCCTCAAGCTACTCAAAACAAGCTTTTAGACAAACACAAAAACTATTAATATAAACAAACTAAAAGACCTGGTGAAATTGGATTAAACAAGTTGTGAAGTGAAGATTTGAGAATTTTACGAACAATCCGAGTACAACTTGTTTAATGAACGTTCACCACACTACCTAAGCTAGAATGAAAAAGTAGTAACGAAACAAAAAATGATAAAACATGCTTGTTTTATGTCGTAAGCTCGACGCCTTTACAGTGCTTAGCTAGTAACTTTCTCCCTTCGTGCCATGGCGATGCCTCACCGGGCAAACTAAAAGCAAGTGTCTTAACCAAACACTTGAACAAACGTTACGGGAACAAAATATACAAGTATCAATATAAACAAGTGAAAATAGACAATATATACGATATCTACAAAACTCAAAAACAAAGAAACTATCACAATGTGAGTCAATAAAAACACCAATCCCCGGCAACGGCGTCATTTTGTTGGAAGCGGTATACGGCAAGCAACAAAAAGATTTGGAAGTATTTTTCCGGGAATTTATCGTGTCCACAGAAATCAGTTCTATTGAACTGCCGTTCGACAATTTAAATGTTAAAGAGTTTGGTTTAAAATGGTTTCAAACATAGAAACAGAAAAGTAAATATCAACATAAAAAAATTCATTAATCAGAGATAAGAAACTTATCTGGTATGCATATAATCCACTCCTCACAAACTTAAACTTACCGGCCAGTTATACTCAACCTACAATACTCCTCAATATCATTCAGCATCGCTCACAACAGTGTCCATCTCTGACACACTGAGCTGAGAGAACAACCGTGTTACCCTCGTCGACACTCTCGCACCCGACTCGAGATACGGAGGCATTAAGCTTCGACACCCATAAAGATTGTTATCTCTAAATCTATCTCTAGCATCCATAAACTAACAGATAATCATCCTTAATCAAAGTTTGCAATGTCTATCTCTAACACAACCCAAACCCCGAGCATAAAGCAAAAATCAAGGACAATCACCGATAAAGATTTGTAAAGCGGATTTTATACAACGCCATGTGCAATAAATATACATAAGATCAAAGTAAATACATATACAACAACCCAACAATGAAGAAATACACAAAGAAGAAAAGAAATAAACCAAACATCTCGCGGTTTGTCAACGCTGATCGATGAGAAATCCATCCCGGATCATCCGTATGCAAGCTTCAATGTTGTTTTCTAAGCTAATCTACTAAAAAATGAATTTGATGGAGTTGGGAGCAAAAAACCCCAAAACCATCACCTAAAAAATGAATGAAATGACTTAAATATTATTTCAAAATCTGTCAAGTTTGCAAAGCGAACTCCAAAAATTGGCACTTAAGTGCCTCAGAACAGCTAAACCGCCTCTATTTTTCTGCAGAAGTTCGCAATGCGAACTTTTATTCGCAAAGCGAATACTCGCTGGAAAGTTTGAAAAGCAAAATTTGGTCCCTTTTTCTACTGCCTCAATTCTGGGAGCATTCGATGGGAAGTTCGCAAAGCAAACATTCGCTGGAAAGTTCGCAAAGCAAACTTGACAGCAAACTAGCCCTTATTTTGACCACAACTTTTGAACCGTAACTCGGATTGACGCACAGTCGGAAGCGGTGGAAAGCTTATTCAATGCTCTTTATGAATATGACAAGATATCCTTGCTTGAATACCTACAAAAATGAGATAAAATCAATTAAACTCAATGATATTTACATGATACGCAATATATACACTATAACATAAAGTAAACGTATTTACAAACAAAGCGGGGTTTATTCAAACGATATTGATAAAAAGTATCTATAAGTGCAACAAAACTTATATACAAAAATAGATACAATTTGCACTTATCAAGTGCCCTATCATTTTCCCCTTCCTTGAAGAAAAGACCTTCCAGACGAACATTATGTGGGATATTCTTCATCGGGTATCTGAGTTGACGGCGAGTTAAAATTGGATGATAGTTGATTCCTTCTTTAGTTCCAATGAGGGGTACATTGGGGAAATTTCCACATCTGTCAATAATCTCTATCCCTTCGTAAATCCGGTTGTACCAGTCTATGTCAGAATTAGTAAGAGACATAATCCTCTGTGACCAACGTAGAGTACTCTTGTGATCCCAAGAAGCAGCAGACTTGGGCAAATGGGAAATGAACCATTTGTAGAGTAATGGTACACAACATGTGATCATCCCTCCACTGTACAAGTTCCTTAAGTGTAGAGAATGATAAGCATCTGCGAGCAAGGTTGGTACGGGGTTTCCTATTAAGAATATCTTAACAGCATTGGTATCGACGAAGTTGTCAATGTTGGGAAAAAGGAATAACCCATATATGAGCAGAACAAAGACGTCTTCGAAAGCAGTTATGTTTCCTACACTTGCAAAGTATAGAGCTTTCTCCATCAGGAATTTAGCTGGTAAACCCTGGATACCTCCTTTAGTGGTTATGTGAGTCCTAACTTCTGACTCATCCAAAGAGATTTCTCTTGCAATGGTTTGATCTTTTGGAATTTCTTCCAGCCTAGAAAATGGAGCTTGATTAGTGATAGGTAAATCAATCAGGTGGGAGTACTCCTCCCCTGTTGGTGCAAGTTGGTAATTCGGGAAAGTGAAGCAGTGGTAAACCGGATCGTAGAACTGTACCAGCGTAGATAGGATCATTTCAATCACGTTGACCTTTAACAGAGACAATAGTCCTCCGTGCTTAGCTCTGAAAGCCTCGGGATTGGTAATCATCCTTCCCAATTTCCTTAAGTCTTCTAGTTTCGGAGCCTTGAAGGTGTACTTGTGTGTTTTTCTTCTACCGAAATCCATAATGCAACTTCAGATATTTGCAATTATTGTTTTAGTTCTTTTTGGAAAAAGATTTTTTTCTTGTTTGAAAATAGTTTTTTAATGAATGCAGCAAACAAAAACATTTGAAAACATGGGTTTAAGGGTTCAACGTCACGAGCATGGAGTCATGGCTCTACCCATCCCCTAAGGTTGTACTATTTGGTCAATTTTTGTACCTGTAGAACGGGTTCTAAAAGGTTCCCAAAGTCATTGACCCCTCCTAGGGATATCAACAGCAAGCTGATTCACTCGAGTGAGCTGTAATATCCTAAAATGAATCTCTTTTGAGTGTAGTAAAGTGTGTCAACTATTCCCGATAGTCACCGCACTACCAAATGGCCATATGGTTAAATGTCTACTAAATCCTCAGGGTCATGGATACCGCACTGATTCGGTACCTCGTCTGATCCGGTGGATTGCCAAGTTAGCTTGGTCGGGATTCACTCCCTATAAGCGTTTCCCGGATATGCCACCACTTATCTTAATGTTCTCTCAAACTTTCCACATACGTATTAATTGCATTCCCAGTTAACAGAAATTTAAACACGGGTATCAAGTAATATGACGAGAAAATAAATAAACAGAGAAATAAAGCAAAGCAAAGCCTAGACCTCTTAGGAACTCTAATTCTAAAGAAACTCCCCAGCAGAATCACCATTTTTCTGTAGCGTGCGGTTTTTGTCGGTGACGCGACCACCTTACAGCAATTGGTTGGAATTGGGTGCTACTTTCTGATTTCTTATTTATCCTATGAAGCTGGAAAGGAAAGGGAAGATATCTAAAACTAAACTTGCATGCAAATGTTATCTTTAACAAATGCTAAGAGATCGGGGAACGGGGTCCGGTTATACAAAGGGAAGTTGTCAACACCCAGTGTATATATGGTAATCCATAGACTTTGCATTACATATTTCTCTGTTATCTTCAAATGCTTTCTCGTGTTTATCTGTCATAGGTTGGGAAAGTTTCTCCTTTGGGAGTGTTGAGAGAGTGTTTTTGTTGCTTTTGGGTTTTCTGTTGTTTTTGGGAAGGTACTGGACCTAAAGTTTTTTTATTTGTGTGCTCGCTAAGATTTCGCAATCTTATGCCTACGTATTCCCGTAAAGATAACTGGGAAATCAGAGCAATCGTATGCTTAGTGTCTTGTTTAAAGCCCAAGATTGAAGCTAGAGGTTATTTGTGTCTTGTTCAAAGTCCAAGATTGAAGCTAAAAGGTTTGACTGAGAGAGAATCGGTCATCTCTAAAGGGAGATATCTCACCTATTCATCACAATTATTTGAGAAATTGATTATAAGGGAAATTACTTTAACTGGGATATGTGAATCCAGTAATGCCATAATTTCCTTTATAAGGGTGATGTCATGAAGGAGGAAACTTTAACTCAGTATTGAGCAATGCCATTTTTCTTTATGAATCTTTCGTTCTAAGAGAGGGACATTGGCTTGGATGTAAATAATCCAGAGGCTTGCCACTTATAGCAATTATATGAAAGAAGAGATTTACCAAGATAAAAGAGGGACTGCAACTTGGATTTTTGAATCAACAAGTGTGCCACTTATAGCAATTATCTGGAAATTGGGTTTTTTGATTGTATGTTTTATGATGTATAGAGGAAATGTCCTCTTGCAAAGTGGAATCTTGATTTCCTCTGAGGGGATGTTGATTTTTGTGTGCCTTGATCAAAGCCCAAGGTTGAAGCTGAAAGGTTGACTCTACTAGGGGAGTTTTATATCTGTCTTGTATAAAGCCCAAGATTGAGGCTGAAAAGAGATTGACTCCACTGGGGAGGTTTTGTCTGTCTTGTATAAAGCCCAAGATTGAGGCTGAAAAAAGATTGGCTCCACTAGGAGGTTTTGTCTGTCTTATATAAAACCTAAGAGGAGGCTGGTTAGGGAAATTCTTATATGAAGCCTAAGAGGAGGCTAGCTTCTGCTGAGGATTTTTGTGAGTTTTTAAAAAAAGAACCTATCAAAAGTAATTAAAATTGTTAATTTTGAGATTAATTAAGAAAATCATGAAAAATATGAAAAATGGCAAAATCAGAGGGAAATAAAAAATGGTCTGGGTGGGTGTTGAACCCACGCCCTCCAACCAAACACCCATGCGCTGCTACCACTGGGGTGGTGATACATCCATGTATCAAAATTACCCCATATGTACATAAGGGTGGCCTAAATTTCAGGTCAGGCCAAGGCAAAAAATCAAGTTTTGAGTGATTTGCAAGAAGGATCATATCTCTCTCATTTCTACATGAAATTGGATGAAATTTAGATGGATCCTACCTAGAATTTCATGAGGAATCCAATGGTGGTTTCAGAATTTTCTAAAGATCCCTACATTTTAAAACCCGATAGTGGTTTCAAAATTGGCCAAAATTTGCAAGTTATATGCTATCTCTTCATACAAGCAACAATAGCATGGTAAATTGGTTCAAACACAACACATATGATATGTATGACATGTTTATGATCAATGGACATCAAAGCAATGCATATTTTAAAGAGTTCAAGTTGTTATGTACTTACATCTTGAAGCTCCTTGTGCTATCTTACAAAATGAGTGTGCCAGAAGTAATCTAATGCCTTAGACACTCTTGATTGATCCCTTAAAAGCTTTTAGGATGATCAAAACCAGCTGGAATCCTCAAGAACAAGAACTGGCTCCTTCTTGCAAAAGTGACAAAAGTGACCAAAATGGTAACTCACTCAAATGGTGTTACAGTTGAGGGAAACTTGTTGGGACAGTTTGAGAATGATATTTGGAGAGTATTTGAGGTGTTGTTTGGTTTTGAAAGTGATTGGATCAAGACATGGCTTGAAAAATGCAGAAAAGTCAAAATTTGAGGTTTTGGAGGTTGACTTTCTGATTTTGGTATTGTACAATGAGAATGAAGGTTTGAACACCTCCAATAGATGGTTTATGATGTGTTTGGATAGTTATTTGAGTGGTTTTTGCTCTGGTTTCAAGAATCCCCAAATTGCTCCATGGTGACTTGAAAATGAAGTAAGAGAGGGAGAGTGAGAAAACAAGGCTTTGGTATTGTTTTGGTGTCTTGAAACATCGTAAATGACCTCTATTTATAGTAGAGAAAGTTTGTTTTTGAAGGAATAGTGAGTGGATGAGGGAGTATGCTATTATCCAATGGATTTTGTCATGTAGCATTTTCTTAAATGCCAAGGTACCAAGTCTCTTCTTATCTTGACTTCAACCAACTTTGCAGGTTTGAACACTTATGTTTCTTGACTCCTTTTGGCTGGTTTGTAACTGATTCATGCCACCTTTATGCATCATATAAATGCTTGATGCCAAATTTGAAAATCAAGGTTCATGTAAATGATGATTTTGCACATGCCAAGTTGATTTCTTGACTCTAGGGTTCAAAGTTGAAATCATCAAGTAACTCATCATGATTCTTTCTGATCTTGGAAGAGTATAAAGCTTGGAAGATGACAAAATTAGAAATGGAAATCGTGTGGCACAAGAAATGCACACAATCTGCCAAATACTGTCATGAAAATCAGTTTGAGTAGGCATGTTGTGAGGTTCATAACTCCTTGCTCAAGTTGAATTAATGGGAGTTCTTGTACTTTTTAGAAAGCCCCAATGGCATACTTCAACTTTGATGTCCAACATTGGTCTTGGTTCAGCTTGGATCATAATGAAAAATGGCCCTAAAGTGGCCATTTTCATGTTTTTGTGATTTTGATCAATCCATAACTCGAAATCCATGAGGATTTGGAATCTGATGTAGTTGAAAAATTTGAAGTATGTAATGAGAGCTTTCATTTGAGCTTTGGATGGAAGAAAAAGGCCTTGTGGTTTGGAAGTTATGACTTTGCAAAGTTGGTACCAAATCACTTTTCTTCCATAACTTAGAAAATTTTAAGTTTCTTAAGGTTGCCTCTTTTGCAAGTAACCCTACTTTTCTTGATTTTTCTTGATGGATGATGATCCAATCCATGAATTATCATTGTTTTTTACTTAGAGAAGCCTTGTTTGTCAAGAAATTCAAAAAGTCAAACTTGGTTTTTTGGCACAGTTGACTTTTGTCAGATGGATTCCAAACTGTGGGAACCTCTATGAAATCAAGTCCTTGACCTAATTCAAATCTAATGGATGAATTCCATAGGTGTTATAGAGTGTCTTGAATCATGTCCCAAGGTTTGGGAACATGTCTTGCTCAAGAGTCAAAGATACAATTGACTTTTCATCTGGAAACCCTAATTGGCCCAAATGAATTTGAATCCTTGCATTGCTTGTGAACCAAGTTCTTTGAATCAATCCAACCTTGTGAATGGATCAAATTCAGCATTTATGTGATCAAATTGACTCACTACATAGATCCCACCTGTTTTAGGGGTGGTCTTAGCGGCAACTTGTCGCGCGCTTCCCCAAGAGTAATGGTTTTTGACCATTTACTCAATAAGATTATAAGCTACGTCTTAGGGGTTATTCGTGAGGGTTCCTCCAGAAGCCGCATCAAGGGTTATCATTGTAGAATGAAGGAGACCGCTATAAAATGTGTGGATTATCATCCATTTTTCAAGCCCATGGAAAGGGCAAAATCTTAACAAGTCCTTAAAACGCTCCCCAAGCGTCAAATAAAAATTCCCCCTCTTTTTTGTTAAAATTATTTATCTCATTCCTAACATGGTTTGTCTTACTTGGCAAAAGTATCGCGCAAGAAAAACGGCTTTTAATTGAGCCCAAGAAATGATGGAGTTAGCGGGTAAGGATTGGAGCTAAGCCCATGCTCGGTCTCTTAGGGAGAAGGGGAATAGTCTAAGGTGAATAGCATTCTGGTTTATGCCATTTACCTTTACAGTGCCATAATTGTCTACAAAAAATTGATAGATGTAGGTTTGGGTTTTCTGAAGGTAATCCTGAAAATTAGTTTTGTTGGACCATACCTATCAACGAAGGTTTAAGCTTAATATTGTTTGCCTCAATAGGCGGGTGCACAATACTGCAGTGCGGTTCCTCATCCGTAGGAATCGCATAATATTTCAAAGGTTTCGTATCAGCAATCGGGGCACCCGTTGTAAGCTAGCTTTGAGTTTGGCGCCTTTCTAGCAAAAAGCACTTGATCTAGTCAATGGGTTCAACTAAAGTGTTTGCAAAATGTGTTCTTCGCACACAAAGGTAGCGGTGGAATTTAAACAAAAAAACAAAACTCTAGTCTCTATGATGATCAAATAGCATTTCAATATTAACGCAATTGGTCCTCGTTAACGGCGCCAAAAACTTGACACGTCGCAAGCGTACGGCAAATGTCAAAGTAGTAAAAAGTATCAAACCTCAGATGCCAATGGTTAAGTACCGATTTCTATCATATCGGTGTAAGCTAGAGCGATCGAAAATGGATTTTGAAAACAACTTAAGTTAAAAAGCACTTTTGGAAAAATAGTTTAAATGTGTAAAAATATATAAAACAAACAGGACCTAGGGTTATGACTCTTATCTTAGACTTCTCCACATGACCTAAGCATTTCTATTACATGAATTCTTACTCAGTTTCTAGAAAAATAGATTAATATGGCAATACCTACTTTCGCCAGCCTATTGCCCTACCTATAACGAACGGGACGCTCGTCGCCTTTCCCTCGCACATAAACGTTCGTTAGTGGTCTTTACCTTTGAACAACTATTAAAAATGGAACCTTTCTCAATTTCATCAGATTATTTTCGTGACTTCGGACTTGACTGTTTAAAAACCTGGTTTCTGGCATTGCCTTTACCCTTTTAGCGTAAGTCAAATACCTAAAAACAACACTCCTACTTTCGTAGCAAGTTTTGAATAAAACTCAGACTCTTAAAATAAAAAGTGTGGAATTCCTGTAACCAACTTAAATCATGCGAATAATCATATGATGGGGTTCATAACCCTTAGTCCCTAATTGACTACTCACTCATTGTGAGGAATGATCCAAACATAACGATTATGACAAATGAAGACATAATCAATAAACAGATAAATAAAGCGATATATAAGTACCTGAATAACATAAAAGAAATACTTTAATTGATAATTTGATCCAACTGCTCCAATGGAGACTTTTACATAATGCGATATAATGAAGCGTAAAACTAAAACAAAAATAAAAATCTGGATAAAAACTCAAGACTACCTATGAGTTTTAATATAAAATTATAATCATGGTAAGAATCTCCTAATGTTCAATGCCAATTACACAAAATGAAGAATAGATCCAAGCAATCAAAAGGCTTAAAATGAACGGAATCATGCAAGAAAAGAAAACAAATCGGGAGAAAGCTCGCCTTCTTGTTACAGATCATAATAGCCATTACGGGTGCCCGTAACAGACCTCTGGTCTTTGTATATTAATGGGCGTCTCAAAAATAGGGTTAGAGGGTCATGCATGTTACGACCCGTAATAGCCATTACGGGTACCCATAACAGGCCCCTAGTTTTTGTATGGAGACTTTTCGTTCTTCGCCCTTTTTAGTGTTTTGTCCACTTTTCGTCCCTTTTTCGCTTGAAATGCATATTATGACCTAAAAACGAAGGAAACACAATACGAAAGCGTAAAACATGGTAAAATGAAAGGAAATCAAATGAAAACGGTAAAATATGAATGAAAAACAACTAATAAAAGCCATATAAAAACCACTTATTACCTATAGTAAGCACCCCTGAAATTCTGAACCTCTTCAGCTGCCTCCACCAACGAAACACCCAACAGATCAATAGCAAGATTAATAACATCATCATAAGTGAAACGTCGTGTAGGGTTACAAAACTCTCTCATACACGGTAAATGAAGAAGACAAGAAACATCGTCCAGTGTAATGGTTATCTCGCCAAATGGCATATGAAAAGACAATGTTTATGGATGTCATCTCTCTACAAATGCTTATACTTAATTTTGATATATCCTCAATAAACTAGTTCTCTGTAGAGAGGATAGACCAGAATCAGACAATCATCTCTCTATCAGCGGTAGGAGACTATGCGGAACCCATCCTATCAATTTGCAAACATGTACAGCAACCTTTAATTCTTTTTTCAGATTTCTCTCCTAAAAATCATTTATAGCATATGATATAAAATATAAATAATTAAAATTAAAAATGATTCAACATAAAACAAAACGATAGAGATTAACTTACTTCACCGAACCACAAATGGCGAGCAACATGATCCTGATACCTCACCAAAAGAGACGTGTCAAACAGCCCTCTGGGAAACTGTGGCTGTTGTGGACGAGGCTCAAGTGAGACTATCTAATGTTCTTTTTCATCCATCGCATGTTGTGGTTGTCGTCTTTCACTCGTTCGTTGATAAATTAAAAACCGGATAACCTTGATGCTAGTTTTTCGATATACAACATTAAGAACTGGATAACCTGATTAAGAGTTATCCAGTTAGAATATATGTGAACCGGATTACGATATGTCAAGTTATCCAGTGTGTAACATTTTTCTGAATCAAATCGAATAACTTGTGTGATTTCCGGTGTGAAAAACAAAAGAACCGGATAACTGTGACATATGTTCTCCGGTACGTTATCGAAACAGATATCTTTGGTATGTGATATCCGGTTTTTAAGTGCTCTCGCTTTTTCTAAAATGAAATGAGAAAATGATGAAAAATTTTAAAGTATAGGTATTTATACATGGATAATTTGGTCCAAATTCATAATTTGTAAGAGTAGATGGAATTTTTTTAAGGAACTCTTGCAGGATTGGATGGTATTTCACTAATAATTACATTATAAGGCAGACTAATATTAATATTAATAATTTGATATTGCCTAGGCATATCAACTTTTGTCCATCTTCATTCAAATTGTTATCGTTATTTAGATTATTATTATGATTGATGTTTCTTCTCCTCAAATGAGTAGTCATCTTAATGTTCCAAATTTTAAGTTTACAAATTTGACGAAAACTATCTCACACAAATGCTTTCCCATGTATAATTGTCACCAATTAAAAAATGACAGAAGAAACTAAATTAAATAAAATCATTTATAAGTTGTTTGCAAAGGGTACACATAAATTGAGCTATTGAATTAAATATGAACCCTATAAAATCAAGAATCTAATCATGATCATCAAAGGCCTTTGCTACAACCCTAGCTGTGCATTTCTCTAGATAGCCATATTCATCCATCCTTTCACTTGTGACAAAATTGTAATTAGCTAGGCTTTTCAAGATCATAGACATGCTAAGAGATAATGGAGAGAATGAGAAGTGAGGAAAAGAAAAGTAAAAAGCATGTGAGTTGTTGCTTTGAAGGTGGTGCTTTAGAATTGTCATTGAATGGAGCGTTCATTTCTGGAGATAAACCACTAAAGCTTGGTGGAGTTGTAGGTAATGAGATGTTGTTTGGGTTTGTCATTGAAGTTGGTGTGGTTGGTGTATTTGATCCTCCAGCACCACTAAAAACATTATAATAAATCAAATAGGTAAGTAACAATTAGATTTCAGTTATAATATTAACAATATATAGATGTGAAACAAAAATGATAAAATATTTAAATTTTGTGCGTAGAAACATTTTCAAGTAACAAATGAAAATGAAAGAAAATCAATCAATATATATTTTAATTATTTAAAATTCTATTTTTTTAGGAACAAAAGTATTTTGGATAGAATGGAGTAGTCAATTTTGGGCAGGAGAATCTAAAGAGAATAAGTGAAGAAAAGGTTGATATGATGTTTTACAGATCAATGACAATTCCTCATGGATCAGTCACTTTAGATCTGTAAAAGTAAATATCGTACGATCAAGTTGAACATGAGCCGTTGGATGGAGTGACATAGGAAAACTCGTCCAACGGTCTAAATTGCAAAAGGTCACAGGCACTAGACACAGTGTGTCAGACAAATTGTGCAACCCAAGATTTTAAAATTTTGAGCAACTTGAAACCACTTATGTTAACATTACAAAAATTTGTGCACAATCTTATACTCCTCCTTCCCATAACCCAAAATGAATGATCTATTTTTTATTATAATGCAAATTAATTTTTTTTCAATTTTACTTTTAATTATTACTAGTTTTATAATTACTAATATATAATATTAATAATATATATTTTAATAAAAATATTATTCTTTCTTTTATTTATTTATTTTTTTTAACATAGATGAAATAGACAACTAGATTACTTATTATATATTAAATAATCAATATATCTTATTTATATATAGTCTCCACTTATATTAGTTAATAAATGTACTATCTGAAAAGGAAATAGGGTGTCACAAATTATGCAACCCAAGATTTTAAAATTTTGAAGAACAATTAGGCTAAGGAAGGAATCACAAAGAAAGAGGCGATGACAATACAATAGGACAATACCATAACCAACATGGGCATATTTGAGACCATATTTGTTAAAAGATTATAAAAGTTTGTGCAGAATTGTAATTAAATTTAGGTAGACTCGTTTCAAACTTTTGAAAAGTAATGTGTAAGAATTTGAAGTTAATTTCATTTTAGTTGTGAATATGTTTACGAGGTCCATTTAACTCTAAAATATGTGTATGAATCCTTCTTACCCTAATTTAATCATGAAAATTGTGAGACTCTATACTATAGACTGTCTTATAGTCCCACAAGTCCCTCAAAAACGACCATGAATTTAGGAAAGGCAAACATGCTTGTCCATTTAAATCTGCTCCACAAAAGTTTATAAGAACATAGAGTGAGATGAACATGATTGAAGGTGCGGGCCTACTAAATAAGTTTATCTTGTAAAAACATTAAGGCGTAGCAGGGTCGATATGCAAATACTATTCTATAATTTAAAAATTATAAAATTTTATGTTAGAAAATGTGGACCTAAAACATTAACCGTCTCACAAAATATACTGCCAAAACGAACATATTCATCGGGTGGGGTCTATTTTATCAATCTTTCTCAACTTAAAATGAAAGAACTAGTACAAAGTAAACACATTAAGTTTATTATTTACTACTATTTTAATGTGATTAAAACAGGGTACTTATAATTATTAATTAGAGTGGGAAAAAAATGACATCAAACCTATAGACAAGTCACTCTCACATCTCATTACATCCAAAACTCTAATCCCATAACACACAAAACAGTGAAACATAACCCATTTCTAGCTCCTACCTCTATTCATTCCATGTCACCTCTACCGTATTAGGTAAGCCATTAAAATCAGACAGAAGAAAAGTCACCAAAGTGAAAGCGAAAATAAAATACATAAAAAAATTCATTCAAGAATGAAATCCATTTTTTACTTCACTATCAAGGAACCTAGTTTCACTTTAATATCAAACTATTTATAGTAACACATATTCATTTAAATTAAATAACATACCTTGTAGAAGAAGGGTACACACAAGATCCATAACCTACACACAAAAACACAAACACAAAAATGAGATCGAATAATAGAGAATATTAAAAATGCATAATGTAGGGTTAATAATAATATACTTGGATCTGTTTGAGCAATGGTGGCGGTTCCAGAAAAGTCACAAGAGCCAGGAGCTCTAGCTCTTTTCTGATAGTAACTATTGAAAGCATAAGAAGCATGAGCTTGAATGGTGTTGGGAAGAAAACACAGTCCATCTGATTGAAGAGGAAGACAATCAGCACCTGCTCCACATGCATAATCCAATGCTGTTTGTAATACATTGTAGCTTGCATCACTTCTCACCACACACCAGCTTGTACTAGTACTCACTACTTGACCCTTCACATTCATTGTTAGCATTATAACAATGGTTAACAATGATATTAGAAGAGAAACTGGCTTTGAGGTTGGTGATGATGAGGCCATTGGAGAATGTTTGGTGTTATATTATGGTTTTGTTTTGCTTTGGTAAAGGAAGAGAGAGAGAGTGAGGGAAAGTAAGAAGAAGAGAAGTGTTGAGAGGAAAAGAGAAAAATATTATATAGTGAGTGTGGTGTGGGAATGATGGGAATAGGAATGGGAATGAAATGAGAATAGAAGCAGCTTTTGCTTTCTTTTGTGGTACTCTTTTTCTTTTTCAGTATATATAGAAAAATAATATTGTGAGTAAAAAATAAAAGAGTTAAATAAGTTTTTAGTTTATATAAAGTTTGAAATTTTATTTTTAGTCCCTCTTGAATTTTGACAACGATTTTAGTTGGTTTTGGCAACGGTTATTTTGTAAAAACTGTTGTCAAAAAATAGGGAGGGACTAAAAATGAAATTTCAAACTTTATTAGAACTAAAAACTTATTTAATCCAAAATAAAATAGAGAGACAAAATTATTATAGGTACTCATTTGTACTCAAATAACAAAATTATAGATGTTTCTTTTTTTAAGAAGTTGTGTATTGGTGTGAATTATGTCACAAATTAGATTGGAAAGCCAAATCAAATTTTATCCTTTGTTGACGGACTAGCTACCGATACGTGTTTTGATTTTAGCATGTGAATGACAAGCCACCACTATAGAACATGATTTTTCAGCTATCAATTGCTTATAATAAAAAATAAATAATAAATAAATTAGTGGAAGTTATTCGGAAGCTAAGATGGAAAACATAGTTTTTAATACACCACCCAAGTTTTTTAAGTACCACGTGAAATTATTTTTTTGCCTCCTTATTTCGAATGTGCACTTTCGGACGCACCACATTTTTAAAAAACGTTTAAGTGTTCTGCATATGCATATCCGGAAACAATTTTGATGTGCACTTTCGGAAGGATTTCTTATTAATTCGCGTCAGACCTTCTTCCTCCCCCTCATTCTTCACTTTTTCATTTCCAAACTCCCTCAAACTCTCTCAAACTCTCAAATTTTCAATCACCTCAAATCTCGATTTTTTCCTCTCGAGTTTAGCACAAAGCAACATCTACAACGATCAAGAGACTCCAAATCCTTCGTTTCTCATTTTAATCGGTAAGTTTTCAAATTTTAGAGTTTCGGAGTAATTTTCGAGTAATCGATTTAGAGTAGATATTTAGGTGTAGAAATTGTTAGGTTGTATGAATAACATAGGTTAGAGACAATGTAGGTCTTTTTTACTGCTTCAAGCGGACGATCAGGGCATTAAAATGCCCTTTTGCATGTTACGGTGGCCATGGCTGCCATTTTTAAACTTCAAAAAACGTACCGGGTGTGCAGATCCGGAAATATTTTAACTTTTAGTATTCTGAGTGTTTCCGGAAGAGGCTCGCTGGCAGATAGATGAGCTATATGCTGACTACCAGTCCCACTTTGTACCGGAAGAGGCTCGGGCGACCAGAGCGGAGAGAGACTGGAGCGTTGCTGCCGGGTACATCGTGTGGTTCTACATCGTCTCACACCCATGCATGGTGCCCACTGCTGAGGGATCGCCACCCATACCAGCTCATCAAGAGATATTAGAGGAGCGGCAGTCTCAGCTAGACCATACTCAGGATGTCCTATCACGCGGTCGTTAGATAGAGCAGATAGCGCAGCAGGCCATTGAGGTCGGTCACCTCCCTGAAGGCTCTAGTGTCAGACTTGTTGTGAACAGGATTATTGCGATTGCTCGGGGGGCACTTCAGTACCGCAGACATCGATCCAGGACGGCGGGTAGAGGCAGAGGAGCAGGGGAGCCAGGAGAGATCCTTCGCCATATGCAGTAGTTTTTTGTTTGATGTATTCTATTTATATTAGATGTATGCACTGTATTTTGACAGAGGTTTATTTTATATATTGATGTTGTCAAATGTATATTAAGTTGCGACGATATATTAACATATGCGACCAAGCAACAAAACCGATTTTTTTTTAAAAAATTAAGTTTTGTTGTTTTTCGGATCTGCAGATCAGGAAAGTTTCTGGATGTGCACTTCTGAAACGCATCAGCGTTTTTTTAAAAATTGGTGCGTCCGGATGTGCACATCCGGAATCAGGGGGCAAAACCGGAAATTTAGGTGGTGCCTAAGAAATCTGGGTGGTGTGATAATAAATTCTCAATTGTAAAAGATCAATGAAAATGTATTCACGATTTCAAGTGCATGATTCAATTCAAGATGTGAGACATTAGAGTTCTTTTGATAACTATATTTATAAGTTATGATTTTGTTTAAAGTGTGAGCCGTTAGAGTTCTCTTGATAACTAAATTTATAAATTGTGTTTGGAAAAGGATAATTTATAAGTGATGATATATGGTTGGAAAAGGAAAAAATATTATATTCAGGTTTTGATGGAAATTGGAAGGAAAGGTTATTTGAGAGAAAGATGATTTTAATTGAGAGGATGTTTTGTAAGTTTATTTATTTATTTTTATTTGCTTTGTTACTATCTTCTACTAGCTTGGTTTACAAAGGATAATCTCTTCTTATTTATAGAATTCAAGATATTTCTATTGAGAATGTAGTAAGTGTGAGTAATGTGATTAATAGTTACACATTGGTTGAAAATGTGGAGACTTAAGTATTTATAAGTGAGAGAACTCACTCATCTATCACCTTAAGGTTTTTGGTGAATATGTAGTGTGTCTTTCACAAAAGTGTTGTTCAAAAAAGAAGTCACACAATGTTCAATGCTCCATAATGAAAAACTTCCCCAACACATGGTATCATGAGTCTTTGGTTCGAGAAAGGGATCGGCTTACTTGTATCGAAAGTCAACGGTGCCAACAGGGTGGTGAGAAAGGGATCAACTTACTTGTATCGAAAGTCAACGGCGTCACAAAGGTGGTGAGTAAGAAACATTCTATTGAAGAGTGCCAACAGCGCCACAAAAGGTGGTGAGTAAGAAATGTTTCGTGCGGTACAAGAGTTTATGGAAGTAAGAAGAGCTTTTGCTTGAGGAGGGCATTGTGGACACACACTTGATAGGAAGTGTTGCGAATGTATCAAGTGTGAGTAATGCGGGTAATAGTCCCACATTGGTTGGAAATATGGAGACTTAAGCATTTATAAGTGAGAGAACTCACTCACATATCACCTTAAGGTTTTGGGTGAATATGTGGTGCATTTCTCACAAAGGTGTTACTCAAAAAAGAAGTCTCATAATGTTCCATGCTCCCTAGTGAAAATCTCCCCCAACAGGTTCTACATACATCTATAAATTATTCTAGATATTTCATGAGATTGAGAGAGAGAGAGAGAGAGAGAGAGAGAAAGAGTAACATCTTAAACCTCGAAACTTATATGAAAAGGTTTAATCGACAACTTAAGGTGTCACCAACGATCAACACCAAAACCTCATCAAAAATATGTGATAACACGCAGCGGTAAATCATTTCATAACAAGTTCATTTTAAAATTCATAAATATAGTATTGAACTCTAAATCATTAAATTTTACATTGACTCAAAATATAACAAATGCCTCGTTCTCAGTGTTGCAAGATCAGAGCACTAAAACCACTAGATTACGAAAAAAAAAGAGATAAATAAAACAAAGAATGGCTCAAACAAACCACTTTCCACACGCAGCAACAATTTTACTCCTGATTATCTGCAAAATGTCCATGGTGGACAACATTAAATAAATGGGTGAAAATAAACTTCGGTATAAACTGTGTAAAGAGTGCAAAGATAGAGAAACACACAACATATCATACATTCAATACACAGTCAACATCACCATAATCTCACACCTATTCACAACAATGTGCAAATAATATGCAATCCAACTCACGACACGACGTGACATTATGCAAGTGGTACCAACTCAACATTTGGTTCTCTCAGGAATTAGATCCCCATTCTAAACCCATGAGCCCCCTTCTGAGCTTCAAGCCCCTCCTTCTGAGCTTGGGACAAGCCTTTAGTTCCCCCTTCTGAACTTGCGAATATGTCTCTTTAAACGACATGACACAATGATGCATGCTCATACAAATCTATGCAACAAAAATAATAATGCTTATGGCTCCCTTCTGACCATAAACAACATGCATTGACACACAATAGTAAATCCCCCTTCTGAATTAATATTCACCAATAATAACAACAATGCTCCCCATAAATACATAATTAATCACCATATAATCATGCATTTCATAACAATACGAGTTATATTAACATCATAGAACATCACCAAACAACAATGCCACATCAAATACATATCCACACAGAACTCTATCATGTTAAATCATTTTAGCATCAATTCATCATTAATTCATTAATTTTCATCAATTAACCATTTGTTCTTCGTTGTTAACTAACGTGTAACAAGTAAAACTATCAATTTCCATAAATCCAGCACCCATCTAGCCACTTAATACATTACTATCAAAATAATCGATCATCAATTTTTTAGATTATCTCACAACAACAACAACAAATCAAAATAGAATTTACACAATCCCTAATGAGAGTAAGGGTCTCTCTTCTCTACCCTTTCATGCCAAACACCCATATATAAGCCCTTTCTCCCTTCATACCTTGTAATTCTAACATAAGCAAACAAGAAATCCCTATGGAGTCTCCTTCCTCAAGCCCTAATTCCCTTCCAAAGCTCTCTAACTTTTTCTCTTTTCATGTTTACAGCAAAACTCCTAAAAACCCTTATTTTTCTATTTCTCTTAAAATATACACTAATCTAATTAAATCATCTTTAATTTGATTTATGGCCCAACTCTTTTGAAAATGTCCACCACTTCCCTTATTTCCTCTTAATTCATGTTTTTCACCCGGAAACCTCTTTTTTTTTTAATTAATTAATTAAAAACAATTATCAATTTTAATTTTTTAATTTTTCAATTATTTTAATCCTTCTACCCCATACCAATACTCTCAATACTCCCTACCACATACACATACAACTCAATATATTTAATTAAAAGCACACCACATACTAATTAATTAAATAAAAACACAAATAATCTGATTAAATAAATTAATCAAATTTTGGAGTGTTATAACTCTCTCTCTCTCACTTAGAGAATTTTTCCCTCAAAAATCACCTGAAGGAAACAGAGTCGAATACGACTCTCTCATCTGACGCTCCAACTCCCACGTCATCCTTCCACCAGCAGGTCCTCCCTATAGCACCTTCACCAGCGCAGTCTCTTTGCTTTCAAGTGCTTCACTTCGTGATCCTCTACTCTCAAGGGAGATGCCTCAACGGTCAAGTTCTCTCTAACTTTCACATCGTCCACTTGAATCACATGGGACGAATCAGAAATGCACTTCCTCAGCTGAGACACATGAAAGACATCGTGAAGATTTTAAAGAAACAAAGGTAATGCAACTCTATGGTCCGCTTCTCCTACTCGCTTCATTATCTGGTAAGGACCAATAAAATGCAATGTGAGCCTTCGAGACTTCAAAGCTCGACCAACACCAGTTACCGGAGTAACTCGCAAAAACATATGATATCCCTATAGGAACTCAAGTACTTTTCTCCTTTTATCATGGTAACTCTTCTGGAGACTCTGCGAAGCTTTCATCTTTTCTTAGATCATCTTGATCTTCTCAGAGGATTGAGCACATTCTCAGGTCCAAGCACTGCACTCTCACCAGATTTGTAGCAACATAAAGGTGCCCTACACCTCCTACCATACAAAGCCTCGAACGGTGTCATTCTAATACTAGAATGGAAATTGTTGTTGTAAGTGAACTCAACCAATGACAAGTAACTATCCCAGTTACCTCCCTATTTCAAAACAAAAGCTCACAGTAAATCCTCCAAACACTAAATAGTCCTCTCAGTATGACCGTTCATCTACGGATGATAAGAAGAACTCAACTTCAGCTTAGTATACATGGCTTCCTGCAAACACTACCAAAACCTCGATGTGAATCCCGGGTCCCTATCCAAAGCAATACTCGAATGAATACCATGCAGGCTAACAACATTCTCAACATACAACTCAGCCACCTTCTACAAAGGATAATTAGTCTTAATCGGAATGAAATTAGTCAATTTATTTAGTGTCAATAATAACAAATGGAATCACTTCCCTTCATCGTCTTCAGCAAACTCGTCACAAAATCAATGGAAATGTTGTCCTATTTCCACTCAGGAATGCTCAGCGGTTGAATTAGACCAAATGGCTTTGATGTTCAATCTTTGACTTCTGGCAAGTCAAGCAAGCATGAACAAACAAAGCTACTTCCTTCTTCATTCTTGGCCACCAAAACATTTTCTTAAAGTCTTTATACATCTTAGTAGTACCGGGATAAATACTTAAGCAACTCTTATGACCTTCCTCAATAATACTCTTCTTGAGTTCTGGTACATCTAGTACACAAATCCTATCTCTGAATCTCATTGCACCATTCTCGTTGATCCTGAAATCACCTCATTTTCCTTGATTGATTAACAATAATCAGTCGATCAATCCCAAGTTGATTTTCTGACTTTCTCTGATTTCATCAAGAATACCAATTGTCAGCTTCAACATACCCAACTTTACACTGTTATAAGTCTTTTCACACACTAAACTCATATATCTGAATTTCTCAATCAATTTCAATTTTCAGACCATCAACATCGACATATGCAACAACTTTCTACTCAATGCATCAGCTACAACATTGGCTTTACCCGAATGGTAACTCAAGCCAAAATCACAATCCTTCAGAAATTTTTGCCACCTTCTATGCCTCATATTCAACTCTTTCTGATCGAAAGATACTTCAAACTCTTGTGGTCACTAAACACTTCAAATATGGAACCAAATAGATAATGCTTCCAAATCAATAACACAAACACCACGATTGCCAACTCTAGATCATGCGTAGGATAATTCCTCTTATGAAATTTTAACTGTCTTGAAGCATAAGCCAGAACCTGACCATTATGCATCAACACTCCACCTAGACATATCTTCGAAGCATCACAGTACACAATAAAGGACTCACTTGGATATAGCAGAATCAAAACTGGAGCTAATGTCAACTTCCTCTTGAGTGCTTGAATAATTTCTTCACATTAAACATCCGACACAAAATCTTGACATTTTCAAGTCAAATGAGTCAAGGCAATGATAACTTCGAAAAGCCTTCTGTAAACCTTTTGTAGTAACCAGCCAAACCCAGAAAAATTTTGATCTTTATAATAGACTTCGTAGTCTCCCACTGCAACATTGTATTTATCTTCAAATTATCTATTGCAATACCATCACTGGATATTACATGGCCAAGGAAAATCATTTATTTCAACCATAACTCACACTTATATAATTTGGCATGCAACTTCTTCTCTTGTAAAGTCTGCAACACCACTCTCATATGCTCCACATGCTCTTCATCAGACTTAGAATATATCAACATATCGTCGATGAACACAACCATAAACTGATCTAGATAAGGATGAAAGATCATATTCATATATTCCATAAACCTCATTCTGAACGCAGTCTTCGAAATATCTTTAGGTTTCACATGAATCTGGTGATAGCCCGATGCAAATCAATCTTACTGAATACGCAAGCACCAACCAATTTATCCATCAAATTGTCAATTTTCAGAAGAGGATTGTCCATCAAGCCTTGAGTGTTATGAGTGTGTAACACCCACATATAACAACATACATCAAAGCATATATATTATACATGAATCCAAGTTTTGGTATTGAAATACCATAAGTTCCTAGTTAACACATTGTATACATTACATGCCCAAAATACAAAATACTAAAAAAAATATATGGCATAATATATACAAGATGTTCCACTGTACTAAGAACTAGATCAACAAAGTGATCTCAAAATAAAACTCCACAACGGAAGTCATGCCATCCCAAAAGCCAAGACACATGAGGATAATCAAACGACTTTATCCTTACCCATCGCGGAACCTGAAGTACCTGTAATATAATCAACAACAAGGGGTGAGATATTAAATCTCAGTGAGTTCCCTATATTATAGATTCTCTCGGCTTTACAAGGTTCTATCATCCTAACTCAAGTCAAAAGGAAGGGAAGTGACCTTGAGTTCACAATCTCACACTATATGGAAACATGTTCATGAGTTCATTAACTCAAAATATCACTAATCGATAACCTTACCAAGGCATCCCCTTTTCTTGTCCGATTCTACGTCTAGAAGTCGACCCGATTCATGGATCCTTGTAACTTACTTGACATACAAAATGGATTCAGGTTCTACGGGCCATTAACCGTTATGAACTGTCATTTCACACGGGCCATAAACCGTCACAAGTCTCTACCCGTAGGTTCCATTCGTACTACACGCGGGAATCAAACCTACCAAGTAATCATGCGTACATTCTAGAGGAGCCTGAAGCTCATGAAACGGCAACTCAAGGGAAACGGTTACAATTACGTGATCTCACACACAAACGTGATTGTATTCGACAATCACAAGGCCACATTCGCCTTAAGGCCACATTTGCCTTTTCTCAACAACACAAGGTTCACACATGTTCCAAACTAGTGTTTTACTCTCCTCCAGACCATTACCTGTCGAAGATGCACACCTTGGCATCGAACGCCCGAGCACCGCCATCTAGATTATCTATCAATTCCTAGTCACCTCACTAGGTTCTACTTATAGATTTATGGTAAAGTTTCCTCACTCTTCCTATTCCATATTTTAAACATGTCATCACTCAATTTCCTTTCACAATAAGAGATTAGATGTAACACAATACAATGGAATAACCAAATGCATAAAATAAATCAACTAATAAAATTAACACAAATCTTGGGTTTCCTCCGATTTATTTAATCAGGTATCGAAATCAATATTTTTCCCTTTCATCACGTAGGATATTTTCATAGTTTTCCAACGACTATTACCTGCCTCGATCGGAATCACGATCCAAAAGATATGAATTTTTAGACATTTTTCAAATCACAACAGTGGTAACCGGTTACCTCAAAATGAGTAACCGGTTACTCAAGTTGCACTGTTTAAAACAGAATCAAAATGAGAGTTAGAGACACATTTTGGTAACCGATTACCTCAAAGTGAGTAACCGGTTACTTCGTCCATTTTTCACGTAAAACCCCAAATTTTCCTACAAGTAACTGGTTACCTCAAAGTGAGTAACCGGTTACCACTGAACCAGAAGCTCAAAAACCTGTTTTTAATGGTGCAAACTCAAACCAAAACCAACCAAAACATGATCCATCACAATAACAAGTATGATACATTAATTTCTCACACAACCCAATCATGTTATGCATTTTATTTCATATATCAACCATAGAAACAACATTTAACATAATTAATCCAAATCCACCATTTTTATTCAAAGTTCTAACCTAAGTTTCTACACTTAGGGTTCTAACTAGAATTCACATATGAACAAGATGAAGAAGATTGGGAGATGATTTGATGAAGAATTGAGAAGAATCCCAGCTTTCCTCTTCTTCTTCTAGGTTTCTCTTCTTTCTCCCTTTGCTCTTCCTTCTCTCTACCTCTTACTACTTTTCTTTCTGACTTGGTACCAAATGAAGAGGAAAGGAAATAAATATGATATGTAGATATATCATTAAGTTAGTAACACTAACTTAAATGTCCAATTTGTCTCTAAAGTATCAATTGATAAAACCTCAGGGTCAGATAATATTAAATTGATCTGTTCTGAGCTCAGCAGTTACTCTAATTATCATAACAGATAATTTCTCAGAGCACACCGAAATCCAGTTGATCATAACTAATATTATCCAGAGCAAAATAAAATACGGGGTATTACATCCTCCCCTCCTTAAATAGAAATTTTTCCACGAATTTAAAGATTACCTGAAAAGATGAGGGTAAGCATCCCGCATTTTCGATTCGAGTTCCCAAGTTGCATCACCCGGATGCGTCTCATTCCACTGAACCTTCACAAGAGGAATCTCTTTATTTCTTAGTACCTTAGTTTCTCTTCCTGTGTGTCATACCCCAAATTTTGACCACTAAGATATACCATCATTGTGCAAATCATCATCACAATATGGATGTACCTTCATGCCTCATTAATCTCCTCACAAATGGGTGAGCATTCACTACAGCTAAGAATTAGGGTTTCAAGCCCTCTCAGAGCTCTTAGACAAAGGATCAATCAAGAAATGACATGATCTTTAACTTGTCTAACCTCTCAAACATCTATAAAGGATCAAGAGGACTCCCACATCAGGAATCAAGCACAAAGTTGTAGCATTCCAAGTGGATTAAGCCTCAAGATAGACAGTGTCACCAAATTAGGGTTTTGGTCGACTGAGGCCTCCAGATGGAATTTTTCCTCTGGGCATGAGCCAATGCTTTAAAGCACAACCCTAGATACTCCAAGGGACCTCATGGACCCAATCACCAAGTCAATTTAGTCTCAGGGGATGCATTTACCAAAAATCAGGAATTAGGGTTTTCTTGACCTAATTCACCCCTAAGTTGAATTTTGGGACAAAACTGGAGCCAAGACCTCAAAACATGGTTTGAGGGTCTCCAATACACTACATTGATCCATTTGCAACAATGGATTGATCCAAGAAGCTTAATCCACAAGTTTCAATTTCATCAGGACCACAATTAGGGTTTTGGGGAAAAAATCAACTGTACCTTTGACTTTTGACCAAGACATGCTCCCAAACCTTGGGACATGACTCAATACACCCTATAACACCTATGGAACATGTCCATCAAGTTTGATTTAAGTCAAGGACTTGATTTCACAAAGGATCGCGCAGTTTGGATTTCATCTGATAAAAAGTCAACTGTGCACAAAAGTCAAGTTTGACTTTTTGGAATTTTTCACAATTATGGTTCCTTGACCCTAAAATAATGTTAATATGTGATTTGAATCATCATTCATCAATAAAAATCAAAGAAAGTGGGATAACTTGTAAAAGGGGTAACCATAAAAACTTAGCATTTTTCTAAGTTATGGAACAAAGTGGCTAGGGTACCAACTTCCAATGATCATAACTTGAGATCCAAGAAACCATTTTGGATGGTCCAAAGATGGATTTGTAGCTCTCATGGCATACTTTAAAAGCTTCGACTTCAGCTCATTCCAATTCCTCATGGATTTTAAGTTATGGAGTGATCAAAATGGCTGAAAACATGAAAATGACATTTTCCCAACACTTAGTGAAATTTTCACTAAGTCAAAATCTGCCTTACTTTTTCCAAAATGTAGGGGCAGTTTTCACCTTGATCCAAGTCAAACCAGGTTTAGGGGTGGACATCAAAGTTAAAGTATGCCATGAGGGCTTTCTAACAAGTACCAGATCATCTCCAAATTCCATTTGAGAAAGGAGATACAACCCTTGAAACATGGCATCATGAACTGATTTTTTCAAGACAGATTTGGCAGATTTTATGCATTTTGCTCGATTTGATCAAATCTGATAGATTTGTCATCATTTTGGACACATCTGAGGATCAAATCCAAGGGGGATGATCTGATCTTCAAGCCTCACAAGTCCATGAATCTACAAGTAGCATGCCAAACCTAAAAAAGCCTAAAAGAGGCCAAGACTCCAATTTTGTTTCCAAGCATTCAATGGATGCACCAAGGTGGCATGAACTGATCAAATTCTAACTGAATGAGTCAAGGATAAGCTCTTAACCAAAGAACCATAGGCATGTGCTCTAACCTCTAGTCAATGGCTAGAGGAGACTTGAGATTCCAAAGTGATCCAATTGGCCAAAGGCCTGTTGCAGCCACTATTCATTATTGCTTGTAAAACAAACTTGCTCTACTATAAATAGAGCTCATTTGTGCTCAATTTGAGTATACTAAAGTAACCAAACTGATGCTTTCCTCAAAATTCCTCTCTTTAGGCCAAAATGCCTTTTTATGCAAGGTATCTCTGAGTTTTTGAGTTAGAGAGCAATTCCATCACAGCTCATGATCCAAACACATCCAATATGTCATATCTAAGATGTCCAAACTCTCATATGTGACCTGTAACACCAAAATCACAAAGTCCCCTCTCAAAACCTCAAAATTGGACTTTTTTGCATTTTTCAAGCCATGTCTTGATTCAATCACTTTCAAAACCAGATAAAACCTCAAACACACTCCAAATATCATCCTTGAATTGTCCCAAATGGTTCCCCACATCTGGAACACCATTTGAGAGAGTTGCCATATTGGTCACTTTTGCCCTTTTTGCAAGAAAGAGCTCAAACTTGTTCCTGAGGATTCCAGCTGGTTACAACCGTTCTAAAAGCTTCTAAGGGATCAATTAAGAGTGTCTAAAGAATCAAAATACTTTTGGCACAAGAAAATTGGCAGATAGCACAAAAAGCTCCTAAAGAGGTAAGCATCACAACTTGAACTCTTTGAAATATGCATTGCTTTGAAGTCCACTGATCATACACATCTCATACATGTTGTGTAACGCCCCAATTTTAGTTTGTTTTATTTAATTGAGTCGTTCTGATTATTTTATTATTATTTTATTTTATTTTCAACTTTTATTTGGAAATATGTTATTTTTCATCGTGATTATATTTTATCGCGTTTTGGGAACGTTTGCGAGATATTTGAGTGTAGGGGTATTTTGGTCTTTTCATTTATTTTCTTAAGTTAGAAATATGAATAGAAATAGAAAGAGAGAAAAATAGAAAGGAAAGAAAAAGAGAAGAAGAAAAAGAGGAAGAAAGAAAAGAAGAGAAGAAAGAGAGAAAACTTGGAAAATCTAGGAATCGATCAACCGACTTTTCTAAACACGATTAAATCGGGTAAGGGTGCGAAATTCGATTATACTATGCTTGTGTATGATTATGTATGTGTGTATTGGATTGTTCGTTGTGTTTCATAGCTTCTCGATTTTAGATCGGAAGAGAGAAATTGATGTTTTCGCGGTTGGAAATCGGTGTAAATGCGGTAGAATACTTGTTACCATGATTAGATTATGTTCTGATTGTTATGTGTTGGTTTGGAAGTGTTTTGGTGGGGAAAATGTGGTTTTGAAGTGTGTCACAGCGCTGTTGGGTTTTCTGGTTTCGCAGGTTCGCATTGCGAATCCCCTAGCGAAGGGGAAAGTGAGCATTCGCTGGCTATTCGCACTGCGAAGGTGAGGGTGAACGTTCGCGTAAGGTTCGCACTGCGAACTTTGTGTTGTTTTCTTTCTGCCGCTGTTCGCTGGGAGACTCGCACTGCGAAGGGGAAAGTGAAGGTTCACTAGGAGTTCGCACTGCGAACGTTGGGATTTTTTTTAGGCTATTTTCCTTTCTGACTTGGTTCGCTGGGACATTCGCACTGCGAATGAAGAAGCGAATGACTCGCTAGGAACTTCGCATTGCGAACATGACAATTTTTCCCAATTTGTTTTCTTTATAACTTTTGATCCGTGAGTCGGTTTGAGGCGTGGTTTGGTGCGTTGGAAAGCTTTTGGCATGTTCTTTCTAATTAAAATGGTTTTGAGAATGTTGGCCAATTTAATTATGTCGGGAATTTGGAATGGTGTCGTTTTGTCGACTTTTGTCGTTGTCATTGTGTGTAATTGATGTGACCCCTCAGTCTATGCCGTGAATGTTCTAAATATACTCTGATGAAATTTTGAATTTTGTTATCACTTTATTTATCGGGGGTATAGATTGGGGGTGTTACATTAAGTGGTATCAGAGCCAGTCCGTGTCAGTTGTGTCAGTCTGTGTCAGTTGTGTCAGTCTGTGTCGGTGTTGTGGTTCTGTGAGCTATTTGTTTAACCATAGTTGCTGTTATTGGAAATGAACAGAATATGGCTGGTAGGAATGATGCTGCTTTGGCTGAGGCTATGCAAGCTATGGCTCGGGCTGTACAGGGTGCACCTAATACTGCTGGTAATGATGAGTTCAGGAAGAACAAACCGCCTGTCTTCAAAGGAAGATATGATCCTGATGGTGCACAGATTTGGCTTAAAGAGATTGAAAGAATCTTCCGAGGGATGGATTGTGATGAGGATCAAAAGGTGAGACTGGGTACTCACATGTTACTGGAAGAAGCTGATGATTGGTGGGTTAGTACACGTCATGTGTTGGAAGCTGCAGAGGAAGAGATCACTTGGGTTGTGTTTAGCATTGAGTTTTTGAGGAAGTACTTTCCCAAAGATGTAAGAGGAAAGAAGGAAATTGAGTTCTTGGAATTGAAACAAGGTAGTATGTCGGTTGTTGATTATACTGCTAGGTTTGTGGAGCTTATGCAGTTTTATCCACATTATGCTGAAGCTACGGCGGAATTTTCTAAGTGTGTGAAGTTTGAGAACGGATTGCGTCCTGAGATTAAGCAGGCAATCGGTTATCAACGGATTAGGAAGTTTTCTGATTTGGTGGATTGTTGTAGGATTTATGAGGAAGATAGTAAAGCTCGTTCTCCTCACTATAAGAGTGTGAGCGAGAGGAAATGGAAGCAACAATTTCGTAGTGGTCCTTATGTGACACCAGCTGATAAGGGTAAGCAAAGAGGTAATTTTGAGAAAAGACCAAGTGGGGGAGGTATGTCTAATCCTCTGAGATGTTTTAGGTGTGGTGATCTAGGACATCGTCAGTTCGAATGTAGGAAGGATATGAGAAAGTGTTCTAATTGTGGAGGTTTAGGACATGTCGCAGCTGATTGTACAAGGAAGAATGTGGTGACGTGTTTCAACTGTGGTGAACCTGGTCATATTAGTACGAAGTGTCCGAAACCAAAGAAAGCTCTGGCTGGTGGGAAAGTTTTTGCCTTGGCGGGAACTCAGACTTCAAGTGCAGACCGTCTGATCAGAGGTACTTGTTTTATTAATAGTACGCCCTTAGTTTCTATTATTGATACTGGAGTGACTCATTCCTTTATTTCGTCTGAGTGCGCGAAGCGTTTGAATATTTTGTTGTCTTCGATGGATGGAGAGATGGTTATTGATACTCCAGCAATGGGGTCAGTAACTACTTCTTTGGTTTGTTTAAGTTGTCCTTTGACCATTTATGGTAAAGACTTTGAGATGGATTTGGTGTGTTTGCCATTGGAGGGTTTAGATGTGGTTTTGGGTATGAATTGGTTGCATTTCAATTGGGTTCATATTGATTGTTATCATAAGTTGGTGAGATTTCCCTCTCTTGAAGAAGACGAGGAATCAAGTTTCTTATCTACCAAAGAGTTGAAGAAACTTTTGGCGGATGAAGCTCAGTTGTTCGGGTTGTTTGCATCGTTGACTGTGGATAGTCAAGTTTCACTTGATGTGTTTCCTGTTGTGTGTGATTTTCCGGAGGTGTTTCCTGAGGATATTTTAGATGTACCGCCAGAGAGAAAGGTGGAGTTTTCTATAGATCTAGTTCCTGGTACTAGACCTGTGTCGATGGCACCATATCGAATGTCGGCATCTGAGTTGGTTGAGTTAAAGAAGCAATTGAACGAATTGTTGGAAAAGCGGTTTGTGAGACCAAGTGTGTCACCATGGGGTGCTCCAGTTTTATTGGTGAAAAAGAAAGATGGAAGTATGCGATTGTGTATTGATTATCGCCAGTTGAATAAGGTGACAATTAAGAATAAGTATCCTCTTCCGAGAATTGATGATCTGATGGACCAGTTGGTAGGTGCTTGTGTGTTTAGTAAGATTTATTTGAGGTCGGGGTATCATCAGATAAGGGTGAAAGAGGAAGATATTCAGATGACAGCTTTTAGGACACGTTACGGTCATTATGAATATTCTGTGATGCCGTTCGGGGTTTCTAATGCGCCAGGTGTGTTTATGGAGTACATGAATCGTATTTTCCATGAGCATTTGGATCATTTTGTTGTTGTGTTTATTGATGATATCTTGATTTATTCAAAGTCCCGGGAGGAACATGCGGAGCATTTGCGCATTGTGTTGCAGGTTTTGAAGGAAAGGGAACTTTTTGCCAAGTTGTCCAAGTGCGAATTCTGGTTATCGGAAGTGATTTTTCTTGGGCATGTGATTTCAGGTAATGGTATCGCTTTGGATCCATCTAAAGTAGATGCAGTTCTACAATGGGAGGCTCCGAGATCTGTTACTGAAATTAGAAGCTTTTTGGGTTTAGCGGGATATTATCGAAGGTTCATTGAAGGTTTAGCGGAATTGACATCTGACAGTGTGAGGCTTGGTATTTTAAAGGTTACTGATGATTTTCTGTTGACCGTTAGCGAGAAACAGAAATTGGATGTGAAATTTGTGGATTTGATGACGGTTGGTGATAAAAGTGAGAATGGTGACTTTAAAGTGGATGGTAAAGGTGTTTTGAGGTTCCGAGGTAGAATTTGTATTCCTGATGATGCGGAGTTGAAAAAGATGATTCTGGAGGAAGGACACCAGAGTAATTTGAGTATACATCCGGGAGCTAATAAGATGTATCAGGATCTGAAGAAGATCTTTTGGTGGTCTGGATTAAAGAGAGATGTGGCTCAGTTTGTGTATTCATGTTTAACGTGTCAGAAGTCGAAAGTAGAACATCTGAAGCCTAGTGGTTTGCTGCAACCGTTGGATATTCCTGAGTGGAAATGGGATAGCATTTCTATGGACTTTGTGACAGGGTTACCGAACACTCAGCGGGGACATAATGCGATTTGGGTGGTTGTGGATAGGCTGACTAAATCGGCGCATTTCTTTCCGATTGACATCAGTTTTTCTTTGGAGAGGTTGGCTGAGATTTATATCAGTGTGATTATGAAATTACATGGTGTTCCGTTGAGCATTGTTTCAGATCAAGATCCGAGGTTTACTTCCAGATTTTGGGAAAGTTTGCAAAAGGCTTTAGGATCTAAGTTGAGGTTAAGTTCTGCTTATCATCCGCAAACGGATGGACAGACCGAGAGAACTATTCAGTCGTTGGAAGATTTTTTGAGGGCTTGTGTTCTTGAGCAAGGTGGTGCTTGGGATAGTTATCTTGCTTGATTGAATTCACATATAATAACAGTTTCCATTCGAGTATTGGAATGGCACCGTTTGAAGCGTTGTATGGACGAAGATGTCGAACACCGTTGTGTTGGCACGAATCTGGTGAGAGTGCGGTGGTTGGACCGGAGTTAGTGCAACAGACTACGGAAAAGGTGAAACTTATTCGTGAGAAAATGAAGACTTCTCAGAGTAGGCAAAACAGTTATCATGATCGAAGGAGGAAAGATCTTGAGTTTCAAGAGGGCGATCATGTATTTTTTAGAGTTACACCGGTGACGAGTGTTGGTCGTGAATTGAAATCGAAGAAGCTTACTGCTCGATTTATTGGTCCTTACCAGATATCCGCGAGAGTGGGTGTTGTGGCTTATAGGGTAGCGTTGCCGCCGAGTCTTTCAAATTTGCATGATGTGTTCCATGTTTCACAGCTTTGGAAGTATATTTCGGATCCGCGATGGATGAGGTAGAGGTAAGGGAGAACCTTACGGTTGAGGCGTTACCAGTTAGGATTTTGGATCGTGAATTGAAGAGGTTAAGAGGCAAGGATATTGCGCTTGTGAAAGTGGCGTGGGGAGGTGCTGCTGAGGGTAATTTGACTTGGGAGTTGGAGAGTCGGGTGCGAGAGTCGTATCCAGAGTTGTTCGTCTCAGGTAATATTTTCGAGGACGAAAATTTCTAAGAGGGGGAGAGTTGTATCACCCCAGTTTTAGTTAGTTTTATTTAATTGAGTCGTTCTGATTATTTTATTATTTTATTATTTTATTTTCGACTTTTATTTGGAAATATGTTATTTTTCATCGTGATTATATTTTATCACATTTTGGGAGCGTTTGCGAGATATTTGAGTGTAGGGGTATTTTGGTCTTTTCATTTATTTTCTTAAGTTAGAAATATGAATAGAAATAGAAAGAGAGAAAAATAGAAAGGAAAGAAAAAGAGAAGAAGAAAAAGAGGAAGAAAGAAAAAAAGAGAAGAAAGAGAGAAAACTTGGAAAATCTAGGAATCGATCAACCGACTTTTCTAAACACGATTAAATCGGGTAAGGGTGCGAAACTCGATTATACTATGCTTGTGTATGATTATGTATGTGTGTATTGGATTGTTCGTTGTATTTCATAGCTTCTCGATTTTAGGTCGGAAGAGAGAAATCGATGTTTTCGCGGTTGGAAATCGGTGTAAATGCGGTAGAATACTTGTTACCATGATTAGATTATGTTCTGATTGTTATGTGTTGGTTTAGAAGTGTTTTGGTGGGGAAAATGTGGTTTTGAAGTGTGTAACAGCGCTGCTGGGTTTTCTGGTTTCGCAGGTTCGCACTGCGAATCCCCTAGCGAAGGGGAAAGCTAACATTCGCTGGCTATTCACACTGCAAAGGTGAGGGCGAACGTTCGCGTGAGGTTCGCACTGCGAACTTTGTGTTGTTTTCTTTCTGCCACTGTTCGCTGGGAGACTCACACTGCGAAGGGGGAAGCGAAGGTTCGCTGGGAGTTCGCACTGCGAACGTTGGGATTTTTTTTAGGCTATTTTCCTTTCTGACTTGGTTCGCTGGGACATTCGCACTGCGAATGAAGAAGCGAAGGACTTGCTAGGAACTTTGCATTGCGAACATGACAGTTTTTCCCAATTTGTTTTCTTTATAACTTTTGATCCGTGAGTCGGTTTGAGGCGTGGTTTGGTGCGTTGGAAAGCTTTTGGCATGTTCTTTCTAATTAAAATGGTTTTGAGACTGTTGGCCGATTTAATTATGTCAGGAATTTGGAATGGTGCCGTTTTGTCGACTTTTGTCGTTGTCATTGTGTGTAATTGATGTGTATCATGCAATGTGTTGTTGATATGGATATTGTATGACTTGTGTGCTGTTGTGAAATGAAAATGCACGTGATACATGTTGTGATGATGATTTGTGGCCTAAGGGCAAGAAAATGCGATGTGTGGTATTTGATGATATATGCATGATTATGGAATGTGTATATGTGTGCATTTGAATGTCATGAGTCATTGTATGCCAAGCATCATGAAATGCATGTTAGTGATGTCGTGTGCCCTAGTGGGTGTGAGCGACGAAACGGTTCCAGAGGGAATCCGCTATAATATCATGAGCCTTATACAAAGAGGACCTAAAGCGATGATTATAGACGATCGTGAGCCTTATACAAAGAGGACCTAAAGCGATCGGATTGTGAGCCTTATACAAAGAGGACCTAAAGCAATCTATAAATGTCGTGAGCCTTATACAAAGAGGACCTAAAGCGACGGGGGAACATCGTTTGCCCGACGGGGAGTTACACTAAGTAACAAGCGATGATTCCAATAGTTCCTGAGTGAACTAGTGTTGAGAATGATGGATGGATGGTACCGCATGTGCACTGCATAGAGTCGTTGTGTCGGTCTCTGTGCATTTGCATAAATCATGAATGGATTGATTATGTGTGAGAATTGTGAATGGATGCATTATGTGTGGAAAATCATGAATGGATTGATTGTGTGTGGAATTGGGGATGAAATTGATGAGTTGATATATGTATATATGTTGGTGATATTTGTATTGTGCATGGTTGATATACCTTGGTGATGGATATCTGAAATATACATTGTGTTGTTTTGTGTTTGAATTCTGGTATAAGTTGTGGGGAGAATATTTTATACGTGTAATTTCGTGTTATTATATAATTGTATGCAATTATATTATGATTGTGTTTCTCACCCTTCTGTTGTTTTTAATGCTCTATGAGGCATTGCAGATTAGATGTTGGAGGTCTTTTTGTGAAGCTTCGGTCTTCATTCTTTTGTCGGTCGGCTCTGATATATAGCACCGGGTAGTCAGGGAGATCGAGTGTGATTATTTTGTATTATGTATATGTATCTTTTGGATTGTACATGTATGATATTGGATATGACAGACAAACTTTTTATGATGTATATATATGAGTTTTAGTTACAGATTTTCTGCTTTTATTCTGTATCTGAATTGTGGGTGTTAGGAACTAAGTTCCTTTATTATGTGCTAACTGAATTGTTGCATATCTATATGAGCAGTTTATTGTGTGTTTGTTTCAATTGATGTGATGCTCTCGTCTATGCCGTGAATTGTTAATTATACTCTGACGAAATTTTGAATTTTGTTATCGCTTTATTTGTTGGCGGTATAGATTGGGGGTGTTACATGTTGTATATGTTGTGTTTGAACCAATTCATCATGTAATTCATGCCTATACCATGAGGTAGCACAGAAAATGCAAATGGAGGCCTATTTCAAAACCACTATCGGGTTTTAAAATGGGGACCTCATCTGAAAAAACCAAGGGCACCATTGGATTCCTTGTGAAATTCTAGGCAGGATAGACCTAAATTTTGTCCCAATCCATGGAGAAATGAGAAAGTTATAGCCTTTACGTTTTTGGTCCAAAACCTTGCCTTGCCTTGCCTTGGTCAGGCCTAAAACAAGGCATGCCTTATGTATTTCATGGGGTGGTTTTGATACACGGATGTATCACCACCCCAGTGGTAGAAGGCATGCGTTGCACCCTAGAGGTCTGGGGTTCGAATCCCCCTCGCCCCAGATCCTCTTTTTACCACTTTTTTCCATTTTTTATATATTTTGTTATATTTTAAATGATTTGGAAAATTAATTTCTCCTTCAATTTTAATTATTTTTTATTGGTTCTTTTTGCAAAAAATTAAAAAAAAATGTTAAAATATTTTATTCCACAAAAAAATCAGATTTATATAAATTATTTAATATAGTTGATATTTTTGTAAATAAATTCATTTTTATTGTTTTTAAACCTTTTAAAAATGAATATTAACCTTGAAAAAACAAAACCAAATTAGTTCTAAATCATCTTGTGATTAAAAATTCATTTTTCAAACCTTAACCAAAAATCACAAGTGGTCTATTTAGACTTATTTGGTATTTTTGTCATTTTATTCATTTTATTAAAAGGATTACTTTTAAAAAAACGATGAAATTAGGGTTTCTTTGATTTTCACCCTAACAAACTTTTTCAAATAATCTTTGGGCCTCTCCTTGAGTTATAAGACCCATACCTTTGTACAGAAAACCTTTTGGGCCTCAGATATTGTATAAGTCCCTCGGGGTTAAAAGAATCTCGGCGCGATCGCCATTTCAGAGCAAAAACAATTTTGGGCATACCCTCGTGTTGTAAGTCCCACTTTTCTTTTTCAAAACCTTTTTGGGCCTCTAATAGAGTGTAAGACCCAACCCCTTTGTAAATAAACAATTTTGGGCCTCACACATTGTATAAGTCCCTCTGTATATTTTCAAAAATTCGGCGCGGTCGTCGCCTTTTTAAACAAAATCCACTAGGCTTCTCCTTGAGTTATAAGACCCATCTTTATTCATTATCAGACTCTTTGGGCCTCTAATAGAGTGTAAGACTCAACCCCATTTTGTAAATAAACCATTTTTGGACCTCAGTCATTGTATAAGACCCACGGTGTTTTCAAAAACCTCGGCGCGATCGCCAGTTTAAAATAAACTTTTTGGGCCTCTCCCTGAGTTGTAAGCCCCATCTCCTGTACAAAAATAAACTTTGGGCCTCTAATAGAGTGTAAGACCCAACCCCTTTTTATAAAAAAAAACTATTTTTGGGCCTCAGTGTATTGTATAAGTCCCGATATCGTTTCAGAAACTCCGACGAGATTGTCGTTTTTAAACTATTTTCAACTAGGCCTACCCTCGTGTTGTAAGTCCCGTTTCTTTTCTTTAAATAACCTTTGGACTTCTCTTTGAGTTGTAAGACTCATCCCTTTGTATAGGAAACATTTTGGGCCTCAGTCGGTTTACAAATCCCGATACGATATTCCAAACAATAGTACAATTACTGTTCAAACCTTGGGACTCTCCTTGAGTATAAGCCCCAACCATTTTTTCCTAAACAACTCCCTTTTGATTTAGGTTCAAATATACAGTTGTTATCAAAACTTTCTTTAATTTCTCTGAACAACTAACAATACAGCATGGAAGCTCGCTCACCTGTAAGTTTTAACAGCTTTCATTTACTCGCTTTAATATATATAACTGTATTGTGGGAAGCTGCGTATGGTTAGTCTTATTTCATTCTTTTAAATATACGTCAAATATATATATAACTGTATTGTGGGAAGCTGTGCATGGTTAGTCTTCTTTCATACCTTTTTAAATACTTGTCATATATCAACTATATATATACTAGTATAGTTATTTAGAGCTTTCCCCGACAACTAGGTCTAGAACTAGGTAAAGCCATGTTGGTCACTCTTAAATACAAGTAAAACTAGATCCCCCATAGGATTTCCAGATACAGTCATCCCTTCTCATGGGGTTAAACAATATGGAACAAAGAGAAATGCAGTATTCTCGGTGAACCTTTTCTCAAACTGTCACCCCTAGAAATTGTCAAAGAAATTCTACTCCCCAGAGTTGATCTATTCTCTGTGAATAGCATCTCCTGAGTTTCTTCAAATCACAGAACTTTCACTAAATGATCTATTCTCGGTGAATAGCATTTCTTGAACTTTTCTTGGTTTGAGACCCACATGCTTCCTAAAAGCATCCCAGCCTCCTCTTGGGCTTTGTACAAGGACCCTTCGGCTTCTTAGAAGTTCTCATGCCTTCTCTTGGGCTTAATACAAGGACCCTGACGACCTCTTAAAGGTATAAGACAGAACTTAGCCATCCTTTGCTAGAGCAGTCTTTCCAGTGTCAAAACATCAAACCGTTTAGGGTTGATTCTCATCCCTTAAAAACACCTTGCCTCCTCTTAGAGGCATCATACAAAAGATAAAACTCTTCCACACCAGTAGACTTGGACAGTCTAATCCCCTTGAGTTTCAAAGACATTCTCAAGTTCTTTACAACTATAGGAAGAAACCCCGGGCATTCTGGATCGATCTCTAGCAGAAACCCAGCCTCTCTCATGAGAGTTCCCCGACAAGGGTCAACACTATCTCAAATCAGAACCTCAAGGTATCTGACATCTCAACTCTTCTGTAATCCTCAGCAAGAGTTGATTCCCCACTTGGACCTGCCTGGGGATCTCAATTATCCCCGGAAAAAGATAGCCTCCTCTTAGGCTTTGTATAAGGATCTTTCCTCAGCAGAAAACTAGCCTCTTCTTAGGCTTTGTATAACGATCCTTCCTTAGCAAAGTCAGCCTCCTCTTGGGCTTTGTACAAATGATTCTCCCTAGCGGAGCTAACCTTTTCAGACTCTCTTGTTGAGTCAATCACTTTTCAGACTCTCTTGTTGATTCAATCACTTTTCAGACTCTCTTGTTGAGTCAACCACCTTTCCAGACTCTCTTGTTGAGTCAATCACTTTTTAACTCTCTTGTTTAGTCAATCACCCTTTCGGACTCTCTTGTTGAATCAACTTTTTTTTAGCCTCAATCTTGGGCTTCGTACAGGACAGATAAAAACACTCTCTTGTTGAGTCAACCCCTTTAGCATCAATCTTGGGCTTTGTACAAGACATAAATTTCCCTCTCTTGAGCTTGGGACAGATATCTTCCCTAGCATAGTCATTTCCTCCCGGTCTTCTTCTAGGCTTTGAGGAATGATTTTCCCCGAGAAGAGTCAAACCCATTTCAAGCCTCCTCTTAGGCTTTGAATAATGATTTTCCCAGTAAGGTCAGCCTCAAATCTTGGGCTTTATACAAGACACCTACAAACCCTCCCCAGCGGAGTCAAAATCCCTCTTTGCCTCAATCTTGGGCTTTGTACCAGACACTAATATATACACTCTCTTGTTGAGCCGGTCTTATCTAGCCTCCTCTTAGGCTTTGTATAAATAAATCCCCTAGCCGAGTAAATTAACCTTTTAGCATTAACCTTGTACTTTGATCAAGGCACACAAAAATCAACAATCCTCCTTTAGAGATGACAGAGCACTAAAGACAGAAATAGTGCATGCCTGGAAACATGTTCACAGGAAAGGAAGAGAGTCTTTAGGAAAACCGGACTGTGTCTCTGTGGAACCTTATCTCCACTGGGTACAAACTAGAGCTCTCAAATTGAGGATGCCTTACCCTGGTCAGGAAGTTCTTTCGTTAAAGGAATCTGTATTTTATTTTATGTCTGATACAGAAAAACTTCAAGTTACTCTCAACAGAGTTCAACAGGAGAAGAAGTCTTGGAAGAACAAGTACCGTATTCTCAATGTGGAGTGTAAGAAAATACAGCAACCGTTAAAAGAAAAAGATGCTCTGGTCGAGATTTTAGAGCAACATGCTGTGGAAAATCAAGAAGACCAAAGGATGACAACCCGACAATGGCTCGAGAGCCCGGGTCAAAGAAAAGGAAAATACCAGAACCAGCACCTGAGCTCTCCTCAGAGAGGACTCAGGATCCATTAGCTTAGACATTTCCTTTTACAGCACTATGTAAATTACTGTATTTCCATTTTCGCAATCTTTGAATCCAATAAAACGGGGTTTCCCCACTGTATGATATTTGCAATCCAATTGTTGAAGTTTCTTTTGATTAAACAAAAAATATATATAATATAATCATTGCATATCATTCATCATTCTCACGAAACGCATTCTTTTTCTCTGCGAATCTCATGTTTGTGTCTCGATTCTAGAGTCAAACTGTCTCATTCGTACAATACTCGGGCCAGCCAACAAAAGAAAATGGATAATCTCGACGAAGAGAACAGGGAGTTGAGAGAAGAACTCGACGCTCTGAAAGAAGATATGAGGAAACTTCATAATGACATGCAAGCTCTGGCAGCAGCCCAGATACAACAACAACGGACTGTGATCTCGAAGATCACATCGACACCCATAGTGGAAAAGTATGACCCTCGATATACCATGCCTAAAGATTGTCCCTGGGACATGCAACTCAACTATATCCCAGAAGGATATATTCCGCCGATCTCGGAAGATCCAAAAACTGCAGCAGGACCCGCTGGGCCTGAAGTTTACAAACTTTGGGAAAGCGAAGATGCCAGGGGCATGACAGTAACTCCTGAAGGTTCCAAACTTCGGGAGAGGGAAGTACCTGTTAGATGATGGCTATGGATCTAGAAGGGGGTTGAATAGATCCCTTGAGTTTTACACGCAAATGGTTACCAAAATTTGGTTTTAAAATTGTTTAATGGAAGCAACCACTGAATCACACGTCTACAACGAACCTTCTACTAAAAGGATCGGATATGCACGGCAATATTAAGAATGGAATACAGATGAGAAAAATTCAGAACGATTCACACAATTGAAACGCAATCAACAAAGTTTACTTGCTCAATACTTAATCCAAACCAATGAGGTGAATCGATAAACAATTAAAGACAAATGCGTTCGATTTTGCTTTGAAATAAATTATCAAACACTTGGTGTGCGTAAACACACTAAGTGCATAATTTCTATGGAATGTAATGTAAAGCTGCTCTAAGATACAATTCAAGGAATTGTATCAATTTAACAAAATAGTTTCTCGACTCAAGATTACACTACGACAGAAATTTTGATAAATTGCGACTTCACAAATTTGAATAAACTGAAATGTAAAAGAGTTAAGAGAAAGAGAGAACAAACGAGATTTGATTAGGCAGTTCCCCAATCGTCCTCGCTTTGGGTACATCTGCCCCCAATTCCACAATTGGAATTGATATATATATATATATATATATATATATATATATATATATATATATATATATATATATATATATATATATATATATATATATATATATATATATATATTGTTGTTGCAAATTGTTTATTACAAGAGAAGAACTATGAACATCCAAACTCCCAAACGTCTTTGATCTTTGATGCAGAGCCTTCGCTTCCCTTGATTCGAGACAAATCAAGTGCCACGAATTCGGTAGAACAAGTCACCGTCCCACGCTACTAAACTGCAAGAAACCACCGTTCTTCAGTTACCTTCACTCAGCCAACTTCAATTCTCCGTAATTCGATCCCTAAACCTTTCTTCTATGATCCTCCGATTACAGCTAATAAACTGAACGATTACTCCAATCTCCGGTTACCTTCGCCCGGCTGAATCCCTGTAGAACGAAACGGTTTGTACAAAAACCCCCAAAATCTACTCGATTCTTGGAGGACAAAACTAACTGGTTTTGTTCAAGAAACACCTACCAAGCTCTCAACCCAGAAAATGAAGATCATACACTTCCTAAATTCTGAACGTTATCACTTCGATCAATGGGCGACACAAACAAAGATAATTATGTATGATTGTTTGTTTACTCAATGAAGAAGATGAAGATGAAGAGAAAAATGGTATCTATTTTCACGTTTATTGTTTTTTTGATATATGAGATGACCAAACTATTTATAGAGAATGAATTGACCCACTAAAAGTTATAACAGAAATAACAGAAAAAAAATTTAAGTGAAAAATGCAGTTAAGACGCGTATGGGTCGACTCATGCTTTAATGAGGGTCGGCGTGCGCTGACCCGTGGAAAATACTGTGAAAATTTGACAAGTTATGCGTCGACCCAAAGGCATCATGCGTCGACGCACGAATGTAATGTTTGCATTCCCAGAATCATGTGCTTTCCCGGTCATTTCACCAGTTTTGCACTAGTAAGCATGAGTCGACTCATGCATAGGGTAGGTCAGTGCATAACCAGTATTTTTACATAAAACTCTTTTTTTTTCACATTTTAACTGGCCAAGACCCAGACAAAAATCCTAGACACCAGTATAATGATCATGCACATGTATTAATGGATAAGACAAAGTCCTATATGTCTAGACACATGAACAACATTGATTAGATGCAATTTGCCCAACAAGTGAAGTGATACCGCTCAAATTACAATTTAATACTTAGCCTATTTGTTGACATCATTAAAATGAAATAGATGAAATACCTTAGCCCTCACATACTCCCCCTTTTTGATGATGGAAACACTGTTTAGCTTTCTTTTGATTAGTAATTTGAGAACGAACAAGCTCCCCCTGTCTTTAACACTTGGTTAATTTCCGCTAATTTATGCTTGCTATCCTTCTCCCCCTTTGTCAACATCAAAAAGAAGAGAAGAAGGTGGTCAAAATAATAACACTATAACACATAATGATCCATCACATATTTGCAACACAGCAACATTAACACGCATCCACATATGATACAGTTAATGTAAGATTGGAAACGGGTAAATACGGAACATAAAACGCAATGACAATTCATTCCATAGTTAAAAAATCCAAAACACACTGAAACAAAGTTCAAAGATAAACAACAGGAAGAAAAACATGCAATCTAAAACAGCAAAACATAAATGCCAAACATAAGAAATATGATGCACGAATCTCTATGGTCTCTTCCCCCTGTATGGATGACCTCTTCCCCCATAGTGTTGGTCGGGTGGTGGCAAATCCTTTAGGTGCAGGTTAAGTTCAATCAGCGTGCGATTGAGAGTACCAAGACTATTAGCAAGATTCAGATTCTGTTGAGTCAAATTCTCGTCCAGTTGGGTGAATCGATTCATAGAGGCGTCAGCAAACCTGTTGAAGTTAGTGATGTGAGCCGAGACTTGGTCGGATAAGTTTGTGATCCTTTCTTCCTGAGCATTGTAGCGGCTCTCTTGCAATGCTTGTAATTCTTGATGTTGAAGATTCATCTCATTTAACCTTGCCATAATCTCTTCATATGCCTGGAAATCATACTGAGGCTGTGGAGTTGGAGGTGCCGAATAATCAGGTTGCTGCCAACCATACTCCTAGCCATAGGTGGGGCAACATAGGCGTCACCAAGAGTAGTCCAGTAGTTGTTTTTCCAATCTCCCCAGCCCTGATTCTCAGAATTGTCCTCATGTTGATCGCTCATCCATGCTTCGTTGTCTTCCTCTTGCATAACCACATCAGCATTGTTAACATCTTGATTATCACTATCATGTACTTCCTCATCATCATTTCCTTCCTAATGAATAGGTTCTTCAGGTTCAGGTTGAAAAGGATGAGTGGATCTGTGTCGGTACGTGAATTTCTTATTAACGGAATCCCAATTGTAACCCATCATGGTGAGGGTTTTTGGTTGAAATTGTTGTTCAGAGGTAATCTCCATGTAAGGAATATTTGGAACCAAAATGCCAGCCTTGTTCTAAATGTTTTGAATGCAGGGTGCATAACCTAGAGCCAGAAATTTGTTGGAGCTGCGAGTAACGAACATCCGATATGCAAAATAGTATGGCCAGTTGATTTTGATCTGATTCTTCAGAATATACATGAGATGAACCTCTGCCTTCTCAACTCGTGAGTATCCACATTTCTTAGGTCTCAAAATACGAGCAACGATCCATTGCAAAATGCGGTCTTCAAATTTCAAATGACCGGTAATGACATTTTTCGGAAAGACGTCACTTGCCACAACATCGTCAGGATATGGTTCCCGTAACATAAAGTTCAGAGCAGTCTTAAACTCAAAGTTTCAAACAAACATTTTGTCGGTTACTTTGGGCAGATTTTCATCAGTATCCATAATAAACAAAGTAGACCATAAATCATTGTTCACATCATGAAGTGCATTATTTATAGAAAACTTAAACTCAACCCCCTTAAATTTACCCTTAATTCCACAGTAGAACACTCGAACCAAATCACTATTGTACTTATCATCACATTCCAAGAACTCACCAAGATTCTGAACACTGAGCATTTCAGTTATCTCAGGAATGTGATAATCTTGACCCATCAATACATAGAAACCATGTTGTGGTATAACAGCACGACTACTAAACAATGCCTCATAAGGACCAGACAGTGCATCAGAAATTAAAGAGTTAACAATTATCGGTTGTGAAGAGGTTCCAGCAGATGAAGCTCTGGTTGTTCTTTTATCGGTTGTTCGTTTGGAAGCCATTGTTGATGAAGGGTTGAAGAAGATGAACAGTGCACGGTGGTAGAAAGATGATGATGAATAGTATTTTGCAGAAGTTGTAGAGGAATGATGATCAGCCGTTAGAAACCCTTGTTGTTATACCCTTGAGGATTCACTCTTTGTGGGTTTTGATGGAGATTAATGGGTATTGATGGAGTTTGATGGAAGAGATAGAGAGAGAGGGAGACCACAAAATCTGATATGTTTACATGCAATGAACAAGAATTAAAGAGTAATGAAGATATGTAGTGGGAATAGGTAGCATTAGGTCGGCGCACGCATTCCCATTAAAGTAGGGATTCTAAGCGTGTCAGTTATGCGTCGACCTATAGACTGGGTGCGTCGGCGCACACTTACTGGGACTTGAAAAATTTTTCAAAAAAATAAGATGCGCCGACCGCAGGTGATCCTGCGCTAACCCGTGTGTTTTCTTTTGAAATTGCATCAGCTCATGAGTCGACCCATAACATGGTCCGGTCAACTCATCCAAGGTAAAAATGAAACAAAATTGAAGTTTTTGCAATCATAAGTTCCAAAAAGATAAATAAGCATACACACACATAGAACAAACATCCAAGTGAACAATATATGCACAACATGTAATAAACATCAAGTTTAAAGTAGTTAACATGGCACAAAATATGTTAAACATATATGAATTGGAACGATATTACCTTGATCACTATGACGATGAGAGCCCTCACATATAGCTAAATATCTCTTTGCATTGTTAGTTAAAATAATAAACAAGCATGTATATATGTGAAGATCACTATCTAAAAGGATTTATCAAACATGATCCGAGATATCGAGAATGCCAAGTTCCCTACGGATGTGAAAGAAAGGCTCAGTGGCTAACGGTTTTGTAAAAATGTCAGCAAGTTGATTTTTAGTATCAACATGCTCAAAGATCACATCACCTTTCTCTACATGATCCCTAAGAAAATGATGGCGTATTTCGATATGCTTGGTGCGTGAATGTAATACAGGGTTCCTAGTCAGGTTCATTGCACTAGTGTTATCGCACAAAATGGGAATACGCTCAAGTTTTAAATTGAAATCAAGCAATTGTTGTTTAAGCCATAAGACTTGAGCACAATAACTGCCTGCGGCAACGTATTCCGCCTCGGCTGTTGACAAAGCAACCGAAACCTATTTCTTGCTATGCCAACTCACCAAGGAATTTGCAAAAAGGTGACACGTGCCACTAGTACTTTTCCTATCCAACGTGCACCCGGCAAAGTCGGAATCGAAATAACTAACTAAGGAACAAACACTACCTTTGGAATACCACAACCCATACTTTGGAGTACCGGAAAAGTATCGAAGTATGCGCTTAACTGCTTTTAAGTGGGATTCCTTGGGGCGTGCTTGATACCTCGCACACATGCATAGACTGAACATAATGTCGGGTCGTGACGCAGTAAGATAAAGAAGAGATCCAATCATACCTCGATACTTCTTTACCTCTACATCCTTACCATTTTCATCACGATCAAGATTGGCACAAGTAGGCATTGGAGTATCTATTGCTTTGCAGTTTAGCATGTCGAAATGTTTGAGAAGCTCAAGACAGTATTTCGTTTGACTCATGAATATGCCCTCTTCGAGTTGTTTGATTTGCAATCCGAGGACATAGTTAAGCTCCCCCATCATGCTCATTTCAAACTCCCCCTGCATCAAACTAGAAAACTCCTTGACCAAGGTCACGTTAGTAGACCCAAAGATAATATCATCAACATAAATTTGTACCAAGATTAAATGTTTTCCTTGACGTTTAATAAAGAAGGTTGTGTCAACCTTCCCTCTTGAATACCCTTGATCAAGTAAAAATTTGCTTAGACGTTTATACCAAGCCCTAGGGGCTTGTTTAAGTCCGTACAAAGCACGTTTAAGTTTGTAGACATGATCAGGATATTCATGGGATTCAAAACCCAGAGGTTGGGCAACATAAACCTCTTCATTTATATATCCATTAAGGAAAGCACTTTTAACGTCCATTTGGAATAATTTGAAGTTCTTAGTGCAAGCATAAGCAAGTAAAAGGCGTATAGCCTCGAGTCGGGCAACCGGCGCATAAGTTTCCTCATAGTCGATTCCTTCCTCTTGGTTATAGCCTTGCGCTACAAGCCGCACTTTGTTACGTGTTATTACTCCATTTTCATCAAGTTTATTTCTAAACACCCATCGGGTGCCAATTACTCGATGATCTCGCGGAGGGGGGACAAGGTCCCAAACCTAATTTCTCCTGAATTGATTTAGTTCATCTTGCATTGATAAAAACCAATGCTCATCGAGTAATGCCTCCTTAGCATTTTTAGGTTCTACTTGTGACACAAAAGCAGAGTAATGGCAAAAATTACTAAGTTTAGAGCGAGTGGTTACTCCCTTAGAGATATCACCGAGAATGTTGTCAATTGGATGGTCTTTTGAAGACTTCTAAGCTGGAGGAAGTTCATCTTCATCAGAATGATGATCATCCTCACTTTTCACTGGTTGGTGATCCTTTTCCTCCTCAATACGCACTACTTCAGGCTGATCAGTTCTCTTATCAGTGTCCTTGAGTATGTCTTCAGTAGGTACACCTGCACCATGAAAAGAACTACATTCTCCGACATTTCTCGGATAAGACTCATCAAAGGTAACATGAACTGACTCTTCAACTACACGTAACCTCTTATTATAAATTCTATACGCTTTACTTGACTGAGAGTATCCAAGAAAAATACCCTCGTTGGCCTTGGCATCAAACTTACCAAGAGTCTCTTTCCCATTGTTTAACACAAAGCATTTACAACCAAATACATGAAGGTGAGAGATATTTGGCTTACGCCCTTTTAAAAGCTCATACGGTGTCTTGTTTAGAATAGGCCGGATGAGCACCCTATTCAAAACATAACAAGCCGTACTTATGGCGTCGGCCCAAAAGTATTTTGGTAGTCCACTATCATTGATCATAGTCCTTCTAAGTTCCTCCAAAACTCTATTTTTACGTTCCACTACCCCATTTTGTTGAGGGGTACGTGGTGCGGAAAAATTATGATCAATTCCGTTGGAATCACGAAATGCTTCAAACAAATGATTTTCAAACTCACCCCCATGGTCACTTCTAATTGACCCAATGTTTGTGTTTAACTTGTTCTGAGATAACTTAGCAAATCGTTCAAAGGCCGAAAAGGTATCACTCTTATTTGCTAAGAAAATAGTCTAGCAAAACCTAGAAAAGTCATCGACTATTACAAAACCATAATAGTTACCACCTAGGCTTTTAACCCTAGATGGTCCAAGAGGTCCATATGGAGGAGCTCAAGGGGTCTCATAGTTGAAACAATGTTTTTGGATTTAAAAGTGATCCTTGTTTGCTTCCCCATTTGACAAGCATCACAAAGATGATCCTTTGTGAATTTGATTTTGGGCAAACCGATGACTAGGTCTTTAGAGACTATTTTGTTAAGCAAATCAAAAGTTGATGTGAGCCAACCGTCTATGCCACAACCATGAATCTTCATTCATAGTGACTAGACACTTGTATCCATTCAACGATACCTCATTTAAGTCTAGCATATAGACGTTGTTCACCCTCAAACCCTTAAACACATCCTTTTTGTCACCATCTTCAATTATGCAACAATCTTTCGAAAATGATACTTTATAATTTTTGTCGCATAGTTGACTAATGCTTAAAAGGTTATGTCTAAGACCTTCCACAAGAAGTACATCAGAGATAGTAGTAGATGAGGGGTTACCTACTATACCTTTACCAAGAATCTGTCCCTTGTTGTTATCTCCGTAGGTGACAAACCCCTTTTTCTTCGCCACAAAGTCGATAAAAAGAGATGTGTCTCCGGTCATATGTCTCGAGCAGCCACTATCTAGAACCCATCTTCCTTCGGTGGTCTCAAGACTTTGTACCTACAAAAACAATCAAGGGAGAGTAGGTACCCAATTCTCATTGGGTCCTTTAAGGTGAGTGAATCCAAGACCGCACTTGGGCAACCATTGGTAGATGCCTTTCGAAACAAGAAACCTTCTGAAGTGGCATTTTGCAATAGTATGACCAGGCTTACAACAGTAAAGACAATTAGGTTCATTTGGAATTTACCTTTGATATCACTATTTCGAATCACATAGGTATACTTTTGATATGGATTATTCATGCTCTCACGAAAATGTGATCGATCGATAGCAAGCGTACCTTTTGGGTTAAGAGCCTTGTCCAATTTGGCCTTGAGGGTTCTCACCTCTCGTTGCCAAATGTGACAAGTGTCACATCCCCAATTGAATCAAGAGGTAGGGTCCTCTTCAACCTTGTCTTTTGATGTGTCCACTATAGAGTTTTTGAGGGCTTCCAATTCCTTTTCGGAATCGGAAACCTTCTTCTCCAAATACGAGAAAATCTTTTTATTTGAGGCTAAGCGTTGAAATGCTTCCTTAGCCTCATAGTGTAACATGTCAAAAGCCTTTTGTAACTCTAAATGCGACATAGTATTAACATGATCATATTTAGAGTGCTTTGCCTCTTTTGCTTTGTTGTGGAGTGCCATAAGACAAAAGTTAACGGATTCACTTTCGTCGCTTGATGAATCATCTTTCTCCGACTCACTATCGCTTTCCCAAGCGATGTATGCTCGTCGAGACTTATTGGACTTTTTGTTTCAGTGACTCTTGTCATTATCCCTATCTTTGTATTTCTTTAGAGATGGACAATCCGGCTTGTAGTGCCCGGATTTTCCACAGTTATAGCACGTCCATTTTACCTTGCCATTCTTATTTCCTTCGCTTCTATATTGCTTCCTAAACTTGACTAGATTTTTTTTCAAGTGTTGAATCTCGTTCTTACGAACGTGTCTATTATACCTCTTCACAAATAAGCCCATATCATCACCGGATTCTTCATCTTTGTCATTATTGGCTTCATCATCACTTAGCTCTTGATGTGTGGATTTTGAACAAGAAGCCTTAAGAGCTATTGACTTATTCTCCATATCTTTTGCCTTCTCTTTCTTGATACTCTTTTCATGTTTATCCAAGCTAATGAGCACTTTCTCATGCTCATTGAGTTTACCAAAAAGTGTTGTGAGGTCTAGTGTAGCAAGATCGTTGGCCTCATTGATAATGGTGACCTTCGGTTGCCATTCCCTGTTTAAACACCTCAAAATTTTGTTAGTAGCAACCTCATTTGGAATTGGTTTAAGAAGAACATGCAATTTATTGATAATATGAGTAAATCGTTTTTGCATATCCGCAATGGTTTCCCCTTGCTTCATATAAAACAAATCAAACTCTTGCGTTAGTGTATTAATACGAGCCATCTTAACATCATTAGTGCCTTCGTGGGCTACTTGTAAAGTATCCCACATGGCTTTGGCCATTTCACAATGGGAGACTCGATAATACTCATCAACTCCCAAGGAGGAGATGATCATATTACGAGCCTTCCAATCATAGCTGTACTTTTTCTCGTCCTCCTCATTCCATTGAGCTTCGGGTTTGGGAACGACAATGCCTTCGGCATTGGTCATTGTAATTTCCATGGGACCGTTTAAAATAACGTTCCAAACCTTCCGATCTATGGAATTTATATGGACGCGCATACAATCCTTCCAGTAGCTGTAATTCTCGCCTGTAAAAACTAGAGCTCTATTATAAGCCCCTTTAGGTTTGTTCACCATGATCCCAAGAAGTTTTACCGAAGCACTAGATAAACCAAGCTCTTATACCACTTGTTAGATGATGGCTAAGGATCTAGAAGGGGGGGTTGAATAGATCCCTTGAGTTTTACACGCAAATGGTTACCAAAATTTGGTTTTAAAATTGTTTAACGGAAGCAACCACTGAATCACACGTCTACAACGAACCTTCTACTAAAAGGATCGGATATGCACGGCAATATTAAGAATGGAATACGTATGAGAAAAATTCAAAACAATTCACACAATTGAAACGCAATCAACAAATTTTACTTGCTCAATACTTAATCCAAACCAATGAGGTGAATCGATAAACAATTAAAGACAAATGCGTTCGGTTTTGCTTTGAAACATATTATCAAACACTTGGTGTGCGTAAACACACTAAGTGCAGAATTTCTATGGAATGTAATGTAAAGCTGCTCCAAGATACAATTCAAGGAATTGTATCAATTTAACAAAATAGTTTCTCAGCTCAAGATTACACTACGACAGAAATTTTGATAAATTGCAACTTCACAAATTCGAATAAACTGAAATGTAAAAGAGTTAAGGGAAAGAGAGAACAAACGAGATTTGATTAGGAAGTTCCCCAATCGTCCTCGCTTTGGGTACCTCTGCCCCCAATTCCATAATTGGAATTGAGATATATATATATATTGTTGTTACAAATTGTTTATTACAAGAGAAGAACTATGAACATCCAAACTCCCAAATGTCTTTGATCGTTGATGCAGAGCCTTCTCTTCCCTTGATTCGAGACGAATCAAGTGCCACGAATTCGGTAGAACAAGTCACTGTCCCACACTACTAAACTACAAGAAACCACCGTTCTTCAATTACCTTCACTCGTCCGACTTCAATTCTCCGCAATTCGATCCCCAATCCTTTCTTCTATGATCCTTCAATTACAGCTACTAAACTGAACGATTACTCCAATCTCCGGTTACCTTCTCCCGGCTGAATCCCTGTAGAACGAAACGGTTTGTACAAAAACCCCCAAAATCAACTCGATTCTTTGAGGACAAAACCAACTGGTTTTATTCAAGAAACACCTACCAAGCTCTCAACCCAGAAAATGAAGATCATACACTTCCTAAATTCTGAACGTTATCACTTCGATCAATGGGCGACACAAACAAAGATGATTATGTGTGATTGTTTGTTTACTCAATGAAGAAGATGAAGATGAAGAGAAAAATGGTATCTATTTTCACGTTTCTTGTTTTTTTTGATATATGAGATGACCAAACTATTTATAGAGAATGAATTGACCCACTAAAAGTTATAACAGAAATAACCGAAAAAAATTTAAGTGAAAAATGCAGTTAAGATGCGTATGGGTCGACTCATACTTTAATGAGGGTCGGCGTGCACTGACCCGTGGAAAATACTGTGAAAATTTGACAAGTTATGCGTCGACCCAAAGGCATCATGCGTCGACGCACGAATGCAATTTTTGCATTCCTAGAATCATGCGTTTTCCCGGTCATTTCACCAATTTTGCACTAGTAAGCATGAGTCGACTCATGCATAGGATAGGTCAGCGCATAACCTGTATTTTTACATAAAACTCAATTTTTTTTTGCACATTTTAATTGACCAAGACCCAGACAAACATCCTAGACACCAGTATAATGATCATGCACATGTATTAATGGATAAGACAAAGTCCTATATGTCGAGACACATGAACAACATTGATTAGATGCAATTTGCCCAACAAGTGAAGTGATACCGCTCAAATTACAATCTAATACTTAGCCTATTTGTTGACTTCATTAAAATGAAATAGATGGAAGACCTTAACCCTCACAGTAACAAGAGTCACTGCCGTAATGACTATACCACCACCTGTGGTACACACTGTCCCGGAAGGACAGATTTCCTAGATACCGTCTGGAGGAAACGAAAGTATGGACGAGAGAATGAGGGAATTCCAGGAACAATTCCTGGAGATGCAGAAGGAACTGCAAGCCATTCGCGGTCAGGATCTATTCGGAAAGGACGCCGCGGACCTTTATTTGGTCCCCAATGTGAATGTTCCGCACAAATTCAAGGTGCCCGAACTTGAAAAGTACAAGGGTAACTCTTGCCCTCAAAGTCACCTGGTGATGTAGGATGTCAACTCAGACAGAGAACCAACAACTACTGATCCACTATTTTCAAGATAGTTTAACCAGTGTCGCACTCAAATGGTACATGGGTTTAAACTGCACTAAGATCACTTTTAGAGATCTTGGCGCTGCCTTCGTTCAACAATATAAGTATAACCTGGACATGGCACCAGACAGAGATCAACTCAGAGCAATGTCGCAGAAGGACAAGGATACTTTTTATATGATCAGAGATGGCGTGAAATTGCCGCCCAGATTTGTCCACCTCTTGAGGAAAAAGAGATGACAAAGATCTTCTTGAAAACCTTGAGCTCATTTTATTACGATAGAATGGTCGCCAGTGCGCCCAGCTACTTCACTGAGATGGTGGGCATGGGAGTTCATCTTGAGGAAGTAGTTCGAGAAGGACATTTGGTCAAAGACGCTGGATCATCAAGCAATACCAAAAGATACGATAGTGATCTCCCTAAGAAAAAAGAGAAAGATATTAGCAATATCTCTCTCGGAAAGCAAAGGCGACTGTACCAACCAGTAGCAGTTGTAACTCCTGCTATCAACCCTGCGCCTGTTCCTACATATCAACCTCAGGTTACTCAGAGCCAACCAAATCAGTAACAATATCAGCAAAGGACACAACAGCCTCTTCAGCAGGCTCGTCCTCAGTACAACAACAACCGTACAACGCGACCACTAGGGTTTGACCCTATACCAATGTTGTACGCAGAACTGTTTCCACTACTACTGGTCAAGGGGCATGTCCAAACCAGGTCTCTTCTTACAGTACCGGGAAATCCTCTTTTTTGGTTCAAAGCGGATGATTTGCCCATACCAGCAAGGAGGACCAGGGCATAACATAGAAAACTTTCTCAGCTTCAAATCTGATGTACATAAGCTTGTTAGGAGCGAGGTCTTATACTTCAAGGATACAAATCCAAACGTTCAGACGAACCCGCTGCCTCAACACGAGAAAGCTACGATAAATTTGATAGAGGTAGAATCTAACCACGGCTATCAAATTCATGATGTACTCTTGTTGAGGGCCAACCTGGTCAAAATGCATCGCAGACAGAGCGGATATGGGTATGTACCATCTCATAACTATCACCAGTGTGATATCTGCTCTAAAAACAATCAAGGATGTTCTGTGGTATAATCAGCTCTGCAGGAACAGTTGGATCTTAGATGGATCCAGGATCACCGAATCCGTGAATTCAACATAACTTATACAAATTCTAACATCATTCAAAACCACAACATTCTGGCAATGAATGTCAACTTGGTGGCGATGCACTCAAGGCAAAGCCAACATCATAATCTGCCACTGCACGATTATGACTTCTGTCTGATCTGCTCGGTAAACAATCAGGGATGCTCTTTTGTACAAGATACCCTCCAGCGTCAGATGGATCTTAGGTGGATTCAAGATTACCGCGATAGAAATCAGTATCAAGTAAATATGATTCAAATCTTTGATATTCGCTTGATGAATACCAACTTGGTGGAGTTACATGCTAAGCAAGTTCGGCTCGGTTTTCTGACTTCGCATAATTATCAGTACTGTAAGGGATGTCGTGAGAACGACCAAGGATGTGCTCTCGTTCAAAGAACTTTTCAACACTTATTAAACCACTGGTGGCTTCCGATCTATTTAGATGAAAAGACACAACAAGTCAGTATGATCAATGGAAACCCTACTAGGCATCAAAGTCAGGATGTTCGATCAATGGAAACAGATCTAGTGAGCTTACACTGCATACAGAGCGAACGTGTCCAGGTGCCACCACATAACTAATAACGCTATAGAGTTTGCTCTGAAGATAATCAAGGATGTTACCTCGTGCGAGCATCCCTTCAGAGTCAGTTGGACCACAAAGAGATTCGACCGTGTCCAAGTTCTATGTCAACCAATTCGATGCTAGACTTTGCCGCTGATCGAATCAAAGATGTTGTCATAATCTCTGATCATAAGAGGACCAAAGATGTTTGTACCATCATCCCTTTACTTGACGAATCAAAAGTTCCCAACCGGGAACTGATTGAAATTACTTACAATGGTCAGAAGAATCAGAAGGCTCCTGTAGTTATCTATCTACTGGGACCATTACCATATGAATTAACTAAGGCTATCCCTTACAAATACGGTGCAACAACAATTGAGAATGGAAAGGAAATTCCATTACCCTCCGTCGTGAATATTGCAGACATCCGTCGAGTAACACGGAGTGGTCGAATCTTTAACCGAGGAGTTGGAGAACCTACCAGAGAAAAGGAACCTCAAACGGAAATTACTGATTAACCATTCGTTCAATCTAGTGATCCCGACCATTCAAAGAACAACGATGAGATGCTGAAGCTCATCCAGAGGAGTGAATACAACATTGTCGATCAGCTGTTGCAAACTCCTTCAAAAATTTCTGTGCTATCACTTTTACTCAGTTCCGAAGCTCACAGGGAGGCTCTACAGAAAGTCTTAGAGCAAGCCTTTGTGGAACAAGATGTGTCAATAAGACAATTTGACGGCATCATCTCCATCATCACTTCCTGCAATAACTTGGGGTTTAGTGATGAGGAATTTCCAGAAGAAGGCAAAAGTCACAACATGGCACTAAATATTACAGTCAACTGCCAGGACGATGCTCTATCCAGCGTACTGGTTGACACCGGATCGGCTCTGAATGTTATGCCAAAGTCCACTCTAATGCGACTATCATTCAAAGGATCTCCGATGAGAGGCAGTGAGGTCATTGTCAAAGCATTTGACGAATCCCGGAAAACAGTTATCGGCAAAGTCGACCTTCCCATAACTATCGGTCCCCACACTTTCCAAGTCACTTTCCAGGTCATGGACATCCGGGCAACATACAGTTGTTTGTTACGAAGACCTTGGATACACGAGGCTGGGGCAGTCACTTCGATACTTCACCAGAAGCTGAAGTTCGTCAAGAACGACCAACTCGTTACAGTCTACGAAGATCAGGCCTTGATCGTGAGTAACCTATCATTGTCCACTTGTGTAGAACCCGAGGAGGTTGTTAGAACTCAGTTTTAGGCACTGTCAGTGAGCAATGAGAATCAATCAGAAAAAGGAACGTCGATTTCCTCGTACAAAGATGCTCTCGAGGTGATCAAAAGTAACAATCCAAAAGGATGGGGACAACTTGTTATTCCTACTGATAACAAGACGAAGAAAGGTCTTGGTTTTTCTTTGACCTGTACCCAGACTGCTATTAACGATGAAAATCTTCATCCCATTCAAAACTTTTTCCGCGGTGGAGGTTTCCTTCACCCGGTATCTCAAGAAGTACATACCATCAACGAGGGAGATTCCTCCGATATGGATGAATAGTGGAAGTCCTATCTTAATGAGGACAGTTATATGTCTCAGGAGAGGTGCCTACGCCATTTTGCTATCCCGCACAGAGTCCGAGATATATACCGAGATCACATGTCAAAATGATATACGGAGATTGTGATCCGGAAGGATGCCGTGCTCCACCCAACTCATTAGAGGAGGACACTCTGATGAAAGACAACTTTGACTATGACTATTATGACCCAATGGATGGCCTGCATATTTGGCATCCGTACCCAGGAGACTCGGGGCAAGAAAGTCAGCCCAACGATACATACCAGCTGAGCATCATTGAAAAGAATACATGCGTCCCCGCCATATCATGGGATCATTACTCAGGGCATTCAGAAAACATCCAGCATGACGATGAATTTGCAAAGCTTGCAGGACTAGAATTCATCAACTATGCTTTTCCCGATGTCAACGTCATCGAGAGGGATGATCCCTCCAGTTCCAAAGAAGTATGGGATACCTTAGGAAAACCAAGTGGCAAGTACGACTTCATGGTCAAGTATACCGCTCCCGAAAGCTCTCGTATCAGGCTCAAAGACATCTAGCCAACTGGATAGGGAGATATACCTGAGAGTACAAACATTGTGCAAGATACAGCTGAGGAATCCTCCTGCGACAACTCTTCCTGGGAGACAGATTCCAACGATCCTGCTCCACCAGAAATCACTGTTATTTCTGAATACAAATCAAGAAAGAAGGTACCTGACTTTGTGATTCACCGAGTTTCGCCGCCAATGGGTTGCTGTCAACGTTCTGAATATCGTTCATAAGTCTAAGTAATTGTCATCTTTATCTTAACCTTTCACCCTGCCCAGGTGAAACGGATGTTTTAATAGGGCTCACTTTCTGTAAATGTCTCTCTTTGCTTCGCCCCAAGCGACATAGTTTTGTTTTATAGGGTTGTAGTTTCAAGAATCGACCAAATCATAAATAAATAAACGTTGTTCTGTAATTTCCGCATTTATTGCTGTTTTCTCTTTTTGCTTTTTCAGAAAATGGTAATCCTAAAAAACAACTCAAATAATAAAAACAAGCATTTTTCAGAAATTACACAGTACACACTCTTGCATTCTCTCTATCTCTTCTAAAAACAAATCATCACGTCATGCAGATTACTTGTTTTAAACCCCATTTAAACATACGATCCAATGCCTTCTCCCAACTTTGAATTCCCGGTATTTGAGGCTGAAGAAGAAAATGACAAAGGAATTCCAGAAGAGATCTCCCGATTATTCAGACAAGAGGAAAGGTCCATTGAACCTCACAAAGAGCCGTTGGAAACGGTCGACTTAGGTTCAAAAGAGGAGAGAAAAGAAGTCAAGATTGGGGCACTGCTCAGTCCGACTGTCAAAGAAAGTTTGATAAAGCTTCTCAAAGAGTTTCCCGATGTATTCGTTTGGTCCTATCAGGATATGCCAGGGTTGGATACCAACATCGTGGAACATCATCTACCGTTGAGACCAGAATGTCCTCCAGTAAAACAAAGGTTGAGCCGAACTCATCCAGACATGGCCATCAAAATCAAAGAGGAGGTACAGAAACAGATTGACGGGGGTTTCCTCGCCACATCAGAATATCCTCAATGGTTAGCCAACATAGTACCAGTTCCAAAAAAGGATAGAAAAGTTAGAATGTGTGTAGACTACAGGGATCTGAACAAAGCAAGTCCAAAGGATGGCTTTCCCTTACCGCACATTGACATGCTGGTAGATAGTACAACAAAATTCAAAGTATTCTCCTTCATGGATGGATTCTCGGGCTATAATCAGATAAAAATGGAGCCGAAAGACATGGATAAAACTTCGTTCATTACCCTATGGGGTACCTTTTGTTACAAGGTAATGTCGTTCGGTTTGAAGAACGCCGGGGCAACCTATCAAAGGGCCATGACTACTCTGTTTCATGACATGATACACAAAGAAATAGAACTGTATGTCGATGATATGATTGCCAAATCTAAGACAGAAGAGGAGCACGTGAAGCACCTGTCAAAACTATTCGAGCGTCTGAGAAAATACAAACTCCGCTTGATTCCCAACAAGTGCACGTTCGGTATCCGGTCAGGAAAACTTTTAGGGTTCATTGTCAGCCAGAAAGGAATTGAGGTTGATCCTGACAAGGTCAAGGCCATTCAAGAAATGCCTTCTCCAAAGACTGAAAAATAAGTCAGAGGATTCCTGGGACGTTTGAATTACATTTCCAGATTTATATTCCTCATGACCGCGACATGCGCGCCGATCTTCAAACTACTCAAGAAGATACAATCATTCCTCACTGATTCTCGAGGCAAATGGACTCTAAATTATGACGGCCCTTATGTGGTCAAGAAAGCCTTCTCAGGCGACGCCTTGAGACTCGCAACCATGGATGGAGAAGAATTTGCCTACCCCACAAATGTTGACGTAGTCAAGAAATACTTCGCCTAAATAAATAAAAAATAAATAACAAAAATCGTCTCGGTGGACTGAAAACCCGAAAGGGAGCTCCAGGAAAAATTAGAGACATAAGAAAAAAAATCATCCCGATGGATTGGAAATCTCAAAGTACAATCCAGGCAAAAATTAGGGATAAATGGCAAGTAAGTACGTCCGACGAGGTTGAATCCCTCAGCAGTAATGCCATCCATCAGGAAAACTCCAGTCAAGGTCATCTTCGACAGAAGCTCAGGATGCCCGGAATTCAAAGTTGGTAGAAGGATAGCGGTCGTTATGTTTCAATGTAGCCATGTTCCCTTAAATTACCATTTTCTAAACTTTGTAAATGCTCCATGGAATCACGCGTTTGGCTGATTTCCATCCTATCAATAAAATTTGAGCTTTAGTGCTTTTGTTTGCAATTCTTATTTATTTTAGCTTTACAGAACGACATTTTAACATGATCAACGATTCTTGAAATAAAACAAAAATGAATTTACTTGTCAAACTTTTTCTGCTTTTAAAATAAAGATGGCAATTTCTTTTGACTGTTGAACATCGAAAGAACATCGATCGCTTCTCCATAAGTAATCGAGCTTCAAAGTGCAGAATCAAAGTCCTCCTTCTAAACCAGTATACCGAAATGAAGGATCAACTGTGTCAGATGCGAGCATTCCATCCGACACCCCCGGTAGAGTTCTTATCTCCTAAGCCCGCCCAACGATTTTCCCCACAGGGACTATCTCTCCTAAGCAAGGCAGAATTTCTATTTTGGACCAAATGGTACTTCCTCGCTCCCCGCAGTGGCCGAGTATCCAATTATGTTCATCCGCTAGTCTGTATATCGCGTCAGTTTTGTCAGCATATCATACATACATCATGTATTATTGATTCATGCATACTCATATCACTATCACTATCACTCTAATCGGTCTTGTTCCCAAGTGATAAAAGTCCTCTCAATCTAGTTGTTAGTTATTTCCTCGTCAGAAAATGCCTCATCTGAGCGATCTCTCCTCCAGTTTATTTCTGGGATGGAGAAGGCCCTTGACCACTTTGATAACTTGAACCTCTGAAAAACAAGAAAACTCTCAACAAACGTCACTCTTCGCCATTGAAGATGATATCTTTGCTTTCCCGGATTAAAGAAAATCCCAGAGAGAGCCTCGCAACTAGAGACTCTCGGCAACATAGTGGTTCTTCTCTCCAGAAAATCAATGTTAATAAAGTCATCAGCACCTCAAAATTGGGGTACACTGTATGGAATTTCTTCGAGAAGGTCTCGAAGAAAAGTATGATGTAGTATCCCCAAGTAGAAAGCAGTCTCTCAAGAGACTTGTTTCCCCCAGCAGAGTCAACAAATGGCGTCTCCAACAGAGAAGTTTGTACACCTCTGCAGTTCAGACAAATGGGTTTCCCCAGCAAGTCTGACTTCAACCCTTTTCCGTCAAATGGTATCTCCCCAGTAAAAGAAATTCAGCAAGAAGTTTGAGGAAAAACCACTACGAATAGCGTCCCTTGTCAAGAAAGTTTATTGACAAAAAAAACTGAGACCAGTTCCTTGGTAAGAAACCAGGATCGGGGGAAGTTTATATCAGAAACTGAGACCAGTTCCTTGGTAAGAAACCAGGATCGGGGGAAGTTTATATCAAAAACTGAGACACATTCCTTGGTAAGAAACCAGGATCGAGGGGAAGTTTATATCAAAAACTGAGACTAGATCCTTGGTAGGAAACCAGGATTGAGGGGAAGTTTATATTAGAAATTGAGACCAGTTCCTTGGTAGGAAACCAGGATCGAGGGGAAGATTATATCAGAAACTAAGACCAATTCCTTGGTTGAAGACCAGGATCAGGGGGAAGTTTTTACCTTTTTAAAGCATCATTGCTTAGCAAAAGAAGATGAATGGGTAAGCATCCATTCATGACCACCATCAAAATTTCGGATATTCCGATATTTAATCCTCTTGCACCCCGAATGCCCGAATACCTTCGCCATTCACACCTTCGGGTCTAAGAAGATTAAATAGGGGCATCTATCATACCCCAAATTTTGACCAATAAGATTTACCATCATTGTGCAAATCATCATCACAATATAGATGTACCTTCATGCCTCATCAATCTCCTCACAGATGGGTGAGCATTCACTACAACTAAGAATTAGGGTTTCAAGCCCTCTCAGAGCTCTTAGACAAAGGATCAATCAAGAAATGACATGATCTTCAACTTGTATAACCTCTCAAACATCCATAAAGGATCAAGACGACTCCCACATCAGGAATCAAGCACAAAGTTGCAGCATTCCAAGTGGATCAAGCCTCAAGATCGACAGTGTCACCAAATTAGGGTTTTGGTCGACTGAGGCCACCAGATGGAATTTTTCCTCTAGGAATGAGCCAATGCTTCAAAGCATAACCCTAGATACTCCAAGGGGCCTCATGGACCCAATCACTAAGTCAATTTAGTCTCAGGGGATACATTTACCAAAAATCAGGAATTAGGGTTTTCTTGACCTAAGTCACCCCTAAGTTGACTTTTGGGACAAAACAGGAGAAAAGACCTCAAGACATGGTTTGAGGGTCTCCAATACACTAAATTGATCCATTTGCAACAATGGATTGATCCAAGAAGCTTAATCCACAAGTTTCAATTTCATCAGGACCAAAATTAGGGTTTCGGGGAAAAAGTCAACAGTACCTTTGACTTTTGACCAGGACATGCTCCCAAACCTTGGGACAAGACTCAATACACCCTATAACACCTATGGAACATGTGCATCAAGTTTTATTTAGGTTAAGGACTTGATTTCACAAAGGATCGTGCAGTTTGGAATTCATCTGATAAAAAGTCAACTGTGCACAAAAGTCAAGTTTGACTTTTTGGAATTTTTCACAATTAGGGTTCCTTGACCCCAAAAAAATTTTAATATGTGATTTGAATCATCATTCATCAAGAAAAATCAAAGAAAGTGGGATAACTTGTAAAAGGGGTAACTATAAAAACTTAGAATTTTTCTAAGTTATGGAACAAAGTGGCTAGGGTACCAACTTCCAAGGATCATAACTTGAGATCCAAGCAACCATTTTGGATGGTCCAAAGATGGATTTGTAGCTCTCATGGCATACTTTAAAAGCTTCAACTATAGCTCATTCCAATTCCTCATGGATTTTAAGTTATGGAGTGATCAAAATGGCTGAAAACATGAAAATGACATTTTTCCAACACTTATTGAAATTTTCACTAAGTCAAAATCTGCCTTACTTTTTCCAAAATGCAGGGGCAGTTTTCACCTTGATCCAAGTCAAACCAGGTTTAGAGGTGGACATCAAAGTTAAAGTATGCCATGAGGGCTTTCTAACAAGTACCAGATCATCTACAAATTCCTTTGAGCAAGGAGATACAACCCTTGAAACATGGCATCATGAACTGATTTTTTCAAGACAAATTTGGCAGATTTGATGCATTTTGCTCGATTTGATCAAATCTGACAAATCCAAGCCTTGTCATCATTTTGGACACATCTGAGGATCAAATCCAAGGGGGGTGGTCTCATCTCCAAGCCTTACAAGTCCATGAATCTACAAGTAGCATGCCAAACCTAAAATAGCCTAAAAGAGGCCAAGACTCCAATTTTCTTTCCAAGCATTCAATGGATGCACCAAGGTGGCATGAACTGAGCCTATTCCAACTGAATGAGTCAAGGATAAGCTCTGAACCAAAGAACCATAGGCCTGTGCTCTAACCTCTAGTCAGTGGCTAGAGGAGACTTGAGATTCTAAAGTGATCCAATTGGCCAAAGGCCTGCTGCAGCCACCATTCACTATTGCTTGCAAAACAAACTTGCTCTACTATAAATAGAGCTCATTTGTGCTCAGTTTGAGTACACCAAAGTAACCAAACTGATGCTTTCCTCAAAATCCCTTTCTTTAGGCCAAAATGCCTTCTTATGCAAGGTATCTCTGAGTTTTTGAGTTAGAGAGCAATTCCATCATAGCTCATGATCCAAACACATCCAATATGTCATATCTAAGCTGTCCAAACTCTCATATGTGACCTGTAACACCAAAATCACAAAGTCCCCTCTCAAAACCTCAAAATTGGACTTTTTTTGCATTTTTCAAGCCATGTCTTGATTCAGTCACTTTCAAAACCAGATAAAACCTCAAACACACTCTAAATATCATCCTCGAACTGTCCCAAATGGTTCCTCACATCTGGAACACCATTTGAGATAGTTACCATATTGGTCACTTTTGCCCTTTTTGCAAGAAAGAGCTCAAACTTGTTCTTGAGGATTCCATCTGGTTCCAAGCATTCTAAAAGCTTCTAAGGGATCAATTGAGAATGTCTAAAGCATCAAATTACTTTTGGCACAAGAAACTTGGCAGATAGCACAAAAAGCTCCTAAAGAGGTAAGCATCAAAACTTGAACTCTTTGAAATATGCATTGCTTTGAAGTCCACTGATCATACACCTCTCATACATGTTGTATATGTTGTGTTTGAACCAATTCATCATGTAATTCATGCCTGTACCATGAGGTAGCACAGAAAATGCAAATGGAGGCCTATTTCAAAACCACTATCGGGTTTTAAAATGGGGACCTCATCTGAAAAACCCAAGGGCACCATTGGATTCCTTTTGAAATTCTAGGCAGGATAGACCTAAATTTTGTCCCAATCCATGGAGAAATGAGAAAGTTATAGCCTTTACGTTTTTGGTCCAAAACCTTGCCTTGCCTTGGCCAGGTTTAAAACAAGGCATGCCTTATGTATTTCATATGGTGGTTTTGATACACGGATGTATCACCACCCCAGTGGTAGAAGGCGCGTGCTGCACCCTAGAGGTCTGGGGTTCGAATCCCCCTCGCCCCAGATCCTCTTTTTACCACTTTTTTTTTTCATTTTTTATATATTGTTATATTTTAAATGATTGGGAAAATTAATTTCTCCTTCAATTTTAATTATTTTTTATTGGTTCTTTTTGCAAAAAATCACAATAATGTTAAAATATTTTATTCCACAAAAAAATCAAATTTATATTAATTATTTAATATAGTTGATATTTTTGTAAATAAATTCATTTTTAGTGTTTTTAAACCTTTTAAAAATGAATATTCACCTTGAAAAAACAAAACCAAATGAGTTCTAAATCATCTTGTGATTAAAAATTCATTTTTCAAACCTTAACCAAAAATCACCAGTAGTCTATTTAGACTTATTTGGTATTTTTGTCATTTTATTCATTTTATTAAAAGGATTACTTTTTAAAAAAACTATGAAATTAGGGTTTCTTTGATTTTCACCCTAACAAACTTTTTCAAATAATCTTTGGGTCTCTCCTTGAGTTGTAAGACACATATCTTTGTACAGAAAACCTTTTGGGCCTCAGATATTGTATAAGTCCCTCGGCGTTAAAAGAATCTCGGCGCGATCTCCATTTCAGAGCAAAAACAATTTTGGGCCTACCCTCGTGTTGTAAGTCCCACTTTTCTTTTTCAAAACCTTTTTGGGCCTCTAATAGAGTGTAAGACCCAACCCCTTTGTAAATAAACAATTTTGGACCTCACACATTGTATAAGTCCCTCTGTATATTTTGAAAAGTTCGGCGCGGCCGTCGCCTTTTTAAACAAAATCCACTGGGCTTCTCCTTGAGCTATAAGACCCATCTTTATTCATTCTCAAACTCTTTGGGCCTCTAATAGAGTGTAAGACCCAACCCCTTTTTGTAAATAAACCATTTTTGGGCCTCATCCATTGTATAAGACCCACAGTGTTTTCAAAAACCTCGGCGTGATCGCCAGTTTAAAATAAACTTTTTGGGCCTCTCCCTGAGTTGTAAGCCCCATCTCCTGTACAAAAATAAACTTTGGGCCTCTAATAGAGTGTAAGACCCACCCCTTTTTTATAAAAAACCATTTTTGGGCCTCAGTGTATTATATAAGTCCCGATACCATTTCAGAAACTCTGATGAGATCGTCGTTTTCAAACTATTTTCAACTGGGCCTACCCTCGTGTTGTATGTCCCATTTCTTTTCTTTAAATAACCTTTGGGCTTATCTTTGAGTTGTAAGACCCATCCCTTTTTATAGGAAACTTTTTGGGCCTCAGTCGTTGTACAAGTCCCGATACGATATTCCAAATAACAGTATAATTACTGATCAAACCTTGGGCCTCTCCATGAGTATAAGCCCCAACAATTTATTCACAAATAACTCCTTTTTGATTTAGGTTCAAATATACAGTTGTTATCAAAACTTTCTTTAATTTCTCTGAACAACTAACAATACAGCATGGAAGCTCGCTCACCTGTAAGTTTTAACAACTTTCATTTACTCGCTTTAATATATATAACTGTATTGTGGGAAGCTGCACATGGTTAGTCTTCTTTCATTCTTTGAAATATACGTCAAATATATAAATATAATTGTATTGTGGGAACCTGCTCATGGTTAGTCTTCTTTCATACCTTTTTAAATACTTGTCATATATAAACTGTATATATGCTAGTATAGTTATTTAGAGCTTTCCCCGGCAACTAGGTCTAGAACTAGGTAAAGCCATGTTGGTCACTCTTAAATACAAGCAAAACTAGATCCCCCATAGGATTTCCAGATACAATCTTTCCTTCTCTTGGGGTTAAACAATATGGAACAAAGAGAAAGACAGTATTCTCGGTGAACCTTTTCTCAGACTGTCACCCCTAGAAATTGTCAAAGAAATTCTACTCCCCGGAGTTGATCTATTCTCTGTGAATAACATCTCCTGAGTTTCTTCAAATCACAGAACTTTCACTAAATGATCTATTCTTGGTGAATAGCATTTCTTGAACTTTTCTTGGTTTGAGACCCACAGGCTTCCTAAAAGTATCCCAGCCTCCTCTTGGGTTTTATACAAGGACCCTTCGGCTTCTTAGAAGTTCTCATGCCTTCTCTTGGGCTTAATACAAGGACCCTGACGACCTCTTAAAGGTATAAGACAGAACTTAGTCACCCTTTGCTAGAGCAGTCTTTCCAGTGTCAAAACATCAAACCGTTTAGGGTTGATTCTCATCCCTTAAAAACACCTTGCCTCCTCTTGGAGGCATCATACAAAAGATCAAACCCTTCCACACCAGTAGACTTGGACAGTATAATTCCCTTGAGTCTCAAAGACATTCTCAAGTTCCTTAAAACTATAGGAAGAAACCCCGGGCATTCTGGATCGATCTCCAGCAGAAACCCAACCTCTCTCATGAGAGTTCCCCGACCAGGGTCAACACTATCTCAAATCAGAACCTCAAGGTATCTGACATCTCAACTCTTCTGTAATCCTCAGCAAGAGTTTATTCCCCACTTGGACTTGCCTGGGGATCTCAATTATCCCCGGCAAAAGATAGCCTCCTCTTAAGCTTTGTATAAGGATCGTTTTCTCAGTAGAAAACTAGCCTCCTCTTAGGATTTGTATAACGATCCTTCCTTAGCAAAGTCAGCCTCCTCTTGGGCTTTGTACAAATGATTCTACCTAGCGGAGCTAACCTTTTCAAACTCTCTTGTTGAGTCAATCACTTTTCAGACTCTCTTGTTGAGTTAATCACTTTTCAGACTCTCTTGTTGAGTCAACCACCTTTCCAGACTCTCTTGTTGAGTCAATCACTTTTTAACTCTCTTGATGAATCAATCACCCTTTCGGACTCTCTTGTTGAGTCAACTTTTTTTTAGCTTCAACCTTGGGCTTCGTACAGGACAGATAAAAACACTCTCTTGTTGAGTCAACCCCTTTAGCCTCAATCTTGGGCTTTGTACAAGACATAAATTTCTCTCTCTTGAGCTTGGGACAGATATCTTCTCTATCAGAGTCATTTCCTCCCAGTCTTCTTCTAGGCTTTGAGGAATGATTTTCCCCAAGAAGAGTCAAACCCATTTCAAGCCTCCTCTTAGGCTTTGTATAATGATTTTCCTAGTAAGGTCAGCCTCAAATCTTGGGCTTTGTACAAGACACCTACAAACCCTCCCCAACGGAGTCAAAATCCCTCTTTGCCTCAATCTTGGGCTTTGTACCAGACACCAATATATACACTCTCTTGTTGAGCCGGTCTTATTCTGCCTCCTCTTAGGCTTTGTATAAAGAAATCCCATAGTCGAGTCAATTAACCTTTTAGCATCAACCTTGTGCTTTGATCAAGGCACACAAAAATCAACAATCCTTCTTTAGAGATGACAAATTCTCTCTCAACATAACTTTTTATCTTCAATCTTGGGCTTCGAACAAGACACAAATACCCTTTTAGCTTCAATCTTGGGCCTTGAACAAGACACCAAAACCTCATTTTCCTCCCTTAGAATAGGAGGAACTACGATTGCTCTGATTTCCCTGTTTCGTTTAAACAGGAATACGTAGGCATAAGATTGTGAAATCTTAGCGAGCATAATAAACAAAAACCCTAGGTCTAGTACCTTCACACATCAATCAAACTTAGGTCCAGTACCTTACCAAAAACATCAGGAAAAACCCGAACATCAACAAAAACTTACTCTCCTTGTCATACTTTCCCAAGAAACTTTCTCAACCCATTACCAGATAAACACCATCAGTTACAAAGCGAAACCCTAAAGCTAATATCCTGTGGATAACCACATATAGGATGGGTAATTGACAACTCCACATTGTATAACCTGACCCCGGACCCCCCAATCTCTTTAAGCGTTTGTTTAGTTAAATATTCGCGTGCAAGGTTAGTTTTAGATAGCTCCCCTTTCCCTTCCAGCTTCATGGGATAAATCAGAAATCAGAAAGTAGCACCCTTTCTCCATGAGGAGGAAAACCCCAAACTTCAGCAATAAGGTGGTCGCGTCACCGACAAAAATCGCTCGCTACACTGTGATACGGCTTGGTTGAGGTTCAAAAGTCAAACCTGCTTCTATCTCAATCGTATCTGGTAGAATTGGCTAAAGAGGATCTGGAACAAATTTTCGGAGCTGAGACACATGAAAAACATCATGCATTTCTGATAGAGAATGCGGTAAGGCTAACCTGTAAGCTATTTCACCAATCCTTTCTAAAATTTGATACGGTCCCACGTATCTCGGACTTAACTTCCGCGACTTAAACGATCCTTTCAATCTCAATCTCGGAGTAACCTTCAAAAACACGTGACCACCCTTGTCAAACTCTAAAGGTCTCCTACGATTATCCGCATAACTCTTCTGACGATCTTGTGCTTTTTTAACTTTGTCACAGATCATCCTAATCTTTTCCGTGGTCTCTTGAACAATCTCGGGTCCCAAAATTCTATCTTCACCAACTTCTGCCCAACACAAAGGCGTCCTACATTTCCTTCCATACAATGCCTCGTAAGGAGCCATACCAATACTTGCATGATAACTATTGTTATACGAAAACTCAATCAACGGTAGAAGTTCTATCCAATTTCCTCCATTTCCAAGTACACAAGCCCTTAACATATCTTCCATAATTTGTATCGTCCGTTCCGTCTGATCATCCGTTTGAGGATGATTCGACGTACTTAAACATAACTTTATTCCCATAGCTTGCTGAAAAGCTCTCCAAAATCTTGAAGTAAACTTTGGATCTTTATCGGAAACAATACTAGAGGGAATACCATGTAACCTCACAATTTCCGAAATGAACAGCCTTGCAAGATGACTTGCCTTGTAAGTAGTCTTTACGGCTAAGAAATGAGCAGATTTTGTCAATCGATCCACAATCACCCAAATAGAATCGTAACCACCTTGTGCACGGGGTAATCTAACTGCAAAGTCCATAGAAATACTATCCCACTTCCATACCGGAATTTCTAATTGTTGTAATAAGCCACCCGGTCTTTGGTGTTCAATCTTTATTTGTTGGCATACCGCACACTCTGATACATACACCGCAATTTCTATTTTCATACCGGACCACCAATAGTCCCTCTTTAAGTCTTGATACATTTTTGAAGAACCAGGATGTATAGTAAAAGCACCCTTATGCGCTTCCTCCAAAACACTTCTTTTCAACACCGCATCATCCGGAACATAAATCCTTTGGTTAAACAAAATGATTTCGTCGGTAGCTCGCACGAACCCCGGTTGAACTAACACTTCTTGTAACTTCTAATCCAACACTTGCCCTTGTTGAATTTCCTCCCTAAGAGTAGAATTAACATTCAAGTTTCCCATAATCACACCATTAGGAGTCCAAATAAATTAAAGATTAAGATCCCTAAACTTTTCCAATAAGGCATACTCTAAGATCATTAATTCGAATTATGCAACACTTTCCGACTCAATGCATCTGCTACTTTATTTGCTTTACCCGGATGGTACTTCAATTCTAAATCAAAATCCTTCAAATACTCCATCCATCTCCTTTGACGCATGTTCAACTCTTTTTGGTCAAATAGATACTTCAAACTCTTGTGGTCGCTAAACATTTCAAAATGTACTCCATACAAATAATGACACCACACTTTTAGTGTAAAAACAATCGCCGCCAATTCCAAATCATGAGTTGGATAATTCTTCTCGTGAAATTTTAATTGTCGAGAAGCATAAGCCACCATATGACTATCCGGCATTAAGACACCTCTTAATCCCATTTTGATGCATCACAAAATACCTCATACGACTTGCTAGGATCAGGAATGATCAAAACAGGAGCAGTCGTCAATCTTTCCTTCAAACTCATAAAACTTTGTTCACAAGCCGAATCCCACTCATAAGGACAATCCTTTTGAGTAAGTTTGGTCATTGGTAAAGCCAATTGAGAAAAGCCTTTAATAAACCTTCTATAATAACCTGCCAGTCCCAAGAAACTTCTAACTTTGGAAATATTCTTTGGTCTCTCCCAATTAACTACCGCTTCAACTTTTGATGGATCTACTGCCACACCTCCTTGAGATATGACATGACCGAGAAAACTAACCTCCGACATCCAAAACTCACACTTGGTTAGCTTGGCAAAAAGTTATCTCTCTTGTAAGATCGATAGAACGATTCTTAGATGTTCTCCGTTCTCTTGAGAAGTACGAGAATAAATAAGAATGTCATCAATAAAGATTACTACAAATTGGTCCAAGTAAGCTTGGAATATCCGATTCATATAATCCATAAAAACTGCCAGAGCATTCGTCACACCTGTAATACCCCAAATTTTGACCACTAATATTTCCCATCATTGTGAAAATCATCAGCACAATATGGATGTACCTTTGTACCTCATTAGTCTCCCCAAAGATGGGTGAGCATCCACTACAATCAAAATTAGGGTTTCAAGCCCTCTCTGAGCTTTAGACAAAGGCTCAATCAAGAAAGGACTTGATTTTTAACTTGTCTAATCTCTCAAACATCCTCAAAGGATCAAAAGGACTCCCACTTCAAGGATTAAGCACAAGGTTGCTCCCTTCTAGGTGGATCAAGCCTCAAGATCTCCAGTGTCACCAAATTAGGGTTTTGATCACCCAGGGCCTCCAGACGAAAAGTTTCATCTGGGCACAAGCCATTGATCCAAAACATAACCTAATGTACTCCACGGAACCTCATGAACCCAAGCATCAAGTCAATTTTGCCTCAGGGGATGCATTCATCAAAAATCAGGAATTAGGGTTTCTTGACCTAATTCACCCCTAAGTTGACTTTTGGGACAAATCAAGAGCCAAGACTTCAAGACATCATTTGAGGGTCTCTAATGAACTATATTGATCCATTTGGAACAATGGATTAATCCAAGAAGTTTGAGCAACAAGTCTCAATTCCATCTGCACCACAATTAGGGTTTTAAGGGAAAAGTCAACTGTAACTTTGACTTTTGACCAAGACATGCTCCCAAACCCTAATACATGATTAAATATACCCTATGACACCCATGGAACATGTCCATCAAGTTTTATTTAGGTCAAGGACATGATTTCCTGAAGAATTGCACAGTTTGGAATTCATCTGATAAAAAGTCAACTGTGCACAAAAGTCAACTTTGACTTTTTGAGATTTTTCACCAAAATGGATTTTTAACCCTAAAATGATGTTAATGTATGATTTGAATCATCATTCATCAAGAAAAATCAAGAAAAGTGAGATAACTTGTAAAAGGGGTAACCATAAAACTTAGAAATTTTTCTAAGTTAAAAATAAAGTGGCAAGGGTACCAACTTTGAAGGACCATAACTCCTAAACCACAAGGCCATTTTTTGTCATCCAAAGATGGATTTGTAGCCCTCATTATCACCTACAAAAAATTCAACTACAAGTCATTCCAATTCATTAAGGATTTTGAGTTATGGAGTGATCAAAGTGGTTGAAAAGTGAAAATGTCACTTTTTCCAACACTTAGTGAAATTTTCACTAAGTCAGATTCTGCCTCACTTTTTGCCAAATGTAGGGGGATTTTTCACTTGGAATCAAAAGAGATCAAAACCAAACTTGTTCAAACAGTTGTTGTATCATGTAAGAGCTTTCCAAAATGGTCAAGAACATTACCAAATTCAACTTACACCATGAGTTATGACATTGACAAGTTGCCTTGCTGAAATCTGTCAAGGCAAGGCAGAATTTGCAACTTTGGTCGATTTGCCAAAATCAGCCAAATTCAATTGCTCTTATCCACTTGGACACCTCAGAGGATTGAATCTAAAGGGGACAATCACTGAGCCAAGCCTCCAAAGTCCATGGAACAAGAAATAGCATGTTGAACCTAGAATGGCCAAAATAGGGACAAGACTTCAAATTTGGAATGAGGCATTCAATGGAACCATCAAGGTGGCATGGACTGAGCCATTCTCATCTGAAATCAGTCAAGACTTATCCAAGACCAAGGGAACCAAAGCTCTGTGCCCTAACCTCTAGTCAATGGCTAGAGGAGACTTGGATTTTCATTTGCCAACATTGGCCAAACCTACTTACCAGCTGCCATGCACTATTCCTTGCAAAACAAACTTGCTCTACTATAAATAGAGCTCAATTGTGGTCAGTTTGAGTACACCAAAGCCATCTAACAGATGCTTTCCTCAAAATCTCTTCTTTCACTCCAATTTTGCCTTCTAAGGCAAGTCACTATCGGGTTTTGAGTTTGAGAGCAATTCCAATCAAACCAATCACTCACACACCTCACATACATCACATATGAGCTGATCAAACACTTAGATTACTTCTGAAACATCAATTTCACAAAATCACCAGCTGGTTGCTCAAGGTTTTAACCAAAGTGCAGCTGAGGTACCACAAAATGATCCAGCCAATTTCAATCAAGTCCAACCATCCAAACACAATCCATAGGGTGTAGGGAAGCTGTTCAGATCATCACAACTCATCTGTAACACCTCCAGATCAAAAATCACTTTGAACTTGTTGTCACGACCTAAAGGTAAGCACATGCTTGGGCATCTCTCAATCTATGCATATTTCCTCGCACAATAATTTGGCCATATGTTCATAATCATGCATGGAATGTTTTCCCTCAATTAATTGCATTGTTTGAATCGTGTATCAAAAATCCTAGCCTTCATGCAGAAATTAGGGTTCTTGAGGTCTCTTCGTGATTTCTTGTTGTATGTTTAATTTAAATGAAATTAAAGTACATAGACATGATCGTGAGGTTGAGACGAGCATAATGATATGTGGATTGCATGATATGATTACGTATTCATGGAGATTGGATAGAAAATGCAAATCTGAGAAACCAAGAACACGCGCGTGTTTTTCAGCCTGTTCTTGGCGCCATTTTTGAATAATTCAAATATTTGAATTTTGTGATTTTGTTTAATTGATTCAAAAATTAATTTCTCTCTAAGTTTTAATGATTTTGAGTTGATTCTTTTTTTAATAATTCACAAAAATGTTAAAATATTTTATTTTCCCAAAAAATCCCAAAAATATTATTTATTCCATATAATTGATATTTTTGCAAAGAATTAATATTTTAATTGTTTTTGACATTTTAAATATTTTTTCTACATTGATTTTGCAACTTTTAATGCTTTCTAATTATTTTGTAGGTCAATACTCAATTTTTGAAGCATTAATCCAAGATCACAATTTGTTTCCCATGTGTTAAACAATTTTTGATCATTTTAATTGGATTTTTATTCAATTAAATACATTTTTGGAAATAAATTAGGGTTTTGGATTAATTCAACCCTCATAAATCATTTTCAAAACACTCATGGGCCTCTATTAGAGTGTAAGACCCAATCCTTTTTTTGACCAAATCATTTTTGGGCCTCACTTATTGTATCAGTCCGATACCGTCAAAAAACAAACGGCGCGATCGTCGCCTTTTCAAAAATCATCTGGGCCTACCCTCGAGTAGTAAGACCCATTTCTTTTCTTTAAAAACTTTTTGGGCCTCTTGAGAGAGTGTAAGACCCATCCCCCCCTTGTACAAAAACTTTCTGGGCCTCACTCATTGTATAAGTCCCTCTGTACAAGTAAACGGCGCGATCGTCGCTCGTTTAAAAATAAAAAATCATCTGGGCCTCTCCTTGAGCTATAAGACTCATTCAAAACAATTTGGGCCTCTATTAGAGTGTAAGACCCAATCCCCCTTTTAACCAAAACATCTTGGGCCTCACTTATTGTATAAGTCCCTCCGCGTTAAAAGAAAACCTCGGCGCGATCGCCATTTTTAAAACGAAAAATCATTTGGGCCTACCCTCGTGTTATAAGCCCCACTCTTTTTTTCTTTAAACCTTTTTGGGCCTCTTAAAAGAGTGTAAGACCCATCCCTTTGTATAGAAAACCATTTTGGGCCCCAGTCACTTGTATAAGTCCCGCTGTACAAAGTCAAACAGTGCGCTCACTGATAAAACCCTGGGCCTCTCCTTGAGCTGTAAGCCCCAAATCTTTCTTTTTCAAAGCACTTTCTCCTTTGATTTTGAATATACTGTTGTTTTCAATCTTTCTTTGTTGAACAACTAACCAAACAGCATGGAAGCACTACAACCGAGTAAGTGGTTATCGCTTTCGTTTACTGCTTTCATATTATAAACTGTATTGTGGGGCTGCTCACTGTAAGTCTCCTTTCATAAACTCATATCTACTGTGTAATAATAGTATAGATATTTCGAGTTTCCCCGGCAACTACGTCTAGAACTAGGTGACGCCGTTTCATTTATTCGTAGAAATAGACGCCTAGATCCCCAATAGGAGCACCAGATACAGTCTTCTCTTCGGCTGTCCTCCTTAGGAATCGTCAAGAAGCTCTACTCCCCAAGATGAATGTATTCTCCGTGAATGGCATCTTTGAGTTTCTTCCAAATTCTCGAACTTTCCTGACTTGATCTATTCCTTGCGGATAGCTTGCCTTGAATGTCTCGGGGTTTGGGTACCCCCTACGGTCATAATCTTGGACCTTAACTAAGGAACCCTCTTTAAAAGCTAAAAGTCGCTGGATAGTAAACCTCGCACGTTTACCAGTGGTTTTTATCTTTAAAAGAGTTATCTCTCCTAATGGAAAGGAGATGATAGACCCACGGGCTTCTTAAAAGCATCGGCCTCCTCTTGGGCATTGTTCAAGGACCCACAGGCTTCCTAAAAGCAACCCCGCCTCCTCTTGGGCTTCGTACAAGGACCCTACGGCTTCTTAGAAGTATTCACAGCCTCCTCTTAGGCTTCGTATAATGATCTCTTCCTTCGGGAATGATAGCCTCCTCTTGGGCTTCGTACAAGGACCCGTCGGCTTCTTAAAAGTTTCCAGCCTCCTCTTGGGCTTCGTACAAATTGTCCCGACGACCTCCTAGAGGTATAGGAACAGAACCTAGTCATCCTCCTAGAACAGTTATTTCATAAAGTCTACTACTGTTTCTCAAAGCATAGTACAAAAGAAAAAACTATAGACTTGGACAGTCTAATCTCCTTGAGTCTCAAAGACATTCTCAAGTGACCCCCTTCGTTAAATAGGAAAGAAACCCGCAGACTCGGACAGTCTCAATACCCTTTGGATTTCCAGTTTCCTCAAAGAAAAGGAAACAACCCCGATCCTCAGATCTAACCCATGAGTACAGTGATGCTCATATAAAAACTGATTTTCTCTTTCAAAATCAGTATACTGGACCTGTCACTTAACTGACACAGTAACCTTAGCCTTCTCTTGGGCTTTGTACAATGATTCTCCCCAGCGGAGTCAAACAACGTTTTAGCCTCTCTCTCGGGCTTTGTACGAGACACATAAGAGACTCCCTCGTTGAGTCAATCACCTTTTAGCCTCCATCTCGGGCTTCGTACGAGATACAAAAACACTCTCTTGTTGAGTATAAAAGATTCTCTTGTTGAGTCAACCTTCTCGCCTCTCTCTCGGGCTTTATACGAGACACCAAAAGACTTCATCGTCAAGTCAAAACCTTCTCGCCTCTCTCTCGGGCTTTGTACGAGATACAAATAGCCTCCTCTTAGGCTTTGTATAAGAAAACCACTGGTTAATCCAATTAACCTTTTAGCATCAAAGTTGTGCCTCGTTCACAGTACACAAACATCAACAACTCCTTTCCCTTCATCTAATCGCTGTAAGCGGCAAGCCTCTGGATCATCTACATCCATGCCACTGTCCTTCTTTTAGCATGAGGAATTCCTAAGGAAAGATGGCATTGCTCTACACTGAGTTAAAGTCTTCTCCTTCAGGTTAAAACCCTTTCTTCGGAAATTATGGCATTGCTCGGATCCGCGTATCCCAGTTAAAGTAATTCTCCTTCTCCCCTCTTAAGAGATGACAAATTCTCTCTAAAGCCGAGGTCTTTTAGCTTCACGTCTTGGGCTTTGAACAAGACACAAATAGACCTTTCAGCTTCACATCTTGAGCTTTGAACAAGATACAAATCACCTTTCGCTTCACGTCTTGGGCTTTGAACAAGACACCAAAACACCAATTTCCTCCCATAGAATAGGAGGAACTACGAACGCTCTGATTTCCCTATTTCGGTAAACGGGAATACGTAGGCATAAGATCGAAAGAAAAGATCTTAGCGAGCACAATCAACAAAAAAGCCAAATCCCATATCTCCATCAATCAAAAGCAGTAATTCAAAAGCATCAGTCCTAACATCCTAATCCTTGTTCCCTGCCAGAAACCTTCTGCCCAGGTAAAAAAGAAAGAAAACAGTATTGGCGAAAATACAAATAACCAGTACAAAGGCCCCCCACATCGATAACATCCGTAACCTAACAGACCGCTGTTTAAACTCAGTATGCAAAGCAGGGTTAATTGGAGACATCTATTTCCCTTCCTTATTCAGCTCACAATAGGATAAAAAATGAATCGACCTGTAGTCAAAGCTCAAACCGCAGAGAGCGGCCAGCGCTTAAGAACCGCGTCAAAAATCGCTCGCTACAGAAAAGTGGCGCCCACCGTGGGGCCCTTATTTCTTTCTTTCTGTTTTCCTTGTGTAGAAACCACAGATTGGGGCTTTCGCCGGGGAACCCATTTCTGTCAGGAACTTAGGAATCATAGCTTTATAAGTCTAAGATGATTAGGACAAATATATATACTGCTTTTCCTAATTGTTATACGTGTTTATTTTTCTGTTACTGGGAATGCGTGTGATGCCGCATGTGGTGAGAATGAGTATACACTTAAGATAAGTGATGGCGACGGGGTCGACCATCAACCTCAGTGGAGGCTGACCAACGTAACCCATTCACTCTTCTAGCCAATGGGCCGGTTGTTAAGTCTGAGAAGCTGAGGAGCCAAACCCTTTAGTAGTGCGGAAACTATCAGAAATAGTTGTTACGCGATACTACCCTCATTTGAGGCTGGTGATCTATTCTCGGTGAATGGCACTTACTCTAAGATCGCTCTACAACTCGCTGGCGATCCGCTTGTTGTTTTGCTTTCCTGGGAGGAGCTGATGATAATGAGTACAGGTACAAAAATCACCCTAGTATAAACCTTTGGGGATGGGTAGAGCCTTGACTTTATGACAACGACCCTTTGACCCCATGTTTTTTCTATGTTTTTGTGTGCTGCATTCATGCATCCATTTAATAAAACATTAAAACATTCAAAAAACTTCTCTTCTAATCTCTCTGTTTTTTAAATTAAACTAAGACTGTGATTGCAAATATCAGAGAAGAGGATTACGCTAATGGATTTCGGTAGAAGGAGAACTCATACGTACACCTTCAAGGTTCCAAAACTTGGGGATTTGAGGAGGTTAGCAAGGATGATCACTAACCCCGAGGCTTTCAAAGCCAAGCACGGTGGTTTGCTACCACTGTTAAGAGTCCATGCGATTAAGGGGATCATGGACGCGCTCATTCAGTTCTACGATCCGGTTTATCACTGTTTCACATTCCCGGATTACCAGCTATCACCAACGCTGGAGGAGTATTCTCATCTGACTGATTTACATATCACTGATCGAGCTCCATTTTCTGGACTGGAAGAAATTCCAAAGAATCAGACTATTGCAATAGCAATTCATTTAGACGAGTCTGAGGTCAGGACTCACATGACCACTAAGGGTGGCATCCAAGGTTTGCCAGCCCAATTCTTGACAAAAAAGGCTCTATACTTCGCTAGTATAGGGAACGGGACTGCTTTTGAAAGCATCTTTGTTTTGCTCACCTACGGGTCATTATTGTTTCCCAACATCAATAACTTCGTCGATATCAACGCTATTAAGGTTTTTCTCATTGGAAACCCTGTGCCGACTTTGCTCGCAGATGCATATCATTCTGTACACTTGCGAAATTTGTACAGCGGAGGGGAGATCACATGCTGTGTACCTTTGCTCTACAAATGGTTTATCTCTCACTTGCCCAAGTCTGCTGCTTTTTGGGATTGCAAGAGTGTCTTACGTTGGTCGCAGAAGATCATGTCTCTCACCAATTCCGATATAGATTGGTGTAATAGGATTTATGAGGGAATCAGAATCATTGACCGTTGTGGAAACTTCCCCAGCGTACCCCTCATAGGAACTAAAGGAGGAATCAACTATCATCCGATATTGGTTCTTCGTCAATTTGGATACCCGATGAGACACATCCCACTGGGTGTTCATCTGGAAGGTCTTTTCTTCAAAGAAGGAGAAAATGACAGAGCACTAAAGATGGAAATAGTGCAAGCTTGGAAACATGTTCATAAGAAAGGACGAGAGTCTCTGGGAAAATCGGACTGTGTCTCGGTGGAGCCTTATCTCCATTGGGTACAAACTAGAGCTCTCAAGCTAAAAATGCCTTATCCTCGTTACGGAATTCTTCCACCGAGGGAAACTGTTATGTACTTCATGACGGAAACTGAAAAGCTTCAGGTTACTCTCAACAAAGTTCAAAAGGAAAGAAGATCTCGGAAGAACAAGTACCGCACCCTCGACGTAGAGTGTATCCAAATACAGCAACTACTAAAAGAGAAAGATGCTCTGATTGAAATTTTGGAGCAGCATGCTGTAGAGAATCAAGATGACCAAAGGAATTTGCTCACTTCTTTCACTTAGCAAAGGAATGACAACCCGACAACGGCCCAGGAGCCCCGGTCAAAGAAAAGGAAGATACCAGAATCAGCACCCGGTTTCTCCTCAGAGAGGACTCGGGACCCATTAGTTTAGGTTTCTGTTTCTGCACTTTGTAATCTATTGTATTTCCATTTCTGTAATCCTTTGGAATTCAATAAAAAGGGGTTTCCCCACTGTTTGATGTTTGCAATCTAATCGTCAAAGTTTATTTTGATTAAACCAAAGAACAATTAATATAATCATTGCATTCATCATTCTCACATCGCGTATTCTTCTTCCCTACGAATCTCACGTTTGTGTCTCGATTCTAGAGTCAAACTGTCTCATTCGTATAATACTCGGGCCAATCGTCAAAAAAAGATGGATGATCTTGAGGAAGAAAATAGAGAGTTGAAAGAAGAGATCGATGCTCTGAGAGAGGATATGAGAAAGCTTTGTAACGACATGCAAGCCATGGCAGAAGCTCAGCTACAAAGAACTGCGATCTCAGAGATCACCTCAACGCCCATCATAGAAAAGTATGATCCTAGGTATCAGATGCCGAAAGATCGTCCTTGGGGCATGACTGTTAACTATATCCCGGAAGGATATGTTCCGCCGATCACTGAAGATCATGGAATCGCAACAGAATCCGTTGGGCCTGAAGGTTACAAACTTCGGGAAAGCGAAGATGCCAGGGGCATACTGAAGACTCCTGAAGGTTACAAACTTCGGGAGGCGCCAAGACTTACTGTCGTAGTCACGGTACCACCCCCTGTGGTGCACACTGTCCCGGAAGGACAGATTCCACAGACACCTTCTGGTAAGAAGGAAACTATGTTTAACAGAATGGATGAATTCCAGGAGCAGTTCTTGGAAATGCAGAAAGAGCTGCAAGCCATTCGCGGTCAGGATCTATTTGGAAAGGACGCCGCAGACCTCTATTTGGTCCCAAATGTGAAAGTCCCGCACAAATTCCAAGTGCCCGACTTTGAAAAATACAAGGGTAACTCTTGCCCTCAGAGCCATCTGGTGATGTACGCTCGGCGGATGTCAGCTCAGACGGAGAATCAGGACTTGCTGATTCACTACTTACAGGATAGTTTAACCGGTGCCGCACTCAAATGGTACATGGGTTTAAACCGTACTACGATCAGTACATTCAGAGATCTTGGTATTGCCTTCGTCCAACAATACAAGTACAATTTGGACATGGCACCCGACAGAGATCAACTCAGATCAATGTCGCAAAAGGACAAAGAAACCTTTAAGGAGTATGCTCAAAGGTGGCGTGAAATTGCCGCTCAAATTTGTCCACCTCTTGAGGAAAAAGAGATGACAAAGATCTTCTTAAAGACCTTAAGCTCATTTTACTATGACCGAATGGTTGCCAGTGCACCCAGTGATTTCACCGAGATGGTCGGCATGGGCGTACGTCTTGAGGAAGTCGTCCGAGAAGGACGTTTGGTAAAAGACACTGGATCAACGAGCGGTACTAAAAAATATGGTAGTGCTCTCCCTAAGAAAAAAGAGCAAGATATTGGGAATATCTCTCTCGGAAAGCAAAGGCGACATTATCAGCCAGTAGCAGCTGTTACTCCTGCTATCGGCCCTGCGCCTATTCCTACGTATCAACCTCAGGTTGCGCAGAGCCAACCTGATCAGCAAAGGACACAATAGCCTCTTCAGCAGGCTCGTCCTCCATATAACAACAACCGTACAACACGGCCACCAGGATTTGATCCTATACCCGTAACGTACGCAGAGCTGTTTCCATTACTGCTGGCTAAGGGGCACATTCAGGCTAAGTCTCCCCTTTCAGTTCCGGAAAATCTGCCTTTTTGGTTTAAAGCGGATCAAACATGCCCTTATCATCAAGGAGGTTCAGGGCATAACATTGAGACTTGTCTCAATTTCAAATTCGATGTGCAAAAGCTTGTTAGGAGCGGGCTCTTATCTTTCAAAGATACGAATCCTAATGTTCTTACGAACCCGCTGCCTCAACACGAGAAAGCTGCAGTCAATCTGATTGAGAAAGAGACTAACAATGTCTATCAAATTCACGATGTACTCTTATTGGGGACCAATCTGGTCAAGATGCATTGTAGACAGAGTGGATATGGCCATGTGCCACCTCATAATTATCACCAGTGTGATGTCTGCTCTAAAGATAACCAGGGATGTTCTGTGGTGCAAGCAGCTCTACAGGAACAAATGGATCTTGGATGGATCCAAGAGCACCGAGTTCGTGGAGTTAACATGGTTTACATGAATTCCAACGTCATTCAAAACCACGACATCCGTGCGATGAATGTCAACTTGGTGGCGATGCACTCAAGGCAAAGCCAGTATCATAATCTGCCGCGGCACGATTACAGTTCCTGTCTGATTTGGTCGGTAAACAAACAAGGATGCTCTTTCATACAAGAGGCCCTCCAGCGTCAGATGGATCTTGAATGGATCCAAGACTACCATGATAGGAACTCCTATCAAATCAACATGGTTCAGATCTTCGACATCCGCGTAATGAATACCAACCTGGTAGAGTTACATGCTGAGCAGGTCCGACTTGGATTCTTAATATCACATGATTATCAAAACTGTAAAGCAGGTTGCGAAAACGATCGAGGTTGTACCCTTGTCCATGAGGCACTTCAGCACTTGTTAAATCACTGGTGGATGCCAATCTATATGGACGAAGATACTCAACAGATTAGTATCAATCACAGGAGTCTTACTCGTCGTCAAAGTCGGGATGTCTGATCAATGGAAGATAACCTAGTGAGGTTACATTGTATTTAAAGTGGGCGTGGCCAGGTGCCACCACACAACTATGACAGTTGTAGCGTCTGTGCAGAAAGTAACCAAGGGTGTTACCTTGTGAGAGCATCTCTTCAGGGTCAGGTCGATCATGGAGAAATTCGTCCATATCCAGGTTCAAGACCCATCATTTGGTCGCCGAACTACCTTGCCGAGCAAGTTGAGGATGTTGTCACGATCTCTGGTCATCACAGGACCAGGGATGTTTTTACCATCATCCCTCTACTTGACGAATCTAGAGTTCCCAACCGGGAACGGATCAAGGTTACTTATGATGGTCAGAAAAATCAGAAGGTTCCCATAGTTATCTATCTACCGGGGCCACTACTGTATGAATCAGCTAAGGCAATCCCTTACAAATACGGTGCAACGATAATCGAGAATGGAAAGGAAATTCCATTACCCTCCGTCGTGAATATTGCAGACATTAGTCGTGTAACACGGAGCGGTCGAATCTTCAACCGAGGGGTTGGAGAATCCAACAAAGAAAAGGAACTTCAGGCAAAAATTCCTGATCCACCAGTCGGTCAATCTAGTAATCCCGACTTTTCAAAAGACAAAGATGAGATGCTAAAGCTCATCCAAAGGAGTGAATATAACATTATTAATCAACTGTTACAGACTCCTTCAAAGATCTCAGTATTATCACTGTTACTCAGTTCAGAAGCCCACAGGGAGGCTCTACAGAAAGTCTTGGAGTAAGCCTTTGTGGAACAGGATGTAACAATCAGACAATTCGATAGCATTGTCTCTAACATCACTTCCTGCAATAATTTGGGATTTAGTGATGAAGAATTACCTGAAGAGGGTCGCCGTCATAACATGGCGCTCAACATTACAGTTAACTGCCAGGACGATGCTTTAGCCAACGTACTGGTAGACACAGGGTCAGCCCTGAATGTTATGCCGAAGTCCACTTTGACGCAATTATCATTCAAGGGCCCTCCGATGAGAGTCAGCGAGGTCGTCGTCAAAGTATTCGACGGATCCAGAAAAACGGTTATCGGCGAAGTTGATCTTCCCATAACTATTGGTCCTCACACTTTCCAAGTCACTTTCCAGGTCATGGACATCCGGGCAACATACAGTTGTTTATTAGGAAGACCTTGGATACATCAGGCTGGAGCGGTTACTTTAACCCTCCACCAAAAGCTAAAGTTTGTCGAGAACGATCAACTTGTCACGGTTTGTGGGAAACAAGCCTTGCTTGTGAGTAACCTATCATCATTTACTTGTGTGGAACCCGAGGAGGTTATTGGAACTCAGTTCCAAGCGCTTTCGGTGAGTAAGGACAATCAGTTTAAAGAAGGAACTTCAATTTCTTCATACAAAGATGCTATCAAAGCGGTCGAGAGTACCGATACGACAGGATGGGGACGGCTGTCATTCATAGTGGCAATACAACAAAGAAGGGTCTTGGTTTTTCTGCGACCTGTACCCAGACAGTAGCCAACGATGAAAGTCTTCATCCCCTTCCAAACTTCTTCCACAGTGGAGGTTTTCTCCACCCAGTGTCTCAAGCAGTACATGCTATCAATGAGGAAGATCCCTCTGACACAGGTGAAGAATGGAAGTCCTATCTTAACAAGGACGGTTATATGTCTCAGGAAGAGGTGCCTATGCCTTTTTGCTTTCCTACAGAAAGTCCGAGATTTATACCAAGATCAGATGTCGAAATGATCTACGAAGATTGTGATCCAGAAGGATGCCGTGCTCCGCCAAATTCATTAGAGGAAGACACTCTGATGAAAGATAACTTTGATCACAATTACTATGGCCCGATGGATGGCCTGCCAATGTGGCAGCCTTACCTAGGAAACTTGGGGCAAGAAAGTCAGTCGAACAATGAAACTCAGCTGAGCGTCATTAAACAGAATACCTATGTCCCTGCCTTGTCATGGGATCAACACTCAGGTCATTCGGAAATTACTCAACATGAAGATGAATTCGCAACGTTCGCAGGACTTGAATTCATCAACTATGCTTTTCCCGAGGTCAACGTCATCGAGAGGGATGATTCCTCCAGTTCCAAAGAAGTTTGGGACACCCTGGGACAACCAAGTGGAAAATACGACTTTATGGTCAAGTACACTGCTCCCGAAAGCTCTCGTATCAGGCTCGAAGATATCCAGTCAACTGGATGGGGAGATACAGCTGAGAGCACCAATGCTATGCAAAATGCAACAGAGGAATCCTCCTACGACAATTCTGTTTGGGAGACAGATTCCAACGATCCTACTCCACCAGAAATCAGCGTTATTTCTGAAGACAAATCGAGGAAGGTGCCAGACTTTGTGATTCACCGAGGAGTTCGCCGCCAATGGGTTGCTGTCGAGGTTCCGAAGGTCGTTCATCAGTCAAAGTAATTGCCATCTTTAACCTTTCACCCTGCCCAGGTGAAACGGATGTTTTGATAGGGCTCGTTTTCTGTAAATTTCCCTCTTCGCTTTGCCCAAAGCGACAGAGTTTTGTTTTATAGGGCTGTGGTTTCAAGATTCGACTTGTGCATTAATAAAATAACTTCGTTCTGTAATTTCCGCATTAATTGTTGTTTTCTCTTTTTGCTTTTTCAGAAAATGGTAATCCTAAAAAACATTCAATAATAAAAACAAGCAGTAAAATCAAAACACTGCACACACTTGCATTTTCTCTATCTCTTCTAAACACGAATCATCACATCATGCAGATTGCTTGTTTTAAACCCAGTTGAAACATACGATCCGATGCCTTCTCCTAACTTTGAATTCTCGGTATTCGAGGCTGAAGAAGAAGTTGACAACGAAATTCCAGAAGAGATCTCCTGACTACTCAGACAAGAGGAAAGGTCCATTGAACCTCACAAAGAACCATTGGAAACGGTAATCTTGGGTTCAGAAAAAGAGAGAAAAGAAATCAGGATCAGAGCACTGCTCAGTCCAACTGCTAGAGAGGATCTGATAAAGCTTCTCAAAGAATTCCCTAATGTATTCGCTTGGTCCTATCAGGATATGCCAGGGTTGGATACCAGCATCGTGGAACATCACTTACCGTTGAGATCGGAATGTCCGCCAGTAAAGCAAAGGTTGAGACGGACTCACCTGGACATGGCCATCAAAATCAAAGAGGAGGTACAGAAACAGATCGACGCGGGTTTCCTTGCTACATCTGAATATCCTCAATGGTTAGCCAACATCGTACCCGTTCCCAAAAAGGATGGAAAGGTCAGAATGTGTGTTGATTACAGAGATCTAAACAAGGCAAGTCCAAAGGACGACTTTCCTTTACCACACATTGACATGTTGGTTGACAGCACAGCAAAGTTCAAAGTATTCTCCTTCATGGATGGATTCTCGGGCTATAACCAGATCAAAATGGCACCGAAAGACATGGAGAAAACTTCGTTCATTACCCCAGGGGGTACCTTTTGTTACAAGGTAATGCTGTTCGGTTTGAAGAATGCCGGGGCAACCTATCAAAGGGCCATGACTACTCTGTTTCATGATATGATACACAAAGAAATCGAGGTATATGTCGATGATTTGATTGCAAAATCAAGAACAGAGGATGAGCACGTTGAACATCTGTCAAAATTGTTCGAACGTCTAAGAAAATTCAAGCTCCGCTTGAATCCTAACAAGTGCACCTTCGGTGTCCGTTCAGGGAAACTACTAGGGTTCATCGTCAGCCAGAAAGGAATCGAAGTTGATCCTGACAAGGTCAAGGCCATTCAAGAAATGCCTTCTCCGAAAACTGAAAAACAAGTCAGAGGATTCCTGGGACGTTTGAACTACATCTCCAGATTCATATTCCTTATGACCGCGACGTGTGCGCCAATTTTCAGATTACTCAAAAAGAACCAGGATTGCGTTTGGTCAAAAGATTGCCAAACCGCCTTCGACAGTATCAAGGAATATCTGTTGAATCCTCCTATTCTATCACCTCCAGTGGAAGGAAGACCACTGATCATTTACCTCACAGTCCTAGAGGACTCAATGGGATGTGTACTTGGCCAACAAGACGAAACTAAACGGAAAGAGTCTGCCATTTACTATCTAAGCAAGAAATTCACCGACTGCGAGACTCGGTACACAATGCTTGAGAAAACTTGTTGCGCTTTGGCTTGGGCAGCCAAACGTCTTCGCCAGTACATGATTCGCCATACTACTTGGTTGGTCTCCGAAATGGATCCAATCAAGTACATTTTCGAAAAACCTGCTCTCACGGGAAGGATTGCCCGTTGGCAGATGTTACTATCAGAATATGACATAGAGTACCGTGCTCAGAAAGCCGTTAAAGGAAGTATTTTAGCCAATCATTTGGCTCATCAACCGATTAACGATCAAGAATCAATCGGGTTTGACTTCCCAGACGAAGATGTCATGTATCTAAAGATGAAAGATTGTGATGAACCGCTACCCAGCGAAGGGCCAGAACCAGGTTCCCAGTGGGGACTTATCTTTGATGGAGCAGTCAATCATTATGGAAACGGAATTGGGGCAATCATTGTTACCCCTCAGGGTTCCCACATTCCTTTCACTGCCAGACTTACGTTCAAATGTACGAACAACGAGGCCGAATACGAAGCTTGTATTATGGGTCTCGAAGAAGTGATTGATTTAAGGATCAAAAACTTGGACGTATATGGCGACTCAGCCTTGGTTATTAACCAGATAAAAGGAGATTGGAACACATACCAATCAGGATTGATTCCTTACAAAGACTATGCAAGAAGGTTGTTACCCTTCTTCAACAGAGTCGACTTTCATCACATCCCTCGTGATGAGAATCACATGGCTGATGCATTAGCCACTCTCTCTTCCATGATTAGTGTAGGTCGATGGAACGACATACCTAAGATCGACATCATGCACCTTGAACGGCCCGCTTACATCTTCGCGATTGAAGCAGTCATAGACGACAGACCTTGGTATCACGATATCAAATGCTTCCTTCAGAAACAAGAGTACCCATCTGGGGCACTCAGAAAAGATAGGAAAACCCTCAGAAGATTGGCTGGAAACTTCTTCCTGAGCGGTGACACTCTTTATAAGAGAAATTTTGACATGGTCTTGCTCCGATGCGTCGACAGACCAGAAGCAGACATGCTCATGAAAGAAATTCATGAAGGATCCTTTGGCACTCATGCCAACGGACACACAATGGCGAGAAAAATTCTCAGGGCCGGGTATTATTGGTTGACCATGGAATCCGACTGCTACAAGTACATGAGGAGGTATCACAAGTGTCAGATATACTCCGACAAAATTCATGTACCGCCATCACATCTCAAAGTTCTTTCTTCCCCGTGGCCTTTTTCCATATGGGGAATCGACATGATTGGTATGATTGAGCCCAAGGCTTCAAACGGACATCGGTTCATCCTGGTAGCCATTGATTATTTCACCAAGTGGGTCGAAGCAGCGTCATTCGCCAATGTAACCCGACAAGTGGTGGTCCGATTTATCAAAAACAATATCATCTGCCGTTATGGTGTTCCAAGCAAGATCATTACTGATAATGGATCTAACTTGAACAATAAGATGATGAAAGAGTTGTGTGCAGAGTTCAAGATCGAACACCATAACTCATCTCCCTACCGACCCAAGATGAACGGAGCGGTAGAAGCGGCTAACAAGAACATCAAGAATATCGTTCAAAAGATGGTTGTAACCTATAAAGATTGGCACGAAATGCTAACCTTTGCTCTTCATGGTTATCGGACATATGTCCGTACTTCAACAGGGGCAACCCTTTTCTCTCTAGTATATGGCATGGAAGCAGTGCTCCCCATAGAAGTAGAGATCCCATCAATTCGGGTGTTGATGGAAGCTAAGCTCACCGAAGCTGAATGGTGTCAAAGTCGACACGACGAACTGAACCTGATCGAAGAGAAGCAAATCACGGCACTATGCCACGGTCAGTTGTATCAACAGAGAATGAAGAGGGCGTTCGACAAAAAGGTCCGACCTCGTGTCTTCAGAAAAGGAGACCTCGTACTCAAGAAGATACAATCATTTCTCACTGACTCTCGGGGCAAATGGACCCCAAATTATGATGGCCCCTATGTGGTCACGAAAGCTTTCTCAGGCGGCACCTTGAGACTTGCAACCATGGACGGAGAGGAATTTTCCTACCCCACGAATGTTGATGTAGTCAAGAAATACTTCGCCTAAAACTAAAAAAAAAACGTCTCGGTGGATTGAAAACCCGAAAGGGCGGTCCAGGCAAAAGTTAGAGACATGAAAAAAAATCGTCCCGATGGATTGGAAATCTCATAGTACAATCCAGGCAAAAATTAGGGATAATGGCAAGTAACTATGTTCAACAGAGGCAAGTCCCTCAGCAGCAGTTACAGCATCATCTATCGGAGGAAATCTCCAGTCAAAGGTCATCTTCGACGGAAGCTCAGGATGTCCCGAACTCAAAGTTGGTAGAAGAATAGTGGTCGTTATGTTTCAACGTAGCCCTTTTCCCTGTAAATTACCATTTTCTAACTTTGTATATACTCTTTGGAATCACGCGTTTGGCTGATCTCCATCTTATCAATAAAATTTGAGCCCTTGTGCTTCTGTTTGTAATTCTTTATTTGTTTTAGCTTTACAGAACGACGTTGTTTAAACTTAATCAGCGATTCTTGAAATAAAACAAAAATAAATTTACTTGTTAAACTTTTTCTGCTTTTAAATTAAAGATGGCATTTCTTTTGACTATTGAACATCAGAAGAACATCGATCGCTTCTCCCGAAGTAAGCGAACTTCAAAGTGCAGAATCAAAGTACTCATTCTAGACCAGTACTCCTGAATGAAGGATCAATAATGTCAGAGACCATGTTTCGTCTGACATCCTCGGCCGAGTTCTCATCTCCTAAGCTCGATCAACATAGCTCCCAACGGGACTATCTCTCCTAAGCAAGGTGGAATTGCTATTTTGAATCAACGGTACTTCTTCGCCCCGCGATGGCCGAGTATCCGATTGGGTTCATCCATTAGTCTGTATGTCGCGTCTGTTTTGTCAGCATATACATACATACATCATGCATTTTTTATTTGCATTCACATTTCATATTGCATCACTACCACTCTAGTCAGTCTTGTCCCCTAGTGGTAGAAGTCCTCTCAATCGAGTTGTCAGTTCTTGCCTCGTCAGGAAATACTGTGTCTGAACAACCTCGCTTCCAGTTTAATTCTGGAAAGAAGTTGGTCCTTGACCACTTTGATAACTTGAACCTCTGAAAAGCCAGAGAAAACTTTCAATAAACATCACTCTTCGCCATTGAATATGATATCCTTGCTTTCCCGGATTAAGGAAAATCCACAGAGAAAGCCTCGTGATCAGAGATTCGGCAGCACGCCAGTTTTGCTCCGAAAAACCACTGATGAGAAGGTCATTGGCACCTCAAAATTGGATCCCATCATATGGCATTTCTCCGGGAAGATCCCGAGAAAAGTATGATGTAACCCCAAACGAAAACAATCTCTCAAGAGACTCGCTTTCCCCAGTAGAATCGACAAATGGCGTCTCCAAAACAGAGAAGTTTGTGTACCTCTACAATTCAGATGAATGGGTTCCCCAGCAAGTCTGACATCAAAACTTTTTCCACTCAAATGGCATCTCCCCAGGAAAATTCGGCGAAAAGTTTGAAGGAAAGCCGCTACGAATAGCGTCCCTTGTCAGTAAAGTTTATTGACAAAAGAAACTAAGACCAGTTCCTTGGTAGGAAACCAGGATCGAGGGGAAGTTTAAATCAGAAACTAAGACCAGTTCCGTGGCTGGAAACCAGGATCGAGGGGAAGTTTAAATCAGAAACTAAGACCAGTTCCTTGGTAGGAAACCAGGATCGAGGGGAAGTTTAAATCAGAAACTAAGACCAGTTCCTTGGTAGGAAACCAGGATCGAGGGGAAGTTTGTTTCCACAACTAAGACCAGTTCCTTGGTAGGAGACCAGGATCGAGGGGAAGTTTACCTTTTCTAAGCATCATCGCTTAGCTAAAGAAGATGAATGTGTAAGCTACCATTCATAACCACCATCAAAATTTTGGGTATTCCGATATTTAATCCTCTTGCACCCCGAATGCCCGAATCCCTTCGTCATTCACACCTTCGGGTCCAAGAAGATTAAATAGGGGCATCTGTAATACCCCAAATTTTGACCACTAATATTTCCCATCATTGTGCAAATCATCAGCACAATATGGATGTACCTTTGTACCTCATTAGTCTCCCCAAAGATGGGTGAGCATCCACTACAATCAAAATTAGGGTTTCAAGCCCTCTCTGAGCTTTAGACAAAGGCTCAATCAAGAAAGGACTTGATTTTCAACTTGTCTAATCTCTCAAACATCCTCAAAGGATCAAAAGGACTCCCACTTCAAGGATTAAGCACAAGGTTGCTCCCTTCTAGGTGGATCAAGCCTCAAGATCTCCAGTGTCACCAAATTAGGGTTTTGATCACCCAGGGCCTCCAGATGAAAAGTTTCATCTGGGCACAAGCCATTGATCCAAAACATAACCTAATGTATTCCATGGAACCTCATGAACCCAAGCATCAAGTCAATTTTGCCTCAGGGGATGCATTCATCAAAAATCAGGAATTAGGGTTTCTTGACCTAATTCACCCCTAAGTTGACTTTTGGGACAAATCAAGAGCCAAGACTTCAAGACATCATTTGAGGGTCTCTAATGAACTATATTGATCCATTTGGAACAATGGATTAATCCAAGAAGTTTGAGCAACAAGTCTCAATTCCATCTGCACCACAATTAGGGTTTTAAGGGAAAAGTCAACTGTAACTTTGACTTTTGACCAAGACATGCTCCCAAACCCTAATACATGATTAAATATACCCTATGACACCCATGGAACATGTCCATCAAGTTTGATTTAGGTCAAGGACATGATTTCCTGAAGAATTGCACAGTTTGGAATTCATCTGATAAAAAGTCAACTGTGCACAAAAGTCAACTTTGACTTTTTGAGATTTTTCACCAAAATGGATTTTTAACCCTAAAATGATGTTAATGTATGATTTGAATCATCATTCATCAAGAAAAATCAAGAAAAGTGAGATAACTTGTAAAAGGGGTAACCATAAAACTTAGAAATTTTTCTAAGTTAAAAATAAAGTGGCAAGGGTACCAACTTTGAAGGACCATAACTCCTAAACCACAAGGCCATTTTTTGTCATCCAAAGATGGATTTGTAGCCCTCATTATCACCTACAAAAACTTAAACTACAAGTCATTCCAATTCATTAAGGATTTTGAGTTATGGAGTGATCAAAGTGGTTGAAAAGTGAAAATGTCACTTTTTCCAACACTTAGTGAAATTTTCACTAAGTCAGATTCTGCCTCACTTTTTGCCAAATGTAGGGGGATTTTTCACTTGGAATCAAAAGAGATCAAAACCAAACTTGTTCAAACAGTTGTTGTATCATGTAAGAGCTTTCCAAAATGGTCAAGAACATTACCAAATTCAACTTACACCATGAGTTATGACATTAACAAGTTGCCTTGCTGAAATCTGTCAAGGCAAGGCAGAATTTGCAACTTTGGTCGATTTGCCAAAATCAGCCAAATTCAATTGCTCTTATCCACTTGGACACCTCGGAGGATTGAATCTAAAGGGGACAATCACTGAGCCAAGCCTCCAAAGTCCATGGAACAAGAAATAGCATGTTGAACCTAGAATGGCCAAAATAGGGACAAGACTTCAAATTTGGAATGAGGCATTCAATGGAACCATCAAGGTGGCATGGACTGAGCCATTCTCATCTGAAATCAGTCAAGACTTATCCAAGACCAAGGGAACCAAAGCTCTGTGCCCTAACCTCTAGTCAATGGCTAGAGGAGACTTGGATTTTCATTTGCCAACATTGGCCAAACCTACTTACCAGCTGCCATGCACTATTCCTTGCAAAACAAACTTGCTCTACTATAAATAGAGCTCAATTGTGGTCAGTTTGAGTACACCAAAGCCATCTAACAGATGCTTTCCTCAAAATCTCTTCTTTCACTCTAATTTTGCCTTCTAAGGCAAGTCACTGTCGGGTTTTGAGTTTGAGAGCAATTCCAATCAAACCAATCACTCACACACCTCACATACATCACATATGAGCTGATCAAACACTTAGATTACTTCTGAAACATCAATTTCACAAAATCACCAGCTGGTAGCTTAAGGTTTTAATCAAAGTGCAGCTGAGGTACCACAAAATGATCCAGCCAATTTCAATCAAGTCCAACCATCCAAACACAATCCATAGGGTGTAGGGAAGCTGTTCAGATCATCACAACTCATCTGTAACACCTCCAGATCAAAAATCACTTTGAACTTGCTGTCACGACCTAAAGGTAAGCACATGCTTGGGCATCTCTCAATCTATGCATATTTCCTCGCACAATAATTTGGCCATATGTTCATAATCATGCATGGAATGTTTTCCCTCAATTAATTGCATTGTTTGAATCGTGTATCAAAAATCCTAGCTTTCATGCAAAAATTAGGGTTCTTGAGGTCTCTTCGTGATTTCTTGTTGTATGTTTAATTTAAATGAAATTAAAGTACATAGACATGATCGTGAGGTTGAGACGAGCATAATGATATGTGGATTGCATGATATGATTACGTATTCATGGAGATTGGATAGAAAATGAAAATCTGAGAAACCAAGAACACGCGCGTGTTCTTCAGCCTGTTCTTGGCGCCATTTTTGAATAATTCAAATATTTGAATTTTGTGATTTTGTTTAATTGATTCAAAAATTAATTTCTCTCGGAGTTTTAATGATTTTGAGTTGATTCTTTTTTTAATAATTCACAAAAATGTTAAAATATTTTATTTTCCCAAAAAATCCCAAAAATATTATTTATTCCATATAATTGATATTTTTGCAAAGAATTAATATTTTAATTGTTTTTGACATTTTAAATATTTTTTCTACATTGATTTTGCAACTTTTAATGCTTTCTAATTATTTTGTAGGTCAATACTCAATTTTTGAAGCATTAATCCAAGATCACAATTTGTTTCCCATGTGTTAAACAATTTTTGATCATTTTAATTGGATTTTTATTCAATTAAATACATTTTTGGAAATAAATTAGGGTTTTGGATTAATTCAACCCTCATAAATCATTTTCAAAACACTCATGGGCCTCTATTAGAGTGTAAGACCCAATCCTTTTTTTGACCAAATCATTTTTGGGCCTCACTTATTGTATAAGTCCCGATACCGTCAAAAAACAAACGGCGCGATCGTCGCCTTTTCAAAAATCATCTGGGCCTACCCTCGAGTAGTAAGACCCATTTCTTTTCTTTAAAAACTTTTTGGGCCTCTTGAGAGAGTGTAAGACCCATCCCCCCTTGTACAAAAACTTTCTGGGCCTCACTCATTGTATAAGTCCCTCTGTACAAGTAAACGACGCGATCGTCGCCCGTTTAAAAATAAAAAATCATCTGGGCCTCTCCTTGAGCTATAAGACCCATTCAAAACAATTTGGGCCTCTATTAGAGTGTAAGACCCAATCCCCCTTTTAACCAAAACATCTTGGGCCTCACTTATTGTATACGTCCCTCCGCGTTAAAAGAAAACCTCGGCGCGATCGCCATTTTTAAAACGAAAAATCATTTGGGCCTACCCTCGTGTTATAAGCCCCACTCTTTTTTTCTTTAAACCTTTTTGGGCCTCTTAAAAGAGTGTAAGACCCATCCCTTTGTACAGAAAACCATTTTGGGCCCCAGTCACTTGTATAAGTCCCGCTGTACAAAGTCAAACAGTGCGCTCACTGATAAAACCCTGGGCCTCTCCTTGAGCTGTAAGCCCCAAATCTTTCTTTTTCAAAGCACTTTCTCCTTTGATTTTGAATATACTGTTGTTTTCAATCTTTCTTTGTTGAACAACTAACCAAACAGCATGGAAGCACTACAACCGAGTAAGTGGTTATCGCTTTCGTTTACTGCTTTCATATTATAAACTGTATTGTGGGGCTGCTCACTGTAAGTCTCCTTTCATAAACTCATATCTACTGTGTAATAATAGTATAGATATTTCGAGTTTCCCCGGCAACTACGTCTAGAACTAGGTGACGCCGTTTCATTTATTCGTAGAAATAGACGCCTAGATCCCCAATAGGAGCACCAGATACAGTCTTCTCTTCGGCTGTCCTCCTTAGGAATCGTCAAGAAGCTCTACTCCCCAAGATGAATGTATTCTCCGTGAATGGCATCTTTGAGTTTCTTCCAAATTCTCGAACTTTCCTGACTTGATCTATTCCTTGCGGATAGCTTGCCTTGAATGTCTCGGGGTTTGGGTACCCCCTACGGTCATAATCTTGGACCTTAACTAAGGAACCCTCTTTAAAAGCTAAAAGTCGCTGGATAGTAAACCTCGCACGTTTACCAGTGGTTTTTATCTTTAAAAGAGTTATCTCTCCTAATGGAAAGGAGATGATAGACCCACGGGCTTCTTAAAAGCATCGGCCTCCTCTTGGGCATTGTTCAAGGACCCACAGGCTTCCTAAAAGCAACCTCGCCTCCTCTTGGGCTTCGTACAAGGACCCTACGGCTTCTTAGAAGTATTCACAACCTCCTCTTAGGCTTCGTATAATGATCTCTTCCTTCGGGAATGATACCCTCCTCTTGGGCTTCGTACAAGGACCCGTCGGCTTCTTAAAAGTTTCCAGCCTCCTCTTGGGCTTCGTACAAATTGTCCTGACGACCTCCTAGAGGTATAGGAACAGAGCCTAGTCATCCTCCTAGAACAGTCATTTCATAAAGTCTACTACTGTTTCTCAAAGCATAGTACAAAAGAAAAAAACTATAGACTTGGACAGTCTAATCTCCTTGAGTCTCAAAGACATTCTCAAGTAACCCCCTTCGTTAAATAGGAAGGAAACCCGCAGACTCGGACAGTCTCAATACCCTTTGGATTTCCAGTTTCCTCAAAGAAAAGGAAACAACCCCGATCCTCAGATCTAACCCATGAGTACAGTGATGCTCATATAAGAACTGATTTTCTCTTTCAAAATCAGTATACTGGACCTGTCACTTAACTGACACAGTAACCTTAGCCTTCTCTTGGGCTTTGTACAATGATTCTCCCCAGCGGAGTCAAACAACGTTTTAGCCTCTCTCTCGGGCTTTGTACGAGACACATAAGAGACTCCCTCGTTGTGTCAATCACCTTTTAGCCTCCATCTCGGGCTTCGTACGAGATACAAAAACACTCTCTTGTTGAGTATAAAAGATTCTCTTGTTGAGTCAACCTTCTCGCCTCTCTCTCGGGCTTTATACGAGACACCAAAAGACTTCATCGTCAAGTCAAAACCTTCTCGCCTCTCTCTCGGGCTTTGTACGAGATACAAATAGCCTCCTCTTAGGCTTTGTATAAGAAAACCACTGGTTAATCCAATTAACCTTTTAGCATCAAAGCTGTGCCTCGTTCACAGTACACAAACATCAACAACTCCTTTCCCTTCATCTAATCGCTGTAAGCGGCAAGCCTCTGGATCATCTACATCCATGCCACTGTCCTTCTTTTAGCATGAGGAATTCCCAAGGAAAGATGGCGTTGCTCTACACTGAGTTAAAGTCTTCTCCTTCAGATTAAAACCCTTTCTTCGGAAATTATGGCATTGCTCGGATCCGCGTATCCCAATTAAAGTAATTCTCCTTCTCCCCTCTTTAGAGATGACAAATTCTCTCTAAAGCCGAGGTCTTTCAGCTTCACGTCTTGGGCTTTGAACAAGACACAAATAGACCTTTCAGCTTCACATCTTGGGCTTTGAACAAGATACAAATCACCTTTCGCTTCACGTCTTGGGCTTTGAACAAGACACCAAAACACCAATTTCCTCCCATAGAATAGGAGGAACTACGAACGCTCTGATTTCCCTGTTTCGGTAAATGGGAATACGTAGGCATAAGATCGAAAGAAAAGATCTTAGCGAGCACAAACAACAAAAAACCCAAATCCCATATCTCCATCAATCAAAAGCAGTAATTCAAAAGCATCAGTCCTAACATCCTAATCCTTGTTCCCCGCCAGAAACCTTCTGCCTAGGTAAAAAAGAGAGAAAACAGTATTGGCGAAAATACAAATAACCAGTACAAAGGCCCCCCACATCGATAGCATCCGTAACCTAACATACCGCTGTTTAAACTCAGTATGCAAAACAGGGTTAATTGGAGACATCTATTTCCCTTCCTTATTCAGCTCACAATAGGATAAAAAATGAATCGACCTGTAGTCAAAGCTCAAACCGCAGAGAGCGGCCAGCGCTTAAGAACCGCGTCCAAAATCGCTCGTTACAACACCGAAAGGCATTACTAAGAATTCATAATGGCCATAACGGGTTCTAAACGCGATCTTTGATGTATCTGAACTCTTCACACGGATCTGATGATAACCCGACCGTAAATCAATCTTTGAGAACACACAGGCTCCTTTTAATTGATCTAACAGGTCGTCTATCCTGGGTAATGGGTACTTGTTCTTGATGGTGACTTTATTCAATTGCCGGTAATCAATACATAATCGCATTCCACCATCTTTCTTCTTTACTAACAACACTGGGGCTCCCCAGGGCGGAACACTGGGTCGAACAAAATGCTTAGCCATTAACTCTTCCAATTGATCCTTCTATTCTCTTAACTAAAGTGGTGCAATCTGATACAGAGGAACGGATATAGGAGCCGTTCCCGGTATCAGGTCAATAGAGAATTCCACTTCCCTTTCCAGAGGAAGAGAAGTGTCATCCTCGGAGAAAACTTCGGAAAACTCACAGACTACCGGAATATTCAGAACTTTAAGGTCACTACTCTCCTCCTTTGTAAGAACCAATAGGATAGATTTTTGCTTCCCAAACAAGAAATTTATCATTCCAACCGTACCTTCTAAAATAGTAGTTAACACATCTTTCAGAGTAGCTTCAACAGATGGAATGATGATTAGCTTTTCTTCACAACCAATAAATACCGAATTAGCAAAAAGCCAATCCATCCCCAAAACGGCATCCACTTTCTTAAGCAGCAAACAAATAAGATCAATCTAAAAAACTCTCCCATCCTCAGATAATACACAGTTTTCACACATTAAAGGTGTTTCAACCATCTCATCCATGGCAGTAGTAACCACCATGGGTGGAGACAACGGAATAGCTTGCAACCCAAGTCGCTTTATACATTACATTGACACAAAAGAGTGTGTTGCTCCACAATCAAATAATACAAAATAAGGATTCCCATTAACGAAACACGTACCAGCAATCAAAGAGTTATCACCCTTTGTCTTCTTTGCATCCAACATATAAACTCGACCGACACTCTTTCCTTGCATCTGATTCCTATTCTGAGGACAATCCCTCGCCAGATGGCCCATCTTCTGACACTGAAAGCATCTCACACTTTTGATACCACACCTTCCATGATGATTCCTACCACAAGTACGACACACAGAAGGTGCACTAGTCCTAGAATTCTGAACTTGTTTCCCCTTGAAGGCTTGTTGTCTAGGCCTAAACTGTTGGTTTGATCTCCCACAATCATTCTAATTCTACCTAAGCAAATCCTCTTCTGTCTGAACTTTCTTCAAACTATTTTCAGCCACATAACATTGCCTTAGCAATTCGGCATAAGTAGTGAACTCTCTTTGAGACACACTGTGAGAAATCTCAGCTTTCAATCCAAAAAGGAATTGGTCGATTTTCCATTTTTCATCCGGAGCATACACGGCCTGCCTAGAGTAAGTAGCCATGATTTCAAACTTCTCAGAATAAGCAGCCACAGTCAAAGTACCTTGCCTCAACTGTTGGAAATCGAACTCTTTTTGGGTCCTCAAAGAACTAGTAAAATAATTCTCCATAAAGGTAACCTTAAATTGCTCCCAAACCTTAGGCACATCTTGGATAATCATTAAAGTTGAAGCACTCTCTCACCACTTCATAGCAGGACCTTTCAATGAGTGAGAAGCAAACACCACTTTGTTCTCTTCACTACATTGAACTATCAGAAAGATTCTCTCCATACCAGCCACCCATTCATGTGTTTTCACAGGATCTAATCCGCCATGAAATTCTGGGGGATCCATGTGAATGAAATCCCGAAAACTTCCACCTATAGCATCTGGAACTACTACTGGAGGATGAATATTCCTATTCATCTGTTGTACCATCTGCTGCATGAATTGGTTTTGCTGCTGCTGCATCTGTTGTAAAAACTGGGGCCATGGGACATATTCTTCGCCGCCTGGCGGATTCGTCTCAGCAGAAGTAGTTCTGGGTCTACCACGGGTTCTGCGTCCGTCAGCCATGTTCCTAAAGGTCATACAGATAGGATTAAGTTGATCAGGCTCAATGCCATAAATATAACACTTAAGACCAATGGTGACACAACGCATATAAACGAAAAGAAATACTTATACTATTTCATGGCTAGGTCGAGGATACGACCTGCTCTGATACCAACTGTAACACCCATATATAACAACATACATCGAAGCATATATATTATACATGAATCCAAGTTTTGGTATTGAAATACCATAAGTTCCTAGTTAACACATTGTATACATTACATGCCCAAAATACAAAATACTAAAAAAAAACTATGGCATAATATATACAAGATGTTCCACTGTACTAAGAACTAGATCAACAAAGTGATCTCAAAATAAAACTCCACAACGGAAGTCATGCCATCCCAAAAGCCAAGACACGTAAGGATAATCAAACAACTTTATCCTTACCCATTACGGAACCTGAAGTACCTGTAATATAATCAACAACAAGGGGGTGAGATATTAAATCTCAGTGAGTTCCCTATCTTATAGATTCTCTCGGCTTTACAAGGTTCTATCATCCTAACTCAAGTCAAAAGGAAGGGAAGTGACCTTGAGTTCACAATCTCACACTATATGGAAACATGTTCATGAGTTCATTAACTCAAAATATCACTAATCGATAACCTTACCAAGGCATCCCCTTTTCTCGTCCGCTTCTACGTCTAGAAACCGACCCGATTCATGGATCCTTGTAACTTACTTGACATACGAAATGGATTCGGGTTCTACAGACCATTAACCATTATGAACCGTCACTTCACACGGGCCATAAACCGTCACAAGTCTCTACACGTAGGTTCCATTCGTACTACACACGGGAATCAAACCTGCCAAGTAATCATGCGTACATTCCAGAGGAGCCCGAAGCTCATGAAACGACAACTCAAGGGAAACGGTTATGATTACGTGATCTCACACACAAACACGATTGTATTCGACAATCACAAGGCCACATTCGCCTTTTCTCAACAACACAAGGCTCACACATGTTCCATACTAGTATTTTACTCTCCTCTAGACCATTACCCATCAAATATGCACACCTTGGCATCGAAGGCACGAGCATCGCCAACTAGATTATCTATCAATTCCTAGTCACCTCACTAGGTCTACTTATAGATTTATGGTAAAGTTTCCTCACTCTTACTATTCCATATTTTAAACATGTCATCACTCATTTCCTTTCACAATAAGAGATTAGATGTAACACAATACAATGGAATAACCAAATGCATAAAATAAATCAACTCATAAAATTAACACAAATCTTGGGTTTCCTCCGATTTATTTAATCGGGTATCGAAATTAATATTTTTCCCTTTCATCACGTAGGATATTTTCATAGCTTTCCAACGACTATTACCAAGCCTCGATCGGAATCACGATCCAAAAGATATGAATTTTTAGACATTTTTCAAATCACAACAGTGGTAACCGGTTACCTCAAAATGAGTAACCGGTTACTCAAGCTGCACTGTTCAAAACAGAATGAAAATGAGAGTTAGAGACACATTTTAGTAACCGGTTACCTCAAAGTGAGTAACCGGTTACTTCGTCCATTTTTCACGTAAAACCCCAAATTTTCCTGCAAGTAACCGGTTACCTCAAAGTGAGTAACCGGTTACCACTGAACCAGAAGCTCAAAAACCTATTTTTAATGTGCAAACTCAAACCAAAACCAACCAAAACATGATCCATCACAATAACAAGTATGATACATCAATTTCTCACACAACCCCATTATTTTATGCATTTTATTTCATATATCAACCATAGAAACAACATTTAACATAATTAATCCAAATCCACCATTTTTATTCAAAGTTCTAACCTAAGTTTCTACACTTAGGGTTCTAACTAGAACTCGCCTATTTTCAGGGTAATGACATGCACTAATGAGCAAAAGGTATCATTCAAAACTTATATGCTAGTTTCCCTGAAAGTAGAGAGAAAAGTTTAAATCGAGGAATTTCCTGTGATATGTACCTTTTCGAAGTATTTCTTAAAGACATTTATAGTTTTCCACCTGAGCGTGAGGTTGAGTTTTCAATAGATTTAGTACATGGTACTATACCTATATCCACGACATTGTATTGAATATGTGCATCATAATTGAGTAAGCTTTAGAAGCAGTTATAAGGGCCATTAGAGAAGCAATTTGTAAGACCTGGTGCATCACGGTGGGGTGCGTCAGTGCTGTTAGTTAAGAAGAAAGAGGGAACCATGTGGTTGTGTGTGGATTATCTGCACCTGAATAAGGTTATTATTAAGAATATGTATCCTTTCCCTAGAATTGATGATCTTATGGACCAGTTGGTGAGAGCTTATGTGTTTAGAAAGATAAATATGGGATTAGGTTGCCATAATATTCTATTGAAGTCTGGATATATTCCTAAGATTGTGTTTAACACTCGTTATGGTCAATATGAGTATTCATATATGCCATTCGGTGTGACCAATGCGCCATGATTGTTCATGGAATATATAAATAGTATTTTTAATCTTTATTTGGATCAGTTTGTCGAGGTTTTTATAGACGACATCTTAGTATATTTTAGACTTAATTCATCTTTTAGTCCCTTAAGTTAATTTATTGTTTCTAATTAGTCCCACAATTAAAAAATGTTACAATATAGTCCTTTAAGCCTACTCTGTTAGCCCAATCAATCATTTCTGTTAACTTTTTTGGGAAAACGTTAACAGACGCCTATGTGGCATAGCGAGATACTGATGTGACATTGTGTTTTTTTCAGTTACTATTATACTGATGTGTCATAGTGACTTTTGTTTCCATTTTTAGTAATAAAAATCCTAAACTCTTAAACTTCTCTCTGAATTTCATAGTTTCACTCTCATTGCCAACAAAAAAACCTAGCAGCTACGAAGAAGAAGAGCTCGGTGGTTAAAGATGAAGATTGTTAGAGAAGACGGTAGCAAATGAAGATACCTAGTAACTCAACCATTGTCTCATTTCAAGGCCAAGGTACGTGTGTGAACTTACTATTTTAAAAAGCAAACGTTTAAAAATTTTGTTTACTTCGAAGTCTGATTTATGAGTTATTTGGTGTGATTAGGTCATGAGAGATAGGTTTAAGTGTGTTATCCATCATGGGGGTGTGTTTGGTGAGTTTAACATATTAGGTTACAAGGGTTTAAAGGAGATTTGGCAAGTTGATCCAAACTTTTGGAGTTATTTTGAGATCCTAGGTGGGTTGAAAGATTTAGGGTATCAAAAAGTTAAAAGCTTATGTTATTATGATGCAATGGATGATTATGATGCAAAGGTGGGAGTCCAACGGACAAAAGATTGCCAAATATGCTGATACCATTATGCCAAATATCAAAAACAATTTGGAAAAAGAATCACAAAGAACTAACAGTTGGATTGTTAGGTAATGTCTCATACTTGATTTCCAGGTAATACAAAGATGGTGGATGCATCCATAATTGAATTTTGTATTTGTAACATGCGTGCAGGTGAAGTAGACTGTTAGGTTAGGCATATATTACTCATAGAAGAAAAGTTTGATGTTAATCTATCAAAGCATGAGTGTTCATGTGGAAGGTGGTTGATGACTGGGCTATCATGCTGTCATGCCCTTTCATGTATGAAGGATCAGCATTTACAAGTAGATGATTTTGTTCCTGATTATTACAAAAAGGAGTGTTATGAGGCTTTCTATGCACCAGTGATTTACCCAGTCAATGGAGAATCTCTTTGGACCAAAACAAATGTTGTTGACCTGCAACCACCCCCATAAAAAGGCAATTTGGTAGACCCAAGAAGAAAAGGAACAAAGAGGTTGGAGAACAAGTTAGAAATGAGACACAACTCAAAAGGGCCAAATTTGGTATCAAGTGCAGTAGGTGCTATAAGGATGGTCACAACAAGGCCGCTTGCAAGCTGCCTACAACTGTTGTTGCTACATCAAGCCAATCACCAACTACTGCTGCTACATCAAGCCAACCACCAACTGTTACTGCTTTATCAAGCCAACCACCAACTGGTGTTGCTACATCAAGCCAACCAACACCAGTTGCTGCTACATCAAGCCAACCATCACCAGTTGCTGCTACATCAAGCCAACCAACACCAGTTGCTGCTACATCAAGCCAACCAACACCAGATGGAGGTTCAACTCAACAACCATCCAAAAAGAGAAAGAGACTTCAAAAGGGTCTAAAACCAGTTATGAGCCAACCCTAAGATTATGTTTATCTTTGATGTGTACTAGTTATGCCACTTTGGCCCTATTTTATAGTTTATGACTAAGGCTTATAATGCCACTTTTGTTGGATTTCTACTGCTGTAACATATGGCATAAAATGCCTACTCTCTAGTTATGTCTAATGGCTTGCAATGCCATTTTTTTTATGACTTGTAATGTTACTATTGCAACTAATGTTACTAATGTAAATCAGTTATGGTTTTGTGACTATTGTTATGACCAATTTATGGTGTGCATTTGTTCTTGTATATTGTGGGAAACAATCAAAAGTAACATTTCAGCAAATACATTTCATTGATAAATTTTAACTCATATATAACAATGTTGACAGACACATTTCATGACAGATACATTTCAACCTCCTTGTTCCCAAATACATCTCATTACACAGACAAATAACCAACCTAAAAAATTGTTACAAATACAACATAACACACTAAGCTCAATATTCCAATGATTACAGACACTTTTAACCACCCCCTAGTGTTGATGATCTCATTCTTCAATTTGTAAATTTTCTTCTTTTGCCTCTGGATCTTCAAATCCCTTTCATCAATAATGTCGTCGTTGAACCATTTGAAGAAATTACATCCCTTATTCACATGATTTTTGAAATTTCTACAATCCCAAATTTTTTTCCCAAAATTGACACTATTCATGTCACCCACGGTATGAAGCACACATTCATCTTGGCAAAAACACTCCCTCCTTTTATTTCTGCGAATAACCAACCCAGATGTTCCAATGGAAGCACTGCTTGACAATGTAGACATTGGAGAAGAATAATAAAACCTTAGGAATGGAGACAAGATGAAAAAGAAGAAGATGAAGAGAACAAGATGAAGGAACCAAACACAAAAATGAAGTTTTAAACCCAGTTATTCCTTTCAGTTGTACCTGACAACAAGAACGAAGAGATTATGAAGGTTTTTTACCCAGTTCTTCCTTTCTTATACGCACAACCTTTTTCTGGAAATTATGAAGGTCTTTGACAACATTTAACCCTTTAAAAATGATTTATTCATTCATTTGATGGCTAGGCACACAGTTGGCACGCCACCCTGGCATTTTCTTACAGTTTAACACCTGAAGTAACGGAAAGGATCAAATATGTTAACAGAAGTAATATTACGAGACCAATTCGAAACATTTTTTTATTGAGGGACTAAATCGTAACTCATAATTAACTTACGGGACTTGGGGACTAATTATGCCTATATTCTAAGTCAGGAGAAGAGCATGCAAAACATCTAAGGATAGTATTGCAAACCTTGGAAGATAACAAGTTGTATGCTAAGTTTTTGAAGTGTGATTTTTGGTTGGAAGAGGTTAGTTTCCTCAGACATGTAACTTCCAATGCTAGAATAGCAGTAGATCTGTCTAAGGTAGAGTTTGTATTACAATGCAAAATGCCTAAGTCGGTAATTGACAATGAAGATGGCTAGTTTATACCTGAGTGAATTGCACACTCAAAGATAACACAGAGTCGCCACCGAACTTTATTTAGTCCCGAAGGACAGGGAAAATATCGATAAAACCCCAGGGGAAGAGAATCGGGAACGGGTGTCGGTTATGCGAAAGGAAGGTATTAGCACCTAACGCATTCGTCGTACTCGACGGGAACCATTTCGCTTGCTTCTAGGCTTGGATGGGTTATCAATCTAAAGGCTTCTAGCTAAAAGAAGAGGAGAGAGAAGAGAAGGGATAAAGAAAGAGAAAGAAAAGAAAGAAGAGTGCTCACGGAGGATTGGGGCCCTCGTGCCTACGTACCCTCATAGTGAAATGAGGAAATTAGAGCGTCGTAGTTCAGAGGAACCAGGGAAAAGAAAGGGGAAATGGAAGAAAGGTGGAAGTGTGGAAGTGTGCTCGCCAAGATCATCGCGATCTCGTGCCTACGTATCTGACATTCGGACGAATGTAGAATCAGAGCTTCCGTAGTTCGTGGAACTAAGACGGAAAAAGAGAAAAGGAAAGTGGTGTCAGAACCAAGAGCAAAAGAGGTAGAGAAAGATCCGCTGGGGAATCAAAAGAATTGGTGTCAAAACCAAGAAAGGGGTGCAAAGGAAAAGATAACTGTATTGAGGATAAAGTGCAAGAGTGGTGTCGAAACCAAGAAAGAAACTCCGCTAGGAGATAAAAAGAAAAGAGCTCGAAAAACAAGGAATGGTGTCAAAACCAAGAGAGGAGAGCAAGAGCGAGTGTGGGACCGAGCGAAGGTCGTGACCCAAAGGACGGGTGTGGGACCAAGCGAAGGCTGTGACCCAAAGGACGGGTGTGGGACCGAGAGAAGGTTGTGACCCAAAGGATGGGTGTGGGACCGAGCGAAGTTCGTGACCCAAAGGACGGGTGTGGGACCAAGTGAAGGTCGTGACCCAAAGGAAGGGTGTGGTACCAAGCGAAGGTCGTGAACCAAAGGATGGGTGTGGGACCAAGCGAAGGTCGTGACTCAAAGGACGGGTGTGGGACTAAGCGAAAGTCGTGACCCAAAGGACTGGTGTGGGACCAAGCGAAGGTCGTGACCCAAAGGACGGGTGTAGGACCAAGCGAAGGTCGTGACCCAAAGGACGGATGTGGGACCAAGCGAAGGTCGTGACCTAAAGGATGGGTGTGGGACCGAGCGAAGGTCGTGACCCAAAGAACGGGTATGGGACCAAGTGAAGGTCGTGACTCAAAGGAGTTCGGTACCCTGACTGAACAAACAGTACTTGACCGAAGACAGGGTATTCGAACCAAAAAAAGGTTGCTAACCCAAGGGTGCAAGTATTCTAACCAAGAGGAGGTTACCAACTGCTGGGGATTCGGTGTTTACAGATGGACTGTGATTAACTGAAAAAAGAAGCGAGTGATTAACCAAAAGAAGGTGATTAACTCGAAAGGCTCAGTATTTTAACAGACAGACTGTGGTTAACTGAAGAAATGGGTGAATAACCAAGGGAAGGTGATTAACCCGAAAAGGAAATTCAGTGTGTTAACAGACGGACTGTGGTTAACTGACGAGATGGGTGATTAACCAAGGGAAGGTGATTAACCCGAAAGGAAACTCAGTGTATTAACAGATAGACTGTGGTTTACTGAGGAGATGGGTGATTAATCGAGAAAAGGTGATTAACCCAAGAATAAACTCATTGTGTTAACAGATAGACTGTGATTAACTGAGAAGACGTGCAAATTGGTGTTTTAACTGAAAAGCAGTGGCTAACCAAACGAAGGGAGAAGAACCAAGAGAAGGTTGCGAACTCCGCAGTGGATTCGGTTTTAATAGAAGGAATGTGTTTAACCGAAGAAAGAGTTCGACTGCAAGGGAACAAAGATAATTGGTTGTAACAGTACGACTGTGATTAACCAAAGGAAGAATGATTACTACTCATAGGGAGTCAACAAAAGAAGTGACTAGCCACAAGAAAAGGTAATTGAACTCTCTTGAAGAGAACAAAGAAAAGTTATTGAAACAAGAGCAAGAGATATGACTCTCTGAAGATTACTAATGATCGTGAACCGAGGGAATGGTGATAGATTAAAAGACTGATTGAAAGAGATAAGAGTGATCAAGGATCGACTCAACTAGGGAAGGAGATACACTACCGCCTGGAGATAGAGATGACTAAGCCAGCCACATGGTCATTCGTCCCCTACCTGAAGTGGTCAGAATGAGAGTAGGAATTCTCCATTCTCATTCCTTTTCTAACACACAGGGTGAAGTGCAGAAGTTGAAGCGGGCAGCGTAACAGCACCAAGTTGTACAGTGCTCCAGTGCGTCGTGCATCGTGCATCGCGCGTCGTGCGAATATCCGACTCAGCAAGGGAGAAAGAGAAAGAAAGCTCTAAAGGAATCCTAAAGAGAAGAGCAAAGGAAGGATCAACCAATCGAAACAAGGTTTCGATTAAATGATCAAGGGGAATTAATATGCTAACAATCTTCCAAAGAGAATGGAAAACCATTAAAGCAAAAGGTGTAAATTATTGATTATACAAGATTAAGCTCATCCATGAAGAATAAACTTAATGCAAAACAAAGAGAGGGAGTGCAAAACAGTACCACATAACATTGAAAATACAACACAAATCATGTATCATGTAGTCAAAGAAAGTGCAAAAATTAGCATGTTCAAACAACAATCAAGAACACAAATAATTGCACGAATTGATAAATCAATCATTGAATTAATGTAAAAATGCTTTAAACAGAGGTTAACAGCATTAAAAACATCCATAAATATCAAGCATATTAATCCATGGAAGTTAGAATGAAAAAGCATGGCAAACACACTTGAAAAAGCATGAAGATGGCATTCTGGTTCAGTGTTAATCGATTAACATAATTGCACTGTAAAGTGTTAATCGATTAACACTTGAAAAAATTGCAAATTTACACTGGTTAATCTATTAACATAATTGCGCTGCAAAGTGTTAATCGATTAACACTGCTGCGGAGGCAAAAAAACAGTTTTAAAAAAATGCTTTTGTCCAACTTATTGATTGTGCAATCACTCCCATGCTAGGGCAAACAATTATGCACGAAAAATCAAGTTTAGAACCAGCAAATGATCAACAATAGAATCAATTAAATCAACAAGATTATGGATCAAACAATGGCATGGCAAAATAAACTGAAAAATGATCGAAACTCGCAAAAGTGAACGAAATGATAAATTAAGTGAGAAACGGCCAACCTACAAGCCAGAGATTTGGCTTGGTGATTGTTGCAAAGTGATCTTGATGAAGATAATCAAAGAAAACCAGAGAAAATCTTCAATTATGGCCGAAACGTATCGAAATCGGGCAAATTGCGATGAAGCACCGAAATACGAATTCGAACCGTAGAATCTTGAAGAAAACACTTGAGATGATTCCAAAAGTTACTAGAACTCCAGAAACTCAAGTATAATTGCAAGATGGTGAAGATAATCAAAGAATACCAGAGGAAGTCTTCAATTATAGCCGAAACGTATCGAAACTGAGCAAATTGCGACAAAAACTCCGAAATGAGAATTATCACCGAGGAAGCTTGAAGTGATAACTTGAGATGAATCCAAAAGCTACTGAAGCTCCACAAAATCCAGTAGAATGGAATGATGATGAAGGTTAAGCTCGAAAAATAATCACTTTTGATGTAAAAGTGATTATCCTTTAATGTAGAAATTGAGCTTTGGTGAGGTTTTGGAAGAGAATTGTGATGAAGATGAAGAAGTAGTAGAAAAATTCAGAGAGAATGTGAGAGAATAGAGAGTGAAGAAAGTGTGAAATTGTGTGAATGATTGTGGAGGATTTGTGAAATTAGTGAAGCTTTGTTTATATAGAGTTTTGGTTTGGAGTGTGAGAGGTTTGGAGCTAGCTTTGGACTTAGCTTTGGGTTTGGGACTAGGCTAGGAGTTAGTTACACTTGACTCACCGAGTCAAGGTGGTTAACTTGGTTAGTTAGGATCAACTCGGTAACAATCCCAATGTGAACTCCGTCATCCAAAGGTTGGCATGCTTGGAAAGCAAGGAACATGGTGCACTTAATTTAAAGTGAGGCATTGGAATAAATGCACTTAGAATGTCTTGAATAGTCTTGAAATGTCTAGAGATGTCTAGAATATTCCACATGCTACTAGAATAATGTAGAAAAAAAGACCAAAGAGAGTGCACCCCTGCTGTCCCAAAAATGCAGCAAAATCTACAACTTTGTACAGAGTAACCGGTTACTGCAAATGTGCTAACCGGTTACTTGCTTGAAAATCTGCATTTCTGGTGAAAAATACACTGAGTAACCGGTTACTGCATCTCTGCTAACCGGTTACTTCAGCCCATTTTACCCATATTTGCTTGGAAATGATGCTAAAATGCTGGTTTCGATTTTCCACCTCTTGTTTTGATGAGTAAACATGGAAACCTTTATTTTGAGCTTGTTTTGGTGATGAAATAATCTTGAGAGGATGCGATTAATCGGGCCTAAAATACCTGAAAATTCCTGCAACAAGAAACACATAGATAAAAGTGCGAATGCGCATGCCAGCGATGCGAATGCACATGCTTATGCAAAAGACTAAAGAGGGAGGTCAAATTTTGGGTAATGACAACTGCCCCTATTTAATCCTCTTGGACCTGAATGTTCGAATTGCGTCATCTTTTCGATGATTCGAGGTAAAAGGGGATTAAATAAAAGAGTATCTCAAAAATTTGGCCGACGGATGCGAAAGAAAAGCACGAGTGTAGAGAGTTTGAAAAGAAGTTTGGCTGAATATCTGCTGGAAAGATGAATCGGGCCAAAAGAAAGGGAGTATGCTTGATGCATATGCTATTCTACGTGTTGTTCTACATGATGCTTGATATCATGCAATGCAAGGATGCAAGTTAGGATGCAGTGTTGCAGGTTTGAAGAGTCTGGACGTACCAGAGAAACTGGGAATGTTTGGGCCAGGCTTAAGATAAGGGAAAAACTTTGAAAAAGTTTGCCAGCCGCGAACTGGACTTGGAAAGAAAAGATGTGCAAAATGAAAACTGGACGTTGAAAAATTTGGCCAGACGAGAACTGGGATTTGAAGAGACAAGTCAGGCGAGAACTGACTACCAGAGGAGAACTGACTTTTGATTGGGATGCGTGTTTGAACCTGTATGGCGCAATGCTCTATGTTGATGATTATGCTATGCGTTTGAGGATGCAATGATATGCAATGATGATTACCAGATGTAGAATATCGGTAATTGGTTTTTGAAAAGAATGTCAAGCATGATCGGGCTTATGTCAAGGTTTCATGATACGCCAGATGAATAATAAGCATGAGCGAAGCGACGTGACTAATGCATGAGAAAGGTCTATGCAACGGTTCTAATGCTTTTATTATGGGAAGTGAAAGAGTTGATGTTAGGGTATAAGCCATAGAGACTTGATTCCCCGAAACCGATTTCAGGATCAGCAGTTGTTGATGCTCCATTGCTCTTGCTTCAAAATAGGGAGAGAACTTGTACTTTGGTAGCCCGTCTCTGTCCCAGTTTGTTGGGTATCTGCATGGATTGTCCCAGTCACAAGTTAGGAAGCAGTTGTGCCATATGATGATCCTGATTTAACTTGCCCCAGCGTATTGGAATAGTATACCCTTGATTAATCGTTTCTTGGAGAGGTTGACTTCTTGTGCTCTTGAGGTGGTCTGCCACGGTAGGAGTTCTGAAGTGATTTTGTCCCTGTTTGATCGATCTTTGGAGGAATGCCCCTGACCAACTGATCTTTGAGAGATTTGCTGAATCTCGACGTGATTGGCTCAAATTGACCAAATATTGAGATGGCTAGGCCTTTTTTCTCAACGGAGTTTTCAGGCGTTTTGCCCCTTGAGGTGATCACACTTTCCATTGTGGAAACTTCCTTGATATCGAGTGCTTGTTCGCAAGTAAAAAGTGTTGGATTTGAAAATGATAATGTTAACGCTATGCATATGTCAGTTTTGAAATCCAAGTATGTTCACTAAGATTATTACATATAGTGAATGGATCACCAATTAGAATTCCATGTCAGTATCGGCACAAACGATAAGCAAATCGTTAGGAGTCAGATTTGACACGATTTTACTGTCGTATGCTTTCGAAATAAACCCTGTTTCAATTAGGTCTTTTCCAGGTTGTAACGTGGCATGGCTCACGGTTTAAGAAAGAAAGGATATAAGGCTCAAAAATTATTTTACCCCACCCATTCTCCTTGATGTTCTCCAGTCCTACGTTCAATTAGTTTGACACAAGCGTTCACCTTTCAAAAGAGCTTTGAACAGTAGATGTGATGGTAGAGGAACCGACGAGAGTTTTGGAGCGACAGTCACTCACCTTTTGTTTTTGTCACATGTGATCACACGAACATGTTCTTGTTGAGGACTTTTCTCTTTTGATTCTCTGTTTTGTTCTTTTTGTTTCCCCTAATTTTTGCGTAGACTGATTATTTTGAATTTGCAGTCTACTGGGATGCCCTAATTTTTGCCTAAGTCATTTGCTTGTGATTTAGCGGGCTTTTTGTTTTTTGCTTTTTTTTTTCATTTTGCATTTTTTTTTTGACAAATCGTGTGACTTTTGCTTGTTTGATAAAGGGTTGTGACTGACTTGCTCCTTTGATTGTTGAGGGATATCCATTGTGGATTTGTGATTTTTCTGACCTCTTGAGAGGGATAGGATGTGGTTGATCCGCAGATGGGGTACTTGTTTTGAAATTTGAACGCATGGTCAAACTAACTGAAGACTACCCTGCCCCTGGTTAAGATTGAGGGTTTTATGTGTATAGAAAGAAACTCCTACTTCAAGGCCTAAAGGGGTTGACTAGGGATTATCTTCCTTATACCTCCGGTGTTTGGGAATGGAACCAATGCCTTACATCGTCAGCAAGGTTTTATTCAAGAGCATACAGACAGTAATCTCATGTCCTTTTGATTTTATCATTCTCTTTTTTATTTTGCTTGATCAAATATGTGATATTGATAAAAAGCATGAGTGAACACGAATAGATTTATTCAAAACATGCATATTCATTTCATTATTATTATCATCTGAAAACAAACAAGTTTTACAAGTGAACAATGCTTGACAATCAAAAAGATTACAAATGGAAAAGATGGAATGACATGATGATTGCCGATGTTGAGGAAGTGCTCACAGGCTTATTCAAAGGGTTCTTTTGCAATCTTGGCTCTTACACAGACAAGGGATTTCCGTTCACCCACAGATTCTCACCTTGAATGGTTAAGTGCTTCTTGTCAATCAACTGTTAGACCTTAGCTTTGAAAGTGTTACACTCCTCAGTCGAATGCCAAGCCGACCCAGCATAATATCCACACCGCACATTAGGATCATACCCAGGTAGGAATGGTTTTGGAGGGGGCTTCAGAGCTTTGGGAACCACCAGCGAGTTCTGAACCAGTTGTGGGAGAAGTTGATTGTATGTCACAGGAATCTGATCTAGAAAAGCATTCCTTCGTCCTTGATAATTCCGGGGCTTGTGCTTATTTTGACGCTTTCGGCCTTGGGCTTGCTGGTTATGAGCCTGAGGAAGCTGTTGATATTGGGTTGTAGCAACATGCGGGGATGAATAGGGCGGCGTAAGAGCCTGAGGTGCTTGAGGATAAACCTGATGAGTAGCATATTGCGGGAACACTTGAGCAGGGTGCATCAATCCAGGATTGACCATATGATTAACCGTCTGACCAAATTGGATCCCATACGGAATGTAGGGTGCCCCAGGATAAGCAAGTGGAGGTGAAACAGTAGAGGGTGCCCTAGGATAGGCAAAAGGCATTCCAGAGGTAGCAGACTGAAAACCTTGGTAGGGGTATTGCCCAACAGATTGAAAGACTGGAGGAATCAGTACGTGAGTAGGAGAACTTCTATTCTTTACATCAGCAAATGTTTCAGCAATCACAGGTGCAGAATTCTCGCAAGGCTTCTCTGTAAAGCAAAGCAACTTTTGATCGAGGAGCTCTTGGACTTTGTCTTTAAAGACAGCACAGGTTTCTGTAGAATACCCCACATATCCAGCATGGTATCCACATGTGGCATTAGGATCATGCTTATAATGATAAGGAAACTTGGTCGGCTTGATTTCTTTAGGAACAATTGCTCCAGCATGAATCAGAACAGGCAGTAGATGTGTGTAAGTCATGGGAATTAAATCATGACGAGGACGTCTCCTCCCTTGATTGTTGTTCCCTTTGCTGGTTTGCTTACGTTGTTGTTTCTGTTTGCCTTTAGTGGTCTTCTTATTAGGCAAGAGGTGAACCGGTAGATTGCTTGCATTTGCATTCGTGATCTTATCCACCTTTAGTTCATTCTGGGCTTGCTCATCAATCACAACCTGATCTGAGGAGTTCATTTTTATGCTGTCCATAAGTAGTTTTACGACCATGTCAACCTTGCCTTCCTTGTGCATTGTATTCTCATACCCAACCTGTTCCATGATTCTTTGGATTTCGGCGTTGGAGAATCGTTGTCTTTGGGCTGATGAAGGGAAGAAAGTGAGCTTTTTCTTTGGTTTTTATGCAATGCAATGCAAATGTATGTATGCACATGTTGTTTATGCAGGTGGAATGTAAATGAGATATGCAACACCCAATGATGCAAAGGTTAGATGATGCAAAGGTTCAACATATATATGATGATGCAATAACTTATGCTCGACAATGCGGTATATACAATGATGCCATAACTCTAGTTTAAAAATTCGGCATACATGATGATGCAATAATAGTATGCAATAACATTATGCAATAATGTAAGTTATGGACGCAACATCTTCTGGATGATATGCATATACAACTCTGCGTAGGTGCGAAGATCTGACGTGCGTGAGAGAACAAAGGTATGAAGTGGCTTGGTTTCCTGCAAAAAACCATCCCCCTCATAGGTGTGATCTAGACACAACAAGGTGGTCCCTAGAAAGGTCACCCAAACCATAGGACTCAGAACGAAAATCCCCCGCCGTAGTGAATTCTCACAGGGCGGAATTATTCTCAAGCGAATCACGATCTGGGATGTGGCTCTCGTGATAACCCAACGCGCAAAATGCAGACCTCACGACTATCCACGTTCTAGTCTATGTGTATACTAAGCCCGGTGTTAGGAGTTTTATCTCTAATTATATCTACCCATCCCAACAACAGCAGAAAATAGCAGATATCCAGAATATGCAGCATATGAATATTCAAAGCAGTAAATGAAAGCAGTAAATGAACATAAAGCTAAAGCATAAAGATAAAGCAAGCAAAGCGCGAAAGATAAACACCCAAGCAAGCAAGAAAACAAACAAAACTAGGCGAGACCCCAACCTGCGAGCGCAAGGACTCCCCAGCAGAGTCGCCAGCTGAAGATGGGAAGTCCCACCTAGCTAGTAGACAAGGAAAAGGAGGCGAAGCTCAGGAGCAAGAACTCCCCAGCAGAGTCGTCAGCTGTAGATGGCTAGTTTATACCAGAGTGAATCGCACACTCAAAGATAACAGAGTCGCCACCGAACTTTATTTAGTCCCGAAGGACAGGGAAAATATCGATAAAACCCGAGGGGAAGAGAAACGAGAACGGGGGTCGGTTATGCGAAAGGAAGGTATTAGCACCTAACGCATCCGTCGTACTCGACGGGAACCATTTCGCTTGCTTCTAGGCTTGGGTGGATTATCTATCTAAAGGCTTCTAGATAAAAGAAGAGGAGAGAGAAGAGAAGGGAGAAAGAAAGAGAAATAAAAGAAAGAAGAGTGCTCGCGGAGGATTGGGGCCCTCGTGCCTACGTACCCTCATAGTGCAATGAGGAAATCAGAGCGCCGTAGTTCAAAGAACTAGGGAAAAGAAAGGGGAAATGGAAGAAGGGTGGAAGTGTGGAAGTGTGCTCGCCAAGATCATCGCGATCTCGTGCCTACGTATCTGACATTCGAACAAATGAAGAATCAGAGCTTCCGTAGTTCGTGGAACTAAAACGGAAAGTTGTGTCAGAACCAAGAGCAAAAGAGGTAGAGAAAAGGAAAGTTGTGTCAGAACTAAGAGCAAAATAGGTAGAGAAAGATCCGCTGGGGATGCAAAAGAATTGGTGTCAAAACCAAGAAACGAGTGCAAAGGAAAAGATAATTGTATTAAGGATAAAGTGCAAGAGTGGTGTCGAAACCAAGAAAGAAACTCTGCTAGGAGATAAAAAGAAAAGAGCTCAAAAAACAAGGAATGGTGTCAAAACCAAGAGCGCAAGATACAGGAGTGGTGTCAAAACCAAGAGAGAAGAGCAAGAGCGGGTGTGGGACCGAGTGAAGGTTATGACCCAAAGGACGGGTGTGGGACCAAGCGAAGGCCGTGACCCAAAGGACGGGTGTGGGACCGAGCGAAGGTCGGGACCCAAAGGATGGGTGTGGGACCGAACGAAGGTTGTGACCCAAAGGACGGGTGTGGGACCAAGCGAAGGTTATGACCCAAAGGACGGGTGTGGGACCAAGCGAAGGTCGTGACCCTAAGGATGGGTGTGGGACCAAGCGAAGGTCGTGACTCAAAGGACGGGTGTGTGACTAAGCGAAGGTCGTGACCCAAAGGACGGGTGTGGGACCAAGTGAAGGTCGTGACCCAAAGGACAGGTGAAGGACCTAGCGAAGGTCGTGACCCAAAGGACGGGTGTGGGACCAAGCGAAGGTCGTGACCCAAAGGACGGGTGTGGGACCGAGTGAAGGTCGTGACCTAAAGAACGGGTGTGGGACCAAATAGTACTTAACCGAAGACAGGGTATTCGAACCAAAAAAAGGTTGCTAACCCATGAGTGCAAGTATTCAAACCAAGAGGAGGTTTCCAACTGCTAGGGATTCGGTGTTTACAGACGGACTGTGATTAACTAAAAAAAGAAGTGAGTGATTAACCAAAAGAAGGTGATTAACTCGAAAGGCTCAGTATTTTAACCGACAGACTGTGATTAACTGAAGAAATGGGTTATTAACCAAGGGAAGGTGATTAACTCGAAAAGGAAATTCAGTGTGTTAACAGACGGACTGTGGTTAACTGAGGAGATGGGTGATTAACCAAGGGAAGGTGATTAACCCAAAAGGAAACTCAGTGTATTAACAGATAGACTGTGGTTATTTGAGGAGATGGGTGATTAACCGAGAAAAGGTGATTAACCCAAGAATAAACTCTGTGTGTTAACAGATAGACTGTGATTAATTGAGAAGACGTGCAAATTTGTGTTTTAACTGACAAGCAGTGGTTAACCAATCAAAGGGAGAAGAACCAAGAGAAGGTTGCAAACTCCGCAGGGGATTCAGTTTTAACAGAAGGACTGTGTTTAACTGAAGAAAGAGTGTGACTGCAAGGGAACAAAGAGAATTGGTTGTAACAGTATGACTGTGATTAACCAAAGGAAGAATGATTACTACTCATGGGGAGTCAACAAAAGAAGTGACTAGCCACAAGAAAAGGTAATTGAACTCTCTTGAAGAGAACAAAGAAAAGGTATTGAAACAAGAGCAAGAGATATGACTCTCTGAAGATTGCTAATGATCGTGAACTGAGGGAATGGTGATAGATTAAAAGACTGATTGAAAGAGATAAAAGTGATCAAGGATCGACTCAACTAGGGAAGGAGATACACTACCGCCTGGAGATAGAGATGACTAAGCCAGGCACAGGGTCATTCGTCCCCTACCTGAAGTGGTCAAAATGAGAGTAGGAATTCTCCATTCTCATTCCTTTTCTAACACACAGGGTGAAGTGCAGAAGTTGAAGTGGACAGCGTAATAGCTCCAAGTTGTACAGTGCTCCAGTGCGTCATGCATCGTGCGTCGCGCGTCATGCGAATCTCTGACTCAGTAAGGGAGAAAGAGAAAGAAAGCTCTAAAGGAAGCCTAAAGAGAATAGCAAAGGAAGGATCAACCAATCGAAACAAGGTTTCGATTAATTGATCACGGGGAATTGATATGCTAACAATCTTCCAAAGAGAATGGAAAACCATTAAAGCAAAAGGTGTAAATTATTGATTATACAAGATTAAGCTCATCCATGAAGAATAAACTTAATGTAAAACAAAGAGAGGGAGTCCAAAATAGTACCACATGACATTGAATATACAACACAAATCATGTATCATGTAGCCAAAGAAAGTGCAAAAATTTGCATGTTCAAACAACAATCAAGAACACACATAATTGCACGAATTGATAAATCAATCATTGAATTAATGTAAAAATGCTTTAAACAGAGGTTAACAGCATTAAATACATCCATAAATATCAAGCATATCAATCCATGGAAGTTAGCATGAAAAAGCATGGCAAACACACTTGAAAAAGCATGAAAATGGCATTCTGGTTCAGTGTTAATCGATTAACATAATTGCACTGTAAAGTGTTAATCGATTAACACTTGAAAAAACAGCAAATTTACACTTGTTAATCTATTAACATAATTGCACTGCAAAGTGTTAATCGATTAACACTGCTGCAGAGGCAAAAAAACAGTTTTAAAAAAGTGCTTTTGTCCAACTTATTGATTGTGCAATCACTCCAATGCTAGGGCAAACAATTATGCACGAAAAATCAAGTTTAGAACCAGCAAATGATCAACAATAGAATCAATTAAATCAACAAGATTATGGATCAAACAATGGCATGGCAAAATAAACCGAAAAACGGTCGAAACTCGCAAAAGTGAACGAAATGATAAATTAAGTGAGAAACGACCAACCTACAAGCCGGAGATTTGGCTTGGTGATTGTTGCAAAGTGATCTTGATGAAGATAATCAATGAAAATCAGAGAAAATCTTCAATTATGGCCGAAACGTATCGAAATCGGGCAAATTGCGACGAAGCTCCGAAATGCGAATTCGAACCGTAGAATCTTGAAGAAAACACTTGAGATGATTCCAAAAGTTAATAGAACTCCAGAAACTCAAGTATAATTGCAAGATGATGAAGATAATCAAAGAAAACCAGAGGAAGTCTTCAATTATAGCTGAAATGTATCGAGACCGAGCAAATTGCTACGAAAACTCCGAAATGAGAATTATCACCGAGGAAGCTTGAAGTGATAACTTGAGATGAATCCAAAAGCTACTGAAGCTCCACAAAATCCAGTAGAATGGAATGATGATGAAGGTTAAGCTCGAAAAATAATCACTTTTGATGTAAAAGTGATTATCCTTTAATGTAGAAATTGAGCTTTTATGAGGTTTTAGAAGAGAATTGTGATGAAGATGAAGAAGTAGTAGAAAAATTTAGAGAGAATGTGAGAGAATAGAGAGTGAAGAAAGTGTGAAATTGTGTGAATGATTGTGGAGGATTTGTGAAATGCGTGAAGCTTTGTTTATATAGAGTTTTGGTTTGGAGTGTGAGAGGTTTGGAACTAGCTTTGGACTTAGCTTTGGGTTTGGGACTAGGCTAGGAGTTAGTTACACTTGACTCACCGAGTCAAGGTGGTTAACTCGGTTAGTTAAGATCAACTCGGTAACAATCCCAATGTGAACTCCATCATCCAAAGGTTGGCATGCTTGGAAAGCAAGGAACATAGTGCACTTAATTTAAAGTGAGGCATTAGAATAAATGCACTTAGAATGTCTTGAATAGTCTTGAAATGTCTAGAGATGTCTAGAATATTCCACATGCTACTAGAATAATGTAGAAACAAAGACCAAAGAGAGTGCACCCCTGCTGTCCCAAAAATGCAGCAAAATCTGCAACTTTGTACAGAGTAACCGGTTACTGCAAATGTGCTAACCGGTTACTTGCTTGAAAATCTGCATTTCTGGTGAAAAATACACTGAGTAACCGGTTACTGCATATCTGCTAACAGGTTACTTCAGCCCATTTTACTCAAATTTGCTTGGAAATGATGCTAAAATGCCGGTTTTGATTTTCCACCTCCTGTTTTGATGAGTAAACATGGAAACCTTTATTTTGAGATTGTTTTGGTGATGAAATAATCTTGAGAGGATGCGATTAATCGGACCTAAAATACCTAAAAATTCCTGCAACAAGAAACACATAGATAAAAGTGCGAATGCGTATGCCAGCGATGCGAATGCACATGCTTATGCAAAAGACAAAAGAGGAAGGTCAAATTTTGGGTTACGACAGACGACAAAAGTTTTTTTGGGACAAGTCGGTTATTATATGAGATTCATAGGAGGTTTCTCAAAGTTAGAAATTCCTTTAACCAAGTTGACCCGGAAGGGCCAAGTTTTTGTGTATTATTCTCAATGTGAAGCGGTTTTTCAAGATCTTAATAAGAGATTGATGTTTGCATTAATATTAATTTTTCCAAGTCTGAATGAATCCTTTGTGGTGTATTATGATGCATCTAAGTTGGATATAGATAGTGTACTTATGCATAAAGGTCAAGTTTTAACCTATGCTTCTAGACAACTTAAGATTCATGAAAGGAATTATCCTACCCATGATTTAGAATTAGTAACAGTGTTTTTTGTGCTTTAGAGTTAGAGGCACTTTCAATATGGATTAAGATTCTAAGTTTCAACGATCATAAGAGCTTAAAGTATTTGTTTGATCAGAAGGAATTGAACATGATGCAGAGAATGTGGCTGGAATTTTTAAAATATTATGATTTCAAAATGAGTTATCATCTAGATAAAGTTAATGTAGTAGCAGATGCCTTGAGTAGAAAGTCATTTCATATATCAGCTTTAATGGTTAAGGAAATGGATTTGATTAAGCAGTTTAGAGATCTAAGTTTGGCGTGTGAGCTAACGTCGAGAAGTCACAAATTGGGTATGTCAAAGGAAATTAAAGATGGTCATAAGTTGAACTTACATTTATTAGATCATTTAGCATTGATAAATCAAGCGAATAAAATCGATTATAAAGTATGTGACGATGGGATTAAGAGAATTCAGAATACAATTTGAGTACCAGATATACTAGAACTCAAGAAGTTTATTTTGGAAGAAGGGCATAGAAGTAATTTGAATATTCATCCATGAGCTACAAAGATGTATCAAGACCTTAAAAGGATGTTTTAGTGGCCAAGTATGAAGAAATATGTAGTTAAGTTCATGTATTCTTGCTTAGTTTTCGAGAAGTCAAAGATAGAACATCTGAATCCATCTCGATTAATGCAACCTTTAAGTATCCCCGAGTAGAAGTGGGATAGTATCTCTATGGATTTAGTGGTGAGGTTTCCTAGAACCGCTAAAGGGTATGATTCAATATGGGTTATAGTGGATAGATTGATCAAATCAGCTCATATTATCCCAATCAATATCAGTTACACATTGAAGAAGTTAGTTGAGATTTATATAAGTGAGATAATGAGATTACATGGGATTCCATCACGTATAGTTTCGGATAGAGATCGTAGATTCACATTGAGATTTTAGGAAATTATGCATAAAATTATTGCAACCAAGTTAAGTTCTCCCTATCATTTGTAGACAGACGGTCAGATAGAAATAACTATCTAATCCTTAAGATCTCTTAAGAGTGTGTGTTTTAGAACAAGGAGGTAGTTAGAATGGTTATTCACCAGTGATTGAGTTTACCTATAACAATAGTTTCCGTTCTAGTATCAGAATGATACCTTTTTAAGCATTATATGGTAGAAGATGTAGAACGCCCTTATGTTGGTATGAGTTTGGAGAATGCATCGTGTTAGGACCCGAAGTAGTTCATCAGAATACTGAGAAGGTTAAGATGATTCAGTAAAAGATAAAGATGTCGCAAAGTAGGCATAAAAGTTACCATGATAAGCGAAGGAAAACCCTCGAATTTCAAGAAGCAGATCATTTGTTCTTAATAGTCACTCTAGTGATTGAGGTTTATCAGTCATTGAAGTCTCATAAGCTTACTCCTTGTTTTATTGGTCTTTATCAAATTCTTAGAAAAGTCGGGCAAAGTCGCCTACCAAATTGCTTTACCCCCATCTCTTTCAAATCTCTTGTGTTTTCATGTCTTTCAACTTCGTAAGTATATTGTTGATCTGGTGTGATTCAGTCAGATGATGTGCAAATAAGACATAACTTAACTTATGAAACATTACCCTCGCGAATTGAAGATCGACAGATAAGACACTTTAGAATAAAATAAATTCCTTTGGTTAATGTTGTGGGAGCAAAAGTGTTGGCGGTAGCGTGACTTGGGAGCTAAAGAGTTAGATGAAGCAGTCTTATCCAGATTTGTTCGTTTCAAAAAAAAATTAAGGACAAAAATTTCATAAGTGAGGGAGAGTTATAACAAACCAAAATAACTAAAATAGTATTTTTATTGTTATTTTGGTTTTTTATTTTGTTTTAAGACTTGTATTATTTTTATTATTATTATTAGCATTATTATTAATATTGTTGTTTTATAATTAGTATTAATATTAATAATAATAAGATTAATATAAATTATTTCAATAAAATAAAAAAAATTAATGGGAATAATGTAAAAGAGGGTTGAAAAGACAAAAAGTTAGTGGGAGAGTGAATAGAAATAAAACCCTAAGTTTAGGAGAGAGAAAAGGGAAAGGGGAGAAAAGGAAGGGACAGAAAAGGAAAAGAGAGAACAAAAGTATGTGCTTTGAGAAAAATTCTATCATTCCAAATTTTTTAAAGAAATCCTCTTCTCCCAAGACCTCAATTCACCAAGAGCTTTGCAATAGAGAGCGTACAAGGGAGAGTTGTTGCCATTGTTAGGAGCTTTGCGGAGAATTTTATGCAAACACAAGGTAAGGGGGAGATTGGTCTATAATGGGTATTTATGCGTTTAGGGTAGTTGGGTTTCCTTTGAACCCTGGCTTCGGCCTGATTCCTTGTGGGATTTTCCATAAGATATGAGTTGTTTTGAACCCTAGATTGAGGTTCTTCCTGAATGATAATCCTTAGGGTGTTTGTGAAATTGGTATGTTTGCTAATGATTTTGTGGATAATTTCTAAATTCATGTTTACCTTGATTAAGTTGTGTTAATATGAATCGATTGTGTGTTTATGTTATGTTTAAATGATGTTGTGATGTGTTATGTTCTGTAATTTCATGCTTATACTGTTTTTTTGAGATTTAGTAAACATGTTGGGGAAGGGTTTGTATTGAATAAAAGGAACAAAAAAACACATAAATCATGGAAACATTACGGGTCATAATGGCCATTACGGTCAGACTGTAATGCTCGAGGATATTTGTACAGGATTAACTTGTAATCGTCATATATTAAGTTAGAAAACTCCTATTGAGGCATGATTAGTTGCGTTAGAAAGATAATGAGAAGAGTTATATTCTAATGAAGCTCTTAAAAACATTAAGTTTCAACCTAGTTAGTGGTACTTAAAGTTTTTAAGGTAAACCTTATAACATGAGTCCAACGTTTGGTAAATCTAGTGTGAAACCCAAATATGCCGACCAATGTGAATGTAACAATAAAATTTTTATAAACTATTTTGAAGCCCTAATGTGGCAAACAAATTAAGTGAATTTTAAAAGATAAAGGAGGTTTAGGTGAAATTCATGTATGTTTGATCATGCATCATACTAGAGTGAGAGTAGATTTGCGTCTCGAGAGTGTGTGTTGTAGTACGGATGTAGATCACATGTACTTCTAGACTAATGAGTCTAGAGAGTGTGTTGTAGTATGGATGTAGCTCATGTGTACTCCTATGTTAGAGTTTAGCAAGAGTGTTGTAGTACAAACCTAGCTCTCATATAATCCTAAGCTATTGAGTTTAGCGAGAGTGTTGTAGTACAGGACGTATCTCACATGTACTCTTAAACTCTAGAACTCAAGAAGAGTGTTACGGTACAGAATGTAGCATGCATGTACTTCCATAATATATCATGAATATAGTGAATGGTACCACATGCATACGGAGTAGAGGATAAAGTGTATTGTATAAGTATCCATATGTACGTTGTGTAATGTTGTATGATTCTATGTAACATTGTATGAATTACTGTAATGTTTTATGAGTTTGTGTAATATTGTATGATTGTTGTAACGTCATATGATTGTATGTTATGAGTTGTGTTACCCTTTGCTGCTGTTATACCTTATACTTTATAAAATATATTCTGACCCCTCTATTATTATGTTTCTATGATATGAATTTAGATACAAGATATCCTCAAGATGGGATTGAGGAATAGTCGCATTGTGGTTATTGAGGATGGTGTAAAAGACTACTTCATTAGATTTATGTGTACTGACATGTTAAGTTAGTCAGTTGTGGGGTTGTAATAAGCCTCTGGTATTGTGACGATGGAGTCGAAATTCATACTTTTGGATTATTATGTTTGATTTAATGTGCAGACAAGTACTCATATACAAGAAACGTTTATGTTATTTTGAGTTAATGTGATACTATATTTTATTATATTAAATAAATATCCCGCTAATCATATTTTATATAAAAAAATTGAGTTTTAACGTGTCAGGTAAAGCTTATCAATGACTAGGACGGTATATGACTCATCTTGTTGCCAAAAATTACACTTAACGAGAGAGTTTAGTTATTAAAAATATACTCCCATGTTGTTAAATTACTATTGTACACCTTGTAGTGTCTATTACAGTTGCAAAAAAATGGCATCTATGTTAGTTAGATGTCAATAACACTTTTTGTGAGAGCAAGAGATGTCTCTACAAGTCAATCTATGTTTTGATGATAACAACACGTATTTGTGAAAGAACCATTTTATGTTCTAACGTGTGTTGTATACAGGTCATAATTATAGAAAATATCAGATCCAACAAGCACCAGCCAGATGAGCGTAATTGATAATATGCGAAGTTACTATGTGTGACACAAGTCGCAAGAAGCAAGAACGCTTATGTATCTGATCGTGATCAGTTAGATCCAAGGATGTCGATATTGCTGATGCAATGCTCTTGTGAATGCTCTCTGAAAGTGATCGAGATTCTGAATATTGCGAAGCTTCTGAAGAAGAGAATCGAAGTGCTGAAGACTCTCATGACTTGAAGTTCTGAAGGCGGAAGGCTCTGAAGACCAAGTGCAAAAAGACTCTGAAGACTTATGTGTTCTGAAGATTAAGGTTCTGAAGATCAAGTATTAAAGACTCTGAAGACAGATTCCTAATGGACAAGTTCTGAAGTTTTGGAAGACTTGAAGAAGTAAAGGATAACGTGCTTAAAGACAAGTGCTAAAGTTCTGAAGACTGATTCCTAATGGACTTCTTCAAATAACTGAAGACTTGACGTATCATATATCCTGCTAAGAATACTCTACTCATGCTTCATCAATTTACCATCAGAAGCCTCTGAAGTTCAGAAGTCACATGTTACCGTTGTGAGTAACTGTACACGGCGCCCAAGAAAGATATATCTCATCACTTCTCCCACAGCAAAAAGGAGATGTATCAGTACAGCTAATTATTACACAACGTCTCTTTTCCAACAGCCAGCCGTATTTTAAATGGCTATATTTCTACTGGGCTATTTAAAGGAAAGAGCTCCCAATTCTGAAAGCAATCAATTCATTCCAAAAAGATGAATTGATCAAGTCATTGTGTGAAGATAGCAACAACGATGAGTTCCCGTTGTAACACTTAGAATATCCAAAGCTATCACCATTTACACATGGCCATTGTTGTTTAAGCTCAAAGATCATCAATCAACACAACAACAATAAATTGGTACAGGCAAGGAGTTGTTGCTCACATCTTGCTCGAACACTTGTGTGTTCTGTGTACTTAAACTTAAGAGAATCTGCTTACAAGGAAGCACCTCACTCATCTCCAGTCTGCCAATTCGACTTAAGAATTAAGATTCCTCCGGTGGACGTTATATCCTGTTTGGATCCCTGAACGGGTCACTGTTGATGGAAGCCTCAGGTAGATCATGGGTTGATCAGAATACTTGGGGAGACGGTGGTTGCTGGTCATCGTGAAATCCTGGCTAGAGATCTTGGATGATCTTGGAACGTTGGGTCAATGATAGTCATATCTCAAAGAGGATCATATGTTGATCAGACTCTTGTGGGATCCCTGACGGAACTCATTGTGATACCTCCAGTGAACGTTATATCCTGATTGGATCCCTGAACGGTTCATTGAGAGAGATGCCTCAAGGGATCATATGGTGATCTGGGTACTTGAGATGACAATGACGTAAGTCATTGTGGGTTAGTCACAGTGCGGTTGTGCAGGTTGTTAGTCACCGGTTGTTTCCCGTGCATCTGTAATCGAGATTGATTATAGTGGATTAAGACCTTGTGTTCAAGGCGAAATCACCTGAGGAGGGTGGACTGGATTAGCCTTTGTGGTGAACCAGGATATATCATGTGTCCTTTACTCTTATGCTTAATGTTCTTATTTATGTTTCTATATTGAGTATCAGAACCTTACATAAGCAAGTCAGAACCTTGCAGCTTAACTCTGATAAGCTTCCGCACTGCAAGTTCTGAGAAATGTAGTTTATGTTCAGACTCTTGTTGGTTCTCATGCTTCACGCATAGCAAGTCTGAAATTAACTTTGCCAGTCAGAGTCTCTCAACGAACTCTGATGTTGTCCCAAGTACTTTAACGACAAGAAGCAAAAAGTTGACAAGAGAGTAAATACACAATTCAAACCCCCCATTTCTTGTGTCGTTCTCACACCTTTAATTGGTATCAGAGCTCCAGTTCTGTTATTGATGGATATCAAACACTTAACAATGACAGAAAAAGATCCAGATGAGGTGTGTAGAAATACTCTAGGTGAGATTGAAATCGACTTACAATTTCTGTAACAATTCAAAAGATGACTGTGTACAAAATTGTAATCAATCTGAGTACTTGAGCAAATCACTAATTCTGGAAGTTCTTACAGTTGTCAAACAACTAAATTTTCTTCACTTAAGTTCTATTGAAGATTGAAGAATCAGCTGACAAGATAGATTCATCGGATAAGAAGTAGTATCTGTTGAATACCAATCCTGGAAGATACGTGTGAATGAACCACGTATTTGCTCAAAGTTAAATCATCAGAAAACAAGAAGTCGTGTTTGCTGAAGATTAATTCTTTATGAGTTTTTGAGATGTTTTCAGAAACGGATTAGGTCCACCCTTGACTTTCTCGTATAAAAACTCATTCAGAACTTCTTCATGTAAAGAAGAAATATTGTTGTTCTATGATCTTGAACTTTAGAATGAAGTCTGTTGAAGTCAGAAAAACTGAAGAATTCAAACTCTTAGAAATGATTCAACATTTGAATTTTGAATGATCCAGAAGTTAAAAGATTCAATGAAGAACTGAATAGTGTTTTCATGAAGAGCTATGCAGAAATCAGAAAGAAAATCCAGGAAGAAGAATGACAAGGATTCATCAATACTTGATAAAAAATGATCCCTTAAGTGTGGATTGAATCAGTATAACCAAGTCCTGATGACTTGAGACTTTCTCACAGTTGAATCAAACCTTGTTGATCAAATCATCTTCTGATAAGTGTCTCAGAATTTCTCATACATTGAAATCAGAAGATGCATGTTCAAACACTTAAAGTCTTCTACCTTAAGTCAAAAAGGGAAAGCTCTCATGTACATAATCACTGGGAAAAGATTTCAGAACCTCTAAGGTATGATCCTCCTTATCTATGACTAACTGCAAACAGTGAAATATCTAATAAGTAAAAATTTTCATGATGTGAAATATTCTCTCTTTCCAAGAGAAAATTGTTCGATCAAATCTCAGGACTATGTGTTCACTCTATGTGACCTAAGTCATGATTGTGAATCTTAAGTAATCATAATAGTTTTATTGAAAATAAGAAAATCTGTTTAATTTCTTCATATAAATACTTGAAATCTAATTAGTATTTTTTTTGAACTGTTCACATCATCAAAATTCTTATCACTAAATGTGCACTTAATCTATATCTTCCCTAGGTTAGGAAAAACTCATTGCACCTATTTTAGATGTATATAAGTCAACTCTCCCTATCCAAAGATATCACACTCAAGACCCTCTGGCTGAGTCAACATTCTGTCTTCCATTCACCGTCATAGCTCCACTAACCCTTCTAGGAAACTAGGATCCTCCTGGAATCATTGCTTGCAGTCTATCTAATGTTTTCCTTGATCATGAAACTAGACCTATCTAAGATTAACCTGTGTCTGCTACGTGTGTGTTATGTAGTAGTATAAATCGTTGTACTCCTGCCAGTTTTTTTTTTGGGTCTGAGGAATAGATAAAATTGTGTCTGTGAATCTTATTACAGTACATTTTTTTGTCAATGGTTATTCCTAACATTTAATATATCACTTTGCACTGCCTAAGGTTGAATTTGAATAATTCAAGAATCTGATATATCTTAAGAGGAATCTGGACGTACTTAAACAAGTCTCGAATATAATTACACATGAATCTGTTAAAAGACATATAAAAAAATTTATCCTCGAGAAACCACCATCATTAAAACGTATCTATCACCCTAGCACTCTTAGGAGAGCAGTTATCATCCACGTCGGTTGATACTTAATCATTAACTGCTTCTTTTCATTTTCCATGTGTCTATGTCACGTAGTATACCCAAGGCAATTATGACGAACCTAGGAAATAGTAAATACAAATCTTTTGTATTGATTCAGACGTTACCTTCTTCCACTCTCAGTCCCTTATAAATAGTAGGAATTCCCATTTTCTCATTCCATCCTCAACCTAAAACTCTCATCCTTCTAAAACCCTCCTTGAACTTTAACAATGTTTGCCCTAACCTTTACTGGTAACATAGAAACCCTAGAAGTTATATCAGAAAAACGACCAAACCTTGCTCGACTAAAAAACCACGACATGGACATAGTTAGAAGCATGCAAATTCAATCTTGGTCTGGGTACTACGCCTTGCTAAATGGACCTATCTATCCTGTCCTTTTAAAGGAATTTTGGAAATATGCCAGACTTGACGATGATGGTAATACTATCCGGTCGGAAGTTTATCGACTTCCAATCTCTATCACCTTGTCCTCAATCGCGAAGATTACTAACTGTGTCTCATCTGGAGTCACTATTGAAGATTTTCAATATGACCTTGGTATGGTAGAGAAGTGCAGGATCCTTTTTTATGGTTCAGCTCCTTTTGAACCAATCAATCCAGAGTACCTTCTTCCGTCTGCCAAGACTTGGTTTAGATTCTCTCTAACTAATCTTCGCCCTCGAGCAACAGCAAGATCCACCCTGTCTAATGATGACAGAATCTTTGTTTTTCTTTTGACGCATCATGTCAAAATTAATCTTCCCAAAATCATCTTCAACCACCTGAAGCACTCCATCGAGGTTTCAAGAAAACAGATCAAATCCTTCATTCCGTACAGAAGGATTATATATGAAATCATGCTTAGAGAAGGATTCTGGGGATTATTAAGCAGGATTGGACCAGAGCATGCGATAACAAAATCAAGATACTCTAGAGTGGACGACATCAAATACTTTGATGATTAAAGTCTCTTTACGAGTGTATAACAAGTTCTTGTTATAATTAGGTCTAAGTTCTTGCAAATAGTTCTATTTTGATGATGTCCTGTACTCGTGTTTAAAAGTAATATGTGTTGCCTTATAAATAATTTTCTACATATTCATAGTTGCATTTGATCTGTCATTTTTATGTCAAATGAAATTAACTCTGGACATTCTCATTAGTCTTGATTAAATAAAACACTTAAAACATTATCATAACCCAACGACGATCGATAAATTAACATCCTTCAAGAAAGATGCTATCACAAGAATTCAGAACTTAAGAGATGCTTCCAGTATAGATCCCTTAGAAGTAAGAAACATCTGGACTGAGTTCCATGAAAGGACCGCAGAGGAAATTATGAAGAGCAAGAAATTGGCTGAAGAAAAAGTTGCATGTCTCAAGAAATGATGACTCTGAGAACCTTCTCTCATCTTCTTCATCATCTTTAGGCTTGCTCTAGTCTAACTCAATAGGACCCATGAAAACCCAGCTTTATTAGGACTATGATTACTTAAAATGTTTTTCATTAGGAATCTGTGTTTAAATTATCTATGTTTTGATTATCCTGAACTTTTCAAGATTAAGCTCAACCTATGCTCTGCATCTTAAAACTATTTTATGTTGTTGCGTCTATCTGATTGTTCATAAATAAAAATGCTATAATTAATCTTTATAGATGATCCAAAATCTTCAATTGGTAATCGAAAGATTCCATCTAATTGTCCTTCAAATGAATATGCTATGGTTATAGATGGTTATCACTAAATGACTCAGATTGTTCTTAACTGCTCAAATGATGGCTCTATGTTCTATGTTGTTTAACATATCCAGAATATATATAATGATATTGATATGCTTAAATGCTTAAATGCTTGACTGATGAAGGAATTACATGCCTAAATGCTCATATGCTCTAACACTTTTTGATGATGTCAAAAAGGGAGAGAAATATAATGATTTTGATTGAGAAAAGGAAGTCTGAAAGAATGCAAAACTCAAACAAAGTACTCATATAAAATATAAAAATGTGTTGCTTCTAACGTTTGTTGTTTAATGTTATCCGAGGAACTCTAAACAAGTTCACTAGGCATTCTAAGAACAGGAACAGGTCAAGAAAGAAGAAGGAAAACTCTGAAAAGCAGTCAAGACAAAGTATACATTTCAAGATACTTACTCAGAAGAACAGTGCAAATCAGAAGACAAAGAGTTGTCTGAAGATCCGGATTGAAGATCCAAGAAGAAGTAGTTCTGATGTTTACCAGGAACCAATTAAAATAAAAACGATTTGGTATCAGACTAAATCAACAATTGGTAATCAGACTCAGTACACAAAGATTAGTATCAGACTCGTTAATCAGAACAAAGCTGTGGATTATTATTATCAAAATACCTTCATTGGTATCATTTCAGCACACTAAGGAAATACCTCTCAAGTAGTATGCGAAGAAATCCCTCACTTGGTATCAAACTCAACATACTCTGGTATAAGACTCAGGACATCACGTGTTATCAGACCAGAATCAAATCATGAGTACCAGATTCATAATCAAGCATTGATTTATCACTATAATTAAACCTTCAATTGGTATCTGATTAAAAATCAAGCTTTGATGAACCACTGAGTTGTGACAGTAACAAGGTTCTGAGATGAAGACGTGTGTTCAAAAGTCAAACTCTGAAAAAGTCATGATCTACATTGGTGATTAAAATCTTACCATCCTGAATTATGATTCTGAAGATCCCAATATCTGACTTATGGAACTTGGGGGGAGACTACCCAGAAGATTCAAATCATAAATCTTATAATCTTCACAAAGTCAGAAACTCAGGGGGAGTTTCTTAAAAGACGGTGTCTGTCTCTGATGAATAGCAAGGCTATGTTATCAGACAAGAACTGATCTGCTTGTGCTTAAATGAATCTGCTGAAAGGTAGAAATGCTTCAGAAGTCTCTGAAGATTACAAGCTCTAATACGACTATAAAGGAACTGAGTTCTGAAGATCTAAAGATGGAAGTTCTGATGAACTAGTCCAGATGCTAAAGATTCTCTATTCTTTTAAAGACAAGATAGAGAAGTAGTACTTTTCTACTCTTCGTTCTGGAAACTCAAGTTGTTATTCTGTATATCTTTGGATCATATAAGATTCTAGATGGTCACAGATAAAACTTTGAGGATAACACATTCAGGGGGAGCTGCTGTTCCAGACTCTGAATATGTTTGTTTTGGTGATTACCTTGTATAAAATGTTCAATCAAAATACTTGGTTTTGTCATCATCAAAAAGGGGGAGATTATGAGAGCAAGAGATGTCTCTTTAAGTCAATCTATGTTTTGATGATAACAACACGTATTTGTGAAAGAACCATTTTATGTTCTAACGTGTGTTCATGTCATAATTATAGAAAATATCAGATCCAACAAGCACCAGCCAGATGAGCGTAATTGATAATATGCGAAGTTACTATGTGTGACACAAGTTGCAAGAACGCTTCTGTATCTGATCGTGACCAGTCAGATCCAAGGATGTCGATATTGTTGATGCAATGCTCTTGTGGGTGCTCTCTGAAAGTGGTCTAGATTTTGAAGATTGCGAAGCTTCTGAAGAAGAGAACCGAAGTGCTGAAGACTCTCATGACTTGAAGTTCTGAAGGCGGAAGGCTCTGAAGACCAAGTGCAGAAAGACTCTGAAGACTTATGTGTTCTGAAGATTAAGGTTCTGAAGATCAAGTATTAAAGACTCTGAAGACAGATTCCTAATGGACAAGTTCTGAAGTTTCGGAAGACTTGAAGAAGTAAAGGATAACGTGCTTAAAGACAAGTGTTGAAGTTCTAAAGACTGATTCCTAATGGACTTCTTCAAATAACTGAAGACTTGACGTATCATATATCCTGCTAAGAAGACTCTACTCATGCTTCATCAATTTACCATCAGAAGCCTCTGAAGTTCAGAAGTCACATGTTACCATTGTGAGTAACTGTACATGGCGCCCAAAAAAGATATATCCCATCACTTCTCCCACAGCAAAAAGGAGATGTGTCAGTACAGCTAATTATTACACAACGTCTCTTTTCCAACAGCCAACAGTATTTCAAACGACTATATTTCTACTGGGCTATTTAAAGGAAAGAGCTTTCGCTTCTGAAAGCAATTGATTTATTCCAAAAAATGAATTGATCAAGTCATTGTGTGAAGATAGCAACAACGATGAGTTCTCGTTGTAACACTTAGAATATCCAAAGCTATCACCATTTACACATGGCCATTGTTGTTGAAGCTCAAAGATCATCAATCAACACAACAACAACAAATTGGTACAGAAGCTGTTGATGAAGAAGACATCATTGAAGATCAGTCAAGTCATCAACCACCTTCTTGTCAGCGCTACATTGAAGATCTGAAGCAAGGAGTTATTGCTCAAAGCTTGCTAACCCAAGAAGACGAAGAAGAAGAAGATCTACAAGATGTCAACAACTGTCAAATCATTATACATCTCTGTAGTTTCTTAGAATAGGCAAGGGGTTGTTGCTCACATCTTGCTCGAATACTTATGTGTTCTGTGTACTTAAACTTAGGAGAATCTGCTTACAAGGAAGCGCCTCACTCATCTCCAGTCTGCCAATTCGACTTAAGAATTGAGATTCCTCTGGTGGTGTATATGCGTATTTTCGACGCCATGAGTTCAACACGTAAAAAGTTGTTTTCGACAAATAGAGGAACATGCCAGAAGAGGTACAACTGAAAGAGTATATCTGCTTGGGAGATATTCTTCAACACCCTTCGACATTTCGACAGGACAACGTTTCGACATTTCGTCAAGTAAAGATTTCTGCAAAATGAAAAAAGTTTGGACAAGTATGAAGAAGGTTGCAATAGTTCAACAATTCGACAAGTCTGAAAGGACGCGTTTGTTCGACATAACTTGAAGATTCAAATTCAGGAGAATTATAACGTTTGGCAGAAGACGCGTGGAAGCACCTGGCGAAAGGGAGACATGCAGAATGCCAGATGTCGAAGTTTTAGGATTTAGTCGTTAATAGCAGTTATTTTGTTTATCTATAAATAGGATAGTTGTTATTATAATTCAGTGTGAAAAACTTGTACAAAACTTCCTGAAATTACTCAAAGTACCCGTGTGAGAGAAAAGAGTTATTTGGAAAAATGTACGTGTAAACACCATCTTTTAATTTCTTTATCAATCAAAGTCTTTTTTACCAATTCCTTTACATTTACCAGCATCTTTATGTTTTCTTCGTCATTTTACTTTAAAGTTCTTTCTTCGCCATTTTACTTTAAAAGTTCTTTTCAAACTCATTTTCTTTTATCTTAGACTTTCATTTAGAGTTAATTGAAATCTTTCGTTCCAAAAGACTTAAATACATAAAACCAAGATATCACCCTTAATTTAAAATTTATCACGTTGATCTAAGTTTTTGCACGACGTCCTAGGATTTGTTTGGTTAATCCTGCAAGTAACCCAGATTTCACCATTCTGGTAAACCAGAGGTTGTTCGCCAAGATCAACAGCGAACAAATTGGCACGCCCAGTGGGACGAGTGCAATATAAAACTTAAAAAATTATTAAGGTTTTGTCTTCGTTGTATGAGACTAAGAAGCGGTAAATTAGCCGTATCTGACGTAGAGAGACCCAAAAGAACTAGAGTAAGGAAAATGGCGAATCAGTCCAATAATCCTAATCCCAATCCAAATTCAAATGAAAATATTCCAGTTTCCAACCCTATACCTTCGACAGGGGGAAATGTGGATTCAAACCCTGTTCTGGAGGAGGTTATGCCTTCGTCAACAGGATCTATACCAGCGGTATCGCTCTCCCAAAGTATGCCTAGTTCCTCCACAATGGGACATTCAAGGCCCTTGGGGATGCCTCCTCCGGGAGGACAAAATTTTAGGCCATTCCAGACAAATTTTTCCATGCCTATGTTCGGAAGAGAACAACCATATGGAATGCCAACGTCAGTAATGGCAAACTTGCAAAGTGCACCACCCTTGTATTCTGACGCCATGGTCCACATGTCTTCACCATTGCAAGGATCAGGATATGGTGGAAATATGAGTAGATTGAACCAATCCCTACCAAATTTCCAAATGCCAGCAATTACCAATAATTCTGCGCAAGTAATTCGACAACAAATGGACGAAAGTAATCATGATATGGTCCAAATGTTGACTCAACAAATGGGAGCAGTGTTTAACCCTTTAATACAAAACACTACCCAAACCAACCAATTGTTGACTGCGCAAATGACGCGCATTGCTGATTTTTTTGGTGTTCCTCAAGCACGACAAAGAGAACAAGTGATTCAAAACCAAGTAGTAAATGTCGAAGAGGAACCCACGATAAATCAAAGGCCTTTAGAGAATCCTCAGGCAAACCCTAGAAACCAAGAGGCAGTGGTCGAACAGCCTCGTGTCGAAATCCCCGTTCAACAAGAACCTAGGAGGGTAATAGTCCAGAGAGGCCAAGATGCTGATGATGTGTTGCAACAGCGAATACGATATAATAACTTTCCTGTCGAAAATAACATAACAGCCATGGTCGAAAGGATAATGGCCCAAAATGGTGTAAATATAGGTTTGCAAAGGCCTACTTATACTTCCCCGTTGTCAGAACACATTCTGTAAGAGGAACTACCCCCAAGATGGAAAGTTCCCAAGTTTACTAAGTTTTCAGGAGATACTAGTGAATCTACTATAGAGCACGTAGCGCGTTATCTAATAGAAGCGGGAGAAATAGTCAATAATGAAAACTTGAAAATGAAGTACTTCCCAAGTTCCTTGGCAAAAAATGCATTCACCTGGTTTACATCCTTGCCTGCGAACTCTATATTCACATGGACCCAATTAGAAAGATTGTTCCATGAACAATTCTATATGGGTCAGACTAAGATAAGTTTGAAGGAATTAGCCAGTGTTAAGAGGAAATTTTCAGAGCCTATAGATGATTACCTAAATAGGTTCAGGTTGCTTAAGGCAAGATGTTTCACACAAGTGCCAGAACGAGAGTTAGTCGAAATGGCTGCAGGGGGTCTAGATTATTCTATAAGGAAGAAATTAGACACTCAATATTTAAGAGATATGGCACAATTAGCAGATAGGGTAAGACAGATTGAAAGGCTAAAAGCTGAGAAATTCAGATCAAATAAAAATAAAAAGGAAAGAGTGGCCTATGTAGGAGTATGCCAGGATGATGATGGTGACGAAAATGAACTAATTTTGTTCGACGAACAAGAAATTGATCTGGCAGAACTAAAGTCAGGCCCACCATACGCCTGTAAAGTACTAGCTCCGTCGAATGGAAAAAATCCAGTCGAACATGAAAAGAATGATAAGTTTCCTAAACGAACTTATACGTTCGACGTCACCAAGTGTGACGAAATTTTTGATTTATTGGTCAAAGATGGCCAGTTAATAAAGCCACCAGGGGCTAAAGAACCGCATGTCGAACAGCAGAAAAAGAGGGGTTTTTGTAAGTACCATAACTTTTTGGGTCATAAAACATCTCAATGTTTTCTTTTCAGGGATCTAGTTCAGAATGCTATCCGTGATGGAAGGCTGAAGTTTGGCGAGAAGCCAAAACAACAAATGGGGATCGATTCGAATCCTATACAGGTTGTCGAAGCACACTATGCTGAACCATCCACTGTGAATATGGTGGAGATTGAAGTTGCTTCTGGTGGCAGTTTCGAGATGGTGGAGGCTATGGAAGGTTTCGACACCAGTGTCAACATGGTCGAGATTACTGAAGATCTTGCAGGCCAGAACGAAGTCGAAGGTACTGAAGCGTTCGACAGCGATAATGAGGTCAAAGTCACTAAAGATCTTGACAACAAAAACACAGTTGAAGTCGCTGAGGACTTCGACGATGAAGGTAAGGTCGAAGTTACTGAAAGCTTTGACAATCAGAAATTGAAGAAAACTACAGAGGGTTCCGACGAAAAGAACGATGACAGTGTTACTGAAGACGTGGTGGTTCGACCAGGAGAAATCTGGGATTGCTTGGGACAGCCAAGTGGAAAATTTGACTACCTGGTGAAGTACACTATTCCGGCAACATATCACACCGACATCAGTGAAATCCAACCAACTGGTTGGGGAAGTGATTTTGATGACGATGGTGATTCCCCTATCGCCAAGGAAGAAGTTACTGAGGACTTCGTGGCTGAAAACAAGGCTACTGAAGGCCTTAATCTTGACAACACAAAGGAGGCCAATGTTGCAAATTACTGCGTCAACATCATGGGACCTTTCGACAAGGAAGTCACAGAAATGAAAGGAAAAGCTGTACATGGCCGTGGGAAATCTGGGACTTATGGGATCCTACGAAGAATAGAGGAGGACCCTAAAGAAAGGTCAAACAATTGTTGCTGCAAGCATGCTCCTAGGAACATATCCTGGTGTTGCTGCCCAGAAGGGAAGTTCGACCTGACGAAAAAGAAGGACAGAGTCGAAGAGGAAAGGCTCATTGAAAAGATGAACAGACTAACCATTGCTGACAAGCAAAATATGGGGATCAATATGGTAGAAGTTTCGCAGAAAACTCAGGCAGCAGTAGATGAAGATCAACGTCGAGAGGAGTACCAAAAGCTGGCGTACCCCAAAGAAGATGAGAGTTTGGTCGAATTCATCAAAAGGTGCCAGAGAAGGAAGAGTGACGTGATATTATGCCCTCGTTGCAGTTCCATTTTCGACAGAAAGGCTGCCACCAACTTGGAGGCAACAGATCAAGCAAGAAGGAAGGTGAATGGGGGAGTGACAAGATATGACCCAAGAAGGAGTGAGCACCACCAATGGAGGCGCGGAAACAGACACTATGGCACTTACAAGCCATCAAACAAAGTGATAGATGACAAATGGGTTCAACCCATCAGAGATGCCCAAGGCCAGAAGAAGTGGAAGAATTTTGATGTGCAGAGAGGCACTTCAATGGAAAATAAGAAGGAGTTGGAAAAATATAAACCTAGGCCATATCCTTCAGAGAATTATAAAGGGAAGAACCCCATGTCGAGATCCCAGTGGAGGAGGTTCCAAAGGTAAAAGAGGTTTGAGAAAGAAATTGCTGAAAAAGGTATGATGAGAAAAGTGGCTGGAGACAAGGACGAAGCAGAATGTAGCAGCAACACTCAGATGGCAAACAATAAGAAGCCTCTCCAGCAAATCAAACCAAACAGCGTGGCAGCGCAAAATGTGCCCAAAGAGAAGAAGTTGGAGGATGACGAGATGACAGATGATTTCAAGTCGGATTCGGAGGCATCCTTCGACGTTGTCTGTAACGTGGTCTCGGTCCTTCCCAGAGACTATGATAGGATCATGGAAGTCGAAGACGAAGAGGATGGGATGGAAGAGGAAACGATGGTGCACAAGCCCGTGTGCTACTACGTAATGAATAATGGCTGTGTCGAAGATCAAAATGCTTTCTTCGAAAGACCAGACGATTCCATGAAGGCGCACTTGAAGCCTTTATTTATCAAAGGAAAGATTGAGAGTGTTGGTGTGAACAAAATCCTAGTGGATGGTGGTGCCGCTGTGAATTTAATGCCCCATTTCATGCTGAAAAAGATTGGCAAAGATGACTCGGATGCAAAGCCCCACAACATGGTTCTGTCGAATTACGAAGGAAAGGTAGGAACAACCATGGGAGTTATTCAAGTGGATCTAACAGTTGGTACTATAACGAGGCCAACAATGTTTATAGTCATTGCTTCTAGGGCGAACTACAACTTGCTGTTGGGAAGAGAATGGATCCATGGTATAGGTGTTGTTCCGTCGTCGATGCACCAGAGAATAGTTATTTGGAGGCCAGATGGAATCGTCGAGAACATAGAAGCAGACCAAAGTTACTTCATGTCCGAGGTAAACAATGTAAGCGATCGAAGTTTCGACAAAAACTTAGCCCACATACCTCCTTGCAGTCCGGCAAAATTCGACTTGAAGGCAACGGACAACGCGTACTGTTCTATGTATCTCCATCCTACACATGGTTTTCAGTGGGATAAGGAAGTAATTGGTGACTCCAACTACATGTGGGGGACTACCAACGTAGCACCAACAGGATGGGGGAATGAGTTCGACAATGATGATGAGTGAACAGGCAGCGCTCGACAAAATTATGGCTTACATAGCCGAAAACAAATTCAAAGCGGCTCTTGAGGCCGAAGTAAAATACGTGGCTGTTGAAGCCAATCATGAAGATTCGAATGAACAATGTCTCAAAAAAGACGTTGAGGAAAATAGTGATAACAACCAAATAGACGAATGGCAACACTAGAAACTTGACGCCATTTATGACGACGAACCTTTGGGGTTCGAAAAAGATCCAGTGTCGAACAATTTGAAGATGGTGGCGCATGATCCTTTAGAAGAAATCAACTTAGGACTGGGGGCAGAAAAAAGACCAACCTACATAAGTGCAAGGATGGATCCTCAGTTCAGAGTCGAAATAATCCAGTTGTTGAAGGAGTTCAAAGACTGCTTTGCATGGGATTATGACGAAATACCTGGTTTGGACAGAAGTTTGGTCGAATTGAAGCTGCCAATCATAGAAGGGAAGAAACCAGTCAAGCAGACTCCAAGGCGCTTTGCACCAGAAGTTCTGTCGAAAATAAAAGAAGAGGTCGAAAGACTTCTAAAATGCAACTTCATCCGTACTACCAGGTATGTTGATTGGATTGCAAATATAGTTCCGGTTATTAAGAAAAATGGCAAACTTAGGGTATGCATTGATTTTAGAGATTTAAATTCTGCTACCCCAAAGGATGAATATCCTATGCCAGTAGCAGAAATGCTTATAGATTCTGCAGCAGGTCACGAGTATCTAAGTATGTTGGATGGATACTCTGGCTATAACCAAATTTTTATTGCTGAAGAGGATGTTTCTAAGACAGCTTTTCGTTGTCCTGGAGCAATTGGAACTTATGAATGGGTAGTGATGCCTTTTGGCTTAAAGAATGCTGGAGCCACTTACCAAAGGGCTATGAATTCAATTTTCCATGATTTTATTGAGATGTTTATGCAAATTTACATTGATGATATTGTAATCAAGTCTGTTTCAGGAAAAGATCATATTGACCATCTTCGACAATCCTTTGAGAGGATGAGAAAGTTTGGTCTAAAGATGAATCCCCTTAAATGTGCTTTTGGTGTGCAGGCGGGTGATTTTTTAGGTTTTGTGGTCCACAAGAAAGGGATCGAAATAAATGAAAACAAAGCCAAAGCTATAATGGAAGCGAAAGTGCCATCAGCGAAAAAGGGATTGCAATCTCTACTAGGGAAGATCAATTTTCTAAGAAGATTCATCTCCAATCTCAGTGGAAAGACGCAACCCTTTTCTCCTCTACTTCGACTAAAGAAAGAAGAATTCACATGGGGGCAAGAGCAAAAAGTGGCTTTCGACAAAATCAAAGAGTACTTGGCTAGTCCTCCAATCTTGATGTCCCCTTGTAGGAAAAGAAGCATGAGGTTGTATATCTCTGCATCAGACAAGACATTAGGAAGTATGTTGTGTCAAGAGGATGAGAATGGCGTCGAAAGGGCCATCTATTATCTCAGCAGAGTCTTAAATGATGCTGAAACTAGATATAGTGCTATAGAAAAACTATGTTTATGTGTATATTTCTCTTGTATGAAATTGAAGCATTATATAAAGCCTGTTGATGTATATGTATCTTCTCATTTCGACGTAATAAAACATATGTTGTCTAAATCTATTTTGCATAGTCGAATTGGAAAGTGGGCTTTGGCTCTAACAGAATACTCCTTAAAATATTTGCCTTTAAAGGCTATGAAAGGACAGGTGGTGGCTGATTTTATAGCTGACCACTCTATAGTCGAAACTATGGAGTACGTCGAATTAGCACCATGGAAACTGTATTTCGATGGTTCCAGGCATAAGAATGGACTTGGTATTGGGATGGTGATTATTTCTCCTGACAAAATTCCAACAAAGTTCAAGTACAAAGTCGAAGGGCTATGTTCGAACAATGAAGTCGAATATGAAGCTTTGATTGCTGGACTTGAAATCTTGTTGGAATTGGGGGCAACAAGAGTCGAAATAATGGGTGACTCTGAGTTGGTAATAAAGCAGTTGACTAAGGAGTACAAATGTGTGAAAGAGAATCTAATAATGTACTTCGTGATAGCAAATAGACTTCTCAAGAAGTTCGACAATGTGGTTTTTAGGCACATTCCCAGGATGGAGAATCAAGAGGCAAATGATCTTGCTCAACTGGCATCGGGATACAAAGTGTCGGAGGAGAAGTTAGAAAAAGCCATTGAAGTCAGAGGAAGAATCATATCTGTAGGTTTGTCCCCATCAGATTTAGAAACAATAAAATTGGGATATGGTGACGAGGAGAATTATGAGATCTGCAACATAGATGATGCAGGAGTCGAAGACTGGAGGAAACCCATCAAAGAATATTTGCAAGATCCAAATCAAAAAGTCGAACGAAAGGTAAAATATAGAGCTTTGAGTTATGTACTTTTTGGCAATGAATTGTTCAAGAAGACTACGGAAGGAGTCTTGTTGAAATGCTTAGGCGAAAACGAAGCATACATAGCATTGTCAAATGTGCATAGTGGAGCGTGTGGCGTACACCAAGCAGACCACAAAATGAAGTGGTTATTGTTTCGACAAGGAATGTATTGGCCAACAATGCTAAAGGATTGTGTCGAGTTTGCAAAAGGGTGTCAAGAATGCCAAGTACATGCAGGTATACCACATGTTCCTGCAAGTGAGTTACATTCGATTGTAAAGCCTTGGCCGTTCAGAGGTTGGGCGTTAGATTTAATTGGTGAAATTCGACCAGCTTCTTCAAAAGGGCAAAGGTACATTTTAGTTGGAGTAGATTATTTCACTAAGTGGATTGAAGCCATACCATTGGTGAATGTAGATCAAGAAGCAGTTATGGATTTTATCCAAAAGCATATAATCTACAGATTTGGGATACCGGAAACAGTAACTACGGATCAAGGATCTGTATTTACTGGTCGAAAGATGCAGAGGTTTGCACAAGATACAGGTTTTAAGCTCCTTACTTCGACACCTTATTATGCTCAGGCTAATGGACAAGTCGAAGCAGCTAACAAGGTAGTGATAAATTTGATCAAAAAGCATGTAGGTGGAAAGCCAAAAAATTGGCATAATACCTTAGATCAAATTTTATGGGCTTGTCGAACATCTCCTAAAGAAGCAACCAATTCGACTCCATTTAAATTAACTTATGAGCATGATGCAGTTTTGCCAGTCGAATTGTATTTGCAATCGGTTAGGGTTCAAAGGCATCATCAGATCCCATCAGAGACATACTGGAGTATGATGATGGATGAATTGGTTGATTTAGACGAAGAAAGGCTTCGTGCCTTAGATCTCATAAAGAGACAAAAAGAGAGAGTCGAAAAGTTCTACAATAGAAAAGTAAAATTTAAGACTTTTTCAATTGGTGATTATGTGTGGAAGGTAATTCTTCCTATGGATCGAAAAGACAGAGTTATGGGAAAATGGTCTCCCAAATGGGAAGGACCTTTCAGAGTTTTGAAAATATTTTCTAATGGCGCATATGAGGTCGAAGAAATAGGGAAAGACGAAAGGATATTAAAAATAAATGGCAAATATTTGAAAAGGTATAAACCAATATTACAGGAAATAAAGATAGCAGTCGAATAAAATGGAAATTGAAAGTAAATATTGAGCTGCCAAATAGATGGCGTTAAAATCATTACAAATAAAGCCTCAAAGGGCTAGAAATTGACAGAAAAATTCGACTAAAGCTGAAGGCTTGCAAACTGTGCCTTCAAAGCGGTAAATTTGTCTTTCTGAAATTGAAGTCGACGATCACAGAGGTTCCTGTGAATATGGGCAACTTAAATCTCTTGGTTGATCTTTTGAGCGGTCTCTGCGTGTTGAATACCAACCTTCAACTCTTCATCAATCTCGCTTTGCCTAGGCTGCTGGATAGAAGCTATGAGTTCCTCCTCTTTGGAAATTTTCTCTTGGAGAACTGCTATTTGTTTCTTCCATGTTTGAATGTGGTTATGGCAGGTAGCAATCTTCTTGACAGAGGCTTCAGAAAGCTCTTGTAGTTTTGAAACCTTATCTGTCGAAACAGAAACAGAGTTCCATTCAGCAGCTTGTTGGTCCATTTTTTTAGAGATTTGTTGACATAAGTCTCTTCGACGGTGAAGATCTGCGCTGGATAAGTCAATCACAGTTGTCAGCTCTATCACAAAATTGCAGACTTCGACAGAAGCATCCAAGACGTTAACTTGCTTCAACAGTTTCTTCAACTTCATTGGAGCAGTGGCATTCTCCTCTAGAACTTGGAACAAGTCAACATCAAGGATCTTCGCCTTGATCTGAGTCATGATATTGGGTAGAGACTGCACTTCAGAAGTGGCTCCAGAAGTAGTCGAACTGCTGTAGAAAGAGTCTTTAAAGTTGAATCTGGTGCTAAGTATGGCTTTCAGGTAGTCCAGGGGTTTCTGCACTTTGAGACTTTCAAGCTTTTCATGAGAAAGACTAGTCGAACCAGTTGTTTGGGAACTCCTTTGAGTTTGGTCAAGAGTAGGCTGGTTGCTATGCTCTGAAGTTCGCCTAGCTTCCTGTTGCTTCGACAGATCTTCTTCGTCAGCAGTCCTCTCTTCAGGATCTCCTTTGACAGCAGTGTCTGCTTCAACATCATCATCTTTTTGCTGCTCAGCGTGTAATCCAGGATGAGAAGGAGAGTTGTTATCAGAATCAGCTCCCGCAGTAGTGTCGAATGCTTCGACCGTTTGTCTCTCAAGTCCTTTGATGGGAGTGTCCTCCTCTCGAGCTGCCTCCTCCTGGATTGTCTGGGGTTTCTTTTCGACAACCTTTGGCTTCTATCAAAAGAAAAATTTCTAAGTTAAAAATGAAATAAAATAAACAAGAAGGGTCGAGATTGAAATTTACCTTAGAAGTCTCAGTTTTGGAGCTAGACTTTCCACTCCCCGTATCCTTCATCTGGCGTTTTGTAGCAGGACTGCTAGAAGATTCCCTTTTAGAGGATTTGACAATGGATTTTTGTGAGGCAATTTTCTGCAGTCTTTTCTTCTTTGGAGGAAGGGGATTTGGAGATGGAGACTCATCACTGGACTCTTCGACAGGGATTATCTCTGGTATTTTCTTTCTTTTTTGGAATGTAGAGGGTTTTTGACTTACCTGATCATATAAATCAAAAATAGTGAGTGTCTTAAAGAAATAAAAGAATAGATCAAAAGAGGAAGAGATTTATACCTTAGTCGAAGGTGTCTGGGCGGCACTTTGTGGATTTTCGACGGAAGCTTTCTTGGCAGGCACTTTCACAGCTAAAAAAGAAAAAAAAGAAAAAAAGGGAAAGTTAGGCAGTGAGAAATATGTGATAATAGAATGACAAAATTCGTGTTGTTGTTAACACCTTCAAGAATGGGATCTTCCACGCGAACGTGTTCTATTCCAATATGAAGGTGCCCTGGGTAGTTATCCAGATGATACTTAGTCGCAACCACGCGTTTAGCAGGTTTTTTATAACTTTCACGAAGAATTTTCATATGATTCCCACATGTGAACCAATCTGGAAATGGAGGACTTAAAGCCACACCAAATTCAGCAGATGGTAAAGGTGGAAATTTAGGAGGGTAATAGCTGAAAGCCAAGTTGTAACGCACTTCTGGTCGAATGTGTGGAGGCAGTGTCAACTTCTCCAACTTCTCCGTGAATTTTTCTTTTAAAGTAACCGCTGCTTCGCGTATGGTTCGACTAAGATCATCAGGTCTGTAAACGGTTTCAAAATATTTTTGAAATTTTTGTATTTCTTGGATGTGTCTTTGTGTACCTTTTTTAGTCCGTTCCTGCACAAGAGCAAAAGCATTCGTCAGATGGGTGGTGAAAGCTTTTACGTCAAAAAACTTGGTAGCATAGTATTCCCTCCACCATGTGTCGAACTCAGGAGTGCAAAGGAATGATGGTTGAAAAACCACCGGTCGAATATCCAAAGATTCGTCAGTCAGCTTGTTCGACAATTCTCTGCTGGTGGCTTCGTCGTGGAAGGAGTTGTAGAAAATGATGGCCCCTTTTTTAGGGAAAAGAGGTCGAGGCATGATTTGTATTAGCCCAAATTGCCTGGCAACCAAGTTAGGTTGATAAACTATTAAGGCAATCTGGGGTTTCGTAGTATTGCGGTGGGAGGACAGGAGCCTAGGGGTCAAAAAGGATTCCCAGACATTTAGGAAGATGTTTTCATCTTTTTTGATTTGCAGGGGGAATTGTCGTGTAAACCATTCAGGTCCAATTGTCCTGTCAGCAAACGGAGCCATAGTCGAAGTAAAACAATGTCTCTCAGCAAACATCATTACGTAGCTAGTGAAGGCCCGTCGAAGGCTAATTGCTTCATCAGTTGGTGTCAATTGCACCAATCTAGGCCATTCGACACTCCTGCTTTTGAATTCCTCTTCATTTATGTCATGCTTCGCAGGAATAAAGGCTTCAAAAGTGGCATTCAGCCATAGTTGCAAGAGCCAAAAGGGGCCTGCCAAATTAAGCTTCCCTTTGTCCTTCAATGTCTTCAAAGAACGCACGCTTTCACTCAAGGACTCATACAGGTTCGCCAAGATTACCTCACTTAAGCATAATTTGATCCCAGCATGGAGTTGGTTCGCCATAGTGATGAACCTCTTAGCCACTTGAAGTGAGCGGGAGCAAAAGACGAATTTGGTCAGCCACAAGGTTAGAAAAGCTATGTGCTCTTTGTCAGAAACTTCTTGGTCATCTTCGCCATGGTAGTGAGACATAAAAAGGGAGTATGGGGCGAAACTAGTGTCAAAATCGATGGAGTCCTCGTTCTGGTGAGTGGGGTCGAAGTCAATGCCGACTGGACTAAGGCCAACTATGGCAGCTATGTCGAACAGCGTAGGGGTAACCATCCCGCAGGGGAGGTGGAAGGTTTTATACGTACTATCCCAAAAGTAAAGGGAGGCTAGCAGCATGTTAGGGCAAACATTGGGTCCTACTCATGATAATTGTATCAAGTCAAAAATTTCTATTTCTTTCCAAAAAAATTCTTTAACGTTTTCAACTCTGTTCAACCAAGACAAGTAGTCTGAAAGGTCTTTCGACCAAGGGCAAGTTCTAAAAATCCTAGTATAATTCAGATAAGTTAAATTTATTACTTCCTCATCTTTTTCACTTGAACCTTGAGGTTCAGTTTGTTCTACTGGTTTCTCTAGAGTGGGGGGTTTCACCCCAGCACCTATGGGTTTTGTGTGAGAATAAGTGGGAAAGAACTCTTGTAAACGCTCAGGTTTAATGTCTGGGTTAGGGAGTGGTCCTAACATAGCATAGTGATTACCAGAAATAATAACAGGGATAAGTACCTGGGATTTAAAAATGCAATCTTTTTCCCTCGCATTTGGAGGCTCAGGAATGTATTGTTGATCCCCAATCAGTGTTGGTTCATCCAACCTATGCGCAGGAGGGATGATGGAAGGTTGCTCATTCTTGGAAGGTTTGCTGCTTGATGATTTTTGAAAAGCCATTGTTGAATCAGAAAGTTTTAAAAAAGAAGATGAAGATTTGGAATGATGGTGAAGAAGAAAGGTTCAAAAGTGTAAAAAGAAAAGAAATAGGGGTTTATGTATTTATAAGAGGAAATGATTTTTGAGTTTAGTGGTGATCATGGAGGGCACGTGGCATCATCTTGACGGTGATGAAGAAAAGTGGAAGTTAAAAAAGAGATGGCCATGACGTTAGGTTAAGTAATAATGGGCTAGAAGCTAGAACGTGGGCTAGAGTTGACGTTTTGAGAAAATAAAATGATGATTTATGTTGGAATTTGAAATTGTGTAATTTAAAATTAGGATGACATGGCGTCAAAATATTGGTTGAACACCAAAGGGTTATTTCTCCAGGATAGTCGAAATACCTTTGCTGGGGGCAATTTGTATATGCGTATTTTCGACGCCATGAGTTCAACACGTAAAAAGTTGTTTTCGACAAATAGAGGAACATGTCAGAAGAGGTACAACTGAAAGAGTATATATGCTTGGGAGATATTCTTCAACACCCTTCGACATTTCGACAGGACAACGTTTCGACATTTCGTCAAGTAAAGATTTCTGCAAAATGAAAAAAGTTTGGACAAGTATGAAGAAGGTTGCAATAGTTCGACAATTCGACAAGTCTGAAAGGACGCGTTTGTTCGACATAACTTGAAGATTCAAATTCAGGAGAATTATAACGTTTGGCAGAAGACGCGTGGAAGCACCTGGCGAAAGGGAGACATGCAGAATGCCAGATGTCGAAGTTTTAGAATTTAGTCGTTAATAGCAGTTATTTTGTTTATCTATAAATAGGATAGTTGTTATTATAATTCAGTGTGAAAAACTTGTACAAAACTTCCTGAAATTACTCAAAGTACCCGTGTGAGAGAAAAGAGTTATTTGGAAAAATGTACGTGTAAACACCATCTTTTAATTTCTTTATCAATCAAAGTCTTTTTTACCAATTCCTTTACATTTACCAGCATCTTTATGTTTTCTTCGTCATTTTACTTTAAAGTTCTTTCTTCGCCATTTTACTTTAAAAGTTCTTTTCAAACTCATTTTCTTTTATCTTAGACTTTCATTTAGATTTAATTGAAATCTTTCGTTCCAAAAGACTTAAATACATAAAACCAAGATATCACCCTTAATTTAAAATTTATCACGTTGATCTAAGTTTTCGCACGACGTCCTAGGATTTGTTTGGTTAATCCTGCAAGTAACCCAGATTTCACCATTCTGGTAAACCAGAGGTTGTTCGCCAAGATCAACAGCGAACAGGTGGACATTATATCCTGTTTGGATCCCTGAATGGGTCACTGTTGATGGAAGCCTCAGATAGATCATGGGTTGATCAGAATACTTGGGGAGACGGTGGCTGCTGGTCATCGTGAAATCCTGGCTAAAGATCTTGGATGATCTTGGAAAGTTGGGTCAATGATAGTCATATCTCAAAGAGGATCATATGTTGATCAGACTTTTGTGGGATCCCTGATGGAACTCATTGTGATACCTCCAGTGAACGTTATATCCTGATTGGATCCCTGAACGGTTCATTGAGAGAGATGCCTCAATGGATCATATGGTGATTTGGGTACTTGAGATGACAATGATGTAAGTCATTGTGGGTTAGTCATAGTTCGGCTGTGCAGGTTGTTAGTCACCGGCTATTGCCCGTGCATTTGTAATCGAGATTGATTATAGTGGATTAAGACCTTGTGTTCAAGGCGAAATCACCTGAGGAGGGTGGATTGGATTAGCCTTTGTGGTGAACCAGGATATATTGTGTGTTCTTTACTCTTATGCTTAATGTTCTTATTTATGTTTCTATATTTAGTATCAGAACCTTACATAAGCAAGTCAGAACCTTGCAGCTTAACTCTGATAAGCTTCCGCACTGTAAGTTTTGAGAAATGTAGTTTATGTTCAGACTCTTGTTGGTTCTCATGCTTCACGCGTAGCAAGTCTGAAAGTAACTTTTCCAGTCAGAGTCTCTCAACGAACTTTGATGTTGTCCTAAGTGCTTTAACGATAAGAAGCGAAAAGTTGACAAGAGAGTAAATACACAATTCAAACCCCCCCCCCCCTTTCTTGTGTCTTTCTCGCACCTTCACTTTTTTCATGTGAATTAAGGGGTAGTTTCAATGGAACTTCCCCTTGAATTCCAAGCTTCAAATGATCATTTGGTTTGCAAATTAAAAAAAAAATTATTTATGAACATAGACAACCAAGTAGGAATTGAAATCACAAAGTCATTGAAACCTTTAAGTTATACTTAATTCGCTTTTCATCATTTTTTTTAATATGCTAATAATCTTCTTACTGTTTTGTTAATAGATGTGGATGACATTGGTTTAGTGGGAGTGACATAAACGAAATCAACGAGGTGAAGCAATACCTCAATACAACTTTCAAAATAAAGGACCTGAGTTTCCTTAAAAAAATTGGGATTTGAAGTTATTAGATCTGACAAAGGAATTTCCCCTAAATCAATGCAATTATGTCTTCGACGACATGGGTCTTTTTCAAAGCAAACTGGTCTTCACTCTCATTTAACCAAACCTAAAGATCTCCTCCTTTGATGGACAGTCGTTTTCAAATCAGAAGATGTATCGAAGACACATTTGAAGATTGATCTATTTGAGCAACACTCGTTTGAATTTATCATTTATTGTCAACAAACTCAGTCAATATGTTTATGCACATATGCACCCACGCTATCAAGATGCCGCATGCATCGTCACTTACCTCAAAACATGCCCTAGCAAGTGTCTATTTGATAGACTACACTAAGCTACACTAGATCTAGGGTTGCATAAGGGACTAAACATAAAACAACTTAAGATAATTTTTCATTGAAAATTCTGACTCATACAAAATACCCCTTATATAGTTAGGGTTCAAAGGATAAATGGGCCTAAGCCTCAACTGAAATTAAATAGAGCATAAAAATGACAAAAAAGAAAATGCTAGAAGCACCCCCAACTAATTAATGTAGAAATCTTTAAACCAGGCTGGCCTTTTTGTCACTCTTTTAAAACTGATATTGGGCTTCTTAACAATACTTATGGGCCCCAAAGGAACCTTGTCCTCAAGGTTCAAAGGGTAAATGGGTCGGGTTGATGAGGAAACAGGCATGTAAGGCGGACATGAATTTTGGGGTAATTGAAATTTTGAAATAAATAGGGAGTTTGAAAGATGTTGGTCCGCGTGAGAAAAAGTGGAGGGAGTTGTGGTTTTCAAAGTGGTCAGAGGGTTAGGTGGGATAATAGTGTTAGGAAAAGGTGAAAAGGGTGTTGGGAAATGGGAGAATCCAAAGTGGGAGATTTGGTGGGATAAGGATTAAGTTATGAAGCATACTGACGGACACAAGGAAAACGTGTGGCCTGTGGGAGAGCTGGGGTGGGACACATGGAACTTATGAATGGGTAGTGATGCCTTTTGGCTTAAAGAATGCTGGAGCCACTTACCAAAGGGCTATGAATTCAATTTTCCATGATTTTATTGAGATGTTTATGCAAATTTACATTGATGATATTGTAATCAAGTCTGTTTCAGGAAAAGATCATATTGACCATCTTCGACAATCCTTTGAGAGGATGAGAAAGTTTGGTCTAAAGATGAATCCCCTTAAATGTGCTTTTGGTGTGCAGGCGGGTGATTTTTTAGGTTTTGTGGTCCACAAGAAAGGGATCGAAATAAATGAAAACAAAGCCAAAGCTATAATGGAAGCGAAAGTGCCATCAGCGAAAAAGGGATTGCAATCTCTACTAGGGAAGATCAATTTTCTAAGAAGATTCATCTCCAATCTCAGTGGAAAGACGCAACCCTTTTCTCCTCTACTTCGACTAAAGAAAGAAGAATTCACATGGGGGCAAGAGCAAAAAGTGGCTTTCGACAAAATCAAAGAGTACTTGGCTAGTCCTCCAATCTTGATGTCCCCTTGTAGGAAAAGAAGCATGAGGTTGTATATCTCTGCATCAGACAAGACATTAGGAAGTATGTTGTGTCAAGAGGATGAGAATGGCGTCGAAAGGGCCATCTATTATCTCAGCAGAGTCTTAAATGATGCTGAAACTAGATATAGTGCTATAGAAAAACTATGTTTATGTGTATATTTCTCTTGTATGAAATTGAAGCATTATATAAAGCCTGTTGATGTATATGTATCTTCTCATTTCGACGTAATAAAACATATGTTGTCTAAATCTATTTTGCATAGTCGAATTGGAAAGTGGGCTTTGGCTCTAACAGAATACTCCTTAAAATATTTGCCTTTAAAGGCTATGAAAGGACAGGTGGTGGCTGATTTTATAGCTGACCACTCTATAGTCGAAACTATGGAGTACGTCGAATTAGCACCATGGAAACTGTATTTCGATGGTTCCAGGCATAAGAATGGACTTGGTATTGGGATGGTGATTATTTCTCCTGACAAAATTCCAACAAAGTTCAAGTACAAAGTCGAAGGGCTATGTTCGAACAATGAAGTCGAATATGAAGCTTTGATTGCTGGACTTGAAATCTTGTTGGAATTGGGGGCAACAAGAGTCGAAATAATGGGTGACTCTGAGTTGGTAATAAAGCAGTTGACTAAGGAGTACAAATGTGTGAAAGAGAATCTAATAATGTACTTCGTGATAGCAAATAGACTTCTCAAGAAGTTCGACAATGTGGTTTTTAGGCACATTCCCAGGATGGAGAATCAAGAGGCAAATGATCTTGCTCAACTGGCATCGGGATACAAAGTGTCGGAGGAGAAGTTAGAAAAAGCCATTGAAGTCAGAGGAAGAATCATATCTGTAGGTTTGTCCCCATCAGATTTAGAAACAATAAAATTGGGATATGGTGACGAGGAGAATTATGAGATCTGCAACATAGATGATGCAGGAGTCGAAGACTGGAGGAAACCCATCAAAGAATATTTGCAAGATCCAAATCAAAAAGTCGAACGAAAGGTAAAATATAGAGCTTTGAGTTATGTACTTTTTGGCAATGAATTGTTCAAGAAGACTACGGAAGGAGTCTTGTTGAAATGCTTAGGCGAAAACGAAGCATACATAGCATTGTCAAATGTGCATAGTGGAGCGTGTGGCGTACACCAAGCAGACCACAAAATGAAGTGGTTATTGTTTCGACAAGGAATGTATTGGCCAACAATGCTAAAGGATTGTGTCGAGTTTGCAAAAGGGTGTCAAGAATGCCAAGTACATGCAGGTATACCACATGTTCCTGCAAGTGAGTTACATTCGATTGTAAAGCCTTGGCCGTTCAGAGGTTGGGCGTTAGATTTAATTGGTGAAATTCGACCAGCTTCTTCAAAAGGGCAAAGGTACATTTTAGTTGGAGTAGATTATTTCACTAAGTGGATTGAAGCCATACCATTGGTGAATGTAGATCAAGAAGCAGTTATGGATTTTATCCAAAAGCATATAATCTACAGATTTGGGATACCGGAAACAGTAACTACGGATCAAGGATCTGTATTTACTGGTCGAAAGATGCAGAGGTTTGCACAAGATACAGGTTTTAAGCTCCTTACTTCGACACCTTATTATGCTCAGGCTAATGGACAAGTCGAAGCAGCTAACAAGGTAGTGATAAATTTGATCAAAAAGCATGTAGGTGGAAAGCCAAAAAATTGGCATAATACCTTAGATCAAATTTTATGGGCTTGTCGAACATCTCCTAAAGAAGCAACCAATTCGACTCCATTTAAATTAACTTATGAGCATGATGCAGTTTTGCCAGTCGAATTGTATTTGCAATCGGTTAGGGTTCAAAGGCATCATCAGATCCCATCAGAGACATACTGGAGTATGATGATGGATGAATTGGTTGATTTAGACGAAGAAAGGCTTCGTGCCTTAGATCTCATAAAGAGACAAAAAGAGAGAGTCGAAAAGTTCTACAATAGAAAAGTAAAATTTAAGACTTTTTCAATTGGTGATTATGTGTGGAAGGTAATTCTTCCTATGGATCGAAAAGACAGAGTTATGGGAAAATGGTCTCCCAAATGGGAAGGACCTTTCAGAGTTTTGAAAATATTTTCTAATGGCGCATATGAGGTCGAAGAAATAGGGAAAGACGAAAGGATATTAAAAATAAATGGCAAATATTTGAAAAGGTATAAACCAATATTACAGGAAATAAAGATAGCAGTCGAATAAAATGGAAATTGAAAGTAAATATTGAGCTGCCAAATAGATGGCGTTAAAATCATTACAAATAAAGCCTCAAAGGGCTAGAAATTGACAGAAAAATTCGACTAAAGCTGAAGGCTTGCAAACTGTGCCTTCAAAGCGGTAAATTTGTCTTTCTGAAATTGAAGTCGACGATCACAGAGGTTCCTGTGAATATGGGCAACTTAAATCTCTTGGTTGATCTTTTGAGCGGTCTCTGCGTGTTGAATACCAACCTTCAACTCTTCATCAATCTCGCTTTGCCTAGGCTGCTGGATAGAAGCTATGAGTTCCTCCTCTTTGGAAATTTTCTCTTGGAGAACTGCTATTTGTTTCTTCCATGTTTGAATGTGGTTATGGCAGGTAGCAATCTTCTTGACAGAGGCTTCAGAAAGCTCTTGTAGTTTTGAAACCTTATCTGTCGAAACAGAAACAGAGTTCCATTCAGCAGCTTGTTGGTCCATTTTTTTAGAGATTTGTTGACATAAGTCTCTTCGACGGTGAAGATCTGCGCTGGATAAGTCAATCACAGTTGTCAGCTCTATCACAAAATTGCAGACTTCGACAGAAGCATCCAAGACGTTAACTTGCTTCAACAGTTTCTTCAACTTCATTGGAGCAGTGGCATTCTCCTCTAGAACTTGGAACAAGTCAACATCAAGGATCTTCGCCTTGATCTGAGTCATGATATTGGGTAGAGACTGCACTTCAGAAGTGGCTCCAGAAGTAGTCGAACTGCTGTAGAAAGAGTCTTTAAAGTTGAATCTGGTGCTAAGTATGGCTTTCAGGTAGTCCAGGGGTTTCTGCACTTTGAGACTTTCAAGCTTTTCATGAGAAAGACTAGTCGAACCAGTTGTTTGGGAACTCCTTTGAGTTTGGTCAAGAGTAGGCTGGTTGCTATGCTCTGAAGTTCGCCTAGCTTCCTGTTGCTTCGACAGATCTTCTTCGTCAGCAGTCCTCTCTTCAGGATCTCCTTTGACAGCAGTGTCTGCTTCAACATCATCATCTTTTTGCTGCTCAGCGTGTAATCCAGGATGAGAAGGAGAGTTGTTATCAGAATCAGCTCCCGCAGTAGTGTCGAATGCTTCGACCGTTTGTCTCTCAAGTCCTTTGATGGGAGTGTCCTCCTCTCGAGCTGCCTCCTCCTGGATTGTCTGGGGTTTCTTTTCGACAACCTTTGGCTTCTATCAAAAGAAAAATTTCTAAGTTAAAAATGAAATAAAATAAACAAGAAGGGTCGAGATTGAAATTTACCTTAGAAGTCTCAGTTTTGGAGCTAGACTTTCCACTCCCCGTATCCTTCATCTGGCGTTTTGTAGCAGGACTGCTAGAAGATTCCCTTTTAGAGGATTTGACAATGGATTTTTGTGAGGCAATTTTCTGCAGTCTTTTCTTCTTTGGAGGAAGGGGATTTGGAGATGGAGACTCATCACTGGACTCTTCGACAGGGATTATCTCTGGTATTTTCTTTCTTTTTTGGAATGTAGAGGGTTTTTGACTTACCTGATCATATAAATCAAAAATAGTGAGTGTCTTAAAGAAATAAAAGAATAGATCAAAAGAGGAAGAGATTTATACCTTAGTCGAAGGTGTCTGGGCGGCACTTTGTGGATTTTCGACGGAAGCTTTCTTGGCAGGCACTTTCACAGCTAAAAAAGAAAAAAAAGAAAAAAAGGGAAAGTTAGGCAGTGAGAAATATGTGATAATAGAATGACAAAATTCGTGTTGTTGTTAACACCTTCAAGAATGGGATCTTCCACGCGAACGTGTTCTATTCCAATATGAAGGTGCCCTGGGTAGTTATCCAGATGATACTTAGTCGCAACCACGCGTTTAGCAGGTTTTTTATAACTTTCACGAAGAATTTTCATATGATTCCCACATGTGAACCAATCTGGAAATGGAGGACTTAAAGCCACACCAAATTCAGCAGATGGTAAAGGTGGAAATTTAGGAGGGTAATAGCTGAAAGCCAAGTTGTAACGCACTTCTGGTCGAATGTGTGGAGGCAGTGTCAACTTCTCCAACTTCTCCGTGAATTTTTCTTTTAAAGTAACCGCTGCTTCGCGTATGGTTCGACTAAGATCATCAGGTCTGTAAACGGTTTCAAAATATTTTTGAAATTTTTGTATTTCTTGGATGTGTCTTTGTGTACCTTTTTTAGTCCGTTCCTGCACAAGAGCAAAAGCATTCGTCAGATGGGTGGTGAAAGCTTTTACGTCAAAAAACTTGGTAGCATAGTATTCCCTCCACCATGTGTCGAACTCAGGAGTGCAAAGGAATGATGGTTGAAAAACCACCGGTCGAATATCCAAAGATTCGTCAGTCAGCTTGTTCGACAATTCTCTGCTGGTGGCTTCGTCGTGGAAGGAGTTGTAGAAAATGATGGCCCCTTTTTTAGGGAAAAGAGGTCGAGGCATGATTTGTATTAGCCCAAATTGCCTGGCAACCAAGTTAGGTTGATAAACTATTAAGGCAATCTGGGGTTTCGTAGTATTGCGGTGGGAGGACAGGAGCCTAGGGGTCAAAAAGGATTCCCAGACATTTAGGAAGATGTTTTCATCTTTTTTGATTTGCAGGGGGAATTGTCGTGTAAACCATTCAGGTCCAATTGTCCTGTCAGCAAACGGAGCCATAGTCGAAGTAAAACAATGTCTCTCAGCAAACATCATTACGTAGCTAGTGAAGGCCCGTCGAAGGCTAATTGCTTCATCAGTTGGTGTCAATTGCACCAATCTAGGCCATTCGACACTCCTGCTTTTGAATTCCTCTTCATTTATGTCATGCTTCGCAGGAATAAAGGCTTCAAAAGTGGCATTCAGCCATAGTTGCAAGAGCCAAAAGGGGCCTGCCAAATTAAGCTTCCCTTTGTCCTTCAATGTCTTCAAAGAACGCACGCTTTCACTCAAGGACTCATACAGGTTCGCCAAGATTACCTCACTTAAGCATAATTTGATCCCAGCATGGAGTTGGTTCGCCATAGTGATGAACCTCTTAGCCACTTGAAGTGAGCGGGAGCAAAAGACGAATTTGGTCAGCCACAAGGTTAGAAAAGCTATGTGCTCTTTGTCAGAAACTTCTTGGTCATCTTCGCCATGGTAGTGAGACATAAAAAGGGAGTATGGGGCGAAACTAGTGTCAAAATCGATGGAGTCCTCGTTCTGGTGAGTGGGGTCGAAGTCAATGCCGACTGGACTAAGGCCAACTATGGCAGCTATGTCGAACAGCGTAGGGGTAACCATCCCGCAGGGGAGGTGGAAGGTTTTATACGTACTATCCCAAAAGTAAAGGGAGGCTAGCAGCATGTTAGGGCAAACATTGGGTCCTACTCATGATAATTGTATCAAGTCAAAAATTTCTATTTCTTTCCAAAAAAATTCTTTAACGTTTTCAACTCTGTTCAACCAAGACAAGTAGTCTGAAAGGTCTTTCGACCAAGGGCAAGTTCTAAAAATCCTAGTATAATTCAGATAAGTTAAATTTATTACTTCCTCATCTTTTTCACTTGAACCTTGAGGTTCAGTTTGTTCTACTGGTTTCTCTAGAGTGGGGGGTTTCACCCCAGCACCTATGGGTTTTGTGTGAGAATAAGTGGGAAAGAACTCTTGTAAACGCTCAGGTTTAATGTCTGGGTTAGGGAGTGGTCCTAACATAGCATAGTGATTACCAGAAATAATAACAGGGATAAGTACCTGGGATTTAAAAATGCAATCTTTTTCCCTCGCATTTGGAGGCTCAGGAATGTATTGTTGATCCCCAATCAGTGTTGGTTCATCCAACCTATGCGCAGGAGGGATGATGGAAGGTTGCTCATTCTTGGAAGGTTTGCTGCTTGATGATTTTTGAAAAGCCATTGTTGAATCAGAAAGTTTTAAAAAAGAAGATGAAGATTTGGAATGATGGTGAAGAAGAAAGGTTCAAAAGTGTAAAAAGAAAAGAAATAGGGGTTTATGTATTTATAAGAGGAAATGATTTTTGAGTTTAGTGGTGATCATGGAGGGCACGTGGCATCATCTTGACGGTGATGAAGAAAAGTGGAAGTTAAAAAAGAGATGGCCATGACGTTAGGTTAAGTAATAATGGGCTAGAAGCTAGAACGTGGGCTAGAGTTGACGTTTTGAGAAAATAAAATGATGATTTATGTTGGAATTTGAAATTGTGTAATTTAAAATTAGGATGACATGGCGTCAAAATATTGGTTGAACACCAAAGGGTTATTTCTCCAGGATAGTCGAAATACCTTTGCTGGGGGCAATTTGTATATGCGTATTTTCGACGCCATGAGTTCAACACGTAAAAAGTTGTTTTCGACAAATAGAGGAACATGTCAGAAGAGGTACAACTGAAAGAGTATATATGCTTGGGAGATATTCTTCAACACCCTTCGACATTTCGACAGGACAACGTTTCGACATTTCGTCAAGTAAAGATTTCTGCAAAATGAAAAAAGTTTGGACAAGTATGAAGAAGGTTGCAATAGTTCGACAATTCGACAAGTCTGAAAGGACGCGTTTGTTCGACATAACTTGAAGATTCAAATTCAGGAGAATTATAACGTTTGGCAGAAGACGCGTGGAAGCACCTGGCGAAAGGGAGACATGCAGAATGCCAGATGTCGAAGTTTTAGAATTTAGTCGTTAATAGCAGTTATTTTGTTTATCTATAAATAGGATAGTTGTTATTATAATTCAGTGTGAAAAACTTGTACAAAACTTCCTGAAATTACTCAAAGTACCCGTGTGAGAGAAAAGAGTTATTTGGAAAAATGTACGTGTAAACACCATCTTTTAATTTCTTTATCAATCAAAGTCTTTTTTACCAATTCCTTTACATTTACCAGCATCTTTATGTTTTCTTCGTCATTTTACTTTAAAGTTCTTTCTTCGCCATTTTACTTTAAAAGTTCTTTTCAAACTCATTTTCTTTTATCTTAGACTTTCATTTAGATTTAATTGAAATCTTTCGTTCCAAAAGACTTAAATACATAAAACCAAGATATCACCCTTAATTTAAAATTTATCACGTTGATCTAAGTTTTCGCACGACGTCCTAGGATTTGTTTGGTTAATCCTGCAAGTAACCCAGATTTCACCATTCTGGTAAACCAGAGGTTGTTCGCCAAGATCAACAGCGAACAGGTGGACATTATATCCTGTTTGGATCCCTGAATGGGTCACTGTTGATGGAAGCCTCAGATAGATCATGGGTTGATCAGAATACTTGGGGAGACGGTGGCTGCTGGTCATCGTGAAATCCTGGCTAAAGATCTTGGATGATCTTGGAAAGTTGGGTCAATGATAGTCATATCTCAAAGAGGATCATATGTTGATCAGACTTTTGTGGGATCCCTGATGGAACTCATTGTGATACCTCCAGTGAACGTTATATCCTGATTGGATCCCTGAACGGTTCATTGAGAGAGATGCCTCAATGGATCATATGGTGATTTGGGTACTTGAGATGACAATGATGTAAGTCATTGTGGGTTAGTCATAGTTCGGCTGTGCAGGTTGTTAGTCACCGGCTATTGCCCGTGCATTTGTAATCGAGATTGATTATAGTGGATTAAGACCTTGTGTTCAAGGCGAAATCACCTGAGGAGGGTGGATTGGATTAGCCTTTGTGGTGAACCAGGATATATTGTGTGTTCTTTACTCTTATGCTTAATGTTCTTATTTATGTTTCTATATTTAGTATCAGAACCTTACATAAGCAAGTCAGAACCTTGCAGCTTAACTCTGATAAGCTTCCGCACTGTAAGTTTTGAGAAATGTAGTTTATGTTCAGACTCTTGTTGGTTCTCATGCTTCACGCGTAGCAAGTCTGAAAGTAACTTTTCCAGTCAGAGTCTCTCAACGAACTTTGATGTTGTCCTAAGTGCTTTAACGATAAGAAGCGAAAAGTTGACAAGAGAGTAAATACACAATTCAAACCCCCCCCCCCCCCTTTCTTGTGTCTTTCTCGCACCTTCACTTTTTTCATGTGAATTAAGGGGTAGTTTCAATGGAACTTCCCCTTGAATTCCAAGCTTCAAATGATCATTTGGTTTGCAAATTAAAAAAAAAATTATTTATGAACATAGACAACCAAGTAGGAATTGAAATCACAAAGTCATTGAAACCTTTAAGTTATACTTAATTCGCTTTTCATCATTTTTTTTAATATGCTAATAATCTTCTTACTGTTTTGTTAATAGATGTGGATGACATTGGTTTAGTGGGAGTGACATAAACGAAATCAACGAGGTGAAGCAATACCTCAATACAACTTTCAAAATAAAGGACCTGAGTTTCCTTAAAAAAATTGGGATTTGAAGTTATTAGATCTGACAAAGGAATTTCCCCTAAATCAATGCAATTATGTCTTCGACGACATGGGTCTTTTTCAAAGCAAACTGGTCTTCACTCTCATTTAACCAAACCTAAAGATCTCCTCCTTTGATGGACAGTCGTTTTCAAATCAGAAGATGTATCGAAGACACATTTGAAGATTGATCTATTTGAGCAACACTCGTTTGAATTTATCATTTATTGTCAACAAACTCAGTCAATATGTTTATGCACATATGCACCCACGCTATCAAGATGCCGCATGCATCGTCACTTACCTCAAAACATGCCCTAGCAAGTGTCTATTTGATAGACTACACTAAGCTACACTAGATCTAGGGTTGCATAAGGGACTAAACATAAAACAACTTAAGATAATTTTTCATTGAAAATTCTGACTCATACAAAATACCCCTTATATAGTTAGGGTTCAAAGGATAAATGGGCCTAAGCCTCAACTGAAATTAAATAGAGCATAAAAATGACAAAAAAGAAAATGCTAGAAGCACCCCCAACTAATTAATGTAGAAATCTTTAAACCAGGCTGGCCTTTTTGTCACTCTTTTAAAACTGATATTGGGCTTCTTAACAATACTTATGGGCCCCAAAGGAACCTTGTCCTCAAGGTTCAAAGGGTAAATGGGTCGGGTTGATGAGGAAACAGGCATGTAAGGCGGACATGAATTTTGGGGTAATTGAAATTTTGAAATAAATAGGGAGTTTGAAAGATGTTGGTCCGCGTGAGAAAAAGTGGAGGGAGTTGTGGTTTTCAAAGTGGTCAGAGGGTTAGGTGGGATAATAGTGTTAGGAAAAGGTGAAAAGGGTGTTGGGAAATGGGAGAATCCAAAGTGGGAGATTTGGTGGGATAAGGATTAAGTTATGAAGCATACTGACGGACACAAGGAAAACGTGTGGCCTGTGGGAGAGCTGGGGTGGGACACATGGAGGAGGGAGGACGAGGGAGAATAGATCCGTTGTGATCTAACGGTTGGCAAGTGGTGGGAGGCATGTGAGCTATCTGCGGAAAAGGTGGGTTACAACTATTAGTGTTGGAAATGTAAATTGGCTTTTCAAAACCACTTGCATGAGCATTCAGTACTTTAGAGTTTTGAAGAGTTACTTGTGTTTTTTCATAACACTTAACATCAGAAATTTTCTCGTTTCCTTCCTTACACTTCTCACTCGTCTCTTCCATGCTTGTTGTTTCAAACTATCCATTTCTTGCATTTTGGTCTGCATGCAACTTCTGAGTCCTTTCATCCCTTTAGTTCTTGAGTTATCTGATTCCCTTTCTTTTTGTTCACTCCTCTCAGAATCTTCAAACTCAGTGGAAAAGGTGTTTACATAAGGAGACTTGGAGGTTTCAGAAGATGAGGTGCGGTCAACATAGAAGGGGCGAAGGAGGGATATGTGTACCACTGGATGAATACGAGATCCAGGTGGTAGATCCAGTTCGTATGCGACCTGACCAACACGTTTGAGGATGGTGAAAGGTCCAAAGAAGCGTTTGAAAAGTTTTTGTGATTTTCTTGTAGAGACAGTGCTTTTTCTGTAAGGTTGAAGACGCAGGAGAACCATGTCCCCTATTCGGAAGGTTTGCTCAGTTCTTTTCTTATTAGCTTGATCTTCCATCTCTTTTCTACTACATATCAAGTTTTATTTCAAAATTTTAATGATGATGTGTCTTGTTTACAGAGTTTTATCTAAGTTGCCTGTAAAAGTGGAACCTGCGATATAGTATGGTATAGCGAGTGGCGGACGGGCGTATAACACGGTGAATGGCGTCATTCTGATTGCTGAGTGGAAAGAAGTGTTGAACCAGAACTCCGCAAGGTGAAGAAACTTGTACCATATACGCGGTTGTTCGCTAACAAAACAACGAAGATAAGTCTCAAGAGAGCGGTTGACGACTTCCGTTTGGTCGTCGGTTTCCGGGTTGTTAGTTATTGTATTGGCTGGAATTTTGGTAAAACAAAGTTGAACAATGTTGATGTCATATGTCTGATGTCTTAACATTGGTTGCCTAACATTAGTTGTTACAGGGTTGAAGTTTTATATGCTGATGTTAAACTTGATGTCTTGACATCAGTTATCAGAACATCAGAACATCAGGTTGTGATGTTTTAGGGTTGCGCGTGTTAGTTTGTTTTGAGGAGATCTATTAGAGAGATTGGATGCGAATATCTTGGAGAAGATATTTTCAATCAGATATGGAGCAGATCATGTAACTAACATTAGGGCTGATTTGAAAAGATTTAAAAAGATTAGAAGATCAAATCTGTTTTAAATAACAAATCAAATCAGATATTTGGAGGAGGTCCAAGCCCAAGTCAGAATTCTATTTAAAGCAGCCTCAAACCTTGTTGGAAGATGACGAAGACAAGAGAGCAAAGACTGAGAGTCAAATTTGTGTTTTCGTGTGTGTTTTGTAAACCTTTCATGGTTGAATAGGTGTTACTATTTTGGGTTGTAAGTGTATTCACTCTAGAGCTTTTAAGCAAGAGTGTGTTGTTCTTGATCAAAGCTGTTAAGCAGGATCAAGGTGGGTTTTAAAGTGTAATCTTTGAATTGTATCACTGAGGTGATTTAGGGAGTGAGTGGTTTCTCATATCTAAGTGGTCTCTTAGGTAGAAGTGTGATTGGGTAGTGATTAAGATTAGTAGATGTCAACTGGGATTGTTGAGTCTATAATTTAATACTACTTATAGTGAATTTCCTCCCTGGCTTGGTAGCCCCCAGACATAGGTAGTTAAGACCGAACTGGGTGAACAATTCATTGTGTTGATTTACTGTTGTTATAGCCTTGTTCATATTAGCAGATTGTGTTGTTGTGACATCACACTTAACATCACACATCTGATACCAGAATTTCAATTGGTATCAGAGCAGGCATCCTGCTCTGCATCTGGGTGAGATCTAGGGCTGATACTTTCTGGTGCAATGGACAAGGAGAGTGGTGGATTTGTGAATAGACCCCCTATTCTAGATGGCTCTAATTATGACTATTGGAAACCACAGATGGTTACCTTCTTGAAGTCATTAAACAGCAGGGCTTGGAAGGTTGTCCTAAAAGAATGGAAAGCACCTGTTATTGTTGAAAAGGATGGTACAACAAAGCTGAAACCTGAGGAAGATTGGACCAAGGAAGAAGATGAGCTTGCACTTGGAAATTCAAAAGCCTTGAATTCCATATTTAATGGTATTGACAAGAACATCTTTAGGCTGGTAAACACTTGTGAAGTAGCTAAGGAAGCTTGGGATGTCATGAAAACTACTCATGAAGGAACTTCCAATATCAAGATGTCAAGACTTCAACTGTTGACTACTAAGTTTGAAAATCTGAAGATGAAGGAGGATGAAACCATTCATGATTTTCACATGAATATTCTTGAGCTGTCCAATGCTTCTAGTGCTTTAGGAGAAAGAATGACTGAAGAGAAGCTGGTAAGGAAGATTCTCAGATCCGTTCCCAAGAAATATAAAATGAAGGTGACTGCTATTAAAGAAGCTCAAGACATCAGCAAGATGAGAGTTGATGAGTTGATTGGTTCTCTTCAAACTTTTGAGTTGGGATTGAATGAGGAGTCTGAAAAGAAGACCAAAAGCATAGCTTTGGTGTCTAATACTGAAGATGGTAAGAAGGAGTGTAATTTTGAAACTCAGGAGGAGCTGTCAAAAGCTATTGTTCTGCTGGGAAGACAGTTTAACAAGGTTCTAAAAAGGATAGACAGAAGCTACAAACCTAATGTTAAGAACATCACATCTGACACCAACAGATCAGGAGATCAAGGGAAGAAAACTAGAGATGAAGAAAAGACCAATAATGACAAAGGAGTTCAATGCTTTGAGTGTGAAGGGTATGGTCATGTCAAGAAAGAATGTCCTACTTATCTCAAAAAGCAGAAAAAGGGGTTATCTGCTTCCTGGTCTGATACTGATAGTGAGAGTGAATCTGAAGAAGAATCAGCTAAGCTTGTTAGAGCTATGATTGGGGTTTGTGAGTTAGATGATGATTCATGTGATGATGAGGTTTCTTATGAAGAGCTTGCTGCCTCTTATAAAGAACTGTGCATGAGAAGTGAACAAGTCTGTCGTGAAGGAGAAAAGCTAAAGAAAATCATAGTGCAGTTAGAAGCTGAAAAAACTGAACTAGAAAATGAAGTCAGTATGCTTAACTCTAAACTGGATTCTATGACCAAAACTGTCAGAATGTTGAACAATGGTACTGATGCTCTAGACAACATTCTTAGTATTGGAAAACTTGCTGGAGACAAAAGTGGTTTGGGATTCAACAATGGTGCAGCTCCTAATGATGTTATTACCAGTTCCAAACCAGTGATGTTACAACAGATGTTTAAACATCCTGACAGGATTCCTTCTAGGAAGAAATTCAGGCGCTGGAGATGTCATCACTGTGGGCGTTTTGGACACATAAAGGCTTACTGTTATAAGCTACATGGGTATCCTCAGAAGACACATCAGTATACTCCCAGACAGAAGTTTCACAAAGGTAATAAGGTCTTCAATTCTAAGAAGCAATGGGTTCCTAAACGTAAAGTTACCAGCTTAATAGCTCACACTTCTCTTAGGGTTTCTACCAAAGAAGACTGGTACTTTGATAGTGGGTGTTCAAGACACATGACAGGAGTTTAGAATTTGTTGGTAGATGTTAAGCTCCATTCTTCAGGTCATGTAACCTTTGGTGATGGTGTCAAAGGAGAAATTAAGGGGATGGGAAAGCTGAATTGTGCTGGTGCTCCTAGACTGGCTGATGTTCTACTTGTCAAAGGGTTGACAGCAAATTTGATCAGTATTAGTCAACTTTGTGATCAAGGATTCAAAGTAGACTTTACAAAATCTGAGTGCAATGTCAGAAATGAGAAAGGAGAAGTCATCATGAAGGGGGTTAGGTCTAAGGACAACTGTTATCTATGGGTGCAACAAGACTCAAGTACCTCAACATGTGTGTTGGCTAGAGATGATGAAGTCAAAATCTGTCATCAAAAGTTGGGACATCTTCATCTGAAGGGAATGAAGAGAATCATATCTTCAGAAACTGTTAGAGGAATTCCTAAAGTCAATATTTAAGAAGGAAGAGTTTGTGGAGATTGTCAAATAGGGAAGCAGACCAAGATGTCACATCAGAAGCTTTAACATAACACCACCTCCAAAGTTTTGGAACTTCTTCATATGGACTTGATGGGACCTATTCAGGTAGAAAGTCTAGGTGGGAAGAAGTATGCTTATGTTGTTGTAGATGACTATTCTAGGTACACCTGGGTAAGCTTCATCAAAGACAAAACAGAGGTGTTTGATGTATTTAAAGATCTATGTCAAAGACTCCAAAGAGAGAAAGAGAGCAATGTCATCAGAATAAGGAGTGATCATGGGAGGGAATTTGAAAATAGCAAGTTTGTTGATTACTGCTCTGCTAAAGGCATCAGTCATGAGTTTTCCTCTCCTATTACTCCTCAGCAAAATGGAGTTGTTGAAAGGAAGAGCAGAACTCTCCAAGAATCTGCTAGAGCAATGATTCATGCCAAAAAGCTTCCTTACCATTTCTGGGCTGAAGCCATGAACACTGCTTGCTATATTCATAACAGAGTTACTTTGAGAATGGGCACTTCAGCTACTCTGTATGAACTGTGGAAAGGGAGAAAGCCAACTGTGAAGTACTTTCATGTTTTTGGAAGTAAATGTTACATTTTGTCAGATCATGAACAAAGGAGAAAATTGGATCCTAAAAGTAATGAGGGAATCTTTCTAGGATACTCTACAAATAGCAGAGCTTACAGGGTTTTCAACTCCAGAACAAAGGTTATGATGGAGTCTATAAATGTGGTGATTGATGACATTGATAAGCAGGAAGATGTTGATGTCCTGAATGATGTTGAAACATCAGTTGAAGAAGTCACAGCAGAAACTGAAGACAGAATTGGGTCTCCCAGTCCTGTTGATGCTGAGCCTGAACCTGACCAATCTAATAAAGAACCATCTATTAGAGTGCTAAAGGACCATCCAAAGGAGCTTATCATAGGTTATCCTAAATCAGGGGTTAGCACTAGATCAAGAGAGTTTGTGTCAAATTCTTATTTTGTTTCCAAAATTGAGCCCAAGAATGTCAAAGAAGCTCTGACTGATGAATTCTGGATTAATGCCATGCATGAAGAGCTGGAACAATTCAAGAGGAATGAAGTGTGGGATCTTGTTCCAAGGCCTGATGGAGTTAATGTGATAGGCACCAAGTGGATTTACAAGAATAAATCTGATGAATAAGGAGTGGTCACCAGAAACAAGGCCAGATTAGTTGCTCAGGGATACACTCAGGTTGAAGGAATTGATTATGATGAAACCTTTGCTCCTGTGGCAAGACTGGAATCTATCAGATTACTCTTAGGGGTGGCTTGTAATTTCAAATTCAAGCTTTTTCAGATGGATGTTAAGAGTGCCTTCTTGAATGGTTACTTAAATGAAGAGGTGTATATTGATCAACCAAAAGGATTTATTGATCCAACATGTCCTGACCATGTTTACAAACTAAGGAAAGCTCTCTATGGTTTGAAGCAAGCACTAAGAGCTTGGTATGAAAGGCTTACTGAATTCCTGGCTGTGAATGGCTACAGAAAATGAGGGATTGACAAGACTTTGTTTGTTAAAGAGGAAGGAGGAAAACTGATGATAGCTCAAATATATGTTGATGACATAGTATTTGGTGGGATGTCAGATGCAATGGTAAAACAATTTGTGGAACAGATGCAGTCTGAGTTTGAAATGAGTCTTGTTGGAGAGCTCAGCTATTTTCTAGGTCTACAAGTTAGACAAATGGAAGACTCCATATTCATATCCCAGAGCAAGTATGTAAAAAACATTGTTAAGAAGTTTGGTTTAGAAAATGATAATCACAAGTGGACACCTGCTCCTACTCACTTAAAGTTGTCCAAGGATGAACATGGTGTGAGTATGGATCAAAGTCTATACAGAAGCATGATTGGTAGCTTATTGTATCTCACAGCTAGCAGACCTGATATTTTGTTTGCTGTTGGAGTGTGTGTCAGATATCAATCTGAGCCTAAAGTTAGTCACTTGAATCAAGTGAAGAGGATTCTGAAATATGTGAATGGGACTAGTGACTATGGAATGCTTTACAGTCATGGATCAGGCACTGAGTTATGTGGTTTTTGTGATGCTGATTGGGCAGGGAGTGTTGATGATAGAAAAAGTACTTCAGGAGGTTGCTTCTTCTTAGGGAATAATCTGATATCATGGTTTAGTAAAAAGCAGAGTTGTGTGTCTCTTTCTACTGTTGAAGCTGAGTACATGGCAGCAGGGAGTAGTTGTTCTCAACTTGTTTGGATGAAGCAGATGTTAACAGAATATAATGTCAAGCAAGAGGTCATGACATTGTACTTTGATAATCTGAGTGCTATCAATATCTCTAAGAACCCTATTCAACATAGCAGAACTAAGCATATTGATATACGTCATCATTTTATAAGAGATTTGGTTGAAGACAAAGTAGTTGCTCTGGAACATGTTGCTACTGAAAAGCAGTTAGCAGATATTTTTACCAAGGCCTTAGATGCAAATCAATTTGAAAAATTAAGAAGCAAATTAGGAATTTGCATATATGAGGATTAAATGTGCTGGGAAGTGTCTTGTGCAGTTGTGTTCTTTATTGCAAAGGAAACAGAATTTTATTCAACTGCTGAAAGCACACAAGATTAGATTTTAGTACATCAAAAGCAACATATAAAGGGTCTAAAGATTATCCCAACCCCCTGCATCAAGACAAGTTTTCCAATCTTCATCCCATTCATCATCAGAAGCATGAAGTTGCACTGGAGGTTTTTTGATGTTTTTCATCCTTGTCTCTGATGTTTTTCTTGTTCTTGTTGCTCCTGAAGAAGCCCCAGCTGTTGTCATTGTTTGGTTCTTATTCTTCAGTGGATCTGGTTTTTTGACCTCCTGCATGTGTTTCTTCCCTGCATCTTTGTTGACTCATACTTATTTGTTGTCTGTTGCTGTTAGAAGGAAGAAGGCTTGGATTTTATAGTTCTATAAGAATCCATTGTTTGTATCACCTGACCAGTCAAAGTTTTTGGAATATGTGTTCCTTGGGAAGCTTGTTATTTGACCATGTCTTAATGGCTGTCAGTTCTTTGTGTTTGATGTAGTAGTTGTCCAATTATGGCTAAAAAGGGGGAGAGTTAGCCTATGTGCCTATGTGTTGCCTAGTTGTCTGTTGTGGTTCTAGGCTTGAGGGGGAGTGTGTCTGTTTGATCAGCTGGTTTGTTGGTTCTTGTTTTGAGGGGGAGCTTTGCGCAGATTTTGGATGTGAGATCTGCTGGTTGTGTTTTGGAATATTAGGAGTATGAAGTTTTTCCGCTGCAGGTATCTCTGATGTTGGCAGAGATTGTTTTAGCCAAAATTAGCCAAAGGGGGAGATTGTTAGTTCTTGTATTGGCTGGAATTTTGGTAAAACAAAGTTGAACAATGTTGATGTCATATGTCTGATGTCTTAACATTGGTTGCCTAACATTAGTTGTTGCAGGGTTGAAGTTTTATATGCTGATGTTAAACTTGATGTCTTGACATCAGTTATCAGAACATCAGAACATCAGGTTGTGATGTTTTAGGGTTGCGCGTGTTAGTTTGTTTTGAGGAGATCTGTTAGAGAGATTGGATGCGAATATCTAGGAGAAGATATTTCCAATCAGATATGGAGCAGATCATGTAACTAACATTAGGGCTGATTTGAAAAGATTTAAAAAGATTAAAAGATCAAATCTGTTTTAAATAACAAATCAAATCAGATATTTGGAGGAGGTCCAAGCCCAAGTCAGAATTCTATTTAAAGCAGCGTCAACCCTTGTTGGAAGATGACGAAGACAAGAGAACAAAGACTGAGAGTCAAATTTGTGTTTTCGTGTGTGTTTTGTAAACCTTTCATGGTTGAATAGGTGTTACTATTTTGGGTTGTAAGTGTATTCACTCTAGAGCTTTTAAGCAAGAGTGTGTTGTTCTTGATCAAAGTTGTTAAGCAGGATCAAGGTGGGTTTTAAAGTGTAATCTTTGAATTGTATCACTGAGGTGATTTAGGGAGTGAGTGGTTTCTCATATCTAAGTGGTCTCTTAGGTAGAAGTGTGATTGGGTAGTGATTAAGATTAGTAGATGTCAACTGGGATTGTTGAGTTTGTAATTTAATACTACTTATAGTGAATTTCCTCCCTGGCTTGGTAGCCCCCAGACGTAGGTAGTTAAGACCGAACTGGGTGAACAATTCATTGTGTTGATTTACTGTTGTTATAGCCTTGTTCATATTAGCAGATTGTGTTGTTGTGACATCACAGTTAACATCACACATCTGATACCAGAATTTCATGGGTGGTAAGCAATACTATACTTAAGCTTCGTTCCTTGTACTTTAAAAAGTTCCTTCTAAAATGTGCTTAAAAAATAGGATATCTGTCTGAGACTATTGACTTTGGAATACCATGTAAACGACAGATCTCCGTGGAGAAGCGGTTGGCAAGGTCCGCGGCTCTGAAATTGGAGGGTAAGGCAACGAAATGGGCATACTTTGTTAAGCGATCACAAATAACCCAAATCACAGTGTGGCCAAAGGAGTTAGGCAAATGTGTGATGAAATTCATTGAAAGTTCTTCCCAGACTTGATGTGGAACAGGTAAAGGTTTAAGCAAGCCTTTCTTTTTCTGAGTGAGATACTTGTTGTGTTGACATGTAGAACAATGTTTAATGAACTGTTTAACATCTGTGTACATTCCAGACCATGAAAAAGACGTTCCAAGGTGTGCCATGGTTGGCTTGACCCCTGAATGACCAGTTAAAGGTGTGCTATGGTACTCATGGATAAGTGTTTGTCGTAAATTGTTGAGGTCAGGTACAAACAACCTATCTTTAAAGTACAACAGATTGTTTGAAAATTTGAATAGGTTTGTTGTATCTTTTTCTTGAGTTTGTTTAACTTTTGTATATCCCTTGTGTGAAGCATAGTAATCCTACAATTGGGAAAGCAACTATGGAACTGCTGACGAAATGGACAGAAACAGAGGTTCAGAGGTGCCAAATTGTTGACTCAGGGCGTCCGCTACGACATTAGATTTGCCAGGTTTGTAGAAAATTTCAAAGTTAAATCCTTGGAGTTTAGATGCCCACTTTTTTTGTTCTAGTGTTTGTATTTTTTGAAGTAATAAGTTCCTCAAACTCTTTTGGTCTGTGTAGATATGGAATTGTTGACCAATCAAATACTGGCGCCACTTCTTGACAGATTTGGTGATGGAAAACATCTCTCAGATGTAGACTGATGAAGCTTGCAGTTTTGGACACATCTTCTTGCTGAAGAAAGCCAAAGGATGTCCGTCTTAATATAGGACAGCGCCAATAGCCACACCAGAGGCATCAGTTTCTAAGATGAAAGTTTTTGTAAAATCTAGCAAGGCCAAGACCGGCATATCGGTCATTTTTTTTGTGAACTCTGTAAAGGCGATACTAGCCTCTGTACTCCATAAAAACTTAGTGGAACGCAATAAATCAGTGAGAGGAGCAGCGAGAGTGGCGTAGTTGCGCAAAAAGCGCCTATAGAATCCAGTGATCCCTAAAAATCCACGGAGTGTCGTGAGATAATGTGGTTGAGGCCAATCCAAGATAGCCTTGACTTTGTCAGGATCAGGTGCAACACCACCTACTGAGATCACATGGCCCAGATAATTAACTTTGTCCACAGCAAACACACACTTGGATAACTTGGCAACAAAAGAATGTGACTCTAATAAATTAAAAACAACCTACAAATGAGTTAAATAATCTTCAAAATTGGCACTGTAAATGAGAATATCATAAAAAAAACAAAACAAATTTGCGTAGGTAAGGTCTAAGTAAATCATTCATAGCAGATTGAAAGGTCGAAGGGGCCTTGGTTAGCCCAAAAGGCATGACTAGGAATTCATAATGACCGTCGAAAGTCCTGAAAGCTGTTTTATGAGTGTCCTCCTATGCAACTCGGATCTGGTGGTAGCCGGAGCATAAGTCTATCTTAGAAAATATGGTAGCAGAACCAAGTTAGTCTAACAATTCGTTAATGGTTAGGATGGGGAATCTATCTTTAATAGTGACAGCGTTAAGTGCCCTATAATTGACGCAGAAACGCCAAGTCCCATCTTTTTTTTTACAAGTAGGATAGGGGAGGAGAATGGGCTATTACTTGAAACAATGATACCATCTTTGAGCATTTATTCAATAATGGAAGTCATAGTTGTCTTTTGAGAGTGTAGATAACGATATGGCTTGACATTGATAGGAGGTGTATTAGGAATGAGGGGGATATGATAATCATGGGGTCTGGGTGGGGGTAGTCCATTTGGTTGTTGGAAAATTGTGGGGTATTGGTGGATTAGGTAAGAAATTTCTGGTTGAAGGGAGTCTTGTAAGTTGGGTAAGGATGAATGAGAGGGAAGGGAGTTCTCCGAGTTAGGTTCAAGTGGTTGGATTGTCATGAGATGGAGTGAAGCGATGGAGTGTGTATGGAAAATGTGATGGAGCTGGTGAAAGGAAGTTTGTGTTGGATGGGAGGTTGGGTCACCTTTAAGTGTCAAGGAATGGTCATTTTGGTTGAAAGTAATAGAAGGTACAGAAAAATCATCTTGAATTGGATCCAATGTCCGTAACTAGGCCATGCCGAGAACAACGTCGGCCCCTTCTATAGGGAGTAGGTAAAATGGCAAGGTGGAGGATTTGTCTTGTAAGAAAATTTTCACATTGTTACAAATTCCTTGACATTGCAAATGTGAACCATTTCCTACCATAACAGAAAATTGAGGGATATGAGTGGTGGTGAGATTGAGATGTTGAGTGATACAGGCTTAGAGGATGTTGTGGGTACTGCCGGTGTCAATAAGAACCATAACCGGAAGGCCACCAATTGTTCCCTTAAATTTAAGGGTCTGAGGGGAGAATTGGCCTGTCAAAGCATGAGTTGGCAATTGGAAGTATGTGTCACCAAGGTCTGTTTGTAATTGCTCTTGTTCAGCTGGTTCGGTTACGTGATCGGGTTCTAGGTTATCATCCTCATCCAGGAGTAATAAGAATCAGGTTGTAGAACATTTATGGGCGATCACAAACTTTTCGTCACAATTGTAGCACAAACCTTGTGCTCGTCTTTCTTGCATTTGGGCTTGTGATAAACGTTTAATAGGTAATTTAGGTGGCTGGGAGGTTGAATTTGCGGTTATGGGTGGAGAAACATGGGATTGTGTGACGAGTTATAGGGTTTTGGAGTGGAAGTTAGGGGTTGCTGGAAAGTGTTAGGTTGTTTGGGGGGTTGTGAGTTGTTAGTCCTTTGGTAAAGACTAGTGAAGGGCCTGGATATTTTAGCCTTTGCATCTTTGAGTTTGGCTTCAATAAGTTTAGCAAGTCCTATTGCTTGGGAAATAGATGTCGGTTTGTGGATGGCTGTCTCATTTTGAATTTCTGGAATCCGCCCTGATATAAAACAATTTAAAATGGCATCAGCAGGCAAGCCCATAACCTGATTTCCAAGTTTTTCAAACTTAGATTGGTATTCAACAACAGAACCTTCTTGTTTTAATTTGATTAACTCAGCCTAATGATTCTCATAAGTTGAAGGGCCAAAACGTAATTCCAAAGCTTTTGTAAAAGAAATCCAATCTGTTAAAAATGAATTGTGATGCTTCCATTTATACCAGCCCAAAGCCTCATCTTTCATGTAAAAAGAGATTAAGGATAGACTATTTTCATGGGGCATGTTATAAAAACTAAAAAACTGTTCAGCTTGAAATAACCAGTCCAAGGGATTGTAACCATCAAATAAAGCAAGCTCAAGCTTAGGGGTACGCAATGGGGGTAAAGGGGGAATGTTTAGGAGATGTGTATATAGGTTTTTCTGAAAAATGGGAAGGTTATAATTAGGGTTGTGAGTGAAAACAGGTCGGGTGGCTACATAAGGAGAAAAATGGGGTAGTGGTTGAGTAGCAGTAGGACACATAGTGGTGGTAATAGGAGGTTGTGTGGGTGATTGTGAGAAAGGTGTTGAATGTAGTAAAGGAGTGTTTGTGGGGGAGGTGATAGGCATAACAGGGGTAGGAATTATGGTTGTAGATGAAAGGTGGTGAGTAATACCTGAAGAACTTGCTGCTGAATGAACACTAGCAGGTTGTTGTTGTTCTTTTTGTGAGAGGAGCTTATGGAGTGTGGACATGATGGATTCATGGCGAGAATCAGAAATTTGTTTTTCGTTATCCAACCGTGTGTGAATCTGACCCATAGTTTGTTCCAGATCTGCATTCACTCTATCAAATATGTCATCCATTTGTTGCTGCACTTGTGCCATAGCATTATCAAGGTGAAGGTGTGCTGTTTGGACAACCTCCTCTACAAGTTCTCTTGAAGGGGGATTGTTTGTTTTGGGGGGAGCCATGAGAACATAGAATGAAAGCACCAAATTGATAGACTACACTAAGCTACACTAGATCTAGGGTTACATAAGGGACTAAACGTAAAACAACATAAGATAATTTTTCATAGAAAATTCAGACTCATACAAAATACCCCTTATATAGTTAGGGCTCAAAGGATAAATGGGCTTAAGCCTCAACTGAAATTAAATAGAGCATAAAAATGATAAAAAAGAAAATGCTAGAAGCACCCCCAACTAATTAATGTAGAAATCTTTAAACCAGACTGGCCTTTTTGCCACTCTTTTAAAACTGATATTGGGCTTCTTAACACTATTATTTTCATCTTGCTCTTCCCTGCATTTGTCCTCCTTCAATGATAGTAATTATGCCTCATGCCATGATTTAAGTAGATCCATTATTGTGTTCAAAATCTTCCTGAACTATCTCTTATTTTTTAGAAGACTAAGAAACAAACTATTGTATCATGATCCATCTTCTCGGGGACCTCCATTTTCCTATGACTAGACATGTCACCATCTACTAGGATAAGATAAGGGAAATTATATTCCCACCTCTATACCTTCTCATAAATATTTGGTGAAAATTCAAAAATATCTCTAGAGTTCAAAAATTTATTTTCAGACGCATCAATTTCCCACAAAATTCAACGTAAACGAGTGTGTCACTCCTATTATACATTTTAGTCCAGAATGTTGTTGGTTATCTGTCTTTTCACCGAGTGTTATTCCTGGATATCCTGTTTGTCTTCTTTCTCTCCAGTTTCATTCCTGGATATTGTCGTTTCCCTGTTCATCTTGTCCTGTTGTTAAATGTTCGTTTTCCTCCATTCTAGTGTTATTCCTGGATCTTTGTCTTCTTTCATTCCAGTGTTATTCCTGGATCTTTGTTTATTCTTTCACTCCAGTGCCATTCCTGGATGTTTGTCTCTTTTGATCTCCAGTGCCATTCCTGGATATCTTGTTCCACTTGTTTATCCCAGTGCTATTCCTGGAAGTTTTGCCTCTGTTCTGTAATCCCCATCATATTTTCTTGGATATCTTTCAGTGTCATTCCTGAAAGTTTTATCTGTTCGTTCAGTGCCATTCCTGGACGATTTTTCTCCTTTGCATTCAGTGTCATTCCTGGATGTCTTTCTCACTATCATTCAATGCCATTCTTGAATGTAGTGATTTACCTTTATCTTTCTGTGTCATTCCTGAAAGTCCCTGCTCACTTTATTCAATGCCGGTCTTGGATATCGTGAACTTTTTTTATCCAATGCCATTCTTGGATACTTCTGATATATTTTCCAAAACTTTTCTCACTTCATTCAATGCTATTCTTGGATGTTGTGATTTCTTCATCCAATGCCATTCTTGGATATAGAGGTTCCTTTTATCCAATGCCATTCTTTGACACCTTTTCCCCAGTCAAGTCCAATGTTATTCTTGGATATCTCTGATGTTTAACCTTCCCATCCAATGCCACTCTTGGATGTCCCCAGTGAAGTTTTCAAATGGAATTTTGTTTATATCCAATGCTATTCTTGGATGTCTCTGATGTTTGTTGTTGCTTCATTCAATGCCATTCTTGAATGTTGTAGCGCCTTTATCCAATGCCATTCTTGGATATTTTACCCCCAATAGAGTGTTTTTCACGTCCATCTAATGCTATTCTTGGATAATGCTGTTGTTTTTACCAGAAACTTTCTAGTTGTTGTTCAATGCCATTCTTGGACGTCTATTTACCTACCTTTGTCTCAATCGTAGTTTCTATCCAATGCTATTCTTGGATGTTACTACATGTCTTCCCAGAGTCGTGTCCCTCTGTTTCCAACTATTGATGGATACTTCTTGTCACCTTGACAGATCTCCAGAAATAGCTTGTGTTCCTCAGCGTGTCTTTTCGCGTCATCTCTCTCAATTTACCATATCTTTTGTTTCAAGTTTCCCCGCAGTCTATTTCATCCTTTGCATTCCTTTCATCTTGTGGCATCTTAGGGCTAAAAAATATAGCTTTTAGTATTTAAGTATCTTCATATCTCCCGATAGAAGAGACTTAAATAGGGGCAGCTGTAAGACCCTAATTTTTTACCCCTAAGATTCCACATATCATTCACACCTCATTTTTACATCTTATACCACAAACAAGATCATGCTTTGGGTCATTGATCCCTCTCTTCTTTGGGTTTATGCTTTACAGGGTTTACTGATCATCTGTGTGTTTTCTTATTCACTTTATTGCCTTATTTGTTTATATTTTACTAACCTTAACCAAAACCCAAAAATATTTTGTTTTCTCTTTATTGACATTTTCAGGGGAAGAACAGGTTAAAAATGCCAAAATAACAGTCCCACAGCTCGAATGAATTTCATCTGAACAAAGTCAAAGTTGATCTGCAAACAATTCCAAATTCATCTGATCAAGAGTTTCCAAGATTTAATTGATTATTATTCAAGAGACACCAAGGTTCATGTGTTTATTTCCATGCCTTCTTTGACGAGCAAAGGAATCAAGTCGAACCACAACAGTGCAGCAAAATGCTCATTTTTCACAAATTTTGCACTAGGTAACCGGTTTGCAGATATGCTGTAACCGGTTACCCTCGTGAGATTTTGAAAAAAATTCAGCAATTTGCACCAATCTCAGCCCATGATCACATTTGGAATATTCTAGACCATCTCATTTTAATTCCCCTACATCACTTTGATCATTTCCTACCATACACCTTCACTAATCACCACTCTTTTATGAATTTCCTTTCAAATTCAAATTCCAAGCCTAGTTTTGATCTTCTAAACCACCAAATTCCCAAGCCTAAACTCTTTAAATAGAGCCCTCATTTCATTCATTCTTCAAGCTTTTGAGAGCCAAAGAACCTCTTGCAATTTCTCTCCCCAACCACAAAATTCACCAAAGCTCACTTTTCTTCTTTTGAATGTTAACAAGAATTCACATTGAATCTTGTTCAACTTTGAGCTAAACCTTCATCCAAGCTTGTTTTCTTCATCAATTCTCATAGATCAAGGCTTTGGAGTTTGGAGTTTGGAGTAATTTGAAGGAATTTTCAGGTTTAAAGTGGTAATTCATCGCTCACCATTGTTGAAGCGTCAATTTCATCATCCACAATGTAGATCTTTGGAGATCTTTGTTACTTGATCCTTTGGATCTTGTAGTTGTGTTTAATTGCTATTTTTCACTGTTGTTTTACTTTAAATTTCGTGCAATTTCAGTTTCATGATCATAAGGTGTTTGTACAAAGTTTTGAAAATGGATCATGCTGAATTTTGCACATTTTTCTGCATTCTGGTGCAAAGTAACCGGTTAGCAGATATGCTGTAACCGGTTAATCTGTGTTAATTTTGAAAAACTACACTATTATGAACTAAGTAACCGGTTAGCAGATATGCCGTAACCGGTTACTTCGAAACAGAATGCACATTTTGGCTTGTTTTTGGGGCTGTTTTGGTTCCTTTTCCATTTTCTTCCCTTTCCTTTTGTTCTTAGCCTTATATCACATAATTGTGTGGTTTAATTTGGCTTTCTCCTCATCTATTTCTCTTTTTATTTGGATCGATGAAAGTCTTATGGATCATAGAATTCCATCGTTGAATTTTGATCAAGACTAGATCGCTACCTTCTTTTCTTCTCGTGCGGTATTGCTTTCGGATGACGATCTACATATCGTTCATCTAGCATGCATTAGCACAATGAGCTATTGACCGGCCTCATTGTAGGGTAATTAATTCGTAAATTACTCGGCGATTGCTTAACATAGCGCAACATTATGTCCCGTATCGGAAAATAACTCAATGTTGATTGATCTTTTGTATTAGGTTCAAAATCCATGAAGCATGTTGTTGTAGAGGCATTGATTCTATCAATATTCTAACAAGTCTTCATTAACCTTGACCTAAGTACACTATTCAATCATTATTGATCACTTACTCTAACAACTAATTACTAATTACTAACTTCTAACTTCTTTACAATTCCTTCTCGCTCCCTATCTCTCCTTTACTTTTATGCAATTTTTCCTTTGTCCGTTGGACACATGTTTATGCTTCCGCATATTTTTCCTTTGTCCGTTGGACACATGTTTATGTTTTCGTAATTTTTTCTTTGCCCGTTGGACACATGTTTACGCTTATGCCTTTTTCTCTTTGTCCACTTGGACCAAAAACATTAATAAAGGCCAAAACCTCTAAAAAATTTGTGCTTCTAATCTTGGACTATGGCTACTATCCTTTGCAATGGACATGGAGTTTTGCACCTAGACCTTGGACTTCAATGCTATTCTTGAATCCTTGAACTTATAACTTGGACATCCAATGCAATTCTTGGAACCTTGGACTTAGAACTAGGACCTTCTCCCTTTGCTTTGGAATTATGGTTCGAAGACTTTGAAGCCTTGTGCTTTTGCTTGGTTTATGGTGAAGACAATTACTTGTGTGGTTAGGCTATTCTTATCCTTAGCTTTTACTTTATGCTTTCGGATAGTCACTTCTTCTCCACCCATTCTTCAATTTTCAAAACTCTCTCCCTTTTTCAAAATCTTCTTGATTTCAAACTTTCACCTCTTTCATAATCAAACCTTGACTTTGTCAAGTGATTTTATTCTTTTCTTTTCATTTCTTAATAAATGCTAAACTACATAAGCATATTGACACTTTTTTTCAAAAGACTTTAAAAGACACCAAACTCATCAAACTCTCTTTTGTGCCCTTGTGCACTTTTCTCTTTAAAAATTTTTCATAAGTTTAGACATGATTCATTTCTTTAAGCAGAATTATTCGCTTGAAAATGATGACTTGTCTTTACATTTAAAATCAACCAAAACAAACAATTTTCATTATTTGTACCACGAATTACGGGGTTTTGATCCTACATTGCACATCGTGGGTACGTAGGCATGAGACGATAAGTCTCTCCAAACACAAAAATCTTAAAAACAACTTCTCTTCTCATCTCCTCAATCACTTTTCAAGCAAACTTTTTCAGACCAAAAGCGGTAGATATTTCAAAGGGCTCCTATAGAGTACTATAGACGTTTTGGGTGCTAACACCATCCCATTGCGTAACCAACCCCCCTTACCCGGACTCTCTTCACTTGTTCTTGTTTTAGAGCTTGTGTAGGTTTTGTTCGCTCTTTTTCCTTTCCTTTTTGGATAAAATAAAAGTGCGGTGGTGACTCTTGCTTTTCGAGTTAAGTTAATCAATAGCTTACACTCACGATTTTGCCGCTACAGAAAAGTGGCGACTCTGTTGGGGAAAAATTCCCTTGAGGGGTTTAGCCTACTTTGATTTATTTACTGCTTTTCGTCTGATTTGCTTGTTACTTGTTTGTTCTGTTTGGGAGTTCCTCTGCGTGCGAGATAGGTCCTATACCCAGACCAGAGTGTACTTTGAGATAGGAGGATGATATAGTCAAGTGAACTTTGAGGGAGTCGAATCCTGAAAAAGAGGAACTTGAGAATCCATCCACTCGGTAGTTGCCTCTTTGGAATTACTGACGCCGATCGAGCCATCGTGAAGGCATTACTTTTTCCATAGAAGCCTATAACACTGAGGACTGTAGTAACCTTTAACCCATCTTAGCCTTTTAGGATCGTGGCGCAGAAGCTATGAAGATGCAAATCTGACTTAGCTGTTACGCGATGCCACACTCAGGTTAGATTCTCTTAAGGATAACTACCAACCTCCGAGCAAATCGGTGCGTTGCTGTGCCTGATAGTGGATTGTGGACCCTGGGCACTCTGTTAGAACCGTTGTTTTCTGCAGGTACAATGAAGACGAAGCCTTAGTACACACCTTTTGTGGGATTGGTTCTTAACCTTGGCTTCATGCTCATGACTCGAACCTTTGAACCTATGTGCTTTGAGTGATCTTGTTTGTGGTTGTTGTATTCATGCACTCTTGCATCCATGAGCATACATATGCATTCTTCCAAGTTGTCTCGGAAACTCATTTCAACTGTCTCCTTCTTCAGTTATCTGTTCACCGTCAAGTTGTTTCCTCAACACAACTACGGAACTAGAGCTGCTGTCAGATTGAGAATGGAAAATCAAGAACAACACAATGCCGAAGCCATAATGGAATTGATGAGTTGAAGGTCGGTATGACCAAGCTCACAGAAATGCTGCAAGTTCTGATTACTAGAGGTGAACCACCTCAGAGGACTGTGATTGTTGAAACTTTAACTACTGTTGTTGACCCTCCACTGACTCAGCAACCAGCTTCTACTTGGCCAGAATTTGGGTTACCTCCGAATTACTCGCCACCCTTTGCAACTACTCCTATGTTTGTCTCGCCAGTATCTTCAGCTCCATTGTTCACTGAACCTCGGCCTGTTATGCATTTTGTTGCTCAAGCTATTCCTGAGAATCCTTTCGTGTACCATGCTGCTGGTCCACAATCTGAAAGTCAGGGAGAATCTGGATACATTGAAGAAGTCAGAGAGCAATGGCAAACTCTGGACAAAAGGATAAGAGTCGTGGAAGGAAGTGATGTCTTTAGTGCTGCCGCAATGGACAAGTGCTTGGTTTCAGACTTGGTTATACCTGCAAAATTCAAAAATCCTGATTTTGAGAATTACAAGGGGCACGCCTGTCCCAGAACCCACTTGGTGATGTACTGCCGCAAGATGGCTGCTCATGCCAAAAATGACAAACTGTTCATTCACTGTTTCTAAGACAGCTTGAGTGGGGCTTCAATGAAATGGTATATGGGACTTGAGAAGAACCGTATCCAAAGCTGGAATGACTTAGCTGATGCTTTCTTAAAGCAGTATAAGTACAATCTGGACATGGCACCTGATCACCGTTAATTGCAGAATATGTCTTAGAAAGAAAAAGAATCCTTCAAGGAGTACGCTCAGCGCTGGAGAGAGCTAGCTGCTCAAGTGGAGCCACCATTGGCTGAAAAGGAATTGACTGGATTATTCATGGATACTCTTCAACCACTCTTTTGGGAAAATATGGTAGGCAGTGTATCATCTGGTTTTGCTGACCTAGTCACTATTGGAGAAAGACTAGAAGAAGGTATCAAGAAAGGAAAGATTACCAATGCTGAAGCCTTTAGTGGTGCTAAAAAGTATGCTGGGAATTTTCAAAAGAAAAAGGATGGTGATACCCATGCTGTTTCAGTTGTAGGGAAACCTCGTCGCAGGCAACAATAATATTTAGCTGCATTTGCTCCTGTTGTCAATGCTCAAACAGTTCAAGCTCCTCATCAGCCTGTTAGAAAAAATCCGAATCGCAATAGGGTTAACTTTGATCTTATCCCGATGTCTTACACTGAGCTGTATCCATGTCTTATAAAGAAAGGTTTCATTACAACGAGGGATCTACCTCCTCCTCAAAATCCTCTTCCAGCCGACTATAGGGCTGATCTTCATTGTGAGTTCCATCGAGGTGGGGCAGGCCATAACTTGGAAGGTTGCTATGCATTGAAAGCAAGAGTACAAGAATTGGTGAACTCAAAGATTCTGAATTTTCTTGATGAAAATCCCAATGTTGACAACAATCCTTTGCCAGAGCATGCTAAGTGAAGTTTAAGTCAGTTCAGACGGATCATCTCCGGAAGCCAGTGTTTCAGACAGGATAGCTCATCCTTGTTGTTGATTAGTCACTAGGCCTTGTTTCTTTCTATTTGAATTTTTCTTTGATTATATTGACTGTTTGCTTTCGGACTTTATTTGTACTTTCATGGTAATTTCAATGAAATGAGCATTGCAATGTTTGATTCAATTCATTTATATCCACTGTGTGCATCTTTATGCTTTCTTTTTCACAAACAAAAAAATATATCTCATGTTCACTTTCTTTATCAAGCTTTTGTTTATGCAAAGATTGGAGGGAAGATGATGAAAACGAAATACCTAAAATTGTTATTGTATGCTTTCAATTAAAACTTGGCTGATGATGTACAGGCATTGTTTCAACTCCTAAACACTGGAGAAATAAGGAAGTTAATCCCTTGTCAACCCCTTTGAGCCTAGAAGTTGGAGTTTATTTCTGTACGAAAAAACCTACAATTTTAACCTAGGGATGGGTAGTTCTCAATTAATTTGACTGTGTATTTTAAACACAAGAAAATAATTGCAATCACAAGCTTTCCTTCGCACACATCAAAGAAGTGTCGAAGATGTCTTTCAAATCGAAAGCCAATGATGGTTCACCGTAATCATTAAGCCGGGCAGTCACTATCTTTCAACAAAAAATAAATTAAAAAAAATTAAAAGAAAAAGCCGCTAAGTCAAAACCTATGAAAGAGACTTAGGCAAAAATTGGGGCATCCCGCTGACTGTAAACTCAAATGACACAGTTAAGGCAAAAGTCAGGGATAAAAAAAAATCAACCGAGAGGTTACCAAAATCCTCAAAGACAAAATGAGTTGACCGAGGTCCTCATCAAAAACAACAAAATGTTATAAGAAAGAGTGACTACAATCTCAAAAATCCCTTGGCCCTTTAGCCATCATCATAACAGTGTTGCAATTCCAAAATCACTTGGAACCTGAATGCATAGTTTGAATTAACTGAGCATAGGACTGGAGATCATCACGAAGAATGGGTTGGGTACAAATAAACTTTGAGCCTATATCCTTTGTTTCAAAAAAACCGTGAACCAGACCATGTTACAACCTTCAAAAGACCTAATTGAAGCCAGGTTTCTTTTGAAAGCATACTACAGCAAGGTTGCGTAAATTGACTCCTAAGTTTGTTGCCAATCATACCTTTGCTTTCTCTTTCATTTTGAATGTCTAAACCGCCGTGTTTTGACAAGTGTTTCATTTTGCTTTACATCATTAATATCATTCCAAAAATGATTTTTTATTTCAAAATTGCATGAGCTTTGCATTAAAATTATCATGTTTGTTTGAATAATCCTATTTGCAGATAAACTTTCTTCATCAAGAAATTTTCAAACAGTTGAGAAACTTGGTCAGTGATCCTACCAGGGGCACATTACTTCCAGATCCTGTTGTGAATCAGTTCAAGATTTGTTGCTCAGTGCAAGTTATTCTCAGAAGTGGTTAGCCAGAAGATCTCCTTCAAGACCCATACTGAGTTTAGCCTTCTCAACAATCATTTCTAGACCTGAAGCCATAATCAGTTCATCCCCTGCAATAGTCAAGCTGAAGCTATGATCAGTTTATCCTCAACATATCATTTCAAGAATTGAAGCCATTATCAGCTCATTCTTCCCCTGCAGCAGTCAAATTGAAGCTATGATCAGTCTATCCTCATCAGTCAATCAATCTGGGGCAGTCTTCTTCAAGAATCCTCAAGATGTCTTTCCTCAAAAGACCATCAGCCTGATACAATTCATAAGTGTGACAGAGATGTGTTCAACATCTTCTTTCCAAGCGGAGTGGGCAGTGTTCCCTGTGTTGAGGAATCAGAGTCCCCTTTCTTCCCTCACAAAAGAGTCTATCTCAGTTGTCCTATCATCTGCATTTGCATACATAAATCATTCATATATCATACATAGAAAGATTTGCATAGCTCGAAGTGTGTTTCGCGCTCATGTACATTTCCTGAGGTCCTGTTGCTTTCAACATCTTACCTTGTGATCAAAGTCCAAATTACTTGGTGCCTACCAAAACTTTTACCTGCCTTTGCATTCAGTGCCATTCCTGAATGTTGTCTTTTACCTGTTTTCTTTCATTCAGTGCCATTCCTGAATGTTGTCGGCTACCTGTCTTTTCACCCAGTGCTATTCCTGGATATCCTGTTTGTCTTCTTTCTCTCCAGTGCCATTCCTAGATATTGTCGTTTCCCTGTGCATCTTGTCCTATTGTTAAATGTTCGTTTTCCTCCATTCTAGTGCTATTCCTGGATCTTTGTCTTCTTCCATTCCAATGCTATTCCTGGATCTTTGTTTATTCTTTCACTCCAATGCCATTCCTGGATGTTTGTCTCTTTTGATCTCCAATTCCATTCCTAGATATCTTGTTCCTCTTGTTTATCCCAGTGTTATTCCTGGAAGTTTTGCCTCTGTTCTGTAATCCCCTCATATTTGCTTGGATATCTTTCAGTGTCATTCCTGAAAGTTTTATCTGTTCGTTCAGTGCCATTCCTGGACGATTTTTCTCCTTTGCATTCAGTGCCATTCCTGGATGTCTTTCTCACTATCATTCAATGCCATTCTTGAATGTAGTGATTTACCTTTACCTTTCAGTGCCATTCCTGAAAGTCCTTGCTCACTTTATTCAATGCCAGTCTTGGATATCGTGAACTTTTTTTATCCAATGCCATTCTTGGATACTTCTGATATATTTTCCAGAACTTTTCTCACTTCATTCAATGTTATTCTTGGATGTTGTGATTTCTTCATCCAATGCCAGCCATTCTTGGACACCTTTTCCCCAGCCAAGTCCAATGCTATTCTTGGATATCTCTGATGTTTAACCTTGTCATCCAATGCCATTCTTGGATGTCCCCAGTGAAGTTTTTCAAATGGAATTTTGTTTATATCCAATGCTATTCTTGGATGTCTCTGATGTTTGTTGTTGCTTCATTCAATGTCATTCTTGAATGTTGTAGCGCCTTTATCCAATGCCATTCTTGGATATTTTACCCCCAATAGAGTGTTTTTCACCTCCATCTAATGCTATTCTTGGATGATGCTGTTGTTTTTACCAGAAACTTTCTTGTTGTTGTTCAATGCCATTCTTGGACGTCTATTTACCTACCTTTGTCTCGATCGTAGTTTCTATCCAATGCTATTCTTGGATTTCACTACATGTCTTCCCAGGGTCTTGTCCCTCTGTTTCCAACTATTGATGGATACTTCTTGTCACCTTGACAGATCTCCAGAAATAGCTTGTGTTCCCCCGCGTGTCTTTTCGCGTCATCTCTCTCAATTTACCATATCTTTTGTTTCAAGTTTCCCCGCTGTCTATTTCATCCTTTGCATTCCTTTCATCTTGTAGCATCTTAGGGCTAAAAAATATAGCTTTTTGTATTTAAGTATCTTCATATCTCCCGATAGAAGAGACTTAAATAGGGGCAACTGTAAGACCCTAATTTTTGACCCCTAAGATTCCACATATCATTCACATCTCATTTTTACATCTTATACCACAAACAAGATCATGCTTTGGGTCATTGATCCCTCTCTTCTTTGGGTTTATGCTTTGCAGGGTTTACTGATCATCTGTGTGTTTTCTTATTCACTTTATTGCCTTATTTGTTTATATTTTACTAACCTTAACCAAAACCCAAAAAAAAAAATTCTCTTTATTGACATTTTCAGGGGAAGAACAGGTTAAAAATGCCAAAATAACAGTCCCACAGCTCGAATGAATTTCATCTGAACAAAGTCAAAGTTGATCTGCAAACAATTCCAAATTCATCTGATCAAGAGTTTCCAAGATTTAATTGATTTTTATTCAAGAGACTCCAAGGTTCATGTGTTTATTTCCATGCCTTCTTTGACGAGCAAAAGAATCAAGCCGAACCACAACAGTGCAGCAAAATGCTCATTTTTCACAAATTTTGCACTAGGTAACCGGTAAGCAGATATGATGTAACCGGTTACCCTCGTGAGATTTTGAAAAAAATTCAGCAAATTCAAAATTTAGAAATTTGCACCAATCTCAGCCCTTGATCACATTTGGAATATTCTAGACCATCTCATTTTAATTCCCCTACATCACTTTGATCATTTCCTACCATACACCTTCACTAATCACCACTCTTTTATGAATTTCCCTCCAAATTCAAATTCCAAGCCTAATTTTGATCTTCCAAACCAAATTCCAAACCACCAAATTCTCAAGCGTAAACTCTTTAAATAGAGCCCTCATTTCATTCATTCTTCAAGCTTTTGAGAGCCAAAGAACCTCTTGCAATTTCTCTCCCCAACCACAAAATTCACCAAAGCTCACTTTTCTTCTTTTGAAAGTTAACAAGAATTCACATTGAATCTTGTTCAACTTTGAGCTAAACCTTCATCCAAGCTTGTTTTCTTCATCAATTCTCATAAATCAAGGCTTTGGAGTTTGGATCTTGGAGTAATTTGAAGGAATTTTTAGATTTGAAGTGGTAATTCATCTCTCACCATTGTTAAAGCTTCAATTTCATCATCCACAATGTAGATCTTTGGAGATCTTTGTTACTTGATCCTATGGATCTTGTAATTGTGTTTAATTGTTGTTTTTCACTGTTGTTTTACTTTAAATTTCGTGCAATTTCAGTTCCATGATCATAAGGTGTTTGTACAAAGTTTTGAAAATGGATCATGCTGAATTTTGCACATTTTTCTGCATTCTGGTGCAGAGTAACCAGTTAGCAGATATGCTGTAACCGGTTACTCTGTGTTAATTTTGAAAAACTGCACTATTTTGAACTAAGTAACCGGTTAGCAGATATGCCGTACCCGGTTACTTCGAAACAGAATGCACATTTTGGCTTGTTTTTTGGACTGTTTTGGTTCCTTTTCCATTTTCTTCCCTTTCCTTTTGTTCTTAGCCTTAGATCATATAATTGTGTGGTTTAATTTGGCTTTCTCCTCATCTATTTCTCTTTTTATTTGGATCGATGAAAGTCTTATGGATCATAGAATTCCATCGTTGAATTTTGATCAAGACTAGATCGCTACCTTCTTTTCTTCTCGTGTGGTATTGCTTTCGGATGACGATCTACATATCGTTCATCTAGCATGTATTAGCACAATGAGCTATTGACCGGCCTCATTGTAGGGTAATTACTCCGTAAATTACTCGGCGATTGCTTAACATAGCGCAACATTATGTCCCGTATCAGAAAACAACTCAATGTTGATTGATCTTTTGTATTAGGTTCAAAATCTATGAAACTTGTTGTTGTAGAGGCTTTGATTCTATCAATCTTCTAACAAGTATTCATTAACCTTGACCTAAGTACACTATTCAATCATTGTTGATCACTTACTCTAACAACTAATTACTAATTACTAACTTATAACTTCTTTACAATTCCTTCTCGCTCCCTATCTCTCCTTTACTTTTATGCAATTTTTCCTTTGTCCGATGGACACATGTTTATGCTTCCGCATATTTTTCCTTTGTCCGTTGGACACATGTTTATGTCTTCGCAATTTTTTCTTTGTCCGTTGGACACATGTTTATGCTTATGCCTTTTTCTCTTTGTCCACTTGGACCAAAAACATTAATAAAGACTAAAACCTCTAAAAAGCTTGTGCTTCTAATCTTGAACTATGGTTACTATCCTATGTAATGGACATGAATTTTTGCACCTAGACCTTGGACTTCAATGCTATTCTTGAATCCTTGAACTTATAACTTGGACATCCAATGCAATTCTTGGAACCTTGTTTGAAATTTGCGAGTCTACGTTTTTTCTACTGATCTCGATTTTACTTAGCTCAATGTTAACATTTGAGATCAATGTTGAATTGGAATTTCGAAATGCCGGGAAGAGGTTAGAATCAAGGACGGTGCTGCAATGGCGCGGAGACGGAGAGGTTTCAACGGCCAGAAAGATGAATCATGGAAAGTGTAAGAGGATGAAAGTAAAAAGGGGGAAAAAGAGAGTGTAGAATCACGTTTGAAGAGTCAAAGTTGGAGCTGAAAGCGATTAAAAAAGGAGAAAGAAAGAAAAATCGCTTTTCGGAGAAGTCTTTCTCTGCGGGGAGGAGAAAGAAAGAAAAAAGTATGAGTAAGATCTAGAAACCACAACAACTTAACATTAAATTAAAACACTCAACATTACATAGATAGTCGTTAACATAAATATAACATTACATATCGTTATAAACGGGTAGTTGAGGATGTTGCAACATATTGATAATATCTTTGACAGATCTTGCGATCTTCGCATCCACTTCAATCGGACCTTTTGATGCATAACGGTGAAAAGTACTTCACATAACCTTTAAATATCCATTTGTCTTCCATTCAAAGTTGGTGAATTGTATCTTCCTTTCGCTCTCAAACGAGGGTGAACGATACTCGAGCTTTACATTTCTTCAATTTTTTTAATATCACAGGAGAGTATTCAATTTGGATATCAGATCGGTGATAGGTGTGTCATTGGTGACCCTAAATTGAAATTGCGACTTCGTGCCATTAAAATACACAAATGGAAGGTGAGGATAAGCATTCGTTCTCTAATTTTTGGTGTGTTTTATAGAAAATATGAGATGAGAGATACCCTATTTATACAATTTTTTTATCACTTTAGATCTTAGAAACCTTATCCTGTCATCAGGACATTTTTCGGAGATGTGTGTTCATATACGTCCTATTTTTGTACGAAAAAAGGGTGATTACAAATATTCACATCCGTAAAATGCCCCGTTGTGTTTTTTTAAATTTAGTATAGGGTGTATCCAGATATGCATATCCGGAATCACCCCTGAACCAAAAACAGACCAAAAATTGTGTAAACATAAACAGAAGATGTAAACCATACAATTTGTAAACAGAAATAGTCAACATTTACACTATCATTGATGAATATCGATTACAATCTAAAATGTATCAAAAGATGCATCACCGCCTAAATTTACTACTTGTACCTCCTTTGGCTTTTCCTTATTTTATTCTCTTTAGAGCTCATTCAATTTGGTCAACTCTTCCATCCTTTCCAGAAAGTGATCCAGCCAAGTTTTCGCCTCTTTTGTGGAATATGTCATCCACTCCAATGATGTACTTGGTAGAGGATAACCCAGTTTAAAATAAACCTCAACAAAATATAGCAAATTTGAAAGTCACCCAATACGACATGATGTAGTTGCCTTCTATTTGAACCATTGTAAGACCTTCTGATTACAATGGCAAACCCCAATTTCCTGACCTCTATGCGGATCCATTGAAACATATGTTCACAAGCAGTAAACAGTTGTTCATTTCTAAAATATTGACCAACATCTATCTCGACAACAATCGGTCGAGCAATCGGTTTAACATCATCCTTCGCCTTATTCGGTTTAACATCATCTTTCACTTCATGTGGTTTAACATCATCCTTCGCTTCATCCGGTTTTACATCATTACTTACAACAGCTTTAGAAAACATATGTGGGTGCACCATATCTAATACAAAGCAAAACAGAAAAAAGATTTAAACAACTCACAGTAGCTGGAAAACTCGGAGATGCACATCCGGATGTAACGTACATTTTTTCAGCTCAAGAACAAGATTAATGCATGCAATGAGGGATGAAATGAGTGAACTTTACCTTAAATTGCGGCTTCTATTTCTCCCTTTGATGTGATAAAACACAAGAATGATGATTTGGAGCTGAAAAGTTGATTATAAAATATTTTTAAAGGTTTTTGGGTTATGGAATTGTTATGGAGTGTGGGAGAGATGATCATGCAAGGTGGTGATATATTCAATTTCCCGCTTAACATTTTCGAAAATGAGTCTCCGAATTCACCCCAAAAATTTACGAAAATACAACGCCTGACTATTTTTGGCAAAAATGAAGTGGTTGTTTGATTTACGAAGGATGTAGTAATTTAATGTGTGTGTGTGTGTGTGTGTGTGTGTGTGTGAAGATTTAAGGTACGTCCAGAAATACATCTCCAAACGCACCTGAGGATAATTTCAAATTTTCAGTGCTGTAAACCGCACTCTAAGAATGGAAAAAAATCTCTAAGATAAAAGGTCAATCATTCAAATTGTTGAAAATTCAACTTTTTATAAAAGAAAGAAACATATTAGGTTGGATTGTCACCTTGTCCGCGACAATATTTGTCAAAATAATTCTTCTACTCCATTATTCATTGCATTATAGTCAAGCTCAACATAATAGATATCTATTATTCTTCCCAATTTTACCTTTTTCTCATGAACAAATTTGATGTATAAATTTATTAAAGGGTTTAATTATTATGCACTGACGGTGTAAAAATATTTTACACTGACATCCAATAAGAATATATCATTATGCCATGTCATATAACTAGTTTAAAATTTTTAGTATGATTTGGCGACATGCATGGTCGTCATTGGTTGAAAGTGTAAAAAAAATGTACATTGTCAGTGCATCACCCTTTTTTTCATCCATTTAATTAGAGATAAATTTGAAACAAAAGAAAATGGATGATACGCTGACAGTATAAATTATTTTTACACTGCCAACCAATGACGGCCATAAATCCGGCCACATCACACTAATATTTTAAAAAAGAAATTAATGACATGGCAGACTGTTAATTTTTTATTGGATGACAGTGTAAAATAGTTTTACACTGTCAATGCATATCAATTAAACCCTTGAAACAATGACATTAAATTTAATAATTATATATAATGCTTTTGCTTATATTTAAAACCATTTAAAGTTTATTTATCATTTTATGTTTGCTAATATGTTTGTTAGTCAAATAGCAAGTATTATAAGAAATGTGTCCATGTGGATGTATTTAATGTAGCTGGTAATAATGTTGTGTCACATTTGTGAATTTTTTACCCAAATAACCCAGTTTTTCAAAAAAAATCCCAAAATACCCCAGTTTTCAAAATTATTCCCAAAATACCCCTTAGGGTTTGGGATTACACAAGGGCGTCATACCAATTGGCGACCCTTCTTTAAGGGTATAAGGTTGTCGCCAATTGAACTGGAGACACTTCATGAAGTCTCCAATTGAATTGGTGACATGGTTCAAGGTATATAGCCATGTCGCCAATTGATGTGGAATAAGGGTGTACTTTGTAATTTTTTTCCCACAATGAAATAAAATTATCATTAATTTAATAAAGTATTATATTAATTAATGTTGGCGACCGGGTGGATCAAACCGGCCACCGGTTCCACATCCCCTAGGCACCCTCACTCGTTGCACTCGTCCCCCTCGTTGTTGATTCACGCCCGGTGTTTGAGGAGTTGAAGTCTCAGGAACATTCCCAGATGGTTCCCTAAGGATTTCTTGCATTTCCATGAAGTCTTGCGTGTTGAAATTGAGCGTGCGACCCATGCCATAGTGGTTTGGATGTAATGAAGGGGTCATTGGTATGCGGCCTGGACGACTGAAGGGGGACATTGGTGTGAAGGATTCGTTGGTGAAAGGTTGAAATGGTAGTGGTGTTTGAAAGCCATAAGGTTGTTGAGATGGTTGATTGTGTTGGCTGGGTGTAGCGTGCGATTTTTGTCGGCGACGCGACCACCTTACCGCAATGGTTGGAATTGGGTGCTACTTTCTGATTTCTTATTTATCCTATGAAGCTGGGAAGGAAAGGGAAGATATCTAAAACTAACCTTGCACGCAAATGTTTTCTTTAACAAATGCTAAGAGATCGGGGAACGGGGTCAGGTTATACAAAGGGAAGTTGTTAACACCCAATGTATATATGGTTATCCATAGACTTTGCATTACATGTTTCTCTGTTAATTTGAAATGTTCTCTTGTGTTTATCTGCTGTGGTTTGGGAAAGTTTCTCCTTTGGAAGTGTTGAGAGTGTTTTTGTTGTTTTCGGGTTTTCCGTTGTTTTTGGGAAGGTATTGGACCTAAAGTTTTTTATTTGTGTTCTCGCTAAGATTTCACAATCTTATGCCTACGTATTCCCGTAAAGATATCTGGGAAATCAGAGCAATCGTAGTTCCTCCTATTTCTATTGGAGGAAAAATGTTTGGTGTCTTGTTTAAAGCCCAAGATGGAAGCTATTTGAATATTTGTGTCTTGTTCAAAGCCCAGGATTGAAGCTAAAGGGGTGACTGAAAGAGAATTTGTCATCTCTAAAGGGAGAATACCTCATCTATTCATCACAAATGTTGAGAAATTGATTATAAGGGAAATTACTTTAACTGGGATATGTAAAATCCAGCAATGTCGTGATGTCATGAAGGAAGAAACTTTAACTCAGTATTGAGCAATGCCATTTTTCCTTATGAATCTTTCATGCTAAGAGAGGGGCATTGGCTTGGATGTTAGAGATCCAGAGGCTTGCCACTTATAGTTGTTAGATGAAAGATGATTTTTAGCCAGGATAAAGGAAGTACTCCGGCTTGGATTTTGAATCAACAAGTGTGCCACTTATAGTAATTATCTGGGAAAAGGATTTTGGTTGTTTGTTTTAATGTGATGTATAGAGGAAATGTCCTCCTGCAGAGTGGACTCATGGTCTCATCTGAGGGGATGTTAATTTTTGTGTGCCTTAATCAAAGCCCAAGGATGAAGCTAAAAGGTTTACTATTCTGGGGAGGGTTTTATCTGTCTTGTACAAAGCCCAAGATTGAGGCAGAAGGAAATTGACTCCGCTGGGGAGTGTTTTTATCTGTCTTGTACAAAGCCCAAGATTGAGGCTTACTGACTCCACTGGGGCAAATTCTTATATGAAGCCTAAGAGGATGTTATCTTTTGCTGAGGATTATCGAAATCCATGAGCAAGTCCAAATGGTGTTGGGGAATCCCAAGGTTTTACTCTTGTTGGGAATCAGAGAAGAGTTAGAGTATCACATGCCATGAGGTTCTGATACTGGTTGGGGATTTATTGATAAGTTGACCCTAGCTGGGTATTAAAAATGAAAGCTTAGGCCTTGTTGGGTCATATAGCGCGCGATTTTTGTCGGTGACACGACCACCTTATCGCAGAATTTGGGTTTTCTCCTCAACGAAGAAGGGGGTGCTACTTTCTGATTTCTTATTTATCCCATGAATCTGGAAGGGAAAGAGAATCTATCTAAAACTAATCTTGCACTCGAATGTTTAACTGAACAAACGCTTAAAGAGATTCGGGGAGTCGAGGTCAAGTTATACGATGGGGAGTTGTCAATTACCCATCCTATATGTGGTTATCCATAGGTTGTTAGCTTTAGGTTTTGCTTCGTACTTGATGGTGTTTATCCGCTAATGGGTTGGGAAAGTATGAGAGAGAGAGAGTGAGTTTTTGTTGATGTTCGGGTTTTTCCGATGGTTTTTAGTAAGGTGTTGGACCTAAGTTTTGATTGATATGAAGGTGTTGGACCTAAGTTTAGAGCAATGCCATTTTTTCTTAGGAATTTTTCATACTAAGAGAGGGACAGTGGCGTGGATGTAAATAATCCAGAGGCTCTCCGCTTACAGCAATTAGATGAAAGAAAGAGTTTACCAGGATAAAAGATGGACAACAACTTGGATATTTGAATCAACAATTGTGCCTCTTACAGCAGTTATCAGGGATTAGGGTTTATTTTGAATGTCTATTTTGATAAATAATAAACAGATAAGTGACTTCCTACAGATATATTTTGATTTCCTCTGAGGGGATGTTGATTTTTGTGTGCCTTGATCAAAGCCCAAGGTTGAAGCTAAGAGGTTGATTGACTCCACTGGGGAAGTCCTTATACAAAGCCTAAGAGGAGGCTAAAAATGACTGACTCAACAAGAGAGTGTTTATATGTCTTGTACAAAGCCCAAGATTGAGGCTAAAAAAGAGGCTGGCTCTTTGGGGATATCATTATACAAAGCCTAAAAGGAGGCTAAAAGTTTGACTTTTCTGGGGAAAATGTTCTATATGTCTTGTACAAAGCCCAAGATTGAGGCTAAAAAGAGTTTGACTCCGTCGGGGAGGGTTTTTATGTGTCTTGTACATAGCCCAAGATTGAGGCTGAAAAGAAACTGACTCAGTGGGAAAGAAATTTTTATCTGTCTTGTACAAAGCCCAAGATTGAGGCTAAACGGAGACTTTACTGACTCGGTTAAGGATATTTTAGGTATCTCGTACAAAGCCCGAGATAGAGGCTGAAATGATTTTGACTCTACGGGAGAGTATCATCTGTCTTGTACAAACCCCAAGATTAAGGCTGAAATAAGTTTGACTCAGCTTTAGGAAATTTATTTCTCAAAGCCAAAAGGAAGGCTGGGAGGATTTGACTCCGCTGGGGAAGAAATTTGTCCCAAGATTAAGAGAAGGTTATGAAGATTTATGTCTTGTACAAAGCCCAAGATTGAGGCTAAAAAAGGGTTTGACTCAACAAGAGAGTGCTTTTATCTGTCATGTACAAAGCCCGGGATTGTGGCTGAACAAGATGGAGAAATCATTATACAAATCCTAAGAGGAGGCTAACTTCTTCTAGGGGAAATCCTTATACCGAGCCTAAAAGGAGGCTGGAAAATATTGACTCAAAAAGAGAGTGTTTTTATCTGTCTCGTACAAAGCCCGAGATTGAGGCTAAAAAGTTTGACTCAACAAGAGAGTGCTGAAAGGTGATTGACTCAACAAGAGAGTCTGAAAAAAGTGGTTGACTCAACAAGAGAGTCTGAAAGGGTTAGCTCCGCTGGGGAGAATCATTGTACAAAGCCCAAGAGGAGGTTGGCTATGCTGAGGGAAGATCATTATACAAAGCCTAAGAGGAGGCTATCTTCTGCTGGGGATTTATTGAGATCCCGAGGCAGGTTCAACTGGGGAATCAACTCTTGCTGAGGATTACAGAAGAGTTGAGGTATCAGATGCCTTGAGGTTTTGATAGTGTTATACTGATGATAAACTGACCTTGGTTGGGGGATTTTTAGGAGAGAGACTAGGTTTTAGAACCCATGGGTTTTAACTCTACTAGAGATTGATCCAGAATGACCGGGGTTTCTCCTATGTTTGTAGGGAATTTGAGAATGTCTTAGAGACTCAAGATTAGACTGTCCAAGTCTACTGGCATGGAAGAGTTTATCTTTGTATGATGCCCAAGAGGAGGCAAGTCTTTTAAGGGATGAGAATCAACCCTAAATGGTTTGAGATTTGACACTGGAAAGACTGCTCTAGCAAAGGATGACTAAGTTCTGTCTTATACCTGTAAGAGGTCTCCAGGCTCCTTGTATTAAGCCCAAGAGAAGGCATGAGAACTTCTAAGAAGTCGGAGGGTCCTTGTACAAAGCCCAAGAGGGGGCGGGGATGCTTTTAGGAAGCTTGTGGGTCCTAAACCTAAGAAGAGTTCAAGAAAAGTTTCACCGAGAATAATCCTTTCTTTAATGAACAGTTCTAGGGTTTGAAGAAATTCAAGAGAGGTTTCACCAAGAATTAATCCTCTCTGGGGAAAACTGAATTTCTTTGGCAAGTTCTAATAGTGAAAGTCTGAGAAAAGGTTCACCGAGAATATTGTCTTTCTCTTTGTTCCATATTGTTTAAGCCCAAGAGAAGGCAAGACTGTATCTGGAAATCCTATGGGGATCAAGTTTTGACTGTATTAAAGAGTGACAAACTGGCTTTACCTAGTTCTAGACCTAGTTGTCGGGGAAAACTCTAAATAGATATACTAGTATATATACAGTTGATATATGACAAGTATTTAAAAGGATATTAAAGAAGGACTTACAGAGGAGTAGCTTCCCACAATACAGTTATATATAGGAAAGCAAGTAAATGAAAGCTGATAAAACTTACAGGCGAGCAAGCTTCCATGTTGTATTGTTAGTTGTTCAGAGAAATTAAAGAAAGTTTTAATAACAACTGTATATTTGAATCTAAATCAAAAGAGAAGTTATTTTTGAAAAGATTGTTGGGGCTTATACTCAAGGAGAGGCCCAAGGTTTAACAGTGATCGCATCGTTGTTTTGAAGATCGTATTGGGACTTATACAACGACTGAGGCCCAAAAGGTTTTTTTATAAAAGGGTTTTTGGTTTAAAAGGGGTTGGGTCTTACACTCTATTAGAGGCCCAAAAGATGTTTTGAAAAAGAAAGATGGGACTTACAACACGAGGGGAGGCCCAGATGATTTTGTTTTAAAAGGCGACGACCGCGCCGTGATTTTGAAAATACAGTGGGACTTATACAACATCTGAGGCCCAAAATGGTTTGTATTTACAAAGGATTGGGTCTTACACTCTATTAGAGGCCCAAAAGTGTTTGAAAATTTAAAATCAAGAGAAAACCCTATTTTAAATAAAAATGGTATTTTTCAAAGGAAATTAAATGAAAAAAATTATATAAAATACCAAATATATTCAAAAATAAGTTGTGCACTTTGAAAAATATTTTGAAAAATCATGTTCAATTACATGAGAGTTTGAAATTCAATTGGTTTTGAAATATCAAAGTGGGAATTCCATTTTAAAATGTTTAAAAACAATTAAAATGAAATTAATTACAAAAATTCTAACTATATTAAATAAATAATATAAATTGGATTTTTTTTGTAAAATAAAATATTTAAACATTTTAGTGAATTTTTGAGAAAAATAATCAATTCAAAAACATAAATAATCAGAGAGAAATTAATTTTTGAATCAATTAACAAAAATATCAAAATATTCAAATATTCAAAAATTTGAAAAAGGGCGCAAAGAACACTAAGTTCTTGCCCGTGTACCCTGTTTCTGCAGATTTGCGTTTTCTCACTTTTCTCCATGATTTCTCAATGGTTTATCACGATTCAAGTACCAATCTTGTTCGTTTTTTAACAAGGATCACAACCATATAGATTAATTGCATTTATTTTGAGTATTGAGTGAGAAATTAGAAGAAAACCTCAAGAACCCTAATTTCAGCATGAACACCATGAAATTCCATACACGATTGATTCATGGGAATTGATTGAGGGTTATCACTCCATACATGATTATGAACATGTGGCAAAATTATTGTGCAGTAAAATATGCATGCATCATGGAGTTTGAAGAGTTCATGCTTACCTCTTGCAGCTGGTGATCGAGTTTGGTGATGGAGGTGTTACAGCTAGGTTCCAATGATCTGGATAGCTTCCTTAGGTGCCTAGGAGTGTGTTTGAATGCTTGGAATGGATGGAAATGATCTGGAACTGGTTGTGGTACCTCAACTGCAAATCTATCAAGAACTTGAGCAATTGGCTGGTGATTTTGAGAATCAGATGTTACAGATGTTATGTAAGAGTTTGGATCACTTCTATATGTTATATGTGAGGTGTGTGTGTGTGTGTGATTGGTTTGGTTGGAATTGCTCTCAAACTCAAAACCCGATAGTAACTTGAGTTAGAAGGCAAAATTGGAGTGAAAGTGGTGATTTTGAGGAAAGCATCAGTTTGGGTGCTTTGGTGTACTCAAACTGATCACAAATGAGGCCTATTTATAGTGGAGCAAGTTTGTTTTACAAGCAATAGTGAATGGCAGCTGGTACAGGTCTGTGGCTAATGTGGATCAAATGAAATCTCAAGTCTCCTCTAGCAATTGACTTGAGATTAGAGCACAGGCCTATGGTCTCTTGGTTCAGGGATAAGTCTTAACTGAATTCAGTTGAAATAGGCTCAGTTCATACCACCTTGGTGAATCCATTAAAGGCTTGGAAACAAAATTGGAGTCTTGGCACTTTTTAGCCTTTTTAGGTTTGTTAGGGCTACTTGTAGATTCTTGGACTTGGGAGGCTTGGAGATCAGATCATCCCCCTTGGATTTGATCCTCTAATGTGTCCAAATTGATGACAAGGCTTGGAGTTATCAGATTTGGACAAATCGAGCAAATGTGCATAATTCTGCCTTGTAAAACCAGTTCATGATGCCATGTTTCAAGGGTTGTATCTCCCTGCTTAAATTGAATTTGGAGATGATCTGGTACTTGTTGGAAAGCCCTTATGGTATACTTTAACTTTGATGTTCACCCCTAGACCTGGTTTGACTTGGATCAAGGTGAAAAATGTCCCTACATTTTGGAAAAAGTAAGGCAGATTCTGACTTAATGAAAATTTCACTAAGTGTTGGAAAAATGTCATTTTCATGTTTTTAGCCATTTTGATCACTCCATAACTTATAATCCATGAGGAATTGGAGTTTGATGTAGTTGAAGCTTTTGCAGAGTGTAGCAAGACCTACAAATCCAGCTTTGGATCATCCAAAATGGTTGCTTGGATCTCAAGTTATGGTCCTTGGAAGTTGGTACCCTAGCCACTTTGTTCCATAACTTAGAAAAATTCTAAGTTTTTTTATGGTTACCCCTTTTACAAGTTAACTCACTTTCTTTGATTTTTCTTGATGAATGATGATTCAAATCACATATTAACATTGTTTTAGGGTTAAGGAACCTTGGTTGACGAAAAATCCAAAAAGTCAAACTTGGATTTTTGTACTGTTGACTTTTTCATCAGATGAAATTTTGACTTTCTGATCCTTTTGTGAAATCAATCCTTGGGCTCAATTAAACTTCATGGATGGCCTCTAAGGGTATTTAGGAATGTATTGGACCTCTCCCCCAAGGTTTGAGATCAAGGGTAGGTCAGCAGTCAAGGGTAGGGTTGACTTTTTTCATCAAAAACCCTAATTTGTGATCAGATGGTCTTGAGTTCTTGTGGCTTATAATTTGAGCTCTTTGAGTCAATCAAATCTTGTAAACATGTCAATATGATGTATTTGAGGTCTTTGAAGTTCATTTTGGAGCTTCAAGCCATGCCTCACTTCACAAGTTAACTCAAGGGTTGAATTAGGTCAAAACCCTAATTCCTGATTTTTTGATAGATGGACCTTCAAGGTGATTTTGCCATTGTGGATGGGCTCTTGAGATCCTTTTGAGCTTATAGGACCATACATTGAGGCATTAGCTCAAGCCTTGATGGAAATTTTCATCTGGAGGCCTCAGGTGACCAAAACCCTAATTTGGTGACACTGGCGATCCTGAGGCTTGATCCACTTGGAATGCTGCAATCTTGTGCTTGATTCTTGGTGTGGAAGTCCTCATAATCCTTTGTGGATGTTTGAGAGGTTATACAAGTTGAATATCATGTCAATTCCTGATTGATCCTTGTCTAAATGCTCTAAGAGGGCTCAAAACCCTAATCTTTGATTGTAGTGAATGCTCAACCATCTTTGAGGAGATTGATGAGGCATGATGGTTCATCCATATTGTGATGATGACTTGCACAATGATGGAAAATCCTGGTGGTCAAAATTTGGGGTATGACAGGTCAAAGGGGTTTAAAGGTGAGTCTGAAAACCTATGGAGGTTTTAAACTCTGCTGGAGACTAATATAGTGGTAACCTGATCTGGGTTTTTCCTGTGCTTTTAGGAAACTTGAGGGCCTCTGTGAGATCCAAGAGGATATGAGACTTTCCAAGTCTGCTTGTATGGAGCCCAAGAGGAGGCTGAGACTGTCCAAGTCTCTTAAGAAGTGGTAGGCTCTAGTGTAGAGAGAGATCTTTGTATGATGCCCAAGAGGAGGCTGGATGTTTAAGGGATGAAGATCAACCCTAAAATGGTTTGATGTTTGGGAATTTTGACTCTCCTGAGGATTTAACTAGCAAATATGACTAATTTATGTCCTATACTTGTAGGAGGCCTTTGGGTCCTTGTACTAAGCCCAAAAGGAGGTTGAGGAACTTCTAAGAAGCCTAAGGGTCCTTGTACTAAGCCCAAGAGGAGGCTGGGGAACTTTTAGGAAGTCTGTGGGTCCTTGTACTAAGCCCAAGTTGAGGCTCGGGATGCTTTTAGGAAGCCTGTGGGTCCAAACCAAAGAAAAGTTCAAGAAAGGTTTCACCGGGAATAAGTCATTTCTTTGCTGAACAGTTATAGGGTTTGAAGAAATTCAAAAGAGGTTTCATCGGGAATTAATCCTCTCTGGGGAAATAAATTTCTTGTACAAAATATAATTTCTAAGTTTGACAGTCTTGAGAAAAGTTTCACCGAAAATAATGCCTTTCTCTGTTCCATATTGTATAAGCCCAAGAGGAGGCAAGACTGTATAGGGAATTTCCTATGAGGGAACTAGTTTTGACTATGTTGAAAGTAACCTCTGTTTTGATCTAAACCTAGACCTAACTGCTGGAGAAACTCTAAGCAAGATATATACAATCATATATATACCGAAAAATATATAGACAGATATATATAAGAAATAAGCACTGAAAAAGATATGGGGACTTACCTTCTGAGAAGAAGTCCAAGCATAATGTGATCTGTTGTATTTACTACAACTGTATTCCCTCTTTTAGGGTTGCAACAAATTGAAGAAAGTTTTGAAAACACATTGAATTTGAATTTGAAATAAAAGAAAGTTGTAAAAAAAGATCTGTTTGGGGCTTATAGCTCAAGGAGAGGCCCAGATGACTTATTTGATAACATTGATCGCACTGTGATACCGACAGACGTTGTGGAACTTATACTATAGCAGAGGCCAAAAATTGTTTATGTACAAAGAGGGTTGGGTCTTACACTCTAATAGAAGCCCAAAAAGTGTTTGTAAGGAAAATAATGGGGATTATAACTCAAGGAGAGGCCCAAAAGTTTTATTTGAAAAAGCGACGATCGTGTGTGATTTTTAAAACCACAAAGGGACTTATACAATGACTGAGGCCCAAAATGTTTATGTACAAGAAGGAATGTGTCTTACACTCTAATAGAGGCCCAAAAAGTTATTTTTATACAAAAGTTGGGGCTTATAACTCAATGAGATGCCCAGATGAAAAAAAAACAACGATCGCACCGTTATTTCGAAAATCGTATCGGGACTTATACAATGATTAAGGCCCAAAAAAATTTACTTACAAAGGGATGGGACTTACACTCTACAAAGAGGCCTAAAAATGTTTGAAAAGGAAGAAAAATGGGGCTTACAACTCAAGGAGAGGCCCGGATGAAAATTGTTTTAAAAATGGCGATCGCGCCGAGATTTTTAAAATCGTATCGGGACTTATACAATGACTGAGGCCCAAAATCAATTATTTACAAAGGGATGGGACTTACACTCTACAAAGAGGCCCAAAAATGATTTGAAAAGTGTTTGAAAAATTAAAATTAAGAGAAACCCTAATTTTAATTTAAGAATATAATTTTTAAAGGAAATTAAATATAAAATGATACAAAATATCAAATATATTCAAAAACAAGTTGTCAACTTTAAAGAAAATATTTTTAAAAATCATGATTAATCACATGAAAGCTTGAAATCCAATTGGTTTTAAAAAATCAAGGTGAAAATTTCATTTAAAAATGTTTAAAAATAAATAAAATTAAATTAAAATCAAAAAATCAAACTATATTAAATAAATAATATAAATGTGATTTTTCTGTAGAATAAAATAATTTAGCATTTTTGTGACTTTTTAAAAAAGAACCAATCAAAAATGATTAAAAAAATGAGAGAGAAATTAATTTTTGAAATCATTTAATAAAAATATCAAATATTCGGAAATTCAAATATTTGAAAATGGCGCCAAGGCCATCTTCTTCTTCCTCGCTTGTACCCACCATGGCCAATTTGCAAAACCTCTTATATCTCTCTGATTACTCAATGAAAATGACTTTTGTAAACATGAAAGTTGTGTGTTTTTTAACAAGGATTTCAGTCATATAAATTAATTGCATTTATATTAAATGTGGAGTGAGAAATTAAGTGATGAACTGAAGAACCTTAATTTCTGCAAGAACACTATGAAATCTTATACACGAAAGCTACAAAGCAATTGATTGAGGGGAATCACTCTACATAAGTGCATAAACATGTTTGTAACTTGAAAATACATTTATGATGCATGGATCATAGAGTTTGAGAGTGTCAGGCTTACCTCTGCAAGAGGAAATTGAATCCTCAGTTGTAGGTGTTACAGATGTTGTGTGATGATCTGGACATCTTCAATGGACCTAATACAAGGTGTTTGAAAGCTTGGAATGGATTGAAACAGCCTGGAACTTGTTGTGGCACCTCAACTGCAAATAGGCCAAAAAGCTTGAGAAAATGGGGGGTGACTTTGTGATTCTGATGTTCCAGATGTGTTTTACGATTATGGATCACTCATATATGATGTATATGAGGTGTTGGCATGATTGGTTTTCATTGAATTTCCCTCAAATTGACAATTCGATAGTGACTTGAAAGAGAAGCAAAAATCTGGTTTTTTTAGTGAGATTTGGAGGAAAACGTGTATTATTATGCTTTGGTGTGCTTGAATTGATCAGAAAGAAGCTTTATTTATAGTAGAGCAAGTTTGTTTTGGGAGCAATAGTGATTGGAGACTGATCACTCCAATATCCATTGAGCTTTATCATGTAACCAAAGTCCCATCTAGCCATTGACTTGAGTCAATCTTGCAGGCTATGAGTCTTCTGTTACAGGGATAAGGCTTGACTCATTTGGTTGATCATGGACGGATACATGCCAGCTCTATGCATCCCTTAAATGCCTCATGACAAAATTGGAGTTTTTGGATTTTGAACTTTGAATGTCACATGCCAAATGATGAGGTTTTTGACTTGCAAGGCTCTATGGTGTTGTAGCTCTGCAGAGATCATGTTCATTGCACTTTAGAAACTTGTCTTGTATGGTGACAAGGCTTGCCAAGTCATGGAAATGACAAAATCGTGTGGCATGTACAAGACTGTCTTGTAAAACCAGTCTTGGAGGTGTCATGTTTCCATGCTTATAACTCCTTACTCAAGTTGAATTAGGATGAGTTCTTGTACTCTTTGGAAAGCTTGTATATCCTACTTTAACTTTGATGTCTAACTTTGGTCTTGAAACATCTTGGATCATAGTGAAAAATGGCCTCAAAGTTGGCGAAAAAGCGAAACAGATTCTGACTTGAAAATTTCACTAAGTGTTGGAAAAAATGGTCATTTTCATGTTTTTGTGATTTTGATCAATCCATAACTCAAAATCCATGAGGATTTGGAATCTGATGTAGTTGACAATTTTGAAGTATGTAATTAGAGCTTTCATTTTAGCTTTGGATGGAAGAAAAAGGCCTTGTGGTTTGAAAGTTATGACCTTGCAAAGTTGGTACCAAATCACTTTTCTTCCATAACTTAGAAATTTTTAAGTTTCTTATGGTTGCCCCTTTTTCAAGTAACCCTATTTTTCTTGATTTTTCTTGATGAATGATGATCCAAACCATTAATTAACATTGTTTTTTACTTAGGGAAGCCATGTTTGTCAAGAAATTCAAAAAGTCAAACTTGGTTTTTAGGAACAGTTGACTTTTTGTCAGATGAATTTCAAACTGTGTGATCCTCTATGCAATCGAGTCCTTGACCTAATTCAAACCTAATGGATGGATTCCATATGTGTTTTAGGGTATCTTTAATCATGCCCCAAGGTTTGGAAACATTTCTTGGTCAAAAGTCAAAGATACAATTGACTTTTCATCAGGAAACCCTAATTGGTCCAGATGAATTTGAATCCTTGTACTGCTTATGAACCAAGTTCTTTGGGCAAATCCAATCTTGTAAATGGATCGACATGATGTATTGGAGATCTTCAAAACACTTCTTGAGGTCTTGGCTCATGAATTGCTCCAAAAGTCAACTTAGGGGTGAATTAGGTCAAGAAACCCTAATTCCTGATTTTTTATGAATGCATCCCCTAAGGCTATTTTGACTTGATGATTGGTCTCATAAGGTCCCTTTGAACTCCTTTAATCATGTTTTGAAGTATTGGCTCATGCCTAGATGAAAATTTTCACCTGGAGGCCTTAGTCGACCAAAACCCTAATTTGGTGACATTGGCGATCTTGAGGCTTAATCCACTTGGAATGTTGCAACCTTGTTCTTGATTCTTTATATGAGATACCTCTTGATCCTTTATGGGTGTTTGAGAGGCTAGACAAGTTTTAATATCATGTCAATTCTTGATTGATCCTTTGTCTAAGTGCTCTGAGAGGGCTCAAAACCCTAATTCTTGGTTGTAGTGAATGCTCAACAATTCTTGAGAAGATTGATGAAGTATGATGGTACATCCATATTGTGGTGATGATTTTCACAATGATGGGAAATCTTGGTGGTCAAATTTTGGGGTATGACACTAGGGTATGATGTTTGGGCGTTATGGCTATGGAAAGATGCTTGCCCAATTTGGCTATGGTATGATGTACCCTCATTTTGGTTGTATCTTGGTGTTGTGTTAGGGGCATAGCCATATTGGGTTTCTTGATAGTAATCATTTTATTGAAGATAGTATGGGAGACGCTCTTGGTATTGTGGTTGGGTGTTTGGCATGCTTGGATGGTTAATGGGTTGGTAATTTTGTTGGGTAGGGGGTTGTGAGTAACATGGCCTTCCAGGTGGGATAGACGTTGAGGCTTCTTGTTAGTAGGTGGTCTGGTGTGGGTCGTATAAATACCTGTTTTCGGAGACAAACCCAATTGCAACCGATCTGTACCAAGCCATATAATTATTTGTTGGTATAGATGGGGTTGACATCACCGGGTCACGTAAGACATGGTTGTTGCGGTTCATCCATTTACGATGCTCAGTTTTTGAAAAATCCTTCCAGTCGTTAAAGCCCCATTGATCATTAAATATTTTTAGATGCCATTTACTGATGTCAACAAGAGGATCTAGGATGTTTTGATGCATTCTAAATTGCAGTTTGACACGGTAACTGTTGTGCATCTCCACAGTTGTGAATCTGATGATCGGGACACATGCAGTCCAAACGGCAACATCTTCCTCTCTGATTTCATGTAGGTCTTCCATGCTTAGATATGGACACCATATGAACTAAAGAAGAGAAAAATATTAGATAACAAAATAGATGATATAATAGATAACAAAAATATAATAGCTGATAACAAAATGTTTAGGAGGCCTTACATCTGCGGGTGTTAGGTGATCCAAAAGATTACGGTATTGAATGATACAATGTTTCGGACATCTATTGTAACTCATACCCTTAGCCGACCATCTAAACAACAAGAAGTGAACATTCAATATGTTAGACACAATAATTGGTAAGGTGGAAAAAAATATTAAGTTATTAACTTACCTTTTGTGCATACGGGAAGGAAAAGTTGTTGTGGTTGACGGGCGCTAGGGATGGCAATCTAGACCAACCCCAAGCTTGGAGCAAAACGGCGCATCCAAAAAAATTAGATGTGTTTTTTTTGGCGCACTTACACAAAGAGCTATACAAATAAGACAGACAAGCGGAACCCCAACTATACTGTCTTATTTAATATAGATCACTCAATAAGGGTAAGTACATAATGTGTATAGAAGAACCAGTACCCTCGGGAAATAAAAATAAACCAAATAAAAGCATAAGATAACACCTCGTTTTCTGTATTTTCATTTCTTCTGTAGAATCTTCAGTTAATATAAAACCGGCGTACCATAATTTTAGTTGCGAGAGCAACATACCTTGGCCTATCGAGCTCTCATCTAGCAAGCCAGCACCCAAAAGTTCCTCACAATTGATGAGTCAAGGTTTGTTGGTCCATTGACCGCCTTACCATCAATACGCAAACCGAATAACATGTACACATCCTCTAAGGTCACAATACATTCACCGGTTGGAAAAAAGAAGGTGTGTGTCTCTGGGTGCCATCTCTCTTGCAAAGCTAGTATAAACTTTGCATCAACCGAATAAGACATGATTTTACTTACATGTCCAAAACCGACGAGCTCAATATATGGTTTTATTAGTTCGTCGGGTGCAACGTATTCATGGGAACGAGACCGAAATCTAGAAACATCCTGCATAATTATCAATTTAGAAACAAAATAATTAGAGACATTAAAAATTAATAGACAAAAAAGAATTAACAAAATAAATAAAAAATAACAAAGACAGTAAAAATTAACAAAGAATTAACGCTTACATAATCCGCGATATTTGCGACAGTGCCTCTATGCGTTTCACTCATTGTCAACAAAGCCATTATAACTGATTAAATGTGATTCAGATGATTTAATATAACACTCTAGATGAATTACCTCTCTGCAACAAGTATGCTTCAGATGATTTTACCTCTCTGCAACACTCTAGCTTTCTTATATAGGGCATAGGAGTCACATGTGATATTTTTCAGACTGAACCATGTCGCCAGATGAATTGGCGAATATTCTTACCCTTTACGAAGGGTCACCAGACCAAATAGAGACTGGCCCTATCTGATCACTAGCTTGCGCCCTAGCTGGAATCTGCCTCATGCATGCATAGCATGCTGACACCCAGCTGGCGACACAATCATTAAAGGCTGAACCATGTCGCCAATTAATATGGTGAGTGCATTTAATTTTCTGAACCATGTCGCCAATTAATATGGCGAGTTTACATGACTGCATTAATGTGTCGCCAATTAATATGGTGAGTATGTTACGTATTAAATTGTTCTTTTAATATGTTCTTTGCATGCATGCATAGTAAGTTCTCAAGCCAAGCAAAAATATTAAGTCTGTTTCAAACAAGTCCTATTAGTATGACATCTGCACAGAGATATCTTGTTAACGTCCATTACAACTGAGAGACATATGTCTCCGATGTATCTGGGTTTGGTTTTCAAAACACCGATATTGTTTGATTCGCAGTCAATAGAAACTCAATTTTCTTGCATTTCAAAGAAAGATTGGAATCGAAGTTAGGTCTTGGTCCTATAGCACAAATAATATATCAAAACGCTGTTTTTTTAAACTAACCAAGTAAAATTTTATCCATTTAAATTGCGAGATGATGAAGATGTTGAGAATATATTTGTTAGTCACGAACATTCTGGTTTCAACTATATTGAGTTGTATACATTCCTCCAACAAAATATTCCATCTCAACAGTCTCAGATCATAAATCAATCAACAGGTGTAGACTCAGATGATACCGAAATAGAATACTCATATGAAATTGAACCAGAGGTCAACGTCGTTGATGAAGAAGAAGAAGAAAGTGAGGCGCTGGTCGATCAGATGTTGAACGACAGCGTTGAGGATGACGAACAACTGCCCATACCTCCAGGTCATGTATACTGTTTGCCTCAACATATGACAGACTTGGACTTGCAAGATGATGATCCAACCGCAAATATATTTCACAACCCGTATATGCGGTCAGGGAGTGAATTAAAAGAAGGAGAAAAGTTTTGTACCAAAGAAGATTTTGTACAAGCCATAAAAAAATATCACATGGATAACTCTATTGATTATAGTCTACACTGAACGGATTCGAGAAGGTATGTCATTATTTGTCGTAATCCACTTTGCATGTTTCGGCTGGCTGCTTCTTACAGAAAGAGAAGCAATTCTTGGAAGATAGCTTCCATAGAGCCACCTCACAGTTGCACTGCCACAAATATTGTTCAGGATCACCGAAAGCTAAGCGCAGAATTGATATGTCAAGACATTTTTCCGCTTGTTAATAAGGATCCTTCAGTCAAGGTGAGTATAATAATATCTCATATCGTGACGCGGTATAATTATACTCCCTCGTACAAGAAGGTGTGGATTGCAAGGACAAAGATTGTTGAACAGGTCTTTGGCAACTGGGAGGATTCGTACATGGAATTACCGTGATTTTTTGTAGCCCTGAAGACATACACACCAAGAACTGTTGCAATCATGCAGACAGTGTCGGCATGTAGGCCAGATGGAACCATTGTTGATGAAAATGTCATCTTTCACCGTCTCTTTTGGTCGTTTCAACCATGCATAAGAGGTTTTGCATTCTGCAAACCTGTTATTCAAATTGATGGAATATGGCTCTACTGAAAATACAAGGGCACCTTGCTTATGGCCGTTGCACAAGACGGCAACGATGTCTTTTCCATAGCCTTTGCTCTGGTTAAGGATGAGACCGCTTCTACTTGGAGTTTCTTCCTTAAGAATCTCAGAACAAGTGTCGCTCCACAAGCCAATCTCTGTTTGATTTCAGACAGGCATGCTGCTATAGAGAGTGCCTACAATAATCATGATAACGGGTGGCATAATCCTCCTTCTACCCATGTATATTGCATTAGACTTATTGCAAAAAACTTCATGTGTGCAATCAAAGACAATCAATCACCTTCGCAAACAGGTTGTGAATGATGGTTATGCTCTAACTCAACCAACCTTTCAATACTACCTTAACAAAATAAGAATGTCAAATGCAGATGCAGGAAGCTGGTTGGATAACATTCCACTAGAAAAGTGGACAAGAGTTTTTTATGGTGGTTGTCGTTGGGGCCACATGACGACAAACCTTGTGGAGTCCATGAACGAGGTATTCAAAGGAATTAGAAACCTTTCAATCACTACTTTGGTGAGATCAACCTATTATAGGTTGGCATCACTTTTCGCAACAATAGGCGAAAGATGGAGTGCAGTGTTAGCGTCTGGTCAAGTATTCAGTGAAAGCATAATGAAATTGATGAAAGAGGATACTATCAGAGCCAACACACATGCAGTCTTTGACTGTCATAGGCAAACATTCAATGTACAAGAAACAATAGGCCATAATGAGGGGAGGCCCAATTTATCGTATGTTGTCAGACTAAACAGATGTTGGTGTGACTGTGGCAAGTACCAGGCCTTCCGTGTACCTTCCTCACATGCCATTGCAGCATGCGCACATGCTCGTCAGGATGCTTATGGCTATCTATCTGATGTTTACAAGTTGATTAATGTTATGAATGTATACAACGAAGGCTTCGCAGTGCTACCAATGGAGGATTATTGGCCTTCATACCAAGGTGACATAGTTTGGCACAACGATGAAATGAGAAGAAAGAAAAAGGGACGCCTAAACAACAAGCGTATAAGAACCGAAATGGATACCACTGATAAGATAAGATTATGCAGTATTTGTCATCAGCCTGGACACAACCGAAAAAATTGTCTCAATGTCGGAGGAACATCTGCATCATAATTTAGCTTATCGTTTCATTTGTTATAACCAAATATTTTCATATATTGATGGGTCTTTGTTACAACAATGTTAACAACAAATAACACTAACACCTAACAACAAACAACAATGTTAACAGCAAATAACACAAACAACATAATACATTCCTAACTGATTACAGCAATCAAACTAATTTCATTCGGTCCAAACATGACTTCTCTCGCATCTTTGTGAATCTTCACACGAACTCATCCACGCAGCCGATCAAGTCTCTCGATACTTTGGATTTTTTCCCCTTCACCAATGTCTCCCTCCAACCACCGATTCAGCTCCCTCTTAAGTTGATTAAAACTTTGTATGTTCCAAAACAACATGTCCATAGAGTAGAACAAAGATATGAGATGAGATGTGAAACTAAATGATCAAAACACCTTTATTTATAGAAAAAAAAAATAGTTTCTAAAGAGACTCCAGATGAATTAGCGACTCACTTATATACCTTGAACCATGTCGCTAATTGAATGGGAGACTTCATGGCGTGTCTTCAATTCAATTGGCATTAGCCTTATGCCCTTAAAGAAGGGTCGCCAATTGGTATGGCGACACTTCATGTAGTCTCCGATTCAATTGGCGACATGATTCAAGGTATATAAGGGAGTCGTCAATTCATCTAGAGTCTCCTTAGAAACTATTTTTTTTTTTTATAAAGAAGGATCGCCAATTAGTATGGCGCCCGTGTAATCCCAAATCTCCAAATCTTAAGTGAGGTAGTTTGAAAATAATTTGAAAACTGAAATATTTTGAGATTTTTTTGAAAAACTGGGTTAATTGAGTAAAAAAATCCACATTTGTCCGATACATTATGCTTGTGCAGTTAAAATTTCATTAACTTAATAATTATAAATCAAATCTTAAACCAAAATGCCAGTTATGTCACGTAAACACAATAAAAAGGGGCAGTAATAATCTGGTAAAGATAAACAAGACACTGACAATTTGGTGGCTGGTGAATGTGGGAAATAAAGCCAACCATAAAGTCGGATTTCTTTCTCCATGTTCAATCTATATATTCTGAAAGATTTCTTCCCAGCCGAAAAAGAATAGGATGGAAACATTGAAAATAGACCTCTCAATGTTTTTGCTTAAACTGCTTCATTAATCCCAAGCTTAAAACAGCTTTAACCGCAAAAAGTTGTGACACAAGGACAAATATATCTGATCCCTTCAAGCTATGAAAAGTAAGTAACAGTTTCATGAACAAATAGAAGGAATTGACCTTAAAACACCAAATTATTATTGTCAAACCTTTTTCTTACAACAGTATCAACTAAAGAACTCCAAAAAAGGGATTCTTTATTGCAGAGTCTAGTTCAGATCCTGCTGAATTCAGGACTGGAATCTCAACCTTGTCCCTAGGCAAAAACAAAACTTCACCACCATCGATCTTCTCAAACCCGCAAATTTCAAGGAATTCAATGCCTCCTTTCAAAGCACCAACTCTTTCCTGTTAAACACAACACAGACACCGAGACACGGGCTTATTAACACGCCTTATTTAAAATTATTTAGATGCATGCAAGCATTCATAAAACATCTTACCTTGGCTTATTTTTAGACAAGAGAAATATTATACACAGTTTAGCATTACAGTGACAAAAAGTCGATCTATGTCCTAAAAACTCCTAAAACTAATAAACCTTGTGGTTTAACTTTAGGGTCTATGTGGTGGATGCAAAATTCTACCTATGCCCAACAACTTTTGATGACTCAAAGGTTCCAAACTCCGTTATAATCCCCATCTCAAATTTCAAGAGTATTGATTTAATCTTTTTTTTTTCTTTTTTCGGGTTAGAGGCTTCTTTTTTTTTCTTCCCTGTGCATTCGTAGCTAAAATCCCCTGAAAATACCAAAGTACAACACACCATCTTTACAGGTTTTCTTACCTGAAAAGCTGCGTTACTAAGGCGGATCTTCCTGAATTTTTCTTCATCGGGATTTCTGGCAACATTCCCCACATAAGTTAGAAGAGTTTGGAATGCTCTCTTCACTCTGGCATCGTTCTCCTGCTCCAAGAATAAAGCAAACATGTAAATATGCCGGTGTAACAATATTTAAGCAGAAAGTGATGTTTCACAAACATTATTTCAGAAGTATCACTATGCAGCAAGAAATCAATTTCCTTTTAGGAGAACGAATGATGCAATTGATAATACTGTCACTCACATTTTGGTCCTTCAAAGATACATGCAAGTTGAAAAATATTTTGATCTTATATTAGTCCTTTAAACACCTATGTGACACCAAATCATTCCTTAAATATAAGACAATCCTTGCCACCGAATTGGTCTTTAAAATGGAGGGTCAATACGGATGTTTGTTAGAATTATAAAATAAAGAGAAATTAAAGTAGATAAGAGTTGTTATTGAAATTAGTTAGTTAGTTGGGGTTGATATAGAGTGAATGTGTATAAATAGGAGAACATGTGTTAGAGAGCATCTTTGAATATTTGTAACTGTGAGAAACCCTTGGAAGAGAGATTCTCCAAGTGTTATTTCTTTAGAATCCCATTCTTAGGTTCCTAACAATTGGTTCGACCTGCCGGTGCAATTTTTAGGATTATAGAATAAAGGGAAATTAAACTTCTATGGTACCTCTTACAATATCCACCATTAGAATTTGAGTTGATATTAATACAACTTGTATCCAACAGTCACTTGTCTAACACTGTCAACTAAGTAGATGATGAATCACAGAATTTTCAGCAAGTCACAATGTAAACGTACCTTGTGGTTCTGCTTGAGAGAACGCAGGCACTCTCTCATTTGCTCAGTTTTTGTGGCAGGCCTAATTGGCAGGAAACTCTGCACGCATAAATTTGAAACTTTCGAATAAATAGGTATGGCATAAAAAATGTAATCATTTCTGGACAAGATAATACCTTTTTCTCCTCTACAACAGTTGAAGGTTTGGCTGCTGAAGGCTCCTCTGGAGGCAATCCAAGTTTTCGCCTTCTTTCTGCCTGTCATAATTGAGAAATAAAGTTACCTAGTTCTGATCCCCCAATAACAGATATTCAAATTGTCATGCCAGCGTGGTAAAGAAATTGCTCAACATGTTCAAGTATTCCAAAAAATTGGACCAAAGTACTCTAAAAAGCTCCTCAGCCATCAATAGTAATACTATAGTAGTAGGAGGTCCCAAAACTGCTTTTCTTTGATGTTTGTTTTCATAATGAATTAGAAATTGCCTATTGGTATCCAATAATATTGTCGAGGTAGATTACCTTAGGGAAAAAAATAAGAATCAAATCGCAAAAAACTGATATTGCCTATTGGTATCAAATAACAGACCAATGACAAGATTACACTATTTAATCCTATTCTCATTGGATGACTTAATAGTCATTTAGAAATTCTACTTCTGGTGTATTGAGATAGATGATTTACAAACTTAGATAAGAACAGGCTTGGAAAAAGAACGAAAAATTAAAAAATACCTTGTCTTCTTCCAACTTTTGCCTGATTTTTTCTCTAGCCCTTCTCTCTTCCTCTTTCTCTGCTTTTCTCAAAGCTAACAACCTGCAAAAGTAAGCAGAATTCTCTTGAGGCTGGGTTCATTCAAATTAAAACATAGGATGTGAGACATCTAGTTGAGTCAGACCGTTTTCTCTCATTATCTTCTTCAATCCTCTTTGCTTCAAGCAACTCCTTGCCAATTCGAATTCTTTCCTGCGTGAAAAAACGAAAATAAGTGAACTACTCAAATATTGAGAAGAAAACATGTATATAGCAGCTTGAAATTCATACGATGATATTATGATATTTGCATGTTTTTGACATGCTATGGCAGTCTTATTTATGAGAATCCTGACATGGGGGGTTTCTCTGTGCAGGTGCATAAAGATCAGTATGCAAAAAGATGTTAGACTCATTTTGGCGCCAATTTATAGCTTCCATTTGAAATTTTCTACCTTGATAAGCAATACTGAATCAAGCTGTGTCCAGGACCAACTTTACTAAAGCTATTGGGAGAACTCTCGCAGATGCTTTATATCTTCAACAATCTTTTAAAACAAAGAGTCATTTGGGCTTGTCATACAGACTCTTAACTGGCTGATAAGGATCAAGCCTAAATCTACAGTGCCGAAACTCAACTTTTTTATCTAGAAGAAGAAAGCCACGAGGATCAAGCTCTTAACTGGCTAATCATAGAGTCTTAAGATCAACAATCCCCAAAGCATAAACTCTGAGAAGGAAGTTTATAGTTGCTTTAATGTCTAACGGTATGCACATGCACACCCCCAATATCGTAATTATAAAAGCGTAAGATACTCAGCTACATCAGTAGTGAAATTCAATGAGATGAGTGGGAAACAGAGGGTTGAGTTAAAATACCTTTTCTCTTTCTCTCTCATTTCTCTTCTCTTCTTCTTCTTTCTTCTTACGAGCCTTCTCCCTTAAGATTATAGCTCAAAAAATTAAATTACTACACAGACTAGTAACAATAAATTGGCTTAAAAAATACATATATACTATAGATCTAGACACAAGATATGCAGACATCTGTCATTTTAGAAGAATACAACACGAATGCACAGTGATGACTGAGGTTTCAAAAATTAAAAATATAAAAACATTAAAGGAAAAGAAATCAATTATAGCCACGGCAAAATATATGGTCATGGATTCAGCAATCACTAATTGTGTTGTATATTAAGGGTGTATATATAATAAAGACCTTCCATGAAACAGGGTGTGACATGTATACATCATAATCAAGTGCTAATTGTGTTTCCCTAGGCTACTGTAGAAATAATTACCATAAAGCCTCAACAATAATTGCTTCATTGGAGAATTTATAAGCGATTAGCCACAACATATTACTTCAACCAATGCATGGTTAAAATCAAATTCTAACTTAGTTGTACAACTTCATAACTTGAATGTGAAACTTATTTTACTTTCAGTTTCATACCTTAATTCCTTTAGTATGGCATTCGTTTCTTCTGGGGTAAGAGAGGGTTTAGTAGCCTTAGTTTTACTGACAGCAGATACCTGAGTGAACCATCAGGTCAGAAGGTAGAGATTGCAACTTAATTTAGAGTGCATTATTCATAACATGAACTAGTCTTCTTATTTAAACAAAAGTTAGCAAAATCAAAATATATATATAACTTATGAAACAGTGCATGTGCGATAACACTATGCTGTATGAATAAACAAAAACACTGTACCAAGGGCATCTCATCTATGTCAGGTGTATTCTCATGGTTTTCTATCCAAGTTACAGCAGCCTCGAGGCTAGCATTACCTGTAAAAGAGAGAGGCCTAAGTTCAATACTCTAGAGTTAACATAACTATCAATGCTCAGATATAACATAAATAATGCATTGAAATACCTTGTAATTTGTAAATTAATAACTGTTTAATACCTGTATGCTAGATCCAGCGACAAACATATGAACATGAAAATCATGATTTGCATTGCATCTAATAGTATTAAATTTTGTTTATCGTGGCAAACCCAACCCCAACCAAAAGAATCCAACACTATTCTTTAAGCTTCCTTCAAATGGCACAGAAACTGATGCTCTATGGCATAATTATGATCAATAACAATGATAAAGTAATATAATTTCATGAATGCTCTGTAGTACAATAATGATCAGCAATTCAAATTCATAAAGAATACTGCTACCATAAAAGTATGTTTAAATTACCAGAGAAATGAAGTGCCCTTGTTGCACGAGCTGTTGAAAAGCCCATTGATTCAAGTTCCTCAAGCAGAGTTTTATCGACTTCGGGAACAACCATTTCTGTATTTCACAATATTAAAAACAAATGAATAATGGATGAATTAGATACACAAACTGAACCAGAATCGCCACTAAGCTTATTAAACAAAAAAAAAACATCACCTTCATTTTGATCACTGGTTCCACCCTCTTGTGATTCTGCATCCCCCTTAGGAACCTCTAAACTTATTGGTTTTGCAGCTTCCGCAGTCTTATCAACAAACCCAGTGTGTCCGGTTCTCTTGGTGTGTAAATCACTCTCCTACATATCAAACAAAAAAGGAATTCAATTAACCAGAATCAGATTTTTCAATCAAATTAAACCCTAAAACAGCATAAAAGATTATTGCATGTGATTGGATTTGAAGAAAAAAAATATGAATGATGGGAAAGTTTAGGGTTTGGATTATGAATTGGAGGGGAGTGAGACTGACGGTTTTGGATCGGCAGGGTTTGGAGCAAGTAGTGCAGACGAGATTTAGAACGGGTTCGGTGGATTCGGAGAAATTGGAGTGTGAAGTGAGCTCAGCGTGTTCTTGAGCTTCTTCGACCGATTTCAAGAGAGCGCCGCAATCGCCGCACTGGAGCGAAACGCCTGCCATTTTCCGGTGGCTTTTTCGTCGGTGGATCCAATTGGGGAAATAGAAATTGATTGATGTTCCGACTGTGTGGCTTTATATGGGTAGGACTATTGACATCATTCCAATTTAGTTAAAATTACTATTATTAAATTTTAACTAGAAATAGAGGGATTGTTGGACAAAGTAATCTTTAAAAAAAAATAGAATACAGTGAAAAAAAATATAACAGAACAAAATGAAAATTTCAATCTATTTGGAAATTTTATGCTAGAAGACAAAAATTTTATTTCGTTTAAATTGAATGGGAAGAAAGAATGGAATACATATCACTTCATTTTGTTTAGATACAAAGAATATGATATCATTTCATCACATAATACTAAGGTATGTTTGAATTAATGAAATGTAACGGAACAAAATCAAATGAAATAGTAAAATATGAGATTCAATTGTTTATAATAATAGATTGAATGGAACATGATGGAAGTTATTTCATCTCATTTCATCTGACCCTCTAAATTTTTTTCCATTCAAATTTGGATGTAGGTAAGCGGAATGAAATATTTTTTAATACAATAGTCAAACAATGGAGTGAAATATATATATATTTCATTCCGCTTCATTAATAAAATAGTCAAACAATTGAATAAGATTCGTGTACCATTCTAATCCATTTTATTTTGTTATGTTCCATTTGGCTCTACTCTATTATATACCATCAATTCAAACATACACTTAGGTCGTTTCGTTGGAGTAAATTAAGGGAGAGAGAAAATGATAGGAAATATCCATGACATATTTGATTTGGTTTTGTAAAATTATTTCTTTGTTTTTGAAATATGAAAATAATAAAACTTGTTTGGTAGTTTAGTTTTACAAAATTACTTTTGAAAACTATTTTTTATTTGAAAATTTGAAAAATTAAAGACAATGTTACATCAGAGGTCTTTTAAGTTATTTTTGTATAACATGTTGATCCTTTAAGTATTTTTTGTAATAACTTGGTCATTTAAGTTGCCAAACGTGTGCAACATTACTCTTTTATAATATACTAAATGTGCTAATTATGGATGCAATTATTTTGAGTGGTGTGAAAATGGTGAGCTGCGACCAGAAATACAACAGTCACACATTTTTAAATGTTTAAAATGTGAGAAAAATGATATAGAAATCACCATAAAGGACCAAGTTGTTAAAAAAAACTTATCAGATTGCATTTTGAATTCACTACAGAATCTCATGAAAATTTCAAATGATTTAGAATTATGTTACATTAGATACAAAAAACCATATCTTGACATATCATCAGTGAAAATAATGAAATAAGAATATCCTCTTTTGGCTTGAATTTTCATAGGTCCACAAACATCTTTATGAATTAGTTCTAGTAATTCAGAAGCTCGCTTTCCACTTTCATTAAATGGAGACTTGGTTATTTTTCCTTTGAGCCAAATTCACAAGTTTTATATGATTCATAATCATAATTATCAAGGTAACATTCCTTATGTAACTTGTTAAATCTTTTCTCACCAATGTGACCGAGTCTACAATGTTAAACATACGATTTATTTAACAAACTATCTCTATTTCTCTTGAGACTTAAAGAAACATGCAAATCTGAATTACAATTCACATTTGGTAAAACATATATGACACGTTGGAGACAACCATTCACATATAAATCACCGTTATAATAAATGGAACAAATATTATTAAACGTAATGAAAAAATCACGCTTGTACAAAATAGAAATTGAAATTTCATTCGAAATAAAGTTTGGAATGTAATAACAATTATCTAACACTAGCACTTTGTCAGGGGCTATTATTAATGAGATCGATCCAACTACTACATTAGCAGTATTTTCTTCATTCCCTACTTGAAGGTTTGCTTCACCTTTATTCAACCTTCTCTTTACGTGTAGACCCTGCAATGTATTACAGGTGTTAAAACTACTACCAATATCTAATACCCATATTGTAGGATTAGTAATAGTTAAAGAAATCACGAAAAAAATTCATCAATGTCTCACTGTATTTCTTCATTAAATCGAGATACTTCTTGCAATTTCTCTTTCAATGTCCCTTTTCTTTACAGTAGAAACATTCAACATCAATCTTATTGACATTGATTTTTTGTGTTTAGGAATGGTCACACCACCCGAATGGCCATAAGGCTTTATTTTTTAGTTAAACTTTCTTTTGCCTTTTTTCTTAAAGGCTTTGCCAACAACCATAACATTTCCTTTCTTCTTTTTAGAGGAAAATTGATTCTCATAATCAGTTAACAGGTTAACCATTTCATGCAAATAAGAATCCATCTTATTCATATTAAAATTCACAACAAATTGTGAAAATGAAACAGGAAGTGATTGCAGATTCAAATCTTGCGAAAGCTCTTTCTTAATTGTGCATCCAACTTCTCAAGTTGTTCAATGAGATCAATCATCTTAAGAACATGGGGTCAAACTTGATCATTTACACTCAATAAGGACCTAAACAAAGTTTTAGACAACTAAAATTTAGTTGTCCCACTTTGCCCACCATACATCTTCTTAAGATGTTTGATGATTTCAGGAGGGTTCATGTCCTCATGTTGCCTATGAAGATTAGGACTCATGGATGCTAGGATGATACACTTAGCCGTAAGATATTGTTCCAATTACTTCTCATAAGTCTTGGTTGATTCAGTGTTGGTTGGGTTAGCAGGTGCAGTTACAACAGGCTTATCAATGATGTCGATTAATTTTTCATGCATGAGAATAATTCTCAAGTTACGTTATTAATCGTCATAATTAGATCAAATCAATTTTCCATATTCAAGTACTCCACAGAGTGACAAAGAAAACATATTGTTTATTTTTTAAACCAAAAAAAATGTCAAAACTTATTTTTGAAAAACAAATGAGAAATTTCTTAAAATCATATACAAGTCACTTTGCTATCAAGTTGTTTCTCATATATATTTTAAACAAATTGTATCATGTACAAATATATATATATATATATATATATATATATATATATATATATATATATATATATATATATATATATATATATATATATATATATATATAAATATATATTGATCTTACTGGCTGATGAAAACCCAAAGTGGGGCAGAGACTACGTCTGCGATGTTGGGTTTCAAAGAATGAGGAGGGGGTGTATCTGCAAGACACTCCGATGCTAAAGTAAGAATCGGGAGAAAAAAAAGGCGAGTACAAAGTATGTGTGTCTTAAGATGATTTTAGAATACCTGAACCTCTCAAATGAGAGGGTTTTTATAGTGCCCCCAGCGCTTAGCCATTGGTCCCGATTTTTTGGGCGAGATATTCACTCCCAAAGAATAGGTAACGGTCATAAACTAGTCGTTGGGACGGGCAGAGGTGCCCAAAACTAGTCGTTGTCACGGCAAGGCGTGGTCGCGGGCACAGGTGTCGTGACTGTTTCTCGATAGTTAAACCGTGCGTGACGGGTAAAAATGCAAGGAGGGGCAGCTGATCCTAGAGGTCAATTGGCCAGCCTTCCTCTGCAGAGGGGCAGAAAGGTAAAATGCTTTCTTTTGCCCTTAACTGGCAAAACTTAGGCAATTGGATCGTTCTGGGTGCAAAAGTGGATTGGATCATGCCTAGCCATTAGGTCAGTCCAGAACACACACACACACACATTCACACACACACACACACCCACACACATATCATACCTCGTAAATTTCTGGTTGTCAGATCAATCTTACAAACATATATTTCTATTTAAATTAATTAATTCAAAAATACTTCTTTAGGGTAGTCCATATATATATATATATATATATGCTCAATTTTGTTTTGATATATCATTTATAATTTTGTGCTAGGAAAAATAAAATAATATTCTACTTAGAATATTCTATTTTATTAAATAAATTTTATAATTTAATTATTGAATAATAAAATAATTCTTTAGTAAAAATTGGAATACTTGTTTGTGTGTAACCTGTTTGTGTGTGACTTGATAGATTCAATACTAAGTCGGTAATATAATAATCAAATTAATATATTAATCAAGGTGGGTGTCTAGCAACACTCCTTAAGTTACAGATAATATGAAGTATTTAACTTTCAAAAACCACTAGAAAAATAATATAATATTTTCTCTCGTCGTTACAACTCTGCTTAACTCTAGAGAATGATATTATAGTCAAACTATAATAAGTTAATATCTATGACATAAGAAAATTATATTTTCTTTCATTCAATTTTTTTTGCCAAGACTTAATTTTATCATAGAGCTCAAACTCATTACCATGCGTTGACGAATCCCTTCTTGATTATTCATTAATTATACATGTGTTTAATTGTATCCAATATCCTTTCAACTAGCACCCTATGGTATTAGGTGTCGAGAATCAAAATACATTAAATAACTTGTTAATTACAATGATAATCTCAGGTCTTAGAAAATTGATATATTTCTTATTGAGAATTTTTCATTCGCAGATTTAGGTAAATATTAACCACTAGAAAATCTCAGTGAAGTCAGTTCAATGATCATATCAACATATGCATCATCTGTATATGCAAATTAATAAATGAGATCTATTGATCTTTATCCAATAAATACCATATATATATATATATATATATATATATATATATATATATATATATATATATTGATCTATATGAATTATTGATATCCTACTCACAATAATTCTACGACCCAAGAACGATTTAGATTAAAATAACAAAAAACTTGTTTCTTGTCATACCCTAAATTTTGACCACAAGGTTTCACATCATTGTGCAAATCATCATCACAATATAGATGTACCTCCATACCTCATTAATCCTCCCAAATATTGTTGAGCATTCACCTCAACCAATGATTAGGGTTTTAGAGCCCTCCTAGAGCACTCAAGCAAAGGATCAATCAATAATTGACATGATCTTCAACTTGTTCAATCTCTCAAACATCCATGAATGATCAAGAGGTTTCCCACGTCAATAATCGAGCATAGGAATGCAACATTGCAAGTTGATCAAGCCTCAAGATCATCAGTGTCACCAAATTAGAGTTTTGGTCGACCAAAGCCTCCAGAGAAAATTTTCATCTGGGCATGAGCCAATACTTCAAAACATGATTCAATAAACTCAAAGGGACCTCAGGGATTCATTCATAAGTTCAAGATAGCCTCAGGGGATGCATTCATCAAAAATCAGAAATTAGGGTTTCTTGACCTAATTCACCCATAAGTTGATTTTTTGAGCAAGGCATGAGCCAAGACCTCAAGACATGCTATAAGGGCCTCAAATACATCATATTGATCCATTCACAAGTTTGAACTGATTCAAAGAACTTGGGTCACAAGCAATATAAGGATTCAAATTCATCTGGACCACAAACTAGGGTTTCTGAGAAAAAGTCAACTATGCCTTTGACTTTTGACCAAAACATGATCTCAAACCGTGAGACATGATTCAAGACACTCTAAAACACCTATGGAATCCATCCATTAGGTTTAATTTAGCCCAAGGACTTGATTTCATAAAGGATCACTAAGTTCAAAATTCATCTGATACAAAAAGTCAACTGTGATCAAAACCATGTTTCACTTTTGGGATTTTTTTTACAAACATGACTTCTTTGAGTCAAGAATAATGTTAACTTGTGATTTGGATCATAATCAATCAAGAAAAATCAAGAAAAGTTAGGTTACTTGCAAAAAGGGTAATCTTGAAAAACTTGAAATTTCACTAAGTTATGAAAAAAAGTGATTTTTACCCAACTTTGCAAGGCCATAATTTGTGATCCAAGCAACCATTTTTTTCCATCCAAAGCTCAAATGAAAGCTCTCATTACATACTACAAAAGTGTCATACTTATCCATAGTCAAAAGATGCATGGATTTTGAGTTATAAAGCCATAAAGTTAGGGTTTCATGGGATTTCAACTTTAACACTTAGTGAAAATTTTGAACAGAATCTGTTTTGTGTTTGGCCAACTTTGAGGTCATTTTTTTCCATGATCCAAGACCAAATGCAAACATCAAAATTGGAGTATGATGTGCAAGCTTTCCAAAGAGTACAAGAACATCATCAAACTCCACCTGAGCGAAGAGATATGGAGTGATCAACATGCCATGCTGCAACTGTTTTTCAAAGACAGTTTTTGTCATTTCTTGCACCACACAATTTTTGAGTCAAATTGCAATTATCATGATCATACCAATTCCACATGGAGCAGAGTGACTCATCACAAACCTGCAAGATAGTGCCAAAGAACCAAGGAAAAATCTCATGAGAATGATGAAGTTTTGTCATGGAAGCCTTGAAATTCAAAGCACATTTATGTGCAATAGTGCACATTCAACAAAAGTACACTCCTCAGTCAAGATGCTCACATAAACAACAATAAAAACATCTGAGGAATGTGGAATTGGTTAAAAGTTAGTTATGCTACTTGAGAGATATATTGTACCTTGCTTGAGAAGTAATGACACAAATCCAAAACCATTGAACCAAGCTCTTATCCTTCAATCCAGCATTATTCCTCCAAGAAAAATCCATTCTCCTAAAAGTATAACTCATTTATGATCATTCAAATCACACCAAAGCAACTACAATACTTGTTTTCTCACAAATTTTTCTTCGTGCAAAATTCAAAGTTCTCAAAGAGTGAAAACTTGGAATTCTCAAACCAGTCCATTTCCACTCAAACCAAGCACCCAAACACTTCACATAAGCATTATAGAAGTGATCCATAACCTCAAAACACTTCTGTAACATCAGAATCACTAAGTCACCATCCTTTTGCTCAACTTTGCCACAAAGCTGCAGATTTAGTCGAGTTAAGTGATCCAGAAGGTTTTAATCCATTCTCAACATTGGAACACCATCCTTGAGGTTCAAGGAAGCTATCTAGATCATCATAACACATCTATAACATCTCCAACCGAGAATTTGATTCTCACTTGCAAGGTAAGTTTCCTCAAAACTGAACTCTATAATTCAAGCATTTAAAACATCATTTCAAGTTACCAATGTGTCTCTGATAGTTTATAGATTATTTCCCCTCAATCAATTGCTTCATATCTTGTACATATGGAATTTCATTTTAAATTCTCTTTTTAGGGTTCATACGATTTCAAACCATGTTCTTTCAATTCTTTAAATTTAAATAAAATTGAGTAATACCATTCAATTCCTCGTTCAAAAATAGACAAATTTCATTTTTACATCATCCAAAATGGTTGCGTATTAAGGGAGTTAGTGATTTCAAAATCTGAGGAAGATGATAAAGTTGAAGGTGATAGCCATGGCACCATTTTTCAAAACCAGAAACAAACTTAATATTTTATTTTATGGAAGCAATTTTATATTTGAATCGGCATTGCGCCTCAATGGTTGATCAACTGGTTTTGTGTGTGTAGCGAGTGAAGGGTCTGAGGTTTGAATCCCCATCGCCCCAGACCTTTTGGCTTTATTTTTTTCATAATTTTCAACTTTTGAACTTAAAATATATTATACAACGCGCGTTACATATCACAAGGCAAGCACATGACGTGGTGGATAAGTTTTGGGCCTGCAACCCCAATGTCACGAGTTCAAGTCCCCTTGGTGGTAAAATCATTCTTTTTATCACTTATTTTTCTCACTTTTCTTCACAATTTAAAACTATCATAACTTTCTCATTTTTAATTATTTTGAACCCATTCTTTTTGCAAATTGTTCTTGATAACGTCTATTCTTTATTTGTAAAAATAAATTTCCAAAAATAATTATTTTTGATACATTTTTGGATGTTCAAAGTGTGTAACTTTTTTAGGGTTTTTCTTAAGACTTCTTTTGAAATTCTTTAAAACCTTGCCTTATCTTACCTACAATGACTTGTTTGAACCATATACATCTTGTATGAGCCTTAAATAAGTTTATGAATTTTTAGATCCTTGTTCTTACTTGGCTTTAATGTATTTTCAAGTATATGTTTACATGTAAAATGTATGTTGAGCTTTATCCATACCATGAGACTTTTACTTGATATCTTGCCCTAATATGTGGTCTCCTTCCATGTTTGTATCACTTTGACATATACCTATGTATTTGTGTTGATTATGCCATGTTTATGTGCTCCTAAAACACTTGAACCGTGTCCTGTAAATACCTTTGTATACACCTTTGTTTGTTTGAATCATTGTGATGTTTCCACTTTATTCAAAACCATGTTTTAACCCTAACATGAATGTTTGATTGTCATCAACTTGTCTTAACATGTTCAACTTGTATCCTTGCTTCAATGAACAAGTATTTCCTTTATAAACTCTCATCATGGTAAACATATCTCTTTATTCAAAACTCAAACACTTTTCACATCTTTCAAAATCAATTATTTCAATACACTTGGGTCTCTCCTTGAGTTGTAAGTCCCATCCTTTTTTTTCTTTTTTTGTAAAAGAGTCAAATTAAGTACATCGGTACTAAGAAGAGCATTATTCCCGATGAAACTGCTCTTAGACCACTTGGGCATCTCCTTTGAGTATAAGCCCCAATCTAGTGTACATAAAATTTGTTTTAAACAATAAACAACCTCCATGGGTCTCTCCTTGAGTTGTAAGCCCCATACCTCTGTTTGTTTTCAAAATCATTTGTCCGTTTTAAAAAAACTGTTTTAAAACCACTTGGGCCTCTCTTTGAGTTATAAGCCCCAAACATTTCTTTTGCACTCACTTAAAACAACATTCTTTAATTCAAATGAAAATTCAAAGTTTTATCAAAAATTTCTTTAATTTCTCAAAACTCTAATCATACAGTTGTAATCAATACAACCAATCACAGTACACTTGGGCCTCTATTAAAGTGTAAGACCCAACACCATTTCAATTAAATGCATGCTTGTTTATATATATGTTGATTCACTTATTTGTATATACTTGTGCACACCCATCTAGAGTTTCCCCAGCAGATAGGTCATCCTCAGTTTACTCTTAGGTCAAACAGTAAGATACTTATAACTTAGTTCAATAAATAGTTCCCTCATAGGAAACTTCCCTAATACAGCCTGCCTCCTCTTGGACTTTATTCAATATGGAACAAAGAAAGACATTATTCCCGATGAAACTTTTCTTAAAGACTATCAAAACTCATAAACATATAAAAGAAATTCATTTCCCCAAAGGGGATTAATTCCCGGTGAAACCTCTTTTGAATTTCTTCAAACCCTAGAACTGTTCAACAAAGAAGAGATTATTCCCGGTGAAACCTTTCTTGAACTTTTCTTAGGCTTGAACCTACAGACTTCTTAAAAGTTCCCCACAACCTTATCTTGGGCTTAGTACAAGGACCCATAGGCTTCCTAGAAGCATCCCAGCCTCCTCTTGGGCTTAATACAAGGACCCAAAGGCTTCCTATAAGCATCTCAGCCTCCTCTTGGTCTCCATACAAGTAGACTTGGAAAGTCTCACCCCTATAGTCTCCTATACAGACTCATACAAGGACCCTCAAGCTTCCTAAGAGCATAGAATAAATCTTAATCATCCTTATCAATACACCAATCTCCAGGAGAGTCAGAACCACTAAAGAATTCAAGCCTATCATTCTCTAAGGCTCTTATAATCCTCAACAAGGTTTGGTTTTTATCTTCAAAACCTCCAACCAAAACCATGTTACCCTCAATAAAAATATCAATGCCTCATGGCATCTGATAGTTCAAATCTTCTATAAATCCTCAGCAAGAGTTAGTTTTCCTTTTGGACTCCTCAAAATAAGTCCAGACCTTCTCCTGGATTCAAATAATCCTTAGTTAAAGTCAGCCTCCTCTTAGGCTTTATATAAAGATTTGTCCAGTCAACCTCAATCTTGGGCTTTGTACAAGACAGATATAACACTCCCCCAGTAGAGTCAGTTTCTTTTAAGCTTCAACCTTGGGCTTTAATCAAGGCACACAAAAATCAACATCCCCTCATATGAGACCATGAGTCCACTATGTAGGAGGACATTTCCTCTATACATCACATATCAAAAACAAACAATCAAAACTTTTTTTCCTGATAATTAATGTAAGTGGCACACTTGTTGATTCAAAATCCAAGCTGGAGTCCCTCCTTTATCATGGTTAAAATTCCTCTTTCATCTAACTGCTATAAGTGGCAAGACTCTGGATTCCACGCATCTAAGCCAATGTCTCTTTCTTAGCATGAAAGATTCATAAAGGAAAAAGTGGAATTGCTCTACACTGAGTTAAAGCTTCTTCCTTCATGACATCTCTATTATAAAGGAAATTATGGCATTGTTGGATTCCATACATCCCAGTTAAAGTAATTTCCTTTATAACCAATTACCTGACATTTTGTGTTGAATATGTGAGATATCTCCCTTTAGAGATAACAAATTCTCTCTCTCAATCAAACTTTAGCTTCAATCTTGGGCTTTGAACAAGACATAAATACCCCGTTAGCTTCAATTTTGGGCTTTAAACAAGACACTAAACATTTTTCCTTTCAACCCTCACAAAGGAGAAACTTTCCCAACCAACAGCAGATAGACTTAAGAAAGCATTTCAAACAGTAGAAAATATATGCAAATGAAAGTTTCTATAGATAACTATAGATACTTTGGGTGTTAATAGCTTCCCCTTGTATAACCAAACCCCGATTCCGGATCTTTTCGCATTTGTTAAAGAAAACATTTGCAAGCAAGGGTTAGTTTAAGATATCTTCCCCTTCCTTTAAAGCTTCATAGGATAAATACAGAAATCAGAAAGAAGCACAAAATGCGGTTGTGGTCGCATCACAAAAACCGACGCTACATTTCTCATCATCATAATTTCTATCATGATAACAAGTCTATAATTTTAATAAAATTTTAATAAAGGACTTATCAAATTTACTATTTTAATTAAACAATATTTTTTATAATTAATGAAATATAATACCTTATTAATTGCAAATATTATTACATGATCAAATGGGTCTTCGGCATATCTAATTATTCCTAACAATTATTTACTTATTTGTAAAATTTCAATCTTACTATTAGATCCTAATGGAATAAAGATGACAACTTTTGAATAGCTCAAAGGCAATGGCGTTTTGGTATTTGTATCATCCAAGTCAATGGGTACGTAAGTGTGGAAATGAGAAATATTCATTCTCTCTCTCTCTCCCTCTCTCTCTCTCTCTCTCTCTATGGGAAGAAAATTGTTTACTTGATCCTTTCATGAAATCCAAACCACAAAATTACCAACCCAAAAAGAATGTGTGAAATCATCAATTCCGTCCCCACTCTCTCATTTATAAGCTAGGTTTGATTTAAATATTGGAAGAGAAAATCAAATATCAAGGTTAGAGATTGAATGATTAGAAGTAGAAAATCAAAAGCTATGGGAGAGAAGCATTCTTTTCATTCATCCCCACAAATTCTCTCCCATTCTAGGTGAGTTCCTTCATCACCTTCTCGTGCATGGGTAAGATAGATAGATAGGAGACTTGAAATATTAAGAATCCCCCTCTAAAATGTGAAGTTGAAAAATTGAATTGAATGATAGAGATGTGTTAAGATTAATATAATAGATATAAACCCTTGTATTTTAGTTTTAAGTTAGTCTATGAATGAATAATGATTGATTTAGAGATGCAGATGTATATGTTACTAGATTTCTTACCAATGACATGAAAAATACATGATAGAATTCAACACTTGACATAAATAAAATGTTAGCTATCTAGTAGTGATTGTGTTAATTGATGGTAAGATTATGGTTGTATGATAAACAATAGTAGGGTAGCTAAGGTGTGTTAAAATTTGGTTTTTGAGCTTTAAGATTGCAAAGAAATGGAGTTCAGTTACCTTGATTTGAATAAAGGGATTGTTGATTCAAATAAAGCGAAAAACTATGTAATTATGGTTGTATGACTTGAATCAAGAATCCTGTTATTTGAATCATAAGAAATCTCGTGGTTTGAATCAAAGATGTCATGATCTAAATCAAGAATCCTGTTATTTGAATCAAAGTTTTCATGATTCAAATAAAGAATTATGTGACTTAAATCACAATTGTCATGACTCGAATCAAGGATCCTGTTATTCGAATCACGTGTTGGTTTTTGTGCGAATTTTCATTTATGTAACCCAGATTTGTATCAAGGAGTTCTCTGACTCAAATCATGAAGGCATAATGTGCCTAAACCCATCATTTTCATGCTTTAAACCCTATTTCAAGCTAGTAAATGGCTATAGACCTTAATGAGGTGAATCAAAGACTTAAACTTCATTAAGATAATGTTAATTTGCATATGATTATGATGGGCTAGACTCTCATCAGATTCACCCACGTGTGCAAAATGGACTATGTACGCGCGCGTGCGCGTACACACACGCGCGCGCACACACACACACACACACACACACACATATATATATATATATGCATTATGTTCACAGACAGAGAACATGGTGGGACATTGTATCTTCCATATTTATTTTAGCTTGCTTAAGTACTAGAACTATGCTCGACGACAATTGAGGTGAATCATTTTTTTATTTGTTTCTTTGTTTTACTAATTAGTGAAAGAGAAGAAGGGGTGGAAATGATGATAATGGAAAACGAGTGGTGGTGCTGGTGGCGGAGACTTCGCTGCGATTGCGATTAAGGGTGGAGGTTTGAGGAATTTTTAAATTTTTGGTTAAGAGAGCTTAGGGTTAGAGAGAAGATGAAACCATAAAATAAGTGAAAGAAGATTAGTTTGGACCTCTTAGGCTAAGGGTGGAATTTTTTTCAAAGGGTTCAAAATACAAATTAAATAGGGATATAAGTGAATTTTTTTAAATCTAGGGGTTGAATTGAGCCCCCTCGTAATACTTTCACTCTCCCACTAATCGAGACTATGGGGCTAAAGAGATTGACCTAACAGACATGCTCACAACTTTGGTCCCATTGACGATGTCAAATTATTTGGATAAGATGTATGCAATTCATAAATAAGTCGGCAAACTAGGATCCAATTGTAAACTTTGATATATGATTGTATGTCTAGGTGTTATAGTTTGGAAGTTGGGAACTCTTCGATGCCCAAATAAGCGACGATCGAAATTAGAAATATTTAGGGTTAAAATAACGTCTACCTGGATGTGATGCATTCATTCAACTTTATATTAAGGTCATATGGTTTTATAAACCTAGAACCTTTTGCATTGGACAACTGTAAAAAATGACAAATGTTAGAAGATCCTTTGAAGGTATAATCTAACAATCATGTTTCTTTAAATCGCTCTTATCATGTGTCTTCTTAAGGAATATCCATCTTAAATTATGAAATAGTAGAACCTTCTTGTAGTTGATTGTTTTAAAAATGTGAAATCTTCGACTGACATCAGAGGTGATACCTATAACACCCCAAAATAATTATAATATTTTTTAATTGATTTATTATAATTGTTCGTGAATTTCAATAAAATATTATGACGCATGGTGTATTATGTGGTGTGTTGTGGAATTATTTTAGTGATAATAATAATAGATAATGTGAATAACATTATTTACATTATTATTGTTAATTAAAATAAAAAGAGATAGAACACTAAGGGCAAGGTAGTCTTTTGTAAGGGAATAAGTGAGGGTAAGATGGGAAAACCATAATAAGGGTCCAAGGGGTAAGAATGACAAAAAGGAAGAGAGGGAGTGGAGAGGTTCACTTGGTACGATCGTGAAAAGTTGGAGAAAACTGTGAAGGGAGAGCTAGGGCACAGAGAACTGAGGAGATCATCCGTAGAACGCAGAGAAAAAAGTCAATCGTTGAGAATTCTAAGGTATGGGGAGCATCGCTTACCATTGTAATTGATATAGAGTTATATGTATGTAGGTAGTTGGGGTTTTAGGAAATTTTGGGAGACATGATGAACTATGATGAAAATTGGTGATTTGGGAATGTGTAAGATGAGAGGAATTGATGTAGATGCTGAATATTATGTTGTGTTATTGTTGTAGTATGTTTTCTATGTGATTGGTGTGCATTTTCAGACTGTATGGTATCGAATTTGAAATATAATTGGGGTCTGGACTGGTGCAGAATCGCAACTAAGAAGTTGCAGATTCGCATGATTCGCTGGGCGAGTTCTCGTGTGGTCGGGCGAAGTAATTTCACCCCAGTCTCGCTAGGCGAGAGTAGAGGCAAAATGAGGGTGGAAAATAGGTGCCACTGGAATTTGTATGGGGGATGGATTTCGCCCCTGCTTCGTCGGGCGAAACCCAGGCGAGCGAACGGCTTCGCCGGGCGAGCACTTGGCGAGCAGGAGCAGATATTTTCTTTTTATTTTGTTTGTTTCTTTTTCTTGCGTCGTCTTGTTTCTTTGTTGACCTTGGGCCGTGAAGCAATTGAACTGTAGTGACTTAATGATTATAACACGATGAATTGTGAAGTATTATGATGAATTATGACGCGTATGATCGATGTTATTTTATGATGTTTTGATGACTTCTCATGAATGATGATGCAACTTTGAAGATCCTATGATGATGAATACTATGACGTTTGCATCATGCATTCATAGCATATTTAGGACTTCGGTCCAGTGTTGAGGTTAGGACTTCGGTCCAGCGTTGACTTCAATCCCATTGTGTGGATTGAAGTGTTTATGACGTGCTCTGGTTCTAAAGGGGAATCGATCCTATGGTGGGGATCTTTGGAAGGTGATGACCCAGTGTCCATCAAATGAATTGGTACCACATGCATGAGTCTATGTTGTTGCATTTCATGCTCTGTGGCATTGCATATCAGTGAATAAATGATGACTTATTGATGCTATTTGTTGACGATACCATGATTGTGTAAATGAATTGTTGATATTGTTGTGCCTGTATGTCTTTTCTTTATATCTCGTATAATGATTTGTGATTACTCACCCTGCCTGTTTGAATGTTGCCTCCACGTGGGTAACGCGCAGGTGATCAGGATTAGCTCTCTTGGTCCGTGAAAATTTTAGCATTTGGAGTTATTTAGTTATTTCCGTTGAATTTAGAAGGTGTCTTACTTTGATATGTAACATCGGGTCGGGACGTTCTTGAGTTGAACTTTTATGTTTAGTTTTATAGACATGATGTCACTATGAATTCTACTATTTTGACGTTTGTAGATTAATTACGTGAGATTATGATTTCCGCTGCATTATAGTTTTGATTGCAATCTGTTGATGAAAGAACTCGTGTTACGGAGTAGGATGTTATCTAGATGTTTTATGACGAAATGTGGCACCTTTGTGGTGATATACTCTGATCTAATTATCTTTAATTAGTTTATTTATCCGTAAAATACTTGTTGGGTTAGAATGGTGTTACAATACCAACAACCTTTGACACCTTATCCCTTCTGTAGACATAGCTTACATAGAGACTCTCATTAAGATTAGACTAAAGATTTTGAACTTTAGTTCGTACTAAAATAAATAGATATACTTTTACATGGAAAATAAACATATTTTTGCATTGAAATTATTTAATGTATGTAGAAGTTTGTAGATTGTCTTGTATTAAGAAATAGAAAATAAGAGTTTTATAGCTAAAAGCCCGATATAGTATTTCTAACATAAACTTTATATATTTAAAGCATATGTTTGCATTAGACATACATTTAAAATTCAAAAATTTTGAAATATAAATATTTATTAATTTGGAATTGAAACATAACACTTTTTAATTACAGTACATAAATTTTTAGTATTTTAACACAATCCTAAGATAATCTCAAATGTAAATAAGGATGGAAAAAAATCTGTACCCGCGGATATCCGCAGATAAAATCTGTCACGAATATGAAACGGATATTTTAATGGATATCCACGGATAAAATAAATAAATATTTAAATATCCGTTTGTTATTGGATATGGATACGAGTTTAATGATATGCATGCCGGCAGATACCTATATCCGTTAATAAATCATAAAACTCATTTAAATTTTTTAAATTTATTATACCTTATCTTTTCATCTTTTAAAAAAAATTAGTCTTTTTATATTTTTTTTCTTTCCTTTTTTTTTCCGAAATTTTCTTTGAATAAAACCTTTCACATTTTATTCAATTCGATTAGACATTTCATATTTAAACTTTTCATTACTTCATATCCCACTTCAACAATTTCATAGTCTAACCAACTAGCGTCGTCGTTCCTCTGTCAAACCAATTTCTATCTTTTTACTCCTTTATCATCCGCTCTTCCATTATAACTCACAATCACAATATCTTTTATTTGTTTGGTTAAAAATGAAATGTATGAATATTATATTTGGATCTAATTATGTTTTGGTGAATAAGAAGAAAATCAATATGATGAATTTTTTTTTGTTAAATTAGAAGCGAATTGTATCAATGGTATGTGATGCTAAATTTTTGTGTCTTTAAAAGAAGTTAATTTTTTTTTAAATAATTTTTATAATAAAAATATTATTCATGGATATCTATAAATATCTGCGGATATCGTAAAATCCGCGAATTACCCATTTAACGGATATCCGCATGGATATAGGGCGGATATGAATATCATATTTATCTAACTGGGCGGATACGAATATCATAGTATTCGTCCCATGGATATCCATTTGCATCCCTAAGTGTAAATGACCAAAGTGAATTTGAATGAAGAGGAATAATACATTTATGGAGGTTTCAGTGTATGAAATTTTGCCAACTGAATTGTTACATAAGCACACAAGTTAATATTTTTGGACAAAATAAAAAAAAATTGGTTAAGTAAATTATTTTTAGAGACTAAAAAATAATTTTATATTAAACGTCAAATTAGTTTAATTTATAGATATGTAGGAATATTAGACGTATGAATGTGTGTTCGAAATTACGACATCTTATTTATTCATTTCTAAAAATCAAATTCTCAACTACCAAGTTATTTAAAAAAAAGTGAATTAAAATATAAAATAATATATATTAAATATATTTTATATAAAAATAAATTGAAAACATAAAAATCAGTTCTAATAAAAATAATAGAATAATAAGATATCAATTTTATACCTCTCAAATTTATACTCATACCATTTACTCTTGACATTTTTTATTTTTTAATATCAAATGCTCTAGATCTTGTACAGAGTATAAAAGTTCATATCAATGTTGTATTATCTAAAACAAATAAATTTAATTTTTAAAATGATTAATTTTGTCATAAAACAAAAATAGAAATTTGTTGTCTCTTTGACTGATATTTAGTATAATTTAAATTTTAACTTATTTAAATGATTTAACTAAATTGCAATTTGCAAAGCATGTCAACTATCTACCTAAGACTGGAAACTGCTTAATCTTTCCCTAAATTACCCTTCCTTCATTTTTAATTTACACTACAAATTGCCCTTTTTAGTAATTGCCTAACCTTTTATTCATCCACCAATCCAAACTCTTCTTTTGTCCACTTGGCACACTCTTTTTCAAACTTCAACTCTCACACTCAACTACCCTATTTTCCTCTTTCTCTCTCACTTTTTTTTCCTTTTCTTTCTTCTGTCTCGTCTCCCATATCCTCCGCCGTTCTCTTCCACCTCTTGCGCTTTCTCTGACCGTTCCTCCGACGAACCGTACCACACCCGAATCCTGCTACCCATTGACGGCCGCCATCGGGCGCATGGTTGATTTCTTCCGTGCTCTCTAATTCGTTTGTCATCCGTGGTTTCTCTCTACTGTTCATTGACGATTTCCTGTTTCCCTTCATTCAGATCGTACATTTTTTCGATGTCTTCTCAGCTTTACTAATGTCTTTAATGTTAATGTTATTTTACATTCATTTTCATTTTCGTTTTGGTTTTCTTCAACTTTTAGGGTTATTGTATGTTTGGTTTTGTTATCATGTTAACTTTTGACTAATGGTTTGGTTCATAATGATAGTGAGGGCTGATACTGTTATCAATGGTTTGGTTCCTAGGAGGGCTGATACTTTTGATAAGCTTGATAAGGTAAAGGAAATCAAATGCTTGCTTTTGTTTCCGATTTTGAGATTTAAGATTGTGTTTAGGTTTTGTATTTGTTGTTTAGTTGTTTTGAGAATGTAGTTTTGTTGTTTAGTTGCTTTTGTTTCCAAGTATCAAGGAATTGGCTGAACAAATAGCAAAAAAATACATCGTTTGATCAAATGTCATTTGATTGAGTGATGTAGTTTTTAATACTGGCCAGAAAACACACTTCGAGTTCATCGTCAAAGAGGTAACAATTTTTATTTCTTTAATGTTTGATTATCATGTGCTATACCAACCCAAAATTTCATTGCTTATGTACTACAACCCAAAATTTTTGATTTACTGTGAGTTGTTGTAGATTGAACAGAGCTAAATTAGATAGCTTCAATAGCATCGTCCGAAAAGCCTAATGACATGCCTTCTGCTGTAGTTGCTTCTGCAGCTTATTAGGTAGCTTCTCACTGCATTGAGATTGCAGAAGATATGGGATTTGAATAGGACCAGATCGTAACTGTGGTCGACTCGGCTATTAACGCAAAAACAAACTCAGATATTGTGACTCTTACTACTGGAGCAGCCACAGGTATTATAATTTGGTCAATTTATGAATCTCAAATTCTAAATCAAAACAAGGGAAAATGTGGAGTTTCTTGAGAGGTCTTGTACTGTTGAAATCTCTGGTTTTCTTCCATGGTTTTCTTCCCTGGGCTGATACTGTTATCAATGGTTTGGTTCCTAGGAGGGCTGATACTTTTGAGAAGCTTGATAAGGTAAAGGAAATCGAATGCTTGCTTTTGTTTCCGATTTTGAGATTTAAGATTGTGTTTAGGTTTTGTATTTGTTGTTTAGTTGTTTTGAGAATGTAGTTTTGTATTTAGATTGAATCTTTCATATGTGGCTTTAATATTTTTGTATCAGATTGGGCAAGGTACATATAGCAATGTTTACAAGGCTACGAATATGTTAACCGGGAAGATTGTTGCACTAAAGAAGGTTCGTTTCGACAATTTTGATGCTAATGTATTGAATCATGCTTCTTAGCATATTTGGTTTCTGTTACACTAGCACGCATACATTTGGTTTCTGATTTTCATACTCATTTTATTTTGGTTTGATTTCATGTTTAACCATTCATCAATTATCTTTTTTACTACTAACTTGAAGTTGATCTATTAGAAACTACGGTATTCCCTTGCACCTAATACGGGAGTTGTACGAGACATTTAGGAACTTCAAAGTTCGCATTGCATATTATATTAGATATCGTAAGATCACTTCAAATATGAATGATCGCTTTCCAGATGCAACCCCCGAAGAGCTTGATGCGTGAGTTCTAAACTTGATATAACATATCAGCGTATTAATTTAATATTAAGGTGAATGGAATTTTTACATTATTTTTAAATGGCTATGCAGTAGTGATGCAACTTGTATTATCTGTCGTGAAGAGATGACTGCTGCTAAGAAACTGATATGTGGACACCTTTTCCATCTCCATTGCCTTCAATCATGGTTAGAGCGACAACATACTTGCCCTACCTGCAGAGCCTTGGTTGTACCAGCCGAAAATGGAACAACTGTTGCTGGGGGTCAGCAAGCATCACAATCAAATGGTCATCGACAGGGTAATAATAATCATATGATAATCACTCACTGTAGGGTGTTTGTAAAACTTGTCATGATATGCATGATTTGAAAATTGAACTGATCTCATTTTCAAGATACATCTTAACTTGAATATATATCTGTAAAAGTAAATAAGCATGTTTGTTAATGCTTGCTATGTCATTTTAACTTGGGACATGCACTGGAACTACAGGTCAAACTGAGCTTAGCAGTGGGGGAGCAACTGATAGTGTGAGTCGCCATCAAGCTAGACTCCAAGCAGCTGCTGCTGCAGCTTCAATATATGAGAAGTCTTATGTTTATCCTCCGGCAACTTATTCTGTACGGTACGACATTTCTGCTCGGACAATTTCCCTCTTTTTCTGCAACTACTTAGGAAATCAGTCCAATGTTGTAACTGGATACAACTGATCTAACTACCTACAGCTAAGCACATAGTATAACTGCTTATGAAATCAGTCCAATGCTGTAAATGGTTACAACTGATCTAACTACCTACAGCTAAGCATATAATATAGCACGAAGGTGAGCTTGATCATGGTGCTAACAGCGTCTTGCTAAAGTTGTTAAGCTGTTGGAGTCTCTTAAGAAGAAATTCTCTATTGTGAGCTATGCTGATTTCTACGAGGTTGGTAATTTTTTTTTTCTGTGTGTTTAGTTTTTACATTTGAAGTTATGTGATTGTTCAATTTTTTTGATTATCTGCTTGATGGTTTATTTTAATTATAATGTTGTTGGCTGGTGTTGTTGTTGTTGAGGTCACTGGTGGACTTGAACAATTCACTCATGCTTTTAAAATTATCACATTGCCATATCTTTTAAATTTGGCTTTGATTACAATGATCTTAATAGTGTCACAGTGCCTATCAAACTTCTTATCTCAATCATATAGTGTGTTGGAATCTATGCTAACATGAGACATCAACTACTCTGCAGATTTGATAGAGCAATGGTCAGTCGTTTTGATGTTATTGGAGTCACATTGTTCTTCAACACAACATTCAGGTATGTTTTTTCCCTTACCAAATGAGAACTTCATTGAACTGAATCTAATTCAGGCATTATGTACTTATGTGGATGTGTTTCTGGCATTTATTAGTGAGATTTTTGGATGATGAGATTTTTTATCCTGTGAATGATCTTCGACGGCAGTTCTTGATGTGAAGATTAATGATCATGAAATTGATCTTCGACGGAGGTTCTCGATGTGAAGATTAATGATCATTAAATTGAGAAAGGTTTGAAGGTTATTGGTGAAAAATCTATTCGGAGGATCAATCGCAATCGCAATTTTCATTTATATAAAAACCGTCGAAAGCCCTTTGGTGAAATCCATCTCAAGGTTAGTTGATTAATTGTCTATTTTAGAATTCAATTTTGTTTGAATCAGTATTCATAATTATTTCAATTTTGATTTTAATAATCTGTGATTTTTGATGTGTTAGGTTTCAACGATTCGAGAAAGTAAATTGAATGACAAGCGATTTTCGGTGTTCACGGGAATGAAGAGACTCCACTTAAGAGCAGAGTCACGTGAAGATCGTGTGGCATGGATGGAAGCTTCGCAAGCTGTGAAAGATACATTTCCTCAAATTTCCAATGGGGAATTGATGGCTCCTGTCGACAACGTAACAATTTCAACTGAGAAATTGAGAAATCGGCTTCTGGAAAGAGTGGCTGAAGCAACTATTCAAGACAGTGAAAAATTTATGATAACTGAAGTTGGAGCCTTACAAAACCAACTAATTCTACATAGTGATATTAAAGGTGTAATTCAGTCTATCAATTTATACATGAATTGGTTTTCCCCCTCTAGAAAAGCTTATGGACTTTTTTTTTGCAAGATTACGACATTGACATTGATGAAGATGATCAGTCACTCGAGCTGGTTAAGTGCAAATGTGGCCGTACATTCTGTAGGAATATTAACCGAACAAAGAGTAAGTTTCATCTGTCATTTGTGTGTAATGTGCATAATTTTTTTATACTCTCAACATCAATGACATAACCTTTTTCCTTTTTAATATTACTCAATTCCTACACATGACCTTCTCTACTCTGTTTTAAATTCATTTTGGATTTTTATAGTTCAAACTTATGGGATACATTGCATCCGCTTCCAAATTATAATGTTGTGTGTATTAGAATGTTGCTAATTCGTTTTACCCTCTCATAACACAGGAACAGTTGGATCGTTCAATGTTGCGTGATAGATAGGGTGGTACCATTGATGAACAGACACCAGATGATGAATTATTTGTATAATTTCTCTTGTATTATCTAAAATACGTTACATGTTTTATAATAAGTGATGGAAAAGTATAGATATTAGTCAGAGATTTTTATACCAAAAGATGCAACTTATCAGATAATAAATTATGAGTTCTATACTAAATCATATTTATTCCTATTAGCCTCAACCTATTTTCACTCTTATTTTCATTGTCTTTGTGACTTCCTTTAAGTGAAAAAAATGATGCAGGGTTGAAGATGAACAAAATAGATAGATATTGATGACTTCCTTTAATTAGTTTTTATTTTAAGCTGTCAATTTATGTTGAAATAACAAAATACACCAGTGGCTACACCGACCTTTAAATTACAACAATTTTGTACTCTGCCATATGATAACAAAGTATGGTTTGATAACAATTTTGCTTGCATTTGATTACTCTTAGCATAAGCCATTTGCAGTATGAGCACGTAGTGAGCTCTTATAAACTTATGGTGTCTAAAAGACAATTCATAAGTGTGTACTGTGAGAAGTATGCATGAAGGATATAAGGGCATTTACTGTACTCCGTCTATACTTGATTAAAAGAAAAAGTTTCAAATTTGAGTTTAATATCCTGTTGTTTTCTCTTAGCCTCTTAACAGGGATCATGGTTATCTGTTACATGTGGTTGTTTTTGGTGCCATTAGAGCCCGGTCTGTTAAATGGCTAAAAGATATCAATATCATAGCAAAAGAATGCTGGGTCTGATGTGTAATAATGTAAAATAGTTCTGAAATATCTTTAACAATTTATTTTCACTCTGTACCAGAATCGTAACATTTTCACTATAGTTTTGAAATGCCAGGTTTGATGTGTAATGATTTCGATTTCACTTTGGCAGTGTGTTATATGTTCTCTAGAAGACACGACTACGATAACACCGGGAAAGGTTAGTTTATACCTTAATGTTTAGTCCGTTAGAAACGAACTTAAATTATAATGCTAACATGATTCCTGAACTTCATAAAAATGCCAGGTCTGATGTGTAATAATGTAAAATAGTTATGTAATATCTTTAACAATTTATTTTCACTATGTACCAGAGCCGTAACATTTTCACTATTGTTCTGAAATGTCAGGTCTGATGTGTAATGATTTTGATTTCACTTTGGCAGTGTGTTATATGTTCTCTAGAAGACACAACCACGATAACACCGGGAAAGGTTAATTTATACCTTAATGTTTAGTCCGTTAGAAACAAACTTAAATCATAATGCTAACATGATTCCTGAACTTCGGATGAGTATTAGTGGATATGATGCATCAAGTGTTGGCAGAGGAATTGAGAGAGTGAATGTGTCTGTTGATGGAGGGAAAACTTGGATGGAAGCGTCAAGGTTTCAAATCATGGCTGAAAACACCATTACTAGATTTTCATTGAATATCATTGTAAATCTGGTTTAAGCGGAAATGACTTAATCCTTGTAATCATCTGTATAATGTTTGAGAAAAAGCATATTACAGTAAGAATTATACTTTTGGCTGATTTTGCAGGTGGATTCACCAGGAAATGTTCAACATGAAAAAGTTGAAGATATTTGGAACTTGATAGGGATATTAAACACTTCATTCCATCAGATACAAGTTCATGTCACTGATTATAATCCTTAAAAGTTGTTCCACTACATGTGTAATCACATTTTGCAATTTGTGGACCGTCTTATTGAGTGGCCTCAGTATTGCAATCACATTTTGCAAATTTCCCATTTGCGCAGCACACATTCCAAAATAGTTGCTTTCATCGAACAGGCTCTTGCTAGGATATCCTCTGGTCATACAGATGTAGATGTGACGACTCATGCTTCCGCTGTTATCAGTAACCATAGTTCTGCACAAGCTACATTAAGACATGTAGAGGTAAAAATAAAACCGTTTCCCCGTTCTTGTTTGTAACTTTTATCATTTTGTTATAGCTATACTTGGATTTATTTACGGTATGTCAGTGGAGTTAATATTATGAGCCAGACAATTATAGCTATATTTTAACTCTTTTCGTGATGTCAAGCTATTTATTGTTAGATTAGCATGTAGCCACACATCAATACAGTTGCCTAAGTTGGTTGTTCTAAACCTGCTTGTTTTATTCTGAACTTCTCTATGTCTTAATATGATCTTACTTTTGGTTATACTTAGGTTATATCTATTTTAGTTGGAAGTCAACAGCAACTTTTTTTGATAATAGTATCTCCTACAAAACATCAAATTTAGATAAACAAGCAATTTGAGAAAAATGAGAATGCACACTAAAGTCTTATTCTTGTCCTTTCAATCTTTTTTTTTTCTGTTTTGAAATAATGATTTTGTTATATGCCCTATCCCAATAACAGCTCAGCGGCTCCAGCGTCATACAACCTGGGCAGCAACATTTGTCAATGCAGCTTCAACAGAGACATGAGAATCCTCTGGATGATTCTCACAAGACCTCTGTTGGTTCATTGACTGATATGAAACCTCTGTTAGCTTCTCTAGGGCAATCTTCAGTGATTATACCGGCTGATACTTCCAGTGGCAATAAGGTACTGTACTTTCAGTGTTTCTAGAGCATGATGTGAATGGTGTGATGTCCCCCCTTCTCTATTTTTGTGTTTTGATATTATTACTCTAATGTTTTATTTTCTTGCTACTGTTGCAGTTACATAACACAGCCAGTGCCTCATCAATGTTATCTTCTTCTTCTGGTTTTGTCCGTCCGTCTCGCGGAACCACTTCTACCAGTATATTTCTGTTACTTGTGAACAATTCCTGTTGATTACTTAAGGGCATAAGTATTAGGGCTTCTTTCTGTTCACATTTTCTAACATTTTGCTGTGTTTCTTTGATCTGTCAATTGTTGTAGGGTTTGGATCTGCCTTGAATATTGAAACTTTGGTCGCTGCTGCAGAGAAAAGAGAAACTCCAATTGAGGTGCTCAAACCATTTACAATAAATTGATCAGATTCGCAGTTTTCTTGAGTTTTGTTTATAATTGTGTTCAGTAGTTTAGACCATCAATCGTTTTAATTTTGTTCTTGTGCAAAGTGTAGTAGTATGTTCATTTTGTGTTTCACCCTCTGCCTATGTCCGTGTAATTGGTTGTATAAATGTAACTGACTTTTATTCTATTTATGTTCACTTATTCCTTTTTTCTTTACTATTAATAGGCTCCAGGGTCAGAGGTTCAGGACAAGATATCATTCCTAATTAATAATATAGCTTCTACTAATACCGAAGCCAAAGCAAAAGAGCTCACTGAAATTTTGAAGGAGCAGTACTATCCTTGGTTTGCACATTATATGGTCATGAAAAGGTATGCATACTTCGTAATTGAATCATGTAATTGCTTTTAAAAGCTTTATCCACGTAAACTTATGTACATCGGGGTGTAATATGCTGGCAATGAGTATATAGTTGGGGCCTCAGAAATTAAGTTCAGCAAGGAAGCTAAAGATTAACTGTTGATGTAACAGAAATATTTTAGAAACTCTTATTTGATTTTGGATAAGTTTTATGTTATGATGTAGTGTTCATCAGTGTTTGATTTGGGGATACAAAACTCACTTCTTGTATGTTTGTAAGATAAATTATGTTGAACATGTAAGTATTTACGATGTAGTCAATTTTACCTACAAAATTAATCGAACCGATGATCAATAACTGATTTGTTGACTCAGCTCAAACATTGAATGAGGAGATTTTGCATGGCTTTTTTGTGCATGCATACTATTCTCTTTTTTTCTTCTTTTTATCGTATTTACTGATTTTTATTTACTTTCTCTTGTACAAATTGATTATTTTTGGTAGAGCAAGCATTGAGCCAAATTTCCATGACATGTACCTGAAATTCTTAAAGTTAATTCAAAGGCTTTGAACAGAGCGATTATCCTGGCAACATATGAAACTTATATGATTGTGTTGGAGATCGTAAATTCTAAGTCAGTGCTGTCAAATAGGGGCGCTCTAGAGCTATAGCATAGCGGAATTTGAATAAATTATTGTTCTTCCGTGATATGCTATTTAATATGAAGTGTTGTCAAAGAGCTACAGTACCATACGCAGAATTTGAACAAACAACTGATTTCTGCGGCCTGCGATTGCTACCACTGTTCTGAATGTTGTATGTTAAATAAAAGAAACCCAAAATCCCATTTTATTATAGATAAAAAAAGATGACCTATCATATGAAAAATGGAATGTTTGAAATGAACTTTTACGGCCTTCTCTGAAGATTTGATGTGAACTTATTGATGGTAAGACCGCTAAAAGATCTATACTTGATGGTAAGCATCATGTGGACCATTTCTTTACTATCTCCCCCCTTTTTGTTAGCTTCCTAATGGAATCCTTTGTTTTAACAGTTCTATTCTTTATTTTTTTTTATGTAGAATTTTCATTTCATGTTTTCTGATTTAGGTTTTCGTAAAACTGACGAGTCTCTTCTTCAAGCAAGTGCTGAAGGTACAATTCAAATGCTTTGGATTTGTTGATATTCTAACACTCGGCTAAATTGAATTTGATTTTGTTGATATTCCACCATGTTCACTCTTTCACTGAACTAGCAGGATTTAGATAAGGATTTAAAGTTTGCCATACTTTGTATTCTTTCAACCTTTAGTGCATTTAAAAGGCAGTGTTCTAAATCTAATTCATTTGGTAGTGTTAACTCTTTAAAATTGTTGAGGAATTTATGTTGTTCACTTTTAAACCATTCCTCCTCTTTGTGGCTATCAAAACCGTAGTTTATAATATCTATATTAACTTTAAATTTATGTTGAATTACTATTTTATCTGTATTTATACGGCTGGACACATAACTGTGAATGAAAGACATTTCATTATTGGGTTAATAAGTAGTAAGCATGGACTCTATTATTTGATGGGTTTAGCTTCTGATTTAGGCTCTAATTATTTGTCTCTAATCTTAATTAACATATGTATCTTATTCTATTGCTGAAATATCTTCAAGAGAGTTACTGTTTTGGATGGGAAAAGTGATGACACGCTTAAGTATATGTGTAGTGTGTGTTTATCATTATAATTATTTCTTACTTTTCTTTGTACATAAGTATATGTGTAATGTGTGTGTTTCTTTAAGGTATTTTCTTATTACTTTTGAAGATTCAGGGTTAATTTAATGTGGTGAATGAATGGTGGAAGCTCGGAGTGAGTAATGGTTCAATTATGGTTATTTGTTTATTTGTGGTGGGGCTGGTCTGTATTGAAATGGTTAGGAAGTTTTGTGGTTTTGGAGGGGTTGAGTAGTATCCTTATCAGTTTGGAGTAGTTTTGGTTTAATGTAAGCATTATTTTGTTATTTTTTTTAATCCTACCAAGCCCATGGTGGTTGAGACCTTCTCTGAATATTCTCCACTTGGCCGTTTTGCAGTGAGAGACATGCGTCATCTCCCAGTTTTGCATTCTCCTGATGAAAGACTATCCTGGCTTCCACGGATGATTAAAGATTTTATTCTGCCAGCAGGCTTTCCCGGTAATTAATATAAATTCATCTTTAGAAAATTGCTTAAACACTGTCATCGGAACATGTTCCTTTTAATAATTTCATTGTTCATTCTTCTTTGGTATGAAATACTTTAAAACTTGATGCCACGGAAATAGTATCCAACAACCAGTGATAAATTTCTAATGATTTAATTTAGACTGAACTAAGGATCACTAGAATACTATAGTTTTAACTTCAGTGATTAGATGAAGTTGTGGAGGGTAACCGTTTGTTTACTTATGTTTCTTAGTATGATGCAGGATCAGTCTCAGATGATTATTTGCATTACATGTTACTGCAGTTCCCTACCAATGTTACTGGATGGATATGTCACACCATAGTCACTTCAAGTCTGCTAAAGGCATGCCATTCTTGTTGATAATTTTTCTTTTTCTCAAGAGTGTTTGATTTATGAATGTTTGATTAATTTTATGGTTGGTTTATATGCATTTGGTGGTCTTAGCATCAAGTTTGATGATTAGTGCACAAAGTATCATTGTGCATGTCAGTAATGCTGATTGTGTTTCTGTCTTGTGTCAAAATTCCCCCATCACTTGCAGGCTGTTGGTGTCAGTTCTTTCTTTGGAACCACGGCAGTTGCTTCTGCTGCTGCCATCAGGTGAATTGTGAATTTTAAATCTTCCACTTTTGTATATAGTAATACCGAATTGATACGCATATGGTAATATATTAATGATATAATTCATATAGTCGTATCATTAAAAAGTAACATAAACTATTGGTTGTGATTTTCTGAATTATTGGTTGTGATTTTCTATTATAACTACTTTTAAAGTAACATAAACTATTGGTTGTGATTTTCTGAATAGTATGGCAAAACTCAAAACTAAACTCATGTTAAATGTTTCTTTGCAGACAAGCTGTTGTCTGCTTGGAATACACCTTCAGGAATCCCTTATAACAGAATTAACTTAGCCTATCGCAATACAAATACCCTAGGTGGACGCAGGTATGTTTGGGCCTTACGATGTACTGTTACTTTCCTAAAACTGGTTTCATACATATTAAAACACTGCTTTATATCAGAAGTCGTCTTTCCTATCCGTGTTCTATTGTGAAGCACTTAAACATGGTGACTTGGATACCCTTTAATCTTTGTTTAATGTTGTCCACAACTAATATTAATTTTCATTGATTGATCAATTGGATCACAATAAAAATGTAAGAATGCTGCTTTTATTTATTGATTACTGGGAGATGTGCTGCATAACATGATTTTTCTTCCAAAAACTTTTACAGTTTATTTTTTCCTTTATTTCTAAATGGTAGAGAAAGATGGCGTCGTGAATATTACTAGCATGGGGGTGTTCCAATTGTAGATAATGTTTTGTTCTTTTTCTAATATAACTAGCATGATGATGATCTTTCTTGTACTTTAGGTGATTTATGATTCTGAGACAGTTAGGTGGTTGAACCATGCTGTTGAAAACATATGGCCTGTATGTATAAAACAAGGGCATGGGAGATTGATGCTGTTTGTTGGGTTCTAATGAAATATTTACTCATTATTCAGGCTGCAGAGCAAGACTATGAAAAGGAGAAGCTAAGTGAAAGGATTGCAAAACTGTCTGGTGGCGTGGCTATAATACAGGTAAAACGCCCACTGACATTTAGTAATATACTAGCTCTAAACATCTCAGCAAGTCATATTAAGCAGTGCAAGTTTGTTATATACGTGTAGGTTGGTGCACAAACTGAGACAGAACTCAAGGAAAAGAAATTGAGAGTTGAAGATGCTCTTAATGCTACAAAGGTGAATTGCTCCTTCAAAATTTGAATGTGCGCATGAATTGCTAAATCCGTTGGAAATGGTAGATGTACTCGGGGAAACTAGAGAAAACTGTTTTGATTTACGTTATCGACGAAGGAGTTTAGTCGCTAGAATGGAAGTGAGGGATTGGTTTGAACAATCCATTTAAAGTTGTTCTTAAATTCAATTTGGTATACACTTATGCATACCTTCTGTAATTTTTTGCTGAAATAATTCGGCCCCGTTTGCGGTTCATGTTTATCGTTTAGTTTGACGCTTTGCATATATTAAACATGCACTTGTCGCGATTAAGAGTCTCTTGCAACTAAAGACCACTGAAGTTTGAGTTTTCAGTGAGTTTTGTGCTTTAGGTGATGCACTTAATAGAATGAAACAATTGTTGCGTGATTTGATAATCAATGAGGATCAAAGAGACAATTGTTGAGTGATTTGTCATTATATTAATAAAATTTATGCAATCCTTCCTTATTAGATTTGAAATTGTATGAATTACTGATGTTTATCTTCAAGTTTGGGGTTTAGGATATACTTGCAGGCCTTTATCATATAAAAGCATCTTGGTCCCACTAAAAAACTTTACTCTGCTTTTCTAAAAAAATTTGGAATGACTTAATGTGTAACCTTTTAAATTTTTATTCTCATTTCTCTCTTCTATATTTTTTCTCATATTCTCTTAAGCCAATCAATACTTTAAATATATTTTATTTTTCACATTTTTCTCTCTTATTACACTCTAATCTATTTTTCTCTTCACAACTTCTCTTTTTATTCCACTCAATATTTTAAATATAAATATGCCAGTTTGGATTTTTCAGTAAAGCATACTACAATGAATGATAGTATTTTATTTTGCATGGAATATAAATATAAATTCTGGGAACGTTATTTCGTAGTTGTGTCTGTTAGACATAGTGACGGAAGCAAAAGAGATATAGATTTTGAGTTAGGTGGATGAAATGGAGATTTTGAGTTAAGTGTTTCTTCTAATTAAAAGATGTCTTTGTAAAAATAATCTTCCACATAGCCAATGGCCATGAGATTGTCAATACTTTATGCTGCTGTACTAAATGTTGGGCAATACTTTAGTCAGATATGAAATATTTTATGAAGTGATACGGGACACAACCTGTTAGATCAAGACAACAAAGCATGCATAAATATTGCAATCCATATGCATTTCAGTACAATTGTATAATACAAACTTATTTATATCCCGTGTATTTGTAAAAAGTTTGTATATTCTAAAATGCTTATTCGAATCCTCACGGGTCACTACCATAACAATACCTATTTGTGATGAAGACCTGAAGAATCTGTTGGATTGCAGTGAAAACACTAAGCTACTAAAATTTATTATTTTCACGGGACACTAACACCACAATACCTTATTTTTTATTTTTATTTTATTCAACAAATTATTCGTAAATAATTATATTATATTAGTGATATTTGTAAATATTTATAGTTGTTAAGCATATTGGATTTATTATGTTGATATTATAAATAGATGAAAGAAAATACTATGATTATGTTTTTTTACAGTTGTTTTGCTTTTATAATATATATTTAAAAAATGAAAGAACCAGTATTAAGTTATATATAATATAAAATCCTTATGTCATATTAATTTTTGTATTTTCCAAAAATAAATTGTTTAAAATAATTAATACTTTTATTTATAAAACAACATTTATTTATTTATTAATTAATATCTTCTTCTAATATTATTGTATTATTAATATTTTTTTTTTTCAAAACATCATTATAAATACATTTTCTTTTATATAAACAATTCTATTAACAATTTATACTTTTAAGTTATGCATATTAAATAATAATTTTCTTTTATTTTTATTTCAAATTTTACATTTTAAATAAAACTACTTAACCCGTGTCGTACACATTTCAACTGTAGTGCACGTTTATTTTATTGTATCCCAATCTCAAATACAAAATTATTTCTATCCCGTATATTTGTAAAAAATGTATATATTCTAAAATTATTTCTATCCAATTTTGTTATTCTAAGTATTTACTTTTTAATGTTTTTCACGCGAGTTGAGTAAAAGTTCAACGTGTCCATTATCACACGGTTTGTTTCCTCTAACCGAATAAACCAAACTCTTCCAACATTTTCCCCCTTTTCTTTCCCTGAGAAATCCCACAGCCATTTCCCCAAGAAAATCCCAAAACAACACCAACAAGAACCGATCGATGAGCTTCGCACCGTGAACAACTACCACCACTCGAGGACGATGATGAGGTCGACCCCTCATGGAACAAAATCTGAATCTCACATTGCTGACAACTGCCACTGATCCAGAAGATGTTACAGTGATTCAGTGGGAGGATTTTGAGCACGATCTTGCTAGGTTATCGAGTCTTTCTTCTGCGCTCAACGAAGCCAAGGAGAAGAAGCGAAACCTTCAGCATAAACTCGAGTCCCTCATCCAGGTAGGGTTTTACTGCTTGCTAATTGAGAATTAGGTTTAGGTTTCTCGAAATTACCAAATTGTCCAATTTTGCATGTTGCTGTGTTAGTGATGATTTTGTCAGCAGGTTAATGGTGAATCGTTGGGTCGATTGAATGAACTTGAAGAAATGCGTCAAAAATTGGAATCAAAGAAATTAATGATGGATAGTATGTCTATACGTTCTAGGCTGGCAAAGGAGGATGCTGCTAAGCAAGAGGAGCAGCTTAGTGGTGCCTTGCAGTCACTTTTGGTGGCGGGTGGTACTCTCTCTGTTACTAGAAGAAACCTTCAGGTGAATTTATGTTACATTATGTATAAATATTATTTTTTGTTTACAGTTTGCAATTTTCTGTAATTGGGTGTCTACAAATTTAGTTTTCTCACAATGTGTTTAGCTTTTCAAATTGTGTATCGTTTGACATTCGTAAGAAGGTTTTAATGTTGAAGACACAAGCAACAAGTTAGCTAACACAAATCTGGATGGTTATATGATCAGTTCTATTTCAGTTGTTTAGTTGGTTGACATTATGAAATGGGAATTTGACATGTTTGGGTGTTTCTTAATGGCCCCTTGTGTTAAAAGAAACTACCTAAGACTTCTCTACATTGATGGAAAATTACTTTCTTAGGAAATCCTGCATATGTCTTTCTTGCATGTTTTGTCATCCAATTACTTAGAAAATTATTAGAAAATTATTAGAAAATTATTGGATTCGCATAAATTCGCATATTTACTATATTATTATATAGATTGAAGCCTTAAGAAATAGCACCCAACAAATTTATTTAGACACACACAAATAAGCTATTTATTTGTCCACTCATAATTCGTATACAGGGAAAAATTGTAGTGTCATATGTTACTCCTTTTATCGTAGTTTGAAAGCTGATGATGCTGTTATTACAGGAATCAAGTAGATTACTCTCCGAAGAAGATGGCTATGTTCGTCTGAGAAACTTGCAAAAGATGCTAAGGATGAGGCAACAATACATGATATCTCAAATTTTAATGTTGTACCCTGTAAAATTGGTAGTTGGACCAGCACAAGAGCAAGAGCTTGAAGCATATCCTTTAGGTAGCTCGGCAGGTAATAGTTAGTTCAGTGGTAATCTTTTTTCTGTGTTGATTGTACCCCCAAGGAAACACATGACTAAGCTCATACAAAAGAAGAAGCTTGCAATTTAAGTAAAGTATGAAACTTGAAGTGCTAAGACTGTTCAGCCACTCTCCCTTGGTTTTCTATTCCTTAAATTGGGCTGTTGATTTTGTGTCTCATCTACCTTATGCACCTCACGACTTGTTCTTTTCGATTGGTGCTTCTTCATAGTTTTTGCTACATGTAGATGTTTATCTCATACATTTTTCTCTAGCTTTTTATATATAGAATAAAAGTTATCAGTCTTATCACAGTATTATAAGAAATAACCTGTAGACCATATTATTCCTGCTTTTAATGAAGATATGCTAACAGAGTGAATCCTTTGTGACTCCATCATAATGGTATTCTCATTTTTTTGTTTATTCTCGTTTTAAATCTCATATTTGATTTCTAAACTTCATATTGAAATACTGATAACAATATTATGGATCCTTTGAACATTCAACCAATCAGTTAGTACTACTGTTATTTCTTGTTACTTCTCTTCGTACTTTAAAAATGTTCCGTAGTATGTGATGAATGCACTAGAACTATAAAGACCACAGATTCAATACATTTTAAAGTATATTTTTTCTCAATGCTTATTTAAATTATGAAAGTTTTACGATACTATTTAGTGCCTTTCTTAATGATACCTTTGCAGAATCATTGTTAAAAGTTGTCTTTATATCATTGCCCAGGAAATCCTCCTGAACTTAAACCAGTTAATCAAGGAACCTTGACGATTCAGGGTCTGCATTTAAGTATGGTATCATTTAGAAAGATGAGTTTTTTCACAGATAAAAAGGAAATTCAGAAATCTGCTACAGCCTTAGGATATGTTGCACATGTAAGTTTTAATACCTACATGGTCGTCTTTGCCTCAGATCTGATATGTTCTTGTTTTAATTTATATCTTTGGTTTTTCAAAATCCATGCCAAAAATCACGTTGTCGTACTCGTATACATATTGCAGCGTGTCTCATGTACAAAAAGCTTGATTGATTGTCCTGTTGTTTTGTTTTCAAATATTAATCTTTTGTATTCTCAACCGTGGTAGTGTTTATAAAACTCATGTGGGACTGTGGACCTAATAATTGTTGAAATATGCTTTACTAGACTGATTTTTTTCCAGGCTGTTTCACTTATAGCTTCATACTTGCAAGTTCCTCTACGTTATCCTGTACGGCTGGGTGCCTCTCATTCATATATTATTGACAATGCACCCTCAATAGAGCTAACCTCTTCTGAAGCTTCAACAAGTGCAAAATCTTCCACAAATGCCAAACATGTAGAATTCCCCCTATTTTTAGAAGGACAAGACACAACAAGAGCAACTTATGCTGTATTCTTACTAAGCAAGGTATATATATCCCAACCCTTTGAAAACTGCTCTTGAATTTGGGCCCTGCTAGGTAAATTGACTGCTTTTGTGTCATCTCAGATATGAGGATTGTTTTCAGTTTTCCACTCTTAGCGAGCGGGATATCATTATGCTACTGTGTAAATCTTCATTCTGATTAATCTTGACTTACTGCTCATTTCGCTTTTGGTTTCTGACTGTAGGATTTAGAGCAGCTTTTGAATTTCATTGGTGCCAAGAGTTTGGGGCCACGCCATGTATTGGCCAATTTGAGGGAACTTTGTAGAACTATCCAGTCTTCAGATTTTCTAGACAACTTAATCTAGTACTTTTGTCTGAACTTTATCTTGTAAATTGGTTTTTGTTAATTCATACATGGGTGCAATTTTTTTTGGTGCACCATCAAATGTAGCATTGTTGTCAAAGTTGAGTCAAACTTTCTATAATGGATTTCATATTCTTTTCGAATGTGTACACACCTGTTGACTATGTTGTTCTTTTGAAAGAACATGGCCGATGAATTTCTTGCGGAGATGTTATGTTAATATATGTTGTACATTTTTTGGACACGCCAATACATGTTGGCTAAAATTACACTTTTTGTTCAATCTATTAATGAATTTTAAATTATGTTGGCTAAAATTAAATTTTACAACAATGTCAAAGGATGACAGGGACACTTTTTACACTTTTTGTTCAATCTATCAATGAATTTTAAATTATGTTGGCTAAAATTAAATTTTATAACATTAATTTTGAAATTTTTTATTTTCATTTTAAATGGTTCATTCATTGTGACGGAAAGAGGATTGTTTAGAAAATGGGACGGAAGGAGTATTGTTTAAAAAACAAGAAATGATTAGTTTTTTTTACGTTGATAAATAATTTGATTTAGATTTCTAAATAAATTTCTTTTAATAGATTCTTTAAACAATATTGTTAATTGGTATTTTTAGCATGACCCAAATTTTAAATAAGAATTGAAATGATATCTGTTAAATGTAAATTTGGTTTCACATTTGGAATTGATTTTTGATGTGTAGAATTGATTTTGACATGTTTAATTGTTCACGAATAAAATTGATTATATTTTTTTAAAATTAAGATTTGTAATTTTTTATTTCAAATGTGACTTTTACGTAGAATTATATTGTGCAATTCACATTTGCAATAATTTATTTAAATATAATTTTGTTACTCGTTCAAATGATCTACGCTAAGGGAGCGATCAACTCTCCAATTCAATATACTTCTAAATATTGTTACAAAATATTACAAATGAATTAAAAAAAACGCTCAAGTTTTCAAAAACAAACTCTATTTTTTTTTATTCAAATGTTTCTCAATCTCTACAACTATACATATGAATCACACAAGATCAATGTGTTTAGAAGTGTTTCTTAAGTCCTATTAGATATCTTCAAGAGTTTCTCAATTTTCAAAAGCACACTCTAAGAAATTTACCTTTGCCTCTCTAAAATTACCACTATGATTTCCAAACTCTTTTTTTGTCTTCGGTTTTAAGTTTTGAAGATTTTGATAACAAGCATGAAAAATATGCATATGTATAATTGCCGAAACCCAACAGATTCATAACAAGCGCAAAACATAACCCATAAACGAACTGATCCACAAACTAAAATAACAATACCCAAATACACTCAAATCGAGAAAATCAGACCCTTAACTTCTGTTTTTGAATTTTGCAACCCTTCAACCAAATTAAAGGCATTACATCCAAGGCCTTTGAGATGTTTTAATCACCCTCTTTACCTTATCACGAGTAAAATGATAATCAGAGGCTTTTGTAATCGCTCTCTCACCACTACTAGTATCCATAGCAGGAGCCTTCATCTCAAATATAGTCTTCTCTGCTATAGTTTCTAAATGCTTCATCCCCAAGTCTTTACTCTTCTTTCCGTGACGGGAATCACTTAAAATAATACATATGCGGTTGATGAACTTTGATCCTCTAGGTTCCACTCCCAACAACTCATAATCCTTCTTACCTCTTGGATAGCCATTGAAGACACAAATCACAAATTTACCATCAAGCTGAATTGACTAGATTCGATAAATAAACAAAGTTTTAACGAACTTCAAAATATAGTAGGTTATAGTCTTCCTACTCCAAACCTCTGTAAGTATTTGAAATTTTATTCTTGTAAATAAACATCTGTCAACCAGGTAAGCTACTTTGGCATAAACCTTACTCCATAAACTCAATGACAACTCAACAGTCACATGCATTTTTATCCTCTGTCTTCTACAAAATTCATTAAAGTTCTATGAAATAACCTTCGGGCATCCACCATACCTTGATCTCATATCACTTAGATTTTTCTTGTTATGAAAGTCTTCACTAGCTGATGATGAATGAACAAAATATTGGAACATTCTAAAATTTATAAACCACATATTACCCTTTAGTCATGATCACTTCATCATGCGATATCTTCAATACCATATGTTCAACTCTATTGCAATAACTTAGATGATCAAACATGCTTATGGATAACAAATTTCGCTTGAGCTCTAGAACATATCTCACATTGTGAAGAAAAAACTCACAATCATTGAAAATTTTAAGTCTCACCATACCAATATCATAACCTTGCAAACATTACCAAGGAGAACAACTCCATCTTGCTACAACTTCAAAGTCTCAAAATATTATTTTCTTGGACAAATGTGATAAGAGAAACTTGAATCTATGACTTAACTCTCTTCTTTCTCCAAACTCGACACTTCTAATGCACCAACACTCCCATGACTATCTTCATCGAAGACAATTGCAATTTGATCAGAATCATCATTGCTCATATTCCCGATACAATCCTTCATAAAGTGACTGATTTTCTAACAAGTGAAGCATTTTACCTTTGAAATTTCAAACCTCTTTGATTTTAACATCCCTATGCACTCACTTCCTTATTTTGAGACACTCAAGCATTCACCACTATTGTCAATTTTCAAATCTTTAACATTTAAAAATTATTTGGATCTCACAGTCGTTTATACTTCCTCTAAAGTAATAATACATTCCTTACCATAATGTGAAGTGTCCTTAAAGTGCCCAAAAGATCTGGGTAATGAGCTCAACAAGAGTAAAACTTTGTCCTCATCTTCAATCTTTGCCTCAATATTCTCAAGATCATCAATAATCTTGTGAAATTTTGTCAACTGCTCCACTATGGATTTGTTATCTACCATTCAGTATGAGTGGAGTCGTTGTTTCTAACAAAGCTTGTGGGTAAAAAACTTGATAATATACAATTATTCAAGTTTTGCCCACATTGAAGTTGCAGTCTTCTCTCTGGATACTTCCTTTAAAACTTTATTCTCGTGGCACAAGATAATGAAACTTCTGATCTTATCCACCATCTCAGTCTTATCGGCTTGTGCTAGGCACACATACATTAATGTCTCATCCTCCAATGCTTCAATACATTTCTTTTGAGTTAAAATTGCTTTCAATTTCACTTTCCACAACCCAAAATTATTGTCTCCGAAAAACTTCTCGTTCTCCCGTTTATCCATTGTGCTCACTTGTAAACAATACTATTTTTCCCTCACCGTGGACACCACTTATTGTGAAAAAGTGATAAAATAATTCAAAGCACTTCAAGAGAATTATTTAGAGTTCAAACACACCAAAAAATTTGATGTGTGTGGACAAAGAACAATGACAATCAAAATAAATGGTCTAAAGCAACAAAATAACTCTATGCAATAAGATACCAATTTAATTTAGTAGAAGAAAATAAAATAAAGACAATAAATACAATAACTTGTTTATCCAGTTCGATCAAACAATCTAATGTGAGAGAGAACATTTCTCCAATTCACTATACTTTCAAAAGTTGTTACAAAATAGGCTTAATACCTCTTTTGGTCCCTTAACTTTAGTTAATGTTTCTCTTTGGTCCCTAAAAAACGTTACATAGTGTTCCATTAACTTATAATCTGTTACGTATTTTAGTCCTTTATGTTAGTTTTTGTTGAAAAAACGTTAAAACTTGTTTTGCTGGACTTTTAATGGTTGAGTTGGAATATTTATTTATTTTATATTAATTAAAATATTACAAATAACAATTTCCACGTCATTTAAAGCCCATGATTTATTTTTCAAATTTTCTAACAAACTGAAGCATCAAATTTGATTTATTTCCTAATTTATTGTTTGGTTATTCTGATTTATACTATCCTAAATTGAAGTTGATTTATTATATCAAAAATCAAAATGTAAAACACAATCAAATCCATTATGATTTCTAGATTGATAAAACACATGCATTCCCCTCCTTAGAAATCTTATTCTATTCCCACCCACCAAACATCTCCTTCTCCAAACTCCACTATTTTCTCCCAAAAACACATTTTCTTCTTCGATCATCTTTCCTCCTCTTTCAATATCCTCGCTCTCAAATTCTCTATTTATTCTCTCGTTTTCCTCTAACACGTTACTCCAAAACCCTCACCTCCTTGATTTCATCACTCAACTTCACCCCTTTGTTCAATTCCATAGCTTAAGTTTTTTAATCTAATTAAAAATTGTTACGAATTGAGAGCTATTTTTGCAGTTGCAATAGATTGGGGATGGAAAATGGGTTGGAATTTTTGTTCTTCAGATTCAATTTTGCTCGGTTCTACTCTTATTCCTTTTTGTTTGATATATCCCAAAATTAGAGTTTTATATTTTTCTGCTCTTAAAGTTTTGGATTTTTGGATTTTAGGTAGAGTGGAGGATTTGAGTTTGCTAGGTGGTGTTGGTTGTGGAAGAAGGAAAGTGGGCGTCTTTTGGCGGTAGTGCATTTTTTTATGGAAGTTTGTGTTCCTTCAAGTTTGGTTTCTCACAGTTCCTATGCATTTTTTGTGTTGTGATTCATTCTTTCCCAAAACATCAAAGAGGCATCTTTTTCACACAAAAAAAACTAAGCATTGCTTGCAGTCTTTGACATTGAACCCTAATTTGGAGAAGAAGATGGAAGATAGAAGAAAGAAGATGGTGATTTAACCCTAATTTGTTAAATTTGCAAACCAACCGTAATTATCTATTGTTAAATTAAATTATGAGAATGTGATTTAACACAGAAGTTGAATGTTATATTTACCATTTGCATACCTGACATGCCACCTCAGTCATAGTTAACATTTTTTCACACAAACTAACGATAGAGACCAAATGGTTTAACGTAAGTGAAGTTAAAGGATCGTTATGTAACACTTTTTAGTTTAAGGACCAAAATAAAACTTCACTTAAAATTAAGGGACTTAGAGACTAATTATGCCTAAAAAATATTACAAATGAGTTATAATAAAATAGTCATTCAAATTCATAAGAACAAAATAATAAAATAATGGATTTAGCTTGAATAAAAATACTTTATATAATTTGATTTATATACATATACTTGCTAACATGTTATTTTAGCTTATGATGTAAACATATGTCATATACATTTTTTTGACGTAATATGTCATAATAATTTCTCCACCTTTCAAACTCGAAGCTGAAAGCGACTAGTCATACAAGAAATTTGAAAAAATAAATAAAAACAGAACAGTAACATTTTAACATTGTTTATTATTGTACTTTATACAAAGTGACCGTTGCTTCACAAACTAAGGGTTATTCCAGCTGGACGCTTCCTATAACATAACAAAGTAATTTCAGCCTGGTGGATAGAAGAAATTTACACCCGTTGGAGGTGACCTTAGTTCTTTGATGATGTTCTGTTCTTCTCCAATTGTCCTATGTTTACTGATATGTTTTTTTATCTGAATTGATAATATGGGTTGTTTATTTTCTTCGCAGTGAAGTTAAGAAAAAATGTATGGATTTTAATTTGGTAAAAGGATCTTATTGTTGTCATTATGTGTGTATGTGTAGATGAACAATATGCCTTAAAACGGTGGTAAATTAGCTCTGCTAAGAGCAAGACCTTAGATAAAGCTAAAGATGATGGTATTGTTTATGTAACCTTTTCAATCAAAGGTTTGGTATGTCATTCTTTTCCATTACTTTTATTTCCCTTTTTTTTCTTCTTTATATTGGATGACAGTTTTATTATTAATTTGGCTTTATACATTTTGGATTTAGTTTTGGTATTATTCATTTAAAAAGTGTAATTCACTTTACAACATAATACAAGGATATTTCTAGTGTGTTCGGTTGTAATTGTTATTGACCATGATATCGCATTTATGAATTCGGTTGCAAAGGTATTTTCTTTTTCTTATATATTACTTTTTAAGTATCACATAACAAAGAATGTGAGAAGTCGTGTTAAACTCACGGTATGGACAAAACAAATAGAGTCCGAAGGTGAAAATTTGGTGAAGGTGGATGTGATTGTGGAAAAAAGTATTGATGCATGGACTCATATAATAAATTCTTCCACAAAAGAATTATATGTCGATTTCGTTATTCATTTTCGAAAAGTGTGTGAAAAGTATCCAAATATGTTGAAATATGTTGAAAGAACAATTATTGATCACGTGAAAGAGAAGATAGTTTGTGTGTGGACTGATAATGTTAGACATCTTAGAAATACAACTACTAACAGAGTTGAGTCGACTCTTGCTACTTTGAAAAATTGGTTGGGAAATAGTAAAGGGGATTTTTGTAGAGACTTGGACTCCGCGAACCACATGATTCAAAACCAACATAATGAGATAAAAATAACATTTGGTCGGAGCATCACGGTTTTAGAGCACAAATTTAAAGACAACACTCTATATTCTCAATTGGTTGGTAACATTTCTCGGGCGGGTTTGAACTATATTTTTCACGAGGCTAAACGAGCTGATAATGTAGGCTTCGATAACGCAAAGTGTGGATGCTGTAATGCCCTGTATAATATATATATATATATATATATATATATATATATATATATATATATATATATATATATATATATATATATATGAATAATACAATACAAACATTTTATTTGGTACTGACACCATCATAAGTGCCTATTGGCGTAATTCACATACTTGACCATTTCTAAAACATAAATACAATCTATGGTACAAGATATAGAAATTAGCCAAAACAATAAAAACTAAGATTAATATACAATATCCTCAATTGTATACAACAAATACACAGCGGAATAAGCTCAACTAAGCTTCTCTTGAAACATCCTAGCATAGCTCCACTTGTAAATCAAACCTGCAAATACCTCCTAAAAATAATCAGCAATAGTGGGGTGAGATACATCAAATCTCAGTGAGTTCCCTATCCTATGGATTCTCTCGGCTTTACAAGGTTCTAGCCAATCCTAACTCAAGTAAAGGGGAAGGGAAATGACTTTGAGTTCACAATCTCACACTATATGGAAACATGTCATGAGTCTGTTAACTCATAAATCCTACGAATGGAAATATGTCCTGAGCCTGTTAACTAAAGAATCTCACTAATCGATAACCTTACCAAGGCATCCCCCTTTCCCGTCCGCTTCTACGTTTAGAAGTCGACCCGAGTCATGGATCCTTGTAGTTACTTGGCATACGAAATGGATTCGGAAACATCGGACTGTTAACCGTGAACTGTCACTTCTCATGGCCTGTTAACCATCGCAAGTCTCTTTACGATATAGGCTCCATTCGTACTACACACGGGAATTGTAACACCCCAATTTAAATTATTTGATCGTCGTGTTATTTTCCGTTGTTTGGCCTTGTTAAGGGTGTGTGGGGTTGAGCGCGTAGGCGTGTGGTCCTTAGTGGGACGGGTAGAGTAGAGGTGTCGGGAATAATTTTGGGGTATGAGTAGTAATAGTATTATTGTTATTATTATTATTATTATTATTATTATTATTACTATTATTATTATTATTATTATTATTATTATTTCTAGTATTATTATAATTATTATGTGAGTATCATTACTAGTAACATTATTATTTTTATTAAATTAAAAATATGATTTAATTAAATGGATAATGGGCTAGTGGAGAAAAATAAGGACAATTTGGTCATTAAGCAGAGATTAGTGAGGATTAGTGAGGAGGTTTAGCCATAATCGGATTTTCACAAAAGAAAGGGTTAGAGAAGGAAGAACAAGGGGAGAACAACTGCTAGGGCAATCTCCAGATCCAATTTTCGCATGATTTTAATCAAGAATTCGAGGTAAGGGGTGGAATGGATTTCAATTTAGGTGTTTATATCATGAGAGGGTAGTGAGGGGTCCTTTCCCTCGTAGGATTTCCTTGTGTAAATGTTGTGGTAAGATGTAGATCTGATTTGTGCATGTTGATTGTGAACTATCTGAATATTGTTTGTTGTGGTGATGAATTCGTGCAAAATTCTGCTGTTGTTGTTGTTCTGTATAAATATGTTTTGCAAATCTGGCTGTGTTGCAGGTAGAAGACAACAAATCTAGATCTAGGAATGTTTAATTGAGTAGTAATAACGGAATAGGATAGTAAGAGGAAATTATAGGTCATAAAATTGATGTAGAAATAATTTTGGGACTGGTATGGAGTGTAGGAGTGAGATCCCCGTAGCAGAATTCGGACTGGTGTGGAAAAAGCTGGAAATTGCACAGCTTCTGCCCATACGTGTAACAAGGAGGCTGTTACGCGTATGGCATGGCCATTACGCAGCAATACGCGTATGACACGTGTGTAGGAGTAGTTCTAGCACGACCATCTGTCCATACGCGTAGAGGATGCGTATGACAGACCAGGCATTACGCGTAATAGGAGGGTCGTACGCGTAATGGGTTGGAAATTGGGAAGTTCAGTTTGGAAACGTCTCTGTCCGTACACGTAAGGCACAAGGCATTACGCGTATGGACTATAGCACTTGGGGTGTTACACGTAGCATTACGTGGGCTGGTGGGCAAGAGAGCTGGGCCATACACGTATGGCCAAGGGCAGTACACGTATGGGCAGCCTGAATGCAGAATGTTACCGTTTTCGTGATTTCTCTTCCATTTTTGCGTCCGAAGCGGTTTCTTTTGGTTTGAGAGGTTGGGTATAGATGCCAGAACCTGAGAAATGTGTAATTGGTGATGAAAATAATTAATTTAGTAATTTTAGTGAATTAATTAGTAACTAGCTAATTAGTGGACGAATGCCTTGTGAGGCGTGCCAAATGTGTTTGCGTGGCACTGTTTGTGTGAGGTGCGAGTTGTCTTGGGATAGCAGAGGTAATTATTGGTGAATTAAGGTAAGTGTATGACTCACGTGGGATCAATGAGGATCGTGTAATTTACTTGATGATAGTCTCTTGTGCATGATTTGGGTGTGGTGATGCTGTGTTACAGGTGAGGTAATTCCAGTGTGAATTACGGTAAGCGTATGGCTTACGTGTGATCAGGAGGATCGTGAAGATATATGATTGTCGTCATACATGTGTGTTGCATGCATATTTACTGTCATGCATTCATGGTGTCGGTGGTGATGAATCATTGCTCAGGAGGAGTGTATGTGATTCATCCGAACTCTAATGTGGAGTGTGGTGGGATAAATCATTGCCAAGTAGGGGTGTACATGATTTATCCAGGTTCAATTGAATGAACCATGGTGTATTGGTACCACATGCATTGTGTTGATGTCTTTGAGTCGCATTGCATTATTATGTGTTTGGTGAAACCTGAATGAAAATGACGAGTATGTCGTGATGGTGTGTTACTGATATATAATTGTGTGAGTACTACCTTTAGCATGTATTATACACCGTTATTTATTGAATGTAGTTCTCACCCCTTTGTTGTTTTGTGGCGTCTGTGCTCCTTGGGGAGTACATATAATCAGGTACCAGGTTAGTGCTTGGAGCTTGTGTGGCTTGTTCGAGTTTAGAGAGTCGCTCTGATACGTAACACGGGATTGGGGATTTTTATTTGTTGTAGAATTATTTTAATCGTTACGTATCTTATCTACAAAAGTGTGCTAAACAATGTAAATTTTGGAAACCTTGTTGGTGAAGGCCTTAGTGCCAGTGAAGTGATTTAATGACTATTCCGCTGTATAAACCTTTTTATGAGTAATAAAGTGAATGAAGCAATTGAGTCTTCTTGTTGTTTATTTGATGTGACATCCCGTTATATTGGAAACTCTGATTATTTTTTGTATTTTTAATAATTGGAAGTAGGGGTGTTACAATTGGTATCAGAGCATGTCGGTCCGTCCGGCCAGGTTGTCTAGTATGAGTTGTGTTGTAGTATGCGACATGTGTGTAGAACACTGTCGGTACGTGCTTGTTTTCTAACTGTTTGGTTGCAAGAGTTGGGAATGAAATAAGTGGGGGAGAAGCTGGTGCTTCTCCAGGATGCTCCCATTATGGAAGAATGAATTGGTGCATAGTGAAGCGCTATCATAGTTGGTAAGGAAGGTCTATACTTCGTCATGATAGTCGGCTATCTATTGACAAATTGGGGAACTGATCACCCTAAATCTCTTGTCGATAGTAGTCTGGAATCAAGATGGATGGATAAATATGCCTTGAAAGTTAAGATAGCATGTGTTGTGGATTGTTTGGGCGTCAGGCCAAGTGCTTACGGATGGTAGTGGTGAGTCGGTATAGATTCTTATAACTGAAGATGATGCGGAGGAGAGGCGCTTGTTGGTCAGTTGAGTTGGGAGATGTCTCCAAGGAAGGACGATCGGGTATTGTTGATGACTGCGTCTCAGTGATTTGAGAGCAGGGCGGCGGCTGGAGATGGGCCGGTGGTGTGTAATCCCTTATGTCTTCCCGGGGTGTGGATTTGAGTTGGGTGATAGTAGAGGACGAATGTCATTGTTTGCTAAGCAAATAGATAAGCTGTTAGTAGGCAAAGCCTTAAGGTTTTAACATTCGCGTTGTGGCAAATTGACAGTGAAGTTACAGGCGTTGAGCTAACTGTCGTTTGTGAATTTTTGGATGTGTTCCAGATGACATTAGTGGATTGTAGACATAGTGTGGAGTGGGATTGGCTATTCACTTAGCACTTGGTGTAAGTTTGATGTCAATGACTCCGTACAGGAAGTAGACCCCAGAGTTGTGTGAAGAGATAATTGGAAGAATTACTTGAGGAGGGGGGTACTCGACCAAGTATTTTCTTGGTGGGCTACGCCCGTGTTTTGGATAAGACGAGGGATGATAGTGTGTGTATGTGCATTGATTGCTGCCGGTGGAATTAAGTGACCAATAAGAATAAGCATCCATTCCAAGGAGTGGAGACTTGATGGATTACCTTGTGGGAGTTCGTGTTATTAGTAAAGGTGATTTGAGATCGGGATATCGTCAGATTCAAGTGAAAGAGGAGGAGAGTTAGAAGACGGTGTTCAGAACTCGTCGCGGACATTGTAGGAATGCAATGATGCCTTTTGGAACGGATAATACGCCAGATGTATGTAGGGAGTACATGGATTACGTCTCTCATGCTTATCTAGATTCGGTTGTGTGGTAATTATTGATGACGTTTTGATGGATCTATTCCGGGTAGAGGAAGATCGTGTAATGCACTTGAGAATTTCATTGCAATTGCTGAATAATAACAAGTGTGAGTTGCGAGAGACATGTTAATCCTAATAATGGGATAGCTCTGGGTCCGTCTAAAGTAAGTGCAGTGCTTCAGTGGGAACCTCCAAAGACGGTGACTGAGATTAGAAGCTTTTTAGGTTAGTAGGTTATTACAGGAGATTTATTGAAGGGTTTTCTAACTTGGCTTTACCGTTGAATCAGATGACTAGGAAGAGTCAAGCTTTTGTGTGGGATGGGGCATGTGAGGAAAGTTTCGAGGGATTGAAGGAGAAATTGACTTCAGCGTTAGTGTTGATTTTACCAAATCCAAGTGAACCGTTTGTGGTGTATTGTGATGCGTCTAAGACGGGATTAGGCGGAGTGTTGATGCAAGATGGAAAGGTAGTGGCTTATGCTTCACGGAAATTAGGAGTACATGAGGGGAATTATCCTACTTATGATCTTGAATTAGCTGTGGGTGTCTTTGTATTGAAGATTTGGAGACATTATCTGTATTGATCAAGGTTTGAAGTGTTCAGTGATCACAAGAGTCTTAAGTATATATTTGACAAAAAAGAATTGAATATGAGGAAGAGAAGATGGTTAGAGTTCCTGAAGGATTATGACTTTAATTTGAGTTATCATCCAGGAAAAGCTAATGTCGTAGCAGATGCTTTGAGTCAGAAAATAATTCATATGTCAGCATTGATGGTGAAAGAAATGGAGTTGATTGAGCAGTTTAGAGATTTGAGTATGGTGTGTGAGACGACACCTGAGAGTGCTAGATTGGGTATGATGAAGATAAATAGTGACTTTTTGGATGTAATTAAAGAGAATCAGAGACTTGAGGTGAAGTTAGTGGATTTGATACCTACAGGAGGAGACAATCATGATAGTGACTTTAGAGTGGATAATGTGGGTGTTTCGATATTCCGGGGTAGAATTTGTGTGCCGGATAATGAAGAATTGAGAAAAGTGAGTTTGGAGGAAAGTCGCCGGAGTAGCTTAAGTATTCATCCGGGAGCGACGAAAATGTAGCAAGACTTGAAGAAGTTATTTTGGTGGTCCGGTATGAAGAGAGACATAGCTCAGTTTGTTTATGCTTGCTTGACGTGGCAGAAGTCAAAAGTGGAGCATCAGAAACCTTCGGGATTGATGCAACCGCTGGAGATTCCAGAATGGAAGTGTGACAGTATCACTATGGATTTTGTTACTGGTTTTCCAAATACGGCGAGGGGCTTTGATGCTATTTGGGTAGTGGTGGATCGACTTACGAAGTCCGTACATTTCATACCAATTAACATCGGTTTTCTATTGTCAAAGCTGGCGGAGATTTATATCAGAATAATTGTGAAGTTGCACGGTGTTCTGTCGAGCATAGTATCTGATAGGTATCCGAGGTGTAATTCAGAGTTTTGGAAGAGTCTGCAGGAAGCCTTGGGTTCTAAATTGAAGTGAGCTTGGCTTATCATCCACAGACTGATGGTCGGTCAGAGAGGATTATTCAGTCGTTGGAGGATTTGTTGAGAGCCTGTGTGTTAGAGAAAGGTGGTGCGTGGGATACTCATTTGCCATTGATCGAGTTCACGTATAACAATAGTCACCATTCTAGCATTGGAATGACACCTTTCGAAGCTTTATATGGTAGGAGGTGTAGGACGCCTCTGTGTTGGTATGAGACGGGTGAAAATGTGGTGCTTGGACCTGAGATTGTGCAACATACTACTGAGACAATTCAGATGATTTGCGAGAAGATGAAAACGTCTCAGAGTAGATAGAAAAGTTATCATGATAATCAGAAGAAATACTTGGAATTCAGTGAAGGGGATCACGTGTTCCTGAGAGTTAACCCAGTGACCGGTATTGGATGTGCATTGAAATCAAAGGAGTTGAATCCTAAGTTTATTGGACCGTATCAGATCTTGCAAAGAGTGGGCGCAGTTGCATATAGGGCGACGACACTTTCGAATTTGCATGACGTGTTTCATGTGTCGCAACTTCGAAAGTATGTATCTGATCCATCTCATGTTATCTAGAGGGATGAGGTGCAGATTAGAGATAATCTTACTGTGGAGGCGATGCCGATAAGGATTGAGGATTGCAAGATGAAGCAACTCAGAGGAAAGGAGATTCCTTTGGTGAGAATAGCTCGGGGAGGAGCTGCTAGAGGAAGTGTGACCTGGGAGTTGGAGAGCAGGATGCGAGAGTCGTATCCAGAATTATTTCCCTCAGGTACATTTTCGAGGACGAAAATAATTTAAGTGGGGGAGAGTTGTAACACTCCAATTTAAATTATTTGATCGCCGTGTTATTTTCTGTTGTTTGGCCTTGTTAAGGGTGGTGGGGTTAAGCGCGTATGCGTGTGGTCCTTAGTGGGGCGGGTAGATTAGAGGTGTCGGGAATAATTTTGGGGTATGAGTAGTAATGGTATTATTATTATTATTACTATTATTATTATTATTTCTAGTATTATTATAATTATTATGTGAGTATCATTACTAGTAACATTATTATTTTTATTAAATTAAAAATCTGATTTAGTTAAATGGATAATGGGCTAGTGGAGAAAAATAAGGACAATTTGGTCATTAAGCAGAGATTAGTGAGGATTAGTGAGGAGGTTTAGCCATAATCGGATTTTCACAAAAGAAAGGGTTAGAGAAGGAAGAACAAGGGGAGAACAACTGCTAGGGCAATCTCCAGATCCAATTTTCGCAGGATTTTAATCAAGAATTCGAGGTAAGGTGGGGGAATGGATTTCAATTTAGGTGTTTATATCATGAGAGGGTAGTGAGGGGTCCTTTCCCTCGTAGGATTTCCTTGTGTAAATGTTGTGGTAAGATGTAGATCTGATTTGTGCATGTTGATTGTGAACTATCTGAATATTGTTTGTTGTGGTGATGAATTCGTGCAGAATTCTGCTGTTGTTGTTGTTCTGTATAAATGTGTTTTGCAAATCTGGTTGTGTTGCAGGTAGAAGACAACGAATCTAGATCTAGGAATGTTTAATTGAGTAGTAATAATGGAATAGGTAAGTAAGAGGAAATTATAGGTCATAAAATTGATGTAGAAATAATTTTAGGACTGGTATGGAGTGTAGGAGTGATATCCCCGTAGCAGAATTCAGACTGGTGTGGAAAAACTGGAAATTGCACAGCTTCTGCCCATACGCGTAACAAGGAGGCTGTTACGCGTATGGCATGGCCATTACGCAGCAATACGCGTATGACACACGTGTAGGAGTAGTTCTAGCCCGACCATCTGTCCATACCGGTAGAGGATGTGTATGACAGACCAGACATTACGCGTAATAGGAGGGCCGTACGCGTAATGGGTTGGAAATTGGGAAGTTCAGTTTGGAAACGTCTCTGTCCGTATGCATAAGGCACAAGGCATTACGCGTAAGAACTTTGGCACTTGGGGTGTTACGCGTAGCATTATGTGAGCTGATGGGCAAGAGAGCTGGGCCATACGCGTATGGCCAAGGGCAGTACGCGTATGGGCAGCCTGAATGCAGAATGTTATTGTTTTCATGATTTCTCTCCCGTTTTCGCGTCCGAAGCAGTTTCTTTTGATTTGAGAGGTTGGGTATAGATGCCAGAACCTGAGAAATGTGTAATTGGTGATGAAAATAATTAAGTTAGTAAGTGAATTAATTAGTAACTAGCTAATTAGTGGACGAGTGCCTTGTGAGGCGTGCCGAATGTGTTTGTGTGGCACTGTTTGTGTGAGGTGCGAGCTGTCTTGGGATAGCAGAGGTAATTCTTGGTGAATTACGGTAAGTGTATGACTCACGTGGGATCAATAAGGATCGTGTATTTTATTTGATGATAGTCTCTTGTGCATGATTTGGGTGTGGTGATGTTGTGTTACAGGTGAGGTAATTCCAGTGTGAATTACGGTAAGCGTATGGCTTACGTGTGATCAGGAGGATCGTGAAGATGTATGATTGTCGTCATACATGTGTGTTGCATGCATATTTACTGTCATGCATTCATGGTGTCGGTGGTGATGAATCATTGCTCATGAGGAGTGTATGTGATTCATCCGAACTCCAATTTGGAGTGTGGTGGGATAAATCATTGCCAAGTAGGGGTGTACATGATTTATCCGGGTTCGATTGAATGAACCATGGTGTATTGGTACCACATGCATTGTGTTGATGTCTTTGAGTCGCATTGCATTATTATGTGTTTGGTGAAATCTGAATGAAAATGACGAGTATGTTGTGATGGTGTGTTACTAATATATGATTGTGTGAGTACTACCTTTAGCATGTATTATACACCGTTATTTATTAAATGTAGTTCTCACCCCTTTGTTGTTTTGTGGCGTCTGTGCTCCTTGGGGAGTACAGATAATTAGGTACCAGGTTAGTGCTTGGAGCTTGTGTGACTTGTTCGAGTTTAGAGAGTCGCTCTGATACGTAACACGGGATTGGGGATTTTTATTTGTTGTAGAATTATTTTAATCGTTACGTATCTTATCTACAGAAGTGTGCTAAACAATGTAAATTTTGGAAACCTTGTTGGTGAAGGCCTTAGTGCCAGTGAAGTGATTTAATGAATATTCCGCTGTATAAACCTTTTTATGAGTAATAAAGTGAATGAAGCAATTGAGTCTTCTTGTTGTTTATTTGATGTGACATCCCGCTATGTTGGAAACTCTGGTTATTTTTTGTAGTTATTTGTGTATTTTTAATAATGGGAAGTAGGGGTGTTACAGGAATCAAACCTGCCAAGTAATTGTACACATGTTTCAGAGGAGCTCGAGACCCATGAAACACACTCACATGAAACGGTTACGATTACGTGATCATATACACAACGTGATTGTATTCGACAATCACAAGGCCACATCGCCCTAAGGCCTCTTTTGCCTTTCTCATAGTCACAAAATAGTTCAACATGTTTCATACTAGTGTTTCACTCACTCCTAGACCAATCTCGTCACGGACGTACCTTCCTACATCAGGTGCCCGAGCCTTGCCATCTAGGTGATCTACTCCAGGCCAGAACTCACCAATAAATGCACGAGCGTTGCCATCCAGAGTTTCTATCACAATTCTATTCACAACCTAGAATTATAACAATCTTAACTATGCCATTTGTTTTGGGGTAAAGTTTCCTCACTCTTCCTAATTCATTTTAACATGCATATTCTCTCATTCATACTTAACAACAATATTAGACAAGCATATTACAATATCAATCATAAAACACACAAGGTAGCATAATATGTCAAACATAACCACCTAGTAGTTCACACACATTTTTAAGGCATACAAGCCACTACTATCCTCTACTAAGCATCCTTGGTTAAATAATGATCTCACATTACCATTTCATAGCACGTCACATAAACCGTCACTTTTGGTTCTCTTCAATTCATTTAATCGGGTATCGAAATCAATACTTTTCACTTTTATCCCGTAGGATATTTCCACAGCTTTACATCGGCTAACATTATGCCGTGATCGGACTTATGATCCAAAAGATATGGATTTCAACATATCAAATAACATTGTTATCATTCAAATGCCACTAATTAATTAATCCCACATCATAGCTTTCCAATGATACCAAGAACGTCTCAATCCGAGTTACGGATCAAAAGTTATGAAGGAAATAAATTGGGAGAATTTGTCATGTTCGCTAGGCGAATCTCCAGCGAACATTCGCTTTCGCCTTCGCTTCGCGAACCTCCGGGCGAACCAAGTCAGAAGAAAGAGGGTATAAAGTTTGCTAAGCGAGCTCTGGGTGAATATTCGCCTTCCGTTCGCTCTAGGGTTTGCTAGGAAAACCCTCGAGAACCATTCGCTTTGCCCTTCGCCAGGGGTTCGCTAGGCGAACCCTGCAAAACCCAGAATTTCTTAGCAGCGTAAAAACAGAACCCTTGGGCCAAAAATCCATCATTTCCTCACCCAAATCACTTCCAAACATCAAAGCAAGTATTATCAAATGATTACATGCATAATACGGCTACACCACACAATTTATATTGAATTTCATCCGTTAGATTTCATTGATTTATCCGTTTAATCATTTTCTCTCAAATCTAACCTAACTTCTAAATCCTTAATTCTAGAACTTAGAGCGTCTAACTAGAACCCACCTGATAATCGAAGAGGAGGTTGAAGAAGATGATGATGATCCATGAGCTTCTTCTCCTTCCCAAGCTTTTTCCTCTTTCTCTTCTTTCCTCTTCTTCCTCTCTTACTATCTTTTTCTTCTTTTCTTTCTTTTTCTTAATATATATATATATATATATATATATATATATATATATATATATATATATATATATAATGCTTATTATATAATATAATTCCAACAGGGTAAAATATCTCCAATTGATATTTTATCGTCTCAACCCAATTGATCAATTATTAGAGTTACCATAAAATACTCTCTCGTACTAATAAATATAAATCTGTCTCTTTCAATAAATAATTGATCTCCTCAGAGCTCATTAGTTGCTCTATTGATCCCAATTAATAATACTTAAAGTACTTAGAGGATTCCATTAATCCAATTTACCAAAGATAAAGCACATAGATACTCGTCTGATCTCATCTGATATCCAATTGAGCATTTAAATAATACGGGGTATTACAGATGCACTATTATGAAAACATATGGTCTCCCATGTGCTTGTGTTATTTCTAAAAGGGTGAAACTTTATGAATCAATAAGAATGAACGAGGTTTGCTCTCATTGGAAGAGACTTAGGTTTGATGATGATGGATACATGGATGACGGTAAATTGAATATCTCTATTTTGATCAAATGGGAAGGGATACAAGAGAGATTTTCGAAGGCCGATGACAACATGAAAGTCCACATCAAAGAATAATTGAGGAAGATTACCTATCACGAAACCACCGACATGAAACCACCTTCTCAATCGGTAAAAATAAAAGCTGCTCCGAAGAAAATAAAGCCTACACCAAATGACAACTCAACTACACAATCTTCATCGTATTTTGAACACGTTGGCAAAGTTTTTTCTGACTCACTGACTCCAAAATCTAAAAAAAGTGTTGTGAAAGGAGCCCACGTTAGCAAACAACCTCCGACGCCGCTTCCACCAAAGATTCCATTCATTTGTGAGATGTAGATTTTTATGAATAAATATATCGAGTGAATCGTCAATGTTGTGGGGGACGGTAATTGCGGTTACCGAGCAGTTTTGGCTTTACGCGGTAAAGGAGAAGATAGTCATACATTTGCCTGATATCAACTTATCCAAGAGTTGAATACGCATAAAGAATCCTACACGCGATTGTACTAAAATAAAGAAAAATACAATGAGATTTATGAGTCTCTTGTTGCTTGCTTGAGCGGTCCGACACCGATGGCCAAATGGACGAGCTTCCCTAATATGTGTCACCTAATAGCATGTGCATATGGTAGAGTGTGTATTGACCTGACACGCTACGGATTTTTGAAAACCTTTTTCCCTCTGCGCACTGCCCCACCCCAAAATCCAAATGATCGTATCATGTGTATTGGATTGCTTTCAAAATCAAGTCATCACCGGAGTGGATGACTCATTCAACCGCAAAAGCCGAGACGCGGCTGGATCATTTTATGGAAAGGATGCAAGAATTTAAAAGAGAGATTGAACAGCATTGAAAAAGAATCAAATGCACAAAAGTCCAAGGGGGTACCACCTAGGCGACATGTGTTTCTATTCATTTTGATTTATTGTTTAAACAAAAAATAATTGTATGTAATTATGTCTCAATATTTTGTCTTTATGCATTTTTTATCTACCCCATAACAACATGTGTGTCAAGGAAAAAAGTGGTTATGTTTTAGTGTTCTTGTGGGATACTGGTTTAGGAGAAGTTCCAGAAATGTATCTCCAGAACAAGATATAGTGTGCTATGTTAGTAATGATTTTGTCCAATATCACCATTAACCTGCTCACAAAATCATTACTAACATAGCACCGTATTATCTTGTTCCGAAGATGCATTTCCAGAACTTCTCATGAACCAGTATCACACCCGAACACTAAAACATAACCACTTTTTTCATTAACACACATGTTGTTATGGGGTAGATAAAAAATGCATAAAGACAATATTGAGACACAATTACATACAATTATTTTTCGGTTAAATAAGAAATCAAAACGAATCGAAACGTATGTCGCCAACTAAATGTATAGGTGGTACCCCCTTGGACTTTTGTGCATTTGATTCTTTTTCAATATTGTTCAATTTCTCTCTCGAATTCTTGCATCCTTTCCATAAAATGACCCAGCCACGTCTCGGCTTTTGCGGTTGAATGAGCCGTCCACTTCGGTGATGACTTGATTTTGAAAGCCATATAATACACATGATACGATCATTTGGATTTTGGGGTGGGGCGGTGCGCAGAGGGAAAAAGGTTTCTGAAAAACCGTAGCGTGTCAGGTCAATACACACTTTATCATATGCACATGCTATTAGGTGACACATATTAGGGAAGCCCGTCCATTTTTCCTCCGGTGTCGGACCGCTCAAGCAAGGAACAAGAGACTCATAAACCGCATTGTATTTTTCTTTATTTTAGTACAACCGCGTGTACGATTCTTTATGCATCTTTAACTCTTGGATAAGTTGATATCAGACAAATGTATGACTATCTTCTCCTTTATCGAGTAAAGCCAAAACGGCTCGGTAACCGCAATTACCGTCCCCCACAACATTGACGATCCGCTCGATATATTTGTTCATAAAAATAAGCATCTCGCCAATGAATGGAATCTTCGGTGGAAGCGGCGTCAGAGGTGGTTTGCTAATGTGGGCTCCTTTCACAACACTTTTTTGAGATTTTAGAGTCGGTGAGTCGGGAAAAACTTTGCCAACGTGTTCAAAATACAATGGAGATTATGTAGTTGAGTTTTCATTTGGTGTAGGCTTCATTTTCTTCGGAGCACCTTTTGTTTTTACAGGTTGAGAAGGCGGTTTCATGTCGGTGGTTTCGTGATAGGTAATCTTCCTCAATTGCTCTTTGATGTAGATTTTCATGTTGTCATCGGCCTTCGAAAATCTCTCTTGTATCACTTCCCATTTAGTCAAGATAGAGATATTTGATTTACCATCATCCATGCATCCATCATCATCAAACCTAAGTCTCTTCCAATGAGAGCAAACCTCGTTCGTTCTTATTGGTTCACCAAGTTTCACCTTTTTAGAAATAACACAAGCACATAGTGAAAATGGTTGGTTTATACCTGAGTGAATCACACACTCAAAGATACAACAAAGTCGCCACCGAAATTTATTTAGTCCCAAAGGACAGGAAAAATATCGATAAAACCCAAGGAGAAGAGAAACGGGAACAGGGGTCGCTTATGCAAAAGGAAGGTACTAGCACCTTACGCATTCGTCGTACTCGACGGGAACCATTTCGCTTGCTTCTAGGCTTGGATGGGTTATCTATCTAAAGACTTCTAACTAAAAGAAGAGAAGAGAGAGGAGAAAGAAAGAAAGAAAGTGCTCACGAAGGATTAGGGCCCTCGTGCCTACGTACCCTCATAGTGCAATGAGGAAATCAGAGCTCCGTAGTTCATGGAACCAGGGAAAAGAAATGAGGAATGAAAGAAGGGTGGAAGTGTGCTCGCCAAGATCATCGCGATCTCGTGCCTACGTATCATACATTCGAACGAATGCAGAATCAGAGCTTCCGTAGTTCAGGGAACTAAGACGAAAAAGAAAAAATAAAGAGAAAGGTGGTGTCAAAACCAAGAACAAAAGAAAGGAGGAAACTCCGTTGGGGATTCCAAAGAAATGGTGTCAGAACCAAGAAAGAAGTGTGAAGGAAAGACAATAACTGTGCTGAGAATAAAGTGCAAGAATGGTGTAGAAACCAAGAAGATAAAGTAGCAAAAGAATAACAGAGACTCCACTGGGGAGAAAGGGAATACAAAATCGTGCTGGAAATCAACGAGTATTGACCCTACCGGGGATCAAAAGGAAAAGGTTCGGTATATTAACTGACTGACAGTGGTTAACCGGAGAGAAAAATAGATAATGACTCTGGTGGGGAAAAGGGAGAGTGCTGAACCAAGAGAAGGTGTTTGACTATGAGGGGATTTCGGTATATTAACTGACAAACAGTGGTTAACCGAGATAAGCAAAGATTGAAACCGTGTAGGGATAAAGGTTCTAACAGATAAACTGTGATCAACCAAAAGAACGGGTGTAGAACCAAGCAAAGGTCGTGACCCAAAGAACGGGTGTGAGACCAAGCGAAGGTCGTGACCCAAAGAACGGGTGTGGGACCAAACGAAGTTCGTGACCCAAAGGACGGGTGTGGGACCAAGCGAAGGTCGTGACCCAAAGGATGTTGGTTTTGACCGAGCAAACAGTACTAGGCCAACAAAAAGGGTACTGAACCAAAAGAGGTTACTAACCCAAGGGTGCAAGTATTCGACCCAAGAGAAGGTTGCTAATTGCTGGGGATTCGGTGTTAACAGAAGAAACTGTGATTAACCGAAAAGAAGGAGTGATTAACCAAGAGAAGGTGATTAACTCGAAAGAGGTTCAGTGTGTTAACAGACAGGCTGTGGTTAACTGAAAAATGGGTGATTAACCAAGAGAAGGGGATTAACCCAAGAGGAAACTCAGTGTGTTAACAGATAGACTATGATTAACTAAAAAATGCAAATTGGTGTTTTAACTGACAAGCAGTGGTTAGCCAAACATAGGGAGAAGAACCAAGAGAAGGTTGCGAACTCATGGGGATTCGGTTTTAACAGAAAGACTGTGATTAACTGAAGGAAAGGGTTGAGACTCTTCAGGGGAATCAAAAGGCAATGATTGACCACAAGAAAGGCAAATAAGATAAGAGAGACAATGATCTTTAACTAAGAGGATGGTGATTGATCAAAAGAGAGATTGAAAGAGCAAGAGTGGTCAAGGATCGACTCGACTGGGGAAGAGGATACGCTACCGCCTAAGGATAGAGGCGACTAAGCCAGGCACAGGGTCATTCGTCCCCAACCTGAAGTGGTCAGAACGAGAGTAGGAATTCTCCATTCTCATTCCTTATCTAACACGCAGGGTGTAGTGCAGAAGTTGAAACAGACAGTGTAACAGTTCCAAGTTGTACAGTGCTCCAGTGTCGTGCGAAGCTCCAACTCTGCGGGTGAAAGAGAGAGAAAGCTCTAAAGGAAACCTAAAGAGAAGCGCCAAAGGGAAGATTAATAATCAAAATGAAGTTTCAATTGATTAATCACAAGGGAGGCATATGCTAATAATTTTCCAACATGAATTGAAAAATTATTAACGCAAGGGTCATTATTGATTGTACAAGATTAAGCTTATCCTTTGAAGAATAAACCTAATACAAACATGAATGAAAGTGCAAAACAGTACCAAATGACACTTAGAAGACAACTCAAAAACATGTTAACAAGTGAGCAAAAGTATGTGCAAGAATGATCATGTTCATGTAATACTAAAAAATGTGCACAATTATGAAATCTAAAGATCAAGCATCGGAAAATTCACAATCATGCTTTAAACTGAAGTGAAACAGCACTTAAAACATCCATAAAAATTAATCATATCAATCCATGGAAGTTAGAAGGAGAGAGCATGGCAAACAAGCTTGAAAAACACCAAAAATGGCACTCTGTTACAGTGGTAATCGGTTACTCTAAAGTGAGTAACCAGTTACTTGCTTGAAAACAGTAAATCTGGGGAAAATTGTGCAGAGTAACCGGTTATCCTATATTGAGTAACCGATTACTTAGTTGAAAAAAGCAGCGCTGGTGCAAAATTTATGAAGAGTATCCGGTTATCCTAGATTGAGTAACCGGTTACCACTGTAACAGTGACTAAAATAACTTTTGAAAAAGCACTTAAAGCATCCAAATCACTTGTTCAAATTACCACATGCTAGGGTATGAATTTGTGCACGAAAATCAAGTTTAAAACAGCAAATAAATAGTGATGGAATCAATTATCACCTCAAGATCATGGATTAAGCAATGGCATAATCAATTCACACACAACAAAAAAAGTATCGAACTACATCGCGAATGATATGAAAATGTTCGAAACAGTAAAATGAGTGAGATCTACCAACCTACAAGCTAGAGATTTGGCTTGGTGATTGTTGCAAAGAGATCTTGGTGCAGATAATCAAAGAAAACCAGAGGAATCTTCAATTATAGCAGAATCGTACCAAAATCGAGCAAATTGCGACGAAACTCCAAAATACGAATTCGAACCGTTGAATCTTAAAGAAAACACTTGAGATGAATCCGAAAGCTAATAAAACTCCTGAAATCCAAGTATAATTGCAAGATGATGAAGGTTAAGCTCAATAAATAATCACTTCCAATGTGAAAAGTGATTATTCTTCAATGGTGAAGAGCTATGGTGAGGTTTGGGAAGAAAATTGAGATGAAGATGAAGAAATTGCAGAAAAATTCAGAGAGAATGTGAGAGAATTGAGAGTGGAGTGTGTGAAATGGTTGAGAAATTGTGTAGGGTGTTCAAGGTCCTTGAAAATGATTAAAGGTTTGTTTATATAGAGTTTTGGTTTGGAGTGTGAGAGGTTTGGTGAAATTCTGGTATCAGATGTGTGATGTTAAGTGCGATGTCACAACAACACACTCTGCTAATATGAACAAGGCAATAACAAGCAGTAAATAACACAATGAATTGTTCACCCAGTTCGGTCTAACTACCTACGTCTGGGGGCTACCAAGCCAGGGAGAAAATTCACTATAAGTAGTATTAAATTACATACTCAACAATCCCAGTTGACATCTACTAATCTTAATCACTACCCAATGACACTTCTACCTAAGAGACCACTTAGATATGAGAAACCACTCACTCCCTAAATCACCTCAGTGATACAATTCAAAGATTACACTTTAAAACCCACCTTGATTCTGCTTAACAGCTTTGATCAAGAACAACACACTCTTGCTTAAAAGCTCTAGAGTGAATACACTTACAACTCAAAATAGTAACCCCAATTCAAACATGAATGGTTTACGAAAACACACGCAAAAACTCAAATTGACTCTCAGTCTATGCTCTATGTCTTCGTTATCTCCCAACAAGGGTTGAGGCTGCTTTTATAGAATTCTGACTTGGGCTTGGACCTCTTCCAAATATCTGATTTGATTTGTTTTAAAACCAGAATTTAAAATAGATTTGATCTTCAAATCTTTTTAAATCTTTTCAAATCAGCCCTAATGTTAGTCACATGATCTGCTCCATATCTGATTGAAAATATCTTCTCCAAGATATTCGCATCCAATCTCTCTAACAGACCTCCTCAAAATAAACTAACACGCGCAGCCCTAAAACATCACAACCTGATGTTTTGATGTTCTGATAACTGATGTCAAGACATCATGTATAACATCAGCATATAAAACTTCAACCCTGCAATAACTAATGTTAGGAACCAATGTTATGACATCAGACATACGACATCAACATTGTTCAACTTTGTTTTACCAAAATTCCAGCCAATACAAGAACTAACAATCTCCCCCTTTGGCTAATTTTGGCTAAAACAAACTCTGCCATCATCAGAGGTACCTGCAGCGGAAAAACTTCATACTCCTAACATTCCAAAACACAACCAGCAGCAATCACAATCAAACTACACAAAGCTAAACTCCCCTCAAAACAAGAACCAGCATACCAGCTGTTCAAACATGCACACTCCCCCTCAAGCCTAGAGGCACAAAGGCTAACTCTCTCCCTTTTTAGCCACAATTGGCCAACTACCAACAAGTTATGCCCTAATACTTTACAACAGTTAGTCCTACTAGCTCTCCTTGTCAGTCAAAAGTCAGCACCACAAGACAAGACAAATCATAGAACAACACCCAGATAAGCATAAAAATACTTTTATCCAAGTTACACACCATGCACACAATGTGCAGAAATAAAAAAAACTACAAACTACAAAAGCAATAAACAGCAAAAGCAACACTTCAATCTTCATTAGCATCAGAACCATCTGCATCATCCTCCTCACCTTCCTCTAAACCCGAATCTTCATTATTGACACTAACATCATCTTCACCCTGTTCCAAGGATTTGATCATCTGCTCAATTTTCATATTCCTAGTAGTGCTAGTACTGATAACCATATCAAGACCCTTGCAGGTCGCCTAATCCCACAACTATGGTGGTTTTGTGATTAGTAGGTACCCAGTTAGCAACTCCAATTCTGTGCAAAATAGCATACTTGATACTGAGTTTGCTAGCTGTCAATTTTCCTTTCAGTGGCCAAACCTTCACGTGAGTGGCTGTGATCTCTTTACACATATCATTATCAGTCACTTCCAGTTCACAACCCTCTTGATCATCTCTTCCCAGATACTTATTGATGGTACTAGGAGAGAAATTAATACACTTACCCCTAACAAACACCTTCATGAAGTCCACACTTCTTTTATCAGAAATGTCTATAGGAATGTTAACAACAAATTCCCTAACAAGTCCACCATAGCACTTAGAGAATTTACTCACAGTTTTCCACAGGCCAGCAACATGAATGAGCTCCATAATTTCTTTCATCTCCAATGCATCTTTGCCAAGCTCTCTTTCCAGAGCTAATCTCCTTTGACACACAAATTTCCACATTGGAGCACTGCTAGCATAATGAAAGGATATGTTGTCCACTGGCACTTCAGGAACCTTATCAGAAATTCTCTTCAAAATGGACTTTCTGACAGGGGTGATGTCTTGAACATCATACTCAGATTCAGATTCTTCCCTAACCTTTCTCTTTTTGGAAGTCACAACAACCTTGCTCCAAGATTTTGTTGGACCAACAACAGATGTCTTTTTCTTCTTGCCTTCAGCTGTCATCTTAGGAGAAGATTCCACATTCTTTCCTTTTCTAGTCTTCAATCTTTTGGCAATACCAGGAACAACATTACCAATTACTTCATTATCAGATAAGTCAACAACATCCACCACATCAGCATTCTTCTTCCCTCTGGCACTAGGAGTAACATCCCTAGCAGGTGATGTTCCAACATCATGTTCAACATCAACCTCATCTTCAACATGAGTATCCCTTTCTCTTTCAGCTTCAGCTTCAACTTCAACTTTATCTTCAATCTCAGCATCTTCAATGACAGAGATAGCCAATCTGTGAAGATTGGTTTCAGAAGTTTCCATGTCACCCTTTTCTCTAACGGATTGATTAGCAGCCATTTGACTCAGAGGTCTAGATATTCCCTTCACAGAAATCCCTTTCTCAAAAATTTTTGTGAAAATCTGATCAATACTTTTGTCCACATCTACCCTTTCTTCAACAGCTTGATGAAGAGGGGCGGTAGTCTTAGGAGTAGGTTTGTCTCCAAACAATACACTAGTGACAAACGCTCTACTTTCGCTATCATCAAATTTCCTACCCTTAGATTGATGAGAAGTGTTACCGTTTGAAGGCCTCTTAGGTTGATACTTCTCAGGTCTTTTCTTTTCTGAAGCTGGAATCATAGAGATAGGAGCAATGTCCATAGCTTCATCCAAAGATACCTCTTCTGTCGAAACCCTAGAATTTGCATGAGTGGAAATTTTGGACGCAGACTTCTTGGATGGAGATGACACTTGTTTAGACATCGTTCCTGTGTAACAACTGATGAACAAAGGTGTTTTGTAATTTTTGTTCTTAGGGGGGAAGATGAACGGACTTGGAGTGTGGAGATTGACGTAGCGTGTGAGAGTAACAATAGGGAATGATAGCCTAAGGTAAGGGGGCTGTTTTTGATGATCACTTAAAAGCCAATAAATGTATTTTCCCCACCAAAACAAATTTCCTTTTAAATTTTTGAAATTTAATAAATGCATACCATAAGTCACTAACATCAGATGACTTTTCCACATGCCCAAATTTCTACTTAAGATTTCACGAATTTTAGCACACATATTACCCTTCATATTTGAATGATCAACCTCTATGACCTTAGTTTCTTCAAGATATCCTCTGAATAGTTGCATGACACTAGGTTGTTTGGTGATCCTTGTAATATCACATTCAGATGTCATATCATCATCCTTGACATTACATGATGAGCTGGACTCTTGAGGAACCCATAAATAACAGTTATCTATGGATCTAACTCCCCTCATGACGACTTCACTCTTCTCAATAGTCACTAAACATTCATCTTTAGTGTAGCTAACCTTGAATCCTTCATCACATAACTGACTGATGCTAATCAAATTAGCAGTCAATCCTTTGACCAGAAGTACACTTTCAAGATTAGGTCTAGCCTCACAATTCAATTTTCCAATTCCTTTAACTTCCCCTTTTTCTCCATTACCAAAAGTTACATCGTTTGTGGAGTAAGTCCTGATATCCACCAACTGATTCTTGAAACCAGTCATATGCATTGAGCAACCACTGTCAAAATACCAACCATCCATAGCTGGGGTTCTAACAGATGAGTGAGCTAATAGACATGTGACAGCAACTTTAGGAACCCATTGTTTAACAGCCTGAGGCCTGTCCTGCTTCTGTCTAGGTTGAGGAACAGATTTGGGATAACCATGCAGTTTAAAGCAAGAAGATTGTATATGGCCAAATCTTCCACAATAGTAACATCTCACTCTTTGAATCTCTTCTCTGAAGTGATTGAAATGTATCCCACCTTGATGATGATTTATGTCATAATGCTGAGGCTGCCATCTGTCAAAATATTGATGTTGTCTTCTCCCATAATTAGGCTGTCTTCTGTAGTGCTGAGTCTGTCTTTTGTAATGATTAGGCTATCTTTTACCATGATGATGTGGCCTTCTTCTGCCATAACCATGAGGCACAGCATTATTAGGTCCAAAACCATACATTTTCCCCTGATGTTGAGACATCGGATGGAACATGTTATGTTTGAGACTAGAAGCCTGCATACTCCTATGGTATTGGGGAGGCATATACTGCCTAGCTCCAGAAACCTGAGGCTTTCCTTGAGGTTGAGGCAAAAACTTCTTAGGTACAGGACCATAGCCCTTTCCATTATTTTGTGGCCCAAGGTGAGGGACAACCTTCTTAATTCCAGAACCATGTCCTTTTTCATGATGATGAGGAATGTTCTGTTTAACCCCAGAAGAACTAGCCTCTGCAGATATCTTCTTCTCACCCTCATATCCTAGACCAGTCTTATCACTTGCCCCTTTTCCAGCTTCAAGTATTTTATCCAGAGTGTCAGTTCCACTATTTAACATTCTGATGGATTTTGACATTTGATCAAGCTGGTATTTTAACAACAAAACTTCATTCTTAAGTTCATCTTTCTCAGTCTCAAGTTGTATTATCATTTTCTTCTGCTTCTCCCCTTCTTGACAGACCTCTTCACTTTTCAGACACAGCTCTTGATAAGAAGATGTCAGCTCTTCAAAGGTCAATTCACCATCACTAGATTCTCCATCAGAGGCACATATTCCAGTCAATGCCTTAACATGCTTGGCATTCTCTTCTTCACTTTCACTATCTGTATCAGACCAGGAAACAGATAACCCCTTTTTCTGCTTTTTGAGATATGTAGGACATTCTTTCTTGACATGACCATAACCTTCACACTCATAGCATTCAACTCCTTTGTCAAGACTGGACTTTTCTTCATCTCTTGTTTTTTTCACTTGATCACTAGACCTGTTGGTGTCAGATGTGATGTTCTTGACATTAGGTCTATAGTTTCTGTCCATTCTCTTTAAGACCTTATTAAAATGTCTCCCAAGCATCACAACAGCATTTGACAGTTCCTCCTGAGTTTCAAAATTACACTCCTTCTTACCATCTTCAGTATTAGACACCAAGGCTATGCTTTTGGTCTCCTTTTCAGGCTCCTCATTCAACCCCAACTCAAAATTTTTAAGAGACCCAATCAACTCATCAACTCTCATCTTACTGATGTCTTGAGCTTCTTCAATAGCAGTCACCTTCATTTTATATCTCTTGGGAAGGGATCTGAGAATCTTCCTTACCAGCTTCTCTTCAGTCATTCTTTCTCCTAAAACACTAGAAGCATTGGACAACTCAAGGATATTCATGTGAAAATCATGAATGGTTTCATCCTCCTTCATCTTCAGATTTTCAAACATAGTAGTCAACAGTTGAAGTCTTGACATCTTGACCTTGGAAGTTCCTTCATGAGTAGTTTTCAAGACATCCCAAGCTTCCTTGGCTACTTCACAAGTGTTGACCAGCCTAAAGATGTTCTTGTCAATACCATTAAAGATGGCATTCAAGGATTTTGAATTTCCAATAGCAAGTTCATCTTCTTCCTTGGTCCAATCTTCCTCAGGTTTCAGCTTTGTTGTACCATCCTTTTCAACAATAACAGGTGCTTTCCATTCTTTTAAGACAACCTTCCAAGCCCTGCTGTCTAATGGTTTCAAGAAGGTAACCATCTGTGGTTTCCAATAGTCATAATTAGATCCATCTAGAATACGGGGTCTATTCACAAATCCACCAGTCTCCTTGTCCATTGCACCAGAAAGTATCAGCCCTAGATCTCACCCAGATGCAGAGCAGGATGCCTGCTCTGATACCAATTGAAATTTTGGTATTAGATGTGTGATGTTAAGTGCGATGTCACAACAACACACTCTGCTAATATGAACAAGGCAATAACAAGCAGTAAATAACACAATGAATTGTTCACCCAGTTCGGTCTAACTACCTACGTCTGGGGGCTACCAAGCCAGGGAGGAAATTCACTATAAGTATTATTAAATTACAGACTCAACAATCCCAGTTGACATCTACTAATCTTAATCACTACCCAATGACACTTCTACCTAAGAGACCACTTAGATATGAGAAACAACTCACTCCCTAAATCACCTCAATGATACAATTCAAAGATTACACTTTAAAACCCATCTTGATTCTGCTTAACAACTTTGATCAAGAATAACACACTCTTGATTAAAAGCTCTAGAGTGAATACACTTACAACTCAAAATAGTAACCCCAATTCAAACATGAATGGTTTACAAAAACACACACGAAAACTCAAATTGACTCTCAGTCTATGCTCTTTGTCTTCGTTATCTCCTAACAAGGGTTGAGGCTGCTTTTATAGAATTCTGACTTGAGCTTGGACCTCTTCCAAATATCTGATTTGATTTGTTTTAAAACCAGAATTTAAAACAGATTTGATCTTCAAATCTTTTTAAATCTTTTCAAATCAACCCTAATGTTAGTTACATGATATGCTCCATATCTGATTGAAAATATCTTCTCCAAGATATTCGCATCGAATCTCTCTAACAGACTCCTCAAAACAAACTAACACACGCAACCCTAAAACATCACAACCTGATGTTCTGATGTTCTGATAACTGATGTCAAGACATCAAGTATAACATCAGCATATAAAATTTCAACCCTGCAACAACTAATGTTAGGAACCAATGTTATGACATCAGACATACGACATCAACATTGTTCAACTTTGTTTTACCAAAATTCCAGCCAATACAAGAACTAACATTTGGAATTAGGCTAGGAGCTAGCTTAGGGTGGTTTGGAATTAGGCTAGGAGTTAGTTACACTTGACTCACTGAGTCAAGCGATTAACTCGGTTAGTTAGGAAATTAACTCGGTAGCAATCCCAATGTAAGCTTCACATCCAAGGGTTCACAATTTATGAAAATGAGGTATATGGTAGTCTTGCATGGGAAGGAAACATTGTAGTAAATGCCAATGAATCATTTGAAGAGTCTAGAATATTCCACATGCTGCTAGAACTATGTAGAGTCAAAGACCAAAGAGTGTGCACAGTTGCTGTCCCAAAAATGCAGCAGAAATTGCAAATTTTTACTGAGTAATCGGTTATCCTATATAGGATAACCGGTTACTCTAGGAAAAATTTGCCCAGATTACTCAGGAACAAGTGCTGAAGTCCCGGTTTCGATTTTCCACCTCTTGTTTTAATGAATAACCATGGAAACCCTTATTTTGTGCTTGTTTTGATGATGTGATAACCTTGTGAGGATGCACTTAATCGGGCTTAGAAAACCTGGAAATCCTGAAACAAGAACCACATAGAGAAAAATGCGAATGTGAATGCGTATGCCAGTGATGCGAATGCACATGCTTATGCAAAAGGCAAAAGAGGGAGGTCAAATTTTGGGTTACGACAACTGCCCCTATTTAATCCTCATGGACCTAAATGTATGAATTGCACTAGCTTTTCGGTGATTCAAGGTAAAAGGGGATTAAATAAAAGAGTAGCTCGAAAATTTGGCCGATGGCGACAAAAGAAGAGTTTTGAGAGTGTTTTAAGTTTAGCTGAATATCTGATGGGGAGATGAATCAGGCCAAAAGAAAGGGAGTATGCTCGATGCATATGTCATGTATGCGTTCTACATGATGCTTGATATCATGCAATGCAAAGGTACGGGTCAAGGTATTGCGCAGTGGGTTAGGCGAAGATTGTAGCAAAATGAACTCGATATCCTTGGTTGGGGAGAGAACCCACAAATGAAAACAGATCCTGCTGGGGAAAGGCCCCTGAATGGTGACAACTCCGTTGGGGGAAAGAAACCGAGAAGTCTCATATTTCTAGACTATCACCACTGCTATTGTCGGGGATAAGATAATCAGGTCAATCCTTTCATCATGACTGACTCTGCCAGGGGAATGAACGCAGAAAACTAACACTAACTCAGCTGTAGGGAATTACCAAGGTTCGGAGGATCTTCTTTACTTGAGGAAGACGAGGAACCAAGTTGTACTGCTGCTGGTGCGTGACAGTTTCAACATGCTGGGAATGATGCACGACCCGTGCTGGGAAAAAGAACGACCGTCTCCTCTCGGGGTACATCGTAACAGCTTTACCGAGGACATTATGGTTCTGTTGGGGAGATGGAAGGTAACCAACCTTTCCGGAGAACCATAATGGCGATTACTGGGGAAATGATGGCTCTGCTGAGGAAACAACAACTTCTTCAAAGAACCATCACAGTGCTGGCCGGCGTTAGGCTTACCAATGGATATTACCGATTATCCTACATGAGTTACCAGTGGATTTAGCTTTTTATTATTCTCAACGTTTTATAGTATTATGTGATCGCAAATAATCATATATTTTGCAAACAAAATACTGGAAAGAAAACAATTGAGAAATTGAATAATGCATTTTTATTCAATGTGAAAAATGTGTACATAAGCCACGTACAAGGATGCAAAAATCCTTGATGAGGAAGTTTGCAATAAAAATTGAAAAACAAATGTAAATGGAAAAGGGAAATCATGCTTTGCATTGATTACAATATTGGCTACCATCCACTGTAAGTCTAGGTTCCAATGCCTTGCACCAGTTGATGATGATTTGACTGCTCTGTTACCGTCTGAGGTCTAGCTATGACGAAGAGAGGCTCAAGTGTTCACAGTCAAATGCCTTTATCCCTAATTTTTGCCTGGACATATTTCTATTTTTTTCGTCCACCAGGATACCCATTTTTGCCTAAGTCGCTCTTTCGGGTTTTCAACTTAGCGGGCTGTTATTGTTTTTTTTTTTGCATTGTCCCTAACTTTTGCTTGGACATTTCTTTTTTTTTTGTCCATCAGGACACCCGTTTTTGCCTAGATTGTCCTTGCGGATGTCAATCTAGCGGGCTCTTTATCCATTTTTTTCAGGCATAATATTTTTTGACTGCATCAGAGTTCACGGGCGATGGCAGCTCCTCCCCATCCATGGTGGTGAGGATCAGGGCTCCGCCTGAGAAGACCTTCTTAACAACAAATGGTCCTTCGTAATTGGGAGTCCACTTGCCTCGTGGATCCGAGTGAACAGGTGAATATCTCTTGAGCACGAGTTTGCCTTCCTGTAACGTTCAAGGGAGAACCTTCTTGTCAAAAGCTCGCTTGAGGTGTCTCTGATACAATTGACCATGAGAAAAGGCTGTAAGGCACTTCTCTTTGATGAGATTCATCTGGTCATATCTGGATTGGACCCATTCAACTTCATCAAGACTTGCTTCCATGATGACCCTGAGCGAAGGAATCTTGACTTCAATGGGTAAAACAACCTCCATACCATACACAAGCGAATACGGAGTTACCTTAGTAGAAGTGTGAATTGAAGTTTTGTAGCCATGTAGTGCAAAAGGAAGCATTTTGTGCCAATCCTTGTAAGTCTTTACCATTTTCTGGACAACCCTCTTTAAGTTTTTGTTTGCTGCTTCGACGACACCATTCATCTTGGGCCGATATGGTGAAGAATTGTGGTGCTTAATCTTGAATTCTTGACACAACTCCTTCATAATCTTGTTGTTTAGGTTGCTTGCATTGTCAGTGATAATGCTGCTAGGAATGCCATAGCGACAAATTATCTCTTTCTTGATAAATCTGGCAACCACTTGTCGTGTGACGTTTGCGTAAAAAGTAACTTCGACCCACTTGGTGAAGTAGTCGACAGAAACTAGAATAAATCGGTGATCGTTGGAAGCCTTCGGCTTGATCATTCCAATCATATCTATACCCCACATGGAGAATGGCCAAGGCGAAGTAAAAACATTCAATGGAGTTGGAGGCACATGGATCTTGTATCCGTAGATTTGGCACTTGTGACATCTTTTGGCAAAGTTGTAACAATCTACCTCTATTGTTGTCCAATAATACCCAGCTCGAAGGATCTTCTTGGCCATAACAAGACCTTTAGCATGTACACCCTTGCAACCCTCATGTATGGACCTTATGATCGTGTTTGCTTCGTGTCTATCCACGCATCTGAGCAACACGAAATCATAATTCCTCTTCTACAGTACACAACCACTTAAGAAGAATTTGGCACAAAGCCGTCTAAGAGCCTTCTTGTCAGTGATAGTAATACCCTCGGGATATTCCTATTTGTCCATATATCTCTTAATGTCGTAGAACCAAGGCTTGTCATCAGACTCGTCCTCGATAGCTAAACAGTGTGCTGGTTCGTTCAAATGATCAATGCAGATAGAAGGAGCTTCATTTTTCCACTTGACTTTGAACATGGATGCCAGACTGGCAAGTGCATCGGCTAGTTGATTTTCCTCTCTAGGGATATGATGAAAGGAGATTTCATCAAAGTAAGGAATCAATTTCGCGATGTGCTGTTGGTACGGAACCAACTTGGAATCCCGAGTTTCGAAGTTCCCTCTGACTTGGCCAATAACCAAAGCATAATCTCCATAGACCTCAAGAATCTTGATTCTCATGTTAATTGTCGCTTAAATACCGTAGATACATGCTTCATATTCAGCCATATTGTTGGTGCACGCAAAGCATAATTTGGCAGTGAAGGGAAGCTGAAAACCTGTCGGAGAGATGAGGATAGCACCAATTCCAGGACCTTTAGCATTGGAGGCACCGTCGAACACGAGCGTCCATCGCGCCCCTAGTTTAGGTCCTGTGTCAGGGCCTGGAGTCTCATAATCTCTGATAAACAGAACACCCTCATCGGGAAAGTCAAACTTCAATTGTTGAAAACCCTCTACTGGTTGATGAGCAAGGTAGTCAGACAAGACGCTCCCTTTTATTGCTTTATGGGTAACATGTTGTATATCATACTCAGTTAACAACATCTGCCACCGAGCAATCCTTCCAGACACAGCAGGCTTCTCAAATATGTACTTTATTGGATCCATTTTGGATATCAACAAAGTAGTGTGGCAAATCATGTATTGTCTTAGGCGTCGAGCAACCCATACCAGAGCACAACAATTTTTCTCCAAGAGTGAGTATCTGGTCTCACAACCAATGAAATTTTTGCTCAGATAGTAAATTGCATGATTAAAGGCCTACCAGGAACCGACGGTACTAAGATATGTGGTTCTTGCAAGTAGTGTTTTATTTTGTTAAATGCTTCTTGACAATCATTATTCCATTCGACCGATTTATTTTTTCTTAGTAATTTGAATATCGGTTCACAGGTAGCCGTCAAGTGCGAAATGAATCTTGAAATGTAATTAAGTCTGCCCAGAAAGCCACTGACTTCTTTTTCTGTTTTGAGAGGCGACATGTTCTGAATTGCCCGAACCTTGTCAGGATCAACTTCAATACCCTTCTGACTCACAATAAAGCCCAAGAGTTTACCAGATCGAACTCCGAAGGTGCACTTCACAGGATTCAACCGCAGTCTAAACTTCTGGAGTCTGTCAAACAGTTTCTTCAGATGGACCAGGTGATCATCCTCAGTTTTGGACTTGGCAATCATATCGTCCACGTAAACCTCAATCTCTCTATGGATAATATCGTGAAAGAGGGTTGTCAAGGCACATTGGTATGTTGCCCCGACATTCTTCAAACCGAATGGCATGACTTTGTAACAATATGTACCCCATGGCGTGATGAAAGTAGTCTTTTCCATGTCAGCTAGGGACATTTTGATCTAATTATATCCTGAGAAATCGTCCATGAAGGAAAAGACAGAGAACTGTGTCGTGTTGTCTACCAAGATGTCAATGTGAGGCAAAGGAAAATCATCTTTCATGCTTACCTTATTGAGATCTCGATAATCCACACACATTCTAACTTTCCCATCTTTATTTGGAACCGGGACGATGTTGGCAATCTATTCAGGATACTCGGAAGTGGCTAGGAACCCAGCGTCAAGCTGCTTCTTTACCTCTTCTCTGATTTTAAGTGCCATGTCGGGTCTAGTCTTCCTGAGTTTCTGCTTGACAATAGGACATTCAGGCTTGAGTGGTAAGTGATGTTCAACGATGTTGGTATTTAACCCAGACATATCTTGATAGGACCAGGCAAAGATATCAATATACTCTTTCAATAACTTGACCAACTCGGAGTGTACATGCTTAGCGAGGGAGGTGTCAACCTTAACTTCTCTTCTAACTTCATCAGTACCAAGATTGACAACTTCCACTGGCTCTTTGTGTGGCTGAATCTCTATATGCTCGTGCTTAAGGAGCCTTGCAAGTTCAGCCGGTAATTCACAATCTTCCTCACCATCTTCTTCGGCTTGGTTAATTGGAATCTCATAATTACAATGGATGTTTGTCATGTTGTTATCAATGCATTTATTAGTTCTGCATGTTTATGAATATGTTTAGAATGAGCTATTTTGAAAAGTGAAAATAAAAGAAACTTTTGCCATTTGTTTGTGAAAAAGTAAAATAAAGAAAGAAAATAGAGCATGATTTTGAATGAAAAAAACTTTTATTTATTGATCACATAATATTGCAAAAGCGTGAGGCCCTTTACAAGCTATCCACTCGTCTCGGGCGAGGACAAGAGAATGAGAAAGCAAAATGCATTACATGTTTGTTGGAAAAACCACAGGAATCACGGTAGATGTCCAATTGTTGAGCTTGAAACCTGGTGGGCACTTGCTTATGAAGCTTGAGATCTGGTTGCTAGGACCAGCATCATTAATGGCTGCCATGATGTTACCCTTTTGAAAACCCGCGCTATTGAACTTGATCAAATTGCACTACTTATGACCAAGTGAGCTAGTTTATTGACCACGACAATAACCCAATCCAAAATGGTTATGCTTTTCGACCACATCATTCACATGCCCCCCAGCCAGGCAAGGCACCTTTCTCGATGGTCTCTTTATCACTCTTGGCAGACGCCAAAGTTATTTGCGGTGTTCTACTTTGACTAGTTGAAGCAGAGCTGACATTTTCGAACTCAAGACACTGTAACGACGCTTTAGTTATGTCTTCCTCGGTCTCGACGTATCGAAAAGACGATAACTCACTCACAATCAGATCCTCTTCACCACAGACGATGACTAGCTGATCTTCAAACATGAATTTCAATTTCTGATGTAAAGTGGAAGTAATTGCCCCTGCGGCGTGAATCCACGGGCGACCCAATAGGAAACTGTACGCGGGATTGATATCCATCACTTGGAAAGTAATGGTGAACAAATACGGTCCCACCTTGATGGGTAAATCCACTTCTCCAATGACTTGCCTTCGAGAACCGTCAAAGGCCTTGACAACTAAGGCGTTTGGCCTCATCTCGCTTCCTTCTACCAGTAATTGACTCAATGTGCCCTTGGGCATCACATTGAGGGAAGAATCAGTATCCACAAGAACACGAGATAATAAGGCATCCATGCAGGTTACGGATATGTGCAGTGCTTTGTTGTGGGCAGCTTCTTCAAAAGGTAATTCTGATTCATTAAAGGCCAAGTATCTGCTTGTTGTTATATTGGCCACTACATCATCGAACTCGACAACAGATATATCATACATCACGTGGGCCGTGTTGAAAACCTTCAACAAAGCTGATATGTGTGCGGGTGAGCTCATAAGTAAGGAAAAGATCGAGATCCTTGAGGGAGTTTGCCCCAGCTGATCCACAATTTTAAAGTCACTCTTCTTGATCAACCTTAGGAACTCTTGATCATCAAGTGTCTCCTTGTTCTTTGAAACATCCTTAGATGGAATAGTAGGCACTGGTACGGCAGTAGATGCCCCTTGTTGAACAACAGGAGTTACAGATGGAGGCTTTTCCTTGGGAGGAACAACAGTTGGAACTTGCACAAGCTTTGTAGTGACTTTCGGAGCGAACACCCGCCCATTACGAGTCATACCTCCAGCGGCTGTAACATTCACAATCTCAGACTCAACAAACCTTATCTCTTGACCTCTAGAAAACACAGTAGACCCATACCTCCAAGGTACCTCCTTAGAATTATGATACGGAAATGATTTTGGTGGGCAAACAACGATAGGTTGTACTTTCTTCTTAGGAGAATCAATAGGAACCTTCCTATAGACAATGGTGAATGGCTCGATAGCAGCGACTTCTTCAACAGGATTAGATCTGGAAAATTGAACTTCACCTTGATTCATCAAAATTTGGACACAACCCTTCAGCCTTCGACACTGGTTGGGATTATCATATCAAATCTGACACTTACCATGCAGCCCTTTCAACAACCCATGTTCATTCAATCTCTTGAAAACCACAGTCATCGGGGTCTTTACTTCATCAACATCCATGATCAATTCAGCCCTTGAATTATCCTCAATCATGTTTACCACATGTCCACCGTGATTGGGCGACGGATTGTGTTGAATGTTAGGACCTTCTTCAACAAAAGTCAAAATCTTTCAGTCAATGAGCTCTTAAACCTTGGTTTTGAAAACAATACAGTCCTTTGTTGAAGTCCTATGTATCCAGCATGATAGGCATAAGACGCATTTGGATTATGCTTCGGGTTGAATGGAGGAATTACATGTGCTATCTCTTTGGGAACAATTGCCCCTTGATGAACCAAGTAAGGAAACAATTCAGTGTATGGCACCGGAATTTTGTCGAAATTTGGACGCTTGTGGTTTCCTTGATTGTTGTTGTTGTGCAGGTTTTGATTCTGCTAATTTTTATTGTTCTGTTGAGTGTGTTGCTGACGTTGCGGTTGTTGCTGATTCTGAGCATTCTGAACCGGTTGTTGCGGATGATACTGGTATGGAAGTTGTTGATATTGTGCGGTAGTAATTTACGGATATGGATAGTATGGTATAGGAGCCATGGGTGCTTGATACTGAGGAGAAACTTGAGCTGTCACAACGTTGGCTTCACCTTCCTTCTTCTTTGACTGACTGTTCTGAGACTTTCTGTTGGCTGGCTGCTGGGAAGCAGCTCCAGAAATCTTTCCAGTCTTTAACCCATTCTTAATTCGTTCACCGGTGGTTATAATGTCAGCAAAGTTCGATGAAGAACTACCCATCATTTTATCATAGTAAGATCCTTGTAGTGTACTTATAAAGATCACACACTTTGAATAACGTTACTTGATTCTGCTTCACAGCTTTGATCAAGTTACACAACTCTCTATCGCTTCACAGCTTCTAAGAGAGGACAGAAAACAACTCACCAATTCAACCTAGAATGGTGTATACAAAACTCGTACAAAATACTTAAGACACTCAGCCTATGCTCTTAATCTTCTCTCTGTATTTCTGTACCTTTTCCTTTGGTCTTGTGCACTTTATATAGCCACCTGAATTGGGCTTGGACTGCTACAATATCTGACTTGATTTGTTATTTAAAACTGAATCTTCAAAACAGATTTTCTCCTAAAATCTTTTCAAATCTTCAACCTTTTAAATCTCCTACAAATCTGCATCAGATCTCCTATGCAGCAGAGAATATCTATCCCAAGATATTCGCTTCCAATGAGACAGCTTGCTCTCCACAATTCCAGCTAACACGCAAACCCTAACAACATCACAACCTGATGTTATTAATTCTGCAGATCTAATGTCACAACATTGCTTGTGACATCAGACATCCAAACTTCAGCAACTAAAACACTTAACACAACCCAGCATTAAGACTCAATGTTGCAACATCACCACCTTGGCATCAACATTGAACATACTTTGTTTTACCAAAATTCCAGCCAATCCAAGAAACTAACAATCTCCCCCTTTGGCTAATTTTGGCTAAAACAATCTCTGCACCTTCAGAGACTACAACAGTGGAAAAAAAACTTCAATAATTTTGAAACTTCTAGCAGCAGTATCTTCAATACAAAAAGACTTCACTCTGCTGCTGTTCGCCCGCGCGAACAAACGCTGGCCTTCCATCGTAGGTTCGCTTGCGGGACCGGCCAGACGAATCCTAGAACTTGGAATTGGAAGCGTATATTTGTATTGTGTTTATGTTTGTTTAAGTGCCACGCTTAAGTGACTTGAGTGACGAAAAAAGTATCTTAACGGTTGCGAGTTGGTTTGCAAGAGAGGCAAAGGAATGCAAGGGAAAGCAGAGCGAAAAAAGAACAAAAGAAGTAAAGACTTTAAATTATATGCGGAAAAGGAAAATAAATTGCATTAAATGAGATTTGGACACAAGTATACATTTGTTTGCGGGAGTGAACTCGTTTCTCTCTAAGCCTGGTACTTTGAGTATTTTCCCTTTACAATCTGAAAAAATGCGACCCCAAAAATAGAAAAAACAATGCCTTATATAGGCCTAAAAAATAACTGTTTGTCTGCCCAAACGTTTTCTGAAGCTGACAGGTGGCACCCCACTCTCTCTTCAAATTCCCATGGTTTTGGAATTTTCAAACTTTTTCCCGCCTAAACAATCGTTCCTTGAAACCGACATCAACTTGTTTCCAACGCCAGGACTTATCGACGGTCCTTCGACACGTCTTTTCGCTGGTGTCGACTCGACACTTCCTTGCACCTCTTTCCTGCGTTGGCTTGTTCTGGACAATACCTGCCAGTCGAAATCCAGTGCCAACAAATTGCCCCCTCAAAAGGCCAGTTTCGACTGAGCATTGTGTCGATGGAGAAATCTAGCTTTTTGGTTTCTCACACGATTTCGACGGCTCTCCTTTTTTGCAAACCATTTTTGTCTTCTTTCTGAACACGTGGCAAGCGCCGCTTGATGTGATGATGGCAATCTCCTCCCACGATTTCCAAGAAAAACGCCATGATGGCTAGTCTCATCCAAGTTATGGGCTTTGACACCAAACACCACTTATTTTCAGAAGTTGGAAAGTCTTGACTTTTCATTTTCGACATGCGTTCTATAAATAATTCTTTAGAAACCCTTTTCACTTTCGCAACTCCTTTTTCCACAAAACCCTCATTTGCTCTAAACAGCTTTGTGATATTTTCCTTCCCTGACTCCTTGTCTCCTTTTACGCTTCTCTTCTCCAATGGCTTCATCAAGAACAACTACCGCTCGCATCCCTCAAACCACTGGCAACAACCCTGTTGCGTACGTCCTTTCAGAAGCGAAAACACGTCAATCTCTTCCTCAACCATTTTCAGCTGACGAAACGGTGATATCCAACTGGTGTCGTCAAATGGTTATTCCATTCGCAGTGGAAAATACGCTGTATGGTTTCCATGGTCCGTTCCCAGACAACAAACCCAGTCCTCAAGAACTTCAAAAGTTTTTCCCTTGTTTTGATCAAACGATTCCACCCGCTTTTGAAAAAGGGGGGTACCTTGGATCTTGAATACATGGCACCAAAGTCAAGAGTTTTCAGGTCTATGCCAACTCCAGGTAGTAAGGATTATCTCGCTTGGCTCGACAAGGTCGAAGGGAAACGTCAACAACAATGGAAGAATTATAGCATCTTCGACGCCATCCAGCTCTCCAGAACTGCCCACAGGGTTAACCCTTGTTTGCTTCTATCATCGATGTACTTTAGGGAAGGATCGACAAACACATTCCACCTCCCTTGTGGTATGCTCACGCCGACACTTTTTGATGTGGCGGCCATTACTGGCCTTTCGCCACTGGGTGAGACTTTCGACCCGACTTGGGAGACGGAGAACGCTTTCGACTTCGAGCGTGCCAGTTTTCAAAACTACATAGAGGATCACCATGACAAAAACTACCAAGAAGTCTCCGACGAAGAACACATCGCCTTCTTAACCCTCTGGTTATCATACTACATGTTTTGCCATGGCTCCCTGCAAATAGCCAAAAGCTTCATTACCTTGGCCATTCAGATTTATGAAGGCCGACAAATATCTCTGGCCAAACTCCTGTTGGCCTCCCTTTATCATTCTCTTGGCCTGTCAGCCATGAGACTAAAACTCCTACATCAAACCACTAAGGCCTTAAACATTTCAGGGCCCATGTGGTTGTTGCAGCATTGGCTCAACGCCACCTTTGTGCACAAACTGGGATATCCAGCCTCTGCAAAGATGGAGATCCTCAACAAAATGCGTTCTGTCGAGGGGTTGCGACTAGCCTTGATGACTACTCAAGAAGCTCCAAGACAAGCCCTCTTCATGAGGTATCTGACTATGTTTGTGGAAACTTCCTCTTTTGTTCCTGACATGGCGCCATTTGTGGAGCGTAAGTTTGGGCCTGACTGGTTCAGAAACCCGTTCCCTGGAGTCTCACCTCAGGCTGCTGCACTGTTGAATGCTGTATGGCGGGCATTTCTTACTCCTACCATGATTTATTTCCGTATCGAAACAGGGAACAATGGGTATGGTTTTATGAACTATTGTCCAAATTTGGTTGCTCGACAATTTGGCTTGAGCCAAATGTTGCCAAAACCTTTAGTGAGGCATTCTGATGATATAGTCCAGTCTGGTCGACGCCTCACTCACGTTGGTCACAAAGCTTGCATGAGGTTCGTCAGAGCCTCTCAACATTTGGAGCTACCGGTTTTCTCCTTCCGTCCTTCCTTTTTCACCACTCAGGAATTTGATGCTTGGTGGTTGGAGTACCAAACCCAAGTTTTCACCCCCAACCTCTTTCTGGCAAACGTGGTCTACGCCTTTGCTTCTACAGCTGGTATCCCTAAATCGTCGACCACCGTGGATGTCGATCCTGCAGATGAAATTTCAACAAAGGTGAATCCTAGACTCTTGATTTTATATACATATATTTTTGTAAGTTTAGACTAAAGAGCCGCAATGTTGCTTTCAGGGGCGCAAACGGGAAACAACTACTGGGTCGACTTCCACTAGACCTGCCAAAAAACCTAGGGCCAACCTTGTACAGGTGTGTTTATTTCCCTGTTATGTGGCTTTGCATTCCCTAGTTCTCATATTATTTCTGCGCAGGTTTCTGAGAAGGCAAAGTTCCCCGAAAGGACTGAATCGAACGAGAGTACTCACTCCCGAGTTTTTACTGCAACAGCCCCAACATCTCCTCCTGCTACCCCTTTGGTGAGGAAGAAAAAGGATCTAACGCGGCGGACACCCTCAAAAACAACATCTCGACGACGGCCTCTGTTGTTTCGCGTAACCTTGAGGACGCTTTCGACCCAATTCCTTATGTCGCCCTCCCCAAGACAACGACTCCTGTGCAGGTAATTTGACTTTATTTACTTCCCAGTTGACCTTGGGGGCGACTCAACTCACTGGTATTTTATTTTTTGGTAGGAGCATGTGGTCATTTCGACCACTGTTGGTGAGGGTGATATCGGGTCGGCCGCAGACGCTCCCAACGCTAGTGTAACCATCACGCCAAGTCCCCAAAAGACTGACGAATTTCATTCCCTTATGCATGAGGAGAACTTGGCGAAGACACCTCCTGCTTCAACTGAAAATGTCGAGCCTGATGATACACTCCCTGAGGTCACTATCATTCCTCCGCCTGCCGTGAGCACCGTCGCCGGGGAGAAACCCCAAATTCCTGAACACCAACCAGAGAAGGCCCCACCTGCTGCTGAGGAATCTCCTACTCCAGAGGCACTCTTAGCGGACAAAGCCACAAACCCAGCTGCAACTCTAAGAGCGCTACACAAGCTTCGACAAACAGCTAAAGAGATTCAACCCAACAGTTAGACCTCGATCCCCACCCCAGAAGTGGATGCTTCTTTCAATCTTAAACTTTAGCAGCTGAGGTCTTACCTTTTTGATGAACAGTTTCTGGCGGCCGTTGCTGAGGAATCTGACATAGCCAATGACGTCTTCAACCTCCTGAGTGAACTCTCTGAGTTCCAGCTTCCTGCCCCCATGGCCACCTATCTAATTGAGTTTGAAGCTTTCTTTATTCAAATGGCCAAGGATCTCTCGATGCATCATCAGGCCGACGCCCAAATTCGGTTTCGTCACGAAGACATGAAGCGCGAATGGCATCTTAGTTCTATCTGTGAACAAAAACTTGGAGACTACGAAGCCAAAAAACAAGAGCATTCCAACAAACGCCAAGCCTTCGATCAGCAGATATCTAAATATCAAGCCTAAATCACGGAGCTGACGAAAAGGATAGCCGAGGTCGAACGTCAGAAAGCCTCTTTGGACTCGGCTGAGCCTTTTCCTTCTCAAGAAACCATCGACCACGAAGTTGCTCAGGGCCTTGTTCATGTCGAAGCGGCGATGAAGATTAAGGACGCTATCAGCCGTATGCAACGACGAAAGATTATTCTTGAGAGCAAAATAACCCATGAGAAGGTCCTCTTTGATGACTTTAAGGCTAGATTCCCTGAATTCCCTTAGGTTCTATATTGATACAATGTAATGCACCATTTTGTAAGCCATTCTTGGCCTTATACTTAATGAAATTTATGTTTTGATGCGAACTTCTTGTAGCATGGGTCTGTATTTTTTTAAATATTTCCCATTTACTCTTAAGACTCGTTGGTCTGCCCCCAACTCCTGCACTTCATATGCGTTGTTACTGAACACTCGCGTCACCTCAAATGGTCCTTCCCAGTTAGGGGACCATTTTTCCATCATTTGATCTCGTCGATCCATGGGCAACACAACTTTCCAAACATAGTCGTTTGCGGCAAAGGTTTTTTCCTGGACTTTTTTATTGTAGGCCCTGGCGACTCGAGCCTTCTGGCATAGCAACACGTTTAACGCTACCATTCTTTCTTCGTCTAAGTCCACAAGCTCGTCCAACATCATCTCCCAGTATTGATCCGACGGAATTTCATATTGTCGCTGCACTCTGATGGATTGTAAGTGTACTTCTGCAGGTAACACAGCGTCGTGTCCGTAGGTTAGACGGAATGGAGTCGAGTTTGTCGACGCTTTGGGTGATGTCCGACATGCCCACAACACTTGGCTCAGCATTTTATGCCAGTTCTTTGGCTTGTTCGCAACGTGCTTTTTGATTAAGCCAATTATTACTTTGTTGGCTGCCTCAACCTGACCATTTGCCTAGGCATAGTAAGGCGTTGAAGTAACCAACTTGAAACCCATTTCTGCCGCAAACTCTTGCATCTTCTTCCCCACAAACACAGAACCCTGATCTGTTGTGACTGTCTCGGGTATCCCAAATCTATACAAGATATGATTTTGGATGAAGTTTATCACAGCCTCTTGATCCACTTTCACCAAAGGCACGACCTCTATCCATTTCGTGAAATAGTCTATTCCTACGAGGATAAACTTTTGCTACTTTGACGAAGCTGGCCGAATCTCTCCTATTACGTCCAAAGCCCATCCCCGAAAAGGCCATGGTTTGACAATCACATGTAATTCGCTGGCTGGGACATGTTGGATGTTGACGTGCTTTTGACATTCCTGGAAGCCTTTCATGAAATCTATACAATCTTTAAGCATGCTGGGCCAATAAAAACCTTGTCGACACAACATCCATTTCATTTTCTGGCCGACCTGGTGAGCCCCACAAGCCCCACTGTGTACCCCCGAGATTGCCAAATATGCATCAGTGTCCCCCAGACACTTTAGTAACACCCCTTCTGGAGTTTTCTTCAGTAACTCGTTTCCCATTAGGACATAGCTCATGGATCTATATTTGGTCCTTCGATCGCTGCTGCCTTGTGGGTTCTCTAGATACTCTATAATTGCCCTTCGCCAGTCCGTTGGTGGCATATCGTTAACCAAAACCTCACAACTTTCTAAACCTTCGACCAAACTCATCGAGTCTTTGGGTATCGACCAGCTTGGTGGCGCGTGTACATTCGACACCATCTTCTTTATGGTTTCGATGAAACCTTTCAACTTACCTTCCGACACTTTATACCCCGACGCAATTTGCGCCAGTTCGTTGGCTTTCTGGTTTTCCATCCTTGGCACATGTGAGATGCTGACAACTTCGAAATGTTCCATCCAACGCTTCGCTATCGAGAAGTAACTCAAAAGATGTTCACTTACGCATTTATACTCTATGGTAATTTGTTTAATCACCACTTCGGAATCCCCTTTTATTTCCAACTCTTTGGCTCCCAAGTCTTTGAGTATCTTGAGACCAGTAATTAAGGCTTTGTATTCTGCCTCGTTATTTGAACATTTGCCATCGAATTTGTATTTAAAGGTAGTTGGAATCCCCTGCGGGGAGATTATTAGGATTCCGACACCTCCCCCATTTTTATGGCTCGACCCATCAAAGTACAATTTCCATGGGGCGACGTCGATGCTATGTATTGACGTATCGATCATAGCGTGGTCGACAATGAAGTCAGCCACTATTTGACCCTTCATCGCCCTTAAAGGGACGTATGTTAGGGAGAATTCAGTTAATGCTAGTGACCATTTCGCAATTCGACTATGCAAAATAGGTTTGGACAGCATATGCTTAATAACATCAAAGTGCGACGAAACATAAACATTAACTGGTTTGATATATTGCTTCAATTTCATACATGAGAAGTACAAACATAGACACAACTTTTCAATCATAGTGTATCTAGTCTCCGCATCTATCAACATCCTACTAAGGTAATAGATGGGTCTTTCGACACCACCATCATCCTCTTGTGCTAACGTACTGCCTATGGTCGTGTCTGACGCTGCAATGTACAACTTCATGTTTTTATTGATACTAGGTGGTAGTAGGATTGGAGGCTTTGTAAGATATTCTTTGATCGCGTCGAAAGCCTCTTGTTGTTCTTGCCCCCAGCGGAATTCACTTTCTTTCTTGGTCTTGAGCAGTGGTGAAAACACTTTCGTCTTGCCACTTAGGTTTGAGATGAACCGCCTCAAGAAATTTATCTTCCCCAACAAAGATTGGAGCTGCTTCTTTGTTGTTGGAGGCTTGAGATCTAGGATTGCCTTTGTTTTGTTCTGGTTGATCTCGATGCCTCGCTTGTGGACTACGAAACCCAGGAAATCTCCTGCACGAACACCAAAAGCACATTTTAGTGGATTCATCATTAATCCATATTTTCTCATTCGCTTAAATGAGCGTCGAAGGTGATCAAGGTGACCATCCTCTGATGACGATTTTATGACTATGTCATCAATGTATACCTGCATGAAATTCTCAATAAAATCATGAAATATAGCATTCATAGCCCTTTGGTAGGTTGCCCCCGCGTTTTTCAAACCGAAAGGCATCACCACCCATTCATATGTTCCCAAAGCTCCAGGACATCGAAATGCAGTTTTGGGAACATCTTCTTCGGCTATAAGAATTTGATTGTAACCGGAATAACCGTCGAGCATGCTCAAATACTCAAATCCCGCAGCTGAGTCGACTAGCATCTCTGCCACGGGCATTGGGTATTCGTCTTTAGGAGTAGCGTTGTTCAAATCCCTAAAGTCAATGCATACTCGAAGGGTCCCGTTTTTTTAATAACCGGAACTATGTTTGCTATCCACTCTATATACCTTGCAGTTCTGATGAACTGACTTTTGAGCAACCTTTCGATTTCTTGCTTGATCTTCAACGTCACCTCAGGGGCGAAGCGTCGAAGAGGTTGCTTTACTGGCCTCTTGCCTGGCTGGATTGGGAGGCGATGCTCGACTACGCTCCGACTCAAACCAGGCATTTCGCCATAATCCCAAGCAAAACAGTCCTTGTATTCCTTCAACACTTTAACCAGTTTAGCCTTCATGGTTGGTCCTACGTTGGTACTCACGTAGGTGGGCCTTTTTGTCGTTCCATCCCCTAAGTCGACTTCTTCAAGTGGGTCTTGGGCTTTGCATTCTTTGTAGTTCATGATCTAGCCCCTTTTCAAACCCTAGAGGCTCATCGTCGTAAATGTCATCAAGCCTCTGACTTTCTTTGTCATGGTCGGCTCCCTTGGTTGCTTGGAGAGTTTCGTCTTTTTCGAGTGCTGACATTTTCCTATTTTCGGCCAAATAGGCCAAAATCCGAGTCATACCTTCGGACTCAGCAGTCATCTTCACCAGTAGTAGACCACCCCGTTGGTGGCATCTCCATTGGCTCCATACCAGCATCGGCAGCGTCCCAGATGAACCCATAATCGGGGTTTAGGTTCAAGACGCGACCCGTGTTGACGGAGGTGTAAGATCCTGATCCGTCATCACAAGGGGCCACATTGGCTAAGTGCTGGTCAAAAAATTTTTTAGTGCCCTTGGCTTCGTCGACCTTGTAATAGCTTTGGTCTGCTTCAATGTTTTCGACAATGTCATCCTTCCTCTAAATGCTCAACCTCTGGTGCATAGTTAATGGTACTGCCCCAATTCCATGGATCCACTCACGCCCCACCAACAGATTGAAGTTCGCTTTCGACTTGATGACCATGAAAAGCGTCAGCCTGTTGGTCGTCCCTACTGCCAGATCCACTTGGACAACCCCCAGGATGTTACTGGTCTTGCCTTCGTAGTTGGACAAGACCATGTTGTGCTGTCGGAGGTCAGCCTCCGTCTTTTCAATCCTCTTAAACAAACTGTGAGGCATTAGGTTCACAGTCGCTCCACCATCCACAAATACTTTGTTAACCGACACCCCGTCAATCTTTGCCTTTATGAACAATGGCTTCAAATGATACATCATCGCAGGGGTAGGACGTTCGAACATAGCCATTTGTTCCTCGACCACGCCACTGTTCATCACATAATAACACAGTGGCTTGTCTTTCGCATTTTCCCCTGTGATGAAGTCGTCTTCAGTCTCGGAGATCTCCGACACCACGTCATACTCAGTTGGTTGCACCGACACAATACCGCAGTTTACCACGAAATCTTCGCCATAGGTGTCTTCATTGGTGTCGTCATACATGTCTTCATCAAAATCACCTTCAGGTGATGGGTCATACTCTTCATCGGACTGAGGAGAGTATTTTGGTTCCTCTTCGTCTGACTGAGGGGTATACTCTGGCTCTTTCTTGTTTTCTGCCAACGAGGTGCACTTTGAGCTTTGAGTCAACACCACTTCCTTCCCTCCTGAAGCGTTCATAGTTACTGCCATGGTCTGGTTCGCCGCCACCTTGCTCTTCTCCGCCCACTTTCCTTTCGGGTACTGGCGTTTCTGCACAGATGCTCCGACAGCCTTTGCCTTTGAAGTTGCAGCCTCTCTTTCAGCTTTCTTATTGCGCTGATAGCGCCTCCACTGGGTCCTGGTCATAGGGTTCTTTCCTTTGTAGTTGGGGGACACCCTATATCCTACTTGCTCGACTCTTTCATCAACGACATTTCCTTCCTTCTCCAAATCAAGAGCTTTCCACTTTGGCCTCTTGCTTCCTTTCTGATTCACCGGGGTCATCCACCTTTCCTGTGGGGAGTCTGATGGGGGCACGAAAGTTTTGGGCCTTGCCTCTTGGAACAACTTTCTGTGCTCTTCATTTCCACGAGGGACCCCGCTCTTGTTGAACACAAACCTTGGGACAGGTGGCTTATCATCTGACAGCACTTCTTTCCTGCTTTCCTCGTACCTCTCAGCAGCTTTCTCATCGAACCCGACATTACACCTAGGGCATAGTGCGGCTTTGGAGCCGCTTATCCTGCACTTTTCCTGAAAATCTTCCAAACTTTGACCAGCCTGGGGGTACACTTCTTCGAGTCTACCCTTTGCTCTCTTGTCGGAACCCTCAATAGTTTCGATCATCATGCATGCCACCACTTCAGTCCTTGGTGGTTTGTCGAGGCCTTCAGTAGCTTCGACCATCAAACACTCGTACACTTATGGATACAAAGCCTCTTCGACCTTCAGTGGGTCAGTGTCCACTTGCATCTTCGGCTTCTCGCCAAATTGGAGTCGACCCTCCTTCAAAGCCTTTTGCACCAAATCCCTGAAAAGAACACATTGAGCTGTTTTATGACCAAGGAAATTATGAAACTTACAAAATCCCCTCTTTTTCTTTTGTTCTAGAGGGGGGTCTTTCAAACCAGACGGAATAATAATTTGACCATCTTTAACTAGTAAATCAAATATTTCATCACATTTCGAAACGTCAAAAGTATAAGTTTTAGCGACGTATTTATCCGTCTTGTTAGTTTCTGTGGGATTTTTCCCATTCGATGGTTTCAACAATTTGCATGTATAGGGTAGTCCTGGCTTAAGTTCAGCCACGTGGATCTCACTTTCATCGACCGATTCTTCTTCGTCGGACGAGTATTCGTCTGCAGCCACATAAGCCACTTTTTTCCTTTTTTCGGTATCTGTTAGACTAAGCTTTTTCAGCTTTCAATCTTTCGACCTGGCGAACCCGGTCAGCTAATTGCGCCATATCTCTAAAATATTGCGTGTCCAACTTTTTCCTGATCGAATAGTCTAGGCCGCCAGCGGCCATTTCGACTAACTCATGTTCAGGACTTGAGTAAAGCAACGTGCTTTCAAAAGTCTAAACCTATTTAAGTACTGGTCTACCGACTCCGCGGCCTTGCGTTTGATGCTTGCCAATTCTTTTAAACTTATTTTTGACTGTCCCATATAGAATTGTTCGTGAAAAAGCCTCTCCAATTGTGCCCATGTGTGAATGGACTGTGGGGGCAACGTGGTGAACCACGTGAACGCATTCTTTGTGAGGGAGCTTGGGAAATATTTCAATTTCAAATCCTCATTGTTCGCTATATCCCCCGCTTCGGTTTGATACCTAGCGATGTGTTCGATGGTGGACTCTTCTGTTTCCCCAGTGAACTTGGTAAACTTTGGCACTTTTCATCCCCTAGGTAATTCTGTTTGTAGGACAAAATCTGGCAAAGGGGATGTATAGGTTGGCCGTCGAAGGCCAGGGTTCGCCCCATTACGGACCATGATACGTTCAACCACAGCTTCCAAGTTATGTTCTCCAGCCAGAGCGTCCTGTCGAACCTGTTGGACAACAAAATCCGGATCTTGGTGCCTATGGACGATTACAGGTGGTCTTTGAACCCTCCTAGGAGTTTCTTCAAACTCGCGGGGTTGTTCTATGGTTCAGTCGAAGACTTTATCCTGACGAGGTGGCGTCACCGGCCGCGGTGGTAGGGTCTGTCGACCCTAAGCCCTAGGTGCGCCTAAGAAATCACCGATTCGTGTCATCTGAGTCGCCAGTTGCTGGTAACTCTGGGTTGATTCTTGTATCAATGGCCTTAATATTGTACCCATCCGCTGAGTCAACATGTGAACCATCTCATGGTTACTCTCGTCCATTTGTTGCCTCATGACCGCGACGGAACTAGAGGTAAAAGTCGGTATGGATTAAGAGGACATGTTGAATCCCGGAGGTCGAACCATCTGGTTCGACAAGGGTCCTATCCCCTGATAAGTCAAAAATACTGGGGACGAATTCTCTCCAAACAAATGCCTGCTAGAATACACACTTGACATGAACTCTGGTGGCATTCCATAAGATCTAGGTATGGGCATGGTGATACTAGGCATATATGGCCCCGTAGTCCCAGCCGTTGTCGGCCTAGGGTCGTTTCGACGCGGCGTTGTAATTGGCCCGCTAGGAGAGGTTGACACTGCTGATATGGTACCAGAGCCAACATCAGTTCTGTGTGTCCCTACTGCCGTTTCCGTCAGAGACGGTTCTACGTTTGGTCGTGGTGTTACCATCTTACCAATACGCAAAAACATATACTTAATTCACACGGGTCCCACCGGGTGTGCCACTTTGTTCGCCCGCGCGAACAAACGCTGGCCTTCCGTCGTAGGTTCACTTGCGGGACCGGCCAGACGAATCCCAGAACTTGGAATTGGAAGCGTATGTTTGTATTGCGTTTATGTTTGTTTAAGTGTCACGCTTAAGTGACTTGGGTGACGAAAAAAGTATCTTAACGGTTGCGAGTTGGTTTGCAAGAGAGGCAAAGGAATGCAAGGGAAAACAGAGCGGAAAAAGAACAAAAGAAGTAAAGACTTTAAATTATATGCGGAAAAGGAAAATAAATTGCATTAAATGAGATTTGGATGCAAGTATACATTTGTTTGCGGGAGTGAACTCGTTTCTCTCTAAGCCTGGTACTTTGAGTATTTTCCCTTTACAATCTGAAAAAATGCGACCCCAAAAATAGAAAAAACAATGCCTTATATAGGCCTAAAAAATAACTGTTTGTCTGCCCAAACGTTTTCTGAAGCTGACACGTGGCACCCCACTCTCTCTTCAACTTCCCATGGTTTTGGAATTTTCAAACTTTTTCCCGCCTAAACAATCGTTCCTTGAAACCGACATCAACTTGTTTCCGACGCCAGGACTTATCGACAGTCCTTCGACACGTCTTTCCGCTGGTGTCGACTCGACACTTCCTTGCACCTCTTTCCTGCGTCGGCTTGTTCTGGACAATACCTGCCAGTCGAAATCCAGTGCCAACAGCTGCAGCACCACTTTCAACAGCTACACTCTTCAAACATTAGCAGCAATAAGCACTCCCCCTCAATGCAACAACCAGCATAGCAGCAACTCAGTAAATACTCCCCCTCAATTTCTGCACTATAACAACAGCAGTCAACTCATAAACTTCGACTTCATTCCTTAGCAACAGCCAACTAAAATCTTTTGACAGCATTTGACATTTGTACTCTTGGATACTCTTGGCTTTCTTGGCGCTACTTCATTTGTACTCTTGGATACTCTTGGCTTTCTTGGCGCTACTTCTCCCCTTTTTTAGCCACAATTTGACAATGTCATCAAGTCAGTCTAACTACAGTTAGAACTACCTTAGCTCTCATTGTCAGTCTCACAGTCATCAAAAAGACATAACAAATCATAGAACAAAAACATAAAGGGTGCATATAACAGCACAATATTCAAATTACAAACCGAGCACAACAGTGCAGAAACAAAAACAAAAAACTAAAGCTACTAAGCAAAACATTAAAAGCTTTAATCATCTGAGCTGAGATCATCATCATCTTCTTCATCTTCTTTTGAGCCATCAACATTGTCATTATCAGATTCATCATTCTTATCAGCATTGACACTTACACCAGGACCATCATCAACATCCTTACTTGTGTTGGCTGCTTCACCTTCCTTTTCTGTCAATCTCAGAGTCATGATAAGTCTTTCAAATTTTTGTTTCCTTTCAGTACTAACTCTTATGACTTCATCTAACTCCTTGCAAGCCTCCTCCAGTTCTGGAATCAACCCAGTCTTAGCGGGTGACTGTTGAGATGTTGAAGCAGATGTCTTGACAATATCAGGAACATGTTTCCCTTCAAACAACTTGTAATGGATTGACAAGGCAGACTCCCTTTTGCAAACAACATCTGAATGCTGTAGAATACCAGGATGCTGAGACAAGATAATCCCACAGATAAGAGAGGGAAAGGCATTAGGCATCTTCACAGCATTTGTAGCAGCATGCTTAATAGTATGATCATAAATGTAGGAGCCATAATCAAATGTTTGCTTTGTCCCAATAGCATAAATTATCTTTCCCAATCCAACAGAAATAGTGGTATTGTGATTAGTAGGAACCCAGTTGGCAGCACTTATTCTATGCAGAATAACATATTTGACACTTAACAAACTGGCTAACAACTTTCCTTTTACGGGCCAAACTTTCACTTGACCTGCTGTGATTTCTTTGCACACAGTATTGTCAGTCTCTTCCATCTCTACATACTCTTTCCCTTTTCTTCCTAAGTACGTATTAATAATCTCAGGAGAAAAATTAACACACTGACCTCTAACATATACCTTTCCAAAATCCACACTTCTGTTGTCATTAATAGCCACAGGAATGTTTACTACAAATTCCTTGACTAACCCATCATAGCACTTGGACAATCCAGAAACAGTCTTCATTAGCCCAGCAACTTTAATCAATTCTACAACTTCCTTGATTTCCAAAGCATCTCCACCAAGTTCTCTTTCTAGTGCCAGTCGTCTTTGACAGACAAATTTCCACATGGGTGCACTGCTAGCATAGTGGAATGAAATGTTGTCAACTGGAACATCAGGAATTTTGTCAGCAATTCTCTTCAATATTGACCTTCTAACTGGAGTAATGTCTTGAACATCGTCCTCAGCATCAAACTCAGATTCTGAATCTTCCCTCAGCTTCCTCTTTTTGGAATTTACAGCTACTTTGCTCCAAGTCTTAGTAGGACCCACCACGGTTGATTTCTTCTTTTTGTTCTCAGGTTTCTCCTTAGGTGGAGAATCTGTAGACTTCCCTCTTCTAGACCTTATTCTCTTGGCAATACCAGGAACAGCTTTTCCGATAACTTCATTATCTGTTGAAGCCCTCCTTGGTTGAAACTTCTCAGGTCTGCTCTCAGAAGTAGGCACTACCATAGATAATAGAGTTATATTCAAGGCTTCATCCACAGAGCCTTTGTTCGTAAAAACCCTAGATTTATGAGTGGAACTTTTGGATTTAGACTTTTTAGATGAAGAAGACACTTGTTTCGACATTGTTCCTGTATGGCAACTGATGATTAGAGAGGGGTTGGGATTTCTTTTCTTAGAGGAGAAGATGTCCAGATGAAGATAGTTATGGCGTGTGAGATCAATAATAGGGAGTGATAGTCTAAGGTATGGCGCCTAAATTTGTGTATCCCTTAAAGACCAATTACTAATTTTCTCCCTCCATAAAGACTTTTCTTTTAAAAATTTAAAAGGATTCACACCAGAACTCATTAACTCTGAGTGACCTTTCAGCATCCTTTCACACCTGATGTCATGGTCGAATGTTATAACATCAACTTGAAAATCATCAGTTGAATTAACTTCAAGAGGAATCCACTGATAGCAGTTATCTTTGGATCTGGCACCCTTCATAACAACCTGATTATGCTCATCAGATACCACACACTCATCTTTGGTGTAGTTAACTTTGTAACCTTCATCACATAGCTGACTTATGCTAATCAGACTTGCATTTAAACCATTGACAAATAGGACATTGTCAAGTTCAGTTCCACCACCACACTTTACTTTTCTAACTCCTGCAACTACACCTTTTTCACCATTGCCAAAAATAACCTCATGAGAGGGACAATGACTGATTTCAACTAACAGAGTTGTGAATCCAGTCATATGCTTTGAACATCCACTATCAAAGTACCATGTATCCTTATCAACCTGGCTATCTGAGGTGTGGGCTAAAAGACATTTCACCTTCTCCTTAGGAACCCATTGTTTAGCTACTTTGGGTCTGACCTCCTTTAGTTTGCTTTGAGGAGCAGATTGTGGATAACCATGCAATTTAAAACAAGAGTACTGCATATGTCCAAACCTTCCATAATAGAAGCATCTAACTCTGTCATCTCTAAATTGGTTATATCTTCTACCATTATGATGATATTGTTGTGGCTCCCACCCATAATATTGTCTCCTTCTTCCATAGTAGGCCTGTCTTCTATGGTGTTGTTGTCTTTTACCATAGGTAGACTATCTCCTGAACTTAGGATGATGTCTTCTAGGCTGTCTCCTATGGTGATGGGGCTTTCTTTTTCCATGAGGCACAACATTGTTGTATCCATGTCCATATCTATCCCAGTTACCCTGATGTTGAGACATCTGATGAAACCTGTTCTGATTGGACCTAACAGCCTCCATGCTCTTGTGAAATTGAGGAGGCATACACTGACTAGCTCCATGAGGTTGCACCTTCCTTTGATGAGTATTTTTCTTCTCAACATTCTGTGGCTGAATACCCTTCTTAGGTGTAGGATCCTGTCTCTTTGTTTGATGATGAGACATTGGTTGGGACACCTCCTTCTTTGTTCCTGAAGTGCTTGCTTCAGCAGAAACCTTTTTCTTAGCCACAAATCCTATACCTGATTTATCTCCAGCAGCTTTCTCTGACTGAAGAATCTTATCAAGAGTAGTTGTACCACTATTCATCATCCTAACGGATTTTGTCATCTGATTAAGTTGAGATTTAACTAGTACAACTTCATTTTCCAGATCAGCTTTTTCATTCTCAAGCTGAGCAATCTGTTGCTTGTGACACTTGTTTTCTTGACAAATCTCAGCACTTTTTAAACACAGCTCTTGATAAGTAGATGCTAACTCCTCATAAGTTATTTCTCCGTCACTATCATCATCAGACACAACAGTTCCTGTTAAGGCTCTAACATGCCTTGCTAACTCACCTTCACTTTCACTATCAGATTCAGACCAGGAAACTGACATGCCCTTCTTTTGCTTCTTTAAAAATGTGGGACATTCTTTCTTGACATGTCCATACCCTTCACATTCAAAGCACTGAACACCTTTATCCTGGGCAGTCTTCTCTTCATCTTTCTCTTTTGACTTGCTGATGTCAGAAGAGATGTTCTTGACATTAGGCTTGTAGTTATTGTTCCACCTTTTGAACACTTTGTTGAACTGCCTTCCCAACATAGCTATGGCATGAGATAAGTCCTCCTGGGATTCAGTACTCTTCCCTTCCTCTTCTTGAGCATTTGAAGTCAAGGCTATACTTTTTGGCTTCTTTTCAGGCTCTTCTTCATTTAACCCAAGCTCGAACGTTTGAAGAGATCCAATGAGCTCATCAACCCTCATCTTGCTGATGTCTTGAGCTTCTTCAATAGCAGTCACCTTCATCTTGTACCTCTTAGGAAGGGACCTAAGGATTTTCCTTACAAGCTTTTCTTCTGACATCTTTTCTCCAAGAGCACTGGATGCATTAGCCAGCTCAAGAACACTCATATGGAAGTCATGGATAGTCTCATCTTCCTTCATCTTCAGACTTTCAAACTTCGATGTTAGAAGCTGAAGTCTTGACATCTTAACTCTAGATGTTCCTTCATGAGTAGCCTTCGAAATATCCCATGCTTCCTTAGTGACTTCACAAGTATTGATCAACCTGAATATATTCTTATCCACTCCATTGAAGATTGCATTCAGAGCTTTGGAATTACCAAGGGCAAGCTAATCTTCTTCCTTGGTCCATTCTTCTTCAGGCTTTGGCTTTGAGGTGCCTTCTTTATCTTTGCCAGCATCATCTTTCTCACACACAACAGGTGCTTTCCACTCTTTAATAATGGCCTTCCATGCCCTGCTGTCCAAGGATTTTAAGAAAGTAGTCATCCTTGGCTTCCAATAGTCATAATTGGATCCATCCAAAATAGGGGGTCTGTTGACAAATCCTCCAACTTCTTTGTCCATCTTTACACCAGAAAGTAACTTCCCTAGATCTCACCCAGAGACAGACAGGATGCCTGCTCTGATACCAATTGAAATTCTGGTATCAGACGTGTGATGTTAAGGTGCGATGTCACAACAACACACTCTGCACAATGGAAAAAATAAACTGCAGAAGAACAAACCAAATTGTTCACCCAGTTCGGTCTAACTACCTACGTCTGGGGGCTACCAAGCCAGGGATGAAATTCACTACTTGTAGAATTAAATTACAGACTCAACAACCAAGTTGACAATCTCCTAATCTTAATTCCTACTAGTGACTTTCTACCTAAGAGGCCACTTAGATATGAGAACACTACTCAATCCCTAAAACACTTCAAAGATCACACACTTTGAATAACGTTACTTGATTCTGCTTCACAGCTTTGATCAAGTTACACAACTCTCTATCGCTTCACAGCTTCTAAGAGAGGACAGAAAATAACTCACCAATTCAACCTAGAATGGTGTATACAAAACTCATACAAAATACTTTAGACACTCAGCCTATGCTCTTGATCTTCTCTCTGTATTTCTGTACCTTTTCCTTTGGTCTTGTGCGCTTTATATAGCCACCTGAATTGGGCTTGGACTGCTACAATATCTGACTTGATTTGTTATTTAAAACTGAATCTTCAAAACAGATTTTCTCCTAAAATCTTTTCAAATCTTCAACCTTTTAAATCTCCTACAAATCTGCACCAGATCTCCTATGCAGTAGAGAATATCTATCCCAAGATATTCGCTTCCAATGAGACAGCTTGCTCTCCACAATTCCAGCTAACACACAAACCCTAATAACATCACAACCTGATGTTATTAATTCTGCAGATCTAATGTCACAACATCGCTTGTGACATCAGACATCCAAACTTCAGCAACTAAAACACTTAACACAACCCAGTGTTAAGACTCAATGTTGCAACATCACCACCTTGGCATCAACATTGAACATACTTTGTGATCCGGAGTATTCGAACGAGTCCACGTAAGCTGGTCGTCAGATGACAAGGTGCTCGGACGTATGCTGGTCGTCAGATGGGCGAGGTGTTCGGAATGTTTACGAGGAGAGGAGGGGGTGTACCTGCAAGGCACTCCGACGCTCAAGTAAGAAAAGGTCAGAAAAAGGGGCAAGTACAAAGTATATTCTTAGGGTGAAAAAATGATACCTGACCCTCTCAAGCGAGAGGGTTTATATAGAGCCCCCAGCGCGTGGCCAACGGTCCTATTTTCGGGGCAAAATAACCGTTTTCCCCAAAGAATAGGTAACTGCCCAAACTAGCCGTTGTGTCGGGTAGGGTGCCAGAAACTAGCCGTTATGTCGGGCATAAACGCAGTTCCGAGCACCTATCCTTTGCTGTTCAGGTAGCGAGGAAGCCGTGCGTAACGGGCATCAAAGCCGGGGAGGAACGTTGCGTTCCTTGCCCGGTTGTAGGGGCAGAAATGTTATTTTGCCCCTCTGTGGATTGGACTTAGGCAATTTGGGCCGCTCTGGAGCAGAGGCAGATTGGGCCAATTCCAGCCATTGGTCTAGTCCAGAACAGGAGCCCCCCAAGTCGTTGCTCCCGAGCATGGGAGTGATGACTTAAGGACTGCTCGTCGCTCCGGGGAGCTAGTGTGGAGTCGTCGTTTGGAGACAAGGATGATTGTCTCGAGGTGCTCGTGGCCCTCTGTGTCCGTGATATTCGTGGTCGAGACTCTATTGCCCAGTATTCGGGGAGATAAAGCGTCAAACAGAATGGGAAACATTGGGTTGCCACGTGTGCTTCGAGCCCTGTGTAGCAGTTAATAGGTAATGATGGCTAGTGGGTAGTCATTATTTCCTACGGGCGCGTGTGTGCACGTGCCCCTCAGTATAAAAGGGGGGAGATTGTCCCATTTTTCACTTTTTCTCTCTGATTTCTCTTCGCTTCTTCTGCGTTCTTGCCCGTCACCGTCTTCAGAGCATCCGACCACCGTGCCAAGCTTCGAGCAGTCTCTTTCTTCTACCCAAATCAAGTAAGTTTTCTTATTTCTGGCTTGTTTTACTTTCTTTTGTTGTTAGTGTGCGAGCATCTCGTTCTGGGGGTGGACGGTAGTTCTGCCCTTTTGCTGCTTCTAGCATCTCGCCGGAGTAGGTAGTGCGTTCGGTGAGAGTGGTGGTCCACGTCGTGGTTGCGAGTTGTGACCACCGTGTCTGATTATCTTCTGATGGAACGGTTAATTTTTCGGTAGAACGTTTCTAGATTCCGGTGGAGCCTTTCGGTTTTCGGTGGAGCTTCAAATGGAATCTGGGCACGAGTACGGAGAGGTTCTTCGTAGGAAGATGGTATGTCCCGGGCATCTCCTCGCGGGGAGGTTTTTCGTTTGATGTTAGGGCTTAGGTCGGGGACGTTGTCCTTAGCCTTTTGCGCGCCCTTTCACTTGACTTGGCAGTGGAAGGGTGGATTTGATTTCCTGTCGAATTCACTGTCTTTCTCTACTTTTTTAGGTGATCGTAATGGCGACCGGGCCAGAGAGGGAAGTTATTCCAGACACGTCCGAGGAGGAAACTGGCTCCGAGGAGAATAGCAGCTCGACGGCTTCGAGTTCTGCATCTTTGAGCTCGGCGGCATCGAGCTCCTCGAGCAAAGTTGAGGAGGAAGAAGAATCGGATGTCATGGAGGAAGATGTTGAAGGGGTCTGTCCGGAGGAGTGGGAGGTGGCCGAGCCTTCCGAACATATTTCTACGTTCGCAAGGTCTGTGGCGGACGCCTTTACAGAGGTGGGCCCCGAGGGGGATTGGAAAGTGCATTTTCCCACCTTGGACGAGCGGGTCTGCTCGGATTTCGGGGACCGCTTCACGATGTACGAGTATGCTTTCAAAGAGTTGGGGCTGAGGTTACCTTTTACTGATTTCCAGCGGTCGGTATTCGAGCATCTGAAGCTGGCGCCCTCTCAACTCCACCCTAATTCACTGACCTTTATACGGGCTTTTGAGTTAGTGTGCGAGCATCTCGTTCTGGGGACTACTCTCCATCTGTTTTTTGCTGTTTTCCATCTTCAACGGCAGCTGGCGGGGAAAAAGTACTTATGGGTTTCCTTGAAGCAGCCCAAAAAGTTATTTAAGTCGTTCTCGGAGTCAATCCGAACGTTCAAGGGACGGTACTTCATCGTCGAGCCGGTGTCTGAAGCTGCCCAGGACAGCACGTATGTCTGGGAGATAGAGGTTGATGAGGACGGAGAGGAGCTACTCAACGAGGAGGGGAAGTATATCGGGGAGAGGTTGTATAAGTTCCCGATCCGTTGGGCACCTGACCATTTCTCCAAGAAGCCCGGCGCTTATGTCTTCGAGCCGAGCGAGCTACGCGGGCAGGACGCCGTGTCTTACAAGAAGCTGGTGAACTGGGTCAACTCTTTCAGTCTTGCCAGCTGCTGGACGAGCAAGGGCAACCCTATCTTCGAGGAGGACGGGAGCCAGAGGGTTGAGCGTAGATTCATTAATGTTAAGGCACTGCTGGAGTGCAAGACTCCCGCGGATGCCGAGAAGCTACTTGGTAGTCTTGGTTATTCAGACTTTGTTTGTGTTATTTCTTTTCCTCGTACCTAACGTGCTAGTTTTCATTTGTGCAGGTGAGATGCCTCAAGCTCGTGATCGTGTGGTGAGGAATGCCATGGCGAGGAATAATGGTGGAGCGGCTCCTCCCAAGACCCGTCCTGTTGGTGCTCGTGCTCCTTCCCTTGTCCAAGCTGCCGTGGGGACCTCTTCTTCTCCCTCTCCTGCTCCACGAGGATCTCCACTGCCTTTGACCGGGCGGGCGAAGCGGCCACAGACGTTAGATGCTATGGACCTGACCCGGGCGCCTGAGAAGGGGAAGTTTGAGCTCCCCCTGTGTATCCTTGATAGGAGATTTTTTGAGGGCCACACCCTGATCGTTCCTCGGGCAGAATCTCTTAGCTTGGAGAGCATGAACCGATCGAGCAAGAGGGTGCTGGTAGCCCAGAATGCTTCTGCCCTGGTGAGGATGCTGGAGATGGCGGCTGTTTATGCAGAAGGGGACTCTGCGCTTGAGGCTGAGCTTACTGCTGCCCGGGCTTCTGAGGTGGCCCTGAAGGAGGAAGTTAAGAGTGCTCGTGAGGCTAGGAAGAAGGCTGAGGAGGAGACGGCCAAGTTGAAAGAGGATGTCACCAAGCTGGCGGCGGAGAAAAAGGCTGCCGAGGAGCTAGACAAGGAGTTGATGGCGGCCAGTGCCCCGGGTGCCGACGAACCGGATGAGATAAAAGCGTTGAAGACTAGGGCTGAGCTGGTTGCCGGCATCCTGCAGGCCGAGGATGACGGTATCACCGTGGCAGTGGAGTCTTTCAAAAGTGCCGTGGCTCAGTTGCGGGTGGTGAACCCTGGACTTGAGATTTCGACCGAGGGCACTCACTATCTTCCGCGCGCGGAGGATGGTCGCATCATCTTGCTCGCAGGCCTTGTTCTAGATACCCTTGAGGTTCAGCCCGAGGACCAACCCGAGGAGGAGCAGAGACCTGAGCCGGCATCAACCGAGCATGCGGGTGAATGAGGAGTTTTGTTGTTTTGATGTTGTTGTATCTTGTCCGGCCTGCGCGCCGTTGAATTATTTGTAACTTTATTTTTTGGGGCATGGCCCCGTTCTATGTAATAACGCACAATCGTGGCCTTTGTGGTCATCTGTTATGTTAATTATATTTCTGTCTTCTTCGCGTGCATGATTTTACTTACGTTTATTTTTGCTAAGTGTTGTATGCATGCTCGCTGTGAATGTATGTCCGCCCGTCGGAGGGTGTGTCTATTAACGGAGTTTTCTTTTGAAAGATAGCTCGTTGTGTGTGAATTCGCCAGTGCGGAGAACTGGTCGAATAGCCGAGGAAGGTTCTGGCGAGGTTGCGGATCTCAGGTCGCGGCGTGAACGTCTCATCGCGAGCTGGGGTTTTGCCAATCATGGTACTTGGGCGAAGGCGGTGCTCGGTCGAGGACCGCCGACGAGCAGAGTTCCGACTCATTTACTTGAGCGGGATTCTACTTTGTACGTATGCGTCGTTTGTACCTGAACGAGCATGATGACCGTTAAGTTGGTCCTTTGATGCGGGGAAGTCTATAGCTTCTTTAGCTATAGTATTGCTTAAGTTTTTCAGCGTTCCATGGTCGAGGGATTGCATCCCCGTTGAGGTTCTCGAGGAAGTATGCATCATTCCTCGTTCTGGCACGGACTCTGTATGGCCCTTCCCAGTTGGCTGCTAGTTTTCCTTCGCGAGAATCCTTGTGGTTTCTTCGCAGGACAAAGCTGCCCACATCGAACTCTCATCGTAAGACTTTGGCGTTGTGCCTGATTGCTATTTTTTGCTTAAGAGATGCTTCACGGAGGGCTGCTTCTGTTCGGATTTCCTCGACAAGGTCGAGCTCCTCTCTTATTGCTTCGTCATTCATTTCCTCGTCTAGAGGTGATTCGGTCCTCCTGGACGGTACATGAATTTCGATGGGTAAGACAGCCTCCGTGTCATATGCTAGGCGGAAAGGTGTTTCCCCAGTGGTGGACTGAGGAGTGGTGCGGTACGCCCATAAGAAGTTGTGGAGCTCCTTGACCCAGGCTTTCTTTGTTTCATCCAGTCTTCGCTTGAGGCCACGAAGAATAACACGATTGGCCGCTTCTGCCTGCCCGTTGGTCTGGGGATGTTCTACATAAGCGAAATGTTGCTTTGTTCCGAGATGGGCGACAAAGTCTTGGAACTTCTTGTCCGTGAATTGCGTTCCATTGTCCGTGACAATTGCTTGGGGAATCCCAAAACGGGCAAGGATATTCCGCTTGTAAAAGCGCATAATCTTAAGTGCTGTTATCTTTGCTAAGGCTTCCGCTTCTATCCATTTTTTGAAATAGTCTACGCCCACTATCAGGTATTTGTTTTGGCTGGACCCCGTCACGAAAGGTCCTAGGATGTCCAGGCCCCACCAGGTGAATGGCCACGGGGAGGTCATGCTCTTCAGTTCGTTAGGTGGAGCTAGGTGCATATCCCCGTGCCGTTGGGATTTGTCGCATTTCTTCACATGCTCCTTGGCATCGTGCTGCATGGTTGGCCAATAATACCCTGCCCGGAGGGCCTTGCGGGCAAGGGACCTTCCTCCTAGGTGCTGGGCGTTGATGCCTTCGTGGATTTCTCGTAATACGCGGGGGACGACTTCCTCCTTTATGCATTTGAGCAGTGGGATGGAGAAGCCTCGTCGATAGAGTTTGTTTTCGAGGATGACGTACGAGAAACCTCTTCGTCTGATGGTGTTGGCTTCCTTGGGGTCATCCGGAAGTTCGTCCCTGGTGAGGTAGTTGTACACGGGCATCATCCAGCAATCGCTGTCCCCAATCGCGTGCACGTGTAGGGTCGAGGATCCCTTATCGATGCTAGACCGGGGAAGTATCTCTTAGATGACTGACCTGTTTCCGCCTTTCCTCTTAGTGCTTGCTAGTTTGGACAAGACGTCTGCTCGCACATTATGTTCGCGTGGAACATGTCTTACTTCTACCGCTTTGAACTTCGATATTTTTTCCTTGACTAGGGTTAGGTATTTAGAGAGACTATCATTTTTGGTCTGATACTCCCCTGATATCTGGCGGGCTACGAGCTGGGAGTCCGTGCAGATGATGATTTCTTCAGCCCCTAGGTCTTCAGCTAGGCGCAAACCGGCGAGGAAGGCTTCATACTCGTCCTGGTTGTTCGACATGGGAAAGGACAATGTGAGAGAAGCCTCGATTATGGTCCCTTCGTTGTTCTCCAAAATTACTCCTGCCCCGCTGCCGGTCGAGCTGGATGCTCCGTCTACATAGACGGTCCATCTGTTTGCTATGTGGAACGAGGAGTCTGAGAACGTTACTTCCGCTACGAAATCGGCCAGGGTTTGGGCCTTAAGAACTTTCCTGCTTTCATACTGGATGTCAAACTCGGACAATTCCAATGACCATTTGAGCATTCGGCCTGCCATGTCTGGTCATCCCAGTAATTGCTTTATGGGCTGATCCGTTCTTACCACGATCATGTGGGCCAAGAAATAGTGTCTCAGTCGTCTGGCAGCGTTGACGAGGGCCAATGATACTTTCTCTATCTGTTGATATCGCAACTCTGCGACCTGCAACGCTTTGCTCGTGAAATATACTGGCTTTTGCCCGCCAGGATTCTCGCGAATGAGAACGGCGCTAACGGCCTCGGCAGTGACGGCGAGGTATAGGAACAAGACTTCCCCGGTGTCTGGCCGTGATAGTACGGGCGGTTTCGACAGGGCTTGCTTCAAGTGAAGGAGGGACGTTTCACATTCCTCAGTCCATTCGAACGCTGCCTCTTTCCGCAAGAGCTTGAAGAAAGGAAGGGCGTGTTGGGCAGATTTTGCCACGAAGCAGGACAACGAAGTAAGCACCCCGTTGAGGGATTGGATGTTCTTCTTAGACGTGGGCGCTAGGAACTCAGAGAATGCCTGACAATTTTCGGGGTTAGCTTCGATTCCTCGTTCCGTTAGGTAAAAGCCAAGGAATTTACCTGCCCGTACGCCGAACGTGCACTTCTCTGGGTTAAAACGCATTCGATATTTTCTTGCTTGCTAAAAGATTTTACGAAGATGGGCGACATGATCTAGTTCCTCGTGGGACTTGACGATCATATCGTCCATGTATACTTCGAGCATGTCGCCTATTTGTCCTTGGAAGACTCTGTTCATCATTTGTTGGTACGTAACGCCGGCGTTCTTAAGCTCGAAGGGCACTACGTTGTAGTAATAGTTGCCCGATTCGGTCATGAAGGCCGTGTAAGTTTTATCGCTCACGGCCATTGGGATTTGATTGTAGCCCGAGTAGGCGTCGAGGAAAGATAAAAGCTTAAAACCTGTTGAGTTATCTACGAGCTTATCAATATTGGGGAGGGGATAGGCGTCCTTCGGACAGGCCTTATTAACATCGGTATAATCAACACACATCCTCCATTTGCCATTATTTTTTCTTACAAGTACAACGTTTGAGAGCCATGTAGTGTATCTGGCCTCAGAAATAAACCTAACTTCTAGAAGGTCTTTGACAGCTTTCTCCGCGACTTCCATCTTTTCCGGGGACTGTTTTCTTCTGCGCTGGGCAACGACTTTGACGGCCGGATCAATTGTAAGCTGGTGGCAAGCGACGGATGGGTCCATTCCAGGCATTTCAACAGTGCTCCATGCGAACAAGTCTGCGTTCTCCCGGAGGCACGCTTTTAGTTGTCTCCTGGCCAGGTCGGGGAGGTCTGCTCTGATCTTCACTCCCCGTTGGGGGTCTTCTCCAAACGGAACGATCTCGAAGTTGCCATCTGGGACAGGGCGTAGGAGATGGCTGCTGTTGTTGGACTGGCTGCTCGAGTTCGCTGGGTCCTTGGCGTGGTCGTCCTCGCTGAAACGGCTGTCCAGGTCGATAGATTCGACCTGGGGAGCGGTTTTGGCTGCTCGGAGCTGCTGGGCAGAGGGGGACGACCAGAAGCCTTGGTCCTACTGAGATGGTGCTTAGTCCTTTTGATGCTGCTTCAAAGCACCGACGGGCAGCTTCGATGTCTCCGTGGAGGGTGGCGACCATCCCTTTAGAAGTGTAGTACTTCATCTTGAGATGTCGGTGGAAGGTACTGCAATCAATTCTGCCAGGGTTGGCCTTCCAAAAATGCACTGGTATAGTGACGGGCATTTAATTACCAGAAACTGTGCTTTAATTACTCGGGTTATCTTTCCGGAGCCGAAGGTTACGATGAGCTCTACGTAACCCCGGGGCTTCGTCACTGCTCCGTTGAATCCCTGCAGGTCGGATCCCACGTACGGAGTGAGGTGAGAGTCACTCATCTGCAGCGTTTTGAACAGGTGGTTGTACATTATATCAACCGAACTGCCCTGGTCCACGAGTATTCTGCGAACGTCGAAGTTCGCCATCTTTGCCCGGATGAGCAGTGGAATGGTTGAGTTCGGTGCCCCGCCGAGGAGCTCTTCCTTGTAGAAGGAAATAAGAGCGGATCCTTTGTGAGTGGTGTCCAGCGTGGTGACTTCATTGGAGCTTTTGCTGATCAGTTGATCGAATCTCCTCTTGACTGAGCCGGCCGTGATTTTGTTGAATCCACCACCATAAATGACCATGGCTGACGGGAAGGCCTCCCACGGGCTATGAGCAGCGAGGTACGTGGAGACGGGTAGACCATCGGGGATGCGGAAGTCCTCTGGCCGAGTTATGGACATAGCAACCTGTACGTTGGTGTCATCAGAGGGCGGAGTCTCTTCTGCAACCTTTTTGCTCTCCTGGGTTTCTTGCCGGGGAGCATCTTTCTTTTTCGCGAACTGCTTCAGGTGGCCGTCGCGAATAAGGATCTCCATTGCATCTCTGAGGTGGATGCATTCTTCCGTCATATGACCGTGACTCTTGTGGAATCGGCAATACTTAGATTTGTCTATGCCCGGTCTGGCCGGCAGCTGTTTGGGGAAACGGACTCCCGCCTGCTTGAATTCTGAGTTGGCACATTCGGACAAGATTTTCTCCCTCGAGGTAGTGAGGGGGGTATAGTCATGGAACCGCCCAAAAGGTCCCTTCTGTTCGCGTGCATCGCGAGGCCGATCATCGCGTCTTTTGTCTCCCCGACGGGATGTCGAGGGTTCTTCAGCTCTGGACGACCAGGCACCTTCTTGGTGTCGAGAGGCCCGGACAGAGTGTGCAGCAACCTTTTCCTCGTATTGTATATGCGACTGGGCTTGGAGGAGAAGGGCGTTAAGGTTCCTCGGTGGATCGAGGCCGATGGTTTTCGCGAAGTCTGAGCCAGGACGTAATCCCTGCTCGAGCAGGAATTTCTTCATCTCGTCGGTCGTTGCTACTTGGACTGCCTCCTTGTTGAACCGTTCAATGTAAGCCCAAAGAGGCTCATCTCTTCCTTGTACGACAGCTCCGAGGGACGCCTCGGTCTTTGGATGGCGTCGCGATGCAGTAAACTGACGGGAGAAAATCCTCCCCAGCTGCCTCTAGGATGTAATGGATTCTTCTGGCAGCTGCTTGTACCATGTCATTGCTCCCTTCCAGAGCGTGGTCGGGAACAGGCGGCATTTGATGGCTCCTCGTACCCCTCTGTAGTCCAAAAGAGCATCTATGTTCTCTATGTGCTCGTCTGGATCAGTGGTTCCATCGTAAGTCCCTAGAGACGGAGGCTTTTCTAGTCCTTTAGGGAGGCGTGTAGCCAAGATCCTGCGGGACAACGGGCTGTGAGGCTCGTCGTTGCTGTCTGAACTTGGAGTCGATGGTGACTGTTGTCTGCGCTAGCGGCGGCGGTCTCTGCGGGTCGATGGTGAATGTAACCGGTCACGAGGTCTGACCGGTGGAGAATGTCCATCCTACCTCGTTCTCTTGTGTCTTGGTGATGATCGATCTCGCGGGGAGATCTGGTCGCGCTTGCGAACGTGTTGTGATTCAGGCTCATGCCTCGATCTATGGTCTTCCCCATGCCTATGTGGCGGGCTTCTTGATTTTCGGCGCTTACTCTTGGGAGGAGATGATCTTGGAAGAGATGCTTCCTCGAGAGCTTCTATTCTTTCTCCTTGCTGCAAGATGAGGAGGTTTGTGCGGTTGACGGCTTCCAAAAGAGCTGCAACGGCCAGGTCGACGCTGGGAGGGCCAGGAATCGGTCGTTTACCCGACGGTGGCTGCTTGCCTCCTTGCTCGGCGGGAGGAGGAGTTGGGGATGCAGCAGCCCCGTCTCGGAGGAAACGGGGATCAGAAAGCAACGGAGATCTGTCGTCGACGTCCATCTTATTGACGGGAACGGGAACCGTAATGTCAACACCTTTTGCGGAGTTCTGAGCGGCCATATGTGGGCGGATCAAAGAAAGTATGTTTTGATCTTTTAGTTTTCGAGGAGGAAAGAAAGAAGTGGAGAACAAGGAGTTCCCACAGACGGCGCCACTGATCCGGAGTATTCGAACGGGTCCACGTAAGTTGGTCGTCAAATGACAAGGTGCTCGGACGTATGCTGGTCGTCAGATGGGCGAGGTGTTCGGAATGTTGATGAGGAGAGGAGGGGATGTACCTGCAAGGCACTCCGACGCTCAAGTAAGAAAGGGTCAGAAAAAGGGGCAAGTACAAAGTATATTCTTAGGGTGAAAAAATGATACCTGACCCTCTCAAGCGAGAGGGTTTATATAGAGCCCCTAGCGCGTGGCCAACGGTCCTATTTTCGGGGCGAAATAACCGTTTTCCCCAAAGAATAGGTAACTGCCCAAACTAGTCGTTGTGTCGGGCAGGGTGCCAGAAACTAGCCGTTATGTCGGGCATAAACGCAGTTCCGGGCACCTGTCCTTTGCTGTTCAGGCAGCGAGGAAGCCGTGCGTAACGGGCATCAAAGCCGGGGAGGAACGTTGTGTTCCTTGCCCGGTTGTAGGGTCAGAAATGTCATTTTGCCCCTCTGTGGATTGGACTTAGGCAATTTGGGCCGCTCTGGAGCAGAGGCGGATTGGGCCAATTCCAGCCATTGGTCCAGTCCAGAACACTTTGTTTTACCAAAATTCCAGTCAATCCAAGAAACTAACATATTGTTTCAAAAATGCTTCAGACAAATCTCTCCAAGTACGAATTTTGATGCGTTTTAAACCCATGTACCAATCCAATGAAGCACCAGACAAACTATCTTGAAAACAATGAACTAGCAATTCACCATTGTCAATATAGGATGCCATCTTCTTATAATACATAGTGATGTGACTACGTGGGCAACTCAAACCTTTATACTTTGGAAGCTCGGGTATCTTGAATTTTTGTGGCAGTACAACATTTGGAACCAAACATAAGTCTTTGGCCTCCATACCAAAAGCAGAAAACCATTCAATAGCTCTGATATGGTCTTTCAACAACGTGTAACCAGCAGGTCTATCTTGATTAGCAGGCCTGACAAGAATCTGAGGATTTGGCAGCTGTGATGCGGCCGGAGCGTGCACTTGCGGAGTAGCAAACTGAGAAGGATATACCAAACCCGGATTAATCATCTGACCAGCATTCTGACCCATCTGAACACCAAACAGATAGTTCAGAGAAGGTACCACAGCAGATGAAGATGCCCCAGGGTAGAGCATTCCAGGATGAACATTATGAATAACAGTTTGAGCAGCTTGGGATGAAACCGGAACATGAATAGGAGGACCCCTATACACATGTTCTTCTTCATCAGAAGTTTCAATGTCAGTTAACACAGGAGTCTGACGAGTCAAAACCTGAAGATTCTCATGATCATCACTCACCACTGGAGGTGGAACCGAAGTAGGCATAACATTCCTATTAGGCATGGCCATGACAAAAGGCTGATATGGTATGAAGGCACCATTATTTGCAATCTGAGGAGTGTAATTTGGAGGCATGCCCCAAGGAAAAGCAGCAGGCATTTTGTTCAAACCAGACTGAGAGCTCGACAGATGAATAGCAGGCTGATTCACAAGCTCAACTGGCACTTCAACAGTAGCAGGAGAAAGAACACCAGTAGGAGTAGCCGTAACAGCAGGAGACATAATCACAACAGGAGTGACAACGGTTGCATCAGTGGCAGTTGTAACAATAGTGGCGGCAGCAGCGACATCCTTCTGAGCATGAAGGAGCTCAATAATAGCGTCTATGTTTGCCTGAAACTGATCCATCCGACCTTGGAATTGAGCCAGAGTTTCCTTATAGGCAGCGTTCTCAGCTTCGAAGTCAGCCATGATTCTAGTTTTGCTTGAGCAAGTGAAATACTGATGTTGAGTCATCGTGTTGCTACAAGTGGAGATGGACAAGGATAAGCAACGGTTTTCCAGGCGAAAGGACGTGCATATGTGTGCAAATGAATGTATGTTATGCATGCAAAAATAAAGTTTTAAATTCCAGGAATTCTTAAACTTATCTTTGTTAATAGAAATCATAAAGCATACAAGTAAAGGTGCAAAGAGATAAAGCTGTCAAAAAGCTTCATTCATTCATCAATAATGGAAAGAAGTACAAGTCAAGTACAAATCAAATATCTGCCTTTTGGGCTATAACAAGATCAGCATGGATCCTATCAAAGACCACCCTGCAAACAGATAAGAAATGGAAAACAACCCAAGGAGTCTTGTGTGGCAATACATCAGCATATGCATCCCTCAACAACCCTGGCAAGTCCTCAAGTGCGTGCTCAGCGAATCTGGCTAAACGGTCGTGCCTCTCATTCTAATACTTCACATCCTTCATGAGGTTGCGCAGCAAAGAATGGTTGGGTCCCTGAAGCATATCTTGAAGAAAGGCATCTTTCTGATCCAAGAGGTTTTCTAAATGACGGCTTTGTTTCTCCCAATGAGTACTCTCTGTGTTGAGCTGACTAATCTGCTCTCGGCACTGATGTGCTTGATCTTGCAACCTCTGAATATCACCGAAGACTTTGTCGAGTTTGGCTTGACACTGAGAAAAGTCCTTTGCCAACTGATTAGCACGGTCATGCTCACTTTGCCACTTTGTCTTGAACTCGGATAACTTCCCTCGAAGCTCTTCAAGTTGCTTTTTGTAGCTCAACTCATCCTTGTGGGCTTGATACTGGGTATCGGCGAGTTGTCTATTCTTTGAAGCAAGTCCATCATAGGTACTCTTCAAAGCATCACCCACTTTTCTTCGCTTGTTCTGTTCAACTTCCACCTCTTTGAGCATGCGCTCACGCTTCTGATGGAGTTTAATATGTAGGCTATCCTTCTCAGATGTGACTCTAACAAGGTTGAGACGAAGATCAGCATTCTCCTTCTTCAACTTCTCAATAGTCAGCTTGAGTTGGTCGACTTCAGACGGAGGAACAATGGCAAGTTCAGGAAGTTTGGCATTCATGGAAGGCTCGGAAGAAAATGGCAACAAGATCTCCTTGACGCGCTCTTTAACCCAACGTGTGTAAGCTTCCTTGGCTATGCAATTCTTCTTACCCAAATCGACTCTTCCTTCAAGGTGAATCTGAGTCCAAGCGGCACTAAACCTCTTCAGCAATCCCATGTCATCAACCCCTTCATGAAAGATGAACTTTTCCACTACCTCAGGATCTGGTTTGGCAACCATAGGATATCCTAACTGTCAGAAGGCAAGTCTCAGATTGTAGTTAATTCTATCCTTCGTACCCAAGAGAGGCACATTAGATAATTTCCCACAATAAAGAATAATCTTAGTATCGTCGAAGACTCGAGAAAACCAAGAAATTTCATCAGCAGTAAGAGACATGATCTGTTGCGAGCACTTGAGATTACCCTTATTCTCAATAAAGGGACCCTTTTGTGGAAGGTGAGACATGAACCATCGGTATAGCAGAGGAGCACAACAGACAATGGTTCCCTTCTTCTTTTCATTCCTCTAATGAATAGAATGATAGGTATCAGCAAGAAGTGTTGGAACAGGGTTCTTGGACAAGAAAAAACTGATGGCAGCCTGATCTACGAAATCTTCCATGTTCGGAAATAAGACAATCCCATATATCAGTAAAGCAAGAATGGCGTTGAAAGCCTTCTAGTTTTTGACCGTAGCAAAGGAAGTAACTTTTTCAACCAGAAACTTCAAAGCAAACCCTCGAATACCTTTCCCTTTGGTCTTAAGATTATCTTCTACATCCTTCTTACTAATACAAAGAGCATCGGCAATAAAGGGAAACTTCGAACAACCGCTAGTGTAGACAAAAGGAACCTGCCTCTTGATCTCAACCCCCAAGATATAAGCATACTCCTCGAGTATATGTGCTAGCTGATAATCCTGAAATGTGAAGCACCTAAGTGGTGGATCATAAAACTGAACCAGTGTATGAACGTCGGTGATGTTGACTTCAGTGTTGAGGATGGACAATAGATTACCATAAGTATCTTTGAAAGCCCCTTTGTTATCTTCAACCACATGGGATGCTAAACCTCTCAAAGAACTCAGCTTGGGCTCCACAAACTTGTAGCTAAAGATGCCACGGAAACCAATATTCATCTCTATGATAATGTCAACAAAGAATAAGTCTTCGAATAACCTGGAAATGCACATGTAAAAATTAATTTACATGATGAAATGATATGCAACACAAGAATAAGAAGCCAGCACAGCCTGAACAATCAAATCTGAATAATCTGGATATCTGCATATAATTCTGTGTCGGTGCAAAATCTGAGGTACGAGAGAGAACAAAGGTAGGAAGTGGCTTAGTTTCCTGCAAAAACCCATCCCCCTCACAGGTGTGATCTAGACACAACAAGGTGGTCCCTAGAAAGGTCGCCCAAGCCATAAGACTCAGAATGAAAATCCCCCGCCGTAGTGAACTCTCGCAGGACGGAAGTATTCTCAAGTGAATCGCGATCTGGGATGTGGCTCTCGTGGTAACCCAACGCGCAAAACGCAGGCCTCACGACTATCTATGTTCTAGCCTATGTGTATGTTAAGCCTGGTGTTAGGACTTTTCTCTCCAATAATATCTACCCATCCCAACAACAGCAGAATATAGCAGATATCCAGAATATACAACATATGAATATTCAAAGCAGTAAAGAAATGCAGTAAATAAACATAAAGCTAAAGCAAGTAAAATAAAGCGAGTAAAGTGCAAAAGATAAACACCCAAGCAAGCAAGAAAGCAAACAAAACTAGGCGAGGCCCCAACTCGCAATAGCAAGGTCTCCCTAGCAGATTCGCCAGCTGAAGATGGCTGGTTTATACCTGAGTGAATCGCACACTCAAAGATACAACAGAGTCGCCACCGAACTTTATTTAGTCCCAAAGGACAGGGAAAATATCGATAAAACCCAAAGGGAAGAGAAACGGGAATGAGGGTCGGTTATGCGAAAGGAAGGTACTAGCACCTTACGCATCCGTCGTACTCGGCGGGAACCATTTCGCTTGCTTCTAGGCTTAGATGGGTTATCTATCTAAAGGATTCTAACTAAAAGAAGAGAAGAGAGAGGGGAAAAAAAGAAAGAAATAAAGAAAGTGCTCGCGGAGGATTAGGGCCCTCGTGCCTACGTACCCTCATAGTGCAATGAGGAAATCAGAGCTCCATAGTTCAAGGAACCAAGGAAAAGAAATGAGGAATGGAAGAAGGATGGAAGTGTGCTCGCCAAGATCATCGCGATCTGCCTACGTATCATACATTCGAACGAATGCAGAATCAGAGCTTCTGTAGTTCAGGGAACTAAGACGGAAAAGAAAAAGGAAAGAGAGGTGGCGTCAAAACCAAAAACAAAAAAAAGGAGGAAACTTCGCAGGGGATTCCAAAGAAATGGTGTCAGAACCAAGAAAGAAGTGTGAAGGAAAGACAATAAGTGTGCTTAGAATAAAGTGCAAGAATGGTGTAGAATCCAAGAAGATAAAGGAGCAAAAGAATAACAGAGACTCCCCTGGGGAGAAAGGGAATACAGAATCGTGCTGGAAATCAATGAGTATTGACCCTACCGGGGATCAAAAGGAGAAGTTTCAGTATATTAACTGACTAGCAATGGTTAACCAGAGAGAAAAAGAGATAATGACTCTGGTGGGGAAAAGGGAGAGTGCTGAACCAAGAGAAGGTGTTTGACTATGAGGGCATTTTGGTATATTAACTGACAAACAGTGGTTAACCGAGATAAGAAAAGATTGCAACCATGCATGGATAAAGGTTTTAACAGATAAACTGTGATCAACCAAAAGAACGGGTGTAAAACCAAGCAAAGGTCGTGACCCAAAGAACGGGTGTGAGACCAAGCGAACGTCGTGACCCAAAGGACGAGTGTGGGACCAAGCGAAGGTCGTGACCCAAAGGATGGGTGTGGGACCAAGCGAAGGTCGTGACCTAAAGGATGTTGGTACTGACCGAGCAAACAGTACTAGACCAACAAAAAGGGTAATGAACCAAAAGAGGTTACTAACCCAAGGGTGCAAGTATTCGAACCAAGAGAAGGTTGCTAACTGCTGAGGATTCGGTGTTAACAGAAGAAACTGTAATTAACCGAAAAGAATGAGTGATTAACCAAGAGAAGGTGATTAACTCGAAAGAGGTTCAGTGTGTTAACAGATAGGCTGTGGTTAACTAAAAAATGGGTGATTAACTAAGAGAAGGGGATTAACCTAAGAGGAAACTCAGTGTGTTAACAGATAGACTGTGATTAACTAAAAAAATGCAAATTGGTGTTTTAACTGACAAGCAGTGGTTAACCAAACATAGGGAGAAGAACCAAGAGAAGGTTGCGAACTCATGGGGATTCAGTTTTAACAGAAAGACTGTGATTAACCGAAGGAAAGGGTTGAGACTCTTCAGGGGAATCAAAAAGCAATTATTGACCACAAGAAAGGCAAATGAGATAACAGAGACAATGATATTTAACCAAGAGGATGGTGATTGATAAAAAGAGAGATTGAAAGAGCAAGAATGATCAAGGATCGACTCAACTGGGGAATAGGATACGCTACCACCTGAGGATAGAGGTGACTAAGCCAGGAACAGGGTCATTCGTCCCCTACATGAAGTGGTCAGAATGAGAGTAGGAATTCTCCATTCTCATTCCTTCTCTAACACACAGGGTGTAGTGCAGAAGTTGAAATGGATAGCGTAACAACTCCAAGTTGTACAGTGCTCTAGTGTCGTGCGAAGCTCCAACTCTGCGGGGGGAAGAGATAGAAAGCTCTAAAGGAAACCTAAAGAGAAGCGCCAAAGGGAAGATCAATAATCGAAATGAAGTTTTGATTGATTAATCACAAGGGAGGCATATGCTAATAATTTTCCAATATGAATTGAAAATTTATTAAAGCAACGGTGCATTATTGATTGTACAAGATTAAGCTTATCCTTTGAAATATAAACCTAACACAAACATGAATGAAAGTGCAAAACAGTACCAAATGACACTTAGAATGCAACTCAAAAACATGTTAACAAGTGAGCAAAAGTATGTGCAAGAATGATCATGTTCATGTAATGCTAAAAAATGTGCACAATTATGATATCTAAAGATCAAGCATCGGAAAATTTACAATCATGCTTTAAACTGAAGTGAAGCAACGCCTAAAACATCCATAAAAATTAATCATATCAATCCATGGAAGTTAAAAAGAGAAAGCATGGCAAACAAGCTTGAAAAACACCAAAAATGGCACTCTGTTACAGTGGTAATCGGTTACTCTAAAGTGAGTAACCGGTTACTTGCTTGAAAATAGCAAAGTTGGGGAAAATTGTGCAGAGTAACCGGTTATCCTATATTAAGTAACCGGTTACTTAGTTGAAAAAAGAAGCGCTGGTACAAAATTTGTGAAGAGTATCCGATTATCCTAGATTGAGTAACAGGTTACCACTGTAACAGTGGCAAAAATAACTTTTGAAAAAGCACTTAAAGCATCCAAATCACTTGTTCTAATTACCACATGCTAGGGTATGAATTTGTGCACGAAAATCAAGCTTAAAAACAGCAAATAAACAGTGATGGAATCAATTATCACCTCAAGATCATGGATCAAGCAATGTCATAATCAATTCACACACAAAAAAAAAAATATCGAACTACATCGCGAATGATACGAAAATGTTCAAAACAGTAAAATGAGTGAGATCTACCAACCTACAAGCCGGAGATTTGGCTTGGTGATTGTTGCCAAGAGATCTTGGTGCAAATAATCAAAGAAAACCAGAGGAATCTTCAATTATAGCCGAATCGTACCAAAACCGAGCAAACTGCGACGAAACTCCGAAATACGAATTCGAACCGTTGAATCTTAAAGATAACACTTGAGATGAATCCGAAAGCTAATAAAACTCCAGAAATCCAAGTATAATTGCAAGATGATGAAGGTTAAGCTCAAGAAATAATCAATTCCAATGTGAAAAGTGATTATTCTTCAATGGTGAAGAGCTATGGTGAGGTTTGGGAAGAAAATTGAGATGAAGATTAAGAAATTGCAGAAAAATTCAGAGAGAATGTGAGAGAATTGAGAGTGGAGTGATTGAAATGGTTGAGAAATTATGTAGAGTGTTCAAGGTCCTTGAAAAATGATTGAAGGTTTGTTTATATAGAGTTTTGGTTTGGAGTGTGAGAGGTTTGGAATTAGGCTAAGAGCTAGCTTAGGGTGGTTTGGAATTAGGCTAGGAGTTTGTTACACTTGACTCACCGAGTCAAGTGGTTAACTCGGTTAGTTAGGAAATTAACTCGGTAGCAATCCCAATGTAAGCTTCACATCCAAGGGTTCACAATTTATGAAAATGAGGTATATGGTAGTCTTGCATGGGAAGGAAACATTGTAGCAAATGTCAATGAATCATTTGAAGAGTCTAGAATATTCCACATGCGGCTAGAACTATGTAGAATCAAAGACCAAAGAGTGTGCACAGTTGTTGTCCCAAAAATGCAGTAGAAATTGCAAATTTGTACTGAGTAACCGGTTATCCTATATTGAGTAACTGGTTACTCTAGGCAAAATTTGCCCAGATTGCTAAGGAACAAGTGATGAAGTCCCGATTTCGATTTTCCACCTCTTGTTTTGATGAATAACCATGGAAACCCTTATTTTGTGCTTGTTTTGATGATGTGATGACCTTGTGAGGATGCACTTAATCGGGTTTTGAAAACCTGAAAATCCTACAACAAAAACCATATAGAGAAAAATGTGAATGCGTATGCCAGCGATGCGAATGCACATGCTTATGCAAAAGGCAAAAGAGGGAGGTCAAATTTTGGGTTACGACACATGGGAGATCATATATTTTCACAATAGTGCATCCACACTTTGCGCTATCGAAGCCTACATTATCAGCTCGTTTAGCCTCGTGAAAAATATAGTTCAAACCAGCCCAAGAAATGTTACCAACTAACTGAGAATATAGAGTGTTGTCTTTAAATCTGTGTTCTAAAACCGTGATGCTCTGACCAAATGTTGTTTGTATCTCATTATGTTGGTTTTGAATCATGTGGTTCATGGAGTCTCAATCTCTACACAAATCCCCTTTACTATTTCCCAACTAATTTTTCCAAGTAGCATGGGCTGACTCAACTCTAGACATGGCAACGGGGCGGGTCGGGGGCGGGTTTGAGCAGCCCCGTACCCGCACCCGCCACCCTGAAACAGACCCGCCCCCGCACCCGCACCCAGTCGGGGGTAAAAAACTACCACCCAGACCCGCCCCAAATGGGGAACGGGTTCCCCGCCCCCGCCCCCGCCCCCACCCGCAAAACTATTTTTTTTAAATAAATATTTTTCATAATAATAAAAATTAATAATTTAATTAAATAATAAATTATTTTAATAATAAACATGTTTTTAAAGAGTAAAATAATTAATAAACATGTTTTTCTAGTAAAACTATTTTTAAAAATTAAAATAACTTTAATAAATATATAATAAAATAATTAAAATAAGATATAAAAGTAAATTAAGGTAGACCGGGGCGGGGGCGGGGCCGGGTGCGGGGCGGGTAGTAGCATCCCCCGCCCCCGCACCAGCACCCGTAATAAAAAATCGGGTTTTACCCGCACCCGCACCAAGTTAAACCGGGTTTTCCCCGCTAATTTCGGGGCGGGTCCGGCGGGTCTCGGTTTTTTTTGCCATGCCTACTCAACTCTGTTAGTAGTTGTATTTCTAAGATGTCTAACATTATTAGTCCACACATAAACTATCTTCTCCTTCACTTGATCAAGAATGGTTCTTTCAACATATTTCAACAAATATGGATACTTTTCACACACTTTCCGGAAATGAATAACGAAATTGGAATATAGTTCTTTTGTATAAGAATTTATTATATGAGTCCATGCATCCATACTTTTTTCCACAATACACTCGCCTTCATCAAATTTTCACCTTCAGAATCCATTTGTTTCGTCCCTACCGTGGATTTAACATGACTTATCACATTCTTTGTTATGTGATACTTAAAAAGTAATGCATAAGAAGAAGGAAATACCTTTGCAATCGAATTTATGAATGCGGTATCGCGGTCAGTAACAATTGCTTTAGGCATCTCACCTTGGACCTTTAAAAGTGACCGACACACCTCTAATCCCCAAGTAAAATTGTCCTATTTTCCCCAAAATATGTCTTCTCAATTGAGGTAACACCAATCATCTCAAATAATGGAAGTTTATACTTGTTGGTCTTGTAGGTCGAATCAAGTATGAGCATCGTAGAAAACATGTTGAACAACTTTATGGAATCAGGATGAGTGCAAAAAATATCTCTAACCGTAACTTCATCATCGCACGTTCAACATTTGGACACGTAATTGTTATCATCCAATAGTTTCAAGACTTGTTGCATCTCACTTCTACCCCCCTAAGCGCCTTGTTCGTGAGCTACTAAATATGATACACTTGCTTGATATTCGGTACCAAACTAACAAGGCGCTGAGGGGGGATAGAACTGAAATGCAACAACTCATGAAACTATTGAATGATAACAATTATGCATCTATGTACCAAACGTGTTAGGATGGAGTAATCGTTAGAGAAATATTTTAGACTCATCCTGATTCCATCAAGTTGTTAAACATGTTTCCTACTATGCTCATAATTAGGGGTGGCAAAACAGGCCCGGCTCGTTGGGCATGCCCATTTTACCCGCACTTTAGTGTGGGGTGGGCCAAGGGTTTAGGCCCTCATCCTCTAATGTGTCCTCCCCGCCCCGCCCCGTTTTCTTCGCGGGCTTTTGCGGGCACAAGCATTTACATAAAATTTTGCATTTAGGCTTAAAAGGTACAGTGCCCGCGGGCTTTCCTCGCCCCGCCCTCACTTTTTTGCGGGGTGGGCCTAGGTTTTAGCCCCGCATCCTCAACTATGACCGCCCCGCCCCACCCCATTTTTTTGTGGGCATTTGTAAGGCGGGCCTAAACGGGGTGGGCATGCCCGTTTGCCATCCCTACTCATAATTGATTCAATGTACAAGACCAACAAGTACAGACTTCCATTATTAGAGATGGTTGGTGTTACCTATAATGAGAAGACCTATTATGTTTGGTTTGTATGGTGTGTTGAAAAATGTTGAAGAACCAAGAAGAGATGCTTAAAGTGATTATTACCGACCGCGATACCACGTTGATGAATTCGGATGCAAAGGTATTTCCTACTTCTTATGCATTACTTTGTAGGTATCACATAACAAAGAATGTGAGAAGTAGGGTTAAACCCGTGGTAGGGACAAAACAGATAAATTTTGAAGATGAAAAAATGGTGAAGGCGGGTGTCGTCGTGGAAAAAAAATAATGGATGCATGAAATGGTATAGTAAATTCTTCCACTAAAGAGTTATATGTCGATTCCGTTATACATTTCAGAAAAGTGTGCGAGAAATATCCTGATTTGTTGAAATATGTTGAAAGCACAATTCTTGACCAGGTGAAAGAGAAAATTATATGTGCATAGACCGATCAGGTTAGACACCCTGGAAATACAATAACTAACTGAGTTGAGTCTGCCTGTGCTACATTAAAGAATTGATTGGGATAAGGGTGATTTGTGTAGAGATTAGAACTCTATGAACCAAATGATCCAAAACCAGCGTAATGAGACACTTACATCATTTGATCGCAGGAATCACAGTTTTGGAACACATATTTAAAGACAACAATATTTATTCTCAATTGGTCGGCAACATGTCTTGAGCGGGTTTGAACTATATTTTTCACGAAGTTAAACGAGCTGATAATATAGGTTTTGATAATGCAAAGTGTGGATGCACGATTGCGAAAACATATGGTCTCCCATGTGCTTGTATTATTGCATAGGATGTGAAACTTGGTAGCCTAATAAGAATGTATGAGGTTTGCACTCACTGAAGAGGCTTAGGTTAGATGATGATGGTGTCATAAAAGATGGTAAATTGAATATCTCTCTCTATCTTGACCGAATGGTAAGTCATACAAGAGATATTTTTTAAAGTCGATGACAATATGAAACTCCACTTCAAATAACAATTGAGAAAGATTGCTTATCTAGAAACCACCCTCTCAACCGGTAAAAACAAAAGATGCTCTGAAGAAGGTCAAACCTACACCGAGTGATAATTCAACGATGTAGTTTCCTTCGCATTTTAAACACATTGACAAGGTTTTTCTAGACTCAACAACTCTAAAATATCAAAAAAGTGTTTTCAAAAGAGCTCGCATTAGTAAACCACATCCTTCGTCGCCTCCACCAAATATTTCCTTCAGGCACGAGATGCATGTTTTTATGCACAAATACATCGAGAAGATCGTCAATGTTGAGGGTGACGGTAACTGTAGCTATCGATCTATTTCGGCTTTACTCGGTAAAGGAGAAGATAATCACACACTTGTCCGCCATCAACTTATCATTGAGTTGAGGACTCATAAAGAATCATACACACGACTTTACAGAAAGAAATAAAACTTTGATGCAATTTATGAGTCTCTTGTTCCTTGCCTTAGTAGATCAGCACCGGAGGCAAAATGAACGTGCTTCCCTGAAATGGCTCACCTCATAGCATGTGTGTATGATATATTGTGTATTGATCTTACACAATGCGGTTTTTTGGAAACCTTTTTCCCACTGCGCACCGTCCCACCTCAAAATCCAAATGACCGTATTATTTGTATTGGGTGGCTTTCAAAATCACAACACTTTGTTCAAGTTTATTTGAAACCGGGATGCCTTATACCACTTACAGCACTGGAGTGGACAACTCATTCAACAACAAAAGCCTAGACTTGGCCATTCCATTTTGTGGAAAGGATGCAAGAGTTCAAAAAATTGAGCAACATTGGAAGAGAATCAAATGCACAAAAGTTAAAAGGGGTACCACCCATAAATTAAGCCGACGACAAATTTTTCTATTCATTTTAATTTTTTGTTTGGCCGGATAAATCAATGTATGTAATTATGTGTCAATATTAATGAAGTGTAGTATATACAATTTCTTAATATTTTAATATATTTATGATCTTTGCCAAAACAAAGTCATCAATTAGGTTTTTTTTCTACCTGGTCCATTTACATGGCCCAAAATAGGTTTCAAAGATATATCTCCGGAGTCAGCATGATAGAATTTTTGAGGTCCACATTTAGATACAACTTCTACAAATTAAGGTGCTATTGTTTTTTATTTCACACAAACAGAAAATGTCTCAAATGTCACAAATAAATATTATCTGGTATGTCGTAAATGTCTCTTTCTTCAGCGCGACACCCGAGCGAAAGTTTAAGCTCAATGAGTACACCTCTTTTGCAGATCTGAAATAGAAGTCCATAATATCCTACCTTACAGAGACAATAAAAAAATTGTCAAACTCAAGTACCTTTCACTGTCGATTGGAATACATTTTTCCGTTTCGAAACAAAAGTTTCGCTCCAGTTGGAAGCAACAATTTCAAGATCGGTAGAAGATATTGTGAAGATGTTTAAGCGTCCACATGGATATTAAATATAATGTTTCATTTTATGTTGAAATCACATATGTAATGCTTATTTTATGTTATGAATGGTAATTTTATTTTGTCAAAATACAAGTTTCTAGTTACTGCTTCTGATTCAGATGCACATATGTTCCGGAGATGCATCTACGGATCCTGGTTAAAAAACAACTAATAGGGCGTCACTCAGAATGGCCTAGGTTGTGTGTGTATTGGATGTGTCCGGAGATGCATCTCTGGAATCTGGGGGCATTTTAGTATTTTCACGTGGTGCCTATGTTTTTTGAATGCATTAATAAATTCCCAAAAAAAAATTATTAATTTTTTCGGGGCTACTTTTCGTATCCTTAGTCGTGAAGAGAGCCACCTTTAGGAAGTACATCTTCGAACACACCTAATGCACAGCAAAATTCGTTGTAAATGAGACATCCTTTATTTTTTCCAAAACTAGTCTGAAAGTGTATCTTCGGACGAACCCCTACACTGATTTTGTTTATTTTACAACTCGGTGAATAATCCAGAAATGTAGTTCTAAATTCGTCAAACAGAAGATTGGAAAAAACACCACCTTGTATTTATTATACTTTTCCAACATTTTCGTTTACAAGAAAAACACCTTATGTGAAAAAACACCACCTAAATTTTGTTTACAAGAAATTGATTTCTTGTCTGCAATCCCTGCATATTCTACACATTCTTTAAACTTTAGAGTCCTATAAGGTGAAGATCTTACAAACCTTATTGCATTTTAACACTTGAAATTGTGGTGTTTGCTTCTCTTAATCCATCTCTCGCAACCTAATTCAATACATGAGCACACACCTTATGTGAAACCCAAATCTATCATTGAAAGTCCATTCATGTTTCTTATTTTGTGTTCTAATTATTCAATAGCGATATATTTTGTTGTCGCATTATCTATCATGATGGTAGAAACATTTCTAAGTCCTTTTTTCTTCAATGTCTCAAAATTTTTACCAATGGTTTTACCCTTATGATTTTAGATAGCAATAAAGCTAATTATCTTTTTTTGGTAATGTTAATCCTTATTAAAAAAAATGGGCAGTCAAGATTTTGGACAGACATCCAAGAATATGTTGTGGTTGCCACCATACTACAACCAGACTTAAAGAATGCTCTCAATCTCACTTTCTCTCATCCGAATGTACCTAAAAAGAGTCCCTAGTTATTATTGTCGTTGACAGTATAAAAAATCGGGGTTGAATTTGCTTACAAAAGTATTTAAACCCTCCCCTTCAACTTTAACGAATGGTTTCTCATCCCAAATGATAAATTAAGTCAATCCATGTCTACAAGCTACATGATTAAACCTAAAACTTAATGGAAACAACTCAGTTCCCTTTGTTGTTAAAATGTCAACATTGTTTGGGTAGGGTCGTAGAAAAATTCAATTAATACTTGGGACATGTTTTCGTGTGACTTTTTAAGTTTAATATTCCATGTTTTTTAGAGTACATGTACATTTGATGACAATACTTACATGCACCAGTTGGTGGGCCACTATTGAGAATAAGATTAAAGTGATCCCAAACCTCAAATCTCTTTCTATTGCCATTTGCATTAGGTTTTCTTTTCTTTTGGCTAACGGGTGAAATATTTTTGGTTGGTTCAATAAGTGACATTATGGTTGATACACCAGGGGTTGTTGTAGTTTGTACATTAACATAACTCTAATTCTCATTGAACATTCTCAACCTAATATACAAACAATAACAATCCCTAATGTAACAACAATAACAACTCCTATTAAACCAACAACAAATATTCCACCAGCTGGCGAGAAGAAAAAAACCTAATGCAAATGGTAATAGAAAGAAATCTGAGGTTTGGGATCAATATAACCCTATTTCTAATAGTGATTTGCCAACTTCTACGTGTAAGTAATGTCATCAAATGTACATGTGTGACTCTAAGAAACATGGAACATTAAACTTAAAGAGTCGCATGAAAACATTTCCCAAGTATCCATTGAACTTGTCTACTGACACTACCGAACAATGTTGACATTTTCAGCAAGTGAGGTAAGTGGGTTGGTTCTATTAAGTTTTAGGTTTAATCTCATAGTTTGTATAAGTGAATTGACTTAGTTTATCATTTTGGATGAGAAACCATTCATTACTTTCGTAAGCAAATACAATCCCAATTTTCTATACCACCAGAACCATGGCTAGGGGCTGTTTTCAGTTATATCTTGATGAGACAGTGAGGTTGAGAGCTTTCATTAAGTATGTATATAGTAGGATGGCAATTCCAACATATTCTTGGATGTCTTTCCAAAACCATTTTATTGATATGGATGGACATTACCAAAAAAAAAAGGATAATTAGCTTTACTATTATCCCAAATCACAAGGGGTAAGAAGGTTGAAGATGTATTGAAGAAATAGAGACTTATAAATGTTTATACCATCATGATAGATAATGTGGCATCAAATGATATTGTTGTTGCATATTTAAAACATAAAAGAAACATGAAAGGACTTTTAATAGATGGATTTGAGTTTCACATAAGGCGTTGTACTCAAGTATTGAAATTGGTTGTGAAAGATGGATAAAAGAAGGCAACATCTCGATTTTAAGTGTTTGAAATGCAATTAAGTTTATAAGATCTTCACCCCATAGGGCTCTAAAGTTCAAGGAATGTGTAGAATATGTCAGGATTCCATGCAAGAAATAAGTATGTCCTTATGTTTCAACTAGGTGGAGCCCGACATATTTTATGTTAGATGCAGTTGAGAATTTTCAAACTGCTTTTGATAAGCTAGAAGATGAAGATCATTCCTATAGGGACTTATTGGAGGTTGATTCCCATGGTAGTTATGATTTGGATAATGTGAGATATCCAACATGAACTAATTTCTTTATTTTGGTGTTATATTTAATCTACCATATAAGTTACAAGAATGTTGTTTCAATGACATGTATGAAAAAGATTCAAACACAGAGGAGAGGAGAGGAGAGGGAGGTCTTTGGAAATGAGGGGAAGATATATGACATGTAAGGATTTGATTTTATAAAAAAAATAACAATAATAATATACAATTTTAAAAGATAGTTGAATACGATTAATTTTAAATAAATTATTATTTATAAAAAAACATCATGATAATTATAAAGTGTCATAAATTTTTTGAAAATAATAATAAAAAGAATAAAATAAAACAAATTAGATGTTGATTTGAAAAAAAAAATAGAAGAAACCATACTTATAATAAATGAAATTGATTTACGCAATGAGCAAACTTTTAACAGCAAAATAGAATAGAAATTTGATAGAAAATCTAAACTTTTAATATTGTCTTATAATTTGTATTTAAAAAACTGAGGTTAATTTCGTCAATATAATAAATTATATTTTAGCGTGTCTTACCTCCCCTCCCCTCTCTCTCTCCAAAAAAAACTCTGATTCAGAAGAACGGAAAATCATTATAGGAGGGATTTTGATCCTCTTCCCTCCTTTAACTATTGAACCAAACACTTTTTCACTTAAAATATTCTCCCCCCTCCGAAAACCCCCAACCAAACATATCCTAAATGTTCAATCTTTAAAAATGTTCAATTTTTACTAACAAGCACATGACACTACTCAGTGGCGCAGCCAGCAATTTTTTGAAGCCTGGGCAAAAATTTAAAGACCGCAAATTCACATTGTATATAATATATAAATAGTTATCAATCAAAATAAAAGATCATTAATTTAATTGGTCTCGGCAAAATTCTAAAACAAACATAGTCATATCCAACTTGAGGTTGATTCTAACATGGAACATTATTTCATGTGATTCATAATGATTCATGAAATTGGTAGCAAGTTAACAACAAAATTTTATTTGCTAACTACTGTAACTACTGTAACTACAAACTAAATTTAAAAAACAAATTCTTAGTTAACATAAATTGAACCATATAATTTATATAAAGTGAACATAAATTGAAGTATTAGACTTCATGTAACATAAAGTGAAACAATCAATAACAACAATTCAGCACCATAATTCATAAACCACAACTTGCAACGACAACAACAATAATTCAAGATCATGAAGTAAAAGAATTGCAGCAAAAATAGGTGAGAAATTGGTTAAAGCATTATATCGAACACCTAATATATATTTTTTTATTATTATTTGAGGATAAATTTTGTTATTTTCTTCTTCTTTTTTTACAACATTGTACATGTTTTTTTTTAATTTTAGTAGCTGCTACTTTTATGTTAATTTTTATTTCTCTTAAGTATTCATTTTTTTTTGTTAATTTGGTCCTAAATTGCAACTTTATTCTTTATTTCAATTCTTGCATTTTTTGTAATGTAGTTGAATATAAATATTATAATATCAAAAAAATTGATGTAATGTATGCTTAATTGCATAAAAAAAGGTTTTAAAAAATCATGTTTTTATTTGTGAAAAATGTTTAATTTATGGCGATCAAAACTGCCATTATCAACGGAAAAAAACCGCCATTTTATTTAATGTATATTATGTCATTTTGTGTGGCGGTCAATTTTATTCAAAACTGCCATGTTTTTAGGCATTTTTGTTAATTGTGGCGGTTTAGACCGCCATAACATCACTTTAAAACCGCCACAATTTTCATAATTTTTTGTAAAAGAAGGAAAAATTTTGGGCCAGAGCCTGGGCACATGTCCAGCCTGGCCGGGCCTTAAAATCGCCCATGACCACTGAAGGCTCAACTCAACAGTTTCCAGCAACGACGAAGTAGCCACACATGTGGCTAGAAAAAATGTTTTTCAAAAGCATTTGATGTCTACGGATTCGTTAAAAGAAGAAAGTTTGTTTCAAACTAAATTGTTTAACTTTAAAGATAAGGAAAAAGAAAATTTTGACATTATTTCGCCGTGGGAAGACAAATGCTGGTCAAAATTCAGTTATGTCCCAAATAGTTAGAGATATCATGCCCACACCAATTTCAATTGTGACTCTAATTTGTGCTCAAAACTTGTTGTGCCACTCTTTTTAAAAATTCAAAGGCATGCAATTCAAGGAGGAGTATGATTTTTGAAGATGCTTTAATATGTAATGCGTCTTAAGTGTAATTTTTAATTTGCTTTAGAATGTGTTATTGTTTTTTAAAATGTGTTACAGAATTGAATAAAACTTTTGGTGGAAATGAAACCTTTCTTCTTCTCAGACTCCGTCACAATTTTCTGAATGTGCTTGAAGCAAATCAAGGTTTAATTCCTTGTATTTTGTTCATATGTGTTTGTTAAATAAATTATTTGTTTAAATCAAATTAAGTTGTTTCTATTGTATTTGCACCTCTCTTTTTGGACATTTTTGGAGTCGCGAATGACTTGTTATTTTGAAACCATGAATAACATAGCCACACACTTATGGATTTTGAAGGAATATGAAATCCTTGCATGTTAGTGCTTCTATATTAATGGAGGCAATTTCTTAACACACCACCCAGCCTTCTTAGGCACCTAGCGCGCTGACGAAAATACCCCTGCGTTACGGATGTGTACATCCGGACGCACCGTTTTTTTAAAAGTTTTTAGTTTTTTCCGGATGTGCACATCCGGAATAAATTTGTATTTGCAAATCCGGATTAAATCCTGAAACAGAACTCCAAAAGTCCAGCAATGTTTCTCACAGTCATAAAATTAAATCGGGATTACATTCAGAAATTCAGCATTACATCGACAGAAATTTAAATAGCAAGATCAATAGCCCGGTGGACGCTTGCACATCTCTAAGATGTCATCGACCGTTCTTCGGATTTTGACGGTCGCCTCGAACTCGAACGGGAATTGTTCTTCGTAACCCAAAAAAGTTTGCCACATCGCTCTAACATCGTCTTGATTCTTGAGCTCAACAAGGTTGTAAGCGACGTTCCCTTCGTTGTCAACCGAAGGTGAACGATACTGAAGCTTCGCAACCTTCCGTTTGTCTCCGTAAGGTAGCAGAAGTTCGATGTCGTCAATGATCTGGCCGTTGGAGATGTCCATCATTAGCGTAAATGTTTGACCGCGTGTTTTGCCGTCGGTGAAGGAGACCTAGCGGCGTACCAACGGACCTTGATTTGATAGAATTGAGACATTTTGAGCTTGTGTGAAAGATATCAAATGAAATCCCTAATTTATAGAAAAGTTAGGGTAAAGTTATTTCTACCTAAGTTCGTTCTGGATGTGCAGATCCGGACAAACCCTACAAATATGTATTCCGGATGTGCATGTCCGGAAATTGTCTGGATCTGCAAATCAGAATGTTTTACTGATACATTTTCAAACAGAATTGAATATGTGATGCAGCCAATTGGAATGCTTTCATTGCAATAAAATTCATAAGTGTATTAAAAAGACATATGAATAAAAATGCAATATATTTCACTTAAAAAATGTACATTATGTCGTATGATTATACAAAAGAGTTAAAACAAAAATCTCCGTCTAAATCTATCGGAGCTTGACCTTTCGACTTTTCTGCATTTTATGCCTTTTCTATTGCGTTCAATCTTTCGAATTCAAGCATCCTTTCGACAAAAATATTCGGCCAAGACTCGGCAATTGCGGTTCCATGTGTCGCCCATTGTGGTGATGTAGGTGGTATCGGGCATCCGGGTTTCAAGATAACTTGTACGAAATGTCTTGATTTCGCAAGCCATCTGATACACATGATGCAATCATTTGGATTCGACGGAGGTGTGGTGTGGAGTGGAAAAAAGGTTTCCAAAAATCCGTATCTCGTCAAGTCGATACACACCATATCGTAGGCGCATGCTATAAGATGACCCATCTTGGGGAAGCTCATCCATTTCGATACCGATGCCAGACCACTCAACCACGGAACAAGTGACTCGTGAATCTTGTTGTAATTTTCTTGATTTTCATAGAGACGCAAGTATGCTTCTTTATGCGTCTCTAACTCTAGGATAAGTTGATGACGTACAAGTGCATGACCTTCCTCTCCTTTACCGAGTAGTGCCGACACGGCTCGGTAACCGCAATTACCATCCCCTACAACATCGATTATACCGTCGATATGCTTGTGCATAAAAACCGGCATCTCGTCAATAAAGGAAATCATACGTGTAGTTGGAGTCGGAGTCCGGACTCATGGAATCGGTGTCGGAGCCGGTTTGGAAATGCGAGCTCCTTTCATGACACTTTGTAGAGATTTAGGAGTCGGAGAGTCCGGAAAGATTTGGTCAACGTGCTCATAATACGAAGGAGACCGAGTTGTTGAGTTGTCATTTGGTGTAGGCTTCAACTTCTTCGGAGCACCCTTTGTCTTAACCGGTTGAGACGGCGGTATCATTGCGGCTGTTTCGGGGAAGACAATCTTCCTCAACTCTTCTTTGATGTGTAGCTTCATATTGTCGTCGGCCTTCGAAAATCTATTTTGAATCGCTTCCAATTTGGCCAAAATAGAGATATCTGGTTTATCTCCTTCCTTACAACCATCATCATCAAAACTAAGTCTCGTCCAATGAGGGCAAACTTCGTCAATTTGTATTGGCTCACCTAGTTTCAACTTTTTAGCAATGGCACAAGCACAAGGAAGACCGTAGGTTTTTACAATAATGTAAGCACACTTTGCACTATCGGCACCTACCGTTTCGGCTCGGTTGGCCTCGTGAAAAATATAGCCCAACCCCGCCCGAGACATGTTACCGATCAATTAAGAGTAGAGGAAGTTACCTTTAAACCGATGTTCCAAAATCGTGATGCTCCGACCGAAAATGGTTTGTATCTCATTGTGTTGGTTTTTGATCATTAGATGCACAGAGTCCCAATCCCGACATAAATCCCCCTTGCTATTCCCCAACCAATTCTTCAAAGTGGCATGTGCCGACTCAACTCTATTGATGGTAGTGTTTCCAAGATGTCGTACGTTATCGGTCCACGCACAAACAATCTTTTCTTTCACTTGATCAAGAATGGTGGATTCAACGTATTTCAACAAAGCGAAGTACCGTTCACACACTTTCCATAATTTAATGACCGAATCGGCATATAATTCCGTCGTGGAAGAATTTAGAATATGAGTCCATGCATCCATAATTTTCTCTACAATGGCACCCGACTTGACCACTTTTCCTTCTTTTGAATCCACTTGTTTCGCACCCACCGCGGTCTTAACCCAACTTCACACATTCTTTGTTATGTGAAATTGACAAAGTAATGCATTGGAAGAAGGAAAGACCTTTGCAACCGCATTCATCAAGGCGTTGTCGCGGTCCGTAACAATTGCTTTTGGCATTTGAACATGTTTCTTCAAAAGTGACCGACACGTCTCCAACGCCCACGTGAAATTGTCCTCTTTCTCACACTCCAAAAAGGCCAAGCCGACGGCATATGTCTTATCCGTAGACGTAATGCCAACCATCTCAAACAATGGAAGACGATACTTATTTGTCTTGTATGTGCTATCGAGAATGAGCACTGTCGAGAATGTGTTGAACAACTTGATGGAATCCGAATGAGTCCAAAAAATATCTCGGACCGTAATTCCATCATCGCGATATCTGTACCTAGACACGTAATCGTTGTCCTCCAACACTTTCAACAGTTGTTGCATCTCACTCCTATCTCCCCTAATTGCCTTGTTCGTTTGATGCCGAATGTTATACACTTGCTTTATGTTTGCAACATTTTTCGGGTTCTTTCTGTTTCAACGTCGCAATTATATTCTTCGGTTGGACAAGGTTCAAGGTCATGTCGGCTATACATGTCTTCTCTTCCGCCTTGAGCCGACATACACTTGGATGGCCTTGAAGCTTTGAGCACATTTCGTGGTTATGTATACCACAACGAACGGTAAATCTCCATTTCTTGGAAACTAACATGTAACCACCAATCTTAAAAAGGCACTCACATCTTCTAGTACCGGTCTCGTCTTTCTTTAACTTCCGTCGAGGTGCTTGAGATTTGCCGCTTCTTTCGCAACCCAAAATTACAAAAGCTTTTCTTCTATTCGACCCATTATCCGATCTCCCGATATTTACACCGAAGCCAAGCTCAATAGCCGTCCTACGAATGTATGCGATCATGCTTTCATGATCATCAAAGTCTTGCTTGTTGTTAAAGTCACCGCTGGCATCAACCGACTTTACGAGCATCCCTTCATTTTTCGGGGAAATCGGCACAACTAATTCTTTTGCCATGTTATCGGGGTGCACCATATCTATTTATAAACAAGAATAGAACAATTAATATGTATAAATAAAATATATTCAAAAATGCTGAAAATATAAATTAATTAGCTTCATGCATTTTTTCGGATGTGCACATCCGGAAATGTTCATGCTCAATTCGTTCCGGATGTGCAGATCCGGAAGTAGCGTAACTTGTTTTTCCAAAAATGTAGATTGATAATGTGAGCAATGTAGTGGATGAAGTTGAATGTTTACCTGAAATTCAGTCTTTCCTTACTCCCTTTGATTTGTTGCCCCAAAAACTTGAACTTTTTGAGTGAGAAATGGGATTGATTAAGTAGGATTTGTTAAGTTGGTGAAAGTGAAAGTACTATGAGAAATGTTGAGAATGGGAAGGGGAAGTGATCATGCAGCTTCAAATATATCACCTTTTTTCGTCCGGATATACAGATCCGGAGGTCTTTCGGATATGCACATGCGGAACAACTTTTTATTTTTTAAGGATACGGTGCGTCCGGATGTACACATCCAAAATTACGGGGCAAAAAAATAATTTCACGTGGTGCCTAAGAAACTTGGGTGGTGTATTAAGAAATACTCTTAATGGAAAGTCAAGAAAGATACTATCAATCTTGCATATCATGTGTGTAACTATTTGTTACTTATCAATTTAAACTCTTATTAACAATATTGCAACACATAAATAAATAAATATAGTACAAGAGTCCATTGGTAAACTTCAGTATGGTGGCGAGCGCCAGCTCTAGTGGTGTCATGGTAACATCATCACATGATCTAGATTTCTTCGGTTTTCATCCAGACGAAAGATGAATCATTTGCTGAAGATGTCCTTTTTCTAAAGATTTAATCTTAGGTGTTAGAAGTAAGATGATGGATGAAAATTAGAATTTATGTTTAGTGTGTTATTATGTTGGCTTGTTATGTTACTATATATATGAATTTGTAATGTATTTGGGAGTGTTTGTTTCGGAGATTAAAAACTTGTTCCTGGGAATTTGATAGTGGAATAAAAAGTACCCATGTTTGATATACAAAAACAAATAATAATTCTTTGAAATAAATTGTTACTGAGAAATTTTTATTCCCATGAAGCCAGGAATTCTATTCTCACCTGATGAGTATGGAAACATTTAATTTCCATCAGTTTTTTATGGGTAACTTCTATTCCTCCACTATTTAATACACGTTTCTTGTTATTTGTCTCACAAAATATATTATTGTTTGTCATATATGATGCAATAAATATATTAAAATAATTATAAAATCAGTTTTTTATAATATTTAATTAAAGTAAAAAATTATGAATTATTTATTAACTTTTAAAATTAATATCTCTATCAAACATATTTTTTATAAATGACCTGGAATAAAATTCCTGCCACCATAATCCCGAAAATGATTTTCCAGAGATTACATTTATAATCCGCAAAACAAACACGCCATTTGTGTTGAATGTTGCTGTTTTGTAAACTCCAAAACTTGGAACTTATGTGATCTTTGAAGGATTAAGTTATATTCTAGAAGTATTTGGCTATGTGTGACACCAATATTAATCAATGTTTAATCATGTATTTTAAATGTTAAAATGGCTCAAAAAATAGCCCATTTTTGTAGGGACTATTGATCCAAATAATCAATATTTTTTTTATAAAAAATCAATTAATTTTTTTTACAATTTTTGAAAATAAAATAAAATTCTAATTGAGTTGTAATTGTGTTCGAAATTTTAGCGGGTTCAATTACTTGCTTGCAAATAAAAATTAAAATTAAAAAAAATTGAATGCATTTACTATTTTGATTAGATTTCTTACTGGTCCAACTACCATTTCAATTTGAATTCGATAATCTAATGTCTGAACTGGTCGAAATTTAATTTTTTTTTTTTTTAAATCTTGGTATTTGGCTTTGCGACCGACTAATTCAAGAGAGACCAATACGCACCGTCTACTAGCGGAGGCTCCGTTTTAAGCCAGAGCAAAATTCCGTATGGACTGACCCACACAAGAATTGATTGCACCTAGTAGGATTCGAACCTAAAACCTTAAAAAGAATATACTCTCAAGATTCAAGTCTGCACCACTAGATCAACTCTTAGGAATTTTGAATCTATAAGTTATGTCGGTTGGGTGGTTTGAATCTAAATCAATTCGAACCGCTGTCTATCCCTAAAATAAAGATAGTATAGTTTAAAAAAAAATCACACAAGAGATTTATATTAAGTTTATCAAAGTAGCTACTCTGATCCTTAGAGGCGGTTTGATTTTTTTATAAATGTTTTAGAATTTTTCTTTTTGTGTGCACTTTTTCTTAGCCTCATAAGGCTTTCAAAACTAATTAATATATCCTCACTAAGTTTTTTTGACAGAAATATCTTCACTAGGTATCTTCACTAAGTTTACAAACTAATAACAAGTTTTTTTAATTAAATTATAGACGTTGGTGTCTTTTTTTTTTTAAGACTTTGCGAGGAATAAAGAAATATTGAACCATTAAAGAAGGAATTAATTATGAATAAGCCCTTAATGTGAGAGAGAAAAATGAATTTGGATCTTGCAGTCTCGAAAATACAAACTAATTCTTTTTTATGATTGTTTAGAGACTTTATTTCAGATTTTATGTCATTAATTAATATTATATTAACAATTTTTTTTAGATATATTAAATAATTAGTGTATTTGATCTATATATAAATCAGATATATTAATTATTTGTTTAATATTTTTTTTCTCGTATTTTAACCTCGAGTTCATTTTGGTTCTATAACTTTAAAAAATTCATTAACTCTTCAAAACGTTCCATACATTTTTGTCCTGTTATTGACAGAAAAATTAAAAAATTTGTCGATAATTAGATAAAAAAATTAATTTAGAACAATATAAATCTTTTTAAAGTTAGAAAGCAAAATGAAACCTAAAGTTAAAATACAAAATAAAATTAAATCTTAATTAATTATTTAATGTCTCTCAAAAGTAAAATTTATTTATAATATGTAAAAGAGTGAGTAATTCTTTTTCAAATATTTGGCGTCCAATTAATATTTATATCTTCAATTGTTTAATCTTCGTGTTTGTATATTTAGCTATTTTATATCCTCGTATACATTTTTGTTTCTTCTTTCTAATTATTAAGAGTAACTTCTTAAAGTAATTTTATTGAATGAACATGTCTTAATTTGTCAACACTTAAGACACAAACGGTTATTAAAATAATTAATTAATCTTAAATCAAAAGAATTTGTCATCTCCAAAATATTTAAGTCAATGTTTTAACATTCTTCTCATTTTTTATGATTACAAACTAGGTCTTTTTATATACATATTTAGGATTTAAAAAATGTCAGGGAATCATATAGTAAAACATATTTCCTTCATTTTTTTTTATAAGTAAATTTTGACCTTTTAAATTTATTTAATAAATAATGTATTTGGATTATATATAGGTTAGATGCATTAATAATTTAATAAATCTAAAATATTAAAATTTGCTTATAAATAAGAATAAAGGGATTATATCATTATGGGATTAAATGATTTAACAACTTTAAAACAAAAAAAAATAAAGAATTTGACTAAATTAATCTATGATATCAAAATAGAATTTGACACAGTTAGAAGATATTCATGGTTACTTCTCCCTCTTTGTCTATAGAAAAAAGGGATGCAATCAATAGGAAAGGTTGGACTAGTTTGCAGATACTGCATCTTCTAAAGTAACATTAAATAACAGTGGTAACAATGGACACTAAAATTAAGATTGTTTAACATGAGCCGACTGAGGAGAAACATAAGGGATATATTCATTTGTGATCGATTTGTGGAGAGTCAAATTATGTTATCCAAAGCTGATGATGGTTTGTGATCTTATCGGGATCAGGAAGTTCTTCAGTGGCTAACAACACACTGTGGTCTTCAACATCAGGTGAGGAAAACAGGGGGGTACCTGCAAGACACTCTGATGCTAAAATATGTATATAGTGAAAAAGGCAAGTACATAAGTGAGAAGTGGAATTGAATAGAATGATTGACCTTCATGCAGAGGAGGGTATTTATAAAGAGCCTTCAGCGCTGGGCCAACGGTCCCTAAGATGGGCTGAATGTCCAGGCCCATAACGGGTGACTGCCAGGATTCCCACGTGACAGGGGGATAAGCAGCACGTACTTATCATCCTGGGTCAACTGCCTCGTGTCCTTCGGATGGTGGATGGACTTGCCCGTTGAAGGGCAAAACGGCTCCACGAAGTGCGCGGGTGTAGTTGGTGACATGTCCTCGGGTGAGGAGCACGTGTTCTCCACTGGCCCCAATGGATTAGGCCAATGTTCTGGGGCCGTCCCCGACACTGAAGAGTATCTGGGCCTTGCCCGACAGCGCGCCAGCATTTGGGCTGTCCTCAACACATCATTGGATTGGGTCATGCCCGACAGTGGGCCAGTCACAAGCCCAATCTAGAACAGTAGCCCCCAAGTCGTTGTTCCTAGGCAAAAGAGCAATGACTTAGAGTCAAGTAGTATGTCGAGGCAGAACAGGCTTCGCACAAAGGCAACTCTCATTTGAGGAAGCAGTAACGAGCTCGCATCGTCGTGGACGGTATTCGCTACGAGCGCCTCTTGCTCGTGGGTTTGAATACTCGAGAACGTGGCTACGCTCGTAAGTTTGCTTCAAGTTTCCCCCGAGGACATGCTTGTGAAGGAATCTGGAAGTTGTTGCTTGTGCTCAACGACGTAAACTCGCTTCAAGTTGTTACTCCGAGTTGGACACTGTTCTTATACCCGAGCACGCCTCCGTGGTCGGGACGTACCCTATCGTCTTCGATTGAGGTGTGCCGACTATTAGGCCTAACTAGTATTGTTTCAGTTTTCAGCGTTCCATGGTCGAGCAAGGTCTTCCCCGTGCAGGTTTTCAAGGTAATAAGCCCCATTCTCCCTTTTTTCTCCTCCACGGCGATGAGCCAAGTCATAATGCGTTGAAACCCTGGCATTCTCCTGGTGCCTCGAGTCTCAAGCATCATTAGCAACTTTTTTATCCTCGTATTGGATGTAGGCTTGGGCCTTGAGGAGGAGGGCGTCTAGTGATGCGAGCGTCTCGATGCCAACCAGTTTGGCGAAGTTACTGCGGGGGTGCAGTCCTCGCTCGAGCAGGTATTTCTTCATGTCATCGGTCGTGGAGACCTGAATAGCTTTGCGGTTGAACCTCTCGATGCAGGCTCGAAGGGATTCATCCTTCCCCTGCATGATCGCCTTTAGTGTCGCCTCGGACTTAGGATGCCGACGGGAGGCGGTGAAGTGCCTCGAGAATTATCTTCCTAGGTCTTTTCAGGGGGTGATAGACTCTTCAGCGAGGCTTTTGTATCATGTCATGGAACCTTTCCTCAGCGTAGTGGGGAACAATCTGTATTTGATGGTGCCCTTGATGCCGTGGTAATCAAGCAGAGCATCAATGTTCTCGATGTGCTCCTCAGGATCTGTTATTACGTCATATGTCCCCAGGTTTAGGGGTTTTTCCAACCTGACGGGGAGTGGAGCATCCATGATCGCTCAGGATAGCGGACCGCGAGGGTCGTCTTCGTTGCTCTTGAGATGGTGAGCACGGTGGTGAGTGGTTGTACTTCTCCCGCCGGGGGCTGTCATCGCGGCGTGGCGGCGAAGTCTTCGGCCAGTTCTTCAATTTACGTGAGGTGACCGTCAGTTGTCTGGTCGTTCCCCGACTTTATTCTTCTTGGCAACTGGGAAGAGGCATTCCTCGCGGGGAGGAGTACAATTGCGCTTCAGAAGTTGTGGCCTCTTCAACTGTGGTCGACGTCGTGGTCGTCGTGGCAACGGGCTACGAGACTGGCTGCGAGACTCGTCCCGTTGGTGTCTCCGCGGGGGAGAGCGTGAATGGCGGTCCTTTTCCAACACTCTGATCCTCTCGTTCTGCTGATGGATCAGTGCATTAGTCTGGTTGAGGACTGTGACCAGGGCTACCATGGTCGGGTCAGCGTTGACCGGTACAGGAATTGGCTGGAACTTCTCTGGCGTCTTCTCTGGGGCCTTCTGAACTTTTCGGGCCTCTACATATTGGATGTCATCATTGGCTGCCTCGTCGGAGGAGGGGAAAGCGGTGCGTCCGTCTTTATCGGAGTGATGTCTTCCAGAGGTGGCATACTGATGCTGTTTCTGGCATCGCGGACGGAAGTGAAGGCATTTTTGTGACTGGCGTGGTCGGCCATGATTAGTAGTTTTTGAAAGTTTTGCTTTGGTTTTTAGGTTTCAGAGAAAGAAAATACGGGGGAGCAAAGGTTTCCCATAGACGGCGCCACTGATTTTACCGGGATCGGAAAGTTCTTCAGTGGCCAACAACATGTTGTGGTCTTCAACGTCAGGTGAGGAAAACAGGTAGCGTACCTGCAAGGCACTCCTATGCTAAAGTAAGTACAGAGTGAAGAAAGGCAAGTACAGAAGTGAGAAGTGATATTGAATAGAATACCTGACCCTCATGCAGAGAAGGGTATTTATAGAGAGCTCCTAACGCTGGGCCAACGCTCCCTGTTATGAGCTGAATGTCTAGTCCCATAATAGGTGACTACCAGGATTCCCACGTGACAGGGGGGATGAGCAGCATGTGCTCATCATCCTGGGTCAACTGTCCCGTGTCCTTCGGATGGTGGGTGGACTTGCCCGTTGAAGGGCAAACGGCTCCGCGAAGTGCGCGGGTGCAGTTGGTGACGTATCCTCGGGTAAGGAGCACGTGTTCTCCACTGACCCCAACATATTGGGCCAATGTTTTGGGGTCGTCCTCGACACTGAGGCGTATTTGGGTCGCGCCCGACAGTGGGCCAACCATAGGTCCAGTCCAGAACAATTTGATTTTAAGAAGCCATACTATTAAGAACAATGTCATCCTTAGTGATTTTTCACGAGGATGATTAATGGATTTTTTGTTCATATCAAACCCTAGACAGAGGAGCATTAATTTCATGAGTTTTAAAGATTGAGGAGTTCAAAGAGCCGAAGGTTAGTTCTGGGAGACAAGAGATGATGACACCTTGGTGAAACTCAAAAAGAGATTTGTTAAAACTGTTGGTGAGAAAAAATCCTCCATGATCTGTTGTCGTACACAGATTAAAAACGAGTTTAAAAGTGTAGTTTAGGGTAGCGACACTCAAATGTCGTATCACAAAGACTTTTGTATTGATTTTTACCAACCAATTGAAATAAGGGGGTTTGATTTTCGATTATGCCACTATTAATAGAGACTAATTACGAATATGATAAACAGACTGATATATTGTTTCGATTTCCTAACTTAGCATTGATTAATATAATTTTCTTGCCCTAAGCGGATTAATCCATTTTCAAATACAACATCAATCAAGATGCGTAATTGACATTATGCGATTTACACACCTGATTTTTGAGTTAACCAAATAGAATAAATATTTGCACGAATTAACATGAAAGCCATGCTAACACACGATGAAGATTAGAGAATGCAAATTAATCGAAATTAATATATATATATATATATATATATATATATATATATATATATATATATATATATATATATATATATATATATATTCTTTAGAACTTGAATAAAGCATACAAGACATATAGCAGAATATTGAAAAGGGAAAAGAAATTTGATTGAAAATTATAGAACCTCAAAGTGTCGGCGAAAACCGAATACAACAGATCAACCGTGTGAAACTTAGTTCTCCATGAAATTCATATACAAGCCTCTAATTTTTGTGAATGTAGAATAATGTCTATTGTAGCAGCGAATTTTCTAATATAACAAAAGGAAAATTTGGGCCCCTATGAAAATCGACCCGAAAATTACAAAAACCGACCCAAACTAACTATTTAAATTAAGTCTGGAACTTCAACAAATTATTCGACTCTCCTTCACTCCCAATCAGCTTTTGACTTCAACGCAAAACTTGTAGCTATTTCTATTAGCTTTTCCAAAGCCTATTAGAACACATCAATCTGATTCTCATAGCTCAAGTTATGGTCTACATAATGAAAAGGTATCAAATAACAGTTTAAGCTGAAAATACATTATGAAAATAAAATAAAGCCATAAATAAACTTAAATATAAAAACACACTAAAATAGTAAAAATAATAAAATAAGCTATAGAGTTGCATAATTACAATAGTGGTAGAAAGTGCATCAAAATGTACTGATCATTCCCGATCAACATCAAAAAAGTTGTTACCAATATTTTTTTAGGAAAAAAATGGGAAAGGGGCCCTAAGGAAAAAGCTAACAGATACCTAATTTTGAAGGATAACATGAGTGTGGTATTTTGGATCGAACTCTAGTCTCTACAGGAATAGTTTCAAGTTTCGACAGGAGTTGTGCATGTTGTAGTCGAAGTTTTTTGTTGGTTAAGTTAGCTTAGTGCTTAAGTTATCTTAGTGTTTAATTTATCTTGTATTCTATAAATAGGATGCTCTCTCAGGTCATTGAGAGAGGGTTAAGGTCGGTTTATATTTGTTTGTAAACAATTTGCCTCTTCTTCTTCTTCTTATCTCTCTTTCGTAAACCTAAAAATTATTGTTCTTCTTCTTCCCTCTTCTCTCTCTTTCGTAAACCTAAAAATTATTGTTCTTCTTCTTCCCTCTTCTCTCTCTTTCGTAAACCTAAAAATTATTGTTCTTCTTCTTCCCTCTTCTCTCTCTTTCGTAAACCTAAAAAGATTTTTTTTGTTTATTCAAGAAAATAAATCTTTCTCATAGTTTTTTTCGTTCCTCGTTCGACATTTATCATAAAAACTTGTGCGGTGAGCGTGGATCAAGAAGTCGTCAATGAAGTACGAGATTGAGAAATTCATCGGTGTGATTGATTTCGGTTTATAGCGCTTGAAGATGCAAGTCCTGCTAGTTCACCAAGGTTTGTTAGAAGTGTTGGAAGGATCAGAGAAAATGGATGCTTCCCTAATGGAGAAGAAGAAAATGACGATGATCGAGAAAGCCTACAGTGTCATCATATTGTGCCTTGGCGATATGGTTCTCCGACAGGTCTCGAAGGAGAAAATGGTAGTAGGTGTGTAGAGCAAACTCGAAGGGTTGTACATGACTAAATCCCTGGTAAATCATCTGTATCTGAAGCATGCTTTGTATTCGTTCAAGATGAGTGGAGATAGAGTCTTGATTGAGCGGTTGGATACATTCAACAAGTTGATTCTTGATCTAGAGAATATCGAGGTTAGTATTGATGATCGAGATCAAACATTGTTACTAATGTATTATTTATCTAAATTTCATGCTCATTTCAAAGAAACTCTCTTATATGGAAGAGATTCTCGACCTTTGAAGAAGTTCAGTCATCCTTGTACTCTAAGGATTTGAATGAACGAAATGAGCATAAACCACCGTTTGTTGGTGAAGGTTTGTTCGTTAAATGGAAATTCTTGAAGAAAGATGCTAGGTTTGAGAAGAAGGAGGGTAAGGTTAGCAAAAGTATTATGGTGGGATGCTCCTAGAATGAGGTCTTACCACTATAAGAATGAGGGTCACACAAGAAAGGTGTACCCTGAACGCCTGAATAATCATGGAGGTGAGGATAATGGAATCACATTTATTAAGCAAGATGATTATGAATCATCTGATGTTCTTGTTGTTTCAAGCAGCAACTCTAGAAAGGAGTGGATTATGGGTTCAGGATTTACTTGGCACATGACTCCAAACAACTACGTGCTTGAGGAATTATGTGATCAAGATGGTGGATCACTACTGCTGATAAACAAGAAAAACTGTAAAATTGCAGGTATTGGATCTGTAAGATTCAATCTCCATGATGAGTAAATAAAGTTGTTGACTGGTGTCAGGTATGTACTTGATTTGAAGAGAAATTTGTTTTCTATTAGTGAATTCAACAAGAAAGGATGTGTTTTTAGAGGAGAGCAAGGTATCCAGAAAGTTATGAAGGGGTCGAAGAAAGACTTGGGAGGTGTGAAGAAACAATGTTTATATACCCTTGAGGCCGAGGTTATAAGTGGATTAACATATTTTGCCTCCATGAAACCTATGTCGAAGACAGAACTATGGCACATGAGATTGCTCCATGTTAATGAAAGAGGTCTTGTCGAACTAGGGTAACAGAATTTGTTAGGTGGTGAAAAAAGTCAAAAAGCTAGAGTTTTATGAACCTTGTGTGTTCGGTAAATCTTGCAGAGTAAAGTTTAACAAAGGCAAACAAATAACACATTCATGCTGATCTTTGGGGCCTGCAGGGAATCTTTCACACTCAAGTGCAAGGTATTTTCTATCCATAGTTGATGATTATTCCATAAAGTTACGGGTATTCATCCAGAAGACTATGGATGAAACTTTTGAGAATTTCAAAAGGTGGAAGACTCTGGTTGAAAATCAGACTAATAAGAAGGTCAAGAGGTTGAGAACCGATAATGGCCTTGAGTTCTGCAATAAAGATTTCGACAAGTACTGTGCTATGTCTGGTATAATAAGGCACAAAATTGTAGCAGGTACTCCTTATCAAAATGGCATGGATGAGAGATTCAATCGAAAAATCCTAGAAATGGTTAGATGCATGTTAGTTAGGGCTATATTGAATAAGGTGTTTTAGGAAGAGGTTGCGGTGAATGCAGCATACCTGATAAATAAGTTTCCCTCAATTGCCTTGGGGATGAAGACATCTGGAAAAGTCTGGTTGAGACATCCACCTAATCTCGATAGACTTAGAGTATCTGGTTGTTTAGCCTATGCTCACATTAGGCAAGACAAGGTCAATCCTAGAGCTCTGAGATGTATGTTTCTTGGATACTCTGAAGGAGTCAAAGATTATAGGCAATGGTGCCTAGAGCCATGTCACAAGAGGTGTATCACACATCGAGATGTAGTTTTCAAAGAAGCGAAATAGGATTTGAATAAAACTAACGATGTTGTTCGAAGTATGAAGATCTCTGTAGATGAGCTAGAACAGGAAGAGATACCTACTAAGGTGGAGCATAGCGATGTTGAATTACATTACCCAGATGAAGTCGAATAAGAAACATAAGTTGCTGATGAAGATGAGGAGGCTGATAATGACTATCTCCTGGTAAGAGACGTGTCCAAAAGAGTCATTAAGCCACCTCAAAGACTTAGTTATGCAGATCTCATAGCTTTTCCCTTAATCTCTGCAGGTAAGGTTCCAAATGAAGAACCCAAAGATTACAAGGAAGCTGCAAGGAGTCGAATAAGACTGAATGGCTGAAAGTCGTGGATGATGAGATGAAATCTTTTCATGATAACCAAACTTAGGAGCCGATCAAGAAACCTACAAGAGTCAAGTTAGTCAACTGTAAGTGGATTTTTAAGGTTAAGGAATGAATCAAATGAGTAATGTCGAAAAGATTTAAGGCAAGTTTGGTTGCTATAGGGTTCACTCGGAAAGAAGGAATTGACTTCAATGATGTGTTCTCACATGTTGTAAAGCACAAATACATTAGAATGTTGTTGGCCCTAATGGAAAAAGTCGACTTAGAACTTGAACAGATGATTGTAAAGATAGCCTTCATACATGGTGATCTAGATGAAACAATCCTGATGAAGCAACCTAAAGGGTATTCAGAAAGAGGAAAGGAAGATTATGTGTGCAAGTTGAATATGCATTATATGGCCTGAAACAATATCATCGACAATGGAATATGAGATTCAACAAGTTCATGCACATTTAGGTTTCACTAGGAGCCAGCTCGACAATTGTGTTTACCTTAGATTTTGACATGAAAGTTCACTTGTTATTTTGTTGCTTTATATGGATGGCATCCTCGTAGCAAGCAATACAGTCGAGGATGTTATAAAGGTGAAGGCTGAACTCGATAAGGAGTTTGACATGAAGGATCTGGGAGCTATCACCATGATTCTTGGGATTGACATTTGGAGAGATATAAAGTAGTTCAGATTATGCTTATCTCAAGAGACATACCTGAAGAAGATTCTCAAAAAAATTAGTATGTCTAATTCATAGCTTGTTGTAACACCGACAAATCCTCAATTCAAGTTGTGTACGACTCAAAGTCGTAATACTAAAGTCGAAAGATCCTATATGAATAACATTATGTATGCTAGTATAATAAGTTCTTTTATGTATGTAATGGTCTGCACGAGGCCAAACATAGCAAGGTTTCGTTGCTCTAGTTGTTGAACTTTTTAGAGTGACCATCTAGGAGGCTACACGAGAGGTTCATGTTGTATGGGTCCACATTACAAACTAGAGTGGGTTCATACTTTATTTTTTCACCATTGAGGTCTATCGTAGTTTGACTATGGCACAAGAACTTATATGTTGATGTTGTCGCACATAATTAATAAATCCAACATAATTAATAAATCTAATATAATCAACATAGTATTGCTCAATCAGTTATAACCGTTGATGATACTTCACCTTATCACTGTCCCATGCAAGTTTCATCCATATAGTATTTATCACCTCTTTCATATCATTCACAACATATTGTTTGCATCTTGCTTTAACAATTTTGTTGATGCGAAATCAACAAAGAAAGATAATCATCCTTGGAAACACAACTTCAATTGCTTTCATCAAAACAAGATCTCTATTACTCAAAATCACTTGTGATCCAATCCCTTTCTTCATGAACAATTATTTTAACTTATCCATTGCACACCAAAAGTTTCCAGTCTTCTTTGATTCCATATAGGAAAATGAAACACAAAATGTCAGCTCAGTTGAAGTCATACCAACAATTTCAAACAAAGGTTGCTCATACTTGTTTGTATTGTATGTGTTGTTCATAATCAACACAACAAGAAAAATATTCAACAACTTCACTAAATATGGAGGGACCAAAAATATCTCTCATAACATTTGAGTCATCTCATCTTTTACTCCAGTAAACATAGTTTGCATAATCCATCATATTAAACATATGTGTTATCTCAGTTCTAGGACCTCTAATCCCTTTTTGTAATTTTCTCTTATATTTATATATTTACGTGATCCGAGTAAAATTTTATATATCTTGCTCTTACAATGAAAGCAGTATATGTCTGGGGTGAAACATGACACTTTGTCAAATCAATAACACGTTGTCGCTCATCTGAACTTAGATGACAAACAAACACATAACCTTTAAATCTATCCAATAAATTATGGTTGTGAAGTCCAAATTTTACAATAGTCTTTTATTCTGAACCATCTTTAGACGATGTTGGTCTGATTTTGAATAGACAATCTTATTTTTTAGTCGCACGTTATGTTGCACCATCTGCTTCATTGTTTTTTCCACCTCTATCAAAACCAAAGGTTAATTTGTTGATTCTCCCTCTCTTTTCTATTTCAAGATCTGTACGAGTAATGATGACAATCACTTTATATTTGATTCCAACCTTCTTAATCCACCTTATCACCTTTTCTCGTGTATCAACCTTTTGTGTAATTGATAATACATCATTGGTATCTACCCATATTTGATTTTTATCTCATATTTGTAAAGGTATATCTATATCTGTGAAAGATTAAAAAAAAGTTGGAAAAACACATACCAGATAACATATAGGTAAGTTATCTAGTGAACAAACATGAAAACAACCAAAAAACTTATAATCAAGTTATCCGATAAGATTATACTACTGGATAACTATTGTAACACCCATATATAAAACTCATACATCAAAGCATAAATATTATATATAGATCCAAGTGTTTGGTACTGAAACACATAAGCTCATAGTTGACACATTGTATACAAATAAATGCCCTAAAGTACAAAGTACAAAAACCTAAGGCATATTATACACAAGATGTTCAAATGATAAAAACTAAGAACTAGATCAACAATGATCCCAAAATACACTTCGCTACGGAAGCTAGCCATCAACAAGCAAGAACAAGATCACACGACCTTATCCTTACCCTTCTCGGAACCTGAAGCACCTGAAATACATCAACAACGTGGGGTGAGATACATCAAATCTCAGTGAGTTCCCTATCTTATGGATTCTCTCGGATTAACAAGGTTCTAACAATCCTAACTCAAGTCCGGGGAAAAGGGGAAAGGACTCTTGAGTTCACATTTCAATTCTCACACTATATGGAAACATGCCATAAGTTCATCAACTCAAAAGTATCACTAATCGATAACCATACCAAAGTACCTCATGTTCCCGTCCGCTTCTACGTCTAGAAGGCGACCCAAGTCATAGATCCTTGTAATCTACTTGACATACGAATGGATTCGGGTTCTACGGGCCATTAACCGTTATGAACCGTCACTTCACACGGGCCATTAACCGTCACAAGCATACGCTCCATGGGCGCCATTCGTACAATACGGGGAATCAAACCTGCCAAGTAGTTGTGCATCTATTTCAGAGGAGTCCGAGACTCATGAAACTACACTCAAGATAAACCGGTTACGATTACGTAATCACACACACGAACATGATTGTATTCGACAATCACTAGGCTATCATGCCTCAAGGCCTCTCTCGCCTTTCAAACCACAAAGGTTAACCAACATGTTACATACTAGTGTCTCCAAACCTTCTAAATTCTCCTGTAGTTCATAAGGGAGTTTTCCTCACTCTTTCTATTTCTTTTTCCATATTAACATGCATATTTAATCACAATCATGCTAAACAATAATAGGATAGGCAAGACATGTCATAATTGCATAGTAGAATAATATATAACAATTAAAACATAAATATATCACTTTTGAAACTTTCTCGATTATTTAATCGGTCAGTAAAATCGACATATTTCATCTCCATTGCATAGAATATTTTCTCGGCTTTACATCGATATAAAGAATGATCGAACCCGATAAACGAGTCGAAAGTTATGAATTTTCTCGTTTTGGAATAAAATCTCAAGTCCCAGGTCGCGCTAAGCGCACCCCTGACCGCGCTAAGCGCGCAACTCTCTGCCATCTGGGGTTGCAGGATTTCAACACCGCGCTGAGCGGGCTTCTGCACACTCTGCAAAACTCAGAAAAATACCTGCTATAACAGTTCAAAACCAGCTCCCCTACAATCTCAATACCAGCTTCAAACAAGCAATTAGAGGTGTAACAACACGTTTCTATCATGGTTTCCACATCAAACTTCATAAAACAAGTTTTCCATATGAACACCAAATTCTACATAAACCTAACATTTACAAAATAATCAAAACCAATCCAAACTTCATAACAAGTATTGATAAACGATTCTACACATGTTATGATCATACTACGGATTTATCACTCATTTCAACCGTTAGAAACATCGATTTTTCGAAATAATCATTTTCACCAAAAACCTAACTTATCTCAAACTTCATGAAATTCAAAATCAAAAGTTTCTAAACTAGAACCCACCTCTTAGATAAGACGAAGATGAAGAGAATGAGATGATTGGGCATGGATTGGATGAATGGATGATGATTCTTGTTCTTGAACTTCTTGGTTTTCTCTTCTTTTTCCTTTCTCTCCTTTCTTTTCCCTTCTTTCCTCTTTCTCTCTATATGTTACTATCTTTTTTCTTTATGTTTGGAAAGTGGGAGGAAAAGAATTATGTAGTAAACTAGTATTAGTAAATAATACTACTAAATGTCCAAAAAGTCTCTTAAGTCCAAATTAGTAAAATACCTCAGAGTCAGATAATATTAATTGGATTTATTCTAAGTTCCACAGTTACTTTAATTATTTTGTCAAATAATTTCTCAGAGTACACTGGGCTCAGTCGAACACAATATAATATTATCTGGAGTAACAAAATATGGGGTATTACATCCTCCCCCCCTTAAATAGAAATTCGTCCTCGAATTTAAAGATTACCTGAACAGATGAGGGTAAGCATCTCGCATTTCCGATTCAAGTTCCCAAGTTGCATCACCCGGATGCGTTACATTCCACTGCACCTTAACGAGAGAAATGTCCTTGTTCCTTAATACTTTCATTTCTCTTCCCACAATGCGGCTCGGTTGAGGTTCAAACATTAAGTATGCTTCTATTTCAACAGTATCCTGTAGAATCGGCTGAAGAGGATCTGGAACAAACCTCTGAAGTTGAGATACATGGAAAACATCGTGCATTTCCGACAGAGAAGGCGGTAAGGCCAATCTGTAAGCTACTTCACCAATCTTTTCTAGGATCTGATATGGTCCCACCTATCTCGGGATTAACTTGCGTGACTTAAACGGTCCTTTCAAGCTCAATCTAGGAGTGACTTTCAAAAACACATGGTCACCTTCTTCAAATTCTAAAGGTCTTCTTCGATTGTCCGCATAACTCTTTTGTCGATCTTGTGCTTGCTTAATTTTCTCGCGGATCATGCGAATCTTTTCCGTAGTCTCTTAGATAATTTCGGGTCCTAAGATTCTATCTTCCCTAACTTCCGCCCAACACAAAGGTGCCATACACTTTCTTCCATACAAAGCTTCATGAGGAGTCATTCTGATGCTCGCATGGTAACTATTGTTATAAGAGAACTCAATCAATGGTAGTAGTTCTTTCTAATTACCCTTACTTTCTAGTACACAAGCTCTCAACATATCCTCCATTGTTTGTATTGTTCGTTCAGTTTGACCATCCGTCTGAGGATGATTAGACGTGCTCAAACGCAACTCCGTACCCATAGCTTGTTGAAAAACTTTCCAAAACCTTGAAGTAAACTTTGAATCTCTATCCGACACAATATTAGAGGGAATACCGTGCAATTTTACAATTTCCGCAATAAACAACCTCGCAAGATGACTTGCCTTGAGAGTAGTCTTCACGACTAAGAAATGCGCAAATTTCGTTAGTCGATTCACAATCACCCAAATCGAATCATAACCACCTTGCGTACGGGGCAAACCTACTGCAAAGTCCATAGAAATACTATCCCATTTCCACACTGGAATGTCTAAAGGTCGCAACAACCCACCCGGTCTTTGATGTTCAATCTTAACTTGTTGGCACACCGCACATTCTGACACGAAGACCGCAACATCTCTTTTCATATCGGACCACCAATAGTCCTTCTTTAAATTTTGATACATCTTTGAAGAACCCGGGTGTATAGTAAAAGCACCTTTATGCGCTTCTTCCAAAATCCTTCTTTTCAATGCCGCATCATTCGGAACACAAATTCTTTGATCAAACATAATAATTCTGTCGGTAGCCTGAACAAAACTCGGTATAAGTAACACTTCTTGCAACTTCTCATCCAACGTTTGACCTTGTTGAATCTCAACTCTTAGAGTAGAATTTACATTCAAATTTCCCATAATTACACCATCTTGCGTCCACACAAACTGGAGATTAAGATCTCTAAAATTCTCCAACAAAGCATATTCCAATACCATCAATTTCGCACTATGAACTACTTTCCGACTTAAAGCATCTGCTACCTTATTCGCTTTTCCTGGATGATACTTCAATTCTAAATCATAATCCTTTAAGTACTTCATCCACCTTCGTTGTCACATGTTTAACTCCCTTTGGTCAAATAAATACTTCAAACTTTTATGGTCACTAAACATTTCGAAACGTACACCATACAAATAATGCCGCCACACCTTCAGTGTAAACACAACCGCCGCCAATTCCAAATCATGAGTTGGATAATTCTGTTCATGAATTTTTAATTGTTGGGAGGCATAAGCCACTACCTGACCGCCTTGCATCAGAACACCCCTCAATCCCATATTAGAAGCATCACAAAACACTTCGTAAGAGTTGTTAGGATCAGGTATGATTAACACATGAGCCGTTGTCAATCTTTCCTTCAACTTCATGAAACTTCGCTCACAACTCGAATCCCACTCAAAAGCAAAATCCTTACGGGTAAGTTTCGTCATTGGTAAATCCAACTGAGAGAATCCCTCGATGAACCTTCTATAATAACCCGCAAATCCTAAGAAACTTCTAACTTCCGAAGCATTCCTCGGCCTCTCCCAATTTATCACTGCTTCTACCTTTGACGGATCCACTGCTACACCACCTTGTGATATAACGTGACCAAGAAACTTAACTTCCGTCATCCAAAATTCACACTTGCTTAACTTAGCAAAAAGTTGCTTCTCTTGCAACACGGATAAAACAATTCTCAGATGCTCTTCATGCTCTTGTGAAGTACGAGAATAACTAAAAATATCATCAATGAAGATTACAACAAACTGGTCCAAGTAAGCTTGAAATATACGGTTCATGTAGTCCATAAAAACAGCTTGAGCATTAGTCACACCGAAAGGCATCACTAAGAATTCGTAATGACCATAACGGGTCCTAAATGCAGTCTTAGGTACATCGGAATTCTTCACTCGAATTTGGTGATAACCCGACCTCAAATCAATCTTCGAAAACACAGATGCTCCTTTCAATTGATCTAATAGGTCGTCTATCCTGGGCAAGGGATACTTGTTCTTAATGGTGACTTTATTCAGCTGACGATAATCAATACACAATCGCATCCCGCCGTCTTTCTTCTTTACTAACAAAACTGGGGCTCCCCATGGTGAGACACTAGGTCTAACAAAATGCTTAGCCATAAGCTTTTCCAATTGCTCCTTCAGTTCTCTCAATTCAAGCGGTGTCATCCAGTACGGAGAAACGGATATAGGAGCCGTTCTCGGTACCAGATCAATAGAAAATTCCACTTCCCTCTCCGGAGGAAGAGAAGTGACATCTTCGGGGAAAACTTCAGAAAACTCGCAAACTACTGGAATATCCAAAACTTGAAGGTCGCTACTCCCTTCCTTAGTGATAACCAAAAGAACAGATTTCTCTTCTTCGAACAAGAAATTTATCATTCCAACCGTACCTTCTAGAATAGTTGTTAAGATATCTTTTGGGGTAGCATCAATAGATGGAATGATGATGAGCTTTTCTTCACACCCAATAAACACAGAATTAGTAGAAAGCTAATCCATTCCCAAAACGACATCAACTTTCTTAAGTGGTAAGCAAATAAGATCAATCTGAAAAACTCTACCGTTCACAGACAAAACACAGTTTTCACACATCAACGGTGTCTCAACTATTTTATCCATGGCGGTAGTGACCACCATAGGAGGAGACAAAGGAACGGACCGCAACCCAAGTCGCTTCATACATTGCATCGATACAAAAGAGTGTGTAGCTCCACAATTAAACAAAACAAAACAAGGAAATCCGTTAACAAAGCACGTACCAGCAATTAAGGAATTGTCACTCTTCTTCTTCCTTGCATCTAAGGTATAAACCCTTCCTTGTGTCTGAGTCCTATTCTGAGGACAATCCCTTTTCAAATGACCCATAATGCATCCTTCCACATTGTCTATACCACACCTTCCATAATGCATCCTTCCACAAGTGCGACACACCGGAGGTGTACTCGCCCTTAAATCTTGAACTTGCTTTCCTTTGAAAGCTTGTTGCCTAGGCCTGAATTATTGGTTGGATCTTCCGCGATCCCCTTGATTCACCCTAGTCATAGATCCTTGTAATCTACTTGACATACAAATGGATTCGGGTTCTACGGGCCATTAACCGTTATGAACCGTCACTTCACACGGGCCATTAACCGTCACAAGCATACGCTCCATGGGCGCCATTCGTATAATACGGGGAATCAAACCTGCCAAGTAGTTGTGCATCCATTTCAGAGGAGTCCGAGACTCATGAAACTACACTCAAGATAAACCGGTTACGATTACGTAATCACACACACGAACATGATTGTATTCGACAATCACTAGGCTATCATGCCTCAAGGCCTCTCTCGCCTTTCAAACCACAAAGGTTAACCAACATGTTCCATACTAGTGTCTCCAAACCTTCTAAATTCTCCTGTAGTTTATAAGGGGGTTTTCCTCACTCTTTCTATTTCTTTTTCCATATTAACATGCATATTTAATTACAATCATGCTAAACAATAATATGATAGGCAAGACATGTCATAATTGCATAGTAGAATAATATATAACAATCAAAGCATAAATATATCACTTTTGAAACTTTCTCGATTATTTAATCGGTCGGTAAAATCGACATATTTCATCTCTATTGCATAGAATATTTTCTCGGCTTTACATCGATATAAAGAATGATCGAATCCGATAAACGAGTCGAAAGTTATGAATTTTCTCGTTTTGGAATAAAATCCCAAGTCCCAGGTCGCGCTAAGCGCACCCCTGACCGCGCTAAGCGCGTAACTCTCTGCCGTCTGGGGTTACAGGATTTCAACACTGCGTTGAGCGGGATTCTGCGCGCTAAGCGCGCTATGCGAAACTCAGAAAAATACCTGCTATAACAGTTCAAAACCAGCTCCCCTACAATCTCAATATCAGCTCCAAACAAGCAATTAGAGGTGTAACAACACGTTTCTATCATGGTTTCCACATCAAACTTCATAAAACAAGTTTTCCATATGAACACCAAATTCTACATAAACCTAACATTTCCAAAATAATCAAAACCAATCCAAACTTCATAAAAAGTATTGATAAACGATTCTACACATGTTATGATCATACTATGAGATCTATCACTCATTTCAACCGTTAGAAACATTGATTTTTCGAAATAATCATTTTTCACCAAAAACCTAACTTATCTCAAACTCCATGAAATTCAAAATCAAAAGTTTCTAAACTAGAACCCACATCTTAGATAAGACGAAGATGAAGAGAATGAGATGATTGGGCATGGATTGGATGAATGGATGATGATTGGGCAAGGATTGGATGAATGGATGATGATTCTTATTCTTGAACTTCTTGGTTTTCTCTTCTTTTTCCTTTCTCTCCTTTCTTTCCTTTCTTTTCCCTTTTTTCCTCTTTCTCTCTATATGTTACTATCTTTTTTCTTTATGTTTGGAAAGTGGGAGGAAAAGAATTATGTAGTAAACTAGTATTAGTAAATAATACTACTAAATCTCCAAAAAGTCTCTTAAGTCCAAATTAGTAAAATACCTCAGAGTCAGATAATATTAATTGGATTTATTCTAAGTTCCACAGTTACTCTAATTATTTTTTCAAATAATTTCTCAGAGTACACTGGGCTCAGTCGATCACAATATAATATTATCCGAAGTAACAAAATACGGGGTATTACAACTATGACGTAAGTTATTTGGTGAACGAATCACTATACCAGAATACTTGAATACAAGTTATCCAGTGAAGGGAAACTATGTACCAGAATTCTTTAAGTAAAGTTCTCTAGTATAATGATGTAGGGTTTCATAATTCTGCCATTTCGAAAAAGTCAATTGTGAATGTAAAAATTTAATGGTAAATTATTTGATTGGTGAAAAGGTTAAAATTGAAATATTTTGAAAAATGTAAGGGTGGGGGGATAACTTTAGGAGTATTGGGGCAAACTTTCTACACTATAAACATATTTTACAATATCAGTTAGTTGTAATCGATGAATTTTAAATTATGAATAATTTTTATTTTTATTTCATATAAAAAAATAGATGGGTGTGATAGATTGACGGTGTAAAGTGCATAACAATTTATGTTATAAATTTTTTAAAAGAAATTCTCAGTATCAAACAATTAAATAGTATTTTATTATGAAAGTAATTAAGTGGTTGATTATATTAATGAAATAGTAATATGATTTTTAAAATATTATTTAAAAATCAGTAACTTATGAATTATTATTTTATTCATTATCAACCACGTTCATAATTTGATGAAGATTAAATTCATATATTTCTCCAATTCAAATCGGGTTTGTTCCAAGGAGAAATATATGTGTGAATATTGTGATTTCTCATGAAATGCTTTACAGCATGACAAGGATGAGAAGTAAAGTTGGATTATTTGCGATTAAAGTTGATCTAACCAAAACTTGTGACTGAATAAAATGGACATTCATTCATCATATGTTGATGGAGGTTGGTATTTTGACATAGTCACTTTCTTTTCTATAAGGTATTGTGTAACCACTGTTAGGGATAATGTGATGTGGAATGTGAGTCTCTCTAATTACTTTAAGCCTAAATATGGTATTAACCAAGGTGATCTAATGGCACCGTACTTGTTTGTGATATGCATTGATAAGCTTTCATGAAGAGGTAGATAATGGTAGCTAGATCTCGATGAAAACTGGTTATAATGGGTCAAATATATCTCATCTTATATTTGCAAATGATCTTCTTTTGTTTGGCAAAGCCAATTATACTACAATAGTTTTAGTGGTAAATGCTTTAAATAAATTTTGTGAACTGACAGAAGGTTAATCATGATAAGCCAATTATACTACTATAATTCTTAGGTTTAATTGCAACTATGGTCCCCCTATTTTGTAGTTTTTTGGATTTTGATCCCCCATTTTAAAAATCACGATTTTGGTCCCTTTTTTAAGTTTTGAGTTTGATTTTAGTCCCCTCTCTAATTTTAGACTTTTTTTTAATGATGTGGCACTATATAAGATGACGTGTCAATGTCAGGTCATTTAAAAAAATTAATTTAAGACATTTTTATTGATTAAGATAATTAATTTATTAATATTATTTTAATTTATAAATTAATGAATTATTAATTTCTATAATTAATTAAATATTAATTTTTATAATTAATTAATTAATCAAATTTTTAAATTAAACATTTGGGTCTAAAGTTATTGGCCCATGTTTTTTGTCCATTTTTCTAACCCACATTTGAAATATTGTGTTTGTTTCAGCTCTATAAACATATTTATAACTTATACAAAAACCAATGTGGGACTTCTAAAAGCCATTTTTTATTACAACAATATGTTCTTCTTCTTCATTGCAACAACTTCTCCTTCTTCTCAAACTTGTGTCCTTTACTTCTTCATATTGCATGTCTTTCTTTTAAATGAAAAGTATAACTACATCTCCAACACCCAAAGATAATGCTTCATCAGATGAAAATCCTTCGGCTTTCAAGGATTGTTGAGAAACTGGTTATTGTCGTAAAACTATTTAGATTTCCCTTTGTCTGTTTCCTAGAGTTTGTAGATTGCAACCTTGTTATATTTTTTATTCATAAACATTACAAATGTTTGTAGTTACAGATTTAGAATTATGCGCCGCATCTTTGTTTTATATAATACTAAAATTTGTGGCACCTCAGTTAATTGGCTATGGATATATCAGGGTAGGGACGATTTTTTCATATCTCCATTAGGCTTGTTTGTTTTGTTGATCCTTCATATAGTTTAGCATTGCAGCATCGCACAATCATCAACCGAAGGGGTAACTGCTCTCTCTCATTTGTCGAACTTGGAGTCCTTGCATATTAGACAATTTTTATTTAACATTTTCAAATATATCTTAAATACTTATCAGAATATAAGTTGTTTCCTTGAGAATCCAAAGATATGGATTAGAAGTTGTGATTTTATGGTTTTGCATAGATGAAAATTTTATTGGAACTGAATGCTCAGTTTTCAGTTAAAATGTGATTGAATGAATTCAATTACTAGTACAATATAGGTCAATCTGTTTATAAGTTGTTTATGCATTGTGTGAGTGTCTATGCAGACTCTCAAGAGCTTGAGTTAAGTATTCTTCTTCATACTGCATGTCCTTCTTTTAAATGAAAAGTATATTTACATCTTCAGAGGCGTATAAAATGCAGTATGGAGAATAGGCATAAGCTGTTGTAATGGACACAAGTTTGAGAAGAAGGAGAAATTGCTACAATGAAGAAGAATAACATATTGTTGTAATAGAAAATGTCTTTTAGAAGTCCCACATTGGTTTTTGTATAAGTTATAAATATGTTTATAAAGCTGAAACAAACACAACATTTCAATTGTGGGTTAGAAAGATGAACAAAAGACATGGGCCAATAACTTTAGGCCCAAATGTTTAATTTAAAATTTTGATTGATTAATTAATTATAAAAATTAATAATTAATTAATTTATAAATTAAAATAATATTAATAAATTAATTATCCTAGTCAATAAAAATGTCTTAAATTAATTTTTTTTAATGACCTGGCATTGACACGTCATCTTAGATAGTGCCACATCATTAAAAAAAATCTAAAATTGGAGAGGGGACTAAAATCAAACTCAAAATTTAAAAAAGGAACCAAAATCGTGATTTTTAAAATGGGGGATCAAAACCCAAAAAATTACAAAATAGGGAGACCATAGTTGCAATTAAGCCTAATTCTTATTAATTAATAAGTGAGATTTAATGGTTGGAAGACTCAACAATTTTTCTTGGTTAGAAGAATAATTTTCTCCAAGAGGATATAACTTTGGAAGTTGGATATTATGGAGCCAATGAGAGTTTTCACGTGGCAAGTTTTATACGATAGGATTCTTATAAATTGGCTTAAGGCTAAGTGGCATTTGAAAGAACCTTATTGTACTCAATGTGACCAATTTGAGAAAACAACAATGCACGTCTTTAGCGATTTCCCGCTAGCTATAGAGATTTGAACTCATTTGGTGGATATAATAACCGTGGAAGATTTTTCATTAGAATAGTGCAATATTGAATTAAGTATAATTTAACTCAAGAAATTGGTCAGAATGGTGATAATAAGTTGAGAGATATTTGAACTACTACTTGTTATTGTATTTGGTAGTGGCGAAATAAACGAGTTCATGATGACAATTATAAAAGTATGTGAAAACTTTGAGGTTTATCCTCAAACAACTTAAATGATATAATAATTCAAAAGACATGCAAATGATGGGTTCGAGTACTTCTAAACAAACAATTGATGTAAATTGGTCTTCTTATATGCATGGGTGGATATGTTTGAATACTTTTAGTGTTGCTAAGACAGATAGACCAGTTGTAGGTTGTGGTGGTGTTATAAGTGATATCAATGATAGATAGATTGTTGGATTTATTCATTATTTAGATCATACCTAGACATATATGGTAGAATTATGGTGTCTTTTCGAAGACATACACTTAGGCAGAAAACTTAGTATTGTTGATTTGAAAGTTCAGTTAAATTCAATCAGGGCCGGTCCAGCCTATTTGGAGGCTTAAAACAAAATCTAAAATTAAAATTTTTAAATATAATGTAAATATTTTAATAAAATTAGTATATTTTTATTTAGATTGTAATGAATTTTTTAGATGAAAAATTATTTAATTAAATTATCAGAATTGATTTCTCTTAATATTTATTTGTCATTGATTATAAAATTAACTCATTTAGCTGCTCTTTTCATCATATTTAAAAAAATTATCTAAAAAATATTACCAAAATTTATAAAAATAAAATAGTAAATGTCAAACTTCTTGTCATCTAAATAAAATATAATAGGTCATTAAATTTTGTTATTTATAAAAATAATTTTTAAGTTAATCAATAAATATTTTGAATAAATATTATTGTTTAACTATTATAATAAATATCTAAAAAATTATTAAATCAAAATTTTAAAAAAATTATAATAAATATCTAGGGCCGGGCTTGAATTCAATGGTAATTGTTTGGAGTGTGACTACTAATAATATTGGTAGTATTAAAGAGTGGAGTCTTGTGAAAAAAATAAAAAAGTTGTTAGAACTCAATTGAAATCTTTAAATTTTGAGAAGAATATAGGTGTGGAAATTTATTAGCGAACATATCTTTTTAAGTTATGCAAGTTCTTCAACATTAATAGTGTTCTTTTATCCACATATTTCATATGTGAATAACGTAACCATCTTTTTCTTCTTGGACTTCGATCGATCCCAAAATGATTCATATATATATTTTTTAAAAAATAAATTAATTTCATATTAAAACTGAATTTATGAACTAATAATAATTTTAAAATATAAAATTTAGGAATTAAAATTCTTACATAGATGTTGATGAATCCATAACCAATGCAATGGTGTGTAGTGTTCTCTTGTTCATCTCTTCTCTCATGAATCATAAAATGAAAATCTAGAAACCCTAGAAAACGTAATATTCCTCAATCACCGAACAAAATGATGAAGAAGAAAGTCCCCGATTGGCTCAACAGTTCTCTCTGGTCAGTACCCAAATCTCCTCCCTCCTCCGTCGCCACCGAAGACAACTCACCTCTCTACAGCCCAATCTCACAGCCGCCGCGACCTCCGTCCCCTCCCGTCGTAGTTCAAGATCCTCCGCCTGAGCAGATAATCGAGGATTCTCGATCCGAAGATCAACATGATGCGCCTCCTTCCGATTTCGATGTCTCTCACCAGGCTCAATTGTTGACTGAGGTAGTTTCCGCTTTTCGTTTTCACTTTAACTAGTAAATTTAGCGATATTAGTTCATTATCGTGTTTGTTTGCGGTTTTTGATTTTTGATTTTGGATGGTTTGGTTCAGTTGTCGAGGAAGGTGATGGATATGCGGGAATTGAGAAGGATCGCGTGTCAAGGTGTGCCTGATTCCGCTGGGATACGTTCTACATTGTGGAAGGTGCCATTTCTCTTTCAATCGGTTTTTTCATTAGTGCTGGTTAGGGTTATTGATGTCAGAGAATGGAATATTATTTGAAGTAACAAGGTTTTTATTAAAATTGGAGTTGAATGTTTGTTGCCGTGTTTTATTGGCTATGGATGGAAATGCAGTGATGGAAGTCTAATGATGCTTTCCAAATAGGGATTTAGTTTGGGTGCTTTTTTGTTAATATGGACTAGAGAGTGTTTTTGGTTGTTGATGGAAATAAGCAAGTGAAATTATAGAATATATTGCGACTTATGCTTATTGATGTTTGCAGCTTTTGCTTGGATATCTTCCGCCGGATCGAGGGCTTTGGTCATCTGAATTAGCAAAGAAGAGGTCCCAGTACAAACAGTTCAAAGAGGAGATTCTCATGAATCCTGTAAGTTAGTTGCCTAGGAACAACTGACATCTTCATGTTATAAACAAAATTGTGTGCGTGTGGGTGGGGGTTCTAGAAAGATTCCTTAATTGTGATCGGTTGAACAAATAGCCGTAGAATCAAGTTGCATTTCTCTTCACATCATTTGTATTGACTTTTATTTTAAACTTCGGGTTAGGGGAAGAGAGATAATTCTAAGGAGTTAATTTTTGAATTTGATTCAATTTTACATCGGTAGAGTGCATGCTTGTCTAAGTGCAATCTTGATAGACTTGGTGATTTTTAATGCATGTTGTTCTATTTGCTTTATCTTTTTGGCTCTGAATGTTTATGTCGCTAGCTAGTCCGAAATCACAAGGAGGATGTACAACTCCACAAGTGGTGATACTGAGGATGCCGCCAAACGTGACAGGGCCTTGCTCTCTAGATCAGAAATCCCTCACGATGAGCATCCTTTGAGTCTTGGGAAGACCAGCGTATGGAATCAGTTCTTCCAGGTATGGTACAAAAGAATCTGTTTTTATTAGATATTTGAATATTTCTATATGAAGTTTCTGATCACACATGAACTATCAACTATGTTGTATATAAATCGTCGAATGACATATCAGTCCATGATACGTATCACATGTTACTTAAATTGGTGACAAGTTAACAGCTGAACAGTGGCAGCTGGAAACTGTTTTATGTGAAATCAAAATTTCCTCTGTCTAAAGTATGGATTACTAGAACACATTTGTTATATCAGTAATGTTAATTACTTGTTTTTCTACTCTGTCTTTGATCATTTTTCTATTATCTTGTTTGACACACAGACCTTTGCAAATTTCTTACAACATATATTGCTGATAATCTTGCTACTCGTTAATCATTATTTTTTTTAATGCTGATTATATCACAACTATATAAATTTGATGATGCTTATGTACTATAATACTCTGATAAAGTAAATGATCCTCTTTGCATTTTGTAGGATACAGAAATCATAGATCAGATTGACCGAGATGTAAAGCGCACTCATCCTGATTTCCACTTTTTCTCCGGTGATTCAAAATTTGCAAAATCTAATCAGGTTGTTCCTTTATTTTTATAGAAATTGGTATAATCTCCATAATATGTCTTTTCCAGCACCAACTTATTATTTTTTTTACTGACATTTTCAGGAGGCTTTAAAGAACATATTAATTATTTTCGCAAAGTTAAATCCAGGTGTAAAATATGTTCAAGGGATGAATGAGATATTGGCTCCTCTATATTATGTGTTAAAAAATGACCCTGATGAAGAAAATGCAGTGAGTATATTATATATTTTTTGACTTCTTGTAATCTCTTAGTTTTCCAGTATATAGTCCATCACAGAGCATATGACCCTGATGTTGACTTCCTTTTTTAACATTCAATTATTATATTTTTGTTGTGTAAAATCTTATTGTCTACTTAGTGGGATAAGACTTGGTTGTTGTTTTTGTTGTGTAAAATAGTACTACCTACTTAGTGAGATAAGACTTGGTTGGTGCTGTTGTCGTGTAAAATCCTACTAATTTAAATTTCAAATTTTCCTATGAATCTTTGTTTTTACTATAATTTGTGTATAATTGATTTTGCAAAGTCTGTTTAAAAAGTGCTTACCCATGATAAGCTGATCACTTTCCTTTCATCGGAAGCACTGCATGCATATTTGTCATTCTTTACCTTTTCCACAAATCACATACAATTTCATGTTTTTCTTCCTCGTTCAACTGAATGATATTTCCAAGTGTATGCGTAAATTAAAGAGGAAGCCATAATATGAGTAGAGACGAGATGACAAATCAAAATTTAGGTGTGATAAGTTTAAAAGGTAGTATCATTTACTCATGGGAATTTAGAGAAGAAATCTTGCTATGATCTATAATTATGAGAATGTTTGTTTTGTTAGAAAATAAATTCTTAGATAGTAATAACGAGTTATGTAGCTTTATGCTATATTTATGTTCTCTTTTATTGTTGGTTTATTGTGTGCTTTAACAGCTCCTTAATACAATATGCAGGCTTTTGCTGAAGCTGATGCATTCTTTTGTTTTGTTGAGCTATTGAGTGGTTTCCGAGATAACTTTGTCCAACAACTAGACAATAGTGTTGTGGGAATTCGTTCAACTATTACAAAATTGTCCCAGCTTTTAAGAAAACACGATGAGGAGCTGTGGCGTCATCTTGAGATCACTTCCAAAGTAAGAGTTTTTAAGATATGCATTGTGTATAGTTACAGTTTTGCTTTTAGTTTACATTTGAAAATATATATTGAGTTGGCTGCATGCATCTATTTTGAACTATTCTGGTTCTTGATATTGTGGTTGGCTATTTATTTTTTGTTTGCATTTTGTGGTATATACTGTTATGCAATTGTTTGTGGTCTTTGTTCACTTCTCTGTTATATTAAATTTGTTAAATAAACTAAATATTGAATATACAAAACGAGGGCTCTTTCCTGCTTCATTGCTTTAGTGATATTGTTACCTTCTGTGATCCTGTGTTACAAATGTTATTTTGACCATTATGTTAATACCTTTTTTGCATGCTTGCCAAATTATTCAACCATGTATTTTCTTTTGGCTATTAAACGGTATCAGAAAATGCTCATTTTTCTTCTGAATATCAGGTCAATCCCCAATTCTATGCGTTTAGATGGATCACTCTCTTGTTGACTCAGGAATTCAATTTTGCCGACAGCCTTCACATTTGGGACACTCTTTTAGGTGATCCAGAGGGTCCACAGGTACAATCTTGTTCTAATTTACCTTTTTATTTTAATGTAATGGCCTGTAGCACTTTGATTGTCTCCCACTTCTTTGATGCCAATAATATAAGTCTTCAGATTGAATTTGAAGTTGTAAATTTACTTTTAGGAGCAAAGAAGTTTATGCTCATACCAATGTTGATTTTTTATTAGTGTTTCACTTTGCATTTTTACTATTGTTCCACTTTAGAAGATGCTGACAGTTTAGGAAAGATGAAAATTATGGTCATATTATTGGCAACTGTAGAACGAATGTTTTGTTCTCTCTTTTGTGCATGAGAGTGCTCGAGTGTGTGTATCATATGTCACTAGTTTTCAGTGAATATTGCTTGATACTTGAAATTCCTGTTACTTCTCAAACTGTATATAGAACTGATGATGGTAGTTCAGGAAGTCTATGAGTTTGGGTAATTTGTTTATTTTTTTGGCCTTGAGCACTTTTTAGATGGAAAACTGACACAATATTCTGTAGGAGACTCTTCTCCGGGTATGTTGTGCAATGCTAGTTCTCATTCGCAAGCGCCTCCTAGCTGGGGATTTCACTTCAAATCTAAAGTTGCTACAAAATTACCCGTCGACCAACATTAGCCATTTGCTCTATGTTGCCAATAAGTTTCGTGTACAGTCAGTCTAATGGTTCTTGCCCCTCACCTGCATTTTTTGCATTTTGCTTTAGTATCTCTAATTTAGTGTTTGGAATTCAATGCTTGTAAATGACTCTAAATTTTCAGGCTACATAAACTATTTATTTTTCTAGTACTTTTAGTTTTTTTTTTCTTCCTATCTTTCAATTCAAGCTTGGTGAGTATAGCCTACATTCATCTCTTCTCACTCAAATTATGATGTGAAATTATTAAAAAGTAATGTTGAAGTATAGATATTGTATGTTACAGTACTTTGTAACAGCGGAAAAAGAAACAGAAATTGGCGACAAGGGCTCCTTGTGAATGCCTCTCCTTCGCCTACGCACAAGGAAGTTAATGGGTTTTCCATTGGTTGAAAGATCTCATCAGTTGCAAGCAATAGAATAAAACATAGCCGTTTCTTCATTGCTGTTTCTTCACGTTTCAGCTTAGAGGTTACTTGAAAAACACGTTCTGAATCTAGAATCTGAAGGTGTTTTTGGATTTTTGAGAGAATTGGGTGGAGTAAGAATTTCACAATAACAAATGGATAATTCTGGGTGGAGTAAGAATTTGACAATAAGTTACTACAAAATAACAAGTAATTAGTTAAAAGTTTGTGCCTTTATAAATTAATTACTAAACATTAAATTAATTTAATCTTATAAAAATAATGATTTAGTTCATATAAATTAAATAAATAAAACATCTTATAACGTTCTATTAATAGACAATGACACAACAAAAGTTAAATTTTACATCGTTCGATTAATTGTAAGTTATAATCATAAGTCACAGAGTTTCATTTAACATTATATATCATATATGTTAACAAATGAAGCAACACAACACCGATCTTAAAAATGATACATTCCACTTTAATAAAAAAAATATTTGTTGCATGAATATAACCATTGAATTGTATGCCATAAAAAGTCTAAAGGGTTTCATTTAACATTTCCTATTATATTATGTTAACAAATGAAACACGCCCTCCTAATATATTTTTGTCTAGTTTTGAAACACTATCTTGAAGACAATATTCAAAAGCTTTTATTTGTCATATATCAATAAAGATTGTTCACGACTAAAGACATATATTCATAAATATAAACTAGCATTGTCTAAAAATTGATCTCTTCATTGAAAATAAAACAAGTATTAAAAATTGTTTTCATGTGTTTGAATTGTTATAGTGATTGAGAGTGGGATATCAACATTCTTAGAATGTAGATTATGTTTTCGATGTTTTTTCATGAAATAATATTTGCTTCAATTTCATGATTAGTAAGTTTAATCACAATCAATTTAATATTATTGCATAATTCTAGATTAATCTAAATCTTTCAATAACATTATTATGCTACCAACTTTAAGATTGGTAGAGGGATTTGGAAGTTTAGTTGGCTTCCTTTTAAGATAATCAAAAGTTAAGGTGTACTCCCTCCATTTTATATTATAAACAAATTTTACCTTTTAAATATATTGAATAATTAATGTATCTGGTCTATATAGACTTTACAGCTAACAAATCAGACATCACATTTGTTGTAGGAGTTTGTGCAAGATATCAGGCTGAGCCTAAAATGAGTCACATTACTTAAGTAAAGAGGATCTTAAAATACATCAATAGTACTAGTGATTATGGAAGCTTGTAGGGTATTGTGATGCAGATTGGGCAGGAAGTGCAGATGATAGAGAAAGTATTTCTGAAGGATGTTTCTTTTTGGGAAACAATTTTATATCTTGGTTCAGTAAGAAGCAAAATTGTGTGTCTTTGTCTACAGCTGAGGCTGAGTATATTTTTGCAGGAAGCAGTTGCTCTCAGTTGATTTGGATGAAGCTGATTTTAAAGGAATATAATATCAAGCAAGATGTCATGACATTATACTGTGACAACTTGAGTGCTATTAACATTTTAAAAAATCTCGTTCAACATAGCAGGACAAAGCATATTGACATTCGTCATCATTTTATTAGGGATCTAGTTGAAGACAAAGTTGTTGCTCGTGAACATGTGACCACTGAGAAGCAGTTGGCTGATATTTTCACCAAAGCTTTGGATGCAAATCAATTTGAGAAGTTAAGAGGTGAACTGGGAATTTTCATTTTTGAGGAATTATAGCAATTAGTCTTGATTTTGAAGGAGATAAGAAAGAGGAAGATGTTGCTGCTAGAGTTATCTAATTTTTGGCTAAAAATGGGGAGTAATTGTTGTAAGTATGGTATGTGTTGCTGGGATGTCGAACCATATGACATCATGCATTGTCAATGCATGAAGAATTGTAGAATTTTTGTGTGATTATCTTGAGGGGGAGTATATGTTTCTAAGTGACAGGGGGAGTAAAGATCCGATTTACTGATCATGTTGATTTACTGATCATGCCATTTAGGGGAAGTATGATAGTATGGTGTTTTGTGGGCTTAAGTTTTTTTAAGTGTGTTTTCTGTGATTGTTATTGTGATGTTAGACAGGATGTTCTGCATTGCTCTTCAAAATTTTGGGAGGATCTTGGATCTTGGATTGTGAGAGTTTATTTCTCTCTGTGTGTTCTTTTCTGTGAGACTGGTTTTTTCTACCTTATTTTTGTTGTGTGTGCCTCTGATATGTTCTGGTGTTATACCAAGTGTGTGTGAAGTTTTGTTTGTTTCTTGTGAATGTTGCTGCATTTTTGTTGTTGTTTCTGTTGCTCCAGTACTTCATGCAAATGTTGTTTTAGCCAAAATTTGTCAGAGGGGGAGATTGTTAGTTCTGAGATTTTGGGATTGGCAATAATTTTGTTAAAATAAGTTTCTCAGCAAGATGTTAAGCAAGATGTCTTGACATGTTGGTCATACATCATTGCAGAGATATCACACACGATGTCGTGACATGTTATACCAGGTGTTAGGGTTTTGCTTTTTGGAAGATTTGTTTTATTAAATATGAGATTCTTTGTGGTTTTAGTTCACATTCTGTCGCAATCCAATGAGGGTTATTTTAGGAACATCGGTTTTGTGCCAGTCGTGTATTTGTTTCTCAAAAAGGATCTTGGAGACTTTTTAGGAAACTTTCTATTTTGTTTCTATTTTCATGCACAAGTTTATGTAAAAGATTTGCAGCTGCTGTTTCTGGATATGCATTTTATTTAGATAAATAGCTAAGCCAGTGTTGGTAAAGAGATATAATAACGACAGTTCTAAACCTAATGAAGCATTATTGAAGTCGTGTATTGAAAGAAGAGTTTTAGGGTTTAGTGTGTTTTTTGTTATTTGTGGTCCACTCTTATATCGCTTTGATATCTGAGTTGGATTGTGTTCATTGTTCAGTTGTGAGTCATTCATGTACCTTTTAGGTGCTTGAATTGGACTGTGTTAGAGTTGTAATTACTCATAAGCTTTTAAGCAAAAATGGATTTTGTGTCATTGGAAGTGTGTCTTCTATTGTTCATTTTCATAAGTTTTTATCACTGTTGTGCTATTTAAGGGAAGTGAGAGGGGTCTCATATCTAGGAGTGTCTTAGATAGAAATAACACGGGTAATGATTAGGTGAGAAGATTGTAAAGCGGAGGTTGTTTACTTGGGCTTCAAACTAATACTGTTATAGTGGATTTCTTACCTGACTTGGTAGCCCCCAGATGTAGGTGATGTTGCACCGAACTGAGTTAACGGTTGACAGTGTTATTTACTCCCAACAACTTAAATTAACTGCATAATTGTTTGTGTTGTGTTTCTATCCTGATCCTAGTGTCGTGACATCGTATCGACATCTGGTATCTGCTTACCAGAATTTCAAGTTGCATCTGCACCGGTTGTGAATACGCCTAAACAAAGGTTCTAGCAAAAAGAGGATAAAATTCTCATTCACTCATGGCTCAACGTTTCAAAGGATTCAATTGTCGTGGTTGATAAAAAAAGGAGATAGTTTTTTTGAAGAGAATTGGAGAATTTTTTAACAAGCATCGTGACATCAGTTACAAAGAGAGAAAACTGAAGGCACTAAAAGATAGATGGCATAACATAAACCCATCTGTTCAAAAGTTTATTAGATGCTATAAACAAGTTGTATCTACACAAAAAAGTGGGAGCTCTGAGAACAATATCATGCACGATGGTTATAAAATTTATTTCCAAGATGAAGGTGAAAAGTTTACATTTGAGACTACATGAAGATTATTAAAAGATGAGCCTAAATGGCTCGCAGGTTCATCGGAATCTTTGGCAAAAAGAAAAAATAATTCAGCTTCAGGAGCATATTCTTCATCTTCTAATCCACTACCACCAACGAGCAATGAATATAACCCATCATCATCTACTTTGTTAGGTTGTTCAATCGGTCAAAAGGCAACCAAAAGGAAAGAGAAAGAAAAGCTTGTGGAAATGTCTTCTACTCCCAATGTCAAATATGATTCTTTGAAAGATGACTTCAATTTTTTTTTTGATTTGATGTCAATGTTTGCACGAGACTATGTACGTATTGAGGGTGAAAAAGTCGAGATAGAGAGAAAAAAAGGTCAATGCAAAAATTAAGAAGGTTGAAAGTGATGAGGAAAGATTGAAGATGAATGATTTGCAAATACTCTCAAAAGATATATCAAATATGGATACAAGACAACTCCAAACTCATGAAATGTTGTGCGACATGATTAGAGAAGAATATGGAATTAATTAGTATGATTATGTATTTTGGACTTAATTAGTATGATTATGTATTTTGAACTTAATTGATATGGACTTAATTAGTATGATTATGTATTTTTGAAATTTGATTATGTATTCAAACTAGTCGTTATTCAAACTTGCCGTTATTCAAACTAGTTGTTATTCAAAGTCAAACTAGCCGTTATAAACTAGTCTTATAAACAGTATTAACATGCTCACAAAGTTTCATAGTACTTCTTCTAATTCTCTTCCTCTTTCATTCTCTATAATTTTTTATCATCTTCTAATCAATATCAAACTTCTTTCACATGGATCCTTCCAACCCTTCCTACATTGCAGAAATGTTTATGAATTATATGAATGATGACATGGATGAAGAACTTATGAGGCTGTTTATGGAAGAAGAATCCACGAGCTCTAAAAGGCCTAGATATCAAAGAAGGAATATAGATAGGAATTGTGAAGAGGGACATGATCGATTGTTCAATGATTATTTTTTAGAAACTCCGGTATACACGAATAAGCAGTTTCAGCGAAGGTATTGAATGCATAAACATGTATTCCTTCGTATTATGGAAGCTCTGGGTCAACACGATGACTATTTACGAATGATGGTTGATGCAACTGGTAGGTCAAGTCTTTCACCATTACAAAAATGCACTGTTGTTATCCGTATGTTGGCATATGGAACATCTGTTGATAGCGTGGATGACTATTTGAAAATTGGTGAAACCACGACACTAAAATATGTTGATAAGTTTACAACATGAGTAATTAGCATCTATGGGGCACAATATCTGTAAAGGCCAGATGCTGAAGACATTGAACGCCTAATGCGAATGGGGGAGGCACAAGGATTTCCAAGTATGTTAGGGAGTATTGATTGTATGCATTGGGAATGGAAAATTTGTCCAGTTGCATTGAAAGGGCAGTATGTTCGAGGCGATTATGGGAAGCCAATTATTATGCTTGAAGCAGTGGCTTTACAAGACTTATGGATTTGGCTTGCATTCTTTGGGGTTAGCGGGTTCAAACAACGATATTAATGTGTTAAACCAATCCAATGTCTTAAACAATGTTCTTCAAGAACGAGCTCCCGAGGTTCATTATACAATCAATCATACTGAATACAACAAGGGCTATTATCTATCAGATGGTATTTATCCTGAATGTGCCACGTTTGTGAAAAATATTCCGATGCCACAAGAGGATAAGAGAAAATTGTTTGCCCAACATCAAGAAAGGGCAAGAAAGGATATTGAACGAGCATTTGGAGTTCTCCAATCCCGTTTAGCGATCATACATAACCCAACACAGTCCTGGCACTTAGACGCACTCCAACGCATAATGAATACATGCATCATATTACACAACATGATTGTTGAAGCTGAACATGCCTCATATGTGGAAATTTTGATTTTTCTCATGATTATTTGAGTAATGATTCGACAATATAGTCGAATGATTCTAATATAGATTTTCAAGAGTTCCTTCATAGAAGATTTGATCGACAGGGGAATAAACAAATTCATCGACACCTTCAACAAGACTTGATAGAACATATATGGCAACATTATGGGCAGGGGAATAACAACAATTGAAAAATGTTTTAAATATATTGTTTTCTTGTATTTTGTACTAGTAATTTATTTTAATGTTTATTTATAATGTATTTTTTAGTAAATTATTTGTCATGTATTGTGTCTTTTAATATATATATATTATTTTAATTTGTTTTAAATATATAATTTTTTATTATATTTTAATATATTTGAATTAAATTGTTTTAATTATATTTTTTATAATATAAATGTGGAGTATATTGTGAGATTTGGTGGGACTCATTTTAAAGTTTTTGATGAGTTGTATGAAAATTTGAAAAATGTATTTGAGTTGTTTAAAAAATGTAAAGGTGTAATATATTATGAAAAATAGAGTGGGTCCCGTTTAAAAAAAATTCAAGTGGAGATGATGGATGTGGTTGCTCTAGAGAGAGGAAATTGCTTTTTTGAGTATCGTGTATTCACTTGGTGGAAAGAAATAAAAAGAACTTGTTAGTCCATGTGAGTGAGAGAGGAAAGTGGATTTCGAAAAATGAAAGTTCTCTCATTTTTCTGTCATCACTTTTTCTTTTTTATTTGATTTTTAAAACTGAATAAGAGATTGGGCGCGTGGTTATCACGATGTTTGAGGTTTTTTTGTTGTTGTCGTTTTTCATGAAATTGAGAGAGGAAAGGTTTCTTACAAATCCATGGTGGTAATGGGAATGAAAATCTGGATATTGACAAGGAGGATGTTGATGAATATGAAGGTTGAAGAACATCTGGAAGGAAAATATGATTGCCCAAAATTTATCTTTTCCAAACATTAGGAGAGAAGAATTCATAGGCCATGGAAGAAAGGTGTGATGGTGAAGTTGCTGGGTAGGAGAATTGGATACAAAGCTTTGGAAACAAGATTGAAGCATATGTGGGTCAAAAAGGTGTGATCAACATTATAGACCTGAGTAATGACTATTACTTGGTCATATTCTCTCATGATGAGGATCACAATACATCGCTTGCTAATGGCCCTTGGTTCATATATGATCATTATCTCACAGTGAAAGAGTGGAGCCCAGATTTCCACCCAGGAAGTGATACTATAGAAAGCGTAGCTGTTTGGGTGAGGATTGGTGTACTACCTATTGAGTACTATGATACGAAGATCTTGAAGTTTATAGGAAATAGGATTGGCAAAACAATTAAGGTAGACTAAAATAACTTATTACATGAACGAGGAAAGTATGTGAGATTGTGCGTGGAAGCGAACCTTTCTATACTATTACTAGTTATGTTCTCGATTAAGGAGAGGAAATACATAATATAGTATGAAGAGTTGCATTTTCTTTGCACTACTTGTAGAAGATTTGGACATTACAAGGAGGGATGCCCGGAGAGACAACTGCAAGCAGTGGAGACAAGCAAGGCAGGCACTAGTAATCATAAAGGATAAGGTGTTTGTACGAAGCAGAATGTGAAAATTCATATGGACTGTGGTCAATGGTTCGGAAAAACAAAAGAACCAGGAAGGTTGTAGAAAATATGGGAGGTGGCATGATTCCTCCGGTGACCAGAGGTACAAGTGGAGGCATCCAGGGCAAGGGTACATTTAAAGTTAATGCTAGAAGAGACAAGTCAGGATCGCGTTTTATTGTACTTAATGATAATAATAATGGGGGAGAAAAGGAGGATAAGGAATATAATGACCAAATCATTGTAAATAATAACATCGTGGATAGTGGCAGACAAGGAAATCAAGGGAAGCCGAATAAATTGAATGATGCTGGTCAGGTGACGTCAAAGGTTAACAAAGAAAAGGAAATCATTAATGACACTCAGGTTTCTGTCAGTGACACGCAGATGATAGTGAGGGACCAAAAACACTCAAATCAGGTGCCCACCAATAAGAGGAAAGCTCGTGGAAGTGTTAGGAAAATGAGGAGAGAGAACAAAGTGGCAGGTGTTAAAAAGGTGGTTTTTAAAAATTCAGGGAATCAAAAAATAGGAATGAAACAGTTGGCAAAATTTGTGGGAGAAAAAAGTATTGATGACCGGATTGCCAACATGGCAGATGTCACAATATCAGAGGCAAAAAAAGAGTTTGTGACTATGAGTAAATGTGACGTAGAAGAAATGGGGAAGTCAATTGAGATGGATGGGGAAGAGACGGTGGAAGAACCAAGTGTACCCAGACCCCCAGATGGAATGCAGACGATGGGTAATGTTGAAAGTAACACTAATAACATGCCTGACACAAGTCAGCAGGATATTGGTCGAGAAAGAGTAATCATGAAGAGTGTTGGGGACCCTTAAATGTAGAGCCAGTGTGGTTGAGTTCAAGCTTTTTTCTCACTTTATGATGATTACATAACAAAATATTATGATATGGAATTGTAGAGGAGTTGCTAGCAAATGGATTTTTAGATATTGCAAGCAATATGTTAGTGTTCACAAGGCTATAATTTTTGTTATTATGGAAACAAGATGTGTCCCTGCTAAACTTCAAAAACCTCTCTTCAAAATTGGTTCTGATGGTTTCTATGTTAATGATAATTAATGATTTGTTGGAGGCATTGCAGTAGCTTGGTGAAGGAATGTCTGAGCATTACTATGGTGAATAACAAGCTGCAATTTATTCATTGAAGGGTGCAACCAAGACAAGGCTTAACATGGTGTTTTACTGCTACATATGTTAGTCCTAATGCTAATAATAGGAGATGTTTGTGGAATGACTTGCATGACATTAGTACAAGCATGACAGATACGTGGCTTGTGGCTGAAGATTTAAATGACATTGCCTTTGCTCATGAAAAGAAGGGTGGTGCTCCCATTTGTCTTAATAAATGTAAGAAGTTTAGAGATAACATTGATAGACGTGGCTAAATAGACTTGGGAGCTGTGGGATCTAGATTTACTTGGAGGGGTCATATTTATAATGAAGGTTAGCGTATATATGAGAGACTCGATAAAGCTTTATGTAATGAAAACTGAAGACTACATTTTTCTGATGGCTATGTTAAAATCCTTCCTAATTATATTTTTCAGACCATCATCCTATCCTCACTTGCCCCCAAGGAAATGTCAGGAAAGTTGTTAATGCGTGTTTCAGGTTTGAGAGTGTGTGGATAGTGGATAATTCTTATAATCATATGGTGGAAACCATATGGAAGAAGGATAAGTCGTTAGCTAGTAATCTTAATAACCCCATTAATGGAGTTAAGGAATGGAAGTTAGATACTTTTCACCAGGTCAGGAGGAGGAAGAATGAGATTATGCAAAGATTAGAAGGCATTTAACGTAGCATTCAAGGTAGAATTGTGGCTGGTGGATTGAGAAGAATAGAGCCAAATCTTTTGAATGAAATGTGTGAGCACCTTCAAAAAGAAGAGTTGATGTGGTTCCAAAGATCTAGGTCTAAATGGCTCGCTAACGGAGATCGCAACATCAAATGTTATCATACGAAAACTATTCAACGGAGAAGAAAGAACAAAATTGTAATGATCAAGAATACTGAGGGGCAATGGATCGAAGAAGATGATAAAGTTTGTCAGTTATTCATATATCATTATAAAGAGCTTTTTGCTTTGCATGATATGGGGCAGGCGTAAGAACAAACTCAACTCCCATTCCCTTATATTGATAATAACTATTTGAAAAAAACGGGAATGAATCTTACTAATGCGGAAATAAAGTATGTCTTGTTCTGTATGTCCCCGTAGAAAGCGTCGGGGCCAGATGGATTTCCAGTCGGGTTCTATCAAAACTCTTGGAGTGTTGTTTGTAGTACTTTATGTGAGTATGTCAAAGAGATTTGGAAAAGCCCTAGCAAGCTTGTAGACATAATTAAGACAAATATCTGCCTTATAGCAAAGGTGGAGCAGCTATATCAAGTTAACCAATTCAGACCAATCTCCCTGTGCAATGCCATTTACAAGCTTGTAAGTAAGGTTTTTGTGGAGCGACTAAACAATTACATACCAATGCTAGTATCTCCCTAACAGTCAAGTTTAATGCATGGAAGGAGTATCCACAAGAATATCATCGTGGCTCAAGAGATTATGCATAATATGGATCGAAGTAAGGGCAAGAAAGGATACTTTGCTATTAAAGTGGATTTGTCGAAAACATATGATAAACTTAGTGGGGAATTCATTTGGAGGGTATTGGAAGAAATCAAGCTTCCTTTGAAAATGATCAATATTATCATGCATGGTATTACAAGTGTGGAGACCAACATAAAGTCGAATGGAGTTCAGTCACAATTTTTCGTCGAAGTAAGGGCATCCGGCAAGGAGACCCTATCTCTCCCTATATTTTTTGTGTTGTGCGTGGATAAAATATCTCATATTATTGTGCAGGCAGTTGAAGAGGGTGAGTGGAAGGCTATTAGGGTTGGTAAACATAGGCCATGAGTGTTTCATCTTATGTTTGTAGACGACTTGTTATTATTTGGAGAAGCGACAACGAGGCAAATGTAATGCGTTATTTAAAGCTTGAACAAATTTTGTGCTATGTCGGGTGAACAAATGAGACAAGATAAGACTCGTGTTTTGTTCTTCACAAAAGTGAATAGAAGTATGATAGAGCAGTTGTTAAATATGCCAGGTTTTAAAGAAACAACTTCCCTTGATAAGTATTTGGGGGGTACCAATTACAAGGAAGACACCAAGAAGAGCAGACTATCAATATAAAATTGATCAGGTGAGTTCTAAGTTGAGCAAATGAAAAGGAAACAATTTAGCCTTTGCTGGCAGAGTTACTCTTGCAAAAAGTGTAAATGAAGCCTTGCATATATACCCCATGATGACAACATTGTTACCTAAGGCTTGTAATAAGTAAATTCATCCTCTCAAAAGAAGTTTTGTTTGGGGTGATACTGAGGAAAGAAGGAAGCATCATGTTGTTAAGTGGAGTACGATAACGCGGCCCAGGGAAGAAGGTGAACTTGGCTTGAGAAATCTGAACCTTATGAATAAGGCTTGCTTAGCAAAAATTGGCTGGAAACTACATTGTGGAGGTGACGATTTTTGGTGTCGTGTCGTTAGGAGGAAGTATGGTTTTAACAGGAGCGTAAGGAGTATTGGTTCGTCTTTTTGGAAGAGTATCGTGCGAGTTTGGCTGAAGGTGGAAGAACACAGTGTGTGAAAGGTGGGTGATGGTACAAAGTGGGTGCATGGGATTCTAAATGGCTTGGGTTGGATATTCGTATAGCTGACATGAACGTGGATATTACGACTCAACTCAAGGAAGCTAGTATTGTTGATTTGATTAGTGGGGAAGATGATTGGAATTGGAGCATTTTGAAAAATTGGCTTCTGAATAGCATCTTGAATAGAATAACGAGCATGACCCCACCAACTAATAAGGCTAGCCCGGACCTTTGTGTGGCTTTAGGAGTGCACGGCGACAACTTTACTGTTGGAAGTATGTATAGTATTTTGGATGTGGAAAATAAGGTGGAAGAGAAAGATGTTTGGAATGATATTTGGAAGGTCCAAGCTATGGAGAGGGTAAAGAATTTTGTGTGGCTCCTCAAGCATAATGGGCTACTTACCAATAGTAAGAAGAGTAGAATAGGGTTAGGGAGTGTATGTGTCAATATTGTGGAGATGAGGAGGAAGATGCGCTCTATTTGCTTCGGGATTGCCCGCTGACTATTTCTTTTTGGAAAGCGGTGGTGCACACAAACATGCGTTTGCTCTTTTTACAGGTGATTTAGAAAACTGGATAGAAATTAGTATGCACTACAATATGGGATGAAATACAAATGTTGATTGGAAGTTTGTTTGGGTCACTGTGTGTTATAACCTATGTGGCTGGCATAATAAAGAGAGCTATAAATAGGCCTTTTCAAGACCTCCAAATATGGCGAATTGCATATTCAAACAAGTTAATGATTATAACCAGGCGAAATGCAACAACGAGGTTGTTACCAAAATTCAACATAAAGAATGAATCAATGTTATGTGGGAAGCTCCTAGTGTAGGGAGAGTCAAACTTAATTCGGATGAGGCTAGAGATTCTAGAGAATTGTTGGGCGTGGAGGCATTATTAGAGGGAATGAAAGAGAGTGGCTTGGAGGTTTCACTAAGCAAATAGGCATTTGTGAAGTTTATATCGCCGAGTTGTGGGGCGTGCTAGAAGGCCTTCGGATTGCGGTTGCGATGGGATTTATCAAGATAGACATTTGTGTTGATTCTCATCATGTGGCGCAGGACATTAAGAGCTCGTCAATAAAATAATGTTTTTTTTCAAACTGATAAGGATATCAAAGTGATGCATGTTTTCCGTGAAGCCAATCTTTGTGCGGATGCTCTCGCAAAGAAATAAATTCATACCAAGGACATTTGTTTCTTTGAGACGTGTCCAACGTTTGTGGAACAATTGTATGAGGACGACTTAGCAGGATCCTCTATTGTTAGATTGGTTTCTACTTTATGTGTAGGTTTATGTTGTTTAGGGCATAAACCCTCCCTCTCCCTCGTATAAAAAAAATTATTAAAAAAAAATATTTATAAAAAAAATAAGGGTTAATTATATGAAACCCCCCTGCCATTAGGGCGATATTTGATATTGCCCCCCTGAAGTTTATTTTTTTGAACCACCCCTTATAAAACCAAAAACCTGCTTTTACCACACCCTTTTACTAGTGTTGTTAACTAGGCAGTAATTAATTGGCTAGGTGGCAATTAGATTTATGCTTAGTGATTAATCCACATTCTTGTCCCCCCCCCCCCCCCCCCCCCCCCCCGCCGTGAAATTAGGGTTTTCATTTGGAAGATTGAAGAGGGAGAAGCTGATAGCAAGACGAAGCGATGAAAGCGAGCAAGGTAGAAGACGAAGCCATGGATGCGAACTTTGAATTACAGGTAATGTTAAGCCGCTTGCTTCTTTGCATTAAGTTACTCAGTTTCGTATCTTTTCTTATGTTAAGTTTCTTATTTCAGAAAAATGCACTGTTTAACGTTGTTTTTCGACATGGAGGGGAGTTTGTAATGCTTAGTGATGGAGAGACGATATATATGGATGATGTGTCTATTGTGATTTCTGGGGAACACTTAGATAAGTTTAGCATGACTCACATTCACAACATACTCACTGGGTGGGGTTACGTTGAAGGGTCGTATAGAATGTGGGCGAAAATCACTGAAATTGATCCAAAGCATTTTCAGATTAAGAATGACGAGGATGCATCTGATTTTGCTTCTTATCATTGTGCGAATCAAGTGGATGGGGAACTGTTTGTGGAACATGGTGCAAATGGAAGTGAAAGAAGCCCTAAGTGTGTCAATCAAACGACTGATTTAGAAGTCAGTGATGAAGTGAAGGCTTGAACGATAGTGAGGATGAGAGGACCACTGCTCTTGAGGTTTTGAAGGTATTGATGTGACTATACCAATTAGTCAGGGTCCAATAATAAGAGGGTTCTTAACTTGTTATAGTAAGAAAGATGTGGATGATGAGGAGTATGTTAGTGAATAACTATTGAGCTCTAATGTTGATAACTCAGAAGATGAAAAAAAACCAAGGTTTGAGAAGTTTAAGAAAGAAGAACTGAATAAGAATTTCAAGTTTAAGTGGGGTATGGAGTTCAATTACCTAGATGACTTTAGGGAGGCAATTCGTGAGTGGACTGTTTTAAATGGGAGGGAAATAAGATTTGTGAAAAATGAGGGGTATAGGGTGAGAATGGAATGTAAGGCAAAGTGTGGTTTTTTAATACTTTGTTCCAAAGTGGGCCATAAGCACACTTATGCAATTAAGACTATAAAGGACACCCACAAATGGGTGTCACTTGAAGACTACCTATGGAGGTCAACTTTTGATAGCTGTGGGGAGGGACCCCAATGACCAGTATTTCCCACTTGCCTTTGGTGTTGTGGAAACAGAAACAAAGGAATCATGGAGGTGGGCCATCTGCTGCAAGTGTTGAGCCAACTCAAGCAAGTGTTGAGCCAACTGCTGCAAGTGTTGAGCCAACTCAAGCAAGTGTTGAGCCAACTGCTGCAAGTGTTGAGCCAACTCAAATTGAGGATTCATTGTATGGGGACATCACTGATGACATGATAGCAAGCCTACCCGACATAATTTCTAAAAACAAAGGCAAGGCAAAGGTCAAAGAGGAAATCAAACCATTGAGAAAGAGAAAAAGTGAGAGAATTAAGGAGAATTGGTTAAAAAACCCAAAACCATTTAAAGGTCATGGTTCAGACCCACATCAACCACTGTGTTTGACTGAAGAAGATGAAGGACATCACAAACTACAAGAAATACTCCTAAGAAGGCACCAAAAAGTTCACCCAAAAAGGCTTCAAAAAGTACTCCTAAGAGGGCTCCAAAGGAGAAATTTATCAATGATCTTTAACTTTTCTGCTATGCACACCTTTTGTAATGATTTGCAATGTTTTGACATGCAAAACTTCTGCTACTTATTTCAAGCACACTTTTGGTGCTATTATGTTTTTCTGCTAGTTATTTCAAGCAGACTTTTGGTGCTATTATGTAATGACAACATACTTTTGTAATGTTATATTATGTGTTTTGGTAATGTTATACAACTTGTTTTGGTATTGTTATGTTTTGGTAATGTTATACACCATGTTTACATATAACCAGAAAAACTTGTGACAGCTTGTGACAATATAAAACAACTTGTTTCAATAATGAACACAATATCTTCCATATAATCAGAAAAATACAATATCTTTCCATTGACATACAGAATTTTCAAAATACATATAACCAGAAAATAAACACCTATTGAACCTACTTAACATTACATAAATTTATACAATATGGCAATAATCAAACAAAGCATCACAATTGCAATCTTCAGCTTCAAATTAACCCTTCTTTGAACTTCAAGCTTCATCTTCGCTTTCTCTAATTTCTTTGTCATTGATTCAAAATTCACTTCTTCCATTACACACTTCTTACAAAATGATTGAATAACACTACTTCCTTTGATTAAGTCTTCAATTTCATCATCCCATAAAAACAATTCACAGCCATTCTCAGCATTGCGACATTTCCAGAACTTTCTGTTACGGATTTTGCTTGTATTGGAGACCCACATCTTCATTGCTCTACCACAACCACAAACGGGTAAACCTGGAAACGAAACTAAATTCTCACTGCTTCCACAATACATGCTACCAACAAACTTGCAGAAACACGATTGTTATAACGACGAACAAGAAAACTATAGTATTTTATAGCAATATCAAATATCGCCCTAATGGCAGGGGGGTTTCATATAATTAACCCAAAAAATAAAACTATAGTATTTTATAGTTTAAAAAAAATAAAGAAAGAAGAATAGTCTGGTTTAGCATATACGATTCGTTCCTCCTTGTATTATAAAGGCGGAAAGACACGAAGTGGGGTAGTAGGTGAGATTCATTCCGATCCCCCTCCCTCGCTTAAACCGTACTTCAACTTCTATCTACTTTCCGATCACTCACATTTTTGTCAGATTCAAACCCAAACTCATGGTACCATACCGCTAATTCTTCATCGCACTTTTCACAATTCACTCACTCACTCACTTTTCTATCTTTCATTTCAGGCTACTTCCACATTACGCTTATACCTAACCTGCATTCGCAACACACTCCATGCCGCTATGTGCCTTCAGGTTCGTCAACACCATTCTCTATAGAATCATCATTTTGCTTCCCATCATTTTTCTTTTCTTTTTTTTTCTGCAGAATTTTCCTTGTCAAGAAGTTGAAAGACATAACAAACCAGAGGTTGAACTCAAGTAAGTCTTTTCTTTTCTCTCTCTTCAATTTCCAGATGATTACTGTTTGTTTATCATATAGGTTATCATTCAAATTTGAAATCAAATGAAGGTTGATGCAAATCTGGATTTGACCTAAATAACTTAATTGAATCAATGATGGTATATGTTTTATGTGCAGGACTAGCCCTGAACTCCTTCTCAATCCTGTAAGACTCCATTTAATATCATATCATTGTCATTCTACTTTCTACTTACCATTTTTCCTTGTTTTTTTTAGTAAACCACCAAATTGTAGAAAGCTCTCAAATAGGATCATGATATTGGATCTTTTTCCAATATCCATGCTTCTGTCAAATTTTACTCGTATTAGTCTTTCTTAGAGTTGGGACCAAATTCAAACGTAATGTTAGGGATCAAATTCAAACGTAATGTTAGGGACCGAATTGATAGTAAGTGGTTAGTATAGGTACCAAATTGATAGTAAGTGGTTAGTATAGGTACCAAATTGATAGTGAGTGATTAAAATATAGGCTCCTAATTGATAGGAAGTGATTAAATTCAGGGACCTTTTTGAAATAAATCTGCTTGATAGCACTTTGCAAAATCAGGGACTAATTTGGTTGTTTACTCTTTGTTTACAATTGACTTAAGATTTGCCTGTTTCTTTGCTTTTATGTGATTTACATTTTTTTCCCTCTGTATATCAAACTTTTGCTTATACAAAAAGGAGGGGAGCTTGAAGATTGTTTTCTTTTGCATTAGATATCAATATGTTTAGCTCCTTAATTCTCAGCTTTTGCTATGTTTCTCATATTTAGCATACATTTTTTATTTCTGTGTGCCTTAAGTATATGTGATTTTTTGAGTGTTAATGTTTTCATCTTTTTACCGTTCCTTTGAATATTCAAAGGAAATTATTACTTTCCAGATGATGTAGACTTCATTAGGACTAAGTTAGTTGAGATTTTGCCTTAGCAATTTCTTCTTTTACCATACCTTTCTAAATGATATATCCTTTAAAGAAATTATTATTTTCGCATTGATGTTTAATTGTAAATTGTGTTCTGTGGTTGCTATAGGTTTTGATATGCCGAAATGAGGCTGAAAAATGCTTAATAGAAACGTCTATCAATTCACTAAGGATAAGTCTTAAGGTAAAACCTTTTATCTTTCTTTTTCTATGATGTTTTGTTGGAATAATCTGAAATTGGCTTTTGCCCTTTGTTGATATGATGATTAGATTACAGGCTCACCAAATTTGTGGTGTTTCGTTAAGATATAAATTGTCTGTTCAGGCTGGCAATATTTTTCATTAAGTTTTGATTTTTCTTTGCAGTTCTTTTTCTTTTAGATTTCCTTTGTTTATTGTTCTGTTGGCACACTATATGTTAACAGTTTGTAAGTTTTGTTACTAATAGTAAAAAGTGTAAACCTGATAGTGGACCTCTTCGTAAGACTTCAGATTGCTTTACTGTATGATCTGTACCTTTTACAAGTATCGAAATATGGTCAGCTTAGTACATGATAGTTAGGTATTTTGGCACATTCTACTTATTCTTTCTACCAAACCCTACCACCACTACGCAATTCCACTACAGCAGTGCTATAGCGTGCTATTGACAACATAGGTCTATACTCTATGAAACAATTACTTTCAGGCCCTTTTTTTCACTAGATTTAATAAGATCATCATGTTTACTTCGATATATTTGAGAGGAACTGGGTCAGTTGTTGGACATCAGGAGGTCAGATGTATCTCAGAGGTCTTCTTAGATGGGGTGTTGAAATCTATCAAGTTATCTCCTCTAGTTAAATAAATTCAGATTTGTGATTTTAGATGATAAGAATGTTAATGGTTCAATGATCATAGTGGGGTTGAATTGTGGTGTAAGAGTTTTTTATGTAAGCATTAATTGACTATTTGTAAATTATATAATGTTTTTGATATATTCATCCTTTGTTGTTTCTTGCATTCTCTTTCTCTTCTCTTAAAAGAGCAACTTTAAGGTGTCAAAGTAGCACTTAACTGACTACAAATCTAGTGTGACTTCAATTGACTGACTGGTGGTGATAATTCCTTTTGCAATTTAATTCTATTAGCAAATAAGCAAACTAATATCAGAATTATAACATGTTAGTAGCCATCACATTTACATATGAAGTGCCAATATTCATTAATATTTGTGCCTAATTCCTCAATTTTATTTTATTTTCATCCTGTGCAGGTGAAGCAGGCTGATGAACTTGAAAACATATTGACGAAGAAGTTTCTTAGATTTTTGTCAATGAGAGCTGAGGCTTTCCAAGTACTGAGGAGAAAGCCTGTGCAGGTTTATATCTCTACATCAGTTAATCTAGTTTTTTTTTTCCGACTTTCCGTTTCAACAACCGTGTCTGTCAATAATTTTTATGATCAAATAAAGTAATATTTAGATATTGGTGATAGGTAAAATGACGGCTTTAGAGCAGGGAGATAAATTTGTATGAATTTTCATTGAGTCTTTTGATAATAAAATATTTGTCGGGTTTGCCTCATATATTGCATCTTTCTGTAGTTGTGCTTGGAATAACTTGTCATTATTATTAAGAGTAGGCTAACACATACAACATAGTACTGTATTACTCTCAAGTCTCTTCTTGTTCATCTCCCAATTCCTAGTTAACCCTTGGTTGATATGGTGGGAGAAAATCCTCTTATACACAATACAGTTGACAGGTGAGGAAGTGTGGACTTACAGATAATCCTCAAATTTAATTTATTTTCCCCTTCAACTGACCTTTCTATGTACATAATATACTATATTATCAAAAAAACAGTATATACAGAATAAACTACGTTGAGTTTTTAGGAATCAGTAAATTTAGTTTTCTATTGATCAATTTTCTGTGTGTGTAGTTAGTTGACCTATTTTTAGGGGTCAATAAGGGTTCAGGAATCAATAACGGTTTCTACAACGCCTCAGTTTCCTTATTAACATTCAATGAATCGTGAACCCTAAATGCTGTACTTTTTTATAAAATAATTCACTTTCCATTCCTCCTTAACAAGTTCACTTAGGTAGTGTCAGCATTTGTCTTTCTAAATTCAGTTTGGTGGTTTATTTGCCCGGCTAGCAATGTTTTGATTCTCACTGGACAATCACTACTGCAAGACATAGCAAGAGTCTGATGGTGGCGGTTTACTCGGTAGGCCTTTGGAGTCCACAAATCCTAATGTCATGTTTTTTGCTGTTTCTCTTGGCAGGGATATGATATTAGCTTCCTTATTACAAATTACCATTGTGAGGAGATGCAGAAGCAAAAACTCATAGATTTTATAGTGCAATTTATGGAGGCAAGAATTTATCGACCCTGTAACTTATTTTGCATTTCATTTTCCGGCACATACTGATACTAACAGCTTTTACATTACAGGATATTGATAAGGAGATAAGCGAGCTCAAATTATCAGTGAACACGCGGGGGAGGCTCGTGGCTACAGAGTTTCTGAAGCAGTTTATCTGATCCTTTGGACTAGATAGAATTAGAACTACCAAGTCCTTGTATATTGTACTATTTCAAATCAAGTCCCACCATCTTTCTGATTACCAGTGCTCGTGTCTTTATGACATTCAGTAGTTAGTGCAGAATAGTTTCTGTAGAGGGAAATATAAATATTAAATCAAATTGGAATGTTATGTCTTTATTATAAATAGTTATCACACCTAATGTCTTTTGCACTTGTACTAGTTTCGGATTTGGATTCCACGAGTAATAAATCTAGTCCTTCTGTCAGAAACAGTTGGATTGCAATTTAACGGTTGAGATTCATTATTGTGTCAAACTGCGTGAATTTGCAAATGCAGCGAGTGCGTGTCTCTAGTTTCTGTTGGTGTACAAAGTTGAATATGAAGAAGATGATGGACGAGAAAAGAGAAAGAAATTGAATCTGCAACTAACTTCTATCAGAATTGGAATTTGTTACCAATGAATTATTAATACAAATTGAACTAATCTTCAGTATTTATACAATCAATAATCAATGTCTCACAAAATGAAATGCAAATTAATTAATTTTTTTAAATCTTGGTATTCGGTCTTGCGACCAACTAATTCAAGAGGACCAATCCTACCGCTCACTAGCGGAGGGCCCGTTTACAGACAAAGTAAAACTCTGTATGCATTGGCCTGAAATGTAAATTAATCTTAAATGCAACACTAATTAATCTTAAATGAATATGAATTATATCTAACACCATCTCTTAATTCATATTCATCAAGTCAAAATCAACAACACTAATTTCATTCCTCAAATGGATAAAGTGATCAATTTTGATTTCTTTAGTCAGAACATCTGTACGTTGTTTTTGAGTGCTACAGTTAACATCTTCGAACACTTCACTTTGAACTTACTTTCTCAGAAAATGGAACTTTGTGTCAATGTGTTTGCTTCTTCCATGCAACACTAGATTATTGGCAAGGCTTTTAACTGATTTGTTGTCAATCATCAACTTCACGTGCTTGCTCACCTTAATCTTCAGATCCTGCAATAAGTTTAGAGTCCAAACAACTTGACAAGCAGATAAAACGCCTGAAATGCACTCAGCTTCACAAGTTGACAATGCGACTATTGGTTGCTTCTTGTAGCACCAATAAATAGAACCTCCCAGATACTTGAAGAAATATTCATAAGTATTTCTTCTGTCAATTGTGTCTCCGTACCAATCAGAGTATGAATAATATATCAGCTCTTAATCAGATTTAACATCAGAAGGGAACACAACTCCATACTTTAAAGTCCCCTTAATATACCTCGGTATCATGACAATAACTTGGTATTTTGACCACTTTGGTTTGTTCATAAACCTACTCACAATTCCAACTGCATGACAAATGTCAAGTTTGGTATTACAGAGATATTTCAATGAGCCTACTAAGTGTTTGAAAGTTATAGCATCTACATTATCATCCTCAACATCATAATCCAACTTGTGATTTGTTTCAGTAGGTGTGATTGCAGACTTGCAATTCATTAGTTCAAATCTCTTCAGAAGCTCAAGTTCATACTTCAGCTGATGCAAAATTATACCCTTATAAGAGTACAAAATCTCCATCCCTAGAAAATATGTCATATTTTCTAAATCAGTCATCTCAAACTCATTCATCAACACCTTCTTGAACTTAACTATCTCATATGAACATCTCCCTATTAGCAATATGTCATCAACATAGAGACACGCCAAAATCATATTGCTATCAGATGTATATTGAGCATAAACACCATACTCCTTCTCACATTTTCTAAATCCTTGAAGCTTGAAAAATGAATCATTTTTTTTTATTCCAAGCTCTATGAGCTTGTTTCAGTCCATACAAGGCTTTATACAACTTGTACACAATCCCTTTCTGGTTCTTTTTGACAAATCTAGGAGGTTGTGATACATCTTCCTCTTATAAAGGACCATTCAGAAATGCATATTTTACATTCAAATGCACTGTAGGCCAATTTCTACTAGCAGTTATAGTAATCATCAATTTGATTGTTTCATGTCTAGCTACAAGTGTAAACACTTCGAAGTAGTCTAAATCAGATTTATGTAGAAATCCTCTAGATATTAACCTTGATTTATGTTTTCCTTTAATCCATCTGGCTTCAATTTCAACAAGTAGACCTATCTCACAATGATGGCTTTCTTGTTCTTTGGAAACTCAGTCAACTCCCAAGTCTTGTTTTTTCTATAGCCTCAAGTTCTTTTTTCATGGCCTTCGGCCACACCGTCTTCTTAATAGTTTCTTCAATATTGATTGCTTCAGAGTCTACCAATATGGCACATTGAATGAATTTCCCTTCAGAGTTTATCTCAGTATCTTGCAACATGTTAAACTCTGCAAATCTTCTTGGTATTTATTTGATACGATTCTTTGTGGATTCTGAACTTGTTCAAAATCTTCTTCAAATGTTGGAACAATATCAAATGTTGGACTACCTTCATAGGCTGGACCACCTTCAGAGGCATGATTACCACTAGAGTCTGGATCTTCATCAGAATCAGATTCACCTTCAGAGCCAGACCCACATTCAGACTCATCTTCAGCATCAAGGTCACCTTCAAACTCTAACTCATCTTTAGTGGCAGAATCTCCTTCAGAGGCAGATTCTCCTTCAGAGTCTGAAATATCTTCAGAAGTTAACTCAACTGTTATCATTGCGCCAGAGTTAGATTGAGACTCGTTCCAATCCCATGCTTATGTTTCTTTCACAATGGCATATCTGTTAAATTCCACCTTGTTAGTGACAGGATAATAGAGCTTATGAGCATCTGCACTGTGGTAACCTACAAGCAACATGACTTTGCTTCTGTCATCCAAGTTCATTCTCTTAGCATCTGGTACATGTTTATAACAAAAAAAAACTAAACACCTTCAGATTGCATACACTTTGCTTATCTCCAGTCCACTTTTGAATATGAATTACTCCCTTCAACTTCTTGGTTGGACATCTTTTAAGCACATATGTTGCAGTGGCAACAACTTGTCCCTATAAGGTGTAAGGAAGCTTCTTGTCCTTTAACATGCTCCTTGTCATATCAAGCAAAGTTTTGTTTCTTCTTTCAGCAAGACAATTATGTTGAGAAGTGTATGGAGCAGTAACCTCATGCTTAGTTCCATTCTCCTCAGAAAACCTTCTGAAATCTATAGAGTTGTCCTCACTTCCACCATCAGTTTTGAGAATTTTCAACTTTTGGCCACTCTGTTTTTCAGCCTTCATCTTGAACTTCTGAAACTCAGCAAACACCTCATGCTTAAACTTTATGAGTTATACTCATGTCATTCTTGTGAACTCATCGCAAATGATACAAATTACTTGTTTCCTCCAAGTGAAGGTACTTCAAATAATCCACATACATCATAATGCACTACTTTTAAAGCATGTTTATATATTAGAGCCACTTCCGATGCAAATGGTAATCTAGGTTGTCTGTCTTTCATGCATATCTCACATGACTTCTCAGGTTTCACAATCTTAGGAATGCCATGTACCAGCTTCTTAAAACTCAGATGCCCTAAGATTCTAAAGTTCATATGCCCCAATCTCTTGTGCTACAGATCAATATCACCTTCAGCACTAAGGCATTTAGTTTCAGTTATTTCCACATTCACCTTAAATGTTTTGTTGCTTCCCTATTCATACTGTATAACCAACTTCTGATTAAAATCATACAACTTCAAGAGATTGTCCTTCATAGTAATTGAGAAACCTTTCTCAAATAGCTGACCTACACCCATCAAATTGCTCTTCATGCCAGGAATATACCAAACATCCTTGGTCATAATAGTTTTGTCATTCTTCACTCCGACCTTGACATTTTACATTCCTTCAATATTCAGATGCTCCTCATCAGCACATCTAATCCCTGTCCTCTTTCTAGAGTCAAAATTAATCAGCAATTGTTTGTTTTCAGTTAGCTGATTTGAGCAATCAGTGTCCATATACCACCAATCTACCAAATATCCACCATCAGACTTAGAAGCAATCAATAACACAAGTTCATCATTAGACTCTTTAGCTATGTTTGCTTCTTCTGATTTCCTTTCTTTGTCTGACCAACAATCAATAGCAAAGTGACCAAACTTCTCACAACAGTAGCACTGAACCCTTTTCTTGTTAAACTTCTCTTTTCCCTTATGATGTTTCTTCCCATCAGAGTTGAACGCTTATGACTTTTGGTAACCACCACCACATCTCTTCTTGGCCTCTGACCAATTATCGGCCTCTGACCAAGACTGCTTCTGATTCTTCTTACCAGAATACGCCTTCAGAGCCTGCTCTACCTTTCTTTCAGAGATTCTCTCAGTTAGACGCAACTCTTGTGCCTCTAGACTACTTTGCAGCTCTTCAATTCCCATGGTGCTAAGGTCCTTAAAGTGTTTAATTACTACAATAATGTAATCAAACCGAAGAGTAAGTGATCTGAGTACCTTTTCAATGATTACTTGTTTAGATAGAGTCTCTCCACAAGATTTCTTCTCATTTGTGATCATAATTACTCTGGAGATGTAATCAGGTACCTTCTCATTATTCTTCATGTTAAAATTCTCTTACTGCTTAGGTAGAGACTGAAGTTTCACCTTCTTCACTAATGCATCACCGTTGTCGCATCGTACTAGTGTGTCCCAAGCAGCCTTCGTCGCCGTTGAATCAACGATCTTTTCAAACACATTCATATCCACAAACTAATGGATATAGAATAACACCTTCTGATCCTTCTTTCTCACTTCTCTATGCACGTTTCTTTGTGCTTCGGTTGCATCAGCTGCAATCGTTGCATAACTGTCATTGACGAGATCAAGAACATATTGAGCGTCAAAAACACACGCATCTGAATTATCCATCGATTCTAATTCTTTCCATTAAAGACTGGAAGCTTCACGTTTAAGCTACGTTTCCACCGTTCATCTTCCTTCTTGTGCAAATTCACTCAAACTCACTAACACTCGTGTTTCCCAATCCCTCGTAATTAAGAAATATGATTCTGTTTCAATTTTGAAATTCAATTCACCGTGAATTTCAGAAACAAAATCAATCACACACGCCTCACATGCACTCGTTTTTCCGATCTGAATCTCAATCGGGGATCTAGATACCAATTACTGGTGCACAAGGTTGAATATTAAGAAGATGATGGAAGAGAGAAGAAAGAGAAACTGAATCTGTAACTAACTTTCTCTAACAAAATTGGAATTTAGTACAAATGAATTCTTAACACAAAATGAACTAACCTTAGGTATTTATACAATCAAATTCTCATAAAATTAAATGCAAATTAATCCTAAATGCAACTTAAATGAATTTGAATTATATCTAACAGTTTATGTCTAGTCTCAAATTGTTCGACTCACTCGAGACAACAATCCTATATTGGACAATCATACTATTGCAATTTACGTAGTTACAAGAAAGGGTGAACAACAGTCGGGTTTGAGCGGGTTAAGGTTTTAAATATTAATCTAGCCTAAACCGCATGTGATATTGACTGGGACATCATTGCATCAACCACAAACTAAAATATGGAGCATTTAACTTGCCACCCCTCTTTTGTACTTGACACCCCCATATAATTTCATAATTCCCAAAGTGCCTATGCTAAAAATTTGAATCAAATTCACATAAAAATTTTCTGATAGGCAATTCAAAAATTCTGGTACAACCAAAATTTTCAGTAGTCTATTCAGAATTTCTGGTATACCAGGATTTTAAAAAATTCTGGGACGTTGACAATTTTATTGGTATTTTTAAAAATTAACATGTTATACCAGAAATTTCAACCTATGTGAAATTTCTAGTAGTTCAATTTTATAAGATTTTAAACGGTTATGATTTTGCCGATAGTTTTGGATGAATGTGATTGCATCGACTGTTTTATGCGGTCCAAAATGAATTCAAAGTTGTATAAATATGAGTCACCTGTTGTTGAGAAAACATCTTAAAATGCCATTTCCTTAATTTTCGTTTCAGGTCGAAGTGTACTTCAACAAAGTTGTACCTCTTGTAGAGTTCCGCCTTCCGGATGACACCACATCTCTCGCCTCCTTAACATCCAAGTTGAATGAATTATTGTCTATTACCGATAACAGAAAGGTGAGAAAGATCACGTTTTGTGAATATTGAATCGATACTAATGGAAGAGTGAAATACAACCTTATTGAGTTGAAGACCGATGAAGATTTGACGATTATGTGGAAAACATTCCGCTGTAGGCAAACTAAGAAGCCGATCGAGTTAGATGCGAAGATTTCAAGATCTGTCGACGGCATATTTAAGATGCCAAAACGTCCAAAATCATCAGGTAATGTTTAAGTTTTCTTATTTATTATTGTTTTCTTAAATTATATAATTGTCTGTCTAAGTTATGTAACTCTTAGTTAAATGTTAAATTATGTACATCATGCATCAATGGAATATCCAAAACGTTATATAATAAAAAGTTATGTAAATCTTTGCAGAACCCGTCTTTTTTTTGGCAGAATTAAGACAGGATAGGGTGGGACGGGACGGACGGCCCGTTTTACCCCGTAATACATACCAATTAAACTCTTTTCTTTTTAATAAAACAAATCATATTTGATTTAATCATAGTTTTAAATTTGAACCAAATAAAATCTCAAATATGTTATTTATTTTAATTTTAATAAATTTTTTATATTTAAGGAGTATTAGGATTTTTTAGACCTTCTTATTCATAATAAAACCTTGTTTCACTTCCACTCTTTGACTCTTGCAGCTTTCGCTCTTTAATTCTTCTCCTTACGCCAATGTACCCTAACCGTTTCTCCGGCGGCCAACGAACGCCAGGCCGCCCTCCTCCGTCAGCCATCTCAAACCCTAACCCGTTCTTTCAAGCAGGTCACAACTTCCATCCTCCAAACGCTTCCTGGCCTTTCCCGTTCCAAAACTATCCCTCTTTCCCACCTCCGCCGCAAAACCCCTATGGCTTCCCACCTCCGCCGCAAAACCCCCATGGCTTAGCTCCTCAGCCGATAAACCCTCCCGGATGTGATCCTTCATCGCAAAACCATCCCAGCTTTACTCCACGGCCGCAAAACCCGTCTGGCTCCGCTCCCCCATCGCAAAACTTGCCTGGCTCCACTTCTTGGCCGCAAAACCAGCCAGGCTCTGCTCCTCTGCAGCAAAATCCCAAACAGGCTATCGCCATGGCTGACAATGCTTCCTCCAAGGCCTGCCGTGACCTTCTTGCTGCCGGAGACTCTGTTTCCGCGTGGAAAGTGTCTCAGAAAGCTCTCTTGACACTTCAAGTTGATTCATTGAATTCTTTGGGCATCAAAATGCAGCAGGTTCCCACACTTCACCGCCTTATGCTCACCGAAGGAAAGGTATATATATACTTAACAACGTTTCTATTTTGTTTTAGTTCAATTATGAATTTGATCTAAAGGGGTTGGTTTTCAATGTTTTGTTTTGGTTGCTGTGTGAAGGTGAATGCTTTTATCCACTGCTTTGTTGGGGTTCGGAGGATCACTTCTTTGTATGATTTGGAAGTGGCGATATGCAAAAACGAGGGTGTTGGTAGCTTTGAAGAGCTTGGATTAGGGCCTTTTTTGCGCCACCCTTTAGTTATTCATTATTTTTCCATTCGTTCCGATGTGACTGAAGTGTTTAAGATAACCAGTGAGGAGATAATTCAGTTTTTAAGCAAATTTTTAGACGTTTCTAAAGCTCAAGCAGTCATCGGAGTTGAAGAGTTTCTCGAGTTTATTGCCACCAAGCGATCTGTTGAACGCAGGGAATTGCTTGGGATTCGAATTCAGAACTTGGGGTATGTTTTGTCCTGTTCATCTTACATATTTTGTTGGAAAGGTTGTGTAGTGGTCTAAAGTATTAAAAAGAGGCAGATAGATTGAAAATGTTAATGTGGTTATGATTGAAAGCATTCTCTTTATGAGCTAGAGATTTGACTTAACGCTAAATTAGTTAATGAGCTAAAACCTTTTGATGAATTATATATCCTTAGACAGTACTTTATTTGGTAGATCAAAATTATTATCAATAGTATGAGTGCTGATAAAGGCGCCGTTTAAGGGAGTGAATATTATTATGTTACTATTAATTACACTTTTACGGTCAGTTTGAGCTCAAAACATCAAATATTTTTCTTGGATTTTGAATTTATTGCACATATGATTGTTTATTTGATAACTATGACTATTGAGAGACAGTTCGGAGGAGTAACTTATTTCTGTATCCTCTTCGATTTTTTGAAACACGATTGCTAGATATTTACTAAATAAGAAATATTGTTATTTGTGCATGAACAACGTTGCTTCTTTTTTGGCCTCCTCTCCTTATATTTGTTTGCCTTTGTATTTATGTTCTGTTCAATTCCTTTGACTGAAGCAATTTTTGCCAGAAGAGAATTATTTGATCACAAATTGTGTTTTCTGACTTCCCATGTGCCAGGCAACCGGTAATTAGGTATGCATAGGATATTGAGATTTTATAAACTTCACAATAAAGTTCCACTTACCCAGTCTCCAGGGTGTAAAATGGAAGAGGATGATCTTTTTTTAAGGGAATGATGAGTTGGAAAATAGAAAACTAAAAACTAAATAGACAGCACTTTGTGGGGCTACAACCTCCCTACCATAGCTCACCCATCTGGGCTACAACCTTTCTACCAGTACCAGCTAAATCACTCATTTTATACCTCCTTTCTGTATCCTTAGCTTACCCATTATCTTCTCTCTTTGAACTCACACATTCTACTATAACCCCCATAACAAATGTAATTTTCCCACGTATTATATGTTTTGGTTATGAAAACAAAATGCCTATAAGCAAGTTCACTGTGAGTATAGTAATATTAACACGCTCTGACAGTATAATTATATTAACACACACACACACACACACGCACACCATGACACCATCAATCTCCCTGTCTTCCCAAACACTTAGATGAATGAAATAATTTCTTTTTTTCTTGTCAGGTATTTAATATCTCTTAAGTTTGATCTGTTATGTGCAAGTTTAACATTTGGTCTAGAATAGGCCATCTTATCCTAAATACTGATTTTGTGATCACAGAATGCACATAACTGCCATAAGGGAAGCTAAAAAAGCAGAGGAATCTACACTAGAGAAATGCTTGAAGACATTAAGATCAAAAAGTGACAAGTTTAGGAATTGTCCTATTTCTCCTTCTCAGAAAAAGCAGTTAGATGAACGTTTTAGCACCATTGCTCAGCGTGTAGAGTCATTTTCTTCTGTTGAAAAATCTTTTCGTGGCAAGCATGTTAGATTCACATCGTCAAGCTCAGAAGATGAAGTTAGTGATTATTCTACAGATAATGATCAGAATGATAATATTATTTCAAGCAGTTGGTCCAATCCATCATCAAAATTTGGCAAAAGTTCAGAACGAATGAGTAGCTGTCCCTACCCATCTGCAACCGAAGAGATGGCACGCCTTGTGGTGAAGGGTGATAAGCAGGGAGACTCCCTATCTAATAGCAGCCTTAGAAAGGGATTTAGTGAGCCCCCTAGTAAAAAAAGAAAAACTGAAAATGATACTTCTAACAAACCTTTTAAGCTTCTTAACTTTAAGTATAAAAAAGTTGATCCAACCCCAACCGTAAATGTTAACAAAACCAAGGTATCAAAAAATATGGACAAGTATCTTTCAATCACTGATGATTCTTTGCAGATGTTTGTCACAACCTGGAAGGAAGCGTGTTTGGAACACAAGATTGCTGAGGTAGGTATTTAAGTTTACTAAAATGAGATGATAATGATATATTTATTGCAATAATTTAACTTGCTCCTCTCTGAATATAGGTTCATTTTGTTGGTCTGTTATGAAATTACACTATGTAATTATCACAATGTACATTTTGAAGATTTGATTGTACATTTTGAAGATTTGGTTTCACAATGTATGTGTAGGTTTTGGAGAGGATGCTTCAATTCTATGGAGTAAAACCCCGGGAAAAGAACAAAATCCGAATGTTGCTCATGTCATACCCCTTCTTAGTTGGGTTATTAAATGCTGCTGTAAGCTTCTTTTTGTTGACTTCATTATTTTTCCTTCACACTTATAAATTTATGGTATATTAGTTGAATTGATCTTGTAATTATCTGCTTTATTTGAAACCTTACTTCTTCCTCATTTACTATAAGTAGATGATAATAGTTGACTTGTTTTTGTTTGCTAAATTTTCATTTGGCTTGAACTTCCCTCCTATAATGGGATAATATTATCATATGCTGAGGTAATGCTACTTTCACACATACAGTGTGGGAAGGTTGCCATTAAAGGAAAATTTTACTGCACATCTATAAGACCTACAATGTTGTATGGACTGAACTTTGGCCCTGTGAAAAGTAAACAAACTAGTGAACTTAGAAAATATTGGTTTATAAATACTATGATATGATTGGAGTGAAGATTGCGATAACCCCCGTTGTAGAAAAGTGGTGTCTTGCCTTGGGTGTTTTTGGATATGCAGAGTTTGTGGTGGCAACTGTAACCAAGTCGGAGTTGGTGTAGGATAACTCACTCTGTATTATAACATAATTTACCATTGAATATAGAAAGTTCAGATTCAGTTTATCTCCCTTCTGCTTTGATGCTCTATTACAGGTAAACAATATAAGGGGGTGGAACAGACGGAGGACAATCTAATTGTTAGACTTATAAGTAGTTGGAAACCAATGAAAATTATAAGACAAACCATTTGGGGAGATTTAGGGGTAAATGGTCTAAATCTTTAGACCAAATGTCAAGTATTTTATACTGTCGACTGATTCAAGTATGTAGCTGACCTCACTTAATGGGAAAAGACTTGATGGTGGCTGTTGCTAGAACTATTTGAGATCAAATCTTGTACTTTTAGTGCTCGTTGTAGTGTTTTTGGGTGTAGGCTTTTGATGTTTTCAGGATTTTACAGGTTGCTTGAACTGATGATTAAAAAGCTCTTAAATATTAGTGCTTTCCTTTTTCCGTATGGTTAAGGAGGACATTTTATTTGCTCATAGCCTTTTTTTACTGTAGCTTTGCTAATATTTATTGGGTCGCTAACATGTGCCCTTAGGGCATTTGTTAAGGAGTACAAAAATAGAAGCTTTTGTGTTGAAAGAGACAATTTTTTAACTTCCAAAAAACTGAATACACAATTTTCAGTACAAGGTTTCTATATATTGTTCATTAGGAAGTGCCATAAGGGCACATGTTTGCACTGCCATAGTTATTTCCTGTATAAATATTTCATGTTTCACTTTTCTGCTTGGTTGTATGATTTCCTTGTGGAATTGTTGTATTTACTGAAGGTTTTTTCTTTCTTTCCAAAGCTGTATGATATCATCCACTTAAATTCTTTCATTCTAAAATGCTGCAGGTTTCTGCTATCAAATCTGGAATGTGGAATAGCATCTATGATACCTTCCAAATCTTCAACCGTAGTGAACTAACTAACTCTCCGACCAAAAGTTCTGAATACGAGACATTAGATATTGAACCCAGCCTGGAAAATGTACCACTGGAAGCAAAGGATAATGCAGAGAATACAAATTGTGAGTCTACTTGCCATTGAATCAAACATTGGCTAACATATATTTATCTACTAATTTTGGTCGTTTTGTTATAGTTTCCTTTTGAAAGAATTTCCACTAGGCAGGCTATGAAAATGAATTGCATTATAGCATAGGAGTTTTATTGGCCTACTCCTTTTATTTTATATTGGAGTGATATTTATTTCTTCTGTTTTTAATTACCCAGGATACAAGCATAAAGTATTATTTTAGTTACTTTTTTCTTCTCAAAATTCCTTATCCTATGCTATCTTGTCTACTCTTCCTGACAGTGGAACTTATAACAGGCATTTCTGCTGAAGATATCGTCAGAAAAATTGGAATGTATTTTGACCTTAATAATGAAGTATGTAGAAATAGTGACTCACAGGTGAAGTATAAAATAATGTTTTTGAGAAAGTTTTGCAACTGTGAAAGTTGGTTGGCTGAGCAGTTTGGTGTGAAGAACTTCAACTATCTTGGTCATGGGGATCTCTTATCATTTCTTGAGAATAGCGTTGACCAGTTGCCTCGTGAGCTGATCAAATTATTGGGCGGTGGCATGTGCGAGAATTCCTCCTTCAAGGCCTGCATGTCCTCAAATGAGTTGGTTGCTTTACTATCTCAGGCTATTAGTAGTTTGTGGGAGAATGAAACAGTAACCAAGCAGATTATTTCCATGCTGCTTATGAGGCAGTTTCCTTCAATTGGTTTTGAATTTGTGGAAAGTGGGTCTCTTGAGGATCTTCTGGACACCATTCGAGAGCATACATCTAACGTGACTTCAAAATGCATTGTATTTTCTGCCACCATGATTGAAGAGCACTATCACATAGACTCCTTAAGTGACGGAGATAACAACTGGTCCGGAATCACCACTGATAGTTCTGAAATGGTCCATAAAACAAAAAGCTCTGAAACTATTACAGCAAAAAATGCAATTGAAGTATTACTTAAGTCTCCAATGTTGTCTGACTTGAGCAAGTGGTCTCATTGGGATCTCATGTTTGCTCCCTCCCTTGGCTCGCTAATATCATGGTTGTTGAATGACGTAAATACCGAAGAATTGTTGTGTTTGGTTACCAGAGATGGAAAGGTGATACGGATAGATCATTCTGCAAACTTGCAATCTTTCCTTAAGGCTGCAGTTCAAGGATCCTCTTTCCAAACTGCAGTGAGTTTACTATCTTTGATCTCACTACATGGAGGGATAAGAAAAGTTCCATTGTCACTTCTAAAACGCGACTCTTGTAGTGCATTTAAAGTCTTGTTCAGAAACTATGTGGAAGATAGTGAAGTTGGTGATGATAAAAATGCTTTCCAGTCTGACGAAGCTTTATGTAAAACAAAAATATTAACTGAAGTTTCAACTACTAAAATGAGTGGTGAGTTTGGCAAACACTTACTTAAAGTGAATAAGGTAGTATCAATTATGTCAAAGTTTGTCCTTGATTCTCTTGGTTATCTGCCTGCCGAATTTCATAGCTTTGCTGCTGATGTGTTGCTCTCTGGGATGCGATCTGTTTTCAAGGATGCTGCTGCAGCTATTTTATGTGAATGCAGCAAAATGGAGCAGCATCTCATGCTTCATGAAATAGGGTTGTCTCTGGGTATTACTGAGTGGATTAATGATTACCATGCATTTATTTCAAACAACACATTTGATCAGTTTTGTGCTCATGTTTCATGCTTAAAAGATGGCAAAACTAAAATAAGCACAGGACTGAAGCATGGCCAAGAATTCTTGGATAAGTCTCTTGTGCCTGAAGTAGATATGGTTACATCACTCGTGCCATGTGGGCTCAATGAAAGGTGTACTGAAATTAGTCAAACAGTTGATGCCGAAAAATCTATTGACAAATCTATGACTAGCCACATAGAAGATTCACTTCAAAGTGGTAAAGATATTGATTCTACTTTGGTCATTGAATCTATTAGGCAGGATGAATTTGGCCTAGATCCTAGTCTTTCTGATTCTGACAGTTGCATGTTGAAGAAGCAACATGCTAGGTTAGGGAGAGCATTGCATTGTCTTTCACAAGAGCTTTATTCTCAAGATTCACATTTTATCCTTGAATTGGTGAGAATATGCTTTCAACTTCATTTCTTGTACTTAGGTGTAGAGGAGTTGTGGGGAATGTTTTTTAATTCTGTCAAACCTTTTTTTTATTATTGTTTGTAAAACTCGTGTACTGATCCACATCTTAGTAACTGTTGGAAATAGAATATAATTAAAGTTCTGCTTTCCAAATACAATTAAAATTCAATATATCATAGGGTTCATTGCATTCATAGATTTCGGTGTACCTTAGAAGTTAAAGCTAGTTTAATTTCTTTTCTCGCAACTGTACATATCATGTATCTAAATAGATGCTCTCGCTTGAGTGAATTGACTAAGAAGTTATGTTTTGTAGCAGTGATGATGTTTTTAAAATGTTTGTCATATCTTATTGATTTTTTTTTTGGGAATGTTGACATCATTTTACTATTTTTGTAGTGTTGTTCACTCTAGGCCAGAAAGTGATAAACTGAATATGGTTATTTTATAAGAGTTCTGTATAAATACTAGGCATTACTTTTTAGTTCTTACTGTTTATGAAGGGATGATTTTAAAAATCTATTTTAATTAAAGAGGCATTCTCCATATTGGAAATTTTGTATGGTGAGCTTTGAGAGTTATTGTTCTGGGCACGTATCTTATAGTTTCTTCATTTGATTCAGGTTCAAAATGCAGATGATAATAATTATCCCGAAAGTGTGGAGCCAACTCTTGCTTTCATTCTTCAAGATTCTGGTATTGCTGTACTGAATAATGAACAAGGATTCTCTGCTCAAAATATGAGAGCACTTTGTGATGTTGGAAATTCAACGAAGAAGGGGTCCAGTACTGGATACATAGGGAAGAAAGGCATTGGCTTCAAATCTGTTTTCCGAGTACGTCGAATAAACATTTTAATTCATTTTCTCTTTATTATAACTCTTAAACTTTGGGTTGGGTCTAACACAACCTTACAAGACTAGCTTGTAATGTAAGGATTGCCCCCTCTTATAAATATATTTTCAGACCATATTTTGTCTGACACATTCCCTCACGCCCAACACTACTGGGTTTGGTGCACGGATATAAATGTTGGATGACTCAATAGCGGAAACCTGATAGCAAATGACCCAATAGATCTTGGATAGGCTCTGAAACCATTTTAAACTTTGGGTTGGGCCTATCATAACCTTACAAAATCAGTTTGTAAGCTGAAAATTGCCCCGACTTGAAACCATATTTTCTGGCCATATTTCATCCGACATGAGTCTCTTAACAATAACATTTTGTTTCAAATATGAATGCTGAAAAACCAAAAACATCAGGATAGTACAGGAGGTGTTTTTGTTCAACTCTTAATCATGTTCCCAATTTTGATCTAATAGTTTGAGATTATCTGCTTTTATTTCCTTCTTTCACTTTGGTGTAATTGTTTATTTGTTGTGATTTTTCTTTCATCTTTATATTTCTTCCTATGATATATTGTGCTTTGTTTTATTTGAGGGTACTCTTTTATTTGTTTGCTTCGTTATGTATGTTTGATTCTGCAAACTGTATATGTCCATTGCTTTTAATTCTTTGTTGTTTGATAAATGGAAAATATCTGATAATATTTGGGTTGTAAAGATCAATTAAAAATATCTTGCATTATTCTTAGAAATGGTTTTTGTATTTTCAGTATATTTCATTATTTATGTTATAACATAATTAAAATCAGGATTCAAGTTAATAATTATGATAAATAGTTTAGATATTTGATTAAGATTAGGAGTCTAGTCTTTTTTTTTTTTGTTTTTTTTTGTTTTAATAATAGTCTCTGTTTATTTTTTTTAATCAAACACATCAATCCAAAGTTTTTATTTGTTTTCTTCCCTCATGTATCTAAAACCCTGAAATTTCAATAATTAGATTGTTGGTTATGATGTAATGTAGCATCCTAAAACTGATATGAAAATGAATCAGATATAGTGCCATATAGTATTTTTCTACAACTTTTTGATTTAAACACTTTGTCCAAATAATTTCTTGGCACAAACGAATAATCAAGGTTATGTTTTTACTGTTACAATCAGTCTGTCAAGTCATTACTGCACAAAAACTCATCTAACACATATATTATCAGACTGTTGATCACCCAATGATGATGTGTTTCAGTTTCATTTGTAAGAAAGTGATATATTTACAAACAAGTTTAAATTTATGCATTATCATAATAAAAACTTACGTCCTTTCCTCACGGTTTTCTATTTGTACTTTTCCTTTATTAATATATTCTTCAGATAATGAGTTTTGTTAACTTCGGTTGCTTTCACTGCAGGTCACAGATGCTCCTGAGATTCATTCCAATGGTTTTCATGTTAAATTTGATATTAGTGAAGGCCAGATTGGTTTTGTTTTGCCCACATTAGTTCCTCCGTGTGATATTGAGCTGCTCAGGAAGATGGCGTTTACTGGCACTGATTCATACGGTGATAATCACTGGAATACATGCATTCTACTTCCATTCAGATCTCATCTATCAGAAGGAACTGTCATAAATAATATTATGACCATGTTTTCAGATCTTCATCCTTCATTGTTACTATTCCTTCACCGACTTCAATGTATCAAGTTTAGAAACTTGCTTAATGATACACTTATTGTTATGAAAAAAGAAATTTCAGAAGACGGTATCATCAAGGTTTCTCACGGGAAAGAGAAAATGTCATGGTTTGTAGTATCTCAGAAGTTGCAGACAAATTCCATTCGCTTTGACGTGCAAACAACTGAAATATCTATGGCGTTTACACTGCAGGAATCAGATGATGGTTACAGTCCCTGTTTAAACCAGCAGCCAGTTTTTGCTTTCCTTCCTTTGAGAACATATGGCCTGAAATTTATTCTTCAAGGTGATTTTGTTCTTCCCTCATCCAGAGAGGAAGTTGATGGAGATAGCCCATGGAACCAATGGTTATTGTCAGAGTATCCTAATTTGTTTGTCAGAGCAGTGAGGGAGTTTTGCGAGCTTCCCTGCTTTAGGAGTGAGCCTGGAAAGGGATTGTCTGCTTTCTTGAGCTTCATTCCTTTAGTTGGAGAGGTGCATGGTTTTTTCTCCACTCTCCCTCGTTTGATTATTTCAAAGTTACGCATGATGAATTGCTTACTTGTGGAGGGTGACAACAATGAATGGACCCCTCCATGCAAGGTATTGAGAGGTTGGACTGAGCAGGTCCGCTGTCTTCTTCCTGATAATGTACTTTTTGAACACCTAGGGCTCAGATATTTGGATAGAAATGTACTATTATCTGATACATTAGCAAGGGCACTAGGCGTTGAAGAGTTTGGGCCTTTAGTACTTGTTCGAGTAATGTCATCTTTGTGTTACACAACGAATGGGCTGATATCAATGAATATGAGTTGGTTGGCGTCTTGTCTAAATACACTCTATGTATTGATGTTTGATTCATCTGGCACAATGTCAATCAATTTTGAAGTAAAAGATGATATTCTAAAACGCCTTAAAAAAACACCGTTCATTCCACTTTCAGATGGTACATACGGTTCCGTGGATGAAGGAACTATATGGTTGCAGTCCAATACATTGAACACAGGATTTGACGGTGAACATAAAATGGAAGCTTTCCCTAATATATGTGCTAGACTACGGACTGTAAGTCCTTCCCTTCTTTCCGCAGCTTCTGCTACTTCAAGCTTGAATGTGACTAGTTTGGACAATGTTACTCGGTTACTTGAGACTATTGGTGTTCAACAATTGTCTGCTCATGATGTTGTGAAGTTGCATATTTTACCTGTGTTATCGGATGAAACAATGGCAAGCAAGAACAAAACATTGATGATTGAATATATATGTTTTGTAATGCTGCACCTTAGATCTACTTGTTCTGATTGTTTCATTGAAAGGCAGCATATCATCTCAGAGTTGCAATGTAAATCTTTATTATTGACAGATTGTGGTTTTAAATGTCCGGCTGAGTTGCCAATTCATTTCTCTACTGAATTTGGGAATCCTGTCACTGCAAAAAAGTTGGCTGATGCTGTGAATATGAGGTGGCACGAAGTCGACACAAGCTATCTAAAGCACCCAGTTAATGAGTCAGTTTCATCTTCACTAGTTAAGTGGAGGGAATTTTTTGAGGAAATTGGGATCACTGATTTTGCTCAAATAGTTCAGGTGGAGAAGAGTGTTGTTAACATATGTGATGCCACTTTTAAGCAGGAGATGTGGGATAGGGGCATAATATCTGCTGAATCAATAGTCAAAGATTGGGAATCCCCAGAAATAGTGCAATTAGTATCGTTATTGTCTAACAGTGGCGATCAAGAAAATTGTAAGTACCTCTTGGAGGTTCTTGATACATTATGGGATGCTTGCTATGGTGATAAAGCTAAAGGTTATTTTGCCTCTAAATCTGTTGGAGATGGCCACCCCTTTAAGTCTACTTTTATATCTAACTTATGTGATATTCGATGGGTGGTATCAACCATGGATGATGAGCTACACCATCCTAAAGATTTATTTTATGATTGTGAATCAGTCCGCCTGATCCTTGGAGCTTTTGCGCCATATGCTGTTCCAAAGGTTAGTCTTACTGTACTTTTGTGTGATGCAGTGCACGCTTATACATTTAATGATTTTTCTTTTTAGTTTATGTAATTAATTGCAAACTGAGATGCAGAGATTAATTATCAACATAGTTATGCATGCATGGGTCTTGGGGTTGTTGTCTGTAGTTCATTCTAGGATTTTATTTCCTGTTTTTGTTTCTGATTATGTATCTCTTATGCTTTGGTTACCTGTCCTGCTATATTTAGGGCTGGTATAGTAATATAAGGCACAATGTTTCTCTTAAGGATTTCAGCTTATTATTGAATTTGATTGATATTTTGATTATTTGAGAAAAATTATTATTTATTGGTATCTCCTTGTGATTCTTGTTTGTATGTGCATATGGATTTTTCATTAGTCTGTCAAAAAAGGAAATAATATGTGCATATGGATTTTTCATTAGTCTGTCAAAAAAGGAAATAATGACAACGGGTCTTGATACTGTTTTGTTTGCTGTATTTATTCAGGTGAAAAGTGAAAGATTGGTGAACGATCTTGGGTTAAAGACTAGAGTTACTCTTGGTGACATTTTGAATATTTTTGAAGCCTGGAGAAAAGCATCCAAGACTTCATTTAAAGCCAGGTGTGTACATTTTAGGTTTTTATTTGCAAACAAAAATGGCTTTGATTGTTCAAGTAACCAAACTTTTCATCTAGAAAACTCCCATATGACCGGGAAAATGGATATGGTACAACTACTTTTAAAATTGCTAAAATGTTTAGGTACAGCATATAAAATTTGTACTGCACTCAACAGAGAATCAATGTTTACAAATATCACCAATAGGCATTTTAGATACAACAAAAAACTATGATTTGTGTAATTTTTATGGGTTTCATCTGCATCGGTTTAAAAATTAAAAACAGAATTTTGTGCAATGTAATATACATTGAGGAGTATTAGACGGTGTTCAAAGAATGTTTATCATGACTATATGTACGACCCAAACATGGTGATCACTTTGAAGTGTCCTTTTTCCGTGCTCTAATTAGCCAATGGTCAATGCTTAAGATGTTAGATGGAAGCTATTAGTGGGTTTATATCTATAACATGCCCATTCGTGCAAGAGTTCTTTTGAGCTTAGTTTAGAGCATTTGCAATGCATAGGCAAAATGAGTTCTTAAGGATTGGACTACCAAATACCAATTTTTTCTTTGCTGCTCTGATCTAGTAAAAGCTTAAGCTGCTAAATATAGTTGCATTTCATGAATGGTTTTATTCTTACAGAACCCCAGATATAGCAAAGTCACAATAATCAGTGCCATGGAAATGACTAAGCTATTTCCTTTTGGTGTGTATCATATATATTTGGCTGCATGGACTATTACTGGTCAAACTGATGTTCAAAATAGATATCAGGAAAAAAAAAATATTTAATGTATGCATCTATATCACTTAGGAGCATCTTTAATGTGTCCTGAAGAATAGGATAGTCTTTGTCCGTTGTCTTTCCTGTAATTTATTAAGTTTTTCATATCCTTGTATTTATGTTGTATCCTATCCGTGCCTCTTGGTGTATATCTTCTAGCTACAACAAGGTTTTGAAATGTTGTGATTATGTTAAAATTTCTTTAATGAGTGTTTGCGCCAACATAAGGTTGGGACTAGGGAAGTAAAATTTGAGTTGCTAAAAAAGTGCATACATTTGTAGCTGTGTTTGAATTGGCTGCCCACTGATTATATGTGCTTACTTTTTCTTTCTCCTTTCAAAATTACACAAATTCACTGACCTATAAGTTTTCATTTTTTGTAGCATAAGCCAAATGTCTAAATTTTACACATTCATTTGGAAGGAAATGGCAGCTCCAAAGCAGAAAACCCTGCAAGATTTGATGGCTGGGCCTTTTATATTTGTCCCTAACTCAGCTGTTCATAGTCATGATGATGATGTTTTTGGGACGTTGGTGCGTCCCATTGAAGTCTATTGGAATGATCCAACTGGTTCTGTTCAGAAGATGGAGGAGTTTGATACTCAACGCAGCTCATCCCGCTCTCCAATTAACAAGTCACTGTGCAATATTTACCCTGGCCTTCGTGGTTTCTTTGTTGACGAGTGTGGAGTCCAAGAGGCACCTCCTCTACACAGCTATATTCAAATTTTGCTGCAGTTATCAACCGTCACTTTGCCTTCACAAGCAGCAGATAAAGTAAGTGTATGATGAGCAGATTATGACTTGATTTCTTTTACCTGAAACATTCTTACCTTGCTCTTTTCACTTTCCAGATTTTCCAAGTTTTCCTCGTGTGGGCAGATGGACTAAAATCTGGTTTGTTGAATGTTGAGGATGTCATATATCTGAAAGACTGTCTTTCAAAATTAGAGTTTCCAGTGCTTCCCACTGTTCAAGATAAGTGGGTTTCGTTACATCCTTCCTTTGGTCTTATCTGCTGGTGTGATGATAAGGACTTGAAAAAAGAGTTTAAGCATTCAGATAACCTTGACTTTCTTTATTTTGGTGAAGTAACAGAGGACAATAAAGAAAAGGTGCTAAAAAAAATTTCTTTCCTTATGAAAAATTTAGGTATTCCAGCTATCTCGGAGGTATGATCACTCTTTCTCATGCATTTCTTTATCTCTGGTCATCATTCATTGTAGTCTAGACACTTCTCAAATTATGGTGTTACATTAACACATACATACAAGCATACATGCAAGCACATGCACATGTGATTATTTTTTCATTATATTTTTTGTGCTTAATTATATGAGTATCTACTTACACTTTCAGTATGAAAATGGGAATCAACTTGGAGAGACATGGGAATATGTTCTCCAAAACTGCCCGACATTAAAATTGGTGGTTAATATAAATTATAACCACTTACAAGCACCCTCCTCAACTGCTCTAGCTTTTTGTGATTATGAAATAAAAATAATGCCTTTTTGTTGGCCAAGTGGCAAAGCAATTCATTGATAACAATATACTTTATTTCATTATGTTGGTGATCAAACTTGGGAACATAGTGATGTTATGTGAGTAACATGATTTAATGCAATTCACATTTATGCGTTATCTAATATTTTTAGGATCATTTCTTTGTTTTTGGTTAACATGTTAAACAAAAAGACTGAAAAGTACTTGGTGTACTTTTTTGCTTTCCCTTTGGACCTAATTAGGTGTCTCCTTGCACAGTTTCCTATTTGTCACTTCGCCCCTCCCCTTCTTCTCTCAAACTTTTCCAAACTGATTAGAGCTCTTAATATACTAAGACCTGCCTCAGTAAAACAAATTGATGAAATTCTCACAAAACCAAAATGAAGATTTGGATATAACTAAGGGCCTGCGTTGTTTAAGATTAAGAATGTGATTTGTGTTCTCGGAGGTTCTTGTAAAGAGGGGGCAATTTGTATTTGGTCCCAATTCTAAAGAATACTATTTTTTTTGTGGTAAACCAATCTGAAGTAAATGCACTGTTAAGTATATTTACTGCCACACCTATTTATGAAACTACCAAGACATTTCAATAAAAAAACAGAAAAGTATTGTAGTTGTTGGATTTTAGATGAAAAGAGAAGAAGAGAAATAATAAGAAATATAATTATAGTGAGATATGCTTGACGTTGACTTGATACAAAAGACCAATCACAAATTCCTATTTATAGTCTTTAATTTAATGCACAAAACAATAAATGATACTGATAGAATGAGTTTCAAAAGTTATTTACTCGTGGATTCAAAACTTATTCAGTTGTCTTTCACAAAATGCATGGGCATAAAGTTGTTTACTTGAGAAAGAAAAACTTGTTATTCATATAATTTTGGATGTTACTTCAGTGCTTTATGACAACATGCAGGTGGTGACTCGTGAGGCAATATATTATGGTCTATCTGATTGTAGCTTTAAAGAGTCATTGATCAATATTACTCTTCCATATGCTCAGCGCTACATTTATAAATCTCATCATGATAAATATATTCAACTCAAGCAATCTGGTTTCGGTATTTTGAATGATCTTAAAGTCATCGTTGTTGAGAAGCTGTTCTACAGGAATGTTATAAAGGGCTGTGACAGCGTTTCAAACAAACGGGTCGAATGTAGCTGTCTTCTACAAGTATGTTAAGATTTTTGAATATTTCATCAAGAAACTACATTCATTAATTTAATTATATCCATGACATAAACTGAAAAGCAATCTTGACATAAGGGTAAACTTGGATTCAAATCAAATTTAGAAAATTGAAAACTACTGGCTACTTTTAGTTAGAAATACCATTTATTTGTTCACCTTGACTCAAATTTCAATTGTAGGCTTGAATTGAACTTATGGTCAAATGTAATCTTTAATGTGAAACATATTTTCCTCTAACTGTTAACTTTTTCTTATTCTCAATTTGAAAATTCAGAATTTGACTAAGATCTGTTTTTGGGTTTGTTGTTCGGTGATACTTCCTATACACAATTTGATTCTCAATTCATCATTAGTAATTCAAGAGATTTTGAAGATTTAAGTACTGTTTCATTAAAATATTTGGAGCATTGATCATTTCATTTTTTGCATGTATCAAACCCATTGTTGTGCCTGAAACACGATCGTTTATAACCCTTTAGCTGCCTATTGCAAATCACAACTTTTCCATCTATAAATTTTTTTCAGAACGAATATCTATATCATATGTTTGTCTGTATGTCTTTATCACAGGGAAACATTTTGTACACCATTCAAGAAGCAGACCATCTTTCCTTGTTTATGGAGCTTTCCACTTTATTACTTGATGGGATTGATGGGGATTATAAAATTCACATGGCAAATTTCCTTCACACAATAACAAACAGTTCAGAATCCGAGTCCCGTGAGAAAATGTTGAATAGCCAAAAGGTGCCAAAGCTTCCTGATGAAGAACCTGTTTGGGCACTATCTACTGTGTCTTCAATGTTAGAGGATGTAATATCACTCCCTTCAGATTATGTTTCATCATCGAATGAACAGACATTACCATTGCCAAAAAGAAAGGGCGGAATGTCCTCACACTGGCCACCTGCTGATTGGAAAAATGCACCAGATTTCAATTATGCCCGTGCCAATGGATTCAAGACCCAACCTCCCATGATTAGTAGTAGCATTTCTGAAGTGAAAAATGATGATAATTTTGAACGCGTTAGTGCTCCAACCGTTTGTTATGAACAAGGATCAGTTTCTGTAGACCGGAATGTCATAGATGATCTACAAACAAATTCGGCGTCCTTAGCATTGCATGAAACTGAAAACTTCAAAAATCAATCCTACCATGATTTTGAGCCGACTAGTTTTCACCATATCGAATTTGATCCTGCTAGTTTGGGTGATGATATGGATGAATCTCGAGTTAAAGCTCACTCGGGTTCCGCAGCTTTTAGCACACCAGCTTTTAGCATGAAAGACCGGCTTCAAACTGGTACATTTGATGCAGCACAAGCAAATGCAACCGGCAGATTAGGCGAGTTACTTGCATACAAATACTTCACTGGTAAAGGTGGCAACACTACTGTAAGTTGGGTTAATGAAGTTAATGAAACAGGACTTCCGTTTGATTTAATCATTGGAGGAGGTGCCAATAAAGAGTATATCGAAGTTAAAGCAACTAGGTCTCCAAGAAAAGACTGGTTCCACATCTCAACGAGAGAATGGCAGTTTGCAGTTGAGAAAGGAGAATCTTTTAGCATTGCATTTGTTGCAATAACAGGAGATAACAATGCACAGGTTGCTGTATTCAAAGATCCAGTAAGGTTATGTCAACAAGGTGGACTGCAACTGGTTGTTATGATGTCGAAACAACAGAGACAGTAACCTGTTGTCTCATAGCTTCCATTCTTGTGGATGGACTTGATAATCCCTCCAATGTATTACTACTTTTGAATCAACCTTTTGCACCCAGTATGTGTTGGCAATTTATTTTAATGGCCAAGAAGATTAATGGACTGGATATCACTTAATGCAAGATTCAAGATTTGTTGATCACACGAGTTGTGTTTCCAATATTTTGGTGCTGTATGTGGCATATTTTTGCATATACCAATCATCTAAAAGTAAACCTAGCCCCTTGGAGAAGGATGGCCTGGGCAAATATTGTGGGAATAATAAGGAATACTTTTTATACAGGTCTCCAATATTTTGGTAGTGGTTCCTGATTTTTTGTCTCAAGTATTAAGGATGCCACCATGTTAAGATCCATTTTTCTAGGTGAAGATCAAGGTCAATGCCTCAATTTTGCCAATACAAATCTTGCATGTAAGATAATAAGGTTCCAATTTGATATAGCAAACACAATGAGTTATGCAAAACTGCATGCTTTCCATGTACAAATGTAATTATTCATTGTCATGCTTTGAAATTTTGGTATTTATTTATATAAACACATTTCTTTTTAGCACCTTAAATTTATCGATGGCCTTTTCTTTCTTTCTTTCATGTAGTCAAGTGGTTGAAATTCATCCTTTAAATGTGAACAAGTGAGATGTCGCAGGTTTTGAACCTGCGCCCCTCCAATTGAATTGATTTAAGGAGACATTGATAATTGGTTACTGTTAAGAATTGAAACCTTATTTTGATATTTGAAATATCCAAGCACTAATATTTTTATGAGTATTATAACTTAATTAGCCTACCTAAAAGTTCAAACATGACTTACTACTATTAATAATAGTTAAAAGTAATAATTGACTCTGCATAGTCGGCATTAATATATTCTTCAAGACTCACACTTCCATTTCTTTCAAATAAAGTTCTTGTACCTCCTTTCAAATATTGTTATAATTCAGAAAGTTCTTGTACCTCCTTTCAAATATTTCAAATATTGTTATAATTCAGAACACATCTTATTATAAATAAATAACAGTTGGTCGGTGCATGAATTGAATGACTAAGGTAATAACAAAACTAACATCAGGTATAATATGTGAGAGATATATAAGTTTTTTTTACTAATCTCTGATACATTTTTTTATCAGCTGCAATATCTTCTTCTGCATTTTTCAACGTTACACTTAGATTAACTGGTGTATTTGCAGGTTTGCATGTTGTCTTGTCAATCTCTTGCATAAGATTAGTAATATATTTCTGTTGATATGAAAATTCTTTTTTTCGAATAGGCAACTTCAATTTCCATAAAGTATTTCAATTTTTCCAATGTCTTAATCTTGAATTTCTTGGTTAAGTGTATGTCCATCAATTATTGTTCTTCCTCATCATTACATGTGATTATAATATCACCAACATACACAATAACACAATACTGTTACCTTGTGTTTCGGAATGTTTGATAAATAGGGTACAATCTCATTGACTTTATTTGATGCCTAAGCCTACCATAACTTTAGTGAATTTTTCAAACCACGTTCTTGGTGATTGCGTCAACTAATATAAATACTTTCTTAACTTGTACATAGTGTTGCGTTGGTGGTAGTGTGTTCATGGAACCCATGAAATACATCTATGTAAATTTCTTCTTCAAGTTCACCATGAAAGAAAGTCCTTTTTTCATCAAATTGATGTAAGTTCCAATTGTAATTAGCAACTAAAGATAATATCACCTAACTATATTTATTTTTGGCTTAATACCCTTTTTGTTCCTCTAACTATAGGCCTGAGTCCAATTTGGTCCTCTTTCTTTTAAAAGTTTCAAATTGGTCCCTTACGTTATCTAACTGAATCAAATTGGTCAAATATTTGTAACGCCGTTAGAAATAAATGACGTGACATCTTAGGTGACGATTTTTGATGACGTGGCATAGGATTTATTAATTTTTTTATTATTTATAATTTTTTTTCATTATCCATGTCATTTTATTAGTAAATTATTAATTAATTTTTTTTATTAATTTTTTTTTGTTGAAATTCATATAGAATTAAATTTATACAAATTTTAAAATATTTAATTTTTATTACTTGGGCTTGAAGCCCACGATTTTTACACTAGTAACCCAATAATAAAGATTTATTATTCTAATGTGAAGAAATGCTTTATAAACACTTGTTGAACCAGTAGAATTCTCGATGTGAGACTTTAACAAAAGTGTTAAACTTCACCTCAGATCTAAGCACTTACAGTAGATCCGCAACACATCTGCATTTAAACTTAAAATTTCCATGCATGCTGATATAATCAGTTACCATTGTTTGAAACACCACCACTGGTGTAACCACCACCACCATGACCGTAACCTCCACCACCATGATTGTAACCACATTACAATTTTATACTATATTACAGTTTGTTTCACACTCTATTTATTTTGAAAATGTGTAACAAACTTTAAAATAGAAAGACACAAATCTAACTTATTCTACTCTCATATAATAAAAAAAATGAAAAATGAAATGTGCTTTTTACCTTTCAGTGAACCAACACCAACATGAGGGAAACCACTTTCTTATCGCAAGAATAAGGGAGCCACAACAGCATGAGAACCTTCTTCTTGCCACAGTGCTAACCTTTGGCGTTGTGAACATGAAAGTGATTGAAGTTTTACTGTAGGCATAGACGTAGACAAAAGTTTTACTGTTATCTTGATCTATGGATTTAAATGCTAATAATTTGAGTTATTTTCTGTCTCAGTCAGTTGGTTCATGGTAATTCAGGGAATATGTCCTCGACATTGCAACAAATGCAGGCACGGTCATCTTTGAATGCTGTAACTACTTTAACTATATACAAACTTAGATATTGCAGTGTTTTTTTCAATTATTATTTTGAATTCTTTCTCTATTTTCACCACTATTATGATAAGAAAGTTGATAAATTAAGTTTCCAGGATATCAAAGGAGAAGTTAACATTGGCGCCAGTCCAAAGAATTTGCCAATGGATTCATCAGTTTATCGACAAGCAATTTTACAATCAAAATCTGGGTTAGGCAGTGCAGATGTCATTACTGCGTCCCCTTTACGATACTTCAGATTTAAACTTTGTATGGTCTAGGGATAGCATATATGGTTCCTTGTTTATAATACAACTTACTTTCCTTTTTTTCCTTGTATGTGTGTGTGGCCTGTGTGAGGACCAAATTGATAAGCCTTTTTCCTTGGTGTAAGACTATACTCCCTCCATCCTATAATAATTGTCACATTTGCAAAAATATTTCCTCACAATGATTATCACTTTCAGTTTTCAATGTAACATTAATAACCTTTTTTCTCTCAATTTACCCCCTAAATAATACTATGTGCATCACTTCCAAATCAATATAGTTTACTTTGCATTTATGATAATGGTGAATACACTCATACTTGATAAGGTTAAGTTATGGGATGGAGAGAACTTTTTATAGCAAGAGCTTGGTAACCTTGCAACTAGTACTGTTATGGCATTATTATTGTCAGTTTAAGTTTCGATGTTGATCTTTGTAAAGATATTCCTTATGGCTTTCACATTTAGATGTTGGAATCTATGAGTTTGTTACTGTTAATGGTGATTTGTTATTGTAACTATGCATTCATGGTTAAAATGTGGTGAGCTGAGAAGTTTTTGTTCTTGCATTACAGTGAAGGTATTGTGTGTTTGTTGCAGGCATGAAGATTTGTGTGAATAAGCTTTGTTAAAGTTGGTGAAGGTATGAATAAGTGCAGATCATAGTTATTGCTATGGAAGAAGATTTGAGAGGTGAAAAAAGGTGTTTTATGATGATGGACGCGAGGTTGAAAAAGAAGCTCCATAGTTATTTCCATTAACTCAAGTCCCACATTGAAATTGGAACAATAAAATTGAGTGTTTATATAAAGGATTTGTTCACAATATAACAACAAATATTGACTATTGGGCTCCTACCCTAAATAACTTGGGCCTTTGGCCCAAAAATTTTGTATTACAATTTGCAACAATTAATTTAAATTGATTTTCAAAATAAATAAATTAAAATAAATAAAAACATTTAATTATTAAATGTAATAATAAAAAATAATTATGCCACTTCAGCTGCCACGTCACTTATTACTAACACCGTTACTAATATTTGACGGAAAGGACTTAATTGATTCAGTTAGATAACGTAAGGGACCAATTTGGAACTTTTAAAAGAAAGAGGACTAAAATGGACCCAGGCCTATAGTTAGAGGACCAAAAAGGGTATTAAGCCTTTATTTTTTCAACGGAAAAAATGTCTCAGAATAATTTACTCCATAGGTTTTTGAGTAAATTCTCTTTATCACCCCCCTTTTTATCATCAACAAAAAGATAAAGGAAAGAAAAGATACCGAAGAAAAACAGTTGTATAGGAAACAATCAGGTCTGAGTAAAAACAATTAACAAACATGTTTTATTCTCCCATTGTTATCAGTTAAAAAACATGCAAGAAAAAAATGACTTGCCTGGTTGGAAAAAGGTTATGTAGTTCAAGAGATATTTCAACCTATTTATCGGTCTATGAGACATAGCAGTCAAACCTTGAAAAGGGAGTCTGAAGATCAAGATAGTATCTTTCCTTGATTCCATTGGTGCACATAAAACTAGACAAATTTCTCCTTTTCCCATTTTCCATATAAAAGCCAGCTTAGAACAAGCAAAGATTTCGTTCATCAATCTTTCATTAACCTTCTCCCTTGATAAAAAATGATCAAATCATCTAAGAACAACAAAGGTGATTCCTCATAAGAAGTCAAAAAGGCTGTGAAGATTCAGAAGGATGCTGGAACTTCTGTTGGAGCAAGAAGGCTTAGAAGAACATATGAGACAAAGATGAAGAAGTCTAAGGGGAACCTAGAGAAGGAAGTCATTGAATTTTTTTTATGATGAGTGGGATGAGGGCTGAAGGAACTTCCTCGTGTAAAAAGGTTGGACTGGTCGTAAAAGTCTGGAGTAGCTTCTTGTATTGCCCTTTTGTAATCAAAATTATGTAATCCTTTTCCGTTGAATAAATGTAGATCTTTGTCCCATAGTTTGTGCTTGTATACCTTTTCAACCACCAAAGTCATGTGTGCAGTGAATTTAAAAAAAACCAATTGCACAAATATAAACTAATTGATGTTCAAGGAGATTGTCAAAATATGATTTTATCTTATCAGGCAAAAATTTCCCACAATTAATTTAGCTCAAAGATAAAGTATAACATAAATAAAAATCTTAATAGATATAAAACCAAGTTAGAGGGATTTTCAGATTTGTAACACATAAGTGGACAGAAGATAGTAAATAGTTTAAACAAACAAGCCACTAATATGCCATCAGAAACAACAACCAAATTCTTAGCATCAGAGGCTGAGATGCTTTAGAGGCTATCACACATCAGAAGCTTGTTCAGAGCTTCTGATCATAGTAGCTTCTGATCATCATCAGACTCTGATCCTTCATTCAGAAGCAAGCATTAATCTTTCACAAAATTCATGTTCAGATTCTTTTTAATGAAATCAAATCTTTCTATAGTGAGAGGCATGATAAATATATCAGCCCATTGATGATATGTGTCAATGAACTGAATATCTATTACACTTTTCTAAACATAATCTCTAATAAAATGATGTTTTATTTCTATGTGCTTGATTTTAGAATGTTGAACTGAATTTTTTGTTAAACAGATGGCAGCAGTATTATCACAGAAGATAAGAATACTGCTTCCACTAATCTGATAGTCTGCCAAATGATATTTCATCTAGAAGAGTTATGTGCAACATTTAGTAGCTGAGATGTATTCTGCTTTTGCTATGGACAAACAATAATTGCTTGTCTTTTACTAGCCCAGAATATTAGGTTTTCACCTATGAATTGACAGTTTTCACTAGTGGATTTCCTCTAAATACTATCCCCAACGTAGTCAACATCACATAATCCAACTAGCTTGTATAATCTAGATATTTTTTATAAAGCAACACTAGATTAGTTGTTCCCTCCAAATACCTAAAGATCCTCTTAACAACAGTTAAGTGAGCCTCCCTAGGATCTGGTAGGATCTTGCACACATACACACACCGAACAAAATATATGACCTAGAAGTTGTTAAATAGAGTAAGGAACCAATCATACCTCTATACAGCTTCTAACATACTTTGGAGTTTCCTTCTTCTTTGTTCAGATTGCATGTTGGATCCATATGAGTGTTCATGACGTTGCAGTATTCAAGCTTGAACTTATTCAGAAGCTCTTTTGTATACTTTGACTGATGAACATAGATCCATATTTTCATTGGTTGATTTGAATTCCAAGGAATAACTTCAATTCACCCAACATGCTCATCTTAAATTCAGCGTGCACTGTCTTAGAAAACTCCTTGCAAAGGGTAGCATTAGTAGAACCATAAACAATATCATCTACATATACTTGAACAATTATGATGTCATTTTTTTTGAAGAGTGTGGTATTAACTTTCCCTTTTTGGAAACCATTTTCTAAGAGGAAGTTACTCAATCTCTCATACCAGGCTCTGGGAGCCAGTTTGAGTCTATAGAGTGACTTCTTAAGTTTGAAAACATGTTTTGGATGGATTGAATCCTTAAACCCAGGTGGCTGATTTACATAAACTTCTTCAAAAATGATACCATTTAAAAATGCACTCTTAACATCCATTTGATATAGAATGATGTCATGATTAATAGCATAGGAGAGAAGTAACCTAATTGCCTCTAACCTTGCAACAGGTGCAAAGGTTTTAGTGAAATCTATACCTTATTGTTGTCTGTAGCCTTGAGCTACTAGTTTGGCTTTGTTCCTTACCACTTCTCCTTGCTTATTAAGCTTGTTTCTGAACACCCATTTTGTTCCAATGATGTTCTTCTAATGAGGTTTGAGTACCAGATCCCACACATCATTCCTTTGAAACTGGTTCCATTCTTCTTGCATGGCTACAATCCATCCATCATCATATAAGTCTTCATCAATAGAAGTTAGTTTTATCATGGAGATAAGTCCCACCATTGAATGTTTCTCTCTGAATGCAGATCTTGTTTTTAGAGGACTATCTTTATTTTTATTGATTAACTCTTTTGGATGAGAAGACTTGTACTTTAAGGACTTTCTGGATTGAGCAGATTCTTGAGAACCACAAGGAGCTTATTCAGAACTTGCTTCCTCTGGATGTGTTTCAGAAGTTGGGTTTGGTTATGTACCTCCAGCTTTTGAACATCTAGCTTCTTAGCCTCTAGCTTCTCAACATCTAGCTTCTGAGCCTCTAGCTTATGAACATTCAGCTTCTAAAGAAATTATGACTTCTAATCCACCACCTTCTGGAGAGACATCTGATATATGAAATTCTAAAAAGTTCTCAACCAGATCTGAAATTTTACTATCAGACTCTATGTCATCAAATTTGATATGTATAGATTCTTCAACCATTTTGGTTTTAGAGTTATACACTCTATATGCCTTTGAGTATTCAAAGTATCCTAAAAAGATACCCTTTTGAGATTTCGCATCAAATTTATTTAAGTAGACTTTACTGTTTAAGATGTAACATGTACATCCAAACTGGTGAAAATAAGAAATGTTGGACTTTCTTCCTTTGAAAAGCTTATATGCAGTTTTGTTCAAATGGGTCTGATGTAGATCATGTTTTTAGCATAACATGATATGTTTATAGCTTTTGCCCACAAGTACTTAGGTAAGTTATTTTCATGAATCATGGTCCTTGCCATGTCTTGTAAGGATATGTTCTTTCTCTCTACAACTCCATTTTTATGTGGAGTTCTAGGATAAGAGAACTCATGGAAGATTCCATATTTTTCACAAAAGTTTTCAAAAGGTTCATTTTCAAATTTTCCTTTATGATCACTCCTTACTTTTAAATTTTTTTTATTCTTTTTCATTTTCTCTTGTATGCAAAAGACACTTAAAACATCATATGATTCATCCTTGGTTCTTAGGAATTTAACCTAAGATCATATACTAAAGTCATCAACAATGACAAGTCCATATTTCTTCCCATTGATTGATGCAATACTAACATGACCAAACAAATTAATGTGAAACAAATCTAAGGGTCTGGAGGTAGAGACAATATTTTTAGTTTTAAAAGAGGCTTGGTCAATTTTCCCTATTCGGCATGCTCCAAAGAAAGCATCTGAATGATACTTAAGATCTGGCATCCCCTTAAGAAGTTGTAGCTTGCTAAGCTTGGAGATTAATCTCCAGTTAGCATGACCTAACCTTCTGTGCCAGACCCACTTTTCATCATTAACTGATAGAAGGCAAAGTACTTTCTGATCAGCCAATTCAGAAAAATTAATTTTATAAACAATGCCTTTCCTCTTACCCTTGAACACTACAGATTTATCAGATTCAGTGATGACTGTATAGATGTTCTTATTATACACTACTTCATAGCCCTATCACAAAATCGACTTATGCTGAGTAGGTTATGCTTTAGTCCATCTACTAACCATACATTATTGATATAGATAGAGGAGTTACCAATAGTACATGCACCAATGATCTTCCCTTTTTGGTTTCCTCAAAATCCCGCAGTTCCTCCCTCTTTCAAAGTGAGGGTTTGGAACATATGCTTTTCTCCTGTCATATTGTCATACCCCAAATTTTTCCTACATGTATATTACTTTCACCTGTATTTCCATCTACTAACCATTATTAAAAAAATCCAAAAATATGTTGTTTTCAATTTCTCTTTGCCTAAGTCCAGGTTTCATTTAAGGGTATCCAGGCTAGAGTATGCAATTTATGTGGTGTGTGTCTGAAGTTTCAGTTAGGGTTTCTGTGTCAATTCATGTTAGATGTGTGTGGATCAAGTTATAAGGCTGTGTCAAGTTCACAGTGTTTCAGGGTTGATAATCATCAGGATCCAACACACTTCTCAGTTGGATTTTGGGCAGTGAACTGAGGCTCATTTTTCAAGTCATGGTCTTTAATCACAAGAAATGTTCATTCGATCCACAATGTTGTCCAAAAAGATTCAAAGTGAGGTCTGTAGTTCATCATGATTCAAGAGGTCTATAAATGTAAGATTAATTCATTTTTTGGTTTCATTGATTCAAGACTATAATGCTCAAGAGTGACTCATTTTCGGATTGAATGTGGTTAACATAGAAATAAGGTTTTAATTCATTCATCTCGAATTAGGTTTTTAGTGATGGAGTTCAAGTATGATACAAATGGTTTTAAGTGTGCTCCATTTATGTGATTGAATAAAAATCAAGGTGCAAATAGCATTGTGCTCTTAAGGCCCAAGGGAGACTACACATACAAAACGACAATTGCAAGCATTCAAGGAATCAAATTACAAAAATTATTCATTACACAAAGTCTAAACAAAATTCAACAAAAAGTGTTTTCAAGCCCATTTACATCATGTTACAACCCACAAAAACCAAACAAAAAGGCCATTACAACAAAAAGCCCATTCTTGTTTTACAACAATTACAACATTACAAAAAATCAAGGAACGTGGAATGAGAAGAAAAATTATTCACAACCAAATTTTCTACACAACAGCTTTTTAAACCACAACAAATATTCCACAATAAGCCATTACGCATACCTTGCCATCACGCATAACCAACAATTGCAACAAATTCTCCACACAAAATTCCAATGTCACAAAAGCCATAAAATTTTCCATAATACATAATATAATCCTTCAGCCAAGCCACCAACGCAATGCACCACCAGCCTTCACTATACTAGCTACAATTACAAACCATGACCAAGAAGCAACACACACTATACAACCAGCCACAATACGCACAATAATACGCACATTCTCACCATAGTCCAACCTACCACGATTCGTACTATTTTTGTTCTCAAATTCCAATTCTTTCAACCATTTGACTCTGTTGTTGCTTAATCTCTTTGATTTTTTGATCTGCTTTCACAAACCGTTATCATGGCCTTCGTTTTATTTTTAAGTGGAAAATCTGATTTTGTTTTGTTAACCGAGCCTTATTGAAGGTGTTACATGATGTGTTTTTTTTAAACATAATCCTGATACATGTTGGACCATGTTGGTTTAATGGGCTTTCATAGGTCCATGTTGTTTTGTTCTACTCACACACACACTTTGATTACACGGCTCACCCCCTCACTTGGTTTTTTTTTTTCTTGTTTATCTTCTCTTGTTTTTTTAAATGTTTTTATCTTTGTTTTATTTTTTATTCTTCTTTTAAATTTTTAACAATGTTCTTAGTATAATGCTTTAGTATTTTGTTTATTTATTTTTTAGGTTTTTCATCTTAATAATTCATTTCATTTTGATTTTATTTCGATTTTATTTTGGTCTATGAAGTCTAAATATCACGACTGTTGGTTGATGAAGTTGTTTAACCTTCATTATTTCAAATCTGTAGGGAATGATCCTTTGGGTCATTTTCTATACTTTAGGATCGTGATAGGTTACCTTCGATTAATCGATGAAAGTTTGTGATTAAGACGGGATCGTTCCCTTTTTCTTTTCGTGTGACACGATTCTTTGAGAATGATCTACATATCATTTCTCTTTCATGTTTTAGCACAAGCATCGTTATTGACCGGCCTCCCATAGCATGATCTTTCTCATAGATCGTGCTATGATTGCTTAACATAGCGCTACATTAGACCCGATTCAAAAAGTGATCATTCGATTAATGACAATTGACAATTAACAACTAACAACTGACTTTAATTTCTGTTCATTATTATCTTGCTTTATCTTTCCGTCAATATATCCTTGATCATATTATTGTTCATATTATCATTGTTCATATCATCTTGTCAATTTATTATTATCTTGTTTATCTTAATCAAAAACACAAAAACAGGATAAAATTATTGAAAACCCAAAAAAACTTTCAAGTGGTGGACTGTGGTTACTATCCCGAGCACTGGAGTTAGAACCTTGTACATAAACCCCAACAGAGGATATTTTATATGTACTCTTGCTTATTGCTTAGTTTAGGACACCTTGCACACACACAGCTTCCTTTTGGGCTACCTGACAATGACCCCATTTATTTCTCGCACTCCCCTATACTTTACATGTACCCCGCTCCCTTTTGGATGTACGCTCTTTACTTGCTCTTATTTGATTGTGGTTTTGTTTACTATGGGCACCCTTAGGGACTAAGATAGACTAAACCATTTTTAAACTAATGCACACACTTGCACCTTTTCTTTGATTGTGGTTTCGTTACTAGGAGAACCCTTAGGGACTAGGATCGATCCAAACCATTTCGCAAACCCTTGACCCAATATCAAGTTGGTTTTCTCAACCAAACTTCAAAAACACATAACAACTATCACAAGTCTTTTCAAATAAAGGTGAAAGAGGGGGGGGGGGGGGAGGTTGGAGCCTTCGATTCCTCTCCTCGATTGTTTGAGTGCGAGTTGCATTTCTCGTGTTTGAACAATTATCACCTCTAAAGCAAACCAACAACCCATAGTTCCATGAACTACGAATGCTCTGATTTTTCATTCTTGTCCGAATGAAGATACGTAGGCATAAGGGCCCCAATCCTTGGCGAGCTACCTTTTTGCTTTTTCTACCTTTTTTCCCACCTTTTTCCACATTTTTTGTTTTCTATCCTCTACATCTTTCCCTATGCAAACCATTTTCCCGTAGTCCTCCGAGCTACAAATGCTCTTACTTTCCCATTGCACGAGGGAATACGTAGGCACAAGGGCCCCAATCCTTGGCGATCACCCTAATATAAAACCACTCATTTCCCCCTTAGAATCGAATCATGTTACCTTATCTTTTCGCATTACTCGCTTAGAAGAAAACAAATAGCATTAGCTAACATTCATCACAAATCGAACCAAGAGGTTCCCGTTGAGTACAACGGACGTGAGGGGTGGTAATACCTTCCCTTTACGTAATTAACTCCCGAACCCAGAATGTGGTTGCGATTACCATGTTCTTATCTCTTAAAGGTTTTCTCGATATTTTCCTATTCCTTTATTAGAATGAATAAAGTTCGGTGGCGACTCTGTTCGAACCATTTTTTCCGCGTCCTATCACGAAGGTCGTATCATTTTTTGAGGTGCGACAACTGGCGACTTTGCTGGAGACACACATTGCTCCATGCAAGAGAGAGTCAAGCCTAACTTAGTCAGAATTGTGATGATCGTTAGCTTCGCTTATTTGTTTCTTCTCGTTTGTTTATTTGTTTACTTACATATCCTTATTATCTGTGTTACTATTTGTCACACCCTAATTTTTGACCATAAGATTCTGTTTTTCGTTTCGCATCGTCACGCATCTCATCTGTCATACGTTTTTTAATCATGACTAACCAGCTTGTGAAATTGCAGTGAGTTCGAGTGTAGATGATACTTATGCTCCCAGTTAAGCATTTCAGGGCATGATCAGTTGCGCCTGACTCAAAATGGTAATGTGGTTTCTACTAGATTTTGGCTCCACTTTTAGAACTCTTTCTTCATTCTTGGGCCGTTTTTGGATAAACACTTTGAAGATATCTTGGATACATTTTCTGGCTATATTTTGTGAAATCAGGGTTTTTCTCAAGTCGTTTCTTCGCCAGGGCAAGAAAGGTTTGTTAGAGATTTGGCTACATGGTGCCAAAGTTGAAGTTGTGGATTCACTAAGATTAAGGTCTTGTTGCTCTCAATTACTTGTGCTTTAAATGCAAGACGATTTGGATTTGGGATTAAGATACCTATTCAAGTGCGCTTCAAGCTCAATGTTTGCAAAATGACCAAGTGGTGATTTGATTTATGACATCAAAGTTGATTCTTAATGGTTGGATTTCAAGTGGTTCGATTGAATGGGATCAAGAGATGAGCATGCCAATGTTTGAAAAGAAGATCCATGTCCAGGATTCAAGGTTACAAGTTTAAACTTTAAGTCAATGTTGTTCATAACCATTCAAGATTCAAGAGTGATTTTTGACAAGGAAAATGAGTTTCATTCAATTTCAAAAGGTTCAAATAATAATTGGAAGAATTTGAAAGTTCACATGTAAAATTTAATCTTTCATAGTAAAGTTATAAGATCAAGCATACAAATTGCAACACCAATCTCCACATCTAAGTTTGAATCATTCTCACTACAAATGGTCATTTCAAGCTACAAGGTGAAAAAAAAAAGGGAATTTCTTAACACACCACCCAACCTTCTTAGGAATCATGCGCGCTGACGAAAATACCCCTGCGTTCCAGATGTGCAAATCCGAACGCACTCTTTTTTTTAAAAATTTTCAGTTTTTTCCGGATGTGCACATCCGGAAGAAATTCGTATTTGCAAATACGGAATAAATCCTGATACAGAACACCAAAAATCCAACAATGTTTCTCACATTCATAAAATAAAATCGGGATTACATTCAGAAAATCGCCATTACATCGACATAAATTTAAATATTACAAGATCAATAGCCCGGTGGACGTTTGCACAACTCTAAGATGTCATCAATCTTTCTTCGAATTTTGACGGTCGCCTCGAACTCGAGCGGGAATCGTTCTTCGTAATCGAAAAAAGTTTGTCACATCGCTCTAACATCGTCTTGATTCTTGAGCTCAACAAGGCTGTAAGCGACGTTCCCTTCGTTGTCAACCGAAGGTGAACGATACCGAAGCTTCACAACCTTCCGTTTGTCTCCGTAAGGTAGGAGATGTTCGATGTCGTCAATGATCTCGCCGATGGAGATGTCCCTCGTTAGCTTAAACGTGCGACCGCATGTTTTGCCGTCGGTGTAGGAGACACTTGCGACATACCAACGGAATTTGATTTGATACAATTGAGACATTTTGAGTTTGTGTGAATGATATCAAATGAAACCCCTAATTTATAGAAAAGTTAGGGTAAAGTTATTTCTGGCTAAGTTCGTTTCGGATGTGCAGATCCGGAAAAACCCTACAAATATTGGTTTCGGATGTGCACATTCGGAATTTTTCCGGATCTGCAAATCAGAATGTTTTACTGATACATTTTCAAACAGAATTGAACATGTTATGTAACCAATTGGAATGCTTTCATTGCAATAAAATTCATAAGAGTATTAATAAGACATATGAATGAAAATTCAATATATTTCACTTCAAAAATGTACATTTTGTCGTATGATTATACAAAAAAGTTAAAACAAAAATCTCCGCTATATCTATCGGAGCTTGAACTTTCGACTTTTCCGCATTTGATGCCTTTTCAATTGCGTTCAATCTTTCGAATTCAAGCATCCTTTCAACAAAACTATCTGGCCACGACTCGACAATTGCGGTTGCATGCGTCGCCAATTGCAGTGATTTAGGTGGTATGGGGCATCCGAGTTTCAAGATAACTTGTACAAAATATCTTGATTTTGCAAGCCATCCGAGACACATGATGCGATCATTTGGATTGGACGTAGGTGCGGTGTGGAGTGGAAAAAAGGTTTTCGAAAAACTGTATCGCGTCAAGTCGATACACACCATATCGTAGGCGCATGCGATAAGATGACCCATCTCGGAGAAGCTCATCCATTTTGATACCGGAGCCGTACCACTCAACCACGGAACAAGTGACTCGTAAACCTTGTCGTATTTTTTTTTTATTTTCATAGAGACGCAAGTATGCTTCTTTATGCGTCTCCAACTCTCGGATAAGTTGATGACGGACAAGTGCATGACCTTCCTCTCCTTTACCGAGTAGAGCCGACATGGCTCGGTAACCGCAATTACCATCCCCTACAACATCGATGATATCGTCGATTTGCTTGTGCATAAAAACCGGCATCTCGTCGATAAAGGAAATTATACGTGGAGTCGGAGTCGGAGTCGTAACTCGTGGAATCGGTGTCGGAGTCGGTTTGGAAATGCGAGCTCCTTTCATGACACTTTGTAGAGATTTTGGAGTCGGAGAGTCCGGAAAGAGTTTGTCAACGTGCTCATAATATGAAGGAGACCGAGTTACCGAGTTAAAGTCACCGCCGACATCAACCGACTTTACGAGCATGCCTTCATCTTTCGGGAAAATCGGCGCAACTAATTCTTTTGATATGTTATCGGGGTGCACCATATCTATTTATAAACAAGAATAGAACAATACATATATATAAATATAACATATTAAAAATTGTTGAAATTTTAAATTAATTAGTTCCAGACACTTTTTCGGATGTGCACATCCGAAAATGTTCATGCTAAATTCGTTCCGGATGTGTGCACATCCGGAAGTAGCGTAACTTGTTTTTTCAAAAAAGTAGATTGATAATGTGAGCAATGTAGTGGATGAAGTTGAATATTTACCTGAAATTCAATCTTTTCTTGCTCCATTTGATTTGTTGCATCAAAAATTTGAACTTTTTGAGTGAGAAATGGTATTGATGAAGTAGGGTTTTTTGGGTTGGTGAGAGTGAGTGTGGAAGAAGAAAGGTTGATTATGGAAAATGGGGAGTGATCATGCAGCTTCAAATATATCAGCAATTATTCCAAATATACAGATCCGGAGGTCTTCCGGATATGCACATCTGGAACGACTTTTTTTTAAGGTTACGGTGTGTCCGGATGTCCACATCCGAAATCAGTGGACAAAAAAGAAATTTTACGTGGTACCTAAGAAACTTGGATGGTGTATTAAGAAACTAAAATAAAAAAAGTTTATGGTTTTTTACAAAGTACAACAACTAAAAGATCACATTTTATTCCAAAAAATTCAAAGCATACAAAGTTCCAATTGAAAATTCGGGTTGAATAGGCCGAGGGAAATCCATAAGGAGTTGATTAATTATGGGTTTCAGCTGGATTCTTTTGTTAGCTATGCTCTTGTTGACAAGTATGGAAAATGTGGTCACTTAGAAATGACTATTGAAGTTTTTGAGCAAAAGCCTTAAATAATGGTGTGCCTGTTGCGAGTATTATCAGGTCTAGCAGGTCATCCCTGCACGACACCTGGGCTAGCAATGTCATATGGTATAAAGGGAATCTCCTTTCCACTGAGTCATTGAAAGAGGCTTTGAATGGGGCCACTACTGTTATTAGGTCTAGCAGGTCATCCCTGCACGACACCTGGGCTAGCAATGTCATATGGTATAAAGGGAATCTCCTTTCCACTGAGTCATTGAAATAGGCTTTGAATGGGGTCACTACTGTTATTAGGTCTAGCAGGTCATCCCTGCACGACACCTGGGCTAGCAATGTCATATGGTACAAAGGGAATCTCTTTTCCACCGAGTCATTGAAAGAGGCTTTGAACGGGGTCACTACTGTTATCTCACGCAACGCAACCATGTACAAAATTAATGGGACTGCTAACATCAATGCAATTAGAACAGCTTCAGATCAAGGTATTAAAAGATTTGTCTATATCTCTGCTGCCGACTTTGGTGTAGTAAATTACTTGCTGCAGGGGTATTATGAAGGAAACCTCTTGGCATAGTTGGATCACCGATGGAGATGGTTTTTCAACATACTGAAAACATGTTTAAGCAGGTTCCTGCATTCCGAAACAGCCATCAAACATTTCCAAAACGAGTTCCGACACAATCGAACGTGTTCGATTCAAAAAGGGAAGTTCATCAACACAACCAAAACAAGAATCTCAGCCATGATTACTTCTAAGCAGGATCGAGAAAGAATCGAAAAAGAAAATCAAGACCGAAAAAGTAGTTTCTGACCTTCCATTTGTCGTCACTAACGCGAGCTGCCGGGAACCACCCTCAGAGTTATTCCATCGCAGCCGTGTACGCCGTTGGAACCGCTGTAAGATCTCGAGTCACACCCCAGCAGACGTTACTCCTCAACCGTCGTCACCATCATCGCGATTTGGGTTAGCTTCCTAATTCCATTTGAATTTCTGTTTGCATTGTTGTTGTGTATTTTTAGTTGTTTGATTACCTATTGAATCTTGCATTTCGATTTGAAAAGAAGGTTTACACATAGCGAGAAAACAAAAGGAAAAAATTGGTTTGTGTGGAGAAAGAGAGAGACGAGGGTATGATGGCGTGATGTTTGAGAGAGATAAGAATAATTCATATGCTGACTTTTTTCTTCTTTCTTTAGCTTGCAATGTGTTGTTGGGTCGGGGGAAACAAAGAGGGTACCGACCCAATGTTTGTTTTTTTTTCATCGTGAGTTTGTTGATGTAGGCCCATACTCCTGACCAACCGCTTTCCACTCTTAAATTTTGTAGAAGCAAGCTTCACTCACATTGAGTTTTGATGAAGACAACACAACAAGCTCTCTACAAAGATAATATGCAAAAAGAAAGAGAATCAAGCTACATGAAGTACAAGAAGTTCAAGTTCAAGAAGATATCCTAAGTACTATCAAGTTGAATCAATTAGCTTCAAGTGTTCAAGTATCATGAAGATCAAAGGTTGAACAAAGGTATATCAATATCATTTAAATGATTATAAAAGTGTTCACATGTCTTGCATCTTGCATATCTTTGATCTAGTGCATTGCAAATCTTTTATGGAAAGTTCACATTGTTTTCTAAACTTTTTCTTGAAAAATCAATTCTGTTAATCGATTAACCTGTGGGGTTAACCGATTAACCAGTTCAAAATTTGAATATTTTCTTAACGTTAGCATATGTTAATCGATTAACCCATATGGTTAACCGATTAACACTGTTACTGTGTGCGAAAAATGGTGACTTTTCATGGAAAAATGCATTGCTTTCTCATCTTTTTTCATTCCTTTGCTGCATATTTCTCATACCTTTTTGTAGGGGTGTTCTACACATATTTAAACACTTCATTTTCAGATTTAACACTTACCTCCTAACAATTTCATAATCATAAATTCACTCATACTTTCATATTTCAAAATATTATTCAAGTGTTCATTCAAACATTTTTTTGAGAGAAACTTCTGTATATCTTTCACAAAATATCATTGTTTCATCTCATTCTTGTCAAGAACACTTGTATACATTGTTTGAGTGATATTGTCTCAAAGGAGAAGATCGAATATCAAGATCGATATCAACATACTATCAAGACATAATCTTATTATCAAGAATATTTTTCTGTTTTACCTTGTTGTCCAGGATTGTTGGAAACAAGTGAGTGCTTTGAAGAGGATTGTTCTTCATACACTTAGTTACCTATAGGTTAGATAGTAAGCATCACCATTGGTGTGATTAGGCTGTACAATAATTCTAAACTATAGTGAAATCTCTTTCGTGTTGAAGGAGGAGTGGAGTACTCTCGGACTGTGAGGGGAACCACTATAATTCTCTTGTGTCATTTTTCCTTTCTGCACTTTACTTTCAAGCACTTATCATCAAATGGAAAAATAACCAAGAACCGGTAAAAAGATCGAAGAAATTTTTAAGAGCCTAATTCACCCCCCTCTTAGGCGCATTTACACTTTCAATTGGCATCAGAGCAGGTGATAGGTAACCTGTTCCTATTCGATTCAGATGGCTTCCGCAAACAATGATCTTGTATTCAAAGACGGTGGTAGTAGCAACAAGCCTCCTTTATTTTCTGGCCAATACTTCGACTTCTGGAAAATCCGTATGAAGGCACATTTAGAAGTACAAGGAAGTGATATATGGGAGGCTGTTCAAAATGGTCCTTTTATTCCTACAACTGTTGTCAACGGAGTTGGTTCGGCAAAGCCACAAGGATCATGGGATGATGATGATAAGAAAAAGGTTCTCTATGACAAAAAGGCAATAAATATTTTACAAAGTGCACTTGGAATGGATGAATTATTCCGCGTCTCAACATGTACAACGGCCAAGTAAATATGGGACACTCTTGTAGAAACTCACGAAGGAACCGCCGAAGTCAAAAGATCCAGATTGAATACTTTAAGTCAAGAATACGAGTTATTCAGAATGCAACCAGGAGAATCAATCCTCGACTTGCAGAAAAGATTCGTGCATTTGAAAAATCACTTGAATGCACTTGGTAAGACACTAACAAATGATGAACTTAATCTTAAAGTGCTTAGGTCTTTAACAAGAGAGTGGCAACCCAAAGTGACGGCGATTTCCGAGAAGAAAAGTTTATCAACGATGACATCCGCTACTCTATTCGGAAAGGTTCAAGAATATGAGACGAAACTTGGACTATTGGAGAAATGTGAGATCCAAGAAAAGAAATCCAAGAGCATTGCCTTAAAAGTTGAGTCCAAAGTTGTGAAGAAAGAAGACAATCCCGAAGAGGACGAAAACTTTATGCTCCTTGTAAAAAGACTAGGAAAATACTTTAGTGCAAAAAATAATATTGGAAACTCTAGTTTCATAAGAAGAAAGAAGTCCTCAAAGAACAAAGAAAAAGAAGCATCAACATCCAATGGAGACATTATATGCTATGAATGTGGAAAGCAAGGCCACATCAAACCGGAATGTCCCAAACTCGCAAAGAATCGTGACAACAAAGGAAAGAAGGATTACAAAAAGAAGGGCTACATTGCTTGGGATGACAATGAAATAAGTTCTTCATCGGATTCCGATAGTGATCAAAGCGCAAATCTAGCATTGATGGCATCACATCATTCCGACGATGAAGACGATGAGGTTAGTAGTAACTTTTCAATTTTTGATAATGATGCTCAAGGAGCAATTGATGAACTTTTAAGTGAATGCAAAATTCTATATAAAACCATCTCATCTCAAAAGAAACAAATATCAATCTTGGAAGAAAATATTGAGAAAATGGAAAATAAGTTCAAAGATGAAAAAGAAGAATTAATCAAGAATTTTGCATGCACTAAATGTGAGTCACTTGCTTTTCAAATAGTTCAATTGAAAAGAGTCCTAGAAAGATATGAGAAAGGAAAAATTGGATTGGAACATGTTCTTAGTAGTCAAAGATACTCAAATGATAAAAGTGGTCTAGGTTACTCAAGATTCTCTAAACAAACTTCTAACAAGACCATTTTTGTAAAAGCTAAAGAACAAATTCCTTTAGAGAAAAGTGACAAGCCTAAAATGGTTCAACAATATAACAAAAGGAAAAGAAATAATAAGAAGAAGTCTTATAATAAGAAGAAATCTTATCCCCCTAGATATAAAAGCAACTTTGAGCCTACTTGTTTCTATTGTGGGATTAAAGGTCATACTCCTAATGCATGTTATATTAGAAACTTTAGTGTTGCTCAAGGCCATTATGTATGGGTCAAGAAAGGAACTAACTTTGAAGGACCCAAGGAAATTTGGGTACCTAATAAAAAGTAACTATTTTTTGTAGGTATGCTTGAAGACCTCTTCAAATCAATGGTATCTTGATAGTGGATGTTCGAGGCACATGACGGGTGACCTGAGCAAATTTTCACATCTAACGCTTAAGGCCAAAGGATATGTTACTTATGGTGACAACAACAAAGGAAGAATCCTTGGCGTAGGCATCATTGGTTCACCGCCTTCAACAACTATAGAAGATGTCCTATATGTGGAAGGTCTAAAGCATAGTCTCCTTAGCATTAGCCAATTGTGTGACTGAGGTTTCAAAGTCAACTTCACTAAAGATGAATGTTTGATTGAAAACAAAGTTACTCATGAAGTTATGCTAAAAGGTAAAAGAGTTAATAGCATATTTTTAATTTCCTTAGATAACTTGTCTTTGAATGTTAGGTGTCTCTTGGCAAACAACAATGAATCATGGTTATGGCATAAGAGGTTTGCTCATATTCATATGGAGCACTTGAATAAGTTGATCAAGCATGACTTAGTCATTGGATTGCCGAAGATCAAATTCATCAAAGATAGGTTGTGTGGCGCTTGCCAAAAAGGAAAGCAAACCAAATCAACTTTCACATCCAAGAATGTGGTGTCCACAACTAGGCCACTACAATTGTTGCACATGGATCTCTTTGGTCCATCGAGAACAAAAAGCTTCAGAGGTAATGTCTATGCATTAGTTATTGTTGATGATTTCTCTAGATATACTTGGACATTGTTTTTAGTTCAGAAAAGTGATGCTTTCAAAGCCTTCAAGAAGTATGCAAAACAAATACAAAATGAGAAGTCTCTTACAATTGCCTCCATTAGAAGTGACCATGGTGGAGAATTCCAAAATGCCTCATTTGAAGAATTTTGTGAAGAACATGGAATCTCACACAATTTCTCCGCACCAAGAACTCCACAACAAAATGGTGTCGTAGAAAGGAAGAATAGATCATTGGTGGAACTTGCAAGGACAATGCTAAGTGATTCAAATCTTCCTAAGTATTTTTGGGCGGATGCGGTGAGCACGACATGTTTTGTAAGTAACCGTGTCAATATTAGGCCTATTCTCAAGAAAACCCCTTATGAACTTTTCAAAGGGAGAAAACCAAATATTTCTTTCTTTCATGTTTTCGGGTGCAGGTGCTTTGTCCTAAACAACGACAAAGACAACCTTGGTAAGTTTGACGAGAAATCCGATGAAGGTATTTTTCTCGGCTACTCTCTCTCTAGTAAGGCATTTAGAATTTATAATAAAAGAACTTTAACTATAGAAGAATCTATGCATGTCAAATTTGATGAATCTAACCCCTCGAAAGAGGATATTATTGTTTGTGATAATGATGATGATCTTGTAGAAATTCACAAAGAAGATACTTCTAAAGACTTCATTGAAAATCTAGAAGAAAAACAAGAAGAACATCATGATTAACCGATTCAACAAAAGTCTATCAACAATGATCTACCAAAAGAATGGAGAACACATAGGGATCACCCAATCGACAAAGTCATCAGAGACATAAGTCAAGGTGTAACAACAAGACTAAATCTCAAAGATACATGCTTGAATATGGCGTTCGTTTCTCAAATAGAACCTTCCAAAGTTAATGAAGCTCTTGAAGATGATCAATGGATCATTGCCATGCAAGAAGAGTTAAACCAATTTGAAAGAAATCAAGTTTGGGAACTTGTCCCTAAACCAAGCGATAAATATATCATCGGAACAAGATGGGTATTTAAGAGCAAACTTGATGAAAATGGAATTATTGTTCGTAACAAAGCAAGATTGGTGGCTCAAGGGTACAATCAAGAAGAAGGAATTGACTTTGAAGAAACATTCGCTCCGGTTGCAAGGTTAGAAGCTATTCGTCTATTACTTGCTTATGCTTGCTCAATGAATTTTCAGTTATTTCAAATGGACGTCAAAAGCGCCTTCCTAAACGGATATATCAACGAAGAAGTCTATGTCAAACAACCTCCGGGTTTTGAAGGCTTCAAGCATCCTTCACACGTATACAAGTTGAAGAAAGCTCTCTATGGTTTAAAACAAGCACCAAGGGCATGGTATGATCGTCTAAGTAATTTCTTATGCGAAAAAGGTTTTGAAAAAGGCAAGGTAGACAAGACTTTGTTCATTAAGAGGATAAAGAATAATACCTTACTTGTTCAAGTGTACGTCGACGACATTATCTTTGGTTCAACAAATAATCAACTATGTGAAGAATTTGCTTCAATGATGCAAGGCGAGTTTGAAATGTCTATGATGGAAAAAATGAATTATTTCCTTGGATTACAAATCAAGCAACAAAAGGACGGAGTCTTCATCAACCAATCGAAGTATTGCAAAGAATTATTAAAGAGATTTGATATGGATGGTTGTAAAGCTATGTCAACACCAATGGGATCCGAAACCTACATTAATCAAGACGAATCGGGAACATCGGTTGATATTACGAAGTATCGAGGTATGATTGGTTCTTTATTATATTTGACGGCAAGTCGTCCTGACATAATGTTTAGTGTGTGTTTATGTGCTCGCTTCCAAGCAAACCCAAAGGAGTCACATCTCACGGCGGTCAAAAGAATCATGAAGTATCTCAAGGGAACGACAAATGTTGGCTTATGGTATCCTAAAGGTAGTGTTTGTACTTTAATCGGTTATTCTGACGCGGATTATGCAGGTTGTAAAACAGATAGAAAAAGCACGAGTGGAACATGTCACATCCTCGAAAATGCACTAGTTTCGTGGTCTTGTAAGAAACAAGCATGCGTTGCACTTAGTATGGGCGAAGCGGAGTACATAGCAGCTGGTAGTTGTTGTGCACAATACCTTTGGTTAAAGCAACAATTAATCGACTACGGAATTGATCTTGGTTGCATTCCGCTCCGGTGCGACAACACAAGTGCAATCAACATTACGAAGAATCCCGTCATGCACTCAAGGACCAAACACATTGACATTCGACATCATTTTCTTCGTGATCATGTGCTTAAAGGCGATGTCGAAGTAACGTTTGTTGATACTCATAACCAACTAGCAGATATCTTCACCAAACCGCTCGCAAAAGAATCATTCTACAAAATTAGGCGAGAACTTGGTATCTTGGATGAAGGTGATATCTAAACACATCTTTAAATTATTATGCATCAAGTTATTTTCATAAAAAATTTGGCTAAATATATATGTTACCATGATATAATATTAGTATATTTGTGTTGCACATGTTTTCCTTAAGTTTCATACTTGTTACCTTTTGTTATTGTGCAATTTTTGATTCTGTTAATCGGTTAACCCAGGGAGTTAATCGATTAACACCTGTAGCCTTTAAGTTTGTGGAAATTTTGATTCTGTTAATCGATTAACCCAGGGCGTTAACCGATTAACCTGCGCTCACGTGGAATTTTTTTTTTTTAAATTAAAACGTATCTTTTAAGTGTGTGGCTTAAATGTGTTGGGTGCATGTACATTCAGTCAACACTTCCTCTTACTCTTCTTCCTCACCTTAAACTCACCATTAAAGCTCTCTTGGAACTCATCTCTTCTACCCACTCCAGTTTTGGTTCAAACTTCACATTAAAAACCCACTACAATCATTCTCCTATAAAACATTCTCATTCTCAACTCTTTTTCAACAACTCCTCATCCAAATCCGAAAATCCCTCTCTCAAAACCTAAAAGCTTCAAATTTCATCCATGGCTCCTTTGAAGAAGGGAAAGGGAAAAATGCCAGCAAGCAGCTCAGCAGAACATGAGGAGGATACTCAAATGGAAACAACCAAGAAAAGAAGAATGGATTTCAAAGTCCGGGTTCGTCAACTTCTTACGGTAAAGTATGTCAATCTCTCAGATTTTAAGGCTCCTTCTTTTGATTTTCCAAATCTGTTGAAAGTTCAGAAAATAGACAAGTTTGTTTCTGATAAGGGTAAATGTTATACTGATTTGGTTAAGGCTTTTATGAACACAATGTCTATTAATTTGGATGAGAATGAACAACATGTGCTGAGAGCGGTTGTTAGAAACTGTGAGATTGTTGAGGATTTGGCAGGAATAGCTGCGTCGTTGAAAATTCCGTATTTCGGATATTTTCTTCGCAAAGGTGTTACCTTCACGGATGGGCCTTGGGCTGGATTTAACAAGATGGAATACTACTACAGCATCTGTAGATTTCCAAGAGAAGTTATTGTTGCTGGACAACGTACAGCCCGTACACTTCGTTATGCTTCGAATTTGTCGGTAAACGATCGGATGTTACACTATGTTATCTGCTATGTATTAATTCCAAAGGACTCCAACCATGCTCAAATCAATGATCTTGAGATGCAGATGCTGTTTGCGATCAAGAATAAGATCAATATCAATTGGATCCTAACCATGATGTATCATCTGAAGCAACAAATCTCATTGTCCACCCGGCTCCCGTATGGTCGCCTCATTTCAAGGATTTTAGAAAACACGGATTTGGACCTCAATAGGGAACCGACTACTATTCCAAAGCAATTCGTGAATGAAATCAATGCGACAACAATTGTGAGGAACACCGGTATTGTGAAAACTAGTCCTGGAAGTGAAACATACAAGTATGCTGAAGAAGAATCTACTCCTTCCTCCTATCCTATTCCCAAAGTGGCATTACAAATGAGTTTCTCTACATAACTATGATGAATCAACATAGAGAAACCACCCGATAAATTACTTCTCTTTGCAAGCTTGTGTTGGATTCACAAAATCAGCATGAAGATGAAGATGGTGATGATGATGAAGAAGGAAATGAAGAAGGTGAAGAAGGAAGTGAGGAGGTGTCTGATGAAGAATGAAGTATTTGCACCATTTTTTGATGTTGTTATGTCTTTTAAAAATTCTATTTTATGTCTTGTGTTTCGTACTATCATGTTCTGTTCGTTTATGTTGAATATTGTGACCGTACTTCAGATTCTGGTTTTAATGTATGTGTGTTTGTGGTTTTATATGTGTATGGTTATTATGTATGTATGTATGTTATAATTATGAACTGTCATTGTTTTGGAATCCTATTCCTTTTTGCTAATGAAAAAGGGGGAGAAGGATTGGTTTCTCTAACATTTTTGTGCAGAAAATTATTACCCTCATGAATTTAGGGGGAGCTGCACTTTAGGGGGAGAATCAAACTTAGAGAAACATCAAGTCTAAAGATTCAATCTTTCATTGGATTGGTTGTCATCATCAAAAAGGGGGAGATTATAGAAGCAAGCTTCACTCACATTGAGTTTTGATGAAGACAACACAACAAGCTCTCTACAAAGATAATATGCAAAAAGAAAGAGAATCAAGCTACATGAAGTACAAGAAGTTCAAGTTCAAGAAGATATCCTAAGTAATATCAAGTTGAATCAATTAGCTTCAAGTGTTCAAGTATCATGAAGATCAAAGGTTGAACAAAGGTATATCAATATCATTTAAATGATTATACAAGTGTTCACATGTCTTGCATCTTGCATATCTTTGATCTAGTGCATTGCAAATCTTTTATGGAAAGTTCACATTGTTTTCTAAACTTTTTCTTGAAAAATCAATTCTGTTAATCGATTAACCTGTGGGGTTAACCGATTAACCAGTTCAAAATTTGAATATTTTCTTAACGTTAGCATATGTTAATCGATTAACCCATATGGTTAACCGATTAACACTGTTACTGTGTGCGAAAAATGGTGACTTTTCATGGAAAAATGCATTGCTTTCTCATCTCTTTTCATTCCTTTGTTGCATATTTCTCATACCTTTTTGTAGGGGTGTTCTACACATATTTAAACACTTCATTTTCAGATTTAACACTTACCTCCTAACAATTTCATAATCATAAATTCACTCATAGTTTCATATTTCAAAATATTATTCAAGTGTTCATTCAAACATTTTTTTGAGAGAAACTTCTGCATATCTTTCACAAAATATCATTGTTTCATTTCATTCTTGTCAAGAACACTTGTATACATTGTTTGAGTGATATTGTCTCAAAGGAGAAGATCGAATATCAAGATCGATATCAACATACTATCAAGACATAATCTTATTATCAAGAATATTTTTCTGTTTTACCTTGTTGTCCAGGATTATTGGAAACAAGTGAGTGCTTTGAAGAGGATTGTTCTTCATACACTTAGTTACCTATAGGTTAGATAGTAAGCATCACCATTGGTGTGATTAGGCTGTACAATAATTCTAAACTATAGTGAAATCTCTTTCGTGTTGAAGGAGGAGTGGAGTACTCTCGGACTGTGAGGGGAACCACTATAATTCTCTTGTGTCATTTTTCCTTTCTGCACTTTACTTTCAAGCACTTATCATCAAACGGAAAAATAACCAAGAACCGGTAAAAAGATCGAAGAAATTTTTAAGAGCCTAATTCACCCCCCTCTTAGGCGCATTTACACTTTCAAATTTCACTTAATTGTTAATTTCTTCAGCTTTTATTTTTTTAAACAAACTTATCAATTCCACTTAATTATTAAATCTTTAGTTTTTAATTTTAGACAATTTTTATTTAACTTTCACTATTTTCTTAGTTTTATTTTTTTTTTAATTTAATAACCCTTTTCTTAAAATAAAATATTTAAATATTTTCTAATTAGTTTTTAGACTTAATGACTTTTAGTTAGGGTATTTGATTTTTGTCTAGATTATTTGATTTAATTACTTTTCAGCTAAATAGAAAAACCTAAAAAATATTGTTTCATTCAATCTTGGGAATTAATCCTTTGAATTTTGGGTTTATGTTTAGGATGTAGATGTTTAGGTTTTGTTTTTGGATTTCCTTTCTTTAATATCTACTAATCGATTTAACTTCTAACTTTCGGCTAGGTAACTTGTAGTTTGTTTCTTTAGTTTGGAGCTTTGGCTCATTTGTCTGATCTCAACCTTGACCTTTGTATTGACTATGCCATTGCCTGTGATGTTGCATTTATCATCGTTTACGTCTTTTCTCTTTGCCCGATTCCATTTTGTGTCTGGTATTTGCGTGACTTGATACTAGTTCCTCGTATTAATTTCCTATTCCAATGGAGGATCCCTTTATTGATTGCCATGTCATAGTTAAGGTTAACTTTAGGTCCTTCCCTTTTATCCTAGCCTTAGGATTAGAGTCGCCGTACTCTACGTGAGTGTCCTGCTATGGACATTTCCTTTTCCGTTTAACCTAGCCCTAGGTTTAGAGTCACCGTACTCTATGTAAGTGTCTTGCCATGGATACTTACCTTCCCTTGGAACCTTGACCACAGTCAAGAATTCCTCACCCTTATTGAGGGGCACTACGAATGCTCTGATTCCATTCCCGTCAGGATACGTAGGCACGAGATGCGATGTCTTGGCGAGCATACTTAAAAATAACACCTTAGGTATCCCTTTATCCTTTTCACCCTTTAGCAGAAAAAATAACAAAATAACACAATAAAACAAGAGGTTCATGTAGAGTAATACATATACCTAGGATGCTAGCTCCTTCCCTAGGTATAACCAACCCCCGGACCTTAGATTCTCTTTTACTTTGAATTGCATTGCATATTTTGGGTTATTCGTTCTTTTTCCTCTTCCTTGGATAAATTAAAGATCGGTGGTGAGTTAAGATTTGTGAGCCTAGTTAATTTAATAACTATGGTATCTGATTCTCATCGCAACACTATTGCTTATTGTGACATTGTTGGGCTTCTCTAATTTTGGGTGGTTTGTGAGATAGGCTCTCTACCCGAGTCTGAGTAAAACCCTAGGATTAAGATGGTTGTTGTGTAGTAGTATAGACTTGCGAGGAGCCTTCCTCGTGAGGACGATACGAAACCCCCGCTAAGAGTTGATACTCTTGGAAATGTTATGGTCCGACGAGCCTTCGTCGAGGAAATAATGTTTTCAAGTTAGATCAACGACTCTAAGGACCTTTTAACCCATTCCATGATGGTTGGTAGTGTTAACTCATGAGAGTTACTCTTCGTTGGGTTTATACGAAAGCCCCAATCAGATGAGATCCCTTGAACATATTACTTCATGATAATAATATTTTCAACCTCGATCTATGACTCTGAGATACTTTTCTTAGAACTCTTGTGTTGATGGTTGTGTAATGGAAGCCTACGAGGAGCCTTCCTCGTTGGGAAGATATGAAAACCTCACCTAGAAGAGACCGTTTCAAGAATATTATTATTTGATGAGCCTTCGTCATGGCCATAATGTCTTTGAAAGATATCCATAACTCTGGGAACCTACCCGTCTTAGAACTTACCTGTGGGGTTCCTTTGATCGTAGACTTTGGTTATTTACCCGTTACTTTGACCAACCTCAGAATTGATTGAACCTGTGATCCTAGAATCTTACATCTTGCATTGCATCCATACATGTCATGACATTGCACCGCATCGATTATGCAGCTTGCATTTCATTCCAAAAGCAAAAACTCATTTCACCTTCATTCATCTCCAGTAAATCAAGTTGATTCCTCGACACCAGGACGTAACTTGGGCCAACACTAGACGAATGATGGATCAGATTCAACAAGAGCAAGCCGCCTTCAGAGAGGAGTTAGACTCTGTCAAAGGTAAGATTGACCAGATACTTAAAGCCATAACTATGGCCAGAAAGGAAGAAAAATTGCGTGATGTCGCTGCCGCAAACAACAATGTTCCTGTGCAAGGATATACCTCAAGGCTTTCAGATCCTATTCCTAATCCCATCATTTATTGAATTCCTCTGAACTTCACTCCTGCAGTTGAAGGAGCCACTGCTCATCCAATACCCACATCTGGAGTTACTGTTGGAGCTATCCCGCAAGCTCAACCTGGTGTTACTTAGATTCCCATTCCTCATGCTGAGGAAGATCTGTAAGGTCAAACTAAATGTGGCCGCGTCACCAATGCATCTAAAACTGAAATACCACGATGAACCAGGTATACATATCCTGATTAAAGCAGACTTCCTGGAAGCTCGATAAATAATAGAGGCGACCGTGAAGAAGACTGTTGCGACTTCCTTGTCTTAAGAGGAAATAATCGGGGAAGCTTCTTGGTGACCAGTGTAAACGACCTCGACGTGCGCGATTAGAAGCACGTAGGTCACATGTGTAATACCTCAAAATTTTCCGTCATATTTTTTACCATATATAGGTGTCTTATGCTTCATTCATTTGCATTTCATTTAGGTCATAACATCACACATGCATCATTGGTCCTCCTCAAGGCATGGGATCAGTAGTTGCTAAGGCATTGACTATTCAAAACAAAGAAAATGAGGTGTGTTTGATTACTCAGGCCACAAAGGTTCCTCATGCCACAAGTCTTCATATTTGGTCCTTCATTCCATCAAAAGATTAAGATCCACAAAGAGATTGAAGAAGATCACCCTCTCCTAGTTTTGATCCTCAGACTAGGGTTTTGGTTATCTGGATATGTGGTATCTCTACAGGAAAGGATTTTTAAGCATCATCGCCTTCATATTGCATACAACGTCTTGACTCAAAGAAATCTCCACTATTCACAGAGAAATTAGGGTTTTAAACTCCAGTCAACGTCTTATGACTTTTGGAGGCCAAATTAGGGTTTTGGATAAAGCAGTGTATCTCTGATCTTTTGGTCAAAACTTGATTTCATGGTGTTCCATATGTCCTCAAGTGTTTAGGAGTGGAGTATTGGCCATTAATTCTATTCAGAAAGTTTTCAATTGATCATATAAGTGAGAATCAGCCATATTGGGAACAAAGTCAATAGAGTAGTGAAAAGTCAACTCCTGACTTTTTAAGGTTAATATGGGGATTTTCATGTCAAATATGTCCTATGGTTGAAATTTGATCAAGAAATGCCAAAGGAATCATAAAAAATTAAGACTTGTGTGTGAAGCTTCCATTTATGGAAAACTTTCCATTTTAGGAAATTTCTTAATTGGCAGTTTCCATTTTGGGAAAGTTTTCAAGTTTCAAGTTGCTAACTTCCAAGCCATTTTCAGCCATGATGCAAGCTTCAATTCAATTTTGGCCAAACATCAATGTTGTAGAGGACATTCCTACCTTTCCAAGCATATAAACAACGTGTCATTTGGATTATTGAAGCAAAAATTATGATCAGTGGAAGATGGGATCTCAAAGTTGCTCACCATACCAAAACTCTTAGATTTTTCTAGCACTCAAAGTTATTTGTGTTCATGCATCTTCCACACTAATTTGCACTATTCTCTAAACCCTATTTTAACTTGCTTTAAGCACCAAAGATGTAACATTAAGTGTCTTCTTTTCAAAGAACAAAAAATCATCTCTTTTGCTCCATTACTCATTAAGATCCATCCATCTAAAGTCTCTACCATGAAGTGTGTACACCGAGTAATAAGTATTGTAAAAATACCAAAGAAGATATGGCTGCCTTGCCACTACTCTTCATCGTGCGCATAATGCAACACCACACACCTCATGTCACCTTCAATTACCACATATAACCATGCATAACCCTACACTACCATACATCCATATTATGCTTACCATATGCAACAAGAAAGAGAAAAAACAACTTAATATGCAATTTATTGTTGCTGTGCGACATCACTCATCACCATTCATCATCAAGTTCACACTATAACAATGATGCTCCCTCCATACACAAGATCATGAACCTGTGTCCATCATGACCTCATCCTTACTTTTTTTTTAATTTTTCTTCACTTAACCTCACATCTAACAAACTAGTTAACTATGATTAAGCTCTAACCTCACACTAACTCACCATATAAAAGGCTCTAATCACTCTGATCAAGACGGTTACAACTCATAACAGAAAAATCACAAAAAACTCCATTTCATTCTCTCAACTTCTCAGCTTCGATACTCACTCATCCTTGGAGTTTTCTGCAAGATTTTTTTTCACCAACCTCATCACCATAACCTCACATATCTTCTGTATGCATTGGATTCAAGCTGGAGTCACCCTAGGATCAAGTCACGATTTCACCAACTTCATCATTAATTGCATTTTTTACAAGATTGAAGCAGCCTCAAGAGTTTATTTTGCTTTTCAGTAGATTTGAAGATCTTGCACGAAGTTTTCTGGTGTTTCTTGAAGCTAGAATTTCATCTCAAGCAAGGTAATCGTCTTGGAACTTTATTGCATCATATTAGGGTTTGTATGTGGTTAGAAGCATGTAGATAGGTTGCACATTGAAGTCCTATAACCATAGGCTCTGTTTGCTGGCTAGAAATTAGGAAAATGTGAAATTCAAGATTTCAGATCTTAATTAATTTCCTTCATAACTCACTGTGTGTTACTTGTATGGCAATTTTGATTGCATTTTTGGATTCTACGTGTTTTTCTGAGTGGAGAGGTGTTATGTTTTTTCATTTCTGGGCAAGTCGCCTCCATGCACGGTGGCTAACCCACTGGAGAAGATGACCGGAGGTCCTTCTCCGGCCACCTGTGCAAACCCTAGCTTTTCAGGTCAAGACTTCATGTTTTAATCATGGCCATTAATTCCTTTCAATCCAATGGCTAGGAGCGTTGGCAACGCATTAATGAATATGCTCCCTAGCACGTGATCATTTTTCCCTCTCTCCCTTCCACTTCAAATCTGATTCAAAAATGAGTTTTTTTGTCTTTGGGCCTACAAAGTTGCTATGCGCACCTCCCAGATTGGAGCCCATGTCACATGTGAACTAGCAAATTACTAGTGTAGCACCCCCTAGCTTGTGTTATCCTTATTTTTGTTTCTTTTTCCATACACGTGCAAAAGTTAATTATTAAAAATAGGAAGAGTCATCTTAAAATCCCAAATTAATTCATGGCTAACCTTTATCATGTTAACTAATTTTTAGAGATTTTTAATCTCAATTTTGGATTTTTTGGCTATTTTTCTTGAAATTTTGAAAGATATGTGTTCATAATGGTGTACCTTGTGATACAAGACACAAACGGGGCCTTCCTTTAATGTTTTGAGCCTGATTTTTGGTGTGAAATTAGCCCATGGATTGTTTAACATGTTGATGTTTGGTTGGTGCATTGTACATGAATTTTGGAATGCATTTGAATTTCATCTTTTGAGTCTCGCTTTGTATGATCATCCTTGACATGTGCTTGATGTTTGCAATTAATTGAATGCTTTTGATGCATGATTTGGATCCAATATTTTGCATGCGATCACCTAATGTATTTGACATGACTTGGTTGATTTTTCATAATTTTCAAAGGTCATTTACTATTTTTCATCAATTTTCCAATGTGAACATGTCATATGTAAGAATGCCTAGAGCTAGGGTTGGATTGACATTTGGGTGAAGCCTCTTGAGGCCAAATTTGGGGATGAGTTTTAACACATTCATAAGTGTATTTTGATGCACAATTGGGACATGCTTGAATGTTTAATTGGATCATGATTCACATGCTTTGTATGAACTTAATGGAATGCTCGATGCTACCTAATGCTTGCTTTGATATCTTGACGTGATCATGCCTTCATGCTACCCTCCATTAGGGACACTTTGTGCACTCTTTCATGTATGTTTTAGCATAATATAGGGTCTGCCCGCATGGACTCACATGTCATTTCACATGCCTTGAATGATGCTTACCTTTGTGTGTATGAAAACTTGGATGGTGCTTCCACATTGCTTACTTCTTTGATATCACTTAAATGCATCTTTGCACAATTTTTTTTGGGGTTCAATTAGGACATATTATAGTTCATTCACTTCTGACTTGGATGCTTTGACCTTACATTGCCATTCCATTTCATTTCTTTTGCTTGAATGATAAGATACATGCTTATCGGAAAATGTTTAGGTGGTTTGTTTGCCTAACTTGAATGGAGTTTGGAGAGGATATTTGTTACAAACTTGTGTGACATTTCAAAATTTATTTCAAGCATTTATACATGATATTTCACTTCTGACCTTGGTCTTCATATACCAACTTAGTGGTTGCTTAATCATTGGTTTGATTCATGAACACTTGAAACATGTCTTAGGTACTTTCTTTGCTTAGAATTTCCTAACTTCTTGAATGCTAATTGATGTGAACCCCATGATGATTTGTTGACATTTCAAACATAATTTATATGTTATTTACCACTGCCTCTTGTACTTAGGTACACATTTAACATGATTTGGATTCACTTTCCTTGCACCCATTTAACATGATTTTGTGGAATGGTGTGGATGCTAGTTTGATAATTGTTTGTATTGTATTTGGGTATTAGTTTGCCATGATGACATGAGTGATAACTTGACATGTTTACACAGTGGATAACATGATTCATTTCTGACCTTAGGCTTTCATGGATTCCTTTCACACTTGGTTGATCATCATATGTTCATAATTGTCCTAAACATGCTTAAGATAAGATCTTTGTGCATAATTTGCAAATCATTTGAACATGACCTAAAGTGAATCCCATGATCACTTATTAATGCTTCAAGCATTCATTTGACTTGTTTCCATAATGTATGTTGCTTATCCATGGCTTGATTCCACTTGTTCTAACTTTGAGAAGTTTATTTGGTATAGCTTGTAAATGATACATGTTTAGGTGATGGCATATGACAAAACTTGACACTTTTGCATGTTCCCTTAGGACATTAACATAGATAGGTTAGAGTAAGTTTAGCTACTGCCCCTTGTATGTTCTTGTACCTTTAGGGTTCGCTCTTCATTGCTTATGGTTTAATTTTGCTCATAGGGTAGAATTAGAGCACTTCCTTGTGCATTAGGACATAGTTTTGTACTTTGCTTTCAACTACTTGATAGTTGAGCTCGGCATGGAGATGGTGAGTTGTTTATGATGCTTTGCATGCTTATTTACACTTACATGATTCCTTTTCCTCTCACTTCTTATTCACTTCTCTCTTTTGTGATTGTTTAGAATAATGTTTACTTGTGTTGATTCACATAGGATTCCTAGCTCCACTTAATTTCTGATTAAGTTGGAGGTAGGAGAGACATTAGGCTAGAAATCCATGTATGATAACAAGTAGGATAATCCCCTCTTAACCTTAACCATAGGGCCACCATTGTATGATAACATTAGGATCTAGACTCCCTTAGTGTTTTCTTTCAACTTTGAGTCTTTTCCCTTCTCTCATCTCTAAAGAAAATTTAAAAAACACTTAATAACTATTGTATGTGGAGTGTACCACGAGCCTTATGCACATGGGAAATGATTAGTGAAGGTATACTTTACTATTTTAGGATGCTTTGCAAATGTTTCGTTGGGAGCGACCTTGTAAAGTATTCGCTCCTATGTCATAGTCTTTAGCACGATACATACCACAAACACAATAAATCAAAACACTTTCTTCTAAAAAAACAAAAACAAATCAATCATATTCCTTCGGGATTCTCCTCTCATCTCCCTCACTCCAATCTTAAAGGATACATTATTTCCGTTCTACCGCAAACAGGTAAACGCGTAAGACTCCATACAACGAGCGACAACACCTAAACTGCTAGAACGCGAATGTTAGCGTTATCCACTTAAAAAACACAAAACAAACAAAGACCCTGTTAGGTAGAACTACGACTGCTCTGACTTCCTCTTTCTGGTCCGATTGAGGATACGTAGGCACGAGACGCGATGTCTTGGCGAGCAACCTTCCCCCACAATTCCGTAGTCTCCCAAACTACGTTGACTATGACTTTCCCACTCCCGAGGGAATACGGGCCTAGGACGACGATGTTCTATCGACTCACCTTTTCTTTTCTTTCCCCGTTTCTCTGTTTCTCATTTCCTTTCCGTTTAGCAGTTGAGCTTCAGATAACCTACACCCTTTGATCGAAACAACAAACGTGGATCCCATCGAGTACGATAGACACGGGGGTGCTAATACCTTCCTCTCGCATAACCAACTCCCGAACCCAGACTATGGTTGCGATGACCTAGTCTTTCCCTTTGTTGAGGTTTTCTTCGATCGTTTCCTTTCCCTGCATCTGGATAAATAACGTTCGGTGGCGACTCTTCTGTCTTTTCCGCCGGTTGATTTTTGCAGATGCGACAACATGGACCTAGAATCAATGAGTGGAACCAAATCAAAAAACCTAAGGCCAACCTCGGCTGGTGACTTTGAAGTCATCCATCTAGAATTTAATCCTTTGACACTTAATGGTTATCCAACATAGTGTTAGTCAAGAAAAGCTCGGTGAAATGGAGAATATGTGTTGACTATACTAACTTGAATAAGGCATGTCTTAAGGACTTATATCCCCTCCCCAACATAGACAAATGGGTACATAGTTCCGCGGGGTACAAGTTTCTCTCCTTTATGGAGGCGTATTCTGGATACAACCAGGCATCAATGTATGAACCATACAAAGGGAAAACAGCCTTCATGACTGAGCAAGAAAATTATTAATAAAATTTTATGCCCTTCAAAGTGGAAAACTTTCGGGCCACTTACCAGAGGATGATGAATAAAGTATTTGAGTAAGAGATAGGTAAAACTCTAGAAGTATATATGGATGATATGATTTTTAAGTCAAGTGAATAAGAGTCATATGGCCAGTACCTCACCCGTGTCTTTTAGAGGGTCAGACAGTATAATATGAGGTTGAATTCTGAAAAATGTACCTTTGGGATAAGAACTGGGAAGTTTCTGGAATTTTATCTTACAAAAAGAGGAATAGAAGAAAATTTGGATAAATTTGATCTATTAATGCAGATGAATTCCCCCAGATTGAAGAAAGAAGTAATGAAACTGAATGGAATTCTCACCGTGTTGAATGGGTTCATTTTAAATTCGAAACAACACACCCTTCCCTTCTACAAATTGTTGAAGAAATAAGCTCATTTTGAATGGGCACCTGAGTGTCTGCACGCATTCACGTCCCTAAAAGTAGCCTTGTCCACACCATTGGTATTGACTAGACCACTTTCAAGGGAAACTCTATTTATTTACTTGGTTGTTTCCGAATAAGCAGTTAGTTTCATCCTCATCAGAGAATCGGGTGGGCAACAACAGTTGGTGTACTTTGTTTCGAAACCCCTGGCCGGACCAGAAACATAATATTAGGAAATAGAAAAGGCGACCCTAGCCCTCGTAACTGCCTCTAGAAAGATATGACTTTACTTCCTGGCTAATATTATAGTTGTAAGAACAAACTTCCTGCTGAAGTTGTTCCTCCACTGACCAGATATGATAGGTGTCATACCCTAAAATTTACCCCTATCTATTTCATTTCATCTGCATTGTATCCATCTGCATGGATTCATCTACACTTCAGCCATCTGCATTTGTTCATTTGCATCCGTTCGTTTGGATAAGTTTGCATGTAGATTCACCTAGTTCATCTGCATATATTCATTGGCATTCATGCTTCCATAACCATTCACTTACCGTTCAGTCGTCTGCATCACATTGTCAGAATTGATGATCATCTGGGCATGAGAATATCATGTTCCTTACATAATTCCTGATTAATGATCACTTGGTTTGGATCATCTATTCTGATCAATTGCATTCTCTTATTCATTATATGTTCATAATCGACATTGGTGAGGAATTTCACTTAACCTTTGTCAGATTATTGGTAATCTTTGCAATAAACCTTCATGTATTACTTAGGATGCCTAACAACATGAGTAAATCGAGTTTTGTTTTGTGATCTTTAAGACTTAATCTTTGTCTGATCATTTGAATGGTCACATTTAGCATTCCATGTGTATGTTTTCATACCTCATGTGTCACTTTTTTTTACTCCATTTAGGTTTTGTTTGGAATTATGAAATGGATTTCATTATTTTTCATATCACGCATTCATTAACCATACATTCATCATGTATGATTGTCCTATTAATTTTATGGAGCATTTCACATTTAAAATTGAATGTTGAATTAATAAATATGGCATTTCGTTTTGCATTTCACATAGCATTTGAAAATTTTTAGGAGAAAGAACATGACATAAATTTACTTTCTCTCCATTTGTGGTCAAGTTTTTTTTACATTGTCTAAAGTTTGCAAGTAGCATGTTATTATGAACACTTGAATTTACATGACCAAAGGAAAAGAAGTTACTAATTTAACATGTTTTGCATAACTTTGACTTTTGTACATTCTAAATTTTGGACACATACAAGTTTAATCCTAATGCCTGAAACCTAATTTATCTTCAAGCTTCCTTTTGGGTTCAAAGATAACTCCAAATTTTCCCATGACTATGCCATTTTGTTCTTGAAATTCATCTTCCTTAAGTCTTTTTCCACATATTCCTTTCTTCATATCTAAGTAGCACCATGCCATATGCATCACTTTGAGTACCTAGTAACAAAAACACAACAAGGGAGAATTCATCACGAATCAAGTCACTTCCAATTTCAAAAACTAAAAAAGAGGGAAGAATTTACTTTTTTACTGTAGTAACAATTTTCAGCCAAAGTTTACTCATATTTTCAAAATTCAAAGATTAAGAAAACAACAAAAACAAGGACAGTAGTGCAGGAAAATTCAGAAATTTAACCAAAATAGGACATGTCTTCAACAAGTAAAATACGCTTGATCTCTTCCCCTTTTCATCAAAACACACAGAAGAAACCCTAATTTTTTTCTCTATAAGAACAACAACAACAAAAAAGATGGAGGCAGACACATTTTATCAGAGAAAGCTCAAGCCACGTAGATAAAAAAATTCTAAAAATAGCAGCCATCAATCAATTTCTCAAAAAAAAAAACTAGAGATGCCAAGAACTCTCTAACCAGTAGACACCAAGAACATAATCATTCTGAAAGAGAACCAAACCCTAATACACTAGGCATAGAGAGCAAAAACAGAGACAATCTCAAAATCTAAAAAACAAACCTTGACTCAAAAACACTGCATTTGATACATCTCAGAAGCATAACAAAGTTCATATCAGAAATCTTAGCCACAAAAGCAAAAGAAAAAGCTCAACCAGTGATACAAACCAAAAACAAAAGGAGATTGCAATAGTTTGTCATACCCCAAATTTTGACCACTAAGATTTCCCATCATTGTGCAAATCATCATCACAATATGAATGTGCCTTCATGCCTCATCAATCTCCTCAAGGATTGTTGAGCATTCACCATAAACAAGAATTAGGGTTTTAAGCCCTCTCAGAGCACTTAGACAAAGGATCAATCAAGAAATGACATGATCTTCAACTTTTCTAACCTATTAAACACCCATAAAGGATCAAAAGGACTCCTATATCAAGAATCAAGCACAAAGTTGCCACATTCCAAATGGATCAAGCCTCGAGATTGCCAGTGTCACCAAATTAGGGTTTTGGTCGACTGAGGCCTCCAGATGGAAAATTTCCTCTAGGCATGAGTCAATGCTTCAAACAACAACCCAAGATACTCTAAGGGACCTCATGGACCCAATCATCAAGTCAATTTAGCCTCAGGGGATGCATTTACCAAAAATCAGGAATTAGGGTTTCTTGACCTAATTCACCCCTAGTTGACTTTTGGGACCAAACATGAGCCAAGACCTCAAAACATGATTTGAGGGTCTCCAATACACTACATTGATCCATTTACAACAATGGATTGATCCAAGAAGCTTGATCTACAAGTTTCAATTTCATCAGGACCACAATTAGGGTTTCGAGGGAAAAGTCAACTGTACCTTTGACTTTTGACCCGGACATGCTCCCAAACCTTGGGACATGATTCAATACGCCCTATAACACCTATGGAATATACCCATTAGGTTTGATTTAGGTTAAGGACTTGATTTCACCAAGGATCGCACAGTTTGGAATTCATCCGATAAAAAGTCAACTGTGCACCAAAGTCAAGTTTGACTTTTTGAGATTTTTCACAATTGTGGTTTCTTGACCCTAAAACAATGTTAATATATGATTAGAATCATCATTCATCAAGAAAAATCAAAGAAAGTGAGTTAACTTGTAAAAGGGGAACCATAAAAAACTTAGAATTTTTCTAAGTTATGGAACAAAGTGGCTAGGGTACCAACTTCCAAGGATCATAACTTGAGATCCAAGCAACCATTTTGGATGATCCAAAGCTGGATTTGTAGCTCTCATGGTATACTTTAAAAGCTTCAACTACAACCCATTCCAATTCCTCATGGACATCAAAGTTAAAGTATGACATGAGGGCTTTCCAACAAGTACCATATCATCTCCAAATTCCATTTGAGCAAGGAGATACAACCCTTGAAACATGGCATCATGAACTGATTTTTTCAAGACAGATTTGGCAGATTTTGTGCATTTTGCTCGATTTGTCTAAGTCTGATAAATCTAAGCCTTGTCATTAATTTGGACACATCTGAGAATTAAATCTAAGGGGGATGATCTGATCTCCAAGCCTCCAAAGTCCAAGAATCTACAAGTAGCATGTCAAACCTAAAATAACTAAAAAGGTGCCAAGACTCCAATTTTGTTGCAATGCATTTAATGGATACACCAAGGTGGCATGGACTGATACATTCCTAACTGAATGAGTCAAGGATAAGCTCTGAATCAAAGAACCATAGGTTTGTGCCCTAACCTCTAGTCAATGGCTAGAGGAGACTTGAGATTCCTTTTGCATAACATTGGCCAAAGGCCTGCTGCAGTTGCATTCACTATTGCTTGCAAAACAAACTTGCTCTACTATAAATAGAGCTCATTTGTGCTCAGTTTGAGTACACCAAAGCAACCAAACTGATGATTTCTTTAAAATCCCCCTCTTTAGGCCAAAATGCCTTCTTTAGCAAGGTATCTCTGAGTTTTTGAGTTAGAGAGCATTTCCATCATAGCTTATGATCCAAACACATCCAATATGTCATATCTAAGCTGTCCAAACTCTCACATGTGACCTGTAACACCAAAATCACAAAGTCCTCTCTCAAAACCTCAAAATTGGACTTTTTTGCATTTTTCAAGCCATGTCTTGATTCAGTCACTTTTAAAACCAGATAAAACCTCAAACACACTACAAATATCATCCTTAAACTGTCCTAAATGGTTCTCCGCATCTGGAACACCATTTGAGAGAGTTGTCATATTGGTCACTTTTGCCCCTTTTGCAAGAAAGAGTTCAAACTTGTTCCTGAGGATTCCAGCTGGTTCTAACAATTCTAAAAGCTTCTAAGGGATCAATTGAGAGTGTTCAAAGCATCAAATTACTTCTGGCACAAGAAACTTGGCAGATTGCACAACAAGCTCCAAGAGGTAAATGCATCATCACTTGAACTTTCTAAATTATGCATTGCTTTGAAGGCCACCGATCATAAACATCTCATACATGTTATATATGTTGTGTTTGAACCAATTTGCAATGTAATTCTTGTCTGTACCATGTGTTAGTATAGAAAATACAATTATAGGCCTACTTCAAAAACACTATCAAGTTTTTAAATAGGGACCTCATTTGAAAAAACCACCACCACCATTGGATTCCTTGGGAAATTCTAGGCCAGATGCATATAAATTTTGTCCCAATCCATGGAGAAATGAGAAAGTTATGGCCTTTACGTTTTTGGTCCAAAACCTTGCCTTGCCTTGCCTTGGCTAGGCCTAAAACAAGGCATGCCTTATGTATTTCTAGGGTGGCTTTGATACACGGATGTATCACCACCCCAGTGGTAGAAGGCGCGCACTGCAACCTTGAGGTCTGGGGTTCGAATCCCCCTCGTCCCAGACCCTTTTTTTACCATTTTTTCCACTTTTTTAATATTTTTCATATTATTTTTAATTATTTGGAAAAATAATTTCTCTCTCACTTTTAATAATTTTTTATTGGTTCTTTTTGCAAAAAATCACAAAAATGTTAAAATATTTTATTCCACAAAAAAATCCAATTTATATTATTTATTTAATATAATTAGAATTTTTGTAATTAATTTCATTTTAATTGTTTTTAAACATTTTTTAAATGAAATTCACACTTTGATCTTTCAAAATTAATTGGATTTTAAGCTTTCATATGGAACAAAGAGAAAGGCAGTATTCTTCGTGAACCTTTTCTCAGACTGTCACCCCTAGAAATTTTCAAAGAAATTATACTCCCCGGAGTTGATCTATTCTCAGTGAATAGCAACTCTTGAGTTTCTTCAAACCTCAGAACTTTCACTAAATGATCTATTCTCGGTGAATATCATTTCTTGAACTTTTCTTGGTTTGGGACCCACAGGCTTCCTAAAAGAATCCTCGCCTCCTCTTGGGCTTTATACAAGGACCCTCCGGCTTCTTAGAAGTTCTCATGCCTTTTCTTGGGCTTAATCCAAGGACCCTGACGACCTCTTAAAGGTATAAGACAGAACTTAGTCATCCTTTGATAGAGCAGTCTTTCCAGTGTCAAAATCTCAGACCAATTTAGGGTTGATTCTCATCCCTTAATACACCTGCCTCTTCTTAGAGGCATCATACAAAAGATAAAACTCTTCTATACCAGTAGACTTGGACAGTCTAGATCCCCTCTTGAGTCTCAAAGACATTCTCAAGTTCCCTACAAACATAGGAAGAAACCCCGGTCATTCTGGATAAATCCCCACTGAGTTAAAATCCAGTCTCTATCCTAAAAATTCCCCAACCAGGGTCAGTTTATTATCAGGATAACACTATCTCAAATCAGAACCTCAAGGCATCTGATACTTCAACTCTGCTGTAAACCCTCAGTCAGAGTTGATTTCCCCACTTGGACCTGCCTCAGGATCTCAATAATTCCCAGCAGAAGCTAGCCTTCTCTTAGGCTTTGTATAATGACCTTTCCTCAGCGCAGTTAGCCTCCTCTTGGGCTTTGTACAAATGATTCTCCCCAGTGGAGCTAACGTTTTCAGACTCTCTTGTTGAGTCAAACACATTTTCAGACTCTCTTGTTGAGTCAATCACATTTTCAGACTCTCTTATTGAGTTAATCACCTTTCAGTACTCTCTTGTTGAGTCAACCCTTTAGCCTCAATCTCAGGCCTTGTACGAGACAAATAAAAAACACTCTCTTGTTGAGTCAATAGCCTCCTCTTAGGCTTTGTATAATGATTTCCCCTAGCAGGAGTTATCGTCCTCTCAAGCTGTGTATGATGACTTCTCCAGCTTGTTCAGCCACAATCCTGGGCTTTGTACACGACAGATAAAAAACACTCTCTTGTTGAGTCAAACCCTTTTTAGCCTCTATCTTGGGCTTTGTACAAGACATAAAATTTCATAACCTTCTCTTAAGCTTGGGATAAACATCTTCCCCAACGGAGTTATTTCCTCCGAGCCTTCTTTTAGACTTCGAGAAATAATTCCTAAGCAGAGTCAACTTTTTTCCGCCTCCATCTTGGGCTTTGTACAAGATAGATAATACTCTCCAGCAGAGTAAAATCCCTTTCAGCCTCAATCTTGGGCTTTGTACAAGACAGAAAGAACATTTCCCCCGGAAAGGTCAAAGCCTTATTTTAGGCTTCGTATAAAGATATCCCCAAAGAGTCGGCCTCTTTTAGCCTCAATCTTGGGCCTTGTACAGGACACATATATAAACTCTCTTATTGAGTCAACCTCTTCCAGCCTCCTCTTAGGCTTTGTATAAGGACTTCCCCAGTGGAGTCAATCAACCTCGTAGCTTCAACCTTGGGATTTGATCAAGGCACACAAAAATCAACATCTCCCTTTAGAGGTGAAAAATTCTCCCTCAGTCAAACCTTTTAGCTTCAATCTTGGCCTTTGAACAAGACGCCAAAATATCTTTTTCCTCCCATAGAATAAGAGGAACTACGATTGCTCTGATTTCCCTGTTTCGTTTAAACGGGAATACGTAGGCACAAGATTGTGAAATCTTAGCGAGCATACTAATCAAAAACTCTAGGTCCAATACCTTCATACCAATTAAAACTTAGGTCCAGTGCCTTACCAAAAACATCGGGAAAACTTGAACATCAACATCAACTCACTCACTCACTCATACTTCCCAAGAAACTTTCCCAACCCATTAATGGATAAACTTCATTAAGTACAAAGCGAAACCTAAAGCTAATATCCTATGGATAACCACATATAGGATGGGCAATTGACAATTCCCTATTGTATAACCTGACCCCGGACCCCCCAATCTCTTTTAAGCGTTTGTTCAGTTAAACAATCGTGTGCAAGGTTAGTTTTAGTTAGCTTCCCTTTCCCTTCTAGCTTCATGGGATAAATAAGAAATCAGAAAGTAGCACCCCTTTCGTGTCGAGGAGGAAAACCCAAACTTCAGCGATAAGGTGGTCGCGTCACCGACAAAAATCGCTCGCTACAGTAAAATGGCGACTCTGCTGGGGACGTCGTTGATCTGTTAGGATTATGGACTAGCTCTTAAGAGGTCTAGGATGTTAGTTTAGGAATAAATATATATATATCGTTTTTCCTAATTGATATCTGTGTTTATTTTTCTGCTAATGGGACTGCGGGTGATGTCGCATCTGGAAAGTTTGAGTGACACCTAAGATAGCTGATGGCATTAGACGGGTAATCTTACAGGGAGTGACTCCCAAATAAGAGACCTCGGTAGACCATCGAATCAGTGGAGAGACCATTTGCAGATTCAATGCTTATACGACTTCGGTTGTTGAAAGCAGATTGTTCGATTGTGGTATTCTGAGAAACTGAGGATTTTAGTAGACTGAGACCATGTTACTATTTTGTAGTGCGGAAGCTATCGGAAATAGTTGTCATGCGATACTACCCTCATTTGAGATTACTCTAAGACACTGCAGCTCGCTCGGGTGAACCAACCTGCTGTTGTTATCCCAAGAGGGGTCAATGATTGTGAGGACATGTACAAAAAATCACCAGTATAACCTTTGGGGATGGGTAGAGCCATGACTTCATGACACCGAACCTTTGACCCCATGTTTTTTTCTATGTTTTTGTGTGGTGCATTCATGCATTCATTTCATCTAAAAAACTTTCAAACAAAGAAAAATTTTCTCTCCTAGTCTCTCTTTTTCAAATTAAACTAAGACAATGATTGCAAATATCAGAGAGAAAGATCGCGTTATGGATTTCGGTAGAAGAAAGACTCACAAGTACACCTTCAAGGTTCCAAAATTAGAGGATTTAAGAGGTTTGGCAAGGATGATCACCAACCCTGATGCTTTTAGAGCTAAGTACGGAGGACTGTTGTCTCTGTTAAGGGTCCATGTAATTGAAGGAATCCTGGCTACACTCATTCAGTTTTATGATCTGATTTATCACTGTTTCACATTCCCAGATTACCAACTTGCACCAACGCTGGAGGAGTACTCTCACCTAACTGATTTACCCATCACTGACCATGCTCCCTTTTCAGGACTGGAAGAAATTCCAAAGGATCAAACCATTGCAAGAGCAATCTATTTGGATGAGTCAGAAGTCAAGACTCACATGACCATTAAAGGTGGAATCCAAGGTTTACCCGCCAAGTTTTTGATAAAAAAGGCTCTGTACTTTGCTAGTATAGGGAACATGACTGCTTTCGAGAGCATCTTTGTTTTGCTCGCCTACGGGTTATTTTTGTTTCCCAACATTGATGACTTCGTTGATATCAATGCCGTTAAGATTTTTCTGATTGGAAACCCTGCACCGACCTTGCTCGCAGATGCTTATCATTTTGTACACTTAAGGAATTTGTATAGCTGAGGAATAATCACATGCTGTGTACCCTTGCTATACAAATGGTTCACCTCTCACTTGCCCAAGTCTGCTGCATTTTGGGATCATAAGAGTACTTTACGTTGGTCGCAGATAATCATGTCTCTTAGCAACTCAAACATAGACTGGTACAATCGAATCTATGACGGGATAAGAATCATTAACCATTGTGGAAACTTCCCAAATGTACCCCTCATAGGAACTAAAGGAGGAATCAACCACCATCCAGTTTTAGTTCATTGTCAATTTGGATACCTGATGAGACATGTCCCTCGTAATGTTCATCTGGAAGGTCTTTTCTTCAAGGAAGGAGAAAATGACAGGGCACTAAAGACAGAAATAGTGCATGCCTGGAAACATGTTCATAGGAGAGTCTCTAGGAAAACCAGATTGTGTCTCTGTGGAACCTTATCTCCACTGGGTACAAACTAGAGCTCTCAAGCTGAGGATGCCTTACCCTCGTCAAGAAGTTCTTCCGTTAAAGGAATCTGCCCTTTATTTTATGTCTGATACGGAAAAACTTCAGGTTACTCTCAACAAAGTTCAACAGGAGAAGAAGTCTTAGAAGAACAAGTACTAAATTCTCAATGTGGAGTGTAACAAAATACAGCAACTGTTAAAAGAAAAAGACGCTCTGATCGAGATTTTAGAGCAACATGCTGTAGAAAATCAAGAAGACCAAAGGAATTTGCTCGCTCCTTTCACTTGGCAAAGGAATGACAACCCGACAACAACTAAAGAGCCCCGGTCAAAGAAAAGGAAAATACCAGAACCAGCACCTGAGCTCCCCTCAGAGAGGACTCAGGATCCATAAGTCTAGACATTTCCTTTTGCAACACTTTATAAATTACTGTATTTATATTTTCGCAATCTTTGAATTCAATAAAACGGGATTTCCCCACTGTATGATATTTGCAATCCAATTGTTGAAGTTTCTTTTGATTAAAACAAGAAAATATTAATTAATATAATCATTGCATATCATTCATCATTCTCACATAACACATTCTTCTTACCTACGAATCTCACGTTTGTGTCTCGGTTTTAGAGTCAAACTGTCTCATTCGTACAATACTCGGGCCAATCGACAAAAGAAAATGGATATTCTCGAGGAAGAGAACAGAGAGTTGAGAGAAGAACTCGATGCTCTGAAAGAATATATGAGGAAACTTCACAATGATATGCAAGCTCTGGCAGCAGCCCAGATGCAACAACAAAGGACTGTGATCTCAGAGATCACCTCGACGCCCATAGTGGAAAAGTATGATCCTCGGTATAACATTCCTAAATATTGTCCCTGGGGCATGCCACTTAACTATATCCCAGAAGGATATATTTCACTGATCACGGAAGATCCAGAAACTGCAGCGGGAGCCGCTGGGCTTGAAGGTTACAAACTTCGGGAAAGCGAAGATGCAAGGGGCATGACAGCAACTCCTGAAGGTTACAAACTTCGGGATCAGAAAGCACCAAGAGTCACTGCCGTAATGACTATACCACCACCCGTGTGTCGCACCTCGAAAAAAATCGCTTCATCAAAGACACGACCCTCGAGCGAAAGGCGCGGAAAACGGTTCGACAGAGTCGCCACCGAACTTTATTTATCCCAAAAAGAGGGAAAGGAAAATATCGAGAAAACTTTTAAAGAGATAAGAACATGGTCGTCGCAACTACATTCTGGGTTCAGGAGTCAGTTACATGAGAGGAAGGTACGTGCACCCCCTCACGTCCATTGTACTCAACGGGAACCTCTTAGTTCGAATTGTGATGAACGTTATCTAAGCTTGTTTGTTTTCTTCTCAACGATATATGCGAAAAGGTAAAGTAAAAGGTTTCAATTATTAAGGGAAATGGGGTGGTTTTAGGATAGGGTGCTCGGCAAGATCATCGCGACCTCGGGCCTACGTATGCTCATTCGAAGGAGAATGAGGAATCAGAGCAATCGTAGTTCGACTACGGGAAGGGTTAGAGGGAAGACGGAAGATGGAGGGAAGGTAGCTCACCAAGATCATCGCAATCTTGTGCCTACGTATCTTTACTCGGACGAGAATAAAGAATCAGAGCTGTCGTAGTTCGTGGTACGCCCACAAAAAGAGGGGTTAGGGTTTGAATTTTAGGATACGAAAGATTGAATGACATACAACCCAAGGGGCGTGCCTCGAGAGCATTCACTCGAGAATCCAAGGAATGCTGTACTCCAAGAACTCAGTTCTTTCGTGAGTTGATTATGAAAATGTTTGATAGGGATTAAGTGTTTTAAGACGAAAGGGTGAATGAACAACAACCCAAGGGCGTGCCTCAAGAGCCATTCATTCGAAGACCCAAGGAATGCTAGATTCCAAGAATCTCCTCCTTTCGTTAGTTGATTAAAAAAACGGTTTGAAAAAGATTGAGTCGAATTGGTTGAGAAAAGAGGTGAGGATCGATACTAGTCCCTAGGGGTGCTCCTAGTAACGAAACCACGAGATGTGCAAGTGTGCGTTTGATGTCGAGGCAAAAGGCGCTCGGCTTACGAGAATGTTTTGAAGAGTGGCTCGACGACGAGTCGAGAATTGGTTTGGAAATGGTTTTATTTGTTAAGTGTTTTAGGAAGAATGACGATTATTCGATAAACGAGACGTCGGCCTCGCAACCAATTAATCGGGGCATTATTGGGATGCTAGATCCCAACGACACCTTTTTCATTCGATTGATTTATGAAATATTGTTTAATGGACGAAAGTACTACGTGGAATGCTAGACTCCAATGGCATTCCTTTGTCCAAATAATTAAGGAGCGTGTCTTTGAAACGAAAGGTCGAATGACACACCACCCAAGACGTGCGCCTCAATAGCGGTCATTCAAGAACCCAAGAAGTGCTAGACCTCAAGAATTCAATTCTTTCGTGATTTAATTATGAAAACGATTTGAATAGGTGTGTTAAGTATTTTAATCGAAAATTAAATGCTTAGGCATTTCGATAATTGTTAGTGTGTTTGATTAAAATATGAAAAAATGAAATGGTTAGATAAACATGATATGAATATGATATGGACAATATGATAAGAATATGAACAATAATAATCAAGATAATATTGACATAAAATGAACAAGATATAATATCGACATAAAAATAAAATTGGTCTCGTATTAATCGAATTTAATCGAGAAATCGATAATCAACGATTTTTGACTTTCATGGACCAAAAATGAAAAGACATAAGATAATGAAAAATCAAAATCCAAATAGAAATAAAATCGGTCTCGTCTTAATCAAGATTTAATCGAGAAATCGATAATCTTTAATACTTGACTTTTATTGACCAACTAAAAGAATATACGAAAATGGAAATTAAATGGAGATAGAAATTAAATCGAAAATATAGAAAGGTCTCATCTTTACTAAGATTTTAAATCGAAAAATCGATAATCTTTAGTACTTGATTTTCATTGACCCAAAAATGAATAAAAATAATGAAAAATAATAGAAATGAAATAAAATCGGAAAATGACAAGAAAAAGAATAAAGGTCTCACCTTTATCAAGATTTAAAATCGAAAATCGATAAATCCTTGATATTTGGTTTTCATTGTCCCAAAATTAATAGAAATAAAATAATAAAAGATAAATCGAAATAAAAAATAAATAAATAAATAGTAGGCCTCAAATAAATCAAGATTTGGTACCGATTTTAAAAAATCACCTAATATCAAGATGTTTTTGGTATCATTGGCCCATAAAATAAAAATAAAAGAGAGTACTACTAGCTAATAAAAGTAGAATAATAAGGATCTAACAATGAGATAATATAAAAACAACAAAGGTTTTGAGAGGAATTAAAAAAACATAATAATAAATAAAAATCAAAATCAAAAGAGAAGAGGGGGGTCAGCTGTGTAAATGAGTGTGTGTAGTAAAGATCAAAATGGGCTTTCCAAGCCCAGAACAGCAACAACATTAAAGGGTTTGCCTTTTTTAGAAGAATAAAAAAAAAGAACGACTATGTGCATCTCTTCAAAACACGGTTGAAACTTAGTACACAGCCACAGGTTTGAAAAAAAATAGAAATGAGTCCAAGATACATTATACGATGGATCCCTCCCCAACGTCAGCGCATGATTCCCGCCTTCGATTTTTCATCTTCCCCCCTCTGTTTTTGACCTACTTGATTCTCATGGGTTTGTTTCCAGGTTTGTGTCGATCTCGGTTCTATTTTACTTTGTTCAAGACTTATGGGTTTCAATCTCTCTCGTCATCTCTCTGTTCTGGTTTTGGTTCGGATGTAATTTGTTTGAGTGGGTTTTGAGAAGGGGAAGGAAGAGATTGAAGGGTTTCGGGTTTGGGATCATTTTGATTGAAGTGAGTGAAGAGATTTGTGTAGAGGGTTTATGAAATGTTGTTGTTGATTTGGGGATGTTGTGGTTTGAGAGGAAAATGAAGAAACTGGGAAACAGAAATAGGTTATGCGAATCCCTCCCCTGTAAATGAAATGTGACACTAATTTTATAGAGCTTGGATGTATTTTTTTGTAGAAAAATGATAATAAAGATGGTTTTTAGAAATGGACACTAAAATGGATAGAAAAAATGGATAACTTAAAATAAGGAAATTGAATAATGGAATTGGGTAATTGAAAAATGGATATGAACATAAAAATGGATAATGGTTCGGTAAATGGATAAATAAATGGATATGGATGGATAATTGGTTTGAAATGGATATTTAATTGGATGAAGGATAAAAATGGTTAAAAGATAGATATGACTTAAAATGAAAATGGATAAAAAAAAATAAAAGAGAGATGAAGTTGAAGACAACATATTTTTTTGATTTTTTTTCTGAATATGGTTAGTGGGTGGATGTACAAATGGAAATTATATACATGTAGGACAAATTTGAGGTATGACACCGTGGTACACACTGTCCCGGAAGGACAGATTCCACAGATACCTTCTGGTGGAAACAAAGATATGGACGACAGAATGAAGGAGTTCCAAGAGAAATTCCTGGAAATGCAGAAGGAACTGCAAGCCATTCGCGGTCAGGATCTATTTGGAAAGGACGCCGCAGACCTTTGTTTGGTCCCCAATGTGAAAGTTCCGCACAAATTCAAGGTGCCCGAATTTGAGAAATACAAGGGCAACTCTTGCCCTCAAAGTCATTTGGTGATGTACGCTCGGAGGATGTCAACTCAGACAGAGAACTAATAGCTACTGATCCATTACTTCCAAGATAGTTTAACTGGTGCCGCACTCAAATGGTACATGGGTTTGAACCGCACTAAGATCGTCACTTTCAGAGATCTTGGCGCTGCCTTTGTTCAGCAGTATAAGTATAACCTGGACATGGCACTAGACAGATATCAGCTCAGAGCCATGTCACAGAAGGATAAGGAAACCTTTAAGGAATATGGCCAGAGATGGCATGAAATTTCCGCCCAGATTTGTCCACCTCTTGAGGAAAAAGAGATGACAAAGATCTTCTTGAAAACCTTGAGCTCATTCTACTATGACCGAATGGTCTCTAGTGCGCCCAGCGACTTTACTGAGATGGTAAGCATGGGAGTTCGTCTTGAGGAAGCAGTTCGAGAAGGACATCTGGTCAAAGATGCTGGACCATCAAGCAGTACCAAAAGATACGGTAGTGCTTTCCCTAAGAAAAAAGAGCAAGATATCGGTAATATCTCTCTCAGAAAGCAAAGGCGATGGTACCAACCAGTAGCAACTGTAACTCCAACTATTAACCCTGCGCCTACGTATCAACCTCAGGTTGCTCAGAGCCAACCGAATGAACAACAATATCAGCAAAGGACACAACAACCTCTTCAGTAGGCTCGTCCTCAGTACAACAACAACCGTACAACGCGACCACCAGGGTTCGACCCTATACCAATGTTGTACGCAAAACTATTTCCACTATTACTGGTCAAGGGGCATGTCCAAACCAGGGTTCCTCTTGCGATCTTGGAGAATCTGCCTTTTTGGTTCAAAGCGGATCAGGCTTGTCCTTACCATCAAGGAGGACCAGGGCATAACATAGAGAACTGTCTCAGCTTCAAATCCGATGTGCAGAAGCTTGTCAGGAGCAGGGTCTTATCCTTCAAGGATACAAATCCAAAATTTCAGACGAACCCGTTGCCTCAACACGAGAAAGCTGCGGTAAATTTGATAGAAGAAGAGTCTAACCACAGTTATCAAATTCATGATGTACTCTTATTGGGAATCAACCTGGTCAAGATGCATTGCAGACAGAGCGGATACGGACATGTACCATCTCACAACTATCACCAGTGTGATATCTGCTCTAAAAACAATCAAGGATGTTATGTGGTGCAATCAGCTCTATAGGAACAGATGGATCTCGGATTGATCCAAGATCACCGAATTTGTGAGGTCAACATGACTTATACAAAGTCCAACATCATTTAAAACCACGACATCTGTGCGATGAATGTCAACTTGGTGGCTATGCACTCAAGGCAAAGCCAACATCATGATCTGCCACGGCACGATATGATTCCTGTCTGATTTACTCGGTAAATAATCAGGGATGCTCTTTTGTACAAGAGGCCCTCCAGCATCAGATGGATCTTGGATGGATTCAGGATTACCGCGATAGAAATCATTATCAAGTGAATATGATTCAAATCTTCGATATTCGCTTGATGAATACCAACTTGGTGGAACTACACGCCAAGCAGGTCCAGCTCGTTTTTCTGACCTTGCATGAATATCAGAACTGTAAGGTGTGTAGAGGGAGTGACCAAGGATGTGCCCTCGTTCAAAGAACGCTGCAACACTTATTGAACCACTGGTGGCTTCCGATCTATCTAGATGAAGACACATAACAAGTCAGTATGATTGACGGGAACCCTACTAGGCATCAGAATCAGGATGTTCGATCAATGGAAACCGATCTAGTGAGGTTACACTGCATACAAAGTGGATGTATCCGGGTGCCACCACACAACTATGAGCGCTGTAGAGTTTGCTCAGAGAATAACCAAGGATGCTACCTCGTGCGAGCAGCCCTTCAAGGTCAGTTGGACCACAAAGAGATTCAACCATGGTCAAGTTCTGGTTCAATGTCAGACTATCATCCTAATCAAGGCAAGGATGTTGTCTTAATCCCTAAGCGAGAAGTGGCCAAAGATGTGTGCGCCATAATCCCTCTACTCCATGAATCAAGAATTCCTCCTGATGGTGGAAGGATTCTCAACCTCGAACCAATCGAGGCCAGCTATGACGGTCAGAAAAATCAGAAGGCTCATGTAGTTATCTATCTGTCGGGACCAGTACCGTACAAATCTGATAAAGCTATCCCTTACAAATACGGTGCAACAACAATTGAGAATGGAAAGGAAACTCCATTACCCTCCGTCGTGAATATTACAGACATCAGTCGAGTAACACGGAGCGGTCGGATCTTCAACTGAGGAGTTGGAGAACCCATCAAAGAAAAGGAACCTCAAACAGAAGTTCCTGATCAACCAGTCGGTCAGTCCATTGATCCCGACCTTTTAAAGAACAACGATGAGATGCTGAAGCTCATCCAAAAGAGCGAGTACAACATTGTTGATCAGCTGTTGCAAACTCCTTCAAAAATCTCTGTACTATCTCTGTTACTCAGTTTCGAGGCTCACAGGGAGGCTCTACAGAAAGTCTTAGAGCAGGCCTTTGTGGAACAAGATGTGTCAATAAGACAATTCGACAACATCATCTCCAACATCACTTCCTGCAACAATTTGGGGTTTAGTAATGAGGAATTTCCATAAGAAGGCAAAAGACATAACATGGCGCTCAATATTACAGTCAACAGCCAGGACGATGCTTTAGCCAGCGTACTGGTAGATACCATATCGGCTCTGAATGTTATGCCGAAGTCCACTCTAATGCGAATATCATGTAAAGGATCTCCGATGAGAGGCAGTGAGGTCATCGTCAAAGCATTTGACGGATCCCGGAAAACAATTATCGGCAAAATCGACCTTCCCATAACTATTGGTCCTCACACTTTCCTAGTCACTTTCCAGGTCATGGACATTCGGGCAGCATACAGCTGTTTGATAGGAAGACCTTGGATACACGAGGCTGGGTCAGTTACTTCGATACTTCACCAGAAACTGAAGTTCGTCAAGAACAACCAACTAGTCACAGTCTGTGGAGAGGAAGCCTTGATCGTGTATGAAGGAACACAAGGATGTGGTTACATGCTTCAAGTGAAGAAAGTATGTGCCAGACGAAGAGTGTGTGATGAATTGTGTATATTCAGTTATGTAGAGAGATTAAGTTGAGATATTACATCAGGATTTCTGTTTTCAGTAAGAGACCAATTTGGAATTGTTAAATTACCCAAGGAACAGTGTAGGGTATTGTGTTGGAGAAAGAATGAACTTAATTTAGTAACGAAAGAAGTGTGTGTTAAGGAATAGAGTAAGTATCTTAGAATTTAAGGGAATCTTAGTAAGATGGTTTTATATTTGGACCTAAGAGGATTACAAAGGAAAGCGAAGTAAACACGGTGTGGAAAGCGGTATCGATGGTATGTTAAGAGGAAACAACAACGGGATGTATTTTGGACGAGTGTGTGATGGAATTTTAAGGTGTTGATGAACCTATAGTTAAGGAAGTGTAATTACGGGTGGTTCATCTGAGAGGAACTCTAATAGTATGACGTGGAATGAGAAAAGTTATACTTTGGTATTAAGAACAAGCATAGTAATAGCACCGTGGTCACAAGTGTATGTGATGGATTCTCATTCTTGAGACAAGTGTGAAGGGCGTACTGTGTGGAACAGTGAATATTATATTTTAAGAAGTAAGATTGTGGTAAAACAATGAAAAGAAATTCAGGACTTATTACGGACTAAGTGTAAATCATGGAACGATTTATACTGGAAGGGTTTTGCAAATAGTTGATGAGAATTGTCGGTTATGAGTCTTCCACTAAGTAATTTGGTGTAAGTGGGATATGTAATGGATAGTGAAGGGTGAGAAATCCCGGTTAATGTGTACGAAGTGATGAGAAGGTTCTTCAAGAGGATGCATTACCCAGATCTATTTTTAGGTATAGAGAACTTTTATATTTGTGAATAATCGAAATATTCGGAATCTACCTTTTGCTGGACTAAGAACGTTGTTATTTTAAATTTTCACCAAGGAATTAAAGTGAGAGAATAAGGTTGTATGCTTGACATGAGATGTCCATCGTTTTGTGGTATCGTATGATAATTGTGTGTTGGGTTTTACTTATGGACGAATCAAGTATGAGTTGTGGAAAGAACCCTAGAATGTCGTCATTATTGACTTCCCTCTAGTGTAGTTGTTTGAGCAGAAATAAACTATCCCGCTGAAGCTTCGTAGGGTGGCCGCGTCAGAATTTGGAATTTTGCCTTGTCACTTGGTTAGAGTATGTCGTCGACTTTGTCGGTTTTACCTTGAGTGGATCATGGTTAGTGAATGTAATATAAGTTAAGGAGCCACGAGTTGAGAATAATATTCCAAGATAAAACAAATCGGATTGATGGCTTGAGTCGGGATGGCTTTGAATTAAGAAGAAACTGGTTTTGATTCTGCAGCGGTGTTAACAGTTTACCACAGTGTGGTTAACCGATTAACACATGCATGGAAGGTGTTTTACGTTGAATTTTGAGAAGTTAACCGATTAGCTCAAAAGTTTAATCGATTAACATGTGTGTAAATTGTGAAATCCCTTAGGAACCATCATCTGCGTTTTGTTACCTTATGTTACTCCGATTAGAGAGTATTGTGTGAATGGAGAACGGGATTGCAAATAAATGAAAGAAGGATTTATATTTTGAAAGTAAGGTATGAACGGTTGGTCAGAGTTAGTAACTGTTATTTTCCGCAAATTCATGGTATTAGATTTGGACTCCGTGAGAGTGGTACCAGTTGTGTGCAGGTGTGTTTTTACCACGAGAGAGAAATTTGAAAGTTATCTTTCCAAGTACGAGTAAGAATTGGGCGTTCTAGAATTAAGCATGTAACTTAAATTGATTGTGAAACAAAATGATTGAGAGAAGTGGATTCAATTGAGAATGTGGCATGGTCTCCAAAAGTGTGGGTGTATGAGGGATGTTGTAAGTAAATTGGCTAGTAGCGTGGAAACTCACAGTAGTACCTTGGATGGTTAAAGTTTTGATAAGTGGTAATTCGTATATGTTTGAAGTTTCGTGATGGTGTTACATTGTCATTAGTGGAGATTTGGTGACGACGGAAACCTTGAGTAAGTCAGAAACCGTAAGAAGAATCGATTTGGAATGTGGTAACCAGAACTGGAGGTTGTTAAACTATTTTGGATATACTAGTTCGAGTTTAGAATGGACCTGGAGTTGTATATGTTACGGTTGTAGTAGTGTAACTCGTGCATCTCTATCATCTGGAGAGTATTGGACTGATGATAAGAATAGTGTGTTGGCCAAGAAATTGTTCTACTATAGGACGTCAGTAAGTTTCTTGTACCGTTGGTTGGTAAGGATCCTAGTGGATAAGTGTGTTCTCTGTGGACTGTTATCTACTTGATAATGCTTAAGAATTGGTGGTATCCCATTGTTAGATTGGAGTTGCGTAGTGGAAGGTGACAAATGAAAGGGCTTAGTCAGATTTATAAGAATCGGAGGAGAAATTGATTGTGAGATTGGAAATAAGGAGATTTTGTTCTAAGTGTGTTACCTTTTGATGTGATACGAAAGAGATGAAACTGGTAAGAAGTTTGACAATCTATGAAGTTAAGGAATCACTGATTCACATCGCAAGGATTCGATGAGTGTTTGTTACCTTAAAACCAAGACAAGATGTTATGGTTTTGTTTGTGACTCAATATTGGAATAAGAGTATGATTAAGGACGTGAAGTTTGTTAAATTGTGAAAACAATGATTTTGGTCTGTGAAGTCAAGTTCGATTTTGGATTACGTCAGAAAGTTTAACGGAAGTAAAGTTGAGTGTGGAGCTAAGACAATGATACAAGTTGTGGTTATTGTTGAATAGAGGAAATTCGGGGGCGAATTTCAATTTAAGGGGGGGAGAGTGTAATACCCCATATTATTTAAATGCTTAATTTGATATCAGATGAGATCAGATGAGTATCTATGTGCTCTATCTTTGGATAATTAGATTAGTGGAATCCTCTAAGTACTTTAAGTATTGACATTTGGGATCAATAGAGCAACTAATGAACTCTGAAGAGATCAATTATTTTATTAGAAAGACATATCACTATTTATTAGACCAAGAGAGTATATTAAAGTAACTATAATGATTGATCAATTGGGTTGAGACGATAAAATATCAATTGGAGCTATTTTACTCTATTGAATTATATTATATAATATTGGTATTATATATATATATATATATATATATATATATATATATTTGTTAAGAAAAGAAAAAGGAAGAAAAAGATAGTAAGAGAAGAAGAAGAGGAAAGAAGAGAAAGAGGAAAAAGCTTGGGAAGGAGAAGAAGCTCATGGATCATCTCATCTTCATCAAACTCCTCTTCGATTATTAGGTGGGTTCTAGTTAGACGCTCTAAGTTCTAGAATTAAGAAGTTAGAACTTAGGTTAGATTTGAGAGAAAATGATTAAACGGACAAATCAATGAAATCTAACGGATGAAATGCGATATAAACTGTATAGAATACTTGTTGTTATGATTGGAACATGTTTTGGTTGATAAGGTATGAATTGGAAGTGTGTTGGGTGAAGAAATGATGGATTTTGGCCCAAATGACCCATAACAGCGCTGCTGACATTCTGGGTTTTTCAGGGGCTGGCGAATGGCAAAGAGAATGGTTCTCGAGGGTTCGCCTAGCGAACCCTGGAGCGAACGGATGGCGAATGTTTGCCCAGTGTTCGCTTAGTGAACTTTATGCCCTTTTTCTTCTGACTTGGTTCGCCCGGAGGTTCGCGAAGCGAAGGCGAAAGCGAATGTTCGCTGGAGATTCGCCTAGCGAACATGACAAATTTTCCCATTTTGTTTCCTTCATAACTTTTGATCCGTAACTCGGATCGAGACGTTCTTGGTATCATTGGAAATATTGAGTATGATGTGGGATTAATTAATTAGTGGCATTTGAATGATAACAATGTTATGTGATATGTTGAAATCCACATCTTTTGGATCATAAGTCCGATCACGGCATAATGTTAGCCGATGTAAAGCTGTGGAAATATCCTACGGGATGAAAGTGAAAAGTATTGATTTTTGATACCCAATTAAATGAATCGGAGGGAATTGAAAGTGACGGTTTATGTGACGTGCTATGAAATGGTAATGTGAGACCATAAGTTTTAACCAAGGATGCTTGGTAAAGGATAGTAGTGGATTGTATGCCTTAAAATGTGTGTGAACTACTATGTGGATTATGTTTGATATGTTATGCTATCTTGTGTGTTTTATGATAGATGTTGTAATATGCTTGTCTAATATTGTTGTTGAACATAATTGAGAGAATATTCATGCTTAAAATGAATTAGGAAGAGTGAGGAAACTTTACCCCAAAACAAATGACATAGTTAAGATTGTTATGATTCTAGGTTGTGAATAGAATTGTGATAGAAACTCTGGATGGCGACGCTCGTGCATTCATTGGCGAGTTCTAGCCTGGAGTAGATAACCTAGATGGCAAGGCTCGGGCACCTGATGTAGCAAGGTACATCCGTGACGAGATTGGTCTAGGAGAGAGTGAGACACTAGTATGGAACATGTGGAAACCTTTGTGTTTTATGAGAAAAGGCAAAAGAAGCCTTAAGGTGATGTGGCCTTGTGATTGTCGAATACAATCACGTTGTGTATATGATCACGTAATCGTAACCATTTATCTTGAGGTGTAGTTTCATGAGTCTCGAGCTCCTCCTCTAAAACGTATGCACAATTACTTGGCAGGTTTGATTCCCGCGTGTAGTACGAATAGATCCTATATGGTAAAGAGACTTGCGATGGTTAACATGCCATGAGAAGTGACGGATCATGGTTAACAGGCCGATGATCCCGAATCCATTTCGTATGTCAAGTAACTACAAGGATCCATGACTCGGGTCGACTTCTAGACGTAGAAGCGGACGGGAAAAGGGGATGCCTTGGTAAGGTTATCGATTAGTGAGTTTCTTGAGTTAACAGACTCAGGACATATTTTTCCATTCGTGGGATTTATGAGTTAACAGACTCATGACATGTTTCCATATAGTGTGAGACGGTGAGATTGAGAACTCAAAGTCATTTCCCTTCCCCTTGACTTGAGTTAGGATTGGCTAGAACCTTGTAAAGCCGAGAGAACCCATAGGATAGGGAACTCACTGATATTTGATGTATCTCACCCCACTATTGTTGATTATTTTCAGGAGGTATTTGCAGGTTTGATTTACAAGTGGAGCTATGCTTGGATGTTTCAAGAGAAGCTTAGTTGAGCTTATTTCGCTGTGTATTTGTTGTATACAATTTAGGATATTATATATTAATCTTAGTTTTTATTGTTTTGGCTAATTTCCATATCTTGTACCATAGATTTTATTTATGTTTTAGAAATGGTCAAGTATGTGAATTACGCAATTAGGCACTTATGATGGTGTCAGTACCAAATAAAATGCTTGTATTGTATTATTCTAGATATATATTATACAGGGCATTACATTTTAGGTATCTTCAGGTTTTTCATTCGGAAAAGATTTCCATCAATCGCGTTGAAAGTTTTTTATGAGATGACGAGAGCTCGAATGAAAGAGATATCCATATTGTATCCTAGCCTCTAGAGCTCATGATATCCACCATATTTCTTTTTCATCCTTATTTGCGAAAAGATGTTTAATAATGATTAAGTGTTTTGATTTTTAAGTGGGATAATGGCTTGACGTTGGATCAAGCATTTGATTTGCGATGGGATATAAAATGGTTTGAAAATGGTTGAAGGTGAAATTTATGGATGTTAGAAAAGGGTGGAATCACGGTTAAGCTTGGAGGTGGTTGGTGGTTGGGATCGAAGGAGGTTGGGCGGCATAGACCGTTGAAGGGTAGTGGTTGGTTGTTGTTGTGCTTTATGTAAGTTTTGTAGAGAGAGAAAAAAAGAAAGAGGAAAAAACTAGAGAGGAAAGAATGTTGGTTCAAAACCTCAATGCTAGTCTCCCAGCCAATTTGTTTCCCTTCTTTTTTATATATTTTTTTTTCTTTTTTAGTCAGAAAAACATGAGATATAGTTTTTTTTAGAAGCAAACTATCACTTTTTCCAAAATCCCAAAATGAGAGAGATGTTAATGTAAGTTAAAGGCGTCATGTGTGTCATTATTTATTGGCTGAGTCTCCTTTCTTTGGCAAAGCAACGTGCTATATATACTAGGGATTATGAAAATAACTTTCCCCAAAGCACCTTTTTCACAATTTTGAAATGTTAACAAAGTTTTAAAATTTAATAATCAAAAATCAAAACTATTTTATTAAAACAACATAAATAAAACTAATTATTTAATAAATTTTAATAATTTTTGCTTATTATTTTGACTAAAAAACAAAAATAAAAAGAATAAAAAAATGAATAAAAATAGGGCACAAAAATACTCGAAAAAAATAAAAAAGAACGCACTAAAATGATCAGCGCGAAATAAACCTCTAAAAAACAGATAGGAAAAGATCAAATTTTAAAGTAAAAAATGCTCGGTTGAAAAGGCTCAGGCTGATCAAAATGTGATTGTAAACATAGCCGAAAAATAAAACGAGCACCCCATATTAAACTATGCGAACCGTAAATCAATAAAACTGGCGTTTTGAAGCCCGGTCTTGAAATTTTCCGCCCACTAATTTTACATACATTTGAGAATCAATTCAATCGATCTGTCTGTATAACCGTATTATGGTCGACATTTTAAGTATTATGCAGAAAGAAATGCATGTTATGATATGTAAATGATGCAAATGTCTTATAAATGCATTAATTTATTTATTTAGGGGAAAATTGGGGTGTAACAACGTCTTTTGGGAATAAAGAAGAATACCACTTTCGACTACAGGGACAAACCCATTTTCGGTTGACGTGTGAATAAAAGTTGTCATTCCCATCAAAGTTGAAGAATTAAGTTGGAGGGAGGCTCACCCTCTGACCAACTAGGATAATTCCAAAGCAATTAGAGAAGAAGTGGACTTACTAGAAGAAAAAATGAGCGTCGTTATCCTGTTGAGTGTGGTCGTAAAGCAAGCAACCACTGCTAAATATAACAGATGAGTGAGAGCCCGAGAGTTCAAACCGGGAGACCTCGTATGTAGAAGTGCAGATGTATGAAGGAAAACGCCTGGGAGAGAAAGTTAGCATCCAACTAGGAAGGACCGTGCATGGTAATCTCCAGCACTGGGAAATGAGTGTACAACTTAAAAACACTGGAAGGGGAACCCATGCCCCGAATATGGAATTCTATAAAGCTTAAGAAGTATTACAATTAAATAGTACGAAGTTACTCCACAAAAAATGTAATGGTTTATCTTTATTCGATATTTTGAGTGAATATAACATCGTTTTCAAGATGTTTTGGCATTTTTGTTAGCATAAATCAAGATAAAGTGTCAGTTATCGCATTAGACGTGGTACACGCCCCCCCCCCCCCCCCCCCCCCTAAGCTAGCCACACCAAGTGCGTAGGTAGTGCAACCTAAAAAAAATCGAAACCAAACTAGGCTAAGTCCTAGGGGCAGACAAGAAGATCCAACCCTTGGCTGGGAAGGGTCCTTAACGGCCTTGAAAAACAAAACAAATGCACAAAAAAGAAATAAACGTGAAGTAAAAGGCAAAGTAGTGAAATAAAGAGAATATGTCAAACTAAGACAAAAGATTGTTCAAAGTAAAAGGTCGTGCGGTTAGTAACATTATCCACATATTATCATATTCAGGAAAAATTAAAGATAATCATAAACATGTCCTCGTTGGGCTACTCCTCTTCATCTTTGTCATCCCCTAGACTAATTATCTAGAGTTGCACATGAGATAGTTATGTGAAACGTCCTAATGATTAGACAAGCATTTATTAAAGATGTCTCCTGAATTTCCATTGCCCAACACATGGTTCCAAAGCATAACCTTTCCCGGACCGGCCTAAAAATTTCCTGCACTTTTCAGCACAGCAAGCCTTGGGGCAACTATTCCAGAACAAATTAAGGCCCAATAAGAAAGGTCAATTCGACACACTCTTACACCCATTATAAACACCACATTCCTAGAGCCAATAAGAGGTACGCAACTTATTTCTAAAATATTGTCTTCTATTCTGAACTTCCTCATAACTAACTTGAGTGTTGGAGTAATAACCTTGCAGGTTCGCCACGCACGTGATATTGGGATCAGAGCTTAGTCGCAAGAACCGCTCTGATTAGATTCTCTGATCATCATCTGGTTTTAGTATGGAACAGATACAAAATAAATAAGCAACGACACTTAGTATTAAAATTACATAAATTTATTGGTCGAGTATTGATTTAGTAGAAGTGTTGGTGGTGAATGAAAAAACATGGAAAAGAAGTAGTTTGCAGTCATATACTGATTTTAGTTTTTATGTAAAATAATAAATAAATAAATAAATATTAATTTTACGTCAATGGGATGCGTCAACGGGTCCACAGATTGAAAAACTCAAACTCAATATTCTAACCAAAGGTATGCGAGTTGTCACTGATTGGGTCGAGTATACTCGTAAATAAAAGATTTCAAATAATTAATGGGTTAGTCCAGTTTAGATCGACGGACGACTTGCACTCATAAACACCCTTACATTTAACATATTGATGCATGATTAAATATTTTTATTAAATTAAATTACATTTAACACCATATATATATTGTTGATTATTTTCAGGAGGTATTTGCAGGTTTGATTTACAAGTGGAGCTATGCTTGGATTTTTCAAGAGAAGCTTAGTTGAGCTTATTTCGCTGTGTATTTGTTGTATACAATTGAGGATATTGTTTATTAATCTTAGTTTTTATTGTTTTGGCTAATTTCCATATCTTGTACCATAGATTGTATTTATGTTTTAGAAATGGTCAACTATGTGAATTACGCCATTAGGCACTTATGATGGTGTCAGTACCAAATAAAATACTTGTATTGTATTATTCTAGATATATATTATACAGGGGATTAAATTTTAGGTATCTTCTGGTTTTTCATTCGGAAAAGATTTGTATCAATCGCGTTGAAAGTTTTTTATGAGATGACGAGAGCTCGAATGGGAGAGATATCCATATTGTATCCTAGCTCTAGAGCTCATGATATCCACCACATTTATTTTTCATCTTTATTTGCGGAAAGATGTTTAATAATGATTAAGTGTTTTGATTTTTAAGTGGGATAATGGCTTGACGTTGGATCAAGCATTTGATTTGCGATGGGATATAAAATGGTTTGAAAATGGTTGAAGGTGAAATGTATCGAAGTTAGAAAAAGGTGGAATCGCGGCTAAGCTTGGAGGTGGTTGGTGGTTGGGATCGAAGGAGGTTGGGCGGCATAGACCGTTGAAGGGTAGTGGTTGGTTGTTGTTGTGTTTAATGTAAGTTTTGTAGAGAGAGAAAAAAAGAAATAGGAAAAAACTAGAGAGGAAAGAATGTTGATTCAAAACCTAAATGCTAGTCTCCCAGCCAATTTGTTTCCCTTCTTTTTTATATATTTTTTTTTCTTTTTTTGTCAGAAAAACATGAGATATAGTTTTTTTTAGAAGCAAACTATCACTTTTTCCAAAATCCCAAAATGAGAGAGATGTTAATGTAAGTTAAAGGTGTCACGTGTGTCATTATTTATTGGTTGAGTCTCCTTTCTTTGGCAAAGCAACGTGCTATATATACTAGGGTTTATGAAAATAACTTTCCCCAAAGAACCTTTTTCACAATTTTGAAATGTTAACATAGTTTTAAAATTTAATAATCAAAAATCAAAACTATTTTATTAAAACAGCATAAATAAAACTAATTATTTAATAAATTTTAATAATTTTTGCTTATTATTTCGACTAAAAAACAAAAATAAAAAGAATAAAAATTGGGCATAAAAATACTCGGAAAAAATAAAAATGAAGCAATAAAATGATCAGCGCGAAATAAACCTCTAAAAAAACAGACAGGAAAAGATCAAATTTTAAAGTAAAAAATGCTCGGTTGAAAAGGCTCAGGCTGATCAAAATGTGATTGCAAACGGAGCTAAAAAATAAAACGAGCACGCCATGTTAAACTATATGAACCGTAAATCAATAAAACTGACGTTTGGAAGCCCGGTCTTGAAATTTTCCGCCCACTAATTTTACATACATTTCAGAATCAATTCAATCGATCTGTCTGTATAACCGTATTATGGTCGACATTAAGTATTATGCAGAAAGAAATGCATGTTATGATATGTAAATGATGCAAATGTCTTATAAATGCATTAATTTATTTATTTAGGGGAAATTGTGGTGTAACAACGTCTTTTGGGAATAAAGAACAATACCACATTCGACTACAGGGACAAACCCATTTTCGGTTGACGTGTGAATAAAAGTTGTCATTCCCGTCAAAGTTGAAGAATTAAGTTGGAGGGAGGCTCACCCTCTGACCAAAGAGGATAATTCCAAAGCAATTAGAGAAGAAGTGGACTTACTAGAAGAAAAAAGGAGCGGCGTTATCCTGTTAAGTGTGGTAGTAAAGCAAGCAACAAGTGCTAAATATAATAGATGAGTGAGAGCCCGAGAGTTTAAATCGGGAGACCTCGTATGTAGAAATGCAGATGTATGAAGGAAAAACGCCTGGGAGAGAAAGTTAGCAGCCAACTAGGAAGGATCGTTCATGGTAATCTCCAGCACTGTGAAATGAGTGTACAACTTAAAAACACTGGAAGGGGAACCCATACCCCGAATATGGAATTCTATAAAGCCTAAGAACTATTACAATTAAATAGTACGGAGTTACTCCACAAAAAATGTAATGGTTTATCTTTATTCGATATTTTGAATGAATATAACATCGTTTTCAAGATGTTTTGGCATTTTTGTTAGCATAAATCAAGATAAAGTGTCAGTTATCGCATTAGATGTGGTACCCCCCCCCCCCCTTTAAGCTAGCCACACCAACTGCGTAGGCAGTGAAACCTTAAAAAAAATCGAAACCAAACTAGGCTAAGTCCAAGGGGCAGACAAGAAGATCTAACCCTTGGTGGGAAGGGTCCTTAACGGCCTTGAAAAACAAAACAAATGCACAAAAAAGAAAGAAACGTGAAGCAAAAAGGCAAAGTAGTCAAATAAAGAGAAAATGTCAAACTAAGAAAAAAGATTGTTCAAAGTAAAAGGTCGTGCGGCTAGTAACATTATCCACATATTATCATATTCAGGAAAAATTAAAGATAATCATAAACATTACATGTCCTCGTTGGGCTGCTCCTCTTCATCTTTGTCATCCCCTAGACTATGTGTCACTCCTAGACTAATCATCTAGATTTGCACGTGAGATAGTTATGTGAATCGTCCTAATGATTAGACAAGCATTTATTAAAGATGTCTCCTGAATTTCCATTGCCCAACACATGGTTCCAAAGCATAACCTTTCCCGGACCGGCCTAAAAATTTCCTGCACTTTTCAGCACAGCAAGCCTTGGGGCAACTATTCCAGAACAAATTAAGGCCCAATAAGAAAGGTCAATTCGACTCACTCTTCCACCCATTATAAACACCACATTCCTAGAGCCAATAAGAGGTACGCAACTTATTTCTAAAATATTGTCTTCTACTCTGAACTTCCCCATAACTAACTTGAGTGTTGGAGTAATAACCTTGCAGGTTCGCCACGCACGTGATATTGGGATCAGAGCTTAGTCGCAAGAACCGCTCTGATTAGATTCTCTGATCATCATCTGGTTTTAGTACAGAACAAATACAAAATAAATAAGCAACAATACTTAGTATTAAAATTACATAAATTTATTGGTCGAGTATTGATTTAGTAGAAGTGTTGGTGGTGAATGAAAAAACATGGCAAAGAAGTAGTTTGCAGTCATATACTGATTTTAGTTTTTATGTAAACTAATAAATAAATAAATAAATAAATATTAATTTTACGTCAATGGGATGGGTCAACGGGTCCACGGAATGAAAAACTCAAACTCAATATTCTAACCAAAGGTATGCGAGTTGTCACAGATTGGGTCGAGTATACTCGTAAATAAAAGATTTCAAATAATTAATGGGTTAGTCCAGTTTAGATCGACGGTCGACTTGCACTCATAAACACCCTTACATTTAACATATTGATGCATGATTAAATATTTTTATTATATTAAATTACATTTAACACCCTATATATATATATATATATATATATATTGTTGATTATTTTCAGGAGGTATTTGCAGGTTTGATTTACAAGTGGAGCTATGCTTGGATGTTTCAAGAGAAGCTTAGTTGAGCTTATTCCGCTGTGTATTTGTTGTATACAATTGAGGATATTGTATATTAATCTTAGTTTTTATTGTTTTGGCTAATTTCCATATCTTGTACCATAGATTGTATTTATGTTTTTGAAATGGTCAAGTATGTGAATTATGTCATTAGTCACTTATGATGGTGTCAGTTGTAACGCCCCAGTTTTTGTTAGATTTATTTAATCGAGACGATTTAATTATTTTTATTATTATTTTATTTTATTCTTGACTTTTATTTGACAATATATTATTTTTCATCGTTATTATGTTTTATCGCATTTTGAGAGCGTTTGCGAGATATTTGAGAGTAGGGGTATTTTGGTCTTTTTACTTTGTTATTTTTTTCATAAAATAGAAAGTGGAGAGAAAATAGAGTGAAAAATAGAAAAGGGAAGGAAAAGAAGTGAAAGAAAAAGAGAAGAGAGAAAGGGAGAAGAGGAGAAAGAGGAAAATCGAGGAAACCTCCGTTTTAAGCGCGATTAATCGGGTAAGGGTGAGAAGTTTCAATTATATCTTGCTTGTGTATGTATATGTGTTGTTTGTGTAATTGTTTTGGTTGTTTTCCCAACTTTTTCTCATTTGATAAATTGAGGAATAATTGACAGAAATTGATGTTTTCGCGGTCGAAACTCAGTATAAACTGAGTAGAATACTTGTTGATTATGTTTGGAGATGTTTGGGTTGATATATTGTGAATTGGAAGTGTTTAGATGAGTTTTGGAGAGGAAATTGGTTGATTTTCGCAGGAAAAATTCTGGGTTGCGCTGCCCATATGCGTATCAGGCTTGGCATTACGCATATTGGGTTGGGCAATACGCGTATGGCAAGGGCAAGATGAGGGCAATACGCGTATGGAAGCTCATTTTCACGGCCTTCTGCTGATTTGCGTAATGGTACGCGTACTTGGCAAGGCAATACGCGTATCAAGTGAGGCATTACGCGTATGGAGTGTTAGTGGGATTTTTGGGGGAAATACAAGTATTACCAGAGAGGGTGTTGAATGTTGCCATTTCGCGATTCCTTTTCTTTTTAATTTCATAACTTGTGTTCTGATTATCCGTTTTGAACATTCTTGGTATCGTTGGAAAGCTATTGAGCTGTTCTTTCTTATTAAAATGGTTTTGAGATTGTTGGCCGATTTAATTATGTCAGGAATTTGGAAATGTGTCATTTTGTCGACTTTTACCGTTTTAATTGCGTGTAATTGATGTGTTATCATGCAAGGTGCTTTTGATATGTATCGTATGACTTGTGTGCTGTTATATGATGTGATGAAATGTTATGATGATGGGTTGTGGCCTTATGGAAAATAAATGCATTGTTTTGGGCTTGGTTGCACATCATGATTATTGTTGATTGAGTTGATTCATATTGTTGGTTTGTGAAGATGCATTTGATTGTCATGAGTCCTTGTATGTCAAGCATCATGATATGCATCTTGTGATGTCGTGTGCCCTTGTAGGGTGTGAGCGACGAATCGATTCCAGAGGGAATCCGCTATAACATCGTGTACCTTATACAAAGAGGACCTAAAGCGATGATTATAGACGATCATGTGCCTTATACAAAGAGGACCTAAAGCGATCGGATCGTGTGCCTTATATAAAGAGGACCTAAAGCGATCTATAAACATCGTGTGCCTTATACAAAGAGGACCTAAAGCGGCGGAGAACATCGTTTGCCCGACGGGGTGTTATATGAGTGGTCCTAAGTAACGAGCGATGATTCCAATAGTTCCTTAGTGAACTAGTGATGAGATTGATGGATGGATGGATGGTACTGCATTTGCATAGAGTCGTTGTGTCAGTCTCTTTGCATTTGCATAAATCATGAATGGATTGATTATGTGTGGAAAATCATGAATGGATTGATTATGTGTGGAAATCATAAATTGATTGAGTATGTGTTGAGATATATGTTTGAATTGGTGAATTGATGTGCATATGTGATAAATGCATTGGTTGTGGATAATATGTTTTATGCATAGACACATGTTATGCGATGTGATGGGGTGTTTCCATTTGTTATGACTTTGGTGTACCTTATGTGTGAATATGTGGTTATGTTGGTGTAATTGATATATACTATGTGTATTAGTATGTGATGCTTGTGGTGAGAATAATTATGCATGTGAATTTATACGTGTTGCATATTATTATGCAATTTTGATTTAGTTGTTATTTCTCACCCTTCTGCTGTGGTTTGTTGCTCTATGAGGCAATTGCAGATTAGTAGTCTTGGAGGCTTTTGTGAAGATTAGTTCTCCATCCGTTTGTCAGTCTGTCTGCTCTGATACGTAACACGGGAGTCGAGGATCGCTTTTGTTATATATGTATACAATTGTAGGATCTATTTTGTATTACTTTTGTATGTATATTTTGATGTTATAAAACGATTCATTTTGCAAACCAAGACAGTTATGGATCTTTCCGCTTTATTCCATAACTGAACTTTCCTTTTATATGGAAAAAGTTTCCCTTTTAGGTTTGTTCCATTTTGTGTTATGTATCAAAATTTATGAGTCGGGGTTGTGTTTTCTTTATATTGTTATGACATCCTTGTTTCTGTCGGAAAAATAAATTTTTATTTTACTCTTATTTAATCATGTATTATTTATTCGCGGTGGGAATTGGGTTGTTACAAAAGTGGTATCAGAGCAGGTCGGTCCGTCCGGCCAAGTTGTTTAGTCAGTTGAATATTGCCGTTGTTGTTTGTTCCTTAGTACGTGACATGTGTGTGAAACACTGTCAGTACTTTCTGGTTTTTCTAATCCTTGTCTTCAGGTGTGAGAATGAGATAAGTGGGGGAGAAGCTGATGCTTCTCCAAGTTGCTTCGTTTGTGTGCTGTTGGTTGCAAGATTGTAAGTGTTATTTGGATAGTGTTGTTCCAGATTCTAGAGGGAGTGCGGAGGTAAGGTTTGTGTCAACTAAGGATTTGTGCCTTAGGTAGTTTGGTGCACAGGAGGTAAGAAATGCTATTATAGTTTGGTAAGATGGTTTATGCCCCATCATGATTGTCGGCTGTCTATTGACAAATTGAGGAACTGATCACCCTTAATCTCTTGTTGATAGTAGACGGAATTATGTTGGATGGAATAGACGTGTCTTTCCGACTTTAATAGTGTGTGCAATGAATTGGTTGGAATTTAAGATAATGGTTACAGATTGTTCTGATTGAGTCGATGAAGATCCTAATATCGGAAGATGAGACGGATTAGAGGTTTTGGTATGTTGGTTCAGTTGGGAAGTCGTTGAGAGGGAACGATTGGGTATCGTTAATGGTTACTCTCCGAGAGTAGAGTGTGAACTTAAATTGGACGAAGGTGAATAGTTGAGGTTTATATCTGCTAAGTAAGTAGGAAACTCTTAGTAGATGGGACTAAGATGTTTGTTTTGTCTGTGATAATAGTGTTCTGGAAATTGGCAGGAAGTCACAGTGATGGACTGCCAGTTGTGCATGGTTTTCAGATGTGTTTTTGGGTGGAACATTAGTGTGTGGTATTAGAGAGCTCTCGTATTGTTAGTAACAAAAAGGATGGATAATTGAATGGAATAACAAGCATGATGTGTATAATGGTATTGAGACTATGGAAAGTAAAACTTGGAGTTCTGGTGAGGTTTGGAGTCCTTGAAGTTTTAGGGCATTAATGGAAATCTTGAGAAAACCCTAGGTGTGGATTTAATATTTGAGAGTTCTTTTTGGTTGGTTGTTGCTACATGTTGGGATTTATGGAATTTGGACTGTCACGAGAGGAAATTATGTATGGATTACTAACAGTTGAATGAGGTAACGATTGAGAATAAGTGTCCACTTTCGTGAGTAGGTAACTGGATTGGTTTGGTTGAGTTTGAGTGGAATTGCAAGTGTTTGGAATGTTTGATAAGAGTGGTGCATTGTGTGAGTTGAGGCTTTGAACGATTTAATGTGACTGGTTATGTTTTTTATCGTCGGGGTAGGCTGTTATTTACTCGGTTAAGCTTGTATTTGAGTAACCAGTTACCCAGTGAAAAATTTTGCAAAAGCTTTAAGGATTATATCTTTTGGAATTTGGTTGGGCATTACAACATACAGTGATGTTATTTGGTGAGTGATGTTATTTGGTGATTAGTAACACGTCTGTAATGGTTGTGGAGTAGATGAATCGTATCTTCCATATTTATTTGGATAAGTTCGTAGTGGTTTTGATTGAGGATATTCGGATCTGTTATAAACTCAGAGGAGGAAAAGGTAGAGTGTTTGAGATTTAAATTACAAGTGTTGAAAAGAGACGAAGTGTTATGCTAAGTTATTCAAGTGAGAATTTTGGTCGAAAAAGATTATTTTTCTTGGATATGTTATTTCGGATGAGAGTATGGTTATGGATCCATCGGAAGTAGATGCAGTTCTACAATGAGAGGCTCCGAAGTTGGTTAAGGAGATTAGAATCTTTTTGGACTTTAGTTGGTTATTACCGAAGGTTATGGAAGGCTTTTCCAAGTTAGCGTTTCCGTTACTTCGATTGACTTGCAAAAGGTAAGTCGTTTGCTTTGGATGCTCATTGTGAGGAAAGTTTGAGAGGGTTAAAGTAGAATTTGTCTATGGCTCCAGTTTTGATTCTGCGTGATCCTGATCAACCGTTTGTGAGGTATTGAGATGTGTCTTTGATGAGTTAGTCAGTGTGTTAAGGCAAGAGGGTAAAGTCGTGGCTTATGCTTTACGACAATTGAGGATTCATAGAAGGATCTATACTATTTTGGATTTGGAATTGGTTGCGGTTGTATTGTGTTGGAATATTTGGAGGTATTATCTTTACGGTTCTAGGTTCGAAGTGTTTAGTAATCACAAGAGTTTAGAGTACTTGTTTGGTCTGAAGGAATAGAGTATGAGACAACGAGGATGGTTAGAATTCGGGACGAGTTATGAATTTGGCTTGGATTATCCTTCGGGAAAAGTTACTGTCGTGCGTGATGAGTTAAGTCGAAAGTTTTTATACATGGCTGTTTTGATGGTCAGAGAATTAAAATTATTTGAGCAGTTCAGAGACTTGTGTCTGGTGTGTGAGATAACACAGTAGAGAGTGAAGCTGGGTATATTAAAAGTGAACAGTGATTTTTGGCAAATATGAGAAAGAGTTAGACTTTGGACGTGAGATTGGTAGACTTGATAGTTTCGAGTAATCAGAGTGCGCAGCGGAAGCGTGATGTGACACATTTGGTATTTGCGTGTGGGACTTGTAAGAGTTCAAAGGTTGAACATTGGGAATATGTAGGAATGGTGAGACTATTGGACGTTTCAGAACGGAAGTGTTAGGTGAAAGGTTTAAATATTATTCATGGGCTACTATGTAGATGGATGTTTTAGTTATATGTCCGACTGGGGAATCGTAGCATTGTGGCAATATTGTTGTGTGACGAGGATGTTGGTATTATGGTTATGTAGAGGTTGTTGGATCGATGTTGTGTCGTGGAACTTTATGTTGTTGTGTGTGTTCGTGACTTGGGTTTCTTTGAGTTGTGAGTTGGTCGTCAAGTGCATTGTATGGGCTTTGCATCTTGTTGTTGTAGTTGTCGTCGTTGTCGTGTCGTTGTTGTAGTTGCTGTTAGCAAGGTGGTTTGTCAGTTGTGTTATTCGTGGTGTGCCTTTGGTTGGCATTGTCGGTTTGTTAGTCGGATGCGAAAGTCGTATCCGGAATTGTTCGTATCGGTTATATTTTCGAGGACGGAAATTTCTAAGTGGGGGAGAGTTGTGACGCCCCAGTTTTTGTTAGATTTATTTAATCGAGTCGATTTAATTATTTTTATTATTATATTATTTTATTCTTGACTTTTATTTGACAATATATTATTTTTCATCGTTATTATGTTTTATCGCATTTTGAGAGCGTTTGCGAGATATTTGAGAGTAGGGGTATTTTGGTCTTTTTGCTTGGTTATTTTTTTCATAAAATAGAAAGTGGAGAGAAAATAGAGAGAAAATAGAGAGAAAAATAGAAAGGGGAAGGAAAAGAAGAGAAAGAAAAAGAGAAGAGAGAAAGGGAGAAGAGGAGAAAGAGGAAAATCGAGGAAACCTCTGTTTCAAGCGCGATTAATCAGGTAAGGGTGAGAAGTTTCAATTATATCTTGCTTGTGTATGTATATGTGTTGTTTGTGTAATTGTTTTGGTTGTTTTCCCAACTTTTTCTCATTTGATAAATTGAGGAATAATTGATACAAATCGATGTTTTCGCGGTCGAAACTCGACATAAACTGAGTAGAATACTTGTTGATTATGTTGGGAGATGTTTGGGTTGATATATTTTGAATTGGAAGTGTTTATATGAGAATTGGAGAGGAAATTGGTTGATTTTTGCAGGAAAAATTATGAAGGAAAAATTCTGGGTTGCGCTGCCCATACGCGTATCAGGCTTGGCATTACGCGTATTGGGTTGGGCAATACGCGTATGGCAAGGGCAAGATGAGGGAAATACGCGTATGGAAGCTCATTTTCACGGCCTTCTGCTGATTTGCGTAATGGTACGCGTACTTGGCAAGGCAATACGCGTATCAAGTGGGGCATTGCGCATATGGAGTGTTAGTGAGATTTTTGGGGGGAATTTGGTCTCTGCCCATACGTGTATAACTTTGGGCAATACGCGTATGGATGGGCGAGTGAGCAAGGCAATACGCGTATGGCTCAGGGCAATACGCGTATTACCAGAGAGGGTACTGAATGTTGCCATTTCGCGATTCCTTTTCTTTTTAATTTCATAACTTGTGTTCCGATTATCCGTTTTGAACATTCTTGGTATCGTTGGAAAGCTATTAAGCTGTTCTTTCTTATTAAAATGGTTTTGAGATTGTTGGCCGATTTAATTATGTCGGGAATTTGGAAATGTGTTGTTTTGTCGACTTTTACCGTTTTAATTGCGTGTAATTGATGTGTTATCATGCAAGGTGCTTTTGATATGTATCGTATGACTTGTGTGCTGTTATATGATGTGAATGCATGTGATGAAATGTTATGATGATGGGTTGTGGCCTTATGGAAAATAAATGCATTGTTTTGGGCTTGGTTGCACATCATGATTATTGTTGATTGAGATGATTCATATTGTTGGTTTGTGAAGATGCATTTGATTGTCATGAGTCCTTGTATGCCAAGCATCATGATATGCATCTTATGATGTCGTGTGCCCTTGTGGGGTGTGAGCGACGAATTGATTCCAGAGGGAATCCGCTATAACATCGTGTGCCTTATACAAACAGGACCTAAAGCGATGATTATAGACGATCGTGTGCCGTATACAAAGAGGACCTAAAGCGATCGGATCGTGTGCCTTATACAAAGAGGACCTAAAGCGATCCATAAATGTCGTGTGCCTTATACAAAGAGGACCTAAAGCGACGGGGAACATAGTTTGCCCGACGGGGTGTTACATGAGTGGTCCTAAGTAACAAGCGATGATTCCAATAGTTCCTGAGTGAACTAGTGATGAGATTGATGGATGGATGGTACCGCATTTGCATAGAGCCGTTGTGTCGGTCTCTTTGCATTTGCATAAATCATGAATGGATTAATTATGTGTGGAAAATCATGAATGAATTGATTATGTGTGGAAATCATGAATTGATTGAGTATGTGTTGAGATTTATGTTTGAATTGGTGAATTGATGTACATATGTGATAAATGCATTGGTTGTGGATAATATGTTTTATGCATAGACATATGCTATGTGATGTGATGGGGTGTTTCCATATGTTATGACTTTGGTGTACCTTATGTGTGAATATGTGGTTATGTTGGTGTAATTGATATATACTATGTGTATTAGTATGTGATGCTTGTGGTGAGAATAATTATGCATGTGAATTTATACGTGTTGCATATTATTATGCAATCTTGATTTAGTTGTTATTTCTCACCCTTCTGTTGTGGTTTGTTGCTCTATGAGGCAATTGCAGATTAGTAGTCTTAGAGGCTTTTGTGAAGATCAGTTCTCCATCCGTTTGTCAGTCTGTCTGCTCTGATACGTAACACGGGAGTCGGGGATCGCTTTTGTTATATATGTATACAATTGTAGGATATATTTTGTATTACTTTTGTATGTATATTTTGATGTTATAAAACGATTCATTTTGCAAACCAAGACAGTTATGGATCTTTCCGCTTTATTCCATAACTGAACTTTCCTTTTATATGGAAAAAGTTTCCCTTTTAGGTTTGTTCCATTTTGTGTTATGTATCAAAATTTATGAGCAGGGATTGTGTTTTCTTTATATTGTTGTGACATCCTTGTTTCTGTCGGAAAAATAAATTTTTATTTTACTCTGATTTAATCATGTATTATTTATTCGCGATGGGAATTGGGTTGTTACATCAGTACCAAATAAAATGCTTGTATTGTATTATTCTAGATATATATTATAGAGGGCATTACATTTTAGGTATCTTCAGGTTTTTCATTCGGAAAAGATTTGCATCAATCGCGTTGAAAGTTTTTTATGAGATGACGAGAGCTCGAATGGGGGAGATATCCATATTGTATCCTAGCCTCTAGAGCTCATGATATCCACCACATTTATTTTCCATCTTTATTTGCGGAAAGATGTTTAATAATGATTAAGTGTTTTGATTTTTAAGTGGGATAATGGCTTGACGTTGGATCAAGCATTTGATTTGCGATGGGATATAAAATGGATTGAAAATGGCTGAAGGTGAAATGTATGGAAGTTAGAAAAGGGTGGAATCGCGGCTAAGCTTGGAGGTGGTTGGTGGTTGGGATCGAAGGAGGTTGGGCGACATAGACCGTTGAAGGGTAGTGGTTGGTTGTTGTTGTGTTTTATGTAAGTTTTATAGAGAGAGAAAAAAAGAAAGAGGAAAAAACTAGAGAGGAAAGAATGTTGATTCAAAACCTCAATGCTAGTCTCCCATCCAATTTGTTTCCCTTTTTTTATATTTTTTTTTTCTTTTTTAGTCAGAAAAACATGAGATATAGTTTTTTTTTAGAGGCAAATTATCATTTTTTTCAAAATCCCAAAATGAGAGAGATGTTAATGTAAGTTAATGGCGTCACGTGTGTCATTATTTATTGGTTGAGTCTCCTTTCTTTGGCAAAGCAACGTGCTATATATACTAGGGTTTATGAAAATAACTTTCCCCAAAGCACCTTTTTCACAATTTTGAAATGTTAACATAGTTTTAAAATTTAATAATCAAAAATCAAAGCTATTTTACTAAAACAACATAAATAAAACTAATTATTTAAAAAATTTTAATAATTTTTGCTTATTATTTTGACTAAAAAACAAAAATAAATAAAAAATAAAAAAATGAATAAAAATTGGGCACAAAAATACTCGGAAAAAATAAAACGAACGCACTAAAATGATCAGCGCGAAATAAACCTCTAAAAAAACAGACAAGAAAAGATCAAATTTTAAAGTAAAAAATGCTCGGTTGAAAAGGCTCAGGCTGATCAAAATGTGATTGCTAACGGAGCCGAAAAATAAAACAAGCACGACATGTCAAACTATGCGAACCGTAAATCAATAAAACTGACGTTTGGAAGCCCGGTCTTGAAATTTTCTGCCCACTAATTTTACATACATTTGAGAATCAATTCAATCGATCTGTCTGTATAACCGTATTATGGTCGACATTTTAAGTATTATGCAGAAAGAAATGCACGTTATGATATGTAATTGATGCAAATGTCTTATAAATGCATTAATTTATTTATTTAGGAGAAAATTGGGGTGTAACAACGTCTTTTGGGAATAAAGAACAATACCCCATTCGACTACAGGGACAAACCCATTTTCGGTTGACGTGTGAATAAAAGTTGTCATTCCCGTCAAAGTTGAAGAATTAAGTTGGAGGGAGGCTCACCCTCTGACCAAAGAGGATAATTCCAAAGCAATTAGAGAAGAAGTGGACTTACTAGAAGAAAAAAGGAGCGTCGTTATCCTGTTCAGTGTGGTCGTAAAGCAAGCAACAACTGCTAAATATAACAGATGAGTGAGAGCCCGAGAGTTTAAACCGGGAGACCTCTTATATAGAAGTGCAGATGTATGAAGGAAAAATGCCTGGGAGAGAAAGTTAGCAACCAACTAGGAAGGACCGTGCATGGTAATTGTTAGTTCTTGTATTGGCTGGAATTTTGGTAAAACAAAGTTGAACAATGTTGATGTCATATGTCTGATGTCTTAACATTGGTTCCTAACATTAGTTGTTGCAGGGTTGAAGTTTTATATGCTGATGTTAAACTTGATGTCTTGACATCAGTTATCTGAACATCAGAACATCAGGCTGTGATGTTTTAGGGTTGCGCGTAAAAGTTTATTTTGAGAAGATCTGTTAGAGAGATTGTGTGCGAATATCTTGGAGAAGATATTTTCAGTTGCAATCAGATTTGGAGCAGATCCTGTTGCTATGTTTAAGGGCTGTTTGATTTTAAAAGATTTGAAGATCAAATCTGTTTTAAATTCTATTTTTAAAACAAATCAAATCAGATTTTTGGAAGCGGTCCAAGCCCAAGTCAGAATTCTATTTAAAGCAGCCTCAACCCTTGTTGGAAGGCGACGAAGACAAGAGAGCAAAGACTGAGAGTCAAGTTAGAGTTTTCGTGTGTATTTTGTAAGCCTTTCATGGTTGAATAGGTGTTACTATTTTGGGTTGTAAGTGTATTCACTCTAGAGATTTTAAGCAAGAGTGTGTTGTTCTTGATCAAAGCTGTTAAGTAAGATCAAGGTGTGGTTTAAAGTGTAATCTTTGGATTGTGTCACTGAGGTGATTTAGGGAGTGAGTGGTTTCTCATATCTAAGTGGTCTCTTAGGTAGAAGTGTCATTGGGTAGTGATTAAGATTAGTAGATGTCAACTGGGATTGTTGAGTCTGTAATTTAATACTACTAATAGTGAATTTCCTCCCTGGCTTGGTAGCCCCCAGACGTAGGTTGTTAGACCGAACTGGGTGAACAATTCATTGTGTTGATTTACTGTTGTTATTACCTTGTTCATATAGCAGATTGTGTTGTTGTGACATCACACATCTGATACCAGATTTTCAATTGGTATCAAAGCAGGCATCCTGCTCTGCATCTGGGTGAGATCTAGGGCTGATACTTTCTGGTGCAATGGAAAAGGAGTGTGGTGGATTTGTGAATAGACCCCCTATTCTAGATGGATCAAATTATGACTATTGGAAACCTCGTATGGTTACATTCTTGAAGTCTTTAGACAGCAGGGCCTGGAAGGCAATTTTGAAAGAATGGAAACATCCTGTTATTGTGGAAAAAGATGAGAATGGGAAGGAAGTAGAGGGTAGCTCAAAACTGAAACCTGAAGAAGAATGGACCAAGGAAGAAGATGAACTTGCCCTTGGGAATTCTAAAGCCTTGAATGCCATATTCAATGGTGTTGATAAGAACATCTTCAGGTTGGTCAACACTTGTGAAGTAGCTAAGGAAGCATGGGATATCTTGAAGACTAATCATGAAGGAACCTCCAAGGTTAAGATGTCAAGACTTCAACTTCTGACAACAAAGTTTGAAAATCTGAAGATGAAAGATGATGAGACCATTCATGACTTCCACATGAACATTCTTGAGCTGTCCAATGTTTCTAGTGCTTTAGGAGAAAGAATGACTGAAGAGAAACTGGTAAGGAAGATTCTTAGATCCCTTCCTAAGAGATACAAAATGAAGGTGACTGCTACTGAAGAAGCTCAAGACATCAGCAAGATGAGAGTTGATGAGTTAATTGGTTCTCTTCAGACATTTGAATTAGGGATGAATGAGGAATTTGAAAAGAAGACCAAAATCATAGCATTGGTGTCTAAAGAGAAAGAGTGTGATCCTAAGACTGGGGAGGAGATTTCAAATGCTATTGTTCTGCTGGGAAGACAGTTTAACAAGGTTTTAAAAAGGATAGACAGGAGCTACAAACCTAATGTCAGGAACATCACATCTGACACCAACAGATCAGGAGATCAGGGGAAGAAAACTGGAGATGAAGAAAAGACCAATAATGACAAAGGATTTCAATGCTTTGAGTGTGAAGGGTATGGTCATGTCAAGAAAGAATGTCCTACATATCTCAAAAAGCAGAAAAATGGGTTATCTGCTTCCTGGTCTGATACTGATAGTGAGAGTGAATCTGAAGAAGAATCAGCTAAGCTTGTTAGAGCTATGATTGGGGTTTGTGAGTCAGATGATGATTCATGTGATGATGAGGTTTCTTATGAAGAGCTTACTGCCTCTTATAAAGAACTGTGCATGAGAAGTGAACAAGTATGTCGTGAAGGAGAAAAGCTAAAGAAAATCATAGTGCAGTTAGAAGCTGAAAAAACTGAACTAGAAAATGAAGTCAGTATGCTTAACTCTAAACTGGATTCTATGACCAAAACTGTCAGAATGTTGAACAATGGTACTGATGCTCTAGACAACATTCTTAGTATTGGAAAACTTGCTGGAGACAAAAGTGGTTTGGGATTCAACAATGGTGCAGCTTCTAATGATGTTATTACCAGTTCCAAACCAGTGATGTTACAACAGATGTTTAAACATCCTGACAGGATTCCTTCTAGGAAGAAATTCAGGCGCTGGAGATGTCATCACTGTGGGCGTTTTGGACACATAAAAGCTTAATGTTATAAGCTACATGAGTATCCTCAGAAGACACATCAGTATACTCCCAGACAGAAGTTTCACAAAGGTAATAAGGCCTTCAATTCTAAGAAGCAATGGGTTCCAAAAGGTAAAGTTACCAGCTTAATGGCTCACACTTCCCTTAGGGTTTCTACCAAAGAAGACGGGTACTTTGATAGTGGGTGTTCAAGACACATGACAGGAGTTAAGAAGTTGTTGGTAGATGTTAAGCTCCATTCTTCAGGTCATGTAACCTTTGGTGATGGTGTCAAAGGAGAAATCAAGGGGATGGGAAAGCTGAATTGTGTTGGTGCTCCTAGACTAGATGATGTTCTACTTGTCAAAGGGTTGACAGCAAATTTGATCAGTATTAGTCAACTTTGTGATCAAGGATTCAAAGTAGACTTTACAAAATCTGAGTGCAATGTCACAAATGAGAAAGGAGAAGTCATCATGAAGGGTGTTAGGTCTAAGGATAACTGTTATCTATGGGTGCAACAAGACTCAAGTACCTCAACATGTGTGTTTGCTAGAGATAATGAAGTCAAAATCTGGCATCAAAAGTTGGGACATATTCATCTGAAGGGAATGAAGAGAATCATATCTTCAGAAGCTGTCAGAGGAATTCCTAAACTCAATATTGAAGAAGGAAGAGTTTGTGGAGATTGTCAAATAGGGAAGCAGACCAAGATGTCACATCAGAAGCTTCAACATAACACCGCCTCCAAAGTTTTGGAACTTCTTCATATGGACTTGATGGGACCTATGCAGGTAGAAAGTCTAGGTGGGAAGAAGTATGCTTATGTTGTTGTAGATGACTATTCTAGGTACACCTGGGTAAGCTTCATCAAAGACAAAACAGAGGTGTTTGATGTATTTAAAGATTTATGTCAGAGACTTCAAAGAGAGAAAGAGAGCAATGTCATCAGAATAAGGAGTGATCATGGGAGGGAATTTGAAAATAGCAAGTTTGCTGATTACTGCTCTGCTGAAGGCATCAGTCATGAGTTTTCCTCTCCTATTACTCCTCAGCAAAATGGAGTTGTTGAAAGGAAGAACAGAACTCTCCAAGAATCTGCTAGAGCAATAATTCATGCCAAAAAGCTTCCTTACCATTTCTGGGCTGAAGCCATGAACACTGCTTGCTATATTCACAATAGAGTTACCTTGAGAAGGGGCACTTCAGCTACTCTGTATGAACTGTGGAAAGGGAGAAAGCCTACTGTGAAGTACTTTCATGTTTTTAGAAGTAAATGTTATATTTTGTCAGATCGTGAACAGAGGAGAAAATTGGATCCTAAAAGTGATGAGGGAATCTTTCTAGGATACTCTATAAATAGCAGAGCTTACAGGGTTTTCAACTCCAGAACAAAGGTTATGATGGAGTCTATAAATGTGGTGATTGATGACATTGATAAGCAGGAAGATGCTGATGTACTGGATGATGTTGAAACATCAGTTGAAGAAGTCACAGCAGAAACTGAAGACAGAAGTGGGTCTCCCAGTCCTGTTGATGTTGAGCCTGAACCTGAACAATCTAATAAAGAACCATCTATTAGAGTGCAAAAGGACCATCCAAAGGAGCTTATCATAGGTGATCCTAAATCAGGGGTTAGCACTAGATCAAGAGAGGTTGTGTCAAATTCTTGTTTTGTTTCCAAAATTGAGCCCAAGAATGTCAAAGAAGCTCTGACTGATGAATTCTGGATTAATGCCATGCATGAAGAGCTGGAACAATTCAAGAGGAATGAAGTGTGGGATCTTGTTCCAAGGCCTGATGGAGTTAATGTGATAGGCACCAAGTGGATTTACAAGAATAAATCTGATGAACAAGGAGTGGTCACCAGAAACAAGGCCAGATTAGTTGCTCAGGGATACACTCAGGTTGAAGGAATTGATTATGATGAAACCTTTGCTCATGTGGCAAGACTGGAATCTATCAGATTACTCTTAGGGGTGGTCTGTAATTTCAAATTCAAGCTTTTTCAGATAGATGTTAAGAGTGCCTTCTTGAATGGTTACTTAAATGAAGAGGTGTATGTTGATCAACCAAAAGGATTTATTGATCCAACATTTCCTGGTCATGTTTACAAACTAAGGAAAGCTCTCTATGGTTTGAAGCAAGCACCAAGAGCTTGGTATGAAAGGCTTACTGAATTCCTGGCTGTGAATGGCTACAGAAAAGGAGGGATTGACAAGACTTTGTTTGTTAAAGAGGAAGGAGGAAAACTGATGATAGCTCAAATATATGTTGATGACATAGTATTTGGTGGGATGTCAGATGCAATGGTGAAACATTTTGTGGAACAGATGCAGTCTGAGTTTGAAATGAGTCTTGTTGGAGAGCTCAGCTATTTTCTAGGTCTATAAGTTAGAGAAATGGAAGACTCCATATTCATATCCCAGAGCAAGTATACAAAGAACATTGTTAAGAAGTTTGGTCTGGAAAATGCTAATCACAAGAGGACACCTGCTCCTACTCACTTAAAGTTGTCCAAGGATGAACATGGTGTGAGTGTGGATCAAAGTCTATACAGAAGCATGATTGGTAGCTTATTGTATCTCACAGCTAGCAGACCTGATATTTCTTTTGCTGTTGGAGTGTGTGCCAGATATCAATCTGAGCCTAAAGTTAGTCACTTGAATCAAGTGAAGAGGATTCTGAAATATGTGAATGGGACTAGTGACTATGGAATGCTTTACAGTCATGGATCAGGCACTGAGTTATGTGGTTTTTGTGATGTTGATTGGGCAGGGAGTGTTGATGATAGAAAAAGTACTTCATGAGGTTGCTTCTTCTTAGGGAATAATCTGATATCATGGTTTAGTAAAAAGCAGAACTGTGTGTCTTTTTCTACTGCTGAAGCTGAGTACATAGCAGCAGGGAGTAGTTGTTCTCAACTTGTTTGGATGAAGCAGATGTTAACAGAATACAATGTCAAGCAAGATGTCATGACATTGTACTGTGATAATCTGAGTGCTATCAATATCTCTAAGAACCCTATTTAACATAGCAGAACTAAGCATATTGATATACGTCATCATTTTATAAGAGATTTGGTTGAAGACAAAGTAGTTGCTCTGGAACATGTTGCTACTGAAAAGCAGTTAGCATATATTTTTACCAAGGCCTTAGATGCAAATCAATTTGAAAAATTAAGAAGCAAATTAGGAATTTGCATATATGAGGATTAAATGTGCTGGGAAGTGTCTTGTGCAGTTGTGATCTTTATTGCATATGTTTAGTTTAAAGGAAACATAATTTTATTTAACTGCTGAAAGCATACAAGATTAGATTTTAGTACATCAAAAGCAACATATAAAGGGTCTAAAGATTATCCCAACCCCCTGCATCAAGAAAAGTTTTCCAATCTTCATCCCATTCATCATCAGAAGCATGAAGTTGCACTAGAGGTTTTTTGATGTTTTTCATCCTTGTCTCTGATGTTTTTCTTGTTCTTGTTGCTCCTGAAGAAGTCCCAGCGGCTGTCATTGTTTTGTTCTTATTCTTCAGTGGATCTGGTTTCTTGACCTCCTGCATGTGGTTCTTCCCTGCATCTTTGTTAGACTGACTCCTACTTGTTTATTATCTGGTGCTGTTAGAAGGACGAAGGCTTGGATTTTATAGTTCTATAAGAATCCATTGTTTGTATCGCCTGACCAGTCAAAGTTTTTGGAATTTGTGTTCCTTGGGAGGCTTGTTATTTGACCATGTCATAATGGCTGTCAAATCTTTGTGTTTGATGTAGAAGTTGTCCAATTATGGCTAAAAAGGGGGAGAGTTAGCCTTTGTGCCTATGTGTTGCCTAGTTGTATGTTGTGGTTCTAGGCTTGAGGGGGAGTGTGCATGTTTTAAATTCTGTTTTTAAACAACTGGTATGCTGGTTCCTGTTTTGAGGGGGAGTTTAGCTTTGAGCAGATTTTGGATGTGATTGCTGCTGGTTGTGTTCTGGAATGTTAGGAGTATGAAGTTTTTCCGCTGCAGGTATCTCTGATGTTGGCAGAGATTGTTTTAGCCAAAATTAGCCAAAGGGGGAGATTGTTAGTTCTTGTATTGGCTGGAATTTTGGTAAAACAAAGTTGAACAATGTTGATGTCATATGTCTGATGTCTTAACATTGGTTCCTAACATTAGTTGTTGCAGGGTTGAAGTTTTATATGCTGATGTTAAACTTGATGTCTTGACATCAGTTATCTGAACATCAGAACATCACGCTGTGATGTTTTAGGGTTGCGCGTAAAAGTTTATTTTGAGAAGATCTGTTAGAGAGATTGTGTGCGAATATCTTGGAGAAGATATTTTCAGTTTCAATCAGATTTGGAGTATATCCTGTTGCTATGTTTAAGGGTTGTTTGATTTAAAAAGATTTGAAGATCAAATCTGTTTTAAATTCTGTTTTTAAAACAAATTAAATCAGATTTTTGGAAGCGGTTCAAGCCCAAGTCAGAATTCTATTTAAAGCAACCTCAACCCTTGTTGGAAGACGATGAAGACAAGAGAGCAAAGACTGAGAGTCAAGTTAGAGTTTTCGTGTGTATTTTGTAAGCCTTTCATGGTTGAATAGGTGTTACTATTTTGGGTTGTAAGTGTATTCACTCTAGAGCTTTTAAGCAAGAGTGTGTTGTTCTTGATCAAAGATGTTAAGCAAGATCAAGGTGTGGTTTAAAGTGTAATCTTTAGATTGTGTCACTGAGGTGATTTAGGGAGTGAGTGGTTTCTCATATCTAAGTGGTCTCTTAGGTAGAAGTGTCATTGGGTAGTGATTAAGATTAGTAGATGTCAACTGGGATTGTTGAGTCTGTAATTTAATACTACTAATAATGAATTTCCTCCCTGGTTTGGTAGCCCCCAGACGTAGGTTGTTAGACCGAACTGGGTGAATAATTTATTGTGTTGATTTACTGTTGTTATTACCTTGTTCATATAGCAGATTGTGTTGTTGTGACATCACACATCTGATACCAGAATTTCAGTAATCTCCAGCACTGGGAAATGAGTGTACAACTTAAAAACACTGTAAGGGGAACCCATACCCCGAATATGGAATTCTATAAAGCTTAAGAAGTATTACAATTAAATAGTACGGAGTTACTCCACAAAAAATGTAATGGTTTATCTTTATTCGATATTTTGAATGAATATAACATTGTTTTCAAGATGTTTTGGCATTTTTGTTAGCATAAATCAAGATAAAGTGTCAGTTATCGCATTAGACGTGGTACACGCCCCCCCCCCCCCCTAAGCTAGCCACACCAAGTGCGTAGGCAGTGAAACCTTAAAAAAATCGAAACCAAACTAGGCTAAGTCCTAGGGGCAGACAAGAAGATCCAACCGTTGGCTGTGAAGGGTCCTTAACGTCCTTGAAAAACAAAACAAATGCACAAAAAAGAAAGAAACGTGAAGCAAAAAGGTAAAGTAGTGAAATAAAGAGAAAATGTCAAACTAAGAAAAAACATTGTTCAAAGTAAAAGGTCGTGCAGCTAGTAACATTATCCACATATTATCATATTCAGGAAAAATTAAAGATAATCATAAATATTACATGTCCTCGTTTGGCTGCTCCTCTTCATCTTTGTCATCCCTTAGACTATGTGTCACTCCTAGACTAATCATCTAGAGTTGCACGTGAGATAGTTTTGTGAAACGTCCTAATGATTAGACAAGCATTTATTAAAGATGTCTCCTGAATTTCCATTGCCCAACACATGGTTCCAAAGCATAACCTTTCCCGGACCGGCCTAAAAATTTCCTGCACTTTTCAGCACAGCAAGCCTTGGGGCAACTATTCCAGAACAAATTATGGCCCAATAAGAAAGGTCAATTCGGCACACTCTTCCATCCATTATAAACACCACATTCCTAGAGCCAATAAGAGGTACGCAACTTATTTCTAAAATATTGTCTTCTACTCTGAACTTCTCCATAACTAACTTGAGTGTTGGAGTAATAACCTTGCAAGTTCGCCACGCACGTGATATTGGGATCAGAGCTTAGCCGCAAGAACCGCTCTGATTAGATTCTCTGATCATCATCTAGTTTTAGTACGGAACAGATACAAAATAAATAAGCAACAACACTTAGTATTAAAATTACATAAATTTATTGGTCGAGTATTGATTTAGTAGAAGTGTTGGTGGTGAATGAAAAAACATGGCAAAGAAGTAGTTTGCAGTCATATACTGATTTTAGTTTTTATGTAAAATAATAAATAAATAAATAAATAAATATTAATTTTACGTCAATGGGATGGGTCAATGGGTCCACAGATTGAAAAACTCAAACTCAATATTCTAACCAAAGGTATGCAAGTTGTCACAGATTGGGTCGAGTATACTCGTAAATAAAAGATTTTAAATAATTAATGGGTTAGTCCAGTTTAGATCGACGGTCGACTTGCACTCATAAACACCCTTACATTTAACATATTGATGCATGATTAAATATTTTTATTATATTAAATTACATTTAACACCCTATATATATATATAGCATAATTTTATTGGACCCTAAAAGGGGGTCCATATATATATATATATATATATATATATATATATATATATATATATATATATATATCATAATTTTATTGGACCCTAAAAGGGGGTCCATAAAATAAAGAAATGCTAAACACTCTGGCAAGGGACGAGCTACATAACGAAGTCTTAGCTCGCCTAGTACTGGCTAAAAACATTCAGTTAAACTTAGTGACAAATCGCCTTATTGGACTTAGGTCGTTCAAGATAATGTTGAGTACAAGTGTAAGTGGTTAAAGTCCCACATTGCCTATGATGGGTGAAATGTTGGATTTATAAGAGAGAGGATCCATTTACCTAACACCTCAAGGTTTTGGGTTGAGATGCGGTGTTGCTCTAGAAAAAAAGTCTCACAATGTTCAATGCTCCCTAGTGAAAATCTTTCCCAACAGTGATATCATGAGCCTTTGGTTCGAGTGAATGATCGGCTCACTTGTATCGAAAGTACTCCCCATAGGTGGTGGTTAGAAGGTGTCTCATTGAAGAGTGTCAACGGTGGTACAAGTGTATTTGGATGATAAGAACTTCTGCTTAAGGGAGAGCATTGTGGAAGCATTGTGGATAGACTCACACTTGAGGGGAGTGTTAAGTATAACAAGTGTGAGTAGTATGGGTAATAGTCCCACATTGACTAGAAATGTGAAGACTTGAGCATTTATAAGTGGGAGAACCCATACACCTATCACCTTAAGGTTTTGGGTTGAGATGTGGTGTCTCCCTCTCTTGTGGTCTTAGAGCATTAGTCTTATTGGTGCTTCCGACTCTCCCAGACTCCCCAATAGTAGTATCAGAGTCGTGGTTCGGCTTTGTGGGGGAGCGGAAGCTGGATTTGGTGTTGGATCCTGTTATAGGGTGTGGAGGACTCACACTTGTGGGGGAGAATAGTGGGGTATAAATGTTTTTAGCATGCTCTGTGGTTATAGTTTTAGCTGATCTTCCACATCATAAAAGAAATTTTATACTCTGTGTTGGTTGGGGAAATTTTGTTTTGCTGCAGGGAAGGTTTTGGTTGAAATGTCAAGTTTTTCAAGTGCATTGAAATATATTTTTCATGAGATTATGTCGATGGTTGAAGAGCTTTCTGCCGACAAGGAAGTTGCACCATAAAGTTCCAACCTGGTTTTCGACATGGGAAAATTCTTGAAGTTGTTTAACTTCAAGTGAAGTATACTCTTCTTTAAGTGGAGTATGATAGTTTTTGAAAACTATGATTGTCGGTGAAAACACTGTGAAATTTTTGAAGTGGTGTAGCTTCAAGTGACTATACTCTTTATGGTGGAGTATGATTGTCGGTGAAGACAATAAAATCTTATGTATTATTTTCAATCAAGGTGGAGATTGTTGGGGTTGGTTGAAAATACACATGTTAAAAAAGTCACACATTGCTTAGTTTTGTGAATGAAGAGAGAGTCCAAGACTATATATAGGATACAAGTTCTTTCAAGTCCCACATCTCTTAGTTTTGTGAAGGAATGAGTCCAAGGCTATATATAGGATTCAAGTTCTTCATTCCAAGATGCACCAGTCAAAAGCACTTTAAGCTTGTATTTGACTTTCTTTGTTCTCTTATACTTTTGTTTTAAAGTGTTGTGAGATGTAGTTAAATATTAGTTTTGGAAGGTGTGGGTGTACCGGGGGTCTGAGTTAGTTGAGGGTATATTATGTGTTGTAACAATTTTTATATAATGTTATTCTCTGGTTGTCATTTGACAACGGCCGTGGTTTTTCTCCGGTTTTGGAGTTTCCACGTTATGTTCTTGTGTTCCTCTTTTTCTCTATGCTTGTTTTTTTAGGTTTTGAGTTGAGATGTGGTATCTTCCTCTCTTGTGGTTCTGAAGCATTAATCTCTTGGTACTTCCGACTCTCCCGAACTCCCCAATTATGGTATCACAGTTGTGGTCAATAGAGAAAATACTTTCCTCCATGATTCTAGTGAGAATAAGTCTTTCTTTGATATTTTTTTTCATAGTAGAGTTAGGGCAAATATGCTCAACTAACTCCGTATAAAACATATATATTGTATGTCATATTCAAACAAATAATTGCATGTGATATAAAAGAGCATATGATAAACAAAATTTACTATAAATTAATTAAATTTGATCAAAAATATAATTTTATAATAATAATAATAATAATAATAATAATAATAATAATAATAATAATAATAATAATAATATAAAATAAAATTACGAAGGTTAGTAAACTAAATATATACAAAAATAAAATAAATAAATAAAGCAATGCAACTCAAATTAAAAATAAAAATAAATAAATAAATAAATAATAATTGTGGAATTTTGTCCCAGTAACGATAAAAAAAGGTAAATAAATTTAACATAAGATTGAAAATCTGTTTAAAAAATTGTGCCCAGTATGAAATGAATAAACAAGATTAAGTATAAAAGAATGAGCCATGCATGAATAGCTATTTCTAAAATGTCCAATTTTAGTCCACAAGCCAAAATACACGTCACATGCCTTTTATTTTTCTCTCATATCACAAAACATTACCTGTAACTATAATAAAAAATCTAATATAGATAAAATTGAACACAGGTGTGTATTTATATAAAATAAGTCAAAAATTCTTAAATTAGCTATTATTACCTCTCTGTCCAAATTTCAAATTTAACTGCGTTAGTTGTTCTCATATTTGACACATAATATCTTATTACTATATGACAACAAACTCTCATGATGTAGTTATGAAAGAATAATCAAACTAAACTTGTTTGATTATTGAATCATTTTCCTTCATATTTCTCTCTGAAAATTTGAAGGAAAATGGATTTTAACGTAACTGTAGAGCGTAGCATATTCTTAATACTTCATCCTTATAATTCTACATCATTCAATGTTTGTTCTGCTGCTCCACCAAATATTGTTTCAGATGGATTATGGGGTGGTAAAGATAATGGAAGGGTTCCACTTAGGTCTGCATTTCCTATGTTTGAGTTGCAAGTTCTTATCATTTTCGTTATCACGCAAATCTGCAATTTCTTCCTACGACGTTTGGATTTTCCCGAATTCATCGGTCAAATGATGGTAAGTACTTTTTTCTTATTTTACGATGATTTAATGGATTCATCAGGGTCGTCTTATGTTTTCGGAGACTCTGAATAGGTTAGTGCGGTAATATGTAGTTGAGAAAATTGTTTCCATTTTTGTAGGCTGGCATAATTCTTGGACCTTCGATTCGGATGAATGTAATGGACAAATTCAAGTTCTTATTGTTTCCATATGGAAGTCAAGACATACTTGCATCAATATCATCAATTGGTTATGCACTTTTCATCTTCATCACTGCTGTGCAAATGGATTTGAGCATGGTGACAAGGACAGGTCACAAGGCTTGGACTTTCGCGGTAACGGGTTTGGTCGTGCCTTTAAGTCTAGCTTTTTCGGTTCGGGACTCCATGAAATCATTAACAAGTGATTATCTCGGAGAGATGTATGGTGATATGCCTTTTGTGGTTTTATCGCATACTGTAATTTCGTTTGCAGTTGTTGCTTCTCTACTCAACGAACTTAAAATCCTTAACTCCGAACTCGGGAGATTGGCATTATCGTCAGTGTTGGTGGGCGACATACTAGGAACGTCAATCGGATGCGTTACTAATATCTTAATGATACAACATGAGATACATAAGAAGATAATATTTGGTGTCTCGGGGTTGGCTTTTGCGATCTTTATTCCGTTGATTTTCCGGCCGGTAATGTTTTTGATCATCAAACATACGAAAGAAGGAAGACCTGTGGATGATGGTTATGTTTATCTCATCATTGTGCTTGTATGTGGTTTAGGTTGGATTTCAGTTTACATAGGCCAAGATTTTATAGTTGGTGCATTTGTTTTAGGGTTGGCTGTGCCAGAAGGACCTCCATTAGGATCTGCATTGGTGAAGAAGCTTCAATTCTTTAGTTCAAGTTTATTTCTGCCTATATTTGTGACCTGTGGTGTGATGAAAGCAGATTTGGGTTTGCCACATACAGGAAGAGCTTTTGTTGGTATTGGTAGCTTTATTGTCATGACACACTTAATCAAAATGATAGCTTATGTTATACCTGCACTCATTTGCAAAATCCCTTTGAAAGATGCTTTGGCTCTTGCCCTTATTATGAATGCCAAAGGAGCTGTGGATGTTGGCGTATTTTCTGGCTTATATGATGAACGGGTAGGTAGCTACTGCTATACTTACTTACATAATCACTTATTTTGTATAAGCTATTTCGTTAACAGTTTCATTTGTATGTGCATTAATGCAGCTTTTTCATCCACAAACTTATGGAGTGATGATGATAAGCATAATGATCATAGCGTGCATCACAAAATGGTCAGTGAAGATACTGTATGATCCATCCAGAAAATATGCTGGATACCAGAGAAGAACAATCATGAGTTTGAAACCGGAAGCGGAACTTAGAATACTCGCTTGCGTTCACAAACAATACAACATACCTGCTATAACAGATGTTCTTGACCTTTGTTCGCCGACATCAGAGAAACCTATTGTTGTTGATGCATTGCATCTTATTGAGCTAGTTGGAAGGACATCTCCCATTTTCATCTCGCATCGTCTTCAGAAAACGGTTTCGTGTTCCCACAAGTCTTACTCGGACGATCTCATTCTTGCTTTGGATCTTTATGAACATGAAAACTTTGGTGGAGTAACTTCACACACTTTCACAGCCATATCTCCGCCGACACTTATGCATGAAGATGTATGTCAACTTGCATTGGACAAAGTTGCATCCATCATAATTCTTCCATTCCATAGAAGATGGACTATTGACGGTGGCGTTGAATCGGATGACAAGAATATAAGGGCTTTAAATTGTAAAGTACTCGAAATAGCTCCATGCACAATAGGAATCCTCGTGACTCGTTCTTTGTTACAAAACAACATGTCCATTAAGTTAGCCATGGTTTTTCTGGGTGGAAGAGATGACAGAGAGGCTTTGTGCTTGGCAAGAAGAGCGATAACGAACCCTAGGATTAACTTGGTCGTGTATCACCTTACAGTGGATCAACACATGCCAAATTTGGAGTTTCTACTAGATAATGAGGCACTAAATGAAATAAAGAAAATAACACATTATGGCCCGGAAAAAGTAAGTTATCAAAAAGTGACGGTAAACGATGGTCCAGCAACATCTGCTATTCTTCGCAATATAGCGAATGAACATGATTTTTTTATTGTTGGGAGGACACATGATGCGGACTCACCTCAGATAGAAGGACTTGCAAACTGGAGTGAATTTTCAGAGTTAGGTGTCATTGGTGATTTGCTTGCTTCACCAGATTTTGAGAGCAGAGCTGGTGTTTTGGTAGTGCAGCAACAAGTCAAAGACAAATAAATAGCTTGTGTAAACAGATATGTAAAAGAGAAAACAGAATTGTCTCAGTACATGTTATTTATTGCATTAATTTTGTTATAATTCAAGTTAGCTACACATTTTTTTCAGCTTAATCAGCTACATATTTTTATGCTTACTTTTTGTTCTTGCAAATGTATCAAATCAAAGTGACTTAATTTGAGAATGAATCACGGAAACTGTTTCCTTGCAAAACAGTTACTTTATTAGCAAAAGAAATTGTATTCATTAGTAGTAACATCAATTTAATGGATAACCATATCACTGCAAATTTAATTAATAGATGCTCAAACTGTTGATGTTTTACACAAAAATTTAATACTACTATTAATAAGAAGTGAAGTTCTTATGAATCTAAACACAAGACCGTATCATTACTTGATAAGGTTTGTCGACGTCCAAGTCCCTATTTACTAAAGAAAATTTGATTTACAACGTCAACAGGTAGAGCATAAGCGGGGTCTATTGGTTTCAACCCAGGATATTCAAGAAGCGACAGTCCTGCAACAACAAATAAAACAACTTTAGCATTCAGAGTTCATTGCCTAAAGGGAATATGAAACACAAATAACAGTAACCGTGTTGTCAGGAAAGGACTGATAGAAACTGGTATAAGAGAGAGAATAGAAAGAATGATGTAAACTCTCATTGTATTGAATAAATAGTAATACAAGGGAGTGCTCTCTATATATAAGGAGAGAGAATTAATAGTAATAAACCGACTGAGCCTATCGTATTAACCTGACAGCTCAGCAATACAAGCTTAATGGAAACTTAGAATAATAGAAAAATATTGACAGAATATAAACTGCTACTCTATTAGTACTCTATTAGTCCCCCTTAGAAACTGCTGGTGGGCTTGTGAGATCAGTCTTGTGTAGCACACGCAGCTTGGCACGCAGAGGAACAAACTTAGCAGCAGACAAAGGTTTGGTTAGTATGTCAGCCCATTGGTCTTGAGCTGGAACATGTGCAACAGATAGGTGCTTGCTGAGGACTTTCTCTCGCAAAAAGAAAATGTCAAGCTCCATATGCTTGGTCCTGTTGTGGAGAACAGGATTGTGGGCAAGGGTGACAGTGCTCAAGTTGTCACACAGAATTCTAGGAACCTGAGATGAACAGTTAAGTTCTTTGAGTAAGGATTGAATCCAAATGAGCTCAGCAGCCAACTGAGCCATGCTACGATACTCTGCTTCAGCACTGGATCTAGCTACAAGTTGCTGCTTCTTTGACCACCATGACACAACATTAGGACCAAGATAGATACAGGCCCCAGAGGTGGACCTCCTATCATCAGGGTCTGATGCCCAATCAGCATCACAGAACCCTAACAATTGCATAGGCTGCTGAACAGAAGCAGGTTGGATGAGCAAACCATGATGGAGAGTGCCATTTAGGTACCTTAAGATTCTCTTGACAGCCTTCCAATGATCCTCTAAAGGGTTGGACAGAAACTGACAAACCTTGTTGACAGAAAAAGAAATCTCAGGCCTAGTAAGAGTAGCATATTGTAAAGCACCAACAACAGATCTGAACTGAGTGGGATCTTCCACAGCAGCTGAGCCCACTTTGGACAGCTTGCTACTAGAAACCATGGGGGTAGGCATGGCATTAGCATTTACCATATTCAATTTAGACAGTAGGTCAGTGATATATTTGGTCTGAGATAGGAGCAGTGAGCCATTGGGAAGATGAGACACTTCAATGCCCAAGAAGTAATCAAGTTGTCCCAACTGTTTCAGTGAGAATCTGTCATTAAGTAGCTTGATTAAGGTTGTGATAAAAGGATCAGAATTGCCTGTGATGATTATATCATCAACATACACTAGAATCATAATCTGAAGCTTCCCTTGACTCAGTAGAAAGAGACTAGGATCACACCTGCTGGCCTTAAACCCAAGCTGAAATAGAGCACTCTTAAGTTTGTCAAACCAGGCCCTAGGAGCCTGTTTTAAACCATAAATAGCCCTATTTAATTTGCAAACCAGTGACTTGTCAGCTACTTCAAAGCCAGGAGGCTGCTGCATAAATACCTCCTCTTCAAGAGTGCCATTGAGGAAGGCATTGTTAACATCTATTTGCTGTATGGTCCACTTGTTACTGACAGCAATAGTTAACACAATTCTAACAGTAACTGGTTTGATGACTGGTGAGAAGGTCTCCTGAAAATCACTTCCAGCCTTTTGATGGAACCCTTTAGCCACTAATCTGGCCTTGTACCTGCTAACGGATCCATCAGGATTTTCCTTAGTTCTGAAAACCCACTTACAGCCAATAGGATTTCTGCATTCAGTAGCTTTCACCAATGTCCAGGTCTGATTTCTCATCAGTGCCTGATATTCTTCTTTCATTGCCTGACACCAGTGAGGAGCAGCCAAGGCCTGAGCAACAGAAGTTGGTTCCATGTGGGTTAAAAGAAGGGTAGGGTGAAGTCTAGGAAGAGTGATACCTCTTTTAGCTCTAGTTTGCATAGGGTGCACATTTTGAGGGTGAACAAAAGGTACGGTAGGATTGGGAAGAGGAGAACTAGTATTAGGGGCAACTGAAGGTGAGAGATTTGGAGAGGATGAAGGTGATATGGTGCTGACCTCAGCTGGGTCAGTATGAATAAAAGTTGGGGAATCAAATTGAGAGGGTGAGAAAGGGACAGCAGTGATAGGTTGTGGTATTGGGGAGGGAGACTGCTGCCTTGATGTAAGAGAGGGCTGATTGGAGAAAGCAGAATGCTGCAAATTTGCAGGGACAGAACTGGGAGTAGAATTAGAACTAGCAGAAGAAGTAGAATTAGAACTAGCAGAAGAAGTAGAATTAGAGTGGGATGGAGGTAATGAAGGTGATGGAGAAGCTGAATGAGTGTCAGCAGTAGAGAAGGATATAGGAGGGACAGACTGGACACTAGAATTGGGACCAGAAGAAGATGATTGGGGGGAAGTGGAAAATAAGGTTGAGTAAGGAAAGAGAGATTCATGGAACACAACATCCTTAGAGATGTAGATGTGACCATCTGAAGCAAGACATTTGTAACCCTTATGTGTTGTGGAATAGCCAAGAAAGATACATTGTTGAGACCTATAGGCAAGCTTATGAGTATTATAGGGGCGCAAAAAGGGATAACAAGCACAGCCAAAGACTTTAAGGTTAGAGTAATCAGGTGGTTTGTTGAGAAGCTTGAAGTAAGGGGAATGATTGGAAAGGGTAGGGCTGGGGAGTCTATTGATGAGATAGGCAGCCGTGACAAAAGCATGATCCCAGAATTTTAAAGGTAGAGTGGATTGGGCAAGAAGAGTCAAACCAGTCTCAACAATGTGCCGATGCTTGCGTTCAACAAGGCCATTTTGGTGGTGTGTATGGGGACAAGTAAGTCTATGAATGATACCTAACTCAGTGAGATACTGGGTGAAAGGCCTAAACTCTCCTCCCCCATCAGTTTGAACACATTTAATAGGATAATTGAATTGCAGTTCCACCATTTTCTTAAACTGAATGAACTGAAGTATGGTGTCAGATTTAAGCTTGAGAGGAAAGACCCAAACAAACCTAGAGTAGGCATCTACACAGGTGAGGAAATAGGTATAATCACTAGAAGATTTCATGGGAGCAGGCCCCCAAAGATCACAGACAACCAACTCAAAAGGATGAGTATAAACTGTGGTGGATAATGAGGAAGGTAACCTGTGAGATTTGCCAATACAACAAGCTTGACACATTTCTGTAGGAGGCTTAGCAGGAATGGAAAGATGACACAGTTTGAAAACCTCAACAAGAGCATGGTGATTGGGATGGCCTAATCTAGTATGCCAAAGAACATACTTATTACTGGCTATAGAATTTGGGCTATTAGAGTGTGAAGAGGACAATGCAGTACTAGCAGTAGCAGAATTTAGAGAAGAATTGGATGAAATACTAGTATTATTAATATTGAAAGAGTCATTACAATGTCGCATAAGATTGGACACACAGTGTGATACACAATTTGAATTGTTACAATTGCTTGTGACTGTGTTACAGTGTGAATTTATAGCAAAGGAACTAGGTGAACTATAGCTAGTACTAGAAGTATGAAGACTGGGCTTGAACTTGGACAGTTGAGAAGCAGCTGGATTTGGAAACTTGTAGAGGCCATCAGCTCCAACAAGACCATGAAGTAACACTTCAGAAGAAGCCTGGGATTTGACAACACAGAACTTAGGGTGAAATTCAAAAAAAACATTATTATCCTGAGCAAACTTGCTCACACTCATTAGGTTTTTGGTAATGTGAGGGACAAGTAAGAGATTGCTAAGTGTAAGGGATAGGTTAGGTTTGTGTGGTGGAGAAAAAGACATAGAACCAACAGAATTTATAGACAAACCTTGGCCATTCCCCATGAACACTTGTTCAGTACCAGGCAAAGAAGCAGAATCAGACACATTAGAGGCATCAGGAGTAACATGATGAGAAGCTCCTGAATCAGGATACCACCACTGATTGTTGAAGCTAGCTTCAGTACCTGCAAAGAAAGCTTGTGGTGCAGTGGATCTGGGAGTACCAGCTCTAGGAGAGGGATAAGCAAACTGCACAGGATACACAGCACGAGGAGCTACAAGAAAAGGATTGAAGGAAGCTCTCTGCTGTGGATAACCAGCACCACTTGAATTGGAATAACGATAGTAGCAGACTGAAGCATCATGTCCAGACTTGTGACAAATCTGACACGACGTTTTGCCAAAACGTCCTCCACCGCGACCAAAACGACTGCCTCCACGGCCAGAACGACCTCCTCTTGAACCATAGGAATGATTCTCAGCATTAGCCGTCACGTGACTCGTTCCTTGAGGAAAGGTCACGTCAGAAACAGACTGATCAGTGGCGACCGGCGCAGACGGTGGTGCTGCTTGAGTGAGATTTACCGTTGCCGGCTCCGTAACCACTGCTTTCCGGTGTTTCTCCAGACGCGACTCATGAGCTAGAAGAGACGACTCCAATTCATCTAGCGAATTCAATTCCTCCTTACTGTTAACGGCGGCGACAATGGAGTCATACTCCTCAGGAAGCGAATCAAGAACGATTTCAATTAGGTTACGAAGAGGAACAGGATCCCCAATCGAAACAAGAGATTCACTGATCTCACGTGTGCGAACCATGAGCTCCTCAATTGTCATCGTGCCTTTCTGAAGACGACGAAGCTCTGAGCGTAGTTGGCGCGCTTTCGTGGAGAGAAGAGTGTTGAAATAACGGTGAACCTCCGTCCAAACTTGCCACGCGTGTTTACACTCAACAAGCTTTGGGAGCAGAGGATCGGAGATGGTGGAGAGAAGCCAGGTGCAAATCAGAGCATCCTGTTGCTCCCATTCAAGAAACGCACTGTGAGATGCAGGATCTGAAGGAGACGGCGGCGGAATGACCGGAACGGTAACAAAACGTTGAAGACGATGACCGCGAACAACGCCGTCGATCTGTTGCTTCCACTGTTTGAAATTTTTGTCATCGAGTTTCACAGAGATAAGGTGAGAAAGCTTCACCTGAGAAGACGGAAATAGAGGCTCCATGGATCGAGAAAAAGGAGAAAAAAAAGCTCAAGATACCATGATAGAAACTGGTATAAGAGAGAGAATAGAAAGAATGATGTAAACTCTCATTGTATTGAATAAATAGTAATACAAGGGAGTGCTCTCTATATATAAGGAGAGAGAATTAATAGTAATAAACCGACTGAGCCTATCGTATTAACCTGACAGCTCAGCAATACAAGCTTAATGGAAACTTAGAATAATAGAAAAATATTGACAGAATATAAACTGCTACTCTATTAGTACTCTATTAAGGACAAACAGCCCTGCTGAGTTACATCCTGTTATAGGTTATTGAATTTAGGACACAATATATGCAACACACTTTTTTTAGGTAAAATTCATATGGGTCTTGTAAATTTTAACAACTAAAAGAGTGTATTGAAAAGTGTGTGTTAGAGAGTGTGGTGTAAGCATATTCATATGTAATAAGAACAGCACCATATAGAGGTAAAAGTGACAGAAAGAATGTAAAGTGGGATGAAGAGAAGCTATGTACAATAATGAAGTGAACAACAACATTAAGTCTATTGATCAAAAACAACATTAAGTCTTAATGACAAATCTCTCTAGGAACTATCTTTTCACCCTAACAACACTTGATATATTATATCATTTATATTCAAATCTCTCTTAATGATTCGGTTTATTGTTTTCTTTGTTTCTCTCTACCTCTAGTTATTGAGCTATCTTCCACCCAATCAAAGATTCTTATTGATGCTTCTACAAGTCTACTCCACACATGTACAAAGCACCTAGGAGAATGCTCTACCATCCTTTTATGATTTGTGCAGCCCAGCTATCTTGCTAACGTTTCCATTCTTAATCATAACTAGGTTTGTATAACTACACATCCATTGTGGCATTATCATTTCAGCAACAATGTGATTACTTTCTCATTAGCTCTAAATCCCGACATTTGAAATATTATAACTTTGCAGGATTTATAGTTGTGTGGTAAAATTTTCTTTTAAACTTGAATGTTACTTTCTATCAAAAAGTACTCTAGAAACATTTCTCCATTTCCACCACAGTGCTCGAATCCTATGGTTGATATCCAGACAGTTTGGATAAACTTTTCAACAAGTACTTTCAGGAAAATAAAATTGAAAGTATGCTATAATGATTATGAGTATATAACTAATAACTTCTTGCATTAGTTGAAATGAGCTTTAAGAAACTTCCTTATCTTACTACTCCATAACAACCTATAAATCAAGAACTAATGAACTAAAAAAGGAGGAAAAAAAAAACATTACCGGCCACCCCAAAGTATGTATGAAAGACATCCACAGCATCATCTGGTCTGTCTGAAATTCCACCATTTTCCGTGTCCTTATAGTTTCAACATGCATAATATTTCAGAAATTGGTAAGACAAACTCATAACAGTTAACAGCAAAAGAAAAAAGAACATGCTGATTTGTATACACAGATTCCACTAAATAACCTGGCAGTCCAGGATGAACTTTATAAGCTTCTCCTTGCTGATCCAATGAACCCTATCAATCATGATCAGGCTAGATAAAACCCACCATGAGTAGCATACCTGACATGATCTAAAAATTGGTAAGACAAACTGCAGTAAACCTAAACTTTTATTTTAAAACAACAATAAACCTAAACTTGAAAAGCTTTACTCACATCAGGATCTTTCTCTGGACGCCCATTTAGACCACCAGATTTAACTTGTCGCTCACATAACCACCAACCAAGTAGGTCCTTGTCAATAAGATTTAATGATCCTGTTATAGCAAGGGCCCCCACACAGCAGAAAACTGAAATAGGAAAAGCAATTGCTCAAAAGGATGATTCAAGTCTACAACTCATTACACTCTTTCATTTGGAATTCAGAAAATGAAAAAATCAAAGCAGATTTACTAAACAATGCATTCATTGACTAAAACTTTGTTTTAAGTGAGATGCTCACAACACTATTAATTCAGGAAATATTATTTTTTTGTCATCTCCTACTGGGCATCAGAGAGGAGAAACAGATTAGTGTGTATATAACTTTAAGCAAACTCAAACTATGCCCTAACCACACACAGCGCTACCTTCATGTGGGAAAAAAGTAAACAACAAATCTTCAGAACGAATAAAAGTACATGCGTTGAATAACATAGAGAAAGTAGTATTTAAGAAAAATGATGAATAATATATAACATACTTTGTCCAGCATGAGATTCCCCACCAGGTGTGCAACCAAAACCACCATCCATGTTTTTGCAACTTATAATGTATTTCACAGCCTTTTCCACATTTATTCTATCCAAGCGGCGTAATATCGAAAGACAGCAAATAGCAATGTATGAGAACCTAAGACAAACAAGTCAGTGAATTTTAGTCAAAAAGTGCAGTAATATCAAAGGCACTCGATGGAAAAAAAAAGGATCTTAAAAAATTACCGGGTATCAACTTCACCCCATATATCCCCTGAAAAAGACCCGTCTTCGTTTTGCAGGCTGACAATATCTAACATAAATATTAAGAAACACAAGATCCAGTACTATATTTAATAGTTAACTTAATTTCATTATCATAACTTCGGTAACCAACCTATTATACTGCATCAAAATTCATAACAAATGCCGTTTCATTGATTACTTTAGTCAACATATTGTTAAGCACGACAGAAAAGTATGATAGACAATCGAGACCAACATCCTGATAAGCGAACAGTATGATAGAATTTTTATGAAAAAAGTTGCAAAAACAACAAAGTTGTGCCAGTAACACAAAAAACGAGTGAATAAATATTACAGAAACATCAAAATTATGCCAGTAACACAAGAAAAACATGTGAATAAATATTACAGAACCTCCAAAGTCAGCTAACATGTGTGTCAAAGGATACAACTTGTCACCCTATCTACATCAATAACATCGAGCTTATTAAAGAGAGCCAGCACCTGCACGGCACTGAGCGTATACAAGATATGTGGATCATGTTCAACATTTCCACCAAATCCCCCTTCAGAAAAACACACATTTCAGAAGTTAAGAAAAATCCGCATCAGCGATCTAAAAAAATTCAAATTCTGAAAGTAAACAACAACCTGACTCGTGCTGACAACTGATGATCCATGAAACAACCTCATCAACATCGACAACGTGAAGCTTTCCCAAAATATCAAGGGCAGTCAATCCCCAGTATGCTCCATTCATCCTCAGATGCTCCATTACCACAGATTCAAAGCTATCTTTCTTCTGGAAAACAGAATAAAAAAAATTAAAAAATAATTAACAAGTAATGATCAACAAAACAATCAAGAATTTACCTTTTCAACTGATAGTATATATCTAACATGTTTCTCAGAAGCTAGGTCCCCCATCTCCAAAGCAAACTATGGCAACGCGTAAACAAATTTGTTAGAATAAAATCAAGAATGAGATTCAAGTTCAAGTTTACTGCAATGGAACTATAGTGATTGTAATGATCTGAATTTGGTGCGGGAAGGGATAGTAAGAAACCTAATTTGATGCAACTTGGAATCGTTTGAGAACTGAAAACAAGAGAGAATTGAAGAATGAGTAAGAAAGTTAATTACCGGTAATAGGGAGTTGAGAAGAGGAGGGTTGAGAGCGAAGGGAAGGTTCCGGTGCGGCGGAATGGAGTGGCGTGAGAGATGTGAAATAGTTACTGACGCGGTGGGGGAAGAAATGGGGCTGATTTGGATGCTGACATGTGAAATTAACAAATTATCTTAGCCCTTGAGTTTGGTTGATTTTTCTTTTTTCTTTCTTAACTAGTGGGAGACCCGTGCGAACGCACGGGTACGGATATGGTACGCGTATTTTTTTTTAATTATAATAAATATTAAATAAAAAAATTAAAATTTTCAACCAAAATAAAGATATAATAAATTAGTGTTTATAATCAACAACGAATTTGATACCGTATATAAATATTAAATTTATTTTGATATTACTTATATATTTGAATCTATATAAAAATATTTGAATCAACAAAGTATTTTTTTTGTATTTTTTAATATTTATGAATGACACAAATGTGTCCCACAAAATATTTAAATAAAATTATATATTAAAAAAATAAACTAGTATAATTATTAAATATAAGAGAGGAAAGATAAGCAACAATATCAATAATAATATGATTAAAAAAATATTAAAACTTGTATTATATAAATGAAATGTTTAAGTTTTTTTTAACAAATAAGACAATTATGTTATAAGAGATAATATAATGATCCATAAATTTCTGTTATTCAATATTTGAATCAGTAATAAAGTTGATACTGTTTATAACAATAGTATTTATTTTTGTATATAAAAATATTTTAATCAATAATATATTTTTTTCCGTATATAAATATTATATTTGTTTTGACATTATTTATAAATATATTTGAGTCAATAGTGAAGTTGTTCTCGTTTATAAAAATATTTAAACCATAATATTATTTTTGTTTTGATAGTATTTATAAAAATGTTTGAATCAATAGTAAAGTTGTTTCCATTTATAACAATAATATTTTTCTCCTATTTAAAAACATTTAATTAATAATGTATTTTTTCTGTATATAAATATTAATTTTGTTTTAATATTATTTATAAAATTATTTGAATTATCAGTAAAGTTGTTTTCGTATACTAAAAAAATTGAATCAATAATAAAATTGTTTCTGTTTATAATAATAATTGGATCAGTTATTTCCTTTTTTCTGTTTCAAATCATTTACACGATATGAGAAAATAAAATTTATTAAATGTTTTTTTTTAAATAATGATATTGTAATAAAGACACTACTTAATAATAATAGTAACAGAAATAAAAATTAAATTACCGTTTTAGTTTTTTTGTTTACAAATGAGATGTTATTTTATAAGAGAATACAATTTTAAATATTATTTGAATGAACCAAATAATTTTTTTTATATAAATATTATTTTTATTTTGATATTATTTACGAAAAAAAATTAGAATCAATAGTGAACATTTTCCATTATTATTCAATATTTTAATAGTAATTTCATATTCCCGTTATAATTGTTGTAATGACTCTATGGTATAAACAACGTTAAATAATTATAAAAAAAATTCACAGATCATTTTATAAATAACATTTTTAATTATTTTGTTAAAGAAAAAATAATTAAAATTAGATTATAAATTGTTCTGGACTGGGCCGGGGACTGCTACTCAGTCGAGCAGGCCCAACCCACACTTCCTGGGATGGCCCAACAAGGGCCTTTTTGGCATGACCAGTGTCGGGCACTTGCCCTCTCCCTGTGTTGGGCACACGCACGGCGTAGTGCGTCGGGCAAGACGTCAGGCCTCCCCGGGATCGCCCCTCCTCGACACCCAAGATGCTCCCTCCCCGCGAGGATCCCACCTTCTGCACATGAGGGTCCTCCCCCGCGAGGACACGCCTCTCCCCGACACGACAGGGTCCTCCCCGCGAGGACACGTTCTCATGTAACCGCCCCACTCCCGATGGAATCGGTCTGCCCTGATTCCGGAGATTTAGGAACGATTACCCCAGGGCGAAGACCACGTGCTGGTCTTCACTACGCCACGTAAGCCTTGGCAGTTACTTGGATTGGGCCCGACGATCCAGCCCAATGCAAGTAACCGTTGGCCCCCGCGCTGAGGGCTCTCTATAAATACCCTCTCACTTGAGAAGGTCAGGTTATGTTCACTTCTACTCTCACTTCTGTACTTGCTATCTCTGACAGACTTGAGCGTCGGAGTACCTTGCAGGTACACACCCCCCCCAGTCGTCTTTCAACCTCACCAGAGCTGAAGCCCAGACGACGTCGTTGGCCACTAGAAATTGTCTGATCCAGGTACGATCAGTGGCACCGTCTGTGGGAACGTTTGCTTCCCCGTTTTTCCTTCGTTAAACCAAAGCAACTCTCAGTCATCACCAACATGGCTAATCCGTCAGTTAACCAGGCTCTGGACACCGTGCTCGCACAACTCGAGAACGGGAACCACCGTGAGGACGCCGTCATCCTCAACGGCGGCGAAGGCGACATTAGAGACGGGCAGACCGCCTCCCCGGACTCCCAAGATGTGGCTTACAACGCCGCCCGCCAAGACGATCAGCAAGCCATTTTCTAGCCAGTTGCTCCTCCGCCCAATGCGGACCCGGGCACCGTGGCCCTATTCGCCTTGATCAATCAGACCAATCAGCTGATTGCGCACCAGAATACCAGAATCGAGGCGTTGGAGCAAGGGCGGGCACAACGATCTTCCCCGTGAAGACATCGTCGTCCACCGTCACCTCGCCGTTCTCCTTCCCCGCGAAGGACTCCTTCCGAAGAATCTCGGACCCCGTCGCCGGTACGCCAGGGTCGTCGACCACGTCTCGAGCACCCCCAGCCGACGATCTACCAGAAACGCCCTCGTTCCCCGCCTCGTAAGAAACCCAGGGTCTCCACCACTTCCAAGAAGTCCAAGCAGACCGAAGAAATACCAAAGAACCGTTCGAGGAACTCCCCTCCACGGCATCATCGATCACCTTCGAGATCTCTGGCTGGTAGCGACGACGAGGATCAAAGGACCCCTCTGTCGTGGGAAATCATGAACGCCCCAATCCCTGCAGGCATGGAGAAACCCCCACCATTGGGGACCTATGACGGCCTGACCGACCCCGACGATCACGTCGAGAGTTTTGAAGCAATGCTCGACTTCTGAAATGTCAGGGGAGCCATCAGGTGCAGGTTGTTCCCCACCACTTTGCGGAAGGGAGCCATGACTTGGTATAAGGGTCTGGCACATGGGTCGATCACATCCTGGAAGCAACTTAGGCAGCGCTTCACCAAACACTTCACCGCGTCTCGTCAACACCCGAAGACGGAGGCTGCCCTAGAAAGTATCTTCCAAGGGAAGAACGACAGGTGAAGATCCGTTTTCTGGTGGTCGAATGCTCGTCCCTTTACAACTGCATCCTCGGGAGGACCACCCTGGCTGAACTTACGGCGGTACCATCAACGGTCCACCTCAAAATGAAGTACTACACGACCAGGGGACGAGTAGTAACGATGCACGGGGACATCGACGCGACCAAAAGATGTTTCGACGCCGCCATCAAAGGACTGAGTACCATCGGACCCAAACCCAAGACCGTGGCCAAGCCACCCCAGGATGCCGAACAGGTACCTCTCCCGCGCGTCAACGCGGTCGACCTCGACAGCAGGTTCTCCGGCGAACCCGACGAAGACAGAGTCGAATATCTCGACCACCAGGCGGAGAACAACGGGCGACCTCTCCACCCAACGCGCCCCATCCCAGACGGAGACTTCGAGCTCGTGGTACTCGGGGACGATCCAGACCGCAACGTAAAGATTGGTACCCGGGATCCCCGACCTGGCAAAGGAGCAGCTGAAGGCATGTCTGAGGGAGAACGCTGACCTCTTCGCGTGGAGCGCGTCCGAGATGCCTGGCCTCGACCCCGAGGTGGCTTTCCATCAGCTCGCAGTAGATCCGACCGCTAGGGCCATAGCGCAACGTAGGCGTAAGCAGTCTCCCGAGAAAGCGGAGGCTGCTGAAAAAGCTGTAAAAGACCTCCTAGAGGCAAATTTTATCTCGGAAGCCAAATACACGACATGGCTATCCAACGTTGTACTTGTTAAAAAGAATAATGGAAAATGGAGAATGTGCGTTGATTATACTGATCTTAACCGGGCTTGCCCGAAAGACTGTTATCCCTTGCCTAACATCGACCAACTGGTCGACAACTCTGCAGGTTACAAACTACTATCCTTCATGGACGCTTACTCGGGATACAACCAAATTCCCATGGACAAGGTCAACAAACAACACACGGCCTTCATGACCGCGTCGGGCAACTACTATTACAACGTAATGCCCTTCGGTCTGAAGAATGTCGGTGCGACCTACCAACGGATGATGAACAAGGTTTTTCGAGCTGAAATCGGCGACATGCTCGAAGTCTACATGGACGACATGATCGTCAAGTCTGCAGAAGAAGTCGACCACGCCGCGCACCTCAAGAAGGTGTTCAACGCGGCGAGGAGGTGCCGCATGAGGTTTAACCCCGACAAGTGCACCTTCGGCGTCCGGGCAGGAAAGTTCCTCAGATTTTACCTCACAGAACGAGGAATCGAGGCCAACCCCGACAAGTGTAGGGCTTTCTCTGAGCTCCCTACTCCGGACTCAAAGAAGTCGATACAGTCATTACACGGGATGTTCACCGCCCTTTCCCGCTTCGTCGCCAAATCCGCACAGTACGCACTCCCATTTTTCAAACTTCTTCGACAAAAAGCAGAGTTTGATTGGAGCGAGGAATGCGAGCAGGCACTCGTCCACTTAAAACATGTTCTATCACAACCCTTGGTCCTCTCACGGCCTGAGAACGGGGAGACACTCTTCTTATATCATGCGATCACGAGTGAAGCAGTCAGCGCCGTCCTCATTCAGGAAACCCCGGACGGGCAGAAGCCAGTTTACTTCACGAGCAAAGCCCTCCAAGGCACCGAGCTCAGATATCAGCAGATTGAGAAAGTCGCCCTGGGCCTCGTCACCGCGGCCAGGAGGCTACGCCACTAGACATGGCAACGGGGCGGGTCGGGGGCGGGTTTGAGCAGCCCCGCACCCGCACCCGCCACCCTGAAACAGACTCGCCCTCGCACCCGCACCCAGTCGGGGGTAAAAAACTACCACCCAGACCCGCCCCCAGTGGGGAACGGGTTCCCCGCCCCCGCCCCCGCCCCCACCCGCAAAACTATTTTTTTTTAAATAAATATTTTTCATAATAATAAAAATTAATAATTTAATTAAATAATTAATTATTTTAATAATAAACATGTTTTTAAAGAGTAAAATAATTAATAAACATGTTTTTCTAGTAAAACTATTTTTAAAAATTAAAATAACTTTAATAAATATATAATAAAATAATTAAAATAAGATATAAAAGTAAATTAAGGTAGACCGGGGCGGGGGCGGGGCCGGGTGCGGGGCGGGTAGTAGCATCCCCCGCCCCCGCACCCGCACCCGTAATAAAAAATCGGGTTTTACCCGCACCCGCACCCGCACCCAGTTAAACCGGGTTTTCCCCGCTAATTTCGGGGCGGGTCCGGGCGGGCCCCGGCGGGTCTGGGTTTTTTTGCCATGCCTATACGCCACTACTTCCTCGCCCACATCATCGTCGTAAGGACCTAACAGCCTATAAGGCAGCTCCTCGGGCGGCCGGACATGGCGGGGAGGATGCTCAGGTGATCACTCGAGCTCGACGAGTTTGACATCCAGTACAAAGGGAGGAAAGCCCCGAAGGCACAGGTACTGGCCGACTTCGTGGCCGAGATGACCGTCCCGAAGCCCTCGACCAACGGATCACAGAAATGGACGATCTATGTCGACGGGGCGTCCAGCCCAAAGGGAAGCGGGGTGGGCATCATCCTCGAAAACGAGGAAGGCATATTGATCGAGGTATCCCTCGAGTTGTCCTTCCCGACATCGAACAACCAAGCCGAATACGAGGCCTTCAGCTGGCGGAGGACCTCGGCGTCAAGGAGGTCAAACTCTTCACGGATTCCCAGCTCGTGGCCTCGCAAGTCCGAGGAGAGTACCAAGCCAAGAACGACAGCCTCATAGAATACTTGGCCTTGGTAAAAGAAAATATGAAAAGGTTCACCTCCGCGGAAGTAACCCACATCCCCCGCGAGCACAATGCCCGAGCAGATGTCTTGTCCAAATTGGCGAGCACAAAGAAGAAGGGCGGGAATAAATTCGTCATACAAGAAGTACTTTCCCACCCGAGCATTGGAAAACCGGCCATGGTTTCAGACATCAATGCCATCGGGGACAGCAACTGCTGGATGACCCCGGTATACGAATACCTCAGGACGGGCAAACTGCCCGAAGATTCCAAAGAAGCAAAAATGGTTAAGAGGCGGGCGTGCTCGTACACTGTAGTCGAGGATAAGCTATACCGGCGAGGGTTCTCTATTCCCCTCCTCAGGTGCGTCGAGGAGACTAAGGTCCCCGGCATTCTCCAGGAAATCCACGAGGGAATCAACGTATAGCACCTCGGCGGCCGCTCGTTAGCCCGTAAGGCGCTTCGAGCAGGGTACTACTGGCCCACCATGCAACAAGACGCCAAGGAACACGTCAAGAAGTGCGATAGATGCCTGCGACATGGGGACATGCACCTCGCTCCTCCTAGCGAGCTCAAAACGCTATCCTCCCCGTGGTCGTTTATGTGGTGGGGAATGGACATCCTCGGACCCTTCGTCATAGGGTCATATCAAAACAAATACCTCATCGTCGGGGTGGATTACTTCACGAAGTAGATCGAGGCGGAAGCATTGGCCAAAATCACGGCCTTTAACATACTGCGTTTTTACAAAAGAAACATCCTCGCCCGATTCGGCGTGCCTCAAGCTATTGTCACCGACAACGGGACGCAGTTCACCGACAAGAACTTCCAAGACTTCGTCACTAAACTGGGCACGAAGTAGCACTTCACGTCGGTCGAGCACCCCCAAACGAACGGGCAGGTTGAGGCGGCGAACAGGGTAATCCTCCGAGGATTGAGACGCCGATTAGGCGACGCCAAACAACGGTGGGTCGAGGAGCTACACAACGTCCTCTGGGCCAACCGAACGACCCCACACTCCACGACCGGGGAGACCCCTTTCCGTTTGACCTACGGAATGGAAGCGGTGATCCCCGTAGAGATCAGGGAACCCTCGAGGAGGACAGAAGCCCCCCTCGACGGGGACGCGAACGACGAAGCCTTGAGGGAAGAGCTCGACTTCGTCGAAGAAACACGCTCGGGCGCTTCTCTTCGAGAAGCCTCGCTTAAACAAAAAATAACACTACGTTATAACGACAAAGTTATCAAACGTGATTTTCAGGTAGGCACCCTCGTCCTACGCAGGAACCAGAAGGACTCGCGAGAAGGCAAACTCGCCGCGAACTGGGAGGGCCCGTACCGCGTCCGCGGAAAAACGGGGACAGGAGCCTACTTCCTCAAAAATCTGCACGGGGAAGAACTTGCTCGACCATGGAATGCTGAGAAGCTCAAACAGTACTACAGTTAAGCACTGCCCGCGGCTCACTAGCACCGCGATCAAGGGGACACGCTAAGGTACGAGCGCGACACCCCTATACAGAACACGATGATCAGAGACCGCGTTATGTGTGCGCGAGGACCTTTGATCCGGCGGGGATACCTCGATCGAGGCCCACCGTCATTGTACCAATCGGGCAGAACACCCAGCTCGCGATGGGAAGTTCATGCCACGAAGCTAAGACCTCGACCGAGCTCTTAGCCTCGTTAAAGGTCAGAATACGCCTTCGGCCGCCCGACCAGCTCTCCACGCGGTCAGGGACTATCAAGGTCGAGCAAATCCCAAAGTCTTATTACTTAGACAAAAATAAAGTATAACAATAGCATCACACACAAGCGAAAACATACAAACATCACACATGCAGACAAACAAAAATGCATTGAGCGAGCAAAGCCCATTGTATAGGTGTTACAATCAAACATCAAAGAAAAACCCCTGGCGCGCAGGCCGGGCACAAATATTACAAAAAATCAAAATGGCTCGCAGGCCGATCAAAACGAAGATAAAAAAAGCCTACTCAACTATAGTCTCGTCGGGCTCCTCATGCTCGTGAATTTCGTCCACCCGCATCGGCTGCACGATCTGACCATCCACCACCTCGGTGTCGGGGTCAATCCCTTCGGTGACGAGGTCGGGGTTGAGGACCCGAAGCTGCTCCACGACGTTCCTGAAGCCTATGTCAGCCACTTCGAGGTTGTCGTCCTCGGCTTCCCGGAGCTTCGCTATCAGCGTTGCCCGCGAAGTCAACAACTTGTCCTCCTCGGTCTCCTCCTCGACCAGGCGGACAACATCCTCCAACTCGGTGATCCTCGCCAAAAGGCGATCCCTCTCCGCCTCGATACCAGCGAGACGTTTCCGGTCCTCCTCGGCGCCTTTCAGCTTTTCCTCCAATTTCTGCTGGAGCTCGACTTGGGCCTTGTTCTGGCTTTTACAATCGGCCAGCTCCTTCCCCACCTTCTCCATCTCGGCTGAGATGGTCTGGAAACGGTCCCGCAGGTTTTGCAGCTCGCCGGCGGAGCACGCCTCGTCGTTCAGGACTAAGGCAGCCGCGCAAACTCTCATCACGGCAGAGACATCGTCCACCAGCGCCTTTCTCCGTGAAGCCTTGTCGACGCCTAGGATGGCCTGTACTTCAGGGCCACCCACGCACAGTGAATTATTCCCAGTGAAGAAGTTCGGCCTCGTATGACAGGGCAGAAGCACAAATTTTACGGCAGGCGGGCTCTCCTGCTCGGTGAGGTCGACGTCCACGGTGCTCTCAAGCCGTTGCCTCTTCGGGGAGTGTTGAGGGCTCAGAGAACCACTGTCTTGGTGAGAGCCAAAGGAACCCACGGGTGTCGGGGAGGGAACGGGCTCCTGCTGTCGAAGCTGCTCGACGCGACCCTTGCCACCTTTCTTCGCGGCTCGGTTGGCCTTCAACTTCTTGAATCGCTCCTCGGAGGTCGACATCTTATCTGCAAAAAGGGAAACAAACATGTCAGTGAACCAGAAATCAAGACGCGAGAAAAAGAAAAGAAAAGGGGTAAATCCGGAGGGTATCTCCACCTAACAGCTCGAGAGCCTCCTCGTCGGAGAACGTCTCGAGGAGGGCCCTCGTATTAATCAGACGACGCTTTGTCAACACCCGACCGTTGTCTCCGCGGACGAATTCCCCGTCCATCGTCACGAACTTGCCCCAGTTGAAGCTGTTGACGAACGCCACTATCCGCTCGTATGCCAATCGATCCCCCTCCTCGAGACGGCTGGGCTTGACCTTGTAGTTGTCCGTCCCGAATTTGAAGTGTGCTTATGTCCAGAACAACGGGAACTTAGACTTGAGGACCTCCTGTCGCCGACCGTCTATCTCCTCGACCTCTCGACGGTACATCGTGTTTACGGCCTCAAATGTGATCGGCCGCACGAGGTAGTACCGATATTTAAAGTCGTGCACGGAGTCCAGGTAGGTGTGGAACAGGCTATTCACCTGCTTGAAAGATACCCAACCGTGCCTGTCGTCGATGGCCTGCCTCTAAAGATGGAAGATGCAAAAAAACAAGGGTACAGTGGCACCAATCCGCAAGTATTTACACACCAGCTCGAAGGCCCTAATGAAAGCTAGTGAGTTGGGGTGGAGCTGGGAGGGGGCCAAGCGCAGCCAAGTAAATACGGCCTGTTGGAAATCTGTGAAGGGCAGGCGCCACCCCCGCCTTGTCGAACATGAACTCTTAGACAGGGAACCGCATCCCGCCGTACGTCGAGCAGATCCTGTGGTGCTCCCTTGGCCTGAATACATTCCATGACTTGTCCGAGCCCACCAGGCGGTGCTCGACGGTGCAGAAGATATTGTCTTTGTCCCCGTCGACGAACAGAGACGGCATGTTTAAGGCCTCTTCGCAGGCCCATTCGTCGGGCGACCTCTCCCCGCTAGTTGTCTCGGCCATAGGAGAGTCGGGCTCGTCGTAGCTGTCCAACGATCCCACAGCCACGGGCAACGCGTCCATTTACCTGAAAAGTATAAGGAAATGGTGAATTCGATGACCCGTATCAAATCCACCCCTCCACCGCTGATCAAGTGAAAGGGCGATGAGGGATCGTCGGGGAAATAGAGATGTTCGACCCAGATCCCCGAGACGAACTTTGGTTCCCCGGGGACCTCATCCTTTTCCCCGTGGAATTCTACAAACGAACCAAGAAACATTCATCCCAGGACCCCGGGACATTCTTCATGGCCCAGGGGATTTCATTACCCTTCCCCGCGAGATTCATCAACTGAACTATGAAATTCCGCCGTTTTCGCCGGATATTTCGTGATTCTATGGGAACTTCATCAGTTCCCCATAAGAGTCACCCTACGAACGCAGACAAAAGGAGAAAAAGGGAAGAAACTTACTTGAAATGCGCTTTTTTAGAGTTCCGGCACGACGGTCGTTGGAAGAAAGCGGCGGAAGACGTTGGAAGCTAGCGGCGGAAGAACGGAGAAGGAAAGAATAGAGCGTCTGAGAGTGAAAGAGCAAACGGAGCAAATGAAACGAGGTGAGGCCTATTTATAGGACCCTCACGGAATTCAAAGAGTTTAGAGCACTTAAGTGCACTACACTAGCCTAGCCGCCCTAGGCAATAGTGGCGTCTGCCACGTGGCACGCATGCGACTGTTCGCTTCCCAACACGCGTCTCTCCATTTGCCTCGACACTCAAGTCCCAACTTCTCGTATCCCCGTCGAGTCGAGCAAACTCAGACTGGCGCGCTCGAGTCTCCCCGATGAAACGGCCAGTGGATCCCTAGCAAGTTGACTTTTTTTTTGCCCGGATGACCGACCGCTCCTCGTTCAAAACCCCTTCCTCGACATGGTGCTGATCCCTAAGTCATTACTCTGACACCGCAGAGCAACGACTTGGGGGCTCCTGTTCTGGACTGGGCCGGGGACTGCTACTCAGTCGAGCAGGCCCAGCTCACACTTCCTGGGATGACCCAACAAGGGCCTTTTTGGCATGACCAGTGTCGGGCACTTGCCCTCTCCCTGTGTCGGGCACACGCACGGCGTAGTGCGTCGGGCAAGACGCCAGGCCTCCCCGGGATCGCCCCTCCTCGACACCCAGGATGCTCCCTCCCCGCGAGGATCCCACCTTCTGCACATGAGGGTTCTCCCCCGCGAGGACACGTCTCTCCCCGACACGACAGGGTCCTCCCCGCGAGGACATGTTCTCATGTAACCGCCCCACTCCCGATGGAATCTGTCTGCCCTGATTCCGGAGATTTAGGAACGGTTACCCCATGGGCGAAGACCACGTGCTGGTCTTCACTACGCCACATAAGCCCTGGCAGTTACTTGGATTGGGCCCGACGATCCAGCCCAATGCAAGTAACCGTTGGCCCCGTGCTGGGGGCTCTCTATAAATATCCTCTCACTTGAGAGGGTCAGGTTATGTTCACTTCTACTCTCACTTCTGTACTTGTTATCTCTGACAGTTATCTTACTTGAGCGTCGGAGTACCTTGCAGGTACCCCCCCCCCCCCCCCCCCCCCCCCCGCCGTCTTTCAACCTCACCGGAGCTGAAGCCCAGACGACGTCGTTGGCCACTAGAAATTGTCTGATCCAGGTACGATCATAAATATTGAATGGTAATAAAAGAAAAAATAACTATAATTATTTAATTTTATAATAATGACTTTATAGTATGAAAACACAAAATAATAGTAATATAAAATTTAAAAGTTAATAAAACATATTATGTTTTAATAAGTAACAGTATTTAAAATGGTAATTAATTATATTGTGATTAATATTTTATTTTGAATATATTGTTAAATTATCTTTTAAGTTTTAGATTTTCAATAGTATTGGCAAAATAAATATAGATAATAGTATGAATTAAAAATGTTTTTTTTTTCATTGCAATAAAAACATTAATTAATTTGAGATGTATTTTTTCATTGCAATTAAAAAGTTATGATGTTTTTAAATTTGTGTCTTGTTATTCTTGAAAATATATATCTTAATCATTTTTTTAAAAAGATTTAAACTTCAAAAAAAAAAAAAAAAAAATATATATATATATATATATATATATATATTACATGATATTTTATTTAAATTTAATATGGTATTGAAAACCGGAGTTAATAATTGCAGATGCAAGTAGTTTTGTAGATGGAATTGGTTTTATAGCAGATGCAAGCAGTAGCATAGACTGAGTTAATAATTGCAGTAGCATCTTACTGGTTGAGTTAATTATAAAATAGTTGGGAGTGGAAGAATAACAACAGTGGTGGTGAATGACTGAAATATCTTAAAAGTTATCAATTTATTTACCCTATAGTGAGCTCTGTCAAATAAAATACAGGTAAGAAAAGACAAGATAATAAAAAGAACTTAATTACAATGCATGTATATTTTCAAGGTTGTGAGAGAAATGAATAAATAATTTCCACCTATAGCTAGCTCTGTCAAATAGAGTACCGGTAAGAAAAGACAAGATAATAAAAATAACTTAATTACAATGAATATATATATATATATATATATATATATATATATATATATATATATATATATATATCTTGTTAACATTGATATTGATTTAACCTGAAAAAAGAAGGAAAACAAAGTTAATATATCATTATGACACCATATTCTTCACATTTATTTATAATAAAACTTATTTATATATATATATATATATATATATTTTATACATTAAGACTTTAATAAATTTGTAGAAATTAATTAATATATTATTAAGATAAAATAATGATGGGTCATTATAAAATAATAACTTTAATTACATAACCACATCCTATAACATGTCTCCTTCATCTTCTATTTATTCCAACTATTATTTTCATCTATTCCTATCAAATCGGTGCTTCAACTCTTATAATGTGTCTGTGTCATATAAGGTATGGTTTATCATACTCGAGAAAGATAACTATCAACTCGTTTTGAAAATTAAATCAAAATAACTCCAGAAAAACACTCAAATGAATTAAAATGGGACAATTATTTCAATATAGAAACCTTAATATTGCTCACACATTCTCTCTATTTGATATAAAAATGTAGTTATTTTGATTACAGCAAAACCAAATAGTACAAAACATAACCATTTAATTTAATTTCACTCAATTATATTCCATATTGATTGCAGGAAAAATTGTTTTATGAATGTAATATCTTCTCTAAGGCCAACCTTTAGTTAGTTTGTACATCTACTATCTCATTCTTGTTCACATCCTCGACCATGATTTAGTCTAAATATCAACATCTCCTACTGCAGTGACAGAACACATAAGAGAAAACAGACTATCAGACATCAGTGGCCAAAGTGATATTTATGGAAGTTTAAAAGTCTTTGAAAGAAATAACTAACCAAATCTGATTACGATATTGAAGCTTTTACAGTGTAACTAACTCATTCTTGCATAGTGTAACTAACCAGCCTTAACATGCATATTAATAACACTATTTGCGACATAGACAAATTGATCCCATCCCAATTTCAGAACAGGACCATTAGTCTTCTTTCATAGTTCAAGATGGTTCATACCTCACAAATTTTAAATAGTAAAAACAATTAATAAATTAATGAAAATCAACTGGCAAGACCAGCTTTTGAGAAGAATTCATAAACTCATTTACAATAAACAAAATCTAATGAGAATCTAATTAAGGCTTTCTAGAGGGACACCACCAAAGTATTCATTATATGCAATAGATTAGAGAATTACCAAGCTTGCCAGATTTAAGTTTTTCTTTCCCATGACTCCAACCAATATTATATCTCTAAATTCATGGAGGATAGAAAAAGAAGTCATTTGTTACTGTAAAATGCTACAATTAATAGCCTTGGTTGGGCTAATGGAAAAAGAAAACAGAATAAGTAAGATAAGTTACCTGCTGTTAGCATCTTCAAAATCATCCTTCACTTCTTTAGGAAGATTTGCCAATCTGAGATAAGTATAGAAAATTGTTATTATCAATAACAACTTGTATTCTCATTTGGTGTTTTAAAACTAATGCACTATGACTATAAGTATAAATAGCATCTCAAAACACTTACCTTGGTGCAAGATGCAAGAGATTTCTGCGCAAGGAAGAGTACCCTGGGACCTATATAATTAATTCAAATTAAGTATGAAAATACAAATTGTAATACAGGCAAAAAATAAACACGTAAATTTCCAGTTCTAAAGCTTTATAACATATCTACAACCATCACTTTTAGGACAAAAGAGAGTTAATGACAAGAACTGGGCCGAGCTTAACACTCTGTTGTCGTTTTTCAGTGAAATAAATTATATTGTGTTTTATAAGTTTGTAACTGAGATCCAACAAAAATTGTGATAGTTGAGAAATTGTAACAAAAAAAGATAACCCAGTCATTCCTGCAACTTATCTTCAGTTCATTGCTCTGCTTGGACATTCTGTCGAAGACTTCGTGTGCTTTACCGGTACGGTCACCGAACGGGAGCACTTCACAATGGCTCCTCAACAGAATTTTAACAATTTAGCATACAAAAACTGCTTCATTCCAGCATCTTCATCCTAACATTGTCAATCGTGTGATAATATATCTTGGGATTAAAGGTTTGTACTATATCTATTAAAAAACACCACATTAGTATACAGTGAAACTCCTGACAAAAGAATACACCCAACCAACATGTTCAAAATCTCAATGAATCACATCCAACAAAACCATGCAGAAATCACAACGCTTACAAAAGAACTTGAAATAACAAATGCACTAAAATTACATAGTAGTTTAATGAATGGAAAAAATCATTATTACAATATTTACTTTTCACCTCTGACTTCAACTTCATATTTTCAGCATTTACTTGCCACCACCACAGATCTAAAACCGTCGAAAACGCCAGATCCGCCGCCTTTTCCCGTATTCTGATTTTGTTCTGCATAACAAATGATTGTTGAACAAAAAACAATCGAGTTTAGAGAAAAATGTTGAGTTAAGAAATACTAACATTGATATGTACAAAATAAATGATAATAAAACCTATTATGTCATCTTCGTCATCTTCGCTATAACAACAGTTCACTGGAAGTTCAAATGGAGAAAAGGGTTTTTCATTGGAGACAGAGGAAGTGGGTGTGAGATGAATATTTGTTTAAGCACAGGCTCCCATGTTCTGGTGCATTGGGAAAAAAATTCATAAGATTTGGCGGAAGAAGAGGGAGAACAAAGAAGAAGAAGAAGGAGGACGGAGAAGAGAGAGTGAAGAAAGAAGAAGATTTGTTTCATACCATTTGAATTCTTGTCCATGGCATTGGAAAAAACAATATTCAGGTTGTGCATTGGTAAATGATCCCAAAAGCTACTAAATCATGTACTTAAAAGGAGAAAAATTAAAGCTTAACCAAGTGGCACTATTCATGCACGTTAGGCCAAAAATTAAGGCTTTGAAGTACAAATGCATTAGTTAGATTTCAATTACCTCAAGATTTGGTTGCAAATAATTGGATTTGGACTCATTTTACCCCTAATTAAGTGAAGTGGCAGATGCTAAGCAAAGGTTAAATTAGTGTTTACCAGAGCACATAGATTTCTTATCTTATAGATATGCTCCCTCTATTTTTTTTAGTTCTTCTATTTAAAATTTAGTTCTTTAGTCCCCTGTTAAATTTTTGTTGTGTTTTTTTTTTCTTTGTCCCCTCCACATTTTGGTATACTTTGTATGGGTGTAAAAAATATCCAGTTATGAGATCCAAATCCATAATCAAATTTAAATTCATTTAAAATATTCTGATATAATTAAATGGTTATTAACCAGTTAAATTATTAATGGTTGGTTATCAATCATATTTTATTTTTGAATCCGGATATAATCCAAAATCCAAATATTTAATTCAATTATATATTTTCGAAAAAAATAATAATTTTTTTAGAAAAAAAATTATTATTTAAAAAAAAAAAATCTGAAAAAAAAAGTTAATTTTTTGAGAATATGTTTCATAAATGAATAATATCAAAGTTAATTATTAGAGAATTTGTTTCATAAAGAATTTTTTTTTAAAAATTTTATTACCTGTCAAATATTCCATCTTATCTATATAATATAAGAAATGAAGAATTTGTAAAAAAAAACGAATAATGTGCTCCAAAAATGATATTTTTAAAAATTAAATTGTTTAACTAACTAATAAGTGCCGCAATTATTACATAAATGAAATGTTTTATACAGAATCAACTACAACCGTCCACTAGCGGGGTCCTATTTAAAGCCGAAGCAAAGCTCCATATGAACTGACACACACAAGGGTTGATTGCACCTAATAGGATTCGAACCTGAGACCTTGAGACGAACATACTCTCAAGACCCAAGTCTCCACCACTAGGCCAACCCTTAGGGGTTTACAACACGACAATGGGAGATTGCTCGCCAAGACATCGTTGTCTCGTGCCTACGTATCCTCAATCGGACGAGAAAGAGAAAATCAGAGCAGTCGTAGTTCGACAAACGGCTCGCTCATTAGCTGCTATAATGTTTGCATGTGTTGCAGCATATATATATGTGTATATATATATATATATATATATATATATATATATATATATATATATATATATATATATACACACACACACACACTAATGTGTAACATTAAATAAGGATTGTCATGCTAAATCATGTGGCAGAAACATATATGTTCTGGACTGGACCGATGGCTAGACACGGCCTAATCCGCTTCTGCTCCCAGAATGGCCCAATTGCCTAAGTCTAATCCACTAAGGGGCAAAAGTTACCTTTTTGCCCCTCCAACGGGGCAAGGACTGCATCGTACCTCCCCAGAATTGCTGCCCGTTACGCACGGCTTCTTCACTCCCCAAACAGCTAAGGGCAGGTGCCCGAAACTATGCTTATGCCCGACATAACGGCTAGTTTTGGGCACCCTGCCCGACATAACGGCTAGTTTGGGCAGTTACATATTCTTCGGGAAAACGGTTATTTCGCCTCGAAAATAGGACCGTTGGCTACGCGCTGGGGGCTCTATATAAACCCTTTCACTTGAGAGGGACAAGTATTCAATATTCACCCTACGAACTCATACTTTGTACTTGCCCCTTTTCTCTGACGCTTTCTTACTTGAGCGTCAGAGTGCCTTGCAGGTACACCCCCTCCTCCTCTTCATACGACCAGCATCTCAGACGTACATGGTGACCCACTTCTACAGGATCTGATCCAGCCTTCACGATCAATATCACAGAAGAGAATTTGAGAATTAGACCATTAAAGCTAGAGTTAAGGTTGCTGCAACACATGCAAACATTATAACAGCTAATGAGTGAGCCGCTTGTCGAACTACGACTGCTCTAATTTCCTCTTTCTCGTCCGATTGAGGATAGATAGGCACGAGACGGCGATGTCTTGGCGAACAATCTCTCATTGTCGTGTTGTAAACCCCTAAGGGTTGGCCTAGTGGTGAAGGCTTGGGTTTTGAGAGTATGTTCCTCTCAAGGTCTCAGGTTCAAATCCTATTAGGTGCAATCAACCCTTGTGTGGGTCAGTTCATACGGAGCTTTGCTCCGACTTTAAATGGGGCCCCTGCTAGTGGACGGTAGGATTGGTCCCTCTTGAATTAGTCGGTCGCAAGGCCGGATACCAAAATTTTCAAAAAAAAAAATGAGCGAGTCACTAAAGGTGATGAGCGAGCATCGAAATTTGAAAAGTAAGTTTGAAGAATTTAATCGTCGCATGTTGGTTTTGGAGGCGAGTTTGAAGAATTTAAGTCAAGTAGAAGACAAACTCTTTCAAGGTGAGAATTTAGGAATTGAGTTCCCTAATATGGTTTAGGGGCGACTCCGTTTGAAAAAAAAACAATTTTAGAAAAAAGTTTTTTTTTGGAAAAGAGTTTTTTTTTAAATATTTTTTTTTGGAAAAAAATATTTTTGAAGAAAAATAATATTTTTGAAAAACAAAATTAATAATCGGTTTAAAACCAGTTATATAACTAGGGATGCTCAAATAAACCGGTTATTTAAATAATCCATATGCATATCCAAATCCGGTTATTAAAAACCTGTTAATTATTAGTATGGTTTGAACCAAATCCATATTTTGGATATATTTTTAATATGGTTTTTAACCAAATTCATAATTTGGACATCCATATCCAAAATAAAAACCAAATTAGGCAATTTTTTTTATATAAAAAAAACTTTGAATATTTTTTTCAAAAATTTTTTTTTTTTTGAAGAAAAGAATTTAAATATTTTTTTGAAAATAAGTTTTTTTTAAATATATTTTTAATTTGTTTCAGGAAATAATTTGTTTTTCAAAATATTTAAAAAAATGATTTTTTTTTTAAATAAAAAAAATATATTTTTTCCCAAAATTTAAAAAAAATATATTTTTGAACATAAATATTTTTACTTAAAAAAATATTATTCTTTTTGGAAATAAAAATTCTTGAAAAAATCGATTCTAAAATAAAACTACATCAAAACTAATTATAAAATTGGTTATGGATATAACCGGTTTATAACCATTTTAAAAAATGAAAACCGATTATGACAATTGTTTTAATAACCGGTTATAACGTATGGATTATTTATGGTTATGAAAATTAACCGTCCATGAGCATCCCTAGTCATATCCACTTCCATAAAAACCAACATTCCACAAACTGACATCCCACTGTAGGTTGCTAATTTCGACGCCAAGGTAATTGTTCAAAAGCAAATTCGCCAGGACATTTCGACAGGAAGGTATTGTCAGATGGGAGGAAGCCAGTCGAAGGCAAATGTTAAGGAAAAAGCATTGGCAGATTTTTCTAAGTATTAGGAATATTTCGACAGAGGAGTAATAGGACTCTTTCGACATATGTTTGAAATTCAAATTTAGGAGGGAGTTTTGTTTTTGAAATTGGACGCGTGGAACGCATCTAGTTGACGAATGCATGCAGAATGCCATTTGTCGCCATTAGGAGAAATAACTATTATTGGTGGTTATTTCGATTGTGTATAAATAGGGAGTCTTAGTGTTAGATTTCCAGTGTGTTCAGAATTTGTACAAATCACTCAAGAAATACTCAAAGTAACCGCGAGAGAGAAAAGAGTAGTTATTGAGAAAATGTACGTTTGAAAAACACCAGTTTCCATTCCTTGAATTTTAATAAAAGTTTAAAGTTCTTCATTTGCAATTTCCTTTACATTTCTGTCATTTTCTTACTTGCAAGTTATTTACATTTCGACATTTCCAAGAAGTAAAATTTTACTACTTTTGTCAAAAAATACGAAAGTTGGTGAGAACCATGATGAATTCAATAAACAAAAGGTTTTCTAACACAAATTGTCAAGATTGTTAAAGCACATTGTCCTAGGATTTGTTTGATCGGTCCTGTAAGCAAACTAATTTTTCATAAATTAGGAGATCAACGGTTGTTTGCGAATTTTCCAAGCAAACAAATTGGCACGCCCATTGGGACTTTGTGCTATTAACATTTGAAAACCTTCATTTTACACTTTACTTGTAAGAAATTTTCTTCGTTTTGTTGCATGAGACTAAGAAGTGGTAAAATAGCCATAAATAACGAAGAAAGACCCAGAAGAAGACGAGTGCGCAGAATGGCGAATCCAAATCCGCCTAACAATCAGAATCCTACGAATAATGAAATACCACCCTCTAATCCTTCGACTGGGGGAAATACAGCCTCAATATCAGTATCAGAGGCTATGCCATCAATAGCGGGTTCGACGCCTGCGCTTTCAGTTCCCCAGAGTGCGCCTAGTTTTTCAACTATGGGACCCCAAATGCCTCAAATGACTCCTCCCCCTTCAGGAAGTATATACAGACCCTTTATATCTGGGTTTTCGATGCCTCTAAATTGAGAACAACCATATGGAATGCCATCTTCAGTAATGGCAAGTTTGCAAAACGCGCCATCAGCATTTACGGATCCAACAATGAACATAACTTCGCCCTTGCAAGGGTCCGGTTCTGGTGTGAACCATATGGGTAGAATTAGCCAGCCTTTAGGAACAGGATATCAAACTTACATGCCAAACATTACCAATAACTCTGCACAAGTAATCAGGCAACAAATGGATGAGAGTAACCATGATATGGTCCAGATGTTAGCCCAACAGATGGGGGTTATATTCAACCCGTTGATCCAAAACACGTCACAAACGAATCAACAATTGGCAGCACAGATGACGCGCATTGCTGATTTCTTTGGTGTCCCCCAACCCCCCCCCCCCAAGTGAACAAGTAGTTCAGAACCAAAGGGTAGTCGTCGAAGAAGAGCCTACCATAAACCAAAGGCAGCCAAACGTCCTTCAGGCGGAAGTTCTGAACCATAGAGGGCATGTCGAACCCCCTGGGGTCGAAATCCCCGTGCAACAAGAGCCAAGAGTGTTACTGGTAAATCGGAACCAAAATGCTGACAATATTATACAACAAATGCGTTGTAATGATATGCCGGCGGAGAACAATTTAGCTGCCATGGTCGAAAGAATTATGGCGCGAAATGGAATGAATTTGGGATTACAAAGACCCAGTTATACTTCCCCTTTATCGGAGTATATTCTGCAGCAAGAATTACCCTATAGATGGAAAGTTCCCAAGTTCACAAAATTTTCAGGGGATACCAGTGAATCGACGGTCGAACACGTGGCGCGATACCTAATGGAAACAGGCGAAATAGCGCAAAATGAGAATTTGAGAATAAAATATTTTCCTAGTTCCTTGACGAAGAATGCTTTCACTTGGTTCACCACATTGCCCGCGAATTCGATACATACCTGGACCCAGTTGGAGAGGTTATTCCATGAACAATTTTACATGGGGCAGACGAAGATAAGTCTGAAAGAATTGGCTAGCGTAAAGAGAAAGTTCTCAGAACCAATTGATGATTATTTGAATCGGTTTAGATTGCTCAAGGCAAGGTGTTTCACACAAGTGCCTGAGCATGAGTTAGTCGAAATGGCCGCTGGTGGCCTTGACTATTCCATCAGAAAGAAATTAGACACCCAATATTTAAGAGACATGGCCCAATTGGCTGATAGGGTTAGACAGGTCGAACGACTAAAAGCCGAAAAAGCTAGGGTTAATAAAAATAGGAAAGAAAGGGTAGCATATGTCGGAGTTTGTGAGGATGATGACGAAGAGGAATCATCAAATTTCGACGAACAAGAGGTAGATTTGGCGGAATTAAAATAAGGTCTGCCTTATGCTTGCAGAGTCTTGGCTCCGTCGAATGGAAAAAATCCAATCGAATCGGAGAAGAACGACAAGTTCCCTAAAAGAACTTATACGTTTGACGTTACAAAATGTGACGAAATATTTGATTTATTGGTCAAGGATGGGCAAATGGTAGTGCCTCCTGGTACTAAGGTGTCTCCTTTAGAACAACATAAAAAGAGAGGTTTTTGCAAATATCACAATTTTTTTGGGCATAAAACGTCTCAATGTTTCCTTTTCAGGGATCTAGTGCAGAATGCAATAAGAGATGGAAGGCTCAAATTCGGCGACAAGTCGAAATCCCAGGCGAAGGTGGATTCAAACTCCTTACAGGTGGCGGAGGCTCACTATGCTGAGCCATCCATAGTGAATATGGTCGAAGTTGCTGAAGGCTTCGACGATAGCATAGATATGATGAAGGCTGTTGATGGCTTCGACAACAACGTGAATATGGTGGAGGTTGCTGAAGACCCCGCTAACAAAGGTGACATTGTCGAAGTTACAACTGATTGCGTGGACCAGTCAGTGATGGTCAAGGTTACTGAAGACCTTGACGCAAGGATCATTGAGAACTACATTGCTGAGGCCACTGAGGGCATCAATAACGAAACTACTGAGGGTTTCGACAAAGTCAACAATGAGACCACTGAGGGTTTCGCCTAGGGATGGCAGGCAAACCCAAACCCGCGGGGCCCACCCGCACCCGAACCCGAGTCAACGGGTGAAAACCCGAATTGACTGGGTTCGGGTTCGGGTTCGGGTGCCACCCGATATTTCGGGTGCGGGTTTGGGTGGTGTAAAACCCGTGCCCGAAACCCGAAACCACACCCGCTATATATATATATATATATATATATATATATATATATATATATTTGTGTATATATATATATATATATATATATATATATATATATATATTTTGAGTTTTTACTACGGGTTCGGGTTCGGGTTTGGGTGAAAAAACCCGAACCCAGCGGGTGTGGGCGTGGGTGTTATTTTGCCACCCGAATAGCCTTTGGGTTCGGGTTCGGGTTCGGGTGTTGATTTCGGGTGCGGGTTTGGGTAGTGTGAAACCCGCACCCGACCCGACCCGTTGCCATCCCTAGTTTCGCCAAAATCAACGAAGGAGCTGCAAAAGGTACTTGCAAACAAGCTGTTGTTGGTATTCTCTGAAGAACCATGGAGGATCCAAAAGACAAAGCTGTCGGATTCGTCAGCCCACAGGTTGCCAGGAATCCACTCCCAAAGGTTCTAACGAATAAAATCTCTGAGGATTTCAATCGAAGGAAGAAGGAACAAGAGGCCAATGAGGGCCTCAACTTTAAGTTGAATAAGTTGAGCATGGATACAGAGTCACCTGCCAATATAAATATGGTCGAAGTGGCTCAGAATGCGTCGATGCAAGTTGACGAGGAACGTCGACGGGAGGAGTACCAGAAAGTGGCTTACCCTAAGGAGGAGGAAAATCTGGCAGATTTTATTCATAGATGCTAGAGGAAAAAGTCAGAGGTGATGCTTTGCCCTCACTGTAGTGTCGTCTTCGACAAAAAGGCAACACAAAACTTAGAGGGAGTGGAGAGAGCAAGACGAAAAGGAAATTAGAGGCCTTATGGAGAAAGATTCGACCCCAGAAGAGGAGACCGAAACAGGGAAAGATTAGGGGAAAGACACCCTAACACATTCAAACCAACAACCAAAGCTCCAGACGACAGGTGGGTTAATCCAATCCGACAAGCCCAAGGGCAAGGAAAATGGAAGGACTTCGAAGTACAGCGGGGATCCTCTATGACATACAGAAAAGAATTCCAAAAGTCCAAAAAGGTGACTTACCCTTCTGAAAATTATAAGGGCAAGAATCCTATGACGAAGTCATAGTGGAGGAGATACCAACGTCGAAAGAAGGCTGAGAAGGAGGCTGCAGGAAAAGACAAGCCAGAGACCAGCAACAATGTTCAAACTTCGACTCAGATGGAAGGAGCGAAGCTCGATGAGCCACCTATTGCTCCAGTGCAAGCAGTGTCAAAGGAGGAAGTAACCAAGGATGATGAAATAACAGACGATTTTAACTCAGAGTCAGAGGCATCATTCGACGTAACATGTAATGTCGTTTTAGTGCTCCCTAGGGAGTATGATCAAATAATGGAAGTCGAAGAGGATGAGGAAGCTTTGGAGGTCGAAACGGTCAGACACAGGCCCGTTTGCTACTACATCATGAACAATGGATGTGTTGAAGAACATAACGCGTTTTTCGAAAGGCCTGATGACTCAATGAGGAACCACTTGAAACCCCTATTTATAAAAGGAAAAGTGGGTAACATAGGGGTGAATAAAATTTTGGTCGATGGTGGAGCGGCTGTCAACTTGATGTCGCATTATATGCTTAAGAAAATTGGAAAAGATGATTCCGACACCAAACTACACAACATGGTGTTATCGAATTATGAAGGGAAAGTAGGAACCATTATGGGTGTGATATGGGTGGATTTAAATGTCGAAACCATCACAAGGCCGACTATGTTTATGGTGATTACGTCGAAAGCAAATTATAACCTTTTCTTAGGCAGGGAGTGGATACACGACATTGGTGTCGTCCCTTCGTCAATGCATCAACGAATAACAATTTGGCGCGCATACGGGATTGTCGAAAATATAGAGGCTGATCAGAGTTATTTTCTGGATGAAGTAAACCAGGTGGATAGGCGAAGTTTTGACAGGAATCTGGCTCACATAGCTCCTTGTAGCCCAACCACCTTCGACATGACACCAACGGACAATGCTTTTTGCTCATTATACCTTCATCGTACCCACGGGTTTCAGTGGGACAGAGAAGTAGTTGGCGAAGAAGACTACATTTTTAGAACCTCACACATCCGGTCAACTGGCGGGGGCAGCGAATTCAGTGACAATGAGTGAGTCACTAGTTCTCGAAAAGATCGCGGCTTATATAGCCGAGAATAAACTCAAAGCGGCCTTAGAGGCCGAAGTAAGGTATATGGCTGTCGAAGCCAACCAAATCGAAGCAGATCAACAAGGTCTTGAAAAGGATTCTAATAGGGATCCTCCAGATAAAGATCTAGGAGATTTGCAAAACCAGAGGCTTGACGCAATTTATGACAATGAGCCGTTGGGCTTCGAAAAGGATCCTTTAGCAGCAAATATCAAGATGATGGCACAAGATCCACTCGAAGAAATCGACTTGGGATCAGGGGCAGAGAAACGACCAACCTATATCAGTGCGAAGGTAAGCCCCTAACTCAAGATCGAAATAGTCCAGTTGCTGAAGGAATTCAAAGATTGTTTCGCATGGGACTACAACGAAATGCCCGGGCTGGATAGGAGCCTAATCGAATTAAGGTTGCCAATAAAACCTGGGAGGAAACCTGTTAAGCAGACTCCAAGGAGATTCGCCCCAGAAATCCTTTCAAAGATTAAAGAAGAAGTCGAAAGACTCCTCAGGTGCAAGTTCATTCGTCCAACCAGGTATGTCGAATGGATTGCTAACATAGTTCCTGTAATAAAGAAAAATGGCAAGTTAATGGTATGCATTGATTTTCGAGACTTGAATTCAGCTACCCCAAAGGATGAATATCCTATGCCAGTGGCGGAAATGCTTGTCGATTCTGCCGCGGGCCATGAGTACCTCAGTATGCTTGATGGGTACTCTGGTTATAACCAAATTTTTATTGCTGAGGAAGATGTTCCAAAAACGGCATTTCGATGCCCTGGAGCATTAGGCACTTACGAATGGGTGGTAATGCCTTTTGGTTTAAAAAATGCTGGGGCAACATATCAGCGAGCAATGAATTCGATTTTTCACGATTTCATTGAGGATTTTATGCAGATTTACATTGAAGATATTGTTGTTAAGTCCGTTTCAGGGAAAAATCATATAGACCATCTTCGACGATCCTTTGAAAGGATGAGAAAGTTTGGTCTGAAGATGAATCCTCTCAAATGTGTGTTTTGTGTGCAGGCGGGAGACTTCCTAGGCTTTGTGGTCCACAAGAAAGGGATCGAAATCAATCAAAACAAGGCCAAGGCAATAATGGAGGCGAAAACGTCATCTACAAAGAAGGAGTTGCAGTCTTTACTTGGCAAGATGAACTTTCTCAGAAGGTTCATCTCCAACCTTAGTGGGAAGACGTAAGCCTTTTCCCCTCTACTTCGACTGAAGAAGGAAGACTTTAAATGGGGGCAAGAGCACCAGGATGCCTTCGACAAGATCAAGGAGTACCTGATGCATCCTCCGATTTTAGTGTCACCTTGTAGAAGTAGGAGTATGAGGCCGTACATATCTGCGTCGGACAAGACATTAGGGAGCATGTTGGCTCAGGAGGATGAAAATGGTGTCGAAAGAGCCATTTACTACCTCAGTAGGGTCTTGAACGATGCGGAAACTAGGTATAGTGTGATTGAAAAGTTTTGTTTATGTGTATACTTTTCTTGTATGAAATTAAAGCACTATATAAAACCAGTTGATGTTTACGTTTCTTCTCATTTCGACGTCATAAAATACATCTTATCTAAACCAATCTTGCACAGTCGAATTGGAAAATGGGAATTAGCATTGACTGAGTATTCTTTGACATATTTGCCTTTAAAGGCTGTCAAAGGATAAGTAGTGGCTGATTTTATAGTCGACCATGCACTAAATGAAAAGTCCTTGGACTATATTGAAGTGGAACCATGGAAGTTGTACTTCGACGGTTCTAGTCATAGAAATGGAACTGGAATAGGGGTTCTTGTTATTTCTCCTAACAAAATTTCAACAAAATTCAAGTACAAAGTCGAAGGCCCCTGCTCAAATAATGAGGCAGAATATGAGGCTTTAATAGCAGGACTTGAAATCTTGTTGGGATTGGGGGCAACTCGGGTCGAAATAATGGACGACTCTGAGTTAGTCATAAAGCAGATAACAAAGGAGTACAAATGTGTTAAGGAGAATTTAATCATGTACTTTGTAATAGCTAATCGACTCTTAAAAAAATTCGATATGGTTACGATTCGACATGTCCCACGAATAGAAAATCAGGAAGCAAATGATTTAGTGCAGATAGCTTCTGGATACAAAGTGTCGAAGGAAAAGTTGCAGAAAGCCATTGAAGTTAGAGGAAGAGTCGTGTCAGCTAGATTATCCCTGTCAGATTTGGAGACGATAAAGCTTGGATATGCTGACGAGGAAAATTTTGAATTTTTTAACATAGATGATTCAACGACTGGAGATTAGAGAAATCCTATAATAGAGTACCTGTAAAACCCAATAGGACCAGTCGAACGAAAAATCAGGTATCGAGCTTTGAGTTATGTGATTATGGGGAATGGACTATTTAAGAAATCTCTGGAAGGGGTACTACTTAAGTGTTTAGGCGAGTCTGAGGCATACATAGCTTTGTCGAATGTACACAACGGGGCATGTGGTGCACATCAGGTAGGCCATAAGATGAAGTGGTTGTTATTCCGACAGGGAATGTATTGGCCAACTATGTTAAAAGATTGCGTCGAATACGCGAAAGGATGTCAAGAATGTCAGGTACACGCAGGGATACCACATGTTCCTGCGAGTGAACTACATTCTATAATAAAGCCTTGGCCTTTCAGAGGCTGGGCTTTGGATTTGATTGGAGAAATTCGACCGGCCTCTTCAAAAGCCAGAAGTTTATTTTGGTTGGGATCGATTATTTTACGAAATGGATCGAAGTCATACCCTTAGTAAACGTGGATCAAGAAGCGGTAATCGAATTCGTTCGGAAGCACATCATTTACAGGTTTGGCATCCCAGAGACAATAACAATGAATCAAGGATCTGTTTTCACTGGTAAAAATATGTAAGCATTCGCGAAGGAAATGGGTTTCAAACTTCTCACATCAACGCCTTACTACACTCAAGCCAATGGTCAGGTCGAAGCAGCAAACAAGGTTATAATTGGTTTAATAAAGAAGCACGTGGGAAGAAAACCAAAGAGTTGGCACAAAACTTTAGACCAAGTTATATGGGCTTGTCGAACCTCTCCTAAGGAAGCTACAAATGCTACACCTTTTTTACTAACGTATGGCCATGATGCGGTCTTACCGGTCGAAATATACTTGCAGTCAATAAGATTTCAAAGACATCATGAAATTCCATCAGATGCATATTGGAATATGATGATAGATGAATTAGTTGATTTAGACGAAGAAATATTAAATGCGTTAGACTTATTGAAAAGGCAAAAGGAAATAGTGGAGAAATTCTACAATAAAAAAGTGAAAAATAAAGCCTTTTCGATTGGTGACTTTGTGTGGAAAGTGATTCTTCCCATGGATCGAAAAGATAAACTTATGGGAAAATGGTCCCCTAAGTGGGAAGGACCCTTTCAAATCACACCAGTATTTTCCAATGGCGCTTATGAAGGCGAATATTAAAAATAAACGGGAAATATTTGAAAAAATACAAGCCCACATTACAAGAAGTAAAGATAACAGTCGAATAGTCATGCATAGGAAAATAAACAACATGGTGGATTGAAATTCTTTTCGCCATAGCTCAAATGTCATTACAAAAAGGCCTTAAAAAGGCCAAATAAAAAATTACAAATATTTAAACGGGGAAAGATTCATTCAGCTTTTTAAATTTGGATTTCTGAATTTGAAGACGACGCTCGCAAAGGGCCTTGCCATTCGAAAGCTCTTCGATTTCCTCATCAAGTTTTTGGGCCCTATCAACATGGTGCACCCCAACTTCAAGCTCTTTAATTATTTCTTCTTGATTGATTTATTGCAGTTCTTCTTGGCGCTTCTCCGTCTGAGAAATTTTGTTTTGAAGAACAGCAATTTGTTTCTTCCACTTGAGGATGTTTTCACCACACAAAGTTGCTTCTTTCTTGTTTTGCTCAGAAGCTCTTTCCAGTTCAGTTACTTTGTTTGACGAACTTGAAGCAGCATCCCACTCAACAAGTTGGGTTTCTGTCTTATTTTCGAGCTTCTTGGAGTAATCTCGAAGCCGGTTAAAGTCTGCCACTACAAGATCTATCAGTGTAGTCAGGTCTAAAACAACATTAGTAACTTCAGGAGGAGCCTCCAGAACATTAATTTGCTTTAAGATCTTTTTTAGGTCAAAATGAGCAGATGAGTCATTCTCTAAAAGTTGAATTAAGTCGATGTTGAGGATGTTTTGTCGAATATGGGTCAGCGCTTCGTCCATGGATTTGGCGTCAGATGTAGTTCATGAGGTGGTCGAACTACTGACGGTAGTATCAGCAAAATTATAGCGGGAACTAAGCATGGCCTTTAGATATTCAAATGGTCTTTGCACCTTCAGATTCCCAAGTTCCTCTTGAGATAGTCGGGTCGAAGTTGTAGCGGTCGAAGCAGCTTTGGTGGGTTCACCAAGGTCTTTCTTGCCGCTTTCTCCTTCCTCATCCGTAGCAGCTGTGGGAGTTATTGGCCCTTCGTCTACTTTCTCTTCCTCCTCTTCGCCATCAGTTTCAGCCTCCTCATCCTTCTCTTCATCAGCACTTTGTAAGTTGAGGGGAGAATGGTCTTCAGGATCATCATCTGTTGTACTTGTAGGCGCTGCAATGGGCATCACAGTGTCCCTGCCAATGTCGACTAAGACATCAGCCTCAAGATCAGTTTCTTTTTCCACTACGTCTGGAATTTGTTTAGAGGCAGCAGTGGACTGATTCACTTCAGTGGTTGATTCTTTTGTCGAATCTTTAGGAGAAGGTTTGGAGACGCTGGTTGGCTTGTAAGTAGGGTCGCTGCTAGTCTTTGGGAGAACTTGGACCATAGGATGCCCGTGAGTATCGACAAGGACCTGGAAGATACATGAATTAATAAAGGTATCGGAGGGGCCTTTCAGCGTCGAACTGTAAAAAAAAAGAAAAGAGAAAAAACCATACCTTGGGAATCTTAGTCCTAAGACTAGAACTTTCGCTTTCTGCTGAAGCAGAGGTAACTTTCTCGTCAGGATTTTTGAGGGGGGTCTTTTCCAATATTCTGGAAGCAGGAGGTTTTTGTTGCTGAGATTTGGTCATTTTCTTTTTCTTCCTTGAAGGCTTTACTTGGTCTGGTGATTCGTCGCCATCATCGGTGTCAACAGCTTTGACTTCAGGTTCTTTCTCCTTTCTTTTCTTTGGCGTCGATGGAGGTCTTCGACTTCCCTGTGGAACAAAAGAGATTTTTGTTATTATTTCAGAAAATAAGAAGAATATATACTAACCAAGAGAAAAGCAAAATAATACCTTCGCCAAAGGTGTCTTGGTAGCATCTTTTTTTATTTCTGCATCCCCTGCAGTTGACGCTTCGCCAGTAGCTGACTTTTTAGTCGTAATTTTGATGGTTGAAAAAGAAAGGAAGAAAAGATTTAACATAAATTGACACATATGCGCATGGGTAAATAAAAAAGTGAGGTCAAACACCTTCCCATTCCACACCTTCATATATAGGAGTTTCCACGCGAACGTGTTCTATGCCAATATGAAGGTGGCCTTTGAAATTGTCCAAGGTGTACTTAGTCGGAACCACTCGATTAACACGTTTTTGATATTCTTGGCGAAGAAGTTTCATAGAGTCCCCACAAGTGAACCAATCTGGAAACGGAGGGCTAAAAGCCACGCCGAATTCAGCAGATGGTAGAGGGGGAAATTTTGGTGGACAAAGGTTAAAAGCTACCTCATAACGTTGTTCTGGTCGAACATATGCAGGTAGTTTTAACTCATCCAAATTTCTGGTAAATTTTTCTTTCAAAGTCACAGCTGCTTCGCTTATGGTTCGACTAAGTTCATTGGGCCTATAGGCAGTTTCAAAGTATTTCTGGAAAGCTTAGATTTCTTTGATGTGTCTTGAAGTACCTTTCTTCGTCTTATCCTGCACAAAGGCAAAGGCTCTGGTCAGTTGGATGGTGAAAGAAGGCACGTCGAAAAATTGAGAGTCATAATAAGCCCTTCACCATTCGTCAAACTCTTGGGTGCAGAGGAAGTTAGGTCGAAAGACCACTGGTTAAATTTCGACCAGGTTTGAATACTTCGCCAGCAACTCAGAGCACTCATCTTCTGTGTGGGTCATGTTATAGTGAATCAAAGAACTTTTCGTTGAAAATAGGGGTTTTGGTTTTATTTGTATTAACCCAAACTGTCGAGAGACCAGATTGGGTTGGTAGTTAACAAGGGAAACCTTTAGCTTTGAGGGAGCAAGTCTGGAAACTAAAAGTCTAGGAGTGAGAAAAGATTCCCAGACATTGAGGAATCCATCTTCTAGAGCTTTCGACTTAAATGGAAGTTTCATGGTAAACCACTCTGGTCCAACTTTTCTATCAGCAAAAGGAGCCATAATGGGAGTGAAGTTGTGACGTTTAGCAAACATCATAACATAGCTGGTAAAAGTTTGTTGAAGGCTCAGACCTTCATCATGGGGTGTTAACTGCGCCAGTCTGATGCCTTCGACTCTTCTATCCTTCAGAGCAGTTTCGTTAACAGTTTGCTTGTTGGGAAGGGAAGCTTCAAATGTGGCATTGAGCCACAATTATAAGAGCCAAAATGGTCCTGACAATAGTAGACTCCTTTTTTCTTTGATATTCTTCAGGAGGGTAACCCCTTCGCCAAGAGATTCGCAGAGGTTCGCCAAGATCATCTCACTGAGGCACAGCTGATATCCAACATGAAGCTGATTTGCTATGGTAATATAGCGCTTCGCCACTTGAAGAGATCTAGAGCAAAAAACGCATCTCGGCAACCAAAGGGCTAAGAAGGCTACATGCTCTTGATCAGAGACTTCTTCGATTTCTTTGTCATGATAGTTGACGATATAGGCTGTAAAGGTGGCCTTGTTTGTGTCGAAGCCTATGGAATCGTTGGATAGTAGGGTAGGATCATAATTCACTCCTAATGGACTTAAGCCAGTTATGGCAGCCACGTCGAAAAGAGTGGGGGTAATCATCCCACAAGGAAGATGGAAGTTGTTATAGGTGCTGTCCCAAAAGTAAAGGGAAGCTAGAAGCATGGAGGGACAATATCCTGGTCCTACTTTCAACAATTGAATGAGGTCGAAAATGCCCATAGTTTTCCAAACATCAGCTTTAACCTTCTCTATTTTCTTCAGCCAAGCTAGGTAGTCAGAGGGATCTTTCGACAAAGGGTAAGATCTAAAGATTCTAAAGTTATTCATGTACTCTAAGTTTATAACTTCCTTAGAAGGAGACCCTTGGCCGTCTACCTTGGATTTTTCGTCTATAAATTTCTCTTTATCGGTTCTAGGCCTAACCCTGTTAATTATGGGTTTGTAACAGTGGTAAGCTGGGAAAAATTCACTCACTTTTGCAGGATCTAGGGCTAAATCAGGTAAGGGTCCTAGCATTGCATGGGATTTACCAGAAATTAAGATAGGAATTAGTACCTGAGACTAGTAAATGCGTCGTTTCTCCTCTTCATTTGGAGGCTCTGGTACGTACTGTTGGTTTCCCACTACCTTTGGCCCAAGGATCTTGTGGACAGGTGGTAGGTTCTTGGATTTTTTGGAATATTTACTTGTGATTTGGGGAGCAGCGGAAGATGTCATTGTTGATTGTAGAAGAAATGAAGAGCGATGAAGAAGATGAAGTTGAAGAAAGTTCTTGTTTAAAAGAGGAAACGTGAAAAGTGCAAAATAAAGGTTTCTAACTTATTTATAGGGAGAAAGATTGAAGCGGTTGGGATTCAGAAGGTTTTAATAAAAAATAATAGTGAAAAGATTGTGGGACACATGGAGGTTATGAAGTGGATGGTTTCAGACGGTGACAGTTACGTTTTGACCCATGATCTGCTAGGGACTAGAGTAGTGATGATGGAAGATCTTAAAAACGTGGGCTGAAGAGACGTTTGAGAAAAGTGTAATGATGACTCTGATGTTACCAACGTCTAGTCATATGAATAGTCACTGGTCGAATTATTTGATGGCGTCGAATTGCATTGGCAAAAAATGCTTTTCTCCCTTTAACAAAAATGCATTTTTTGGGGGACAATTTGTTGGTTGCTAATTTCGACGCCAAGGTAATTGTTCAAAAGCAAATTCGCCAGGACATTTCGACGGGAAGGTATTGTCTGATGGGAGGAAGCCAGTCGAAGGCAAATGTTAAGGGTAAAGCATTGGCAGATTTTTCTAAGTATCAGGAATATTTCGACAAAGGAGTAATAGGACTCTTTCGACAGATGTTTGAAATTCAAATTTAGGAGGGAGTTTCGTTTTTGAAATTTGACGCATGGAACACATCTAGTTGACGAATGCATGCAGAATGCCATTTGTCGCCATTAGGAGAAATAACTGTTATTGGTGGTTATTTCGATTGTGTATAAATAGGGAGTCTTAGCGTTAGATTTTCGGTGCGTTCAGAATTTGTACAAATCACTCAAGAAATACTCAAAGTAACCGCGAGAGAGAAAAGAGTAGTTATTGAGAAAATGTATGTTTGAAAAACACCAGTTTCCATTCCTTGCATTTTAATAAAAGTTTAAAGTTCTTCATTTACAATTTCCTTTACATTTCTGTCATTTCTTACTTGCAAGTTATTTACATTTCGCCATTTATTTCAAGAAGTAAAATTTTACTACTTTTGTCGAAAAATACGAAAGTTGGTGAGAACTATGATGAATTCAGTAAACAAAAGGTTTTCTAACACAAATTGTCAACATTGTTAAAGCACATTGTCCTAGGATTTGTTTGATCGGTCCTGTAAGCAAACTAATTTTTCATAAATTAGGAGATCAGCGGTTGTTTGCGAATTTTTCAAGCAAACACCCACCGGCCACCTCCTCCACCCTATATCCAAGCCCAAATGAAATAGTATGGAATTATCCTCTTTGATATAGTACGAAATTTGGTTATTAAGAGAACTACAACTTCTGACCCAGTGGCTTATGCTGCAAAATAGGATTCTCTCACAACCTATGTGGTATCAATTCTTCAAAAATCTGAAGTATTTTTCCTCAAAGTTTGTTGCATCTTCTATTCAGAGGCAAGAGCTTTTTGAAGCAAAATTGGCTTTTGTTACTACTAATCAGGAAGCCATAACTAATAAGGAAAGGGAGATGAGTGATCAGATGAAGGTTATGACTGCCAGACAAGATGTCATGGGTGCTTATTTGAAAGCAGTTATAGAGCTTATGAGGCAGAAACCATAGGCTCTATGATTTTGTCACCCTTTGTAATCAACATATTAATTGGAAATTAAGCAATGAAAAAGTGAAACATTAATGCAGTGAATAACTTTAGTAGCATATATTGCCTAACCATCATTTTTCCTCAATACAAACGAACATGTGGAACATCAGAAAATACGGTAATGAAACAAAGATCAAATGAGGAATCCTAAAAACCTGCAAGATAAAATTATGTTTAAGTAAATTATGTTAACTGCTATACTAGCATGCAACTGCAAGATGGTATTAACATATATGCTACAACTGTTAGATAAGAATAATTTGACCTGAAGTTATTGTTGATAATACCAGGTTGGATGTGTTGGCATGAAGAAACAAAGTGGAGGCAAATGAATCCCCCTCCAGTAAATTCATAAAGCAAATTTGAAATAAAATATTATTGCTCTTTATGTCATTATTGAGAAGTTTGAGTAAGTATATGTAGTGAAAAAATATATGTTACTGTAATAGTTGTTTTAACCATGGAAATGAAAGGATATGTTAGCCAAGTAGCATCAAGTAACCAAATGAATGAATAATTTAGTTTGACTTGTTAACATAGGAAACACACATAATTCATGGACAAAATTTCATATGTCATCATTTTATTATGATATTAGACAAGCTATCTAACATTGAAATGCCATACAAAGCCACCTACTTTCAAAAGTTATCACAACGAATGCCATAAAAAAAGAAGGACATCGTACGACAATCACGGTACCCAAAGCTGTAAGCATAAAAAAATATCCTTACAAATCCTTAAGGTAAACAGTTGCACAGTGTATACAATTAATATGGTGATTGGACAGGTGGAAGCAAAAAAAAATGGTGTGTATAAAGGGACAATTACCGAAATATCTCAAGAAAAAATTGCTATATACGAAAATGGTGAGTTATATCATTGTTTAATTGAGCATGGAAAATAAGCTTTTTAAAAAATATTTGGATCTTATTGGATTTTGTATTTGTTTACTTGCATGAATAAATGATATAATTTACTAAAAAGTTATACAACTCAGTTACTGTAACCTCTTTAGAATTGTGTTACGATAAAGTTGTTATAATGAGATGTTCACTAAGAGCATGCACAAAACAATTGTGAAACATCTAACATTGTAGTTTTTGCATATATTAAATATAAAGAGGTTACAAATCACATTACATAATAGTTAATAAAAAAAACACTTGAAAGTATTAAAGCAGTTTTTAGTTTTGAAAAGGCAACAACATATGTGATTGAAATCCTGGCATTACCAATGCCAGAGAGGTACACCAGATTAATATTTCTACCTACACAACATTGCAGCAACCCACAATTGCAACAGAACGGTCGTACTAATATTAGGCAAAGCTTAACTTTATGCAGTAACAATGAAATTGTAATTAAACTTTAACATTCAATGGCCATTGGTAAACTCTTATAATTATAACAAAATGCTATAACTTAGCATATAGAAAATTCCAATAGCGTGTATATGCATAAATATGAATCTAGAATTGTATCCACACATATCACAAAATTTCGTGATAAGCATCATGGATTGTATCAAAAGCATATTCAAAAAGCATACACCAAGCACAAGAGCATTTTTAGCTACCAAGATAGTAAGAAGTGGCATAACAATACAAAATACATGTTGTCAATCAGTGCTCAAAAAGTGGTTAGATCAATCTTGTCATTCTATCTTGATTTGTTTTGGTTTCATTGCAGACCACTTGGGTGTTATGTAGGCACTTGGAGGGAGATTGTCAAGGTCAATGGTGGGTGCGTCTCTCTTTGTTGGTGTATTGGTGAAACTACACTCAAGGCTCGTGGTTTGCGGGTTTGACATTGTAGTTTGTGTTAAGAAATTGAGATTGGTGGATTGACCCAGTTGTGCCATTTGAAAAAATTGGAATTAGGAGTTAAGCATGAGCAAGGAAGGTAAATAAAGTAATAGACAAATTCATATATGTAAGTCATACACACCATGTTATGATAAAGTGAAATAGTGGGAACCTGTTGTTTATGTGGAGCTTTAGAGGTTTGCTCCATGAAATATTAAAACGAAGGTTGTTTATGAAGTTTAACAAAACTACAATGTATAAAATTTAAAGTTTAACATGTGAAACGGTATATCCGGAACATTACCTCATTGGGGTTTAAGAAATCTGTAATAGTTTTGATGATGTTGACATCATCATTAAGTATTACAATCGAGCATTGGCGGTTGAGTGTTTGAAATTTGACACGAAAAACATATTTTTTTTCCTCAAAAGTTTGTTAAGGACTTTTGGATAGATTAACGAGTTATCCTTATTGGCCTAAATGAGTAAGAATTGAAATTCTGGCCTATGCAGGCAACAGATGTCCTAACAAATGTCAAGACATTGTGCTACATAATCATTTAAACTTAGAGGCGCAACAGCAGACTGATACCTTGAATATCAAAATTGCACAATCACAGATGTCACGACATCTGATCCAACATGTCAGTCAAGAACAATAACAAAATTGTAAATTGCAGAATGTTAAATAAGACAGTATGTGTTAACCCAGTTCGGTGCAATTCACCTACATCTGGAGGATACCAATCCAAGACGAAGACTTCACTATCTGTAGAACTGTTACAAAGCTAAACTCCTCCGTTTACAACTTTATACCTAACATCTACCCAATGAACATCTTTATCAAGGCTAAACTCAAACGTTTACAACCCTGATATGAGATACCCCACTCACATCCTAATCACAACCTGTTAAATCTCTGTCTTCTGCCAATACAGAACCTGTCGCGGTTTCTTGACCTTCAAGTTATCTTGGACTTGCTTCAAAGCTTCGTCTAAGAACAATACAACAACCATTACCTATAGGCTTCTAGTTGTATCCCTGTACCTACGTCTTCCACTCTGCATCCCATATTACAGAGTGGAGACTTACAACTCCTAAGAGAGCCAACGACTCTCAAACCCTAAACTCTTATTCAACACAAGAGAACTAGGTTACAAAGTTATAAGTGAGACAAAAGTACAGTCGATTTACCCTAGGTCTAAGTCTCCTTATATAGTCTTCTGTTGTTTTTGGCTTTTTATCATTTCTCCTGTGATTCCTTGATCCGCTCCTTAATTCTTGCAATATATTAAAACCTGCTAACTTAGTAAGTCAGTCAGGATGTCGAGACATTTCCTTCGACATCTTTTTCTTCTGCAGATTCTTCAAGTTTATCATCAGAATATTTTAGCAAAATTTAGTCAAACTTCAGGTGCTTTCAATCTCCCCCTTTTGACAAATTTTGGCTAAAATATTTTCTTCTGCATTCTGCAATTAGCAAGACTCCTTCATCAAGACTCCTTCATCTTGAGAATTGATTGGAGCTAAGATCTGAGAGAGTCTCCCCCTCAACATATTCCCTCTCCTTTCAAGAGAGGTCTTGATACCCAGAAGACTCCTCTAAAAAAGAAACAGCAGTTGTAGGCTTCGTAACACTGAGAGCATAAATTGCGTAACTCAGGTCATAAGACACAACATGCTTCACAACTCAGATCACAAGACACAAGGCACACGAAAAGATTGTTAAGATGTCAGAACAATTTAACCAACATTCTTGCAAAACAACTGCAGGAATGTACCCAATCCCATACAACATCAGAAAACCATTCTCCCAATTTTTAGCCAAAACTTGGCAAAAGTGACAAAGACAGCCCCAAACCCAGACGCAACATACCCAGATTTTGAAGAACCACATCTGCCACAAATCAAAGAGAGAGTATTGAGACTAAAGAAGATCAAAGTAATCCTATTTATAGCCAAGCCATTTTCTTAGAAAGGAACGAACCATGGAAAATAACGCTAGTCAATTCAAAGGGCTATTAATCAAAGGCAATAACTCCACCAATACCGCACTGACCAAGACTGCTTTGACTGTTTCTTCTTTTTAAGAACACCGACCAAAGAACCTATTACATGCAAACGTGTTTTATAACAATGTCCTGACATTATGCCAGACATTGTCTATTCTTCATAGATTCTTCTTTTGATTTGATATTGCAGAGATTTCTTCACAAAATTATGATCACAGTCTGCAGAGAAAAATAAATTCTCCCAGACTCATCAATGATTCTTAAGTATCCAATAAGAACCATTATACATGCACTGCCAAGTCCCCCCAACTTGCAACAATACAAAAAAATGTCAAGACATCCTTCTTGACATCTCATCCTCCCAGGATGGACACATAATCACAGCTTGCTTAACGCACAAATGCAAACTGGAACTCCAACTACACCCTCGCAGTAAAACATCTTAGATAAAGGAGCAACTCCCCATATCTAGGGTAACCAGTGCTCCTCCACATAACACTTAGCTAATGAATGGAAAACATAAGACGCATCTTCATGTCTTCAAGAGCGCACCCTTAGTTCAAGCCACCTGCTGAACACAATCATCAACTCTCTTATTGCTTCTTCTGACAAAAACCAATAATCACTCACACATGATCACCATTGTGCTACCCGTGAGGAAATAATAAAAGGATAATAATCCTACCATAACAAACTCTTGGCTTGAGATCAAAGTCTCATTGATCCCCCGCATCCTGCAACCATCTACACACCACACGAACTCCTCTTGAATTCTCATGTATAGGCCTCCAGCTGCTTGAGGCATAAACCAATTAAATCAGAATGCTTCATATTCCTCAAAGAGACACACAGGGCCCCTTAGTTTGTTATAACGATGTCAGATATCGTATGCATGCTCCAGAACTTCACAGCTTCCAAACTGATCCACTACTAGCATGACTTGCAGCCAGGGGCAACATCCCCTTCACAAGATTTTCCACTGACCTTACCCAGCCAGCAATCGAGATAGACACCCTGCAATCCAAGACATTCATTCCTTATCATTCTCCCGTATTATAACTTGGAATACTTCTGATTTTTGGTGAATATCCACTTGTGAACGCATCAGAAACAAGACCTTCATGCAATCAACATATGATTCACTCCAGTCTTCCAAAAACTTTCTAAGACACTTCTTCTACTCCATCATTCTCCCATATGACAATGTAGATACTTCTTAGATAAGGTTCAAGTAACCAGTTTCTCACAGAACTTGAAATCCTCTACCAAGGATAACCAACCCAAAGATGTTCTAACATCAGTTAGGACATCTTCCACACATCTCAGACACCACACACCATGGTTCTTGATATGCTCTACCACTGGACTTACTATCAGCATAGTAATCCAAACTGAAGATCTTCACACAACACTGTGCCACCAGTTTGAACAAAGAGAACTTCAGAAACCCAGAGAGAAATAAACTCTCATCCACCAAAAAAAGGTATACTTCCATCCTCAACCCAGAACTTCTGCCACAAGCTCCCAGAGACCCAGAACCTCCTTACATTTTCAACTAACTACTCTTCTGCACAAGAGCAATCAGTTTCAAGCATCCTGCTTGAATGCACACTTTAAAACCAACCAAAAGCCACATTTTGATTGATCTCGATCTTCTTCAGAATTCCCATAAGATACACTGATCCACCAATGAAATCAGATCTTCAAGTCACATGAACTACTTGCATCATAGCAAGACATCTTGGATCCACCAAGCCTCTTAGTCATGTAACATCTTCCCATCCACAGCTCCCGCAAACTGCATGAGATAGACCTTTTTAAAGCATCCACAACTTCCATTTTCCTGTAGATCACCTTATCTTAAGCTGATGTGCCACATTACCAACTGAGACTTTTGATGTTGAGCTGGATGTCAGAACATTCTGATATGACATCTAACTGTTGAATTCAGCTCCTCCTTTTGCCACTTAGAAGAACCTCATCCATTCGCAGAACAAGAGTTCCATGCTCTCATAGACTTGATTCAACAACCAAGTTTGAGTAGACAACCTCCATCCTGCTTTAGAACTCCAAAGACTTCAAACCTGCCACGTCTGAATCTTCAGAAAATAAGTAGTAAAAGACTACACCATAGCCATACCAAAGAGTGCCACTTTCCTTAGTAGAGCCGACTGTAGAAAGTCAGAGATAACTGCCACTTAACTTTGACCTTCAACAAGAAGAGCAAGATCCATGCTCCAAAGCACCTAGATCAGAAATAAACTGATCCAAGCTGTAACCATCAAGATTATGATGTCTTCATCTTCATCTTCAACAGCATCAAAGTCCAAACTAGTTTCTTGCCAGGAAACTCTCCAGAGAACACATTTTTCTGTCACACCCGACTGAAGCCACTTCTTAGGTCACCACCTAAGACTAAAATAGATGCTAAAGCGTATGTAGTAACCCTCCCATGATTCTGCACAACCTCTGATGATGAGATGTTCCAACATCTTGTTGAACATCAGCAATATTGACTTTCAAGGATAATTATTTAAATACTTGTGGATTCCACAAATAGCAATTGATCTTAAATCCTTGTCCAATAACCCTTCTTCACTCTTGTAGCTGAGCTCCACCACATCACGTCATGAACACTTGTAAAGTATTCAATCTTTTTGCAAGTATCTTCTTTGACAAACAGTGTTGAGATACCAAGACTGTCACCCTTGACTCAAGTAACTAAGATTCTCTCTGAACGAATCTTATTTGCCTCAACAATTCTTCAATCAGATTGAATCTACTCTTAGGGTCAAGAGAGATGAATCCTTCCTTGCTGTTTTTGGATGGTGAAAATAAATCACCTCCACTTTCTTCAGATTGTGTTTCAAAGAAACACCTTCTAGTCAGAAGAGTAACTAGAAGACTCCAGATACACGACATAAATGCCTTTATGAGTGGACTTGAGAGAATTCCCAAGTATCTTTGACAACCTAGCCGATCAATAGTTTATCAAAATCCTAGAGCAAGAACCCGATAAACTTAAACTCAACTCCTTTCCTCTTCAACTGACTTCAACTGCACCAAGAAACCAAGCTTCCAAGTACCAAGTCATCATACCAGACATCTAACCACAACTCCCTTCACTCCATCGCTCCCGACTTTGGAATAAAAGAATGCAGATATCGTAAAATATAGAGGCCGCGCGATTGAGACCTTCCACCAACTGTCTTCAGTAACAACTCCAGAATTCCATAATTCTAGAGCTCTTCCATCAGAAACACATGCAGCGGAACCACCAAGGAACAGATCATGCTTGCCCTAATAAGATGTCACAACATCTTATAAGGCACACACCAAGAGAACTAGCCACTTCTCCTGTAGTTGTTGTAGAATCTCCTCAGCAACATGAGCAACCTCCGGGTTACTCCCTTCGATCCAGAACATTCATCTCATCCATTAATACCCTTGAGTATGTCTGAGTTGATTGATCTGATCTTCAAAACTCCTCCTTGTTTAAATGCCAGAAAGTATCTCCCAGGGATCTCATCCAAAACCAGACAAGATACCTGCTCTGATACCAATTGAAATTCTGACCTATGCAGATAGCAGATGTCCTAACAAATGTCAAGACATTGTGCTACATAATCATTTAAACTCAGAGGCGCAACAGCAGACTGATACCTTGAATATCAGAATTGCACAATCACAGATGTCACGACATCTGATCCAACATGTCAGTCAAGAACAATAACAAAACTGTAAGTTGCAGAATGTTAAATAAGATAGTATGTGTTAACCCAGTTCGATGCAATTCATCTACATCTGGGGGATACCAATCCAGGATGAAGACTTTACTATCTGTAGAACTGTTACAAAACTAAACTCCCCCGTTTACAACTTTATATCTAACATCTACCCAATAAACATCTTTATCAAGGCTAAACTCAAACGTTTACAACCCTGATATGAGATACCCCACTCACATCCTAATCACAACCTGTTAAATCTCCATCTTCTGCCAATACAGAACCTGTCGCGGTTTCTTGACCTTTAAGTTATATTGGACTTGCTTCAAAGCTTCGTCTAAGAACAATACAACAACCATTACCTACAGGCTTCTGGTTGTATCCCTGTACCTATGTCTTCGACTCTGCATCCCATATTACAGAGTGGAGACTTACAACTCCAAAGAGAGCCAACGACTCTCAAACCCTAAACCCTTATTCAACACAAGAGAACTAGGTTACAAAGTTATAAGTGATACAAAAGTACAATCGGTTTACCCTAGGTCTAAGTCTCCTTATATGGTCTTCTGCTGTCTTGGGCTTTCTATCTTTTCTCTTGTGATTCCTTGATTCGCTCCTTAATTCTTGCAATATATTAAAACCTGCTAACTTAGTAAGTCAGTCAGGATGTCGAGGCATTTCCTTCGACATCTTTTTCTTCTGCAGATTCTTCAAATTTATCATCAGAATGTTTTAGCAAAATTTAGTCAAATTTCAGGTGCTTTCAAGAATGATGCATAAGTTGGGTAAATATTATGATGATGTGGAATACATAACATGTTATAATGCAGTAACCAAATTAATGAATACGTCACAAATTTATGAGTTACCTCTTTCACGGTAGATCTCAATTTCGCATCTGTCATTCCAAGTATTAGGACACATTCTTTGTCCAAAAACACAAAACAAAGAACATGATTATTGTATTCGACCTTAATCTTGGTCTTAAATCTAGTGAGTAACCAATTTGTCGTTAGGTATAGATTCGAATTAACAAACAAATAGGAAAGAAAAGGGCCATAGAAAACTGACTTTATAACACCGACAACATCAATCCCACCAGTGCTGCAATGAAAATCTGAACCAGGATTTTTGTTGGTAACATTGCAACTCGAACAACATTCATAGTACCAGCCATATTTACTTGGTTTGAATGCCTTGGTTACTTCTACCGTGGTGCAGTAACAATCATACCAATGAAAGGAAATACGTTTTTGTAAAGTTCTATGCTAGTTTTCAGTGAAAAAGGTATACGAATTTGAAAAAAGCTACCTATTTTTGTTCAAGTACTTCAGCAATGCTCTTGAACTCACTAAATGATGTCCAATACTTGTGACCCTCAGGAATTATTGAGTAAGACTTTTGGGACATAGGTTGTGATGGAGTATGGGAAGGTTTATAATCTCCTAAACTGGAAACATAATGAAAATTTGAGGAAATACAACATTATGATATTATGCAAAAAAAAGGCAAGACAATATAAATGTAAACACAATTGCTTAGATTTGAAGTGATCTACTCGAGGGTGTTATGGTTGACATGAAATTTTGATCCATGCCAAGCATTGGAAAAACTTATTTTGCCAACTTGTGAAAAAAGTAAACAAAGTGAAACATCTAAGGGAAAAATTAAGAAAAGATAACATAGAAAATATTACCAATAAATGTTGAATTTGCTATAAAGTACCAGCGTTTGGTTAGCAAAAAGCACGTGTAATGATAATAATAGTTGGTCCAACAAAGTTGTCTGGGCGAATGTAATTCATTAGTTGGCAACCATAATCATCCCATAGAGTACAATCAATCGTATTTCCTCATGCATCACTCCGAACAATGTTTGCAACAACCTTATTTCCATTCCCAACCTTTTGTGTTCTGACAACTTCATGTAAGCATCCTATCACATCTACATTGAAATAAAACGAAAAACATGAAATAAGCAAGGAAAAATAAGTAACAGATGTTTTGTTGTAGTATGAGAGTCAATGTGTGAACACCGTATAAGCAACCATGGGAGAATTTTCCATTCAGAATGGCAAGTATATACTTGAATTTGAACTGGTGACATAGAATTTCAGGGAAATCAGCTTGCGTAACTGTAGTTGCATTGTTGAAAAGCAGTTTGAGTTTGTTATCGCAAACTTTTGGAGGGGTGCCATTGTTTATAGGTTGGTTATTGTACAAAGTATATGTTTTGTGTTCATTAATCCTGTCCATCCAAAGTTTGTATTCTCTACGGCGTGTAATAACACGAATTTGTTCTCCCGTGTTATATTAAACAAATGCGAATAAGCAAAAACAGTACACAAGCAACAATGTTAATGACAAAGGTACATGTAAATATAATGGCTACCATAACATATTGAATAACCATTTCCAGATGTATCTGTCCACTCTTTTCTGTGACAGTCCAGTCATCAACAACATATATTGCCATATTCCATACATGATTTCTTGCCTGCAAATCCTTGATGAAGATTGGGGGCCTAAACATCTGAATGATTTACAAATGACATAGTTAAATAGAGGTAAAGTAAACTGAACACTCAAACTTGTGTTGAAAACTGGTAAATGAGTCGGCAAAATAAAAAGATAAAAACATATGATGTTCGTGACTGAGAGTAACAACCATATCAAACCTCAAAGAAACTTACAATGAAACCATTAAAGCTCAGACCAAAAAGCACAGATCGAAAAGCTCAAACCACAAAACACATGTAACATAGCAAATTGGTAACCAAAAGCACAATTTACACATAGTTTAAAGAATCATGATAGAAATAACATATGAAACACAACATGAAACAAATGCTTTACGCAAATGTAAAACCATTAAAAAGCTGAAACAAAGGAAAGTTGAATCAAAGAAAACATAAGATAACGTTAAACAATAATGAGATAGAGCAAACGCGAAAGCAACACTTACCTTGACCAATCCTTTTGGTGCTAGGGAAAGTTGCAAACAAGAAAAATAAACTCCAGAGCGGAGGAACACAGAGAGAGAAATGACCCATGAAGTGAAACAAAAGAAGGTTTGATGGAAATGACAAAGGAAAGAAAAAAGATTTATAGAAATTTATATGTAGTGAGCTAAATAGGAGGGAAAATCTTTTGATAAATGAACAATTTAGATTATGCTGGATTTACACGTGACAACACAAGGATTGAGGATGCTAATAAAAACGGGCTGATTATGTAATGACAAAATTGTCCAAAAGTGAAGAAAATTTTTGAAGGGAAATGACATATTAGTAACAATGCTAGTTTGTTTAAATGGTAGCTAATAATTGATATAATTTTTAGAAATCATAATTATATATTTAGTTTTCTTATAATTAAAAAAAATTCTTTAAATTTAAATTCAATAATCCTCTAAAATTAGATAAATCAATCTACTATTATTACAACTTCACAAGTGATTAATGAAACAATATACTACGTACTAATCTTTGTTGAATCTAGCAAGACTCGTATAACCCCACCAAGCTGAGCGAGTAGCAACAGACAGTGTGAGCGTTTGGGAGCAAACACTACCAGCAGCAACAAAATGGGACCAAAGAGCAAAACGAAGAAGACGGATCTTCTACAAACCCTCGGAGACTTCACCAGCAAAGACAACTGGGACAATTTCTTCACCATCCGCCCCGACTCTTTCGAATGGTACGCCGAATGGCCTCACCTAAGGGACCCGCTCATCTCCCTCCTCCAAACCCTAACTCCTTCTCCGTCGTCTCTTCCTCTCCTCGTCCCCGCTTGCGGCAACTCACGTCTCTCCGAACACCTCTACGACGCCGGATACACTTCCATCACCAATGTTGATTTCTCCAAAGTCGTTATCTCCAATATGCTCCGTAGTAACATCCGTTCTCGCCCTCTCATGCGATGGCGTGTCATGGACATAACCGCCATGCAGTTTGAAGATGAGTCTTTTGGTGCTGTCATTGATAAAGGTGGATTGGATGCTTTGATGGAGCCAGAGCTTGGTCCTAGTTTGGGAAATCAGTATCTCTCCGAGGTTTTTTTATATTTTATTTTTCTATTTTATGCACTGATTAATTTGTGATGGAATTTGGATTTGAATGTTTGCTATTTGTGAAATTATTCTGGATTATGTTTTAGGTCAAGAGACTTTTGAAGCCTGGGGGAAAGTTTGTGTGCCTTACCTTGGCCGAATCTCACGTACTCGGTTAGTTTATTCGTCTATATGTTGTGTGGACTGTGGAAAATGTTGGCGAAAGCACTAGCTGGTTGTGATGGTGTTTTGTTTTCAGTTATCTTCTGCAAACATTTTATGCTTTTGGTGTTGCGAACCAATGTAAACGGTTTATTACAAAATTTCTCATATCTCTTAAACATGTAATTGCGCTTGCTATTTTATGTTAATTTCATTTTATATTGATTGTAGTGAACTTGGAAACGGAACTTTATTAGTTGGCAATTTGCAATTTGCTAAAACTGTTTTATCCTTTTTTATCTTTGTTCTGCTTGGTTTTGCATGGCTATAGTAGAGGATGAAGATGATTAATTCACACTTTTCAGATATTCTTTTCTCAAAATTTCGACTTGGGTGGAAAATGAGTGTTGATGCCATACCTTCGAACCCATCTAGCAAACCTAGTCTTCAAACATTTATGGTGGTTGTGGAGAAGGAGCTGTCGACTACTGTACACCAGATTACATCGTTACTTCATAACACTTCCCTTCATTGTAATACAAAACAGGTAGAATATCTGGGCCAATTATACTTTTTTTTTCCAGTTGCTCATGTGCACAAGTTCTTTCTTGTAATAACTAATAAGTATTCATGGAAGAATGTACTATGATTTTATAGCTGCATACATATTATTTTTTGCAGCAAAGAGAGTAATGTGTGTGTGTGTGTAGAGAACAATTATTATTTTTTATAATTTTGTAGGGTTTAGATATGGTAGGAGGAACATGGAGATATGCTCTGAATAATTTGAGATTGGATCAATTAGATATTTGTAAAGTATTAAACATCAATATTGTATACTTATACATAAAACCGGGTTAAGCAATGGGTAGTAATAGTACTACACTACTACTAATACAATAAACCCGCCACCCTAATCAAATTAGGAAATGAGAACAGATTAGAAACCATAATAAATTTAGGGATGACTATTTAGGTTGCCTATCAATTAGGGGACTAACTAATTCTATTGTATATGCATAAAATTCTAAAGATATCTTTTACATCGTATGGGATAGATATATTCTATTCTATTAATATTTATAATATACTCTTCTACTATTAAATGTTTATTTTTTTATTTTATTTGTCTTAGGCTTTGGGACTTCGCGAGTCTCTTCAAAATGAGAACCAAGTTCGTGAAAAATTATCCAGTAGCTCTGATACATTATACTCTGTGGAAGGTGTGCAAGAGGAATTGACAAAAATTTCCCAAGGTCGGCGGTTGCAGCTGACATTGGGTGGCCAAGGATGCTCTGTTTTCTCTTATAGAGCCGTAGTTCTTGATGCTGAAGAACAGTCTGACCCATTTACATATCACTGCGGGGTTTTCATTGTGCCTAAGGTGTGTCTTTGCAGCATAACAAACCCCACCTGATCGGACGAGGCTTGGTTGTATAGTTATGCTTGCATCTAGGATCACATTAATGCTATTGTAAACCATAGTTTTAAAAACCGGACCGGACCGGCCGGTCGGACCGGTTGGACCGGGAACCGGCCAGGTAACCGGCCGGGTTCGCTTGCTGGATCGGCCATGTCGTCGAACCGGTGTGAACCGGTGAGAACCGGGAAAACCGGAAAAACCGGAAAAACCGGCGAACCGGCGGTTCAACTTCTTATTTAAAAAAAAAAAAAAAAAATTTATTTATTTTTTAATTTATTTTTAAAATTTTTTTTTAAAAGTTTTTTTACTCATATATAGGAACTTTTCTTCAAGAATAATAGTAATCACTCATTTAATTCAAGTGATACACAAATTAAGTTTTGTAATATCCACAAAACTATTTTTACTATTTTGTATTTATATTGATTGAAAAACCATCATACAAATATTTGTATAGAAATTTAAGAACACAAATTAAGAAACTAAATATAATATAATTTTAGACTTAACTGATTTCCATTATATATATATATATATATATATATATATATAGACTTGGAAAATTTATTATTTAAAATAATGTTAATATTTGTATTGTTTTAATTATTAACATTAAAACTTATTTTTTATTAACATTAAAACTATGAATTTAAATTAGACTCTGTTTAATTTAGACTCTGTTTAAAATTTACAATTAGACTCTTTTAAAATTTGAATTTAAATTATGAACCTGTGAATTTATGATATGATCTTTTCAAAAAATTTAAGTGCTAGTTATAGTTTTTAGAGACTGAATCATCCGGTTCGACCGGTTTTACCGGTTTTATACCTATTATAATGACAGGTTTATTCAACCGAGTTATCCGGTTTAATCCGGTTTGGTCATGCGGTTCGACCGATGACCCAGTGGTTCGACCGATAAACCAGTGAACCAGTACCCTCACCGGTTTGATGACCGGTCCGGTTTTTAAAACACTGTTGTAAACAATGTAGGCCATAGGGATACTAGTTCATTGATTGGCGGGTGGAAGGATTTTCTAGCATTTCTTGTTTTCTTCCTTCATTTGTTTCTCTTTTGTCTTATTATATATGTTTTTGGATTAAGATTAGCAGCGATATGCATTATGATTGAATTTCACGTCTTAATGCTAAATCCCAGATCCGTGCTCCTGAATGGCTCTTCTTTTCTGAAGAAGGACAATGGATGGTGGTCAGAAGCTCTAAAGCAGCACGTCTCATAATGGTACTATGTCATTAACTTGATGAAATGACATTTCCTGTTACTTTTTAGTTTTTTTTGTTGCTACTTTTATAATTGAAGTTCTTGAGCAAATCTCAATTTTAGGTTTTCTTGGACACCAGCCATACTAATGCCACCATGGATGAGATTAAGGTAGAAACCCCATCTTAGGTTATGCTTCCATGGACATGCCATTCCAACAGCTTAACTATTACTGAATTGCATTTGTTAACCCTTTTCAGAAGGACTTGTCTCCACTGGTTAAACAATTGGAACCTAATGAAATTGAGAGTGGAGCTCAAATACCGTTCGTATCTTGTACCAGCTTTCCTCCATTTTGAATAGTTTTAATCGAAGTATTCATTGCTCTGTTAAATCTATTGATACTAAAATATTCAAATGTGTTCACAGTTATTACTATATTCTAAGCCATTTTCCAGGTGGTTTTGTCATGCTTACGCTCATGAATTGTAGTTTTTCTCACAAATAAATTCTTGAATGTGTGCAGTTTCTTGATGGCAAGTGATGGGATCAAGAAGCGAAACATTGTTCACCAGGTTAAAAACAATAGGCAAAATGCTATTTCTCTGTTATTATTTTGTTGAAGTGCGACTCCTAAATTGCAATTTAAATGTACTGCATGGGAAACAAGGGCTCTGTTTATAATCTGATTCGAGACCTCTACATTACTTGGTTTCTAGGGAGTTATTGCTGTGTGTTTTTTCTTTTCTTAGATTTTACTCAATTTTGTTTTAATATAAGAACAACTTTTGCGAGAATATGAAGAGAAAATGTTAGAAAGAGAAAGTAGGATAAGGAACCCCCCTAAACAAAAGAATAATTCAGAAGACAAGGAAGACAAATTTGATGCAGAGAGCTGTTGTGTCTGTCAATATACATGTTAGTGAGACACATGCACACGCACTCGGCACTCAGTACTCCACACTAAATAAACAGTTTTATGCTATTTTAGTTTTGTGGCAAAGAAATGTTACAAATACATGAGTAATGGAGAACCAAGTAATCCTAAAGTACTACCCGTGGCAAGGTCTAAAAGTAAGGAAAGATGTCAATAGAATGGCTAAATGATCAGGTGTGAAGTATAAACATCTTCATTAACTGGATCCTCATATTATGGATTCTCATTCAAGTGATTCACATGCTTTATTTTAAATTATCCTCATATTCTAATTATATCATACATAATTATCTGTGTTTTGCAGACCACATCTCCATTAACCGGATCAATTATTGTCGAAGATGTAGTTTATGAAAATGTTGATAGTGAAGTCAGTTGTATCTTTCCTTCTCAAGAGTTGATGTTTCGTCGCATTGTTTTCGAAAGAGCTGCAAATTTGGTTCAGTCTGAAGCTCTGCTAATAGATGAACATTCTACAAAATTTGTTGATGAGACAGTAAAGAGGAAAGCTAACTCATTCTCTAAATCTAAGAAAAGTGGGTCTCAAAGACAGAATGATGGTATTAGTTGAACTCACAATTTAATGTTCATTTCTCAACTTACCAATTCTTATTTATAGTTAATATATTGTATAAGATTAAGAGGAATGTGGATCTCATGATATTTTCCCCTCTATATCTCTAATATTTTTTTCCTCACAAGTATCATTGGAAATGTTTTATTTAGCAGTATAGTTTTGCATACTTCTTTGCTGTGCTTCCTTTGCCTTTGATGATAGGCCAAATGTTTTGATGCCCAGTTTGAAATTCGGCCCTAACAATATCTAGTCAGTGTAGGGGTTTGAAAGGGCTCGTTGGAAATTATATTAAACCATAAAATAATATGCTTCTCGAAACATTGCCATAATTATTCTTTCTTAGTCTTTGTGATTACTACCGGGGTCAATTGGACACTGCTCACATAATGATCTGAAGAATTTCACCCGACTTTTAAGCATGGGATTATTGTCAAGTCTATTGACATTAAATTCCATATTACTCCATAATTGAAACTACCCTTTTTAAAAGTGTAATTAATTTTGAAAACATTCTATTTGTTTCATGAAAAAATGTTAAGTTGTGTTCATAGTTTGCTTTTTTTGTAGTGTCAAACTTGATTTTGATGGAGATAGCATCTTCTTTAGCATTTGTTGAATTTTCAGTTAACTCTGTTATTACAGAGTATTTTTACGTTACAATATTTTGCTTACTGGTTTTATGACTTAAGATTCTTGCTATTTTAGCGTTTTCTGTTTAATGTTGCAGGAGCATATAACCAGTTGACTGTCTATCATGGCTATGTAGCTAGTTCTTATCATTCAGGGATTATTTCAGGATTCACGTTAATATCCTCTTACATGGAAAAAATTGCATCAAGTGGGAAAATGGCAAGTATTTCTAACTTTTATTTGGGAAAGTTACAAAATTTACCTCTTGTATGGTCAAGCCGTCAAGGATGTTCCAAAAGAAGATTATGAGTAATCACTTATTGACTAGTGATTGATTGTTTATAAACTAAATTTTTTATGCCACAAATTCCTTTTTCTTGTGTAATTTTCCTCTTTATTTTTTATTTGCTTGATGAACACTTTTAAGGGGGTGTGTGGCAGGTGATTTTTAAAAGTTATCATGTTATTTTTTTCCTTCTGTTAAAGCTAGTGGTTAGTAGAATAGTTAGAGTCAGTAACTTTCATTCAGTAATTTCTGATTGCAATGGAAGAGCCAATATCTTTCTCAGTATATAAACAGAAATGTTTCTCTTCTCATTAATGAAAATTCACATACTTTGGCAGATTCAGGATTTGTATTTCTCAGCTTTTGTCTGATCTTTGGAACTCTTACAATCCATGTATACAACTAATTTTTGGCAAAGCTGGTATCCCAATATTGACACTTCAAACTATTTCACATCTGAAGTCAAGAATATTCAGCAACCTGCTCCATATGAAGGAACAAACCAAATTGTAGTTGGTCATAGGAAAGACATTTCTATTTCATCCTTCACTTCCTCCCGGTTTTCCTATCTTTAGAAACTTAATCTTGCCTTTCAGAACTCTTTACAGCCCTCACATGATCAAAATATAGTAAATCAAACGTAAGTAAATTTGCCGAGAACTACAATGTCTATAGAGTTCCATCCCGACTTGTGTTTTGTCAACTCTTAGGTTTTCCATGAAATTCCTTTTCGATGAGTTGTATACAATGATAGGCTTTTCAGATTCTCACATCTGCAGTTTCTTCCAATCCCAACTCATTCCTATTTACCTTCTGTTCAATCACTGTGTGGCATCATAGACTGTACCACTCAATAATAACACACTCAAAGCTATACTCAACAGGTGTTGTTATGTTCACAGTTTTAGTAAAAGCAATTTAATGAGGATTTTTTTTCTTCTTTTCTCTTGAAGTTTTCTCTTCTTGATAATATTTCTTTTTCTAAAAAGTTTAACATGTATGGTTTTTGTTGTTGAATTTTAATAGAATATAGAATTTACAGGCAAAATTAACTCATTTCTGACATTCTTTACATGCTCTGAAACATGGTTTTTGCTATAATGTATTCTGATTCATGCCAGTGCCATATTTCAGGTAAAAGCTGTAATCATAGGTCTTGGAGCAGGTTTACTTCCCATGTTTCTTCACAGTTGTATCCCTGTTTTGGAAATCGAGGTAATATATATTATTCCAGCTATGAGGCTAGGGGCAATACAATTTTTGTCCAGACCCAATTCTAACGGTTATTTTTAGAATGATTTTATATGATATCATTTGGCTTGATATTAGTTATAAATATCCACAGGCAGTAGAATTAGACCCTGTAGTTGCTCATATTGCAAGGGAATACTTCAGTTTTGTTGAGGATAAACGCTTAAAGGTAGTTAATATTCTTCTGTGACCTTCTCTTCTCAGCTTTAATGAAACGTAGTGTATGTTTGGGAAAGCATTTTCCCTCTAGATGATTTGGATTAAAATTGATTTTGTGAAATACCTTTTATTAAAATTGACTCTAAAGTGAAGTGATTTATATTTGAACTTCTTACTAAGTAAAACTGAGGTTTAGAGGAAAAATCAAGTCTGATACAAATTAAATAATGTTGACAGTTGCAAACAGATATTTTGATTTAGCATTACTTTATATTAGAGTTATATCTTAGGATATGAAAAATCAGCACTATAGAATAATTAAGGCCAGCCTTAATTTAATAGAATAAGAAAAGTTCAGCACTATAGAAGAATTAAGTTTATCCTTAAATGTAGAGCTTGAATGATTCAACTCTTGAATGTTCAACTCCTCTTGTATAAATAGAGCATCATGCTCCATTCCAATTCAGCAATAACAGAATCAGCTTCTCTCTTTTCTCTTTTAGCTTTCCCTCTATTCTCTCTCATATCTCACTTTAATATGGTATCATAGAGCTTCGGTTCTATCCATGGCAGCGACTCCGGTAACTACAGCTCCGGCCACCGCAGCATCTATGTCATTCCAACTCAAAATCACAGAAAAACTTGATGAGAAGTTTCCTACTTTGGCGCCAACAAGTAGATCCTTTCGTTAACGCGAATAATCTTCAAAACTACCTATACCTTCGTGACATACCGAATCAATACCTAACGGATGAAGATCGTGCAGCTGCTCGTGAGAATCCTGCGTATCGCACCTGGATTACGCAAGATCAGTGGCTTATGACGTGGCTTCAATCCACGCTTTCACCTTCGATTCTTTCACGCGTTCTTGGATGCGTTCATTCCTACGAGCTCTGGGAACGTATTCTTGCGCATTTTCAAAAGCTTACACGTGCGAAAGCAAGACAACTACGAGCAGAACTCAGATCTACAACACTTGAAGACAAATCTGTTGGTGATTACCTGGTTCGCATCAAAGCTCTTGTTGATGTGCTTGCTTCAGTAGGAGATCCAGTTCCAGATCAGCAACACATTGATGTGATTCTTGAAGGTCTTCCTCAAGACTTTGCCTCTGTTATTTCAGTCATTGAAAGCAAGTTTGATTCAGTAGAACTTGAAGAAGTTGAAGCTCTTCTTCTTGCTCATGAGATGAGATTCAACAAGTATAAGAAACACTCTCAAATGGAGGTGGCTGCCTCAGTGAATCTCACTCAAGCCAATTCTCAACCTGAAACTGATAACTCCAATAACAAGAACACTGAACAAGCTGTGAATTCAACCTTTAATCCAACCTATTCAAGAGGAGGTCGTGCATCTGGCCGTGGCGGTGGACGCGGCCGTGGGAGAGGTAGGTTCAGCAACATTCAATGTCAAGTTTGCTTCAAATATGGTCACCTTGCTGCTAACTGCTATCACAGGTTCAATCAACGGTTTCAACCTAACATACCTGCTGATTTTCAAACAATGAACCTACAAAATTTCTACAATCCGTATCAACCAATTGGTGGACCTCAGTTTGCTCAGCCCATGGTTAACACTTGGTCACGCCCAAGCTATCAACCAAGACTTGCTCCTCTCCCTGTTCCTCAGTCACAGATCACTCCCAATGCTATGATTGCTAACACAGCTTCAGTTCCAAGCAGTGCCTGGTTCCCAGACTCAGGAGCTTCTTATCATGTTACCAATGCCTCTCAAAACATACAGCAGACCACACCTTTTGAAGGTCCTGATCAGATCTTCATTGGTAATGGTCAAGGTTTGCACATTCACTCTTCAGGCTCTTCTTATTTTCCCTCTCATTCTAAACCCAACACTCCATTAGCTCTTCATAATTTACTGCTTGTTCCTTCTATTACAAAGAACCTGATAAGTGTCAGCAAATTCTGTCTTGATAATAGAGTTTTCTTTGAGTTTCATGCTGATATGTGCTATGTCAAATCTCAGGCAACCAATGAAATTCTGCTCCAAGGTCGTGTAGGAAGTGATGGCCTGTACCAATTTTCCCATCTTCAGCTTCTTAAGTCTCCTTCAACAAGTCAAGTCTCATGTCTCACCTTAGACTCTAATGCTCCTGTTTCAAGATCTGATTCCAGCACTAGTGATAGGGTTTCAGTTTCTAATCAAAATGTATCAGCTAATAACTCATATAATTCTCAACATACTTGGCATTTACGCCTTGGTCATCCAAATTCTAATACTATGAGACTTGTTTTAGCTCAATGTAATATTCCTTATTCTAATAAAGCTGAATCTGTCTTTTGTTCTGCCTGCTGTATGGGAAAGGCACATAGGCTGCACTCCCCTCAGTCACAAACTCAATATCACTCTCCTCTTGAATTAATTTTCAGTGACCTATGGGGTCCTGCCCCAGTCAAATCCTCCCAAAACTTTACCTACTACATCACCTTTGTTGATGCATACTCTAGATTTACTTGGATCTATTTGCTCAAAAATAAATCTGAAGCCTTAACTATCTTTAAACAATTCAAAGTCATGGCTGAATTACAATTTGGATTTCCTATTAAATCTGTCCAAACTGATTGGGGTGGGGAATTTCGCCCATTTACAAAGTTTCTTTCTGATCTTGGTATTATTCATCGTCTAATTTGCCCTCACACTCATCACCAAAATGGTGTAGTGGAGAGGAAGCATAGACACATTGTTGATCTTGGTTTAACCCCTCTTGAGTCATGCCTCTTTACCTCTCAAATTTTGGGATCATGCCTTTTTAACTGCTGTCTACCTAATAAATAGGTTACCAACCATGTCTCTCAATCAACATATACCATATGCTGTCCTTTTCAATCAAAATCCTGACTATAAATTCCTCAAAGTCTTTGGGTGTGCTTGTTTTCCTCTCCTTCGCCCATACAACTCTCAGAAATTTGACTTTAGATCCCATGAGTGCCTTTTTCTAGGGTACTCTACAGCTCACAAAGGTTACAAATGTCTCTCCCCAAGTGGTAGAATATTCATCTCTAAAGATGTCCTTTTCAATGAGTCCAAATTTTCTTACAATGATCTTTTTTTCTCTAATGTTTCTCTCCCCTCATCAACCATTCCATCCTCCTCCTCATCTAAAGTAACCCTTAACACACAAGCTCTCCCTAATGTTTTTCCCGTTCCTACTGCTTCCACTACCTCACACTCCTCTTCTTCTTCTCAATCCAATTCCAGCCACACCCCTACTGCCTCTGTGTCAGCCAACCCTGTAACACAAACAGCCAGCCCTAATCCTACTCCTTCACCCTCTTCAAATGCCAACAATCAGCCTACTACTACCACTTCACCATCCTCCTCCTCTATTTCTGCTCCTAGGGATCCTAACCTTCAGCCTCTCCCCACCAATACTCATCCTATGACTACTAGAACTAAATCTGGTGTACCCTTACCTCGTCTAAATCCTTCCATTTTTCTTGTCAATTCTGAGCCTAAGAGTGTTAAAACTGCTCTCCAAGATCCTAAGTGGTTTGCTGCTATGCAAGAGGAGTATGGTGCCTTGATAAGGAACAACACTTGGTCTTTGGTACCACTGCCTGCTAACAGGAAAGCAATAGGCTGCAAGTGGGTTTTTCGTGTAAAGGAAAATGCTGATGGGACAGTAAATAAGTACAAAGCTAGGCTTGTTGCTAAGGGTTCCATCAAGTCCATGGATTTGACTTTAATGAAACTTTCTCCCCTGTTATTAAACCGGTCACAATTAGAATTATTTTGACTCTTGCTCTCACTTACAATTGGCCTCTGCAGCAGTTGGATATAAACAATGCCTTTTTGAATGGTATTCTTGAAGAGGAGGTCTATATGATGCAACCCCCTGGATTTACTGCCCCTAATTCATCTCTGGTTTGTCACTTGCACAAGGCCTTGTATGGCCTCAAACAGGCCCCAAGGCAATGGTTTGAAAGACTCAAAACCACTCTTTTATCCTTTGGCTTTCTGAACAGCAAGTGTGATACTTCACTGTTCATCTACAAGCATCACAGTGCTGTCATTTATATGCTAGTTTATGTTGATGATATAATCATCACAGGAAACTCTCCTCCTCTCATCAAGCAAGTTACTCAACAACTAAATCATGTGTTTTCTCTCAAACAACTTGGTGACTTGGATTATTTTCTGGGCCTTGAGGTGAAGAAACTGTCCAATGGTAATCTCCTTCTCACTCAATCTAAGTACCTAAGGGACTTGCTAATCAAAACTGATATGGAGAATTCCAATCCAGTTGCTACTCCTATGGCATCCACCACCAAACTCATCAAAACAGGGTCTGCTGCCTTGTCTGATGCCTCTCACTACAGGTCCATTGTAGGGGCCCTGCAGTATGCAACAATTACACGCCCAGAAATCTGCTATGCTGTCAACAAAGTATGTCAGTTCATGGCACACCCCTTGGAGTCCCATTGGCTAGCTGTCAAGCGTATTCTGCGCTATCTAAAAGGCACTATCACCTCTGGTTTATTGTTCACTCCTGCCTCCACTGTTCCGTTCTCTCTGCAGGCCTACTGTGATGCTGACTGGGCTGCTGACCCAGATGATAGAAGATCCACCTCTGGGTCAGCTGTGTACTTAGGACCTAATTTGATCTCTTGGTGGTCCAAAAAGCAAACTGTTGTTGCTCGTTCTAGTGTTGAGGCAGAGTATCGCAGCTTGGCTCACACCACAGCTGAAGTTTTATGGGTTCAAACTTTGCTAGCTGAACTAAAAATTCCCTTGACAACTCCAGCCATCTATTGTGACAACCAGAGCACAGTTGCTATGGCTCATAACCCTGTTCTTCATGCAAGAACAAAGCATATGGAAATTGACCTCTTTTTTGTAAGAGAAAAGGTCCTTAATAAGTCTCTCACTGTCTGCCACATTCCTGGTGTTGACCAGAAGGCTGACATCCTCACCAAGCCTCTCTCAAGTTCAAGATTGATGGAGCTCAGCAGCAAGCTCAACCTGTCTGCCTCAAGTCAGCCTTTGCAGCCACCTTGAGCTTGTGGGGGAGTATTAGAGTTATATCTTAGGATATGAAAAATCAGCACTATAGAATAATTAAGGCCAGCCTTAATTTAATAGAATAAGAAAAGTTCAGCACTATAGAAGAAAAGTTCAACTCCTCTTGTACAAATAGAGCATCATGCTCCATTCCAATTCAGCAATAACAGAATCAGCTTCTCTCTTTTCTCTTTTAGCTTTCCCTCTATTCTCTCTCATATCTCACTTTAATACTTTATTACATGTATGGAGAGTTGTAAAATGTCGTCACTGCATATAAAGCTAGTTCAGTTTTTATTTGGGACTAGACCACCAGACTGGTTTCCAGAATGTTAAGACAACCCAATAAAATTTATGATTTTGATGAATCAGTTTGGTGATGGGGATTTCATAATATTCTCTACTAAATCCAATTGTATTGGGGATCCAGGTGCATATAGCTGATGGGATTCAATTTATTCGAGAGAGTACTAGTTCTGGAGCAACGCAGTCTCATAGTAAAAGTAATAATTCTAGCTATACCGAGTCTCCTACAAATGGTAGTTCAACTACTTCTCATGCAGAAGATGTAGAAGATACAAAAGTGGATATAATTATTGTCGATGCTGACTCTTCAGACTCAAGGTGAATTGACCTATGCATTTAGTGTATTGTATGATTTAATGAATGCTACTTAACCATATTATATATTCTGGACAGCTCTGGGCTGGCATGCCCCGCCCCAGACTTTTTGGATGAATCTTTCCTTGAGACCGTAAAGGATAAACTTTCAGAGGAAGGTCTCTTTGTTGTCAATTTGGTTTCGCGGTCCCAAGCCATCAAGGACATGGTTCTGTTGAGAATGAAAAAGGTACAAACAAATTATTAGTATGATAACTGTTGATCCATCCTTTGATTCTTTCTAGTATGACATTTCGTGTTTTATTGTTCTTGTTTGTTGAAAATGTTACACCCTGGATGTTAATTATTATGCAGTAATATTATTATTGTTTAATTTCTGTTGTCTTGACATAGGTCTTCAGCCACATGTTTTGCCTCCAGTTTGATGAGGATGTAAATGAGATTCATTTTGCTCTAAAATCGGAGTCATGTATTGAGGATAACAGCTTTTCCGAAGGATGTCTCAAACTTGAGAAATTGTTGAAGTTCAATCACCCTGAGATAGGTCAGAAGATTATTAATGCTACAAAGAACATCAGACGATTGAAGTAAAACATGACTAATAGCTGATTGGATTCCCTACCTACCAGTATCAAACAAGTACTATTTTCTGGGAAATTGTTTTCATTAAGAACTGTTTGGCTCGGCTTAGAAAAAATGTTCATGGGAATTATTTTCAAGTTGTCTGTATAAATTGTTGTGCCCTAGTTTCCAGAAGATGAATGTTTAGGTCATTTATCTGGATTTTGTGAGTGTCTTGTGGGCGTTAATAGCAAGCCTCAATGTATGAAAATTTCTGATGGTAGGGATATACGAACGAAAAATAAACAGTTTCTACTATGCACGTTTTCATATTGCCAAAAAAAAAAAACATGTAGTCGGGTGATTTTAAGATAATGTGGGTAGGCAATACTTTGGTAATTTCTTTTATTGCATTTTTAATTTCCACTATCGAAAAAGTACGCTTGCACTGAAGACGGTAGAACAAAATCACTGCATTGCCAAAGAAAAGGCAAAAAGAAAAAATAAATAAATGGAGAATTAAATTTTTAAAGTTTTATTTTAGGATGATTAAGAAAAATATATATATTTTTAAATTAAGAATAATTGTTATGACATAAATTAAATTCTTTTAAATTATAATATTATTAGAGTTTTATTCTGTTAAGGTTATGTATGTTATGTGTCCGTTTGTCTTTTTTTAATGTACACACGTAAAAATTTAAATAATATTTTTTTATTTAATATTAATTTTACATAGAAGTTATGTAGGAAGTCAATAGTAAGAAGTTAGAAAGTTAATAATAGGAAGTTATGTGAACGATGATAATAGTGATTTTAATGAAGGTTATTGTGTAAGTTATACATTAAAGGGTAACACTATATTTTGTCTTTATGTATGTTATAGAAAATTTAAATGATATTTTTTATTTAATATTAATTTTAAATAAAAGTTATGCAGGAAGTTAATAGTAAGAAGTTAGATAAAAACTTAATAGTTATGTAAAAGATGATAATAGTGATTTCAATGGAAGTTATTGTGTAAGTTATACATTAAAGGATAAAATCGGTAGAAAAATAAACTACACTAAAACACTATATTTTGTCTTTATATATGTTATAGATTATAAATTATAGATTATAGATATTAATAATTTAAAAAATAAATATGATTAATTTAGTGTGTTAAATTGTGATTCCTAAACCGTTCATATTGTAACTACCGTAATATTCATCAAGAAATGTCTAAGGCCATTGTTTTATAATTATATTGCTCACATTTCAAAAAACTCTTCAGATTGATATCGAAAATTTCTAATTTTTATCGAAAATATTAAAAAAAAGTAAGTTTTTTATTAGAAATTTCAAAATTTTCAAGATAAATTTTTAAATTTTTATCCAAAATATTGAAAAAAGTAAATTTTTTATTAGAAATTTTAAAATTTTCGAGATAATTTTTTAAAATTTTATCGGAAATTTCATAAATTCCAGTATTTTTATAAGTTTTTTTTCTTTAGAAATTTCAAAATATTTTTTTTATAACATTGTATTAGAAATTTCGAAAGTTAAAAAAAAAGTTGATTTTTTTTTTTAAAATTGCAGAATTTATGGTGTAATGTGGAAAATTTTGAAATTGGTGGTATTTAATTGATTTTTCTTTTTTTTTTCTTTCTTCCATTTTGCAGTGAAATCCATAAGAAAGGATACGCCACAATTGTAGGTAGAATCAAAGATAAAGCGGCAGCCCAGGCTAGGGCTGCTGAGGCAGAGTCTTCCTAGCTACAGGCTGGACGAGTAGTTCCAACCGGTTCATGCAGGAAACAGTTGGCTGAGTAGGGGTAGTTCCACGCACCTTATATCACCCAACGCTGAGCGGTGAGATCAGACGATCATCCCCTAGATGATGCTGAGACTGTTCATGCTCAAGAGGTGCAAGGTCAGGTTGTTCATGACCCAACGGTTGAGACAAATGCGATACCTGTTGCTGATGAGGTGACATATGAGGTGGCCGAGACAAATGGCCATGTTGTTGATGAGTGGCTGCCACAAATCCGGTCTATACTGCTGCAACTGATACAGAGATTACGACTCATCTTCAATGGAGCCGTCTGTGCACACTGCTAGAGAGTTCTCGAGAGGAGCCATTGACCGATCAGTTGCTTACCGAATATGCCGACCATGTGGCATACCGACTATGAAAGGGAAAATTATATATATTTTATGTTTACTTTTAATTTATTTATTATTGACGTGTTGAAAGCTAACTGATATATATATATATATATATATATATATATATATATATATATATATATATATATGGAGCATATCAAATGAGAGTAAATTTAAATGAGAGATGAGAAGAACAAACAACAACCATTGGATCAAATTAATAATAGAGCTGATAAGAGAGAGAAATTAATAGCCACATTAGTGAATGAGTTTAATCATAAATTTTGTCTGATCTAATGGTTGTTATTTATTCCTCTCATCTCTCATTTTAAAATTCCTCTCACTTGATATGCCCCCTATATATATATATATATATATATATATATATATATATATATATATATATATATATATATATAATTTGGTTGTTACAGGACAGTCTTCCACTGAAGGTGACATCCCACGGGTTGAAGATGAATAACTTTTCTAAGACTCTGATGCCGAGCAAGTCAGGCGAATTGTACATGATTTTTGTTTCCTCTCATTTGCTGGATGCTCTCCCACCAAGTTCGACGCTTCTACTTCTTACTGCTTTTGTTGAGTGATGACACAAGGAGTCATCTTCCTTCCATCTTCCGTTTAAGGAGATGACTATCACTCTGGATGATGTCTCCTCCTTGTTCCATCTCCCCATTGACGGTAGATTCTTCACCGCTCCTGTTATTAGCTAGAAGCTTGCATGTATGGTGGTTATACGAAATTTAGAAGTTAGTGAGGAGGCTGTTCTAAAGAAGTTTGATTTTAATAGGGGAGCTCACCTTTAGATGTCTTGGCTTCAGGATAGGTCGGAGGAGCTTATGGAGGCACAAATGTATGAGGCTGCCGCTAGGGTGTACATGCTACATCTGTTAGACGAAGGCGACTTATCTAGAAGGGGGGGGGGGGGGGGTGAATAGATCCCAAGTTAAAAAATTGCTTTAAAAATCTGTTTTGAAAAATCAATGGCTAGCGGAAGTGACTCGGATCGAATCGTCTAAACCGAACCGCTATCAAAAAGCTCGGATATGTGTATATGAAAACCAATCGATGATAATGATAAATAAATCAATCAATATGCTTTAATCACAATCACTTGAAGGCAACTCAACAAGTAAAGCTATTTCCATTGAACATAAAAACTAAATTGAGACAAATTGTCAAACACTACGTGCAATCAATTTTGTTTAGAATTATGTATGGTTTTGTTGATTTGCAAATCCAACCACAATCAAATAGATTGTGATCAACGAAACAAAACCTTCTTCAAAATGGTTTAACAAAACGTATTGATCGTACAATAAAAAAATTCAACAATTTGCAAATGAAAAATAAAAGATTATATATATATATATATAGTACACAAATATTTGTTTAGGTAGTTCCACAATTGATCTCACTATGGGTATGTCTGTCCTCAATTCGAACTCGAATTGAGATAGTGTAAACTAACCTTACTTTGCAAATGTAGTTTACAAGAGAAATGTAGCAATGTAACCCTACAAACCCTATGTTTGATGTTGATTATAACACTTTTTCTTCCCTTGATCTGAGTTTGATCAAGTCACCCAACAATACCAATTCGATTCACCGTCTCACGCCACTCATTTGCAAGAACCCCCGTTCTTCAAATCCTTCATTCACTCGATCGAATCCAATTGTGAATTTTTGTAACCCAAGATTTACCGATTTAAATCAGCGTCTCACGCTACTCCTTTGCAAGAACCCTCCGTTCTTCAAAGCCTTCACTCGATCGAATCCAAATTGCATAATCTCGTCCAAAACCTTCAAATCCCTAATCGATCTTGAAGAAAACCCCCACCTTGGTTCTCTTATTTGAAACTCTCAAAGATCTCAACCAAATTTATGGCTTACCAACCTAAATTGGACGTTATCAACACTAAATCTAGATGACACACAAACAATGAATGATTATGTGTACTTTGTTCGTGTGTATGCATAAAATAAAGGTTGAAGATGATGAACACTCTTTGGAACCGATTTCGTTTGTGATTTTTTTCGAAAATTACTTAAAAGAAATGATGCATGTATGAAGTATATATATGTGAGCAAGTATGAAGCAAAAGGAATAGAAAACAATGCAAATTTTCAAGATTTTCAGTGCATGTGTCGACCTATGTAAGTCATAGGTCGACCTATTTGATGCATGAGTCGACCTGTAAAGGTCATGTACCAACCTATGCAACCAGCACATCAAACCGAGGCTACAGGCTTTAAAAATGGGTTACATGAGCTGACCTAAAAATCATATGTGTCGACCTGTGCATTTAGCATATTCTACATGCTTTAAAAATGACTTACATGTATTGACATATGTAATCAACACATGCTACAGGCTTTAAAAATGACTTACATGTGTCGACCTGTAGCACGTACGTGTCGACACATAGACTGTTTTTTCCATAAAATACTTGTTTTTAATGCATGAAACCTTTTCTAAATCCTTTCAAAATGTTTTTATGCTTCCTAATGCTAAGATGTACATTAAGACTCAGTGGATACCGCCTAATATAAATAATGCTAAAGTATTCTTGTTTTGACATCATACACAACACATCTAACTGGAAGTGGCACTCACAACATCTAGTAGCACATACTCTCTTTATGGATTAGTCTCGTATTTATATTGACGCTCGGTATATGTGGCTGTTCAATAGCCTTGACGATATCATTTGGGCTTAGGGGTGCGCTGCATTGATCATCCTATATACAACACTTGGAGTTGCGACTGCCTTTGAGAGCTGACAGCTTGCTGGTTATTTGAGTATATTATAGGTATACTTGAAATTCTTATTTGTAGTTTGATTCTTATTTAATTGTTACGGATAACATTTCTTAATTATTATTTGTTATGCATGTGTTCTTAGTGTTGGATATACAAACATTTCTCCACCATCTGTAACAGGAGGGTGCTGCATACCCCTACGGGCGCCCCATGGGCGAGGATATGGAAGGCTAAACAAGCACATCTAGGCGGTGTTGCGGAGTACAGGAGGAGACTTGATGCGCTGAATGTAGATGATGTTATCTGGACACCATACACAATTCACAAAGTCAACCGTGAGTTTGATGAGTCTTCTTTATTTTCTGGTTATATGCGGTGAGATACCTTAGTCGCTAGACACTTGTCTGAGAGGTGTCTGCTGTAACACCCCAATTCTTGATTTATAGAATCATTTGAATTATCATGATTTAATTTAATTATTGCGTGTGATAATTGAATTAATATGGGTGTTAGGGGTGTGTGACCTTGAGGTGGGAGTGTGGAGAGTGGTTAGAGATTGGTTGAGGTGTGATAGAATTATTATAGTCTATTTTTAATAATTAAATAACGGCATTTTAATTAAATTATTTAATTAAAATGAGAAAATAGAATAATAGAAAATACGGAGTATTAGTAGTATTTTTATTAAAATAAAATTAAAGGGTATTTTTGTGAATAGGGGGATAAGTGAGGGTAATGCTGGAAGTCTGTAATTAAGGGTTTTTTTACTAATAAAAACGTTAGTAAGGAGTTAGGAGAGTTTTATATGTAAAAACAAAATTTGGTGGAAACAGGAAGAAGCAAGGACTAGGGCATAAAGAGATCATTACTGAAAGAACTTTGAAGAATTTTGCTGGAAAAATCTAAGGTAAAAGGGGTGAATAACCTTCAATAAGGGCTTATGCATGAGGGGCAAGGTAGAAGAGTCCTTAACCTCCAATAGGGATGATCACTGTGATGAATTTTGTGTTTGTTGTTGAAGAGTTTATATACTCCTGGTTTCATTGATATAAAATTCATGTGAATTGATGTTAGAAATTTTGTACTATGTGTATGTGTGTGTTTTCCACCATTGTTGCATGATGTATTTTTTATTTAGGTGTTAGTGATTATAACAATCCATATATTTTCATGTACAATGATGTAGGATATGTTATGGGACTGTTAGAGGTCAAAATTTGGGTTTGGGGTCTGCTGAACGGCTGAAAAACAAGAGCGATCGCACAAAATTGCGAGCAATTTGTAGTTTTCTAGGCTTTGTTATGGGCTGTAGCATGTGCCACGGACGACCATAGCAGCCCTCTGGTTTTTGTACCAGAGGCGTTCCCAAAAGGTTTTTTTTTACCTGGGGAGTGCTACGGGAAATAGCACGTGCTACGAGCGGCCGTAGCAGTTCCCTGGATTTTGTACCAAGTGAGACGTTTTTAAGCGTAACTTGAGTTTCATGACTTCAAATGAGATGCCGTTCGAAGCGTTGGAAAGCTAACACGCAGAGCTACCTCATGGTAGTGCCTAGGGAATTGTTTGAGTTATATTCATTTACATAATGTAGGGATGTTTGGGATGACATGTATGATCGATTAGTTGATCGTTATGTTAACATGATGATAAGTTGTTATTTTGGTGAAGTAGCATGAATGAATGCTTATGAAATTACCATTGTTCAGTTGCTGCTGCTTGTCGTTGTTTATTGATGTTGTAACCTTGATTAATTGTTGCACATGACAAATGATATTGTGTATAAATCATGAGATGTGCTTAGTGATTTTTATGGTGAACCTTTTGGTGAAAATCCATGTTGTTGAGAGTCATGCATCACGGTGTACAAACTTTGGTCCAATCTCGGTGTGCTCTAGTCCGGTGGTATGGATAAGGAGTGAGTAGCTAGTTCTAGTGAGGAATTAGTGAAGCGTTACCTATGGTGATGGTAATGAAATTTGGTGTGCTCTGGTACTATGGTGGAGATCGGGAGCGAGTAGCCGGTTTCAAGTGGGAATCAGTGAAACGTTACATATGGAGATAGTAAATATTTGGTGTGCTCTGGTCCTATGATGGAAATCGGAAGTGAGATGAACCTAGGTGTTCCTGAATGGTACCACATGCATATGCATAAAGTTGCATAGTCAAGTTGCATTGCATAATGAGTTGTATGCATAATTGTTGGGTTGTGATTGATTGATGGGTTTAGGTGTGAGAATGTAATGAGATATACTGTGAATGAAATTTTGTAGAGAATGTTGTGTTATTATCCTACTTTTGAGTATATGCCTGTTATTATTGTTTGTGATTTCTCATCCCTTTGTCGTTGATGTGATATGTGCTTGTCTACGGAGTATAGATAAACAGGTAACTGAGTAGCTGATTAGAGTGGGAGGATGGAAATAGGTTGTTTCTTCCTTTTTCTTTTTGCATTTTTAGTTTATGTACTCTGATATGTAACACTGAGAAACAATTGTGAGTTTTGTCTAATCTTTTGTTAGAGAGTTGATGTATACTCTCATGTTTGATATTTCTATGTTTTAAAGAGATTTCATTTATAAGTTTGATTATGTCATAAAGTGCATTTGAAGTTTAAATTATTTAGTTAATGTATGATTTACTATGAGAATTTTTGATGCAATGATACCCTAAGTGAAGGTGAGCATGCGAGGACACCCTAAGTGAAGGTTTTGATTATTGTTTTTATTCAATAAAGTGTTACATGACATGTATATTTTGAAAAGAGAATATGTGACATCCTATTTGATTGTGTGAAGACTCTGATTTATTGTATATTTATGCGCAGGAAAAATAAGGTGTTATATCTGCGACAATATGGTTATATCTAGGGCATCCCACAACCAATTTTGGATGTTTCAGTTGCGAACATTGACATGTGGTTTCAGAGTAACATCATTAGCTCTGCCTGTGCCATTATAGATAGCGGAGTGAGGGTTCAACACAACTTGCAGTGTGAGGATGATTACTTGGAGTGGTACCTCACCTTATCATACCCTCGCACCATCCTACTTGTTGAGCATACAGATGATGTTGGGCCTTCCGATGCTGGGGTATGTAACACCCCGATTTAATTTAATTATTTTTTGTGATTAAATTGAATATTGTTGTATGAAGTGTGTATTGGGTATTTTTGGTCAAGTTTGGGTTACCCTTAGAGTGGGGTAGTGCCCTTAGGATTATGAAGGATAAGGTGTCGGAGGACAGGGTTAGTCGATTAATACTATTATTTAAATTATCGAAGAATATTGTTGTTATTATTGAATTGGTGAAGTAATAATAATAATAATATTTAGATAATAGTAATAATAATATTAGAGAATAATATTTGGATAATAAGGAAAATGGAAGGGTAAGGAGGTAAATTCGTAGGGATAAGTAAGGGTAAAAGAGGCGAATCATATTTAGGGGAATGTAAAGAGTGGAGAATGTAAGTTATTCTGGGATACGTGAAAAGAAGAGAAAGTGGAAGAGCTGAAGGGAGAAAGGGTGGGAAGAAGCTAGGGCAAAAGGAAGAAGAGGATTCACTTGAGAAGAAGGAAAGCTCATCACTTTAAGGTAAGGGTGGTAATTATTTATCTCTTAAGGGTTTGATGATGCATGTATGTAGGTAGAATTGTTAGGTTGGATCCATAAGAATATTGCTTGTTGGTGGAATAAGGGTTTTGGTGGAATTCATGAAAAAGTGATTGTAATGGATGAATTGCCATTGTTTGACTTGTTTGTTTGGATTGTCGTTGTTAGGTGTAGACTATAGGTGCATAATCTGTGTGAAATTAGTGTTAAAAATCAGATTTAGTGCAGAAAATCGCAGGTGAGAAGTTGCTGTTATCACAGGGTTGGGACTGCAGAAATCGCAGAACCCGCTTAGCGCGGTCTGGCGCGCTTAACGCGGTCTGGAAGAATCTCGCCTCTTCGAGGCAGTGAGTAGCGCGCTTAGCGCGGGTAGGGCGCACTTAGCGCGACCTGGGACTGAAAAATACTATTTTTATTAGTTGAAAATTAGTGGAAAGTTGTATGTTTTATATTATATGAATGCTGCTTTGTTGCTGTGATGTTGTGAGCATATATTGGAGTATTATATGCTTGTTTTGTTAATACTGATGTGATAACATGAAATGCATGATTAAACGATGCATAGGTGTGTAGTGGTCGTATGACACAATGAAGTATGTTTGATAAAATGCGTGTTGATTGTTGATTGATGATGTGATGTAATAATGGTTGTCGTACCTCAAAAAATACGATCCTCGCGATGGACGCAGAACAAACTGTTCGAAACAGAGTCGCCACCAAACTTTATTTATCCCAAAAGAGGGAAAGGAAAATATCAATAAAACCTTTAAAGGGAGATAAGAACATGGTCATCGCAACCAAATTCGGGTTCGGGAGTCAATTACGCAAAAGGAAGGTGTTAGCACCCTCTACGTCCGTTGTACTCAACGAGAACCTCTTGATTCGATTCGGGAGATAAGTTAGCTTGGTTTGTTTGTTTTCTTCTAAGGGAATATTGCTTTCTAAGGGGGAAATGGGGTGGTTTTTTATTAGAGTGGTCGCCAAGGATTAGAACCCTTGTGCCTACGTATTCCCTCGTGTAACGGAAAAGTCAGAGCATTCGTAGTTCGTGGGACTAATGTTGGTTTATATTTTTTAAATGAACTAGTGTTTAATTCTCATTCTAACTGCTAAACGTTGGCTTGTCTGCTCGTCAAGGGAAGCTGAAGCACTAGTTCATATGCGCAGAAGAATGGACTAAACAATGTTCTTTTTGTGAAAAGTTGTTTGATTTGGATTAAGTGTGTTAAGATTTGATTGAAAAAAAAAGACTTTGATATGCGTATGTTTTAGGGTTTCGATCGCGTAAGAAGTGTTTGGTTTGTTAAGTATTTTGAGGGAAAATGACGATTATTCGATAAACGAGACGTCGGCCTCACAACCAATTAACCGAGACATTACTGAGATGCTAGATCTCAACGACACCTTTTTCATTCTATTGATTATGAAATTGTTTGATAATGATTAAGTGTTTTAAGATGAAAGGTTGAATGAACAATAACCCAAGGGCGTGCCTCAAGAGCCATTCATTCGAAGATCCAAGGAATGATAGACTCCAAAAATCTCCTCCTTTCGTTAGTTGATTAAGAAAGTGTTTGAAATAGGTTGAATCGGATTGGTTACGAAAAGAAGTGAGGATCGATACTAGTCTCTAGGGGTGCTCCTAGTAACGAAACCTCGAAATGTGCAAGTGTGCGTTTGATGGCGAGGCAAAAGGCGCTCGACTTACGATTGGGCTCGATGGCGAATCGAGGACTGGTTTGGAAATGGTTTAGTTGAAAAGGTCGAAAGATTAAATGAATGACAACCCAAGGGGCATGCCTCGAGAGCCATCCATTCGAAGACCCAAGGAATGCTAGATTCCAAGAATCTCCTCCTTTCGAAAGTTTGATTGAAAAAAAAGGGTGACACGCAATAAAAGGTCTCCAATTTAGTGTATTTAGATTAAGTGTATGAACAAAGAAAATTGTTAGATAAACATGAATATGAATATGATATGGACAATATGATAGTATGAATAAAAAATATAATCGAGATAATATCTGACGGAAAATAAACAAGATAATGATTAATCGGGTGAATCGGGAAATAAAAGGTGACGACCTCGTCTTAATCAAGAACTCTAAAAAAAGAGGCTCCATGATGTTTAAGACCTTCATTGATCGGAAATGAAAAGAATATAGTGCAAGGTAAAATGTGAAATAAAATCGAAATCGAAGAAAAGTCTCATCTTAACCGACAAAACTTGGTTTTAGATGTTCATCGACCCATAAATGAATAAAAATAAAAGTGAAAATAAAACCGGTCTCGTCTTAATCAAGATCTTTAATCTTAGATCGATAAGATATGATTTTTGACTTTCATTGACCGATAAAAAAATAAAAAAAGGTGGCCTCATATAAATCAAGATTTTGAATCGATTTCAATAAATCAACTTAATCAAGATTTTTCCATATCATTGGCCCAAAAATAAAAAGAAAATGGAAGAAGATAATGCGAAATGAAATGAAATCGAAATGGTCTCGTCTTAATCATGATTTTGAATCGATAAATCGATAATAAAAAATTTTAGACTTTCATTGACCAATAAAAAAAAGAAATGACCTCATATTGATCAAGATTTTGAATCGATTTTAAGAAAATTAACTAAATCATGAGTGTTGTTATATCATTGGCCCGAGTTCGAAACAAAATCGAAAATGAAAATATTAATTCACAATCTAATTGAGAAAATATTTTTTGAGGTTTTTAATTGTTGATAACATCTAAACTAATTAATAATAATTAACAATCCTAAAAAGTTAAATCTTAATTAGAATATAATTAGAAGAAAAAAAAACTTCAAATATCTAAAAAACACATTAATTAATATAATCTAAACAAGAACAATTAAATTAAATTAAAAAAAGAAGAAAAAAGGAAGGTGCAGGCTGTGAGCAGTGTGTGATTAGAGATCCACGACCACTGGAAAATCAGACGACTTAGCCCATTAACACCATCAATAATAAAAAAAAAACAAAAAAAGAAATAGAAACGAAATCTTCTGCTATGATAATCGTGTTCCAAGGCCAACTCACCCTCTTCAAACGCTTTTGTTCAAATCTCTATCTCTCTTGACTCGCTATTCACAGGTCAGCAAGTGATGAACAACAACGCCCTTGCAACTCAAAATCATAAAAAAAACGCTTCAATCTCGCTTGTATCAGCTTCCTCTCCTCTCGGCTTTGCGCTCTCTCAACGGCGGCTTTTCTCCCACGGCGGAGCCTCACCACACGCGACACCCTTACTCTCTTCCTCCTACTTCTCTCGCGCTTGTTTTTCACTTTTTCTGCTTTCTTCGATCCAGCAGCGGTGGATTGATCGGTTATGATGGTTGTTGTCTGAGTGTTGTTCCCGATTTGAAGACGGATTCATGGTGTATTGGGTTTGTTTCAGTGTATGCGAGTTTCATTCTCTTCTTCTCGATTTCTTGTCTTGGTCTGATATGGGTTTATAACATTTGGGGCGATTTGAAGGTGGGTTTTTGTTGAATCTGGCGTTGATTTGGAATTGTGATTTATTGCTGTGACATTGGAGGAGAGTCTTTAAAAGAAGTTTTTTTTTTGTTTGTTTTACGATAGTGGAGGAAGGTTGTTGTCGAAAGGTTCAGAGAGAAGGTTGCGTTTGGAGTTTTGGTTATTTGAGTGAGTTTGTGGCTGTTGCGATTTTAAGGAAAAGAAGCAGGTTGAAGGTTGTCGAATGGTGTTATTGTTGTTGATGAAGCAGATTGGAGAGGGTGAATGAAGGGTTTAGGGGTTCTTGCCGAGACGGGAAAAGGATTGCAGGGGGTACATGAGTTTCTTTCGTGAAGAGTTTAAGGTTCCTCTTTTTAAAACAAACTTGCCTCGTAATCTCTTTTTTTTGATTTTTTTAGTTGTGGTATTGTCTCTTTCGTAATGTAGTGCTTGCAGCTGTTGTTGTTGGTTGGTGGTAGCAGAAGTGCAGCAGGATGTCGCAGGTTTTGTTGTTTTTGGCATGTTGCTATTGTGATGCTTGGACAGGCTGGAGTGGTACGGTTTCTTGTTGTAGCAGAAAAGCAAGTTTTTTCATTTTGTATTGTAATGGTGGAAATTTTTGTAGGAGGTAGTGTAGGACGGAAAAAAAAAGGTGAAGCGTAAATGGCTTGTGTTTGGAAAAGATGTTGAGTGTGAAACTTCAAGGAGGTCTTCTTTTTTAATTTTCTGTTCTGGTTTTTCCCTCCTCCCACTTGCTGTTGTTATTCCCCTTTTTATCATTTTTCTTTTTCTTTTTATCAGAATTGAATTCCTCATTCCTCCAAGCATTGTGTGGTTGCTGTTGGTACAGAATTGTTGCAGAGGCATATGTCGGACGTATTGGTGCAGGTGCGGCAAAGCCTACGGTCAGACGTTTAACAGGTTTAAATTTTGGTGAAAAGAGATCGTAGGAGGCCCAATATTTTGCTGAAAGGATTATACGTGCTGGGTTGGACTTGTGTGACCGACTGATTTTTGGTTGCAAGATGAAGTAGGGATTCGCTGCAAAATTTGGTTAGTAGTGGCTAGTGCTGCTTTCGCAGGTCACAGGTTTGGAGCAGTGACACAGGTTTTTGTTGAATGATTCCATGCATGGAAATGGTACGGTTTGATGGTGATGTTGCTGCGGTATGTTGGTGGGGTCTAATGGCTTGACAACTTCCATGAGCTACATTTTTCCTTTTCCATTTTTTGTTTTTTTGTTATTTTTTGTGTGATTGTTGTAATGAAAATTTGATTGGGCTTAAAATGTACTATTGCCACCCTCTTTTATTTGGACTTGACTTTCTTGAATGATAATTTCAATGAATTATTATGAATTACATTGAATTTGGAACTTGAAATACATCAAAGAATGGTGTTTGATTTTGAATATGAAATAAAATGAGGTTAAAAAAATGGATTGAACTTAAAATTGAGTTATCACATGGATCTTGAAAATGGATTGGATGTGGATAATTGGATATTAATGGATAATAAATGATGAAAAGATAAAACAAGGTGATTGGATTTGAATGAAAAATGGGTATTTGGAAATGAATAGTAAATGGATAATGAAATGAATTTTGATGAATTGGAATGAATGGATTGGTTATTGAAATGAATTAAAACTTGGAAACCAAAATTGTAGTGGAATTGAATAGAAATAGAAACGGAATTTGAATTGGATAGAAACTAGATAAAATCAACCACAAGCCAATCTCTACATCAATCCTCTAACACTTGCCACTTGCATTATTGATTGAAAAGAACAACTTATATATGATTCTCCAACACGCACCATCTGAACACGACCTGATAAATGGATTCACACACAGACAACCTGCATTGAGACTCCGAACACAATCACTTGAACCAATCACACCCTGGCCTTGATCTTGAAACAAACTTTGTCTGACTGACAGATTAAATCAACAACCATTGTACCTCAGTTCACACTACATGTATACCAGACCTGGCCAACTTGCCTGAAACCCGACTCACCCAAGCAAAACCTTGAGTAGAAACAACATGTTTTTGGATTTTTTAAATAATGGTTAGTGGTCGGATGTACAGATGAAAATTATATACAGGTAGGACAAATTTGGGGTATGACAGATGCCCCTATCTAATTATCTTGAACCCGAGAAAATGAATTGCTGCATGGCGTTCATTTTTTAGGGTAGAAGTCAATTAGATATAAGAAGACCCCAAAATTTGTCTGACAAAAGGTAAAGTGTAAGAGCTAACAGAATGAGGTAGCGAGGTTCCAACTGAACAAAAATAACTTGAGATCCTTTGGGTAGTCGAAGCAGTCCCTTGTCCATGTAAGGTTCCTCGATGATACCAAAGAAGTATCTCTGAAGGCAGACGATTCTCTGGGTCGTCGAAGTAATCCCTTATTCATTAAGATACCAAAGCAGTATCTCTGAAGGCAGACGATTCTCTGAGTCGTCGAAGCAGTCCCTTATCCATTAAGGTTCCTCGATGATACCAAAGCAGTATCTCTGTGGGCAGACGATTCTCTGGGTCGTCAAAGCAGTCCCTTATCCATTTAGGTTCTCCGATGATACCAAAGCAGTATCTCTGAAAGGCAGACGATTCTCTGGGTCGTCGAAGCAGTCCCTTATCCGTTAAGGTTCCTCGATGATACCAAAGCAGTATCTCTGTGGTAAATTTGCTGAGGGATAGTTGAGCAAGATTTCTGTCGGAGGAAATGTGCTGGCTCTGTAGGGGAAAGCTCACAAGAAATTTTCTAAGATAGCTTCTGCTTGGGGAGCAATAAAAGCAATAGCTGTTGGGGATTGTCATTACCAATTGCATGGTTGACGAATGACTTGCTGGGGAATAGAATTCCTTGAGCACGTGCGGGGTATTTTTTAGAAGAATACTGCCGACTTTGATGGAGGACTGGCCAAGATGCTTGCGAACTGATCCTGGATCCTGTTATGCTATGTTGCTGGGGATGAGTATGTAATGCATATCATGATGCACTGAAACACATGCTAAGATGCAACTTCTAGGGAATCTAATGCACGTATGAATGCACAAAACTATTATGCTAATGATCGATATAATTATGATGTTATGCTTGGATGTCATGCATATGACAATGCAAATGATCGGGCGCGCTGGGGATAGGTTTCCTTGTCGAGGGTATCACTAGGGATTGGATTTGGTGGTTGCCAAGTGAAATTGGACTTTGGTAATTTTGGTGTTATGAGGATGCCAACGACGGTGGACTTTCAATGGTTACCAATGAAGACTGGACTTTGGGTCAAACTTCTAGACTAAAACTGGATTGGAGGATAGATTACCGAACGAGAACTGGTGAGAAAAAGGGTATTATTCACCAGACGAGAACTGGGCCTTAAAATGTTTGCCAGACGAGAACTGGACCTTAAAATATTTTTCCAGACGAGAACTGGGCCTTAAAATGTTTTGCCAGACGAGAACTGAGCTTTAAAATGGATTGCCAGACGAGAACTGGACCTTAAAATGTTTTGCCAGACGAGAACTGAGCTTTAAAATGGATTGCCAGACGAGAACTGGACCTTAAAATGTTTTGCCAGACGAAAACTGAGCTTTAAAATGGATTGCCAGACGAGAGCTGGACCTTAAAATGTTTTGCCAGACGGGAACTAGACCTTGAATTGGTTTACCAGACGAGAACTGGGCCTTAAATTGGTTTGCCAGACGAGAATTGGGCCTTTTAAAGGTTTTCCAGACGAGAACTGGGCTTTAAAATGGATTGCCAGACGAGAACTGGACCTTAAAAGATTTTCCAGACGAGAACTGGACTTTTTAATAATTTGCCAGGCGAGAACTGGACTTTGGATTTCGAAGCTAAGTTGGACTTTGGATTGCCAAGTCTAAGTTGGACTTTGGATTGCGAAGCTAAGTTGGACTTTGGATTGCCAAGTCTAAGTTGGACTTTTGGATTGCCAAGCTATATTGGACTTTGGTGTCAAATCTTGCGGTATCAGGCTTTGAGACGTCAAATCTTGTTGGAAGGTTAGGCTTGAGGTATGATACACATGTCTATGCAATGAGCGAAGTGACATGACCAATGCATATGAGTGATTTATGCAATGATATGAAAGTTCCAAAGATGCCCCAGTAAAGGATAAGAGATGGATAGGTCCCCTTGCAGCAAGGTCACTTGTCAGAAGAAAGGTAAAAGGTTATCTGTGGGGTGATAGCATGACTCCCCGACACTCGTCTTGAACTCAAAGGTCACTTGACGATGTTCGCTTGAGTAGATTGAAAGCAACAGAGAGATTTGCCCCTGTGTAGCTCATCTTGCCCCAGTCTGGGTTTATAAAGAATTTCTCCTTGACAGGAAATTGGAAACAACTGTACCATGAGATGATCTCGAGATGGCTTGCCCCAGAATTCCAAGTCGTGAAAGGCTTTGTCCTTGAAAGAAAGTTGGAAGCAGACGTACCATGAGATGAACTCGAGATGGTTTGCCTCACAACTTCAAGTCGTAAAAGGGTTTGCCCTTGAACGTAAAATTCAAAAGCAGATGTACCATGAGATGAACTCGAGGTGGCTTGCCCCAGAATTCCAAGTCATGAAAGGATTTGTCCTTCAATGGAAGTTGGAAGCAGTTGTACCATGAGATGAACTCGAGATGGCTTGCCCCAGAATTCCTAGTCATGAAAGGATTCTTCCCTCATTGAATGACTCTTGGAGTATTTGGCTTCAAAGTACCCTTGAGGTAGCTTGCCCCATAATGAGCGTTGGAGCGACTTAACTTGTGTTGATTGAACATTGGAGGGGTTTTCCTTTAATCAAACGAACCTCTGGGTGGCCTGCCCCTGGTTGGTAGAGTCTTGAGATGATTCACCATGTTCAACCTGATTCCTGAATGATTTGCCCCATGATCAACTAATGCTTCGGGGACTTGCTTTAAACTGGATGATTCCATAATTATTAGATGTCAATGCCCTTGTTCCATAGGGTTATGAGGTGTTGTCAATTCCAACCAACATTGTTGAATGATCTAGCTCTCTTTGATTGCTCCTTGTTGGAATTTCCTTGATGCCAAGTACTGACTTGCAGTTAAAATTATTCGTTCACAAATGGTAATCTTAATGCGATGCTCATGCAAGTTTTGAAAATCAGTCAATATTGGAATGATGTGATAGTGTGTGAGGATGGACCATTAGTCCAAACGTGGTGCTAATTTAGCTGGTGTGAAAGATATAGCAAGAATATGACACCAATTCAGAAGATTAGCAAATCTCTAGGAGTCAGTTTACGCATCCTTGCTGTAGTATGCTTTCAGAATAAACCCCGCCTCAATTAGGTCTTTCGAGGGTTGTAACTTGGTCTGGTTCACGGTTATTTGAAACAAAGGATATTAGGCTCAAAGTATGATTCGTACCCATCCCTTCTTCGTGATAAACTCCAGTCCTAAGTCCAGTTAAATTGACACACACATTGATCTCCTAAGAGATCTTGACGGTATAATAGTAAAGATGAGGATTCAAGATTTCCTTGAAATGGCATTCACCTCATTTTGCTTTTGTTAAGGAAGTCAGTGACCCTTTGGTTTTTGATATGGTGTCACTGAATCTTATTTTGTTTTTGTTGAGGATTTGAGGGCCTCTTTTGTTTTTTCTTTTAATCCCTATCTTTTGCATGGACTGATTTTGCTTTTCGAGTCCATCAGGGTAGCCTTGATTTTTGCCTAAGTCTCCTTTGAGGTGCTCGACTTAACAGGCTTTTGATTGTTGTTTTTTTTGTTTTGTTGGATGATTGTTACTGCCAAGTCATGGGTAATTGATGAATAACCATCATGTTTTTGGATTTTGCTTTTGTGAACTGAGTGCGTAATCAGGTTAACTGAACACTACCCTGCCCCAGGTTGAGTGTAAGGGTTTAAATATCCGAAGGAAACTACTACTTCTCGGCTCGAAGTGGTTTACTAGGGATTAACTCCTTGTCTCTCCAGTGTTTGGGGATTTGAAACAATGCATGTACATCCTTGGCAGGATTCCATCCGAAAGCATACCATTAGCAATTATGGGTACTTTGTTTTCATCATCCTCCAATCTTTGCTAAAATGACAATTTGGTGAAGAAAGTGGACGAGAGTTATATAGATGATTTTTTTTGTTTTTTTATATATATGTGAAGAAAAAATGAGCGAATGCGACGTGATTAGTTAAAAAAATGCATGATCACTTCATTAATATTACCATTCAAAATAAACAATGTTCAAAACAAGCAGCATTTAATCATAAAGAAATTACAAATGCGAATGATAAAAACAATCCAATGATTGCCAGCATCTGAGGAAGTCTTACTGTCTGAACCACTGGCTGCCTCTTGAAGTCTTGGAACTCATTTGGGCGAGAAGCTGACGTGCACAACCAAGTTCCCTTCTTGAAAGAATATGTGTTTCTTGTCAATCAACTGTTGCACCTTGGCTTGAAAGGCTTTGCAATCTTCAGTCGAATGCCCCATTGATCCAACATGATATCCACAATGCGCATTGGGTTCGTATCCAGGCGGGTATGGTTTTGGCAATGGCTTAATAGCTTTGGGCTCTACCAGTGAGTTTCGGACCAGATGCGGCAAAAGTTGACTGTACGACATTGGAACTGGGTGAAGAGGAGCAGTCCTTCTTTCCAAGTTGTTTCGAGGCCTATATTGATTCTGATGATGATTCCGATATCCTCGACCATGGGCTCGTTGATTTGCACGAGGAGAAATCATGGGTTTCTGGTATGACGCCCTAGGATTGACAGGTTGCCCATAAGGATGATATGGCACTGACAATGATAACTTCCTAGAAGCTGAAGGGACATAAAGTCTTGCTGGTGTACCCTGAGAATACTCAACATTTGCTAAGACTGCATCAATTTCATTATCCTCTTCCTCTTGGGGATTGCTGAAGGATTCAGTCTCACAACCTTGATTACTCGAGACGTCTTGGACTTGTTTAGATTTGAGGTAACTCTCGATGCGTTCTCCTACTATTATAAGGTCAGAGAAGCTTAAGAATGAACTGCCAGCCATTCTTTCAAGATAGGTGGCATGCAGACTGTCCAAGAACATGTCAGTCAATTCTTTATCCAGGAGTGGTGGTTGCACCCTGGCTGCCAACTCTCTCCACCGTTGTACATAGTCCTTGATGGATTCACCGCTCTTCTGAGATAGGCTTTGCAACTGCATGCGACTGGGAGCCATGTACAAATTGTACTCATATTGCTTTAGGAAAGCATTGGATAAGTCTTTCCATGATTGAATACAACTTCTTTCTAAACCCAAGTACCAATTCAAAGATGCACTACTCAAACTGTCTTGAAAACAGTAAATCATCAACTTGTCATTGAGAACATGAGAAGTCATCTTTCGGCAGAACATCACCAAATGACGCTTTGGGCAACTGAGACCAGCGTACTTCTCGAATTTAGGTACTTCGAACTTCGAAGGAATTACCAAGTCTGGCACTAGGCATATATCAACAGCATCGAGCCCAGAAGTATCGCGCGCTTTCATAGCTTGAACCTTCTCTTCGAGGGCACAAAACCTTTTCTCCATGGAATCAGACATCGACATCATCTGAGACTGAGCAGGGATGTTTACTTGTAGAGGATGATCACCAGGTAGACGATCATACAATGGGTTAGTCGACACAGTAAAACCTGACGGGGGTTCAAAATCCTTCATCCCAATATGTTGAAAGCTACCCTCTGACATAGCTATCACAACTTTCAAAGTATCTATGCTCCTTTTATCTCTGTTTGAACTTGCTTCAAATGCGTTGCAGCTACCACCGGTTCAATATGAGCGTCGGGAAATCAACTGGCAGGAAATAGACAGAGGATCAGACGAGTTTTGGTTGGAAGGGTATGCCATGTAAATGAGATGCAAATGCAATGATATGCAAACAAATGTGATGCAGGAAGGTCCAGGATCCAAGATATCACAAGTAACTTCCCAACCCTCATAACAGGTAGGCTTTATAAGGATAGTTCTAGATTCTTTACCCATAAGCCCACTCATGGGATAACTCTTATGTTGATGGATATGGTTCCCAGGGTCTCGGACACTAATCGCGTCAACACCACGCAACATGCTAGCTACATTGTGACGGGGATACAAAAAGGTCTATCCTGAGCGTAGTCTTCATGCTAGGCCCACGAGAAGCGAGTCCTCGGAGACTAACACTAACGACCGCCAAGATGGAAACTGGTGCTAAGAGTGGTTCCTAGAGTCACGGACCCTTCATGAATCGAGTCGTGCAACAGGCTAGCTGCGTTACAACAAGATCTACGAAAAGGTCTACTCTAGGGGAAGCTTTCATGCTAGGCACACAAGGAGCGAGTCCCTGGGGATTAACACTAATTACTTCCAAAATCTAAACTAGGTGTTCTCTCTTCTTTTACCAAGACTCGGGTATAGAGCCTTACTTGTGATATCATCCCAAGATCCAACAGACAAGTATGATAAACAACATATAATAAAGAGAAAGCAACACAAAGCAAATAAAGAAGTAATAGGAGAAAACAAACAAGAAGAAATTAAACAAGCGAAGCTAACACTCTCGAATCGAGTCAAGTTAGGCTTGACTCTCTCTAGCATAGGGCAATGCACATCCCCAGCAGAGTCGCCATCTGTCGTACCTCAAAAAATACGATCCTCGCGATGGACGCGGAACAAACTATTCGAAACAGAGTCGCCACCGAACTTTAGCGAGATAAGAACATGGTCATCGCAACCAAATTCGAGTTCGGGAGTCGATTACGCAAAGGGAAGGTGTTAGCACCCTCTACGTCCGTTGTACTCAACGGGAACCTCTTGATTCGATTTGGGAGATAAGTTAGCTTGGTTTGTTTGTTTTCTTCTAAGGGAATATTGCTTTCTAAGGGGGAAATGGGGTGGTTTTTTATTAGTGTGCTCGCCAAGGATTAGAACCCTTGTGCCTACGTATTCCCTCGTGCAATGGGAAAGTCAGAGCATTCGTAGTTCGTGGGACTACGGTTGGTTTGTATTTTTTAAACGAACGAGTGTTTAATTCGCATTCTAACTGCTAAACGTTGGCTTGTCTGCTCGTCAAGGGAGGCTGAAGCACTAGTTCATATGCGCGGAAGAATGGACTAAACAATGTTCTTTTTGTGAAAAGTTGTTTGATTTGGATTAAGTGTGTTAAGATTTGATTGAAAAAAAAAGAGTTTGATATGCGTATGTTTTAGGGTTTCGATCGCGTAAGAAGTGTTTGGTTTGTTAAGTATTTTGAGGGAAAATGACGATTATTCGATAAACGAGACGTCGGCCTCGCAACCAATTAATCGGGGCATTACTGAGATGCTAGATCTCAATGACACCTTTTTCATTCTATTGATTATGAAATTGTTTGATAATGATTAAGTGTTTTAAGACGAAAGGTTGAATGAACAACAACCCAAGGGCGTGCCTCAAGAGCCATTCATTCGAAGATCCAAGGAATGCTAGACTCCAAAAATCTCCTCCTTTCGTTAGTTGATTAAGAAAGTGTTCGAAATAGGTTAAATCGGATTAGTTACGAAAAGAAGTGAGGATCGATACTAGTCCCTAGGGGTTCTCCTAGTAACGAAACCTCGAAATGTGCAAGTGTGCGTTTGATGGCGAGGCAAAAGGCGCTCGACTTACGATTGGGCTCGATGGCGAATCGAGGACTGGTTTGGAAATGGTTTAGTTGAAAAGGTCGAAAGATTGAATGAATGACAACCCAAGGGGCGTGCCTCGAGAGCCATCCATTCGAAGATCCAAGGAATGCTAGATTCCAAGAATCTCCTCCTTTCGAAAGTTTGATTGAAAAAAGGGTGACACGCAATAAAAGGTCTCCAATTTAGTGTATTTAGATTATGTGTATAAACAAAGAAAATTGTTAGATAAACATGAATATGAATATGATATGGACAATATGATAGTATGAATAAAAAATATAATCGAGATAATATTTGACGGAAAATAAACATGATAATGATTAATCGGGTGAATCGGGAAATAAAAGGTGACGACCTCGTCTTAATCAAGAACTCTAAAAAAAGAGGCTCCATGATGTTTAAGACCTTCATTGATCGGAAATGAAAAGAATATAGTGCAAGGTAAAATGTGAAATAAAATCGAAATCGAAGAAAAGTCTCATCTTAACCGACAAAACTTGGTTTTAGATGTTCATCGACCCATAAATGAATAAAAATAAAAGTGAAAATAAAATCGGTCTCGTCTTAATCAAGATCTTTAATCTTAGATCGATAAGCTATGATTTTTGACTTTCATTGACCGATAAAAAAATAAAAAAAAAGGTGGCCTCATATAAATCAAGATTTTGAATCGATTTCAATAAATCAACTTAATCAAGATTTTTCCATATCATTGGCCCAAAAATGAAAAGAAAATGGAAGAAGATAATGCGAAATGAAATGAAATCGAAATGGTCTCGTCTTAATCATGATTTTGAATCGATAAATCGATAATAAAAAATTTTAGACTTTCATTGACCAATAAAAAAAAGAAATGACCTCATATTGATCAAGATTTTGAATCGATTTTAAGAAAATCAACTAAATCATGAGTGTTGTTATATCATTGGCCCGAGTTCGAAACAAAATCGAAAATGAAAATATTAATTCACAATCTAATTGAGAAAATATTTTTTGAGGTTTTTAATTGTTGATAACATCTAAACTAATTAATAATAATTAACAATCCTAAAAAGTTAAATCTTAATTAGAATATAATTAGAAGAAAAAAAAACTTCAAATATCTAAAAAACACATTAATTAATATAATCTAAACAAGAACAATTAAATTAAATTAAAAAAAGAAGAAAAAAGGAAGGTGCAGGCTGTGAGCAGTGTGTGATTAGAGATCCACGACCACTGGAAAATCAGACGACTTAGCCCATTAACACCATCAATAATAAAAAAAAAACAAAAAAAGAAATAGAAACGAAATCTTCTGCTATGATAATCGTGTTCCAAGGCCAACTCACCCTCTTCAAACGCTTTTGTTCAAATCTCTATCTCTCTTGACTCGCTATTCACAGGTCAGCAAGTGATGAACAACAACGCCCTTGCAACTCAAAATCATAAAAAAAGCGCTTCAATCTCGCTTGTATCAGCTTCCTCTCCTCTCGGCTTTGCGCTCTCTCAACGGCGGCTTTTCTCCCACGGCGGAGCCTCACCACACGCGACACCCTTACTCTCTTCCTCCTACTTCTCTCGCGCTTGTTTTTCACTTTTTCTGCTTTCTCCGATCCCGCAGCGGTGGATTGATCGGTTATGATGGTTGTTTTCTGAGTGTTGTTCTCAATTTGAAGAAGGATTCATGGTGTATTGGGTTTGTTTCAGTGTATGCGAGTTTCATTCTCTTCTTCTCGATTTCTTGTCTTGGTCTGATATGGGTTTATAACATTTTGGGCGATTTGAAGGTGGGTTTTTGTTGAATCTGGCGTTGATTTGGAATTGTGATTTATTGCTGTGACATTGGTGGAGAGTCTTTGAAAGAAGGTTTTTTTTGTTTGTTTTACGATAGTGGAGGAAGGTTGTTGTCGAAAGGTTCAGAGAGAAGGTTGGGTTTTGAGTTTTTGGTTGTTTGAGTGAGTTTGTGGCTGTTGCGATTTTAAGGAAAAGAAGCAGGTTGAAGGTTGTCGAATGGTGTTATTGTTGTTGATGAAGCAGATTGGAGAGGGTGAATGAAGGGTTTAGGGGTTCTTGCCGAGACGGGAAAAGGATTGCAGGGGGTACGTGAGTTTTTTTCGTGAAGAGTTTAAGGTTCCTCTTTTTAAAACAAACTTGCCTCTTAATCTCTTTTTTTGATTTTTTTTAGTTGTGGTATTGTCTCTTTCGTAATGCAGTGCTTGCAGCTGTTGTTGTTGGTTGGTGGTAGCAGAAGTGCAGCAGGATGTCGCAGGTTTTGTTGTTTTTGGCATGTTGCTATTGTGATGCTTGGACAGGCTGGAGTGGTACGGTTTCTTGTTGTAGCAGAAAAGCAAGTTTTTTCATTTTCTATTGTAATGGTGGAAATTTTTGTAGGAGGTAGTGTAGGACGAAAAAAAAAAAGGTGAAGCGTAAATGGCTTGTGTTTGGAAAAGATGTTGAGCGTGAAACTTCAAGGAGGTCTTCTTTTTTAATTTTCTGTTCCGGTTTTTCCCTCCTCCCACTTGATGTTGTTATTCCCCTTTTTATCGTTTTTCTTTTTCTTTTTATCAGAATTGAATTCCTCATTCCTCCAAGCATTGTGTGGTTGCTGTTGGTACAGAATTATTGCAGAGGTATAGGTCGAACGTATTGGCGCAGGTGCGGCAAAGCCTTCGGTCAGACGTTTAACAGGTTTACATTTTGGTGAAAAGAGATCGTAGGAGGCCCAGTATTTTGCTGAAAGGATTATACGTGATGGGTTGGACTTGTGTAACAGACTGATTTTTGGTTGCAAGATGAAGTAGGGATTCGTTGCAGAATTTAGTTGGTAGTGGCTAGTGCTGCTTTCGCAGGTCACAGGTTTGGAGCAGTGACACAGGTTTTTGTTGAATGATGCCATGCATGGAAATGGTATGGTCTGATGGTGATGTTGCTGCGGTATGTTGGTGGGGTCTAATGGCTTGACAACTTCCATGAGCTACATTTTTCCTTTTCCATTTTTTGTTATTTTTTGTGTGATTGTTGTAATGAAAATTTGATTGGGCTTAAAATGTACTATTGCCACCCTCTTTTATTTGGACTTGACTTTCTTGAATGATAATTTCAATGAATTATTATGAATTACAATGAATTTGGAACTTGAAATACATCAAAGAATGGTGTTTGATTTTGAATATGAAATAAAATGAGGTTAAAAAAATGGATTGAACTTAAAATTAAGTTATTACATGGATCTTGAAAATGGATTGGATGTGGATAATTGGATATTAATGGATAATAAATGATGAAAAGATAAAACAAGGTGATTGGATTTGAATGAAAAATGGATATTTGGAAATGAATAGTAAATGGATAATGAAATGAATTTTGATGAATTTGAATGAATGGATTGGTTATTGAAATGAATTAAAACTTGGAAACCAAAATTGAAGTGGAATTGAATAGAAATAGAAACGGAATTTGAATTGGATAGAAACTAGATAAAATCAACCACGAGTCAATCTCTACATCAATCCTCTAACACTTGCCACTTGCATTATTGATTGAAAAGAACAACTTATATATGATTCTCCAACACGCACCATCTGAACACGACCTGATAAATGGATTCACACACAGATAACCTGCATTGAGACTCCGGACACAATCACTTGAACCAATCACACCCTGGCCTTGATCTTGAAACAAACTTTGTCTGACTGACAAATTAAATCAACAACCATTGTACCTCAGTTCACACTACATGTATACCAGACCTGGCCAACTTGCCTGAAACCCGACTCACCCAAGTAAAACCTTGAGTAGGAACAACATGTTTTTGGATTTTTTAAATAATGGTTAGTGGTCGGATGTACAGATGAAAATTATATACAGGTAGGACAAATTTGGGGTATGACAATGGTATGCCATGTATTCACATTAGTCGTTGTTGCATGGTTGTCGTTGAAGGTGCATAAACATATGCATGAGTTGAGGGATGGTGTGTGCCCATGTGGGGTGTGAGCGTTTATCTGGATTCCTTAATGGAATCGATGTGGTTGTTGTCATTGAGGTGATTGTGTGTCCAGGTGGGGTGTGAGCAATCACGATTGTCGTGTGCCCATGTGGGGTATGAGCGATTAATCGACATCCCGACGGGGATTGTGATCATGAAACAGGGATCGAAAATGGTACCACATGCATTGAGTCTAGTAGGTGTCTCATTGCATTTTTCCTGGTAGTTGTGTTGCAGTGTGTTGAATGCATATCTTTGGTAGCGTTAAGTGTGGAATTGTTGTTGAATGACATGATATGGGTGAAGTACTTGATGATTTATACTTGCATATTATATCATCTTATTCTTTTGATTGATTGAGAATCTCACCCCTTCTGTTTGAATGTTACCTCCACGTGGGTAACGTGCAGATACGTAGGAGTAGTCGTCAAGTGGAGTGGTGAAGACGAGGTCTTCTGGTGTGAGTTATCGAGTCGCGTCTACTCTGAGTTTGTAACATCGGGGTGTCTGAACGCTAGAGTCTTTTAATTCTATTATATGTTGTTACTGATTTAATTGGAGACATTATGTATGACAAAATATGTTTCAATTTGAGTTGATTATTCCGCTGTGTATAAATGTTAACATACTATGCTGATATTATTTCATATTATGACATTGTTATAGTATGCATGTTAAGTTGAGTAGTTGATGTAGCATCCTAAATCCATGTGTTTTATTTTCTTACTCTGATGAATTATGTTTAAATCTTCATGGGGATTTGGGGTGTTACAAAGTGGTATCAGAGCAGGTCAGTCCGTCCGGCCAAGTCGTCGAGTCGTTGAGTTGTTGTCGTTGTTGTGTGTGACAGTCGATTACTGTCGGTGTAGGTTCCTTAACCATTGTTTCTGTTGTTTATGCGTAACAGATTTCGAATGGCTGGAAGGAACGACGCTGCACTTGCTGCTTCTATGCAAGTTATGGCTCAAGCAGTACAGAATCTGCCGCGTGCTAACGAGAATGATGTGTTTCAGATGAACAACCCGCTTACTTTCTTGGGAAGATATGACCCGGATGGAGCGCAGGCTTGGCTCAAGGAGATTGAGAGAATCTTCAGGGTTATGGAGTGTCCTGAGGCACAGAAGGTACGATTGGGTACTCACATGTTAGCTGGAGAAGCCGATGACTGGTGGGTTAGCACTCGTCAATTGTTGGAGGCGACCGGGGAAGAGATCACTTGGGTTGTGTTCAGTAGGGAGTTCTTAAGGAAGTACTTTTCTGAAGATGTTCGGGGGAAGAAAGAGATCGAATTTCTGGAATTGAAGCAGGGTAGTATGTCAGTTACGGATTATGCTGCCAAGTTCTCAGATCTGGCCAAGTTTTATCCGCACTACAGTGAGGCGACTGCTGAGTTCTCGAAGTGTATCAAGTTCGAGAATGGTTTGAGGCCTGAGATCAAACGGGCGATTGGGTATCAGCGAATCAAGAGGTTTCCAGATTTGGTGGATTGTTGTAGGATCTTTGAGGAGGATAACAAAGCTCGATCAGCTCACTTTAAGGGGTTGGCCGAGAGGAAAGGAAAACAACAGATGCATCGCGGGAAGCCGTATGCAGCTCCTGCTGATAAAGGTAAGCAGAGGTATGTTGATGGCAAGAAGTCAAGTGGGGGAGGTGCCCATGTTTCTCTGAAGTGCTACCGATGGGGTGAGCCGGGTCATCGTATTAGTGAATGCACGAGTGACGTGAAGAAGTGTTTCAAGTGTGGACAGTCCGGGCATTTGATTGCTGATTGCAAGGTTAATATGGTGACTTGCTACAATTGTGGAGAGCAGGGCCATATTAGTACTCGTTGCCAAAAGCCAAAGAAAGCTTCAATTGGAGGGAAGGTGTTCGCTTTGACAGGAACTCAGACTTCCACTGAAGATGGACTGATCAGAGGTATTTGTTACATTAATGATACGCCTTTGATTGCTATGATTGATACTGGTGTCACGCATTGTTTTATTGTTGCTGATTGTGTGAAAAGATTAGGCCTTGTTGTTTCTTCTATGAAGGGGGAAATGGTTATCGAAACTCCTACGAAGGGATCGATGACTACTTCCCTAGTTTGTTTGAAATGTCCTTTGTCGATTTACGATAAGGACTTTGGTGTCGATCTTGTTTGTTTGCCGTTGGATGGTCTTGATGTGATTTTGGGAATGAACTGGTTCGAATTCAATCATTTTCATATCAATTGTTACAACAAGATGGTGCATTTCCTTGCTCCGGAAGAAGAGAAGGAAGATGGTTATTTATCTGCTAGAGAATTGAAGGAGCTCTTAGAGGAAGAAGCCCAAGTGTTAGTATTGTTTGCATCTTTGTCGGTGGAGACCGAGTCTGTGATTAATGAGTTGCAAGTGGTACGAGAATTCCAGAAGTATTTCCAGATGATATTGTGGATATACCGCCAGAAAGAGAGGTGGAGTTTGGCATTGATCTCGTACCTGGTACTATACCTATTTCTATGGCTCCTTATAGGATGTCGGCGTCAGAATTAGCAGAACTGAAGAAACAGTTGGAGGAATTGTTAGCAAAGAAGTTTGTGAGGCCAAGTGTGTCACCTTGGAGAGCTCCAATGTTGCTGGTGAAGAAAAAGGACGGTAGTATGAGGTTGTGTATTGACTACAGACAGCTAAATAAAGTGACAATTAAGAACAAGTACCCGCTTCCAAGGACAGATGATTTGATGGATCAATTAGTGGGCGCTCGTGTGTTTAGTAAGATTGATTTGAGATCGGATACGAGTGAAAGACGAAGATATTCAGAAGACGGCTTTTGGGACTCGATATAGACATTACGAGTATGTTGTGATGCCATTTGGAGTTACTAATGCACCTGGTGTATTCATGGAATATATGAATCAGATTTTTCATAACTATTTGGACCAGTTCGTAGTTGTGTTTATTGATGACATTCTGATTTATTCTAAGTCAGAAGAGGAGCATGCTGAACATCTACGGGTTGTATTACAAGTGCTGAAAGAGAAGAGGTTGTATGCTAAGTTGTCGAAGTGTGAATTCTGGTTGAGAGAGGTGAGTTTTCTTGGTCACGTTATTTCTGGTGACGGTATTGCTGTAGATCCATCCAAGGTAGACGTTGTTCTACAATGGGAGACTCCGAATTCGGTGACCGAGATTAGAAATTTCTTGGGTTTGGCTGGTTATTACCGAAGATTTATTGAAGGGTTTTCGAAGTTGGCACTTCCGTTGACTCAGTTGACGTGCAAGGGTAAAGCATTCGTGTGGGACGTTCATTGTGAAAAGAGTTTCATTGAACTGAATGTAAGTTCCTGGATTGGCTGGAATTTTGGTAAAACAACAAGGTGTTCAATGCTGATGTCATGGTGTTGATGTTGCAGCATTGAGTCTTAGTACTGGGCTGTACTAAGTTGTGAAGGTTAACTATGTTTGATGTCATGGGCTTGATGTCATAACATTGCACTTAACACTGGGCTGTGTTAAGGTTGCTAGTTGCTGAAGTGGATGTCTGATGTCACATAGGTGATGTTGTAACATCAGACCTGCAGAACTGAAGCTAATGACAACATGGGCTTGTTGTTATTAGGGTCGCGTATTAGCTGGAATTGTGGAGAGTGTTGACTCGTTGGATGAGAATATCTTGGGCTAGATATTTTCTGTTACATGGGAGATTTGATTGCAGGTTTGTTGGAGAATTAAAAGGTGGAAGATTTAAAAAGATTTTGGGGATAAAATCTGTTTTAAAAGATTCAGTTTTTAATTAACAAATCTGATCAAATATTGTGACAAATCCAATCCAAATTCAAGGAGCTATATAAAGCGCACAAGACCAAGGAAGAAGGTACAGAAAACAGATTGAAGATCAAGAGCTGGAGGCTTAGAGTCTAGGGTTTGTTTAGAGTACTTGTAATCACACTATTCTAGGTTGAATAGGTGTTGAATTTTCTGTCCTCTCTAGAAGCTGTGAAGCAATAGAGAGTTGTTGATTGATCGAAGCTAGGAAGCAAGATCAAGGGATCTCAAAGAGGTTGTTCTTTGAGTGTTTTAGGGGATTGAGTAGTGTTCTCATATCTAAGTGGTTTCTTAGGTAGAAAGTCACTAGTAGAGTATAAGTTTAGGAGATTGTCAACTGGTGTGTTGAGTCTGTAAATTATATCTACAAGTAGTGAATTTCATCCTTGGCTTGGTAGCCCCCAGACGTAGGTAGTTAGACCGAACTGGGTGAACAATTCCTTGTGTTTTCCTGTTGCTTATTCTGTCCATTATTGCAGAGTGTGTTGTTGTGACATCGCACCTTAACATCACACGTCTGGTACCAGAATTTCAATTGGTATCAGAGCAGGCATCCTATCTGTCTCTGGGTGAGATCTAGGGAAGTTACTTTCTGGTGAAAGATGGACAAAGAGGTTGGAGGATTCGTCAACAGACCCCCTATCTTGGATGGCTCAAACTATGAGTATTGGAAGCCTAGAATGACTACTTTTTTAAAGTCATTAGACAGCAGAGCTTGGAAGGCTGTCATTAAAGAGTGGAAAGCTCCAGAGGTATGTGAGAAAGATGAGGCTGGCAAGGATAAAGAAGGCACCTCAAAGCCAAAACCTGAAGAAGAGTGGACCAAGGAGGAAGATGAGCTTGCCCTTGGAAATTCCAAAGCTCTAAATGCCATATTCAATGGAGTGGATAAAAATATCTTCAGGTTGATCAATACCTGTGAAGTTGCTAAGGAAGCTTGGGGTATTTTGCAGGCAACACATGAAGGAACATTGAGAGTCAAGATGTCAAGACTTCAGATTTTAACATCAAAATTTGAAAGTCTGAAGATGAAGGATGAGGAGACCATTCATGACTTCCACATGAATGTTCTAGAGCTGGCAAATGCTTCCAGTGCTCTAGGTGAGAAAATGTATGATGAAAAGCTGGTGAGGAAGATTCTTAGATCCCTCCCCAAAAAATACAAGATGAAGGTTACTGCTATTGAAGAGTCACAAGACATCAGCAAGATGAGAGTAGATGAGCTCATTGGATCTCTTCAAACCTTTGAGCTTGGGTTGAATGAGGAAGAACCAGAAAAGAAGCCAAAGAATACAGCTCTGGTGTCAAATGATCAAGAGGAAGAAGGGAAGAGTTCTGAATCCCAGGATGACTTATCTCAGGCCATAGCAATGCTGGGAAGACAATTCAACAAAGTGTTAAAAAGGTGGAACAATAACTACAAGCCTAGGGTCAAGAACAGTTCTTCTGACATCAGTAAGCCTAAAGAGAAAGATGAAAAGAAGCCTGCCCAGGATAAAGGTGTTCAATGCATGGAATGTGAAGGGTATGGACATATTAAGAAAGAATGTCCCACATTCTTGAAGAAACTGAAGAAGGGGATGTCAGTCTCCTGGTCTGAATCTGATAGTGAAAATGAAGATGAGTCAGCAAGGCATGCTAGAGCCTTAACAGGAACAGTTGTGTCAGATGATGACAGTGATGAAGAAATAACCTATGAGGAACTAGCATCTACTTATCGAGAGCTGTGTTTGAAAAGTGCTGAAATTTGTCAAGAGAACAAGTGTCACAAACAACAGATTGCTCAGCTTGAAAGTGAAAAAGCTGATCGAGAGAACGAAGTTGTACTTGTTAAGTCTCAATTGGAGCAGATGACAAAATTTGTTAGGATGATGAACAGTGGTACTGCTAATCTGGATAAAATTCTTCAGTCTGAGAAAGTAGCTGGAGATAAATCAGGAATAGGATATGTGGCCAGCACTTCAGGAACAACAAGAGAGATGTCTCAACCTGTGTCTCAACATCAACCCAAGAGACAGAATCCTACCTCAAAGAAGAATAGTCCTCAGTCTCATGGAGTTAGTCAGCATACGCCTCCCCAATTTCACAAGAACTTGGAGACTGCTGGGTGCAATCAGAACAGGGTTCATCATCATAAGAACAGGAATGGAAACAAATTCAACAAAGTTGTTCCTCATTGCTATGGAAGGAGGAAGCCACATCACCATAGTAGACAGCCTAAGAGACAACATCATCAGTACATGAAAAGACAACTCAACTATGGTATAAGAAGACAAAAGTATGAGTGGCAGTCACAACCCTATCAAAGCAGAAGAAGATGCTTCTACTGTGGTAGGATCGGGCATATCCAGTCCTCATGCTTCAAGCTACATGGTTATCCTAATCCTGCTCCTCAACCCAAAGAGGTAAGAACTAAAGTGGTGAAGAAATGGATACCTAAAGTTATCAGCTTGATAGCTCACACCTCCTTAAGGGTGTCTACCAAAGATGACTGGTATTTTGACAGTGGGTGTTCAAGACACATGACTGGAGTAAAGAATCTACTCGTTGATGTGAAACCTCAGACTTCTGGCTACGTGACATTCGGTGATGGAGTCAAAGGGGAGATAAAGGGGATTGGCAAACTAAATTGTGCCAATGCTCCCAGACTGGAGAATGTCCTACTTGTTAAAGGACTAGCAGCAAATTTGATTAGTATCAGTCAACTATGTGATCAAGGATTCAAAGTAGACTTCACTAAGTCTGAATGTGTGGTCAAAGATGACAAAGGAGAAGTAATCATGAAGGGAGACAGGTCAAAGGACAATTGCTATCTGTGGGCACCTCAAAACTCTGAGTCATCCACGTGTGTGCTTGCTAAAGAAGATGAAGTCAAAATCTGGCATCAGAAGTTGGGACATCTTCACCTAAAGGGAATGAAAAGAATTATCTCCTCAGAGGCAGTCAGAGGGATTCCCAAACTGAGCATTGAGGAAGGAAAAGTGTGTGGAGACTGTCAAAAAGGAAAGCAGACAAAGATGTCTCATCCGAAGCTTCAACATGACACCACCTCCAAGGTGTTGGAGCTTCTTCATATGGATCTGATGGGACCCATGCAGGTTGAAAGTCTAGGTGGAAAGAGATATGCTTATGTTGTCGTGGATGACTACTCAAGATACACTTGGGTAAATTTCACCAAAGACAAATCTGAAGTGTTTGATGTCTTCAAAGAGCTCTGCCAAAGACTCCAAAAGGAAAAGGAGAGTAAGGTCATCAGAATAAGAAGTGATCATGGAAGAGAGTTTGAGAATAGCAAGTTTGAAGAATTTTGCTCAACTGAAGGAATAAGTCATGAGTTTTCATCACCTATCACACCTCAGCAAAATGGAGTTGTTGAAAGGAAGAATCGAACTATACAAGAATCGGCAAGAGCAATGATTCATGCCAAGAAACTTCCTTATCACTTCTGGGCAGAAGCCATGAACACTGCCTGCTATATTCACAACAGAGTTACCCTAAGAAGAGGGACTTCATCTACTCTGTATGAGCTGTGGAAGGGGAGGAAACCAAATGTCAAATACTTTCATGTATTTGGAAGTAAATGTTATATTCTGACTGATAGGGAGCAAAGAAGAAAACTAGATTCCAAGAGTGATGAAGGAATCTTTTTGGGATACTCTACCAATAGCAGAGCTTATAGAGTCTTCAACTCCAGAACCAAAGTTATGATGGAGTCTATCAATGTTGTGATAGATGATGAAGACAAGCAGGAAGTTGAGGATGTTATAGAAGATGTTGAAACACCTGCTGGTGAAGCATCTCTTGATGTTGAAGAAAGAAATACCTCTCTTGGTACCACTAATGCTGAGCCTGAACAACCTCAGAAAGATCCTTCAATCAGGATCCAGAAGGACCATCCCAAGGAACTAATTATAGGCGATCCAAATTCTGGAGTAAGAACTAGATCTAGAGAGGTCATTGCTAGCTCATGCTTTGTTTCCAAAATTGAGCCAAAGAATGTCAAGGAAGCTTTGACAGATGAATTTTGGATAAGTGCCATGCAAGAAGAACTGGAGCAGTTCAGAAGAAATGATGTCTGGGATTTAGTGCCAAGACCAGAAGGGGTGAATGTTATTGGAACAAAATGGATCTTCAAAAACAAGTCAGACGAGCTTGGAGTAGTTACAAGAAACAAAGCCAGACTTGTTGCACAAGGCTATACTCAAGTAGAGGGAGTTGATTTTGATGAGACTTTTGCTCCAGTGGCTAGATTGGAATCCATCAGGCTTCTCTTAGGTGTGGCCTGTAACCTAAGATTCAAGCTATTCCAAATGGATGTGAAGAGTGCCTTTCTGAATAGCTATCTGAATGAAGAAGTCTATGTTGATCAACCGAAAGGATTCACTGATCCAAACTTCCCAAATCATGTGTTCAAACTGAGGAAAGCTCTATATGGCTTAAAACAAGCTCCAAGGGCATGGTATGAAAGGCTAACAGAATTCTTAACAGCTAGTGGATATAGAAAGGGAGGGGTAGACAAAACCCTGTTTGTCAAAGAAGAAGGCGGAAAGTTGATGGTAGCCCAAATCTATGTGGATGACATAGTATTTGGGGGAATGTCAGAAGCTATGGTCAAACAGTTTGTTCAACAAATGCAATCTGAATTTGAAATGAGTTTGGTGGGAGAACTCAGCTACTTTCTTGGACTACAAGTCAGACAAATGGAGGACTCTATCTTTATTTCTCAAAGCAAGTATGCTAAGAGTACAGTAAAGAAATTTGGCCTGGATAAAGCAAATCACAAAAGAACTCCTGCTCCTACACATTTGAAGTTATCCAAAGATGAGAATGGAGTGAGTGTGGACCAAAGCTTGTACAGAAGTATGATTGGGAGTTTGCTATACCTCACAGCAAGCAGACCTGACATTTCATTTGCTGTTGGAGTGTGTGCAAGATATCAGTCTGATCCTAAGGTAAATCACTTAAACCAAGTAAAGAGGATTATGAAATATGTGAATGGGACAAGTGACTATGGGATGCTGTACAGTCATAATACTGGAACTGAGTTAAAAGGATACTGTGATGCTGATTGGGCTGGAAGTGCAGATGATAGGAAAAACACTTCAGGAGGCTGTTTCTTTCTAGGGAATAATCTGATTTCCTGGTTCAGCAAGAAACAGAACTGTGTGTCTCTCTCAACTGCAGAAGCTGAGTATATAGCAGCAGGAAGTAGTTGCTCTCAGCTGGTGTGGATGAAGCAGATGTTGAGTGAATACAATGTCAAGCAAGATGTTATGACTTTATACTGTGATAATTTGAGTGCCATTAACATCTCTAAAAATCCTATACAACACAGTAGGACTAAGCACATAGATATAAGACATCACTTCATAAGAGATCTGGTTGAAGATAAAATCGTTACCTTAGAACATGTAGCCACAGAGAATCAACTGGCTGACATATTCACTAAAGCCTTAGATGCAAACCAATTTGAAAGATTAAGAAGCAAATTGGGAATCTGCATTTATGAAGACTAAATGTGCAAAAGGGGTTGTGGGCAGTTGGAGGTTCTGGGCTTGTGTGTAGCCAACTGCCAGAAGATAATTGTCTAATTATGGCTAAAAAGGGGGAGAGTTAAAAATTGCCATGAGGAGAAGAGTAGTTGCTGCTAAAAGAATAAAAATAAAAGGTGTTTAGTTGAAAAGTAATGATGCAGCTGTGGAGGGGGAGTATAGACAGCATAGTTATGGAGCTGCTAGTGAAGAATTCATAGCATTGAAGAGTGCAGAGTGCAGCAAAGCAGACATCAAGGGGGAGATGTGTTGCACATTGTGAGCTACTTAACAGTTGTGATGCTGGTTCAAGTTTTTGAGGGGGAGCACCAATTGGCTGTTGTCAATAATGAAGATGGTGCTGCAGCAGATCAAGTAATGAAGACTATATGAAGATTGTCAAACTGCTGCAAGTTAATGTTTCAAAATATTGAAGATATTCCGCTGCTGAAGTCTCTGAAGATGCAGAGATTGTTTTAGCCAAAATTAGCCAAAGGGGGAGATTGTAAGTTCCTGGATTGGCTGGAATTTTGGTAAAACAACAAGGTGTTCAATGCTGATGTCATGGTGTTGATGTTGCAGCATTGAGTCTTAGTACTGGGCTGTACTAAGTTGTGAAGGTTAACTATGTTTGATGTCATGGGCTTGATGTCATAACATTGCACTTAACACTGGGTTGTGTTAAGGTTGCTAGTTGCTGAAGTGGATGTCTGATGTCACATAGGTGATGTTGTAACATCAGACCTGCAGAACTGAAGCTAATGACAGCATGGGCTTGTTGTTATTAGGGTCGCGTATTAGCTGGAATTGTGGAGAGTGTTGACTCGTTGGATGAGAATATCTTGGGCTAGATATTTTCTGTTACATGGGAGATTTGATTGCAGGTTTGTTGGAGAATTAAAAGGTGGAAGATTTAAAAAGATTTTGGGGATAAAATCTGTTTTAAAAGATTCAGTTTTTAATTAACAAATCTGATCAAATATTGTGACAAATCCAATCCAAATTCAAGGAGCTATATAAAGCGCACAAGACCAAGGAAGAAGGTACAGAAAACAGATTGAAGATCAAGAGCTGGAGGCTTAGAGTCTAGGGTTTGTTTAGAGTACTTGTAATCACACTATTCTAGGTTGAATAGGTGTTGAATTTTCTGTCCTCTCTGGAAGCTGTGAAGCAATAGAGAGTTGTTGATTGATCGAAGCTAGGAAGCAAGATCAAGGGATCTCAAAGAGGTTGTTCTTTGAGTGTTTTAGGGGATTGAGTAGTGTTCTCATATCTAAGTGGTTTCTTAGGTAGAAAGTCACTAGTAGAGTATAAGTTTAGGAGATTGTCAACTGGTGTGTTGAGTCTGTAAATTATATCTACAAGTAGTGAATTTCATCCCTGGCTTGGTAGCCCCCAGACGTAGGTAGTTAGACCGAACTGGGTGAACAATTCCTTGTGTTTTCCTGTTGCTTATTCTGTCCATTATTGCAGAGTGTGTTGTTGTGACATCGCACCTTAACATCACACGTCTGGTACCCCGAATTTCACTGAAGAAGAGGTTGACCACATCTCCAGTGTTGGTTCTACCTGAACCAAATGAACCGTTTGTAGTGTATTGCGATGCTTCTTTGTTGGGTTTGGGTGGTGTGCTAATGCAGGATGGTAAGGTTGTGGCATATGCTTCACGACAGTTGAGGGTGCATGAGAGGAATTATCCGACTCATGATTTGGAGTTAGCCGCAGTGGTTTTTGTCTTGAAGATTTGGAGGCATTATCTTTATGGTTCCAGATTTGAAGTGTATAACGATCATAAGAGCTTGAGATATCTGTTTGATCAGAAAGAGCTGAATATGAGATAGAGACGTTGGTTAGAATTCTTGAAGGATTATGATTTTGGCTTGAACTATCATCCCGGTAAAGCTAATGTTGTGGCGGATGCCCTAAGTCGGAAAACGTTGCATATGTCGGCTATGATGGTTAAAGAGTTGGAATTGATTGAACAGTTTAGAGATATGAGTTTGGTTTGTGTACAAACTCCACATAGTGTAATGTTGGGTATGCTAAAGGTTAACAACGATTTTCTTAACAACATCAGAGAGGGTCAGAAGTTGGATGTAAAATTAGTAGACTTGATGGTTGGGAATGAACGTGCAGGGAACAGTGATTTTCGAGTTGATGAACAAGGTGTATTGAGATTCCGTGATAGGATTTGTATTCCTGATGATACCGAGTTGAAAAGAATGATTCTTTAGGAGAACCACAGGAGTAGCTTAAGTATTCATCCAGGAGCTACAAAAATGTATCAAGACTTGAAGAGAATATTCTGGTGGTCTGGACTGAAATGTGATGTGGCCCAGTTTGTGTATGCTTGTCTGACTTGTCAGAAGTCGAAAGTAGAACATCAGAAACCTGCTGGTTTGATGCAACCGTTGGATATTCCAGAGTGGAAATGGGACAATATTTCTATGGATTTTGTTACGGGGTTACCTAATACTCCGAGGGGACATGATGCGATTTGGGTGATAGTGGATAGACTGACGAAGTCGGCGCATTTTATTCCAATTAATATCAGTTTTTCCTTACAGAAGTTAGCGGAGATTTATATCCGTGTAATTATGAAGTTGCATGGAATTCTTTTGAGTATTGTGTCGGATAGAGATCCGAGGTTCACCTCTAGATTCTGGGAGAGTTTGCAGGAAGCCTTGGGTTGAGATTGAGTTCGGCTTATCATCCGCAGAAGGATGGTCAGACGGAAAGAACTATCCAGTCATTGGAAGATCTGTTGAGGGCTTGTGTACTAGAACAAAAAGGTACTTGGGATAGTCATTTGCCGTTGATCGAGTTCACTTATAATAATAGTTATCATTCCAGTATTGGAATGACACCTTTTGAAGCGTTGTATGGTCGGAGATGTCAGACGCCTTTGTGTTGGCACGAATCTGGTGAGGGTGTGGTGCTTGGACCTGAGATTGTTTAGCAAACTACCAAAACGGTGAAGTTGATCAGGGAAAAGATGAAAGCTTCGCAGAGTAGGCAGAAGAGTTACCATGATAAGAGGAGGAAGGATCTCGAATTTCAAGAAGGAGACTATGTATTTTTTAGAGTCACTCCAGTGACCGGTGTTGGCCGTGCATTGAAGTTGAAGAAGCTTACTCCTCGGTTTATTGGTCCGTATCAGATATCTGCAAGGGTTGGACCTGTTGCCTACAGAGTTGCGTTGCCACCCAATTTGTCAAATTTGCATGATGTGTTCCATGTGTCGCAGCTTCAGAAGTATATTCTGAATCTGTCGCATGTGATTCTGATGGATAATGTGGAAGTAAGAGATAATCTTACGGTTGAAGCCTTACCGGTACGAATTGAAGACCGCGAGGTAAAGCAACTAACGGGCAAAGAGACCGCTCTTGTGAAGGTAGTGTGGGGAGGCGCTGCAGGTGGGAACATGACTTGGGAATTGGAGAGCAGGATGCGAGAGTCGTATCCGGAGTTGTTCGCTTAAGGTAAATTTTCGAGAACGAAAATGTTCTAAGTGGGGGAGAGTTGTAACACCCCGATTTAATTTAATTATTTTTCGTGATTAAATTGAATATTTTTGTATGAAGTGTGTATTGGGTATTTTTGGTCAAGTTTGGGTTACCCTTAGAGTGGGGTAGTTCCCTTAGGTTTATGAAGGATAAGGTGTCGGAGGATAGGGTTAGTCGATTAATACTATTATTTAAATTATCGGAGAATATTGTTGTTATTATTGAATTGGTGAAGTAATAATAATAATAATAATATTTAGATAATAGTAATAATAATATTAGAGAATAATATTTGGATAATAAGGAAAATGGAAGGGTAAGGAGGTAAATTCGTAGGGATAAGTAAGGGTAAAAGAGGCGAATCATATTTAGGGGTATGTAAAGAGTGGAGAATGTAAGTTATTCTGGGATACGTGAAAAGAAGAGAAAGTGGAAGAGCTGAAGGGAGAAAGGGTGAGAAGAAGCTAGGGTAAAAGGAAGAAAAGGATTCACTTGAGAAGAAGGAAAGCTCATCACTTTAAGGTAAGGGTGGACATTCTTTATCTCTTAAGGGTTTGATGATGCATGTATGTGGGTAGAATTGTTAGGTTGGATCCATAAGAATGTTGCTTGTTGGTGGAATGAGGGTTTTGGTGGAATTTATGAAAAAGTGATTGTAATGGATGAATTGCCATTGTTTGACTTGTTTGTTTGGATTGTCGTTGTTAGGTGTAGACTATAGGTGCATAATCTGTGGGAAATTAGTGTTAAAAATCGAATTTAGTGTAGAAAATCGCAGGTGAGAAGTTGTTGTTATCGCAGGGTTGGGACTGCAGAAATCGCAGAGCCCACTTAGCGCGCTTAGCGCGGTCTGGCGCGCTTAGCGCGGTCTGGAAGAATCTCGCCTCTTTGAGGCAGTGAGTAGCGCGCTTAGCGCGGGTAGGGCGCACTTAGCGCGACCTGGGACTGAAAAATACTATTTTTATTAGTTGAAAATTAGTGGAAAGTTGTATGTTTTATATTATATGAATGCTGCTTTGTTGTTGTGATGTTGTGAGCATGTATTGGAGTATTATATGCTTGTTTTGTTGATACTGATGTGATAACATGAAATGCATGATTAAACGATGCATAGGTGTGTAGTGGTCGTATGACACAATGAAGTATGTTCGATAAAATGCGTGTTGATTGTTGATTGTTGATGTGATGTAATAATTGTATGTCATGTATTCACATTAGTCGTTGTTGCATGATTGTCGTTGAAGGTGCATAAACATATGCATGAGTTGAGGGATGGCGTGTGCCCATGTGGGGTGTGAGCGTTTATCCAGATTCCTTAATGGAATCGATGTGGTTGTTGTCGTTAAGGTGATTGTGTGTCCAGGTGGGGTGTGAGCAATCACGATTGTCGTGTGCCGATGTGGGGTGTGAGCGATTAATCGACATCCCGACGGGGATTGTGATCATGAAACAGGGATCGAAAATGGTACCACATGCATTAAGTCTAATAGGTGTCTCATTGCATTTTTCCTGGTAGTTGTGTTGCAGTGTGTTGAATGCATATCTGTGGTAGCGTTAAGTGTGGAATTGTTGTTGAATGACATGATATGGGTGAAGTACTTGATGATTTATACTTGCATATTATATAATCTTATTCTTTTGATTGATTGAGAATCTCACCCCTTCTGTTTGAATGTTACCTCCACGTGGGTAACATGCAAATACGCAGGAGTAGTCGTCAAGTGGAGTGGTGAAGACGAGGTCTTCTGGTGTGAGTTATCGAGTCGCCTCTGCTCTGAGTTTGTAACACTAGGGTGTCAGAACGCTAGAGTCTTTTAATTCTATTATATGTTGTTACTGATTTAATTGGAGACATTATGTATGACAAAATATGTTTTAATTTGAGTTGATTATTCCGCTGTGTATAAATGTTAACATACTATGCTGATATTATTTCATATTATGACATTGTTATAGTATGCATGTTAAGTTGAGTAGTTGATGTAGCATCCTAAATCCATGTGTTTTATTTTCTTACTCTGATGAATTATGTTTAAATCTTCGTGGGGATTTGGGGTGTTACAGGGTACCTGCCGATTAACGTGCCTCCCCTGCCACCTCTACCTGATGCTGATGACCAGCAGCGCCTGCAGATGATTGCAGTTATTATGTATAAACTCATGAGTTTGGTAAGCCCAGATGATGAGGTTTTTACTGGATTATCGTGACTACACAGATAATCAGTGGGAGACCTATTTAGACATTTTTTACATTTTTATCTATTATTTGTATATTATGTGTAACATTACTAAAACATTTGCACGTTTTTTTTATTATATAACGTTTTTGGAACTTCTATTGATGCATGATGAACATAACTTAACATTTGACAAACAGTTACATAACTTAGACAAACGATTACACAACTTAAGAAAACAATAATAAATAAGAAAATATAAACACTACCAGATGATTCTGGACGTTTCAACATTTTAATTATGTCGTCGACAAATCTTGAAATCTTCGCATCTAACTTGATCGGCCTCTTAGTTAGCCTACGATGAAACAATCTCCACATAACCGTCAAATCTTCATCGGTCTTCAACTCAATAGAGTCGTATTTCACTCTACCATCAATATCAATCAAATCTTCATGAAACTTAATCTTTCTCACCTTTCTGTTATCAGTATCAGACAACATTTCATTCAACTTGGATGTCAATGCGGTGAGAGATGTGGTGTCATCCAGAAGTCATAACTCTATAGGAGATGCAGCTCCGTTGAAGTACACTTCAACGTTAATAAAAAATTGAGGAAGAGACATTTTGAGATGTTTTTCTCAACAACAGATGACCCCTATTTATACAACTTAAAATTCATTCTAAGCCACACAAAACAGCCGGTGCAATCACAACAATTCAAAATTGTCGACAAAATCTTAACCGTTAAAAATCTTTATAAAATTAAATTATCAAAAATTTCTTATTGGTTGAAATTTCTGATATATCATGACATTTTTTTAAAATACCAGGAAAATTTTTCAAGCGTACCAAAAATTTGTAAAAATTCCAATATTCTTAATATGTTACCGGAAATTTTGATTGTTCAGAAATTGAGAAAATGAAATATGCATTTACAGTGTAAAATAATTTTACATTGTCAACCAATCGCTCTCATATATCCCGCCACATCACACTGTAAATTTTAAGTTAATGATATGACATGACAGATTGATGAATTCCTATCGGATAACTTTTACAGTATCAATACATATCAATTAAACTCTCCGAGATTTTCTATTAGTTGAATATTGAAATATTTATTTATATAACTTATTTCCTGACCACAATATTTATTTATATAACATAAAAGTCTTTCAAGTAACACTTTTTTATATAAAAGCTTTTGATATACATCAAACCAAGTATCTTTTTATACAATCAACCAGTAACACAAACAAGAGATGTTTTGGATTATAGTACATGACTAGGTTTGTGTGTGTATGTACACGGCTCATACCAAACTCATTTTAGAGGTTGTTTACGGCCTCAAAGTTGGAAGGAACCACTAGTGTATGGTGATGTGCATCTTGCTTCAACAGACAACGTTTTCACAACATCCTCGCAGGGGGCATCTTCAAATCCAGCACTTGAGATTTTAATGGAGCAGCTCCTTTTCCCAAGACAAGCCTTCAAAATGTAAAAAGTATATTTAGAGGGTCAAAAACCAAAAAGAGTTGAGAAATATTTAATTTTTGCACTGGTTTTTAGGAGTTTTTTTTACCTTGGAAACTATAGACGTTGAATTAGGTGCATGACAGTCCCCTCTAGAAAAACTCTGGCAACTACCTTTAGGAGTTCCGAAGCTAGCAAATGCTATGGAGGAGATTACGTGTCCATCTCGACAGCGCAACTGCATTTCAGGTATCATATCATTTGAAGAAACTTCTTGACCAATGAGACTTGCATTCACCAACTTCTGCAAAGGTGGATAATGGGATTCTGTCACTTGAGCACAAACTATACTGGCTGAATGTAACTTGACAGAAATCCCTAAAGGGTTTCCTCCAGTTTCCTCCAAGATAACAAGGAAATTGTTGGATGCTTTCAACCATGATCGTGGCACATGATACCTGGAAATTGACCAATGACTCAAATTTAAGAAATGTTGTAGCCTTGAAGTTAATAAATAAGGGTATAGTAATGAAAAAAATAAATATATGTTGTATTGTTATTGGTAAAAAGACATTCATTTTGAGAGAAAAAAATGCAAATGAGACACTTTCACTTTTTTATGAGACGGAGGGAGTAGCTTTTACTCTTTTCAACTTCTCCACTAACTATAACTAACAAGGGTATTTTAGTAAATAATACTAATTATATCATTAAAATTAACACATCTAATCATTTTCTTATGATGAGACGGCAGACGGAGTGAGTAGTAGATTATTAGGAGTATTGGTTAACATTGAAATTTGGATCTAAAGGTAAAATGTAGATGAATGGGAAATAAATAATGCCTTGAATGGCTTTTCGTAATTTGTTCATAAAAGATTTTGCATTCCGATGAAACCATTTTTTTTTGTTGCTAGTTTTAAGACTACTTACAAGGTTTGAGTTGGTTTTCCACAATTAGTTGTGCACTTGTCGGAATCGTAAGCCCCACGATAATCACAGACTCGTTCGCATCCACTTTTTGGGGAAACCCGAGTCCAGTATCTTCCAATATGATGACCATTCACCCAAGCTTGACCTTTCCCCATGCTTCCAAAGTCAAGAGCAACTGGATCATTACCACCAGGGACATCAAAGTACGTCTGCTTGATTTAATAGACAATTAGCATACCACCGTTTTGATAGATATACATCACTTCAACAGCTTGAAAATTACCTTGTACCATGTAAACGTGGATGGAGGGGCGCCAGGAGTCAATTCTACCCATTCTGCATTTTCATTCTCTTCATTGTAAAATTTTAAAAACTCACCTTGAAGCCCAACCTAGGATAAAAATAATATACTAGAGTTAGTATTTTAAAATGATTTGGACCTAAGAAAGGTGTAAAAGGAAAAATCCCACAAGAATTTGATAGCACAACCATGAAAATTATAGAACAAGTAAATTAGCTTGAAACAGAGATAATGAAACCATGATGTAACAAGCAAACACACCACTAACGCAGCATTTGGAGTGAAGACAGAAATATTGTGACTCACTCAGTTGAACAAAGACTTCCAAGAAACTGAAAACAATTGAGAATTTCAAACGCATGTCCTTATATTACCATGACAACGGAAATTCTTAAAGACGTACAGATCATAAAACAGTCCAATTGACATAATAATAAAAGGATACATAACCAAATATCAAGATTCAAAAGCCATTTCTATGCTAGAAAATATTATCTTAATCCAACTTATAATAAAAATATGCTAAGACTTGTACATTTTATTAGACTATATGTATTAAAGGGTACTGTTGTAATTAGACAGCTGTTAGTAGTGTGAGCTGTCAACAGCTAGAGTTAGTTACATTCTGTTACAGTTATGTAACAGAATTAGTTAGACTCAATGGTTACTATATAAGTAACCTAACCTCTCTCATTGGAATCAATTCTCACATAATGAAATAACAGATTTCTCTCTTCCTCTCTCTGTTTCTCTTTCTCTCTGTTTCTATCTTCTTCTTCCTTTTACTCTCAGTTTCTAACATGGTATCCAAGAGCTTCTGATCCTTGGAACCTGTTTCCCTTTGCGCAATGGCTCAATCTACGAATTCACTATCTTCTACATCTAATTCCGCTGCTGCAACAACCTTCAAACAGAAAATTTCTGTCAAATTGGATGACTCCAACTATCGTCAATGGCGTCAACAGGTTGAAGGAGTTTTACGAGGCACTAAAATGGTGAAATTCGTCGTTTCACCTCAAATTCCTGAGCGATTTCTGTCCGTTGCTGATCGCGACGCAGGGAGTGAAAACCCTAGCTTCGTAGCTTGGGAGGAACAAGATGCTTTGCTCTGCACGTGGCTTCTGTCCACGATCTCTGATTCTCTGCTTTCGCGCTTTGTTCTTCTGCGTCATTCTTGGCAAGTTTGGGACGAAGTGCACTCCTACTGCCACACGCAGATGAAAACTCGTTCCAGGCAGTTAAGATCTGAGCTGCGATCGCTATCAAAGGGATCACGCACCATTTCTGAGTTTCTTGCTCGAGTTCGCACCATCATTGATACCTTGATGTCAATTGGTGATCCTGTTCTGCATCGTGATCAAGTTGAGCTTATTCTGGAAGCTCTTCCCTCTGAATTTGATTCAGTTGTGGCTGCTGTTAACACCAGACCTGAATTTGTGTCTCTTGATGAGCTTGAATCTCTTCTTCTCGCTCAGGAATCACGCATTGAAAAGACAAAGAAGGAGGTCACTGAAGCTGTTTCAGTTAACCTTACACAAGGTAATGCTCCTCCTAATCCCTCTGCTCCTGCTGAATCTATGGATCCAACTCAGTTTGACACCTCAAATGGTGGTTATGGTGGACGACAGAGCCAGTCTCGTGGCAGAGGCCAACGTGGTGGACGGTTTCGTGGTCGTGGCAATGGTGCACGCCATAACTACAGAGGTATAGTTCAATGTCAGATATGTCACAAGACTGGCCATGATGCAAGCTATTGCTATTTTCGTCACAGTCAGGATGTTTATGGATATCCTCCTACTCTTGCAATCTTTGGAATGCCTCAGTCCAATGTATGGACTCACCCTGGATACAGAGCACCTAGCTCTCAGTTTTACTCTGCACCTAGACCTGGCAATCCCTCTGTTCAGCCTTCCTTTGCAACACTAAGACCTCAGGCTCTTGTTGCTGGCACTGATTACACTCCCTTTTACAATCAGAATTGGTATCCTGATTCTGGAGCCACTCATCATGTCACTCCTGATGCTTCCAACCTTGCAGACTCCATTTCATTACCTGGATCTGATCAAGTGCATGTAGGCAATGGTCAAGGTTTGGCTATCACATCTCTTGGTTCCATGACCTTTTCTTCTAATTTCTGCCCTTCAAAGTCATTCAAATTGAATAATCTTCTTTTAGTCCCTTCAATCACTAAAAATTTAGTTAGTGTCAGTCAGTTTGCAAAAGATAATCATGTCTTTTTTGAGTTTCATGCTAATGTTTGCTTTGTCAAATGCCAGGCTACCTCTAAGGTGTTGCTGAAGGGCTCACTTGGTAGTGATGGACTTTACAAGTTTGACAGTTTTCCTCACTCCTCATCCTCTTCACAAGTTCTGAGTGTCACTCATCAACCAGCAAGCACTTCAGTTTCCTCCTTTTCTTTGGGCTCTAGTCCTACTTCTCAGGCTCAATGTAATAATGTGTATAGATCTAGCCCTAGTTTATATCAAATTTGGCATCAAAAATTAGGGCATCCTAGTCATGAAACATTAAAACATGTACTTCATCTTTGTAATATTCAAATTCCTAATAAAGTGCTTACAGATTTTTGCAATGCTTGCTGTTTGGGTAAAGTCCATAGATTACCCTCTGTTGCTTCTACTGCTGTTTACACTAAGCCTTTAGAATTGATTTTTTGTGATCTTTGGGGACCCTCCCCTGTTACCTCCTCTTGTGGTTTTACATATTTTCTTACATGTGTTGATGCCTACAGTAGGTACACATGGGTGTATCCTCTGAAATTGAAGTCTCATACTCTAAACACCTTTGTTCAGTTCAAGGCACTTATTGAACTACAACTCAATCTCAAAAATAAGGCTGTGCAGACTGATGGTGGGGGTGAATTCAAGCCCCTCACTCATTTTCTGACCTCTCATGGCATTATCCACAGAATTACATGCCCTCACACACACCATCAGAATGGCTCTGTGGAAAGAAAACACAGACACATTGTTGAAACTGGTCTAACACTTTTGGCTCAAGCAAATTTACCTCTTCACTTCTGGGACCATGCATTCTTAACTGCCACATACCTTATCAACAGATTGCCTTCACCCACATTGGCAAATGTTTCCCCTTTTTTTCTCAACTACTTTAAATACCCTGACTATAAGTTTCTGAAGCCTTTTGGCTGCTCGTGTTTCCCTCATTTAAGGCCTTATAATGCAAATAAGTTTGCCATGCATTCAAAGGAGTGTGTGTTTCTTGGTTACTCCTCATCTCACAAAGGTTATAAATGCATGGATTCCAATGGAAAAATCTTCATTTCAAAGGATGTTGTGTTTAATGAAGTCAGGTTTCCCTTCCCTGACTTGTTTCCCTCCAGCCATCCTGCTTCTACTTCTGTTTCAACAAATGCACCTCAGTTTGGTTCCTTTTTTGCCTAGGCCTTTGTTGGATCATCCACCAACTCCTCTTTTGTCACCTATGCCTACTGCCACTCAGTCTTCTTCTACCTTACCAAGTTCTCCTGATTCAGTTTCCTCAAATTCCTCATCCCAACCTGCCATATCTAGTCAGTCTGCCTCAGAATCTCTAAACAGTTCCACACCTACACCATCTAGCCCTAATTCAGTACCTAGCCATGTTGACCTACCTCAACTCATGCCTATAACTGCTATTCCTTGTGATTCTCAACCTGAAGCTCACTCTCAGGCCTTTGTGGCACCCTCTTCATCTCACACTGAATCCTCACCACCTATCTCAGTCAGTACTGAGTCCTCTTCTTTACCTTCTATTCCACAAAACACACATTCCATGGTCACTAGGTCCAAAAATGGAATTGTCCAACCAAGACTGAATCCCACACTTTTACTCACCCATCTAGAACCCACATCCTACAAACAAGCTATGGCTGCTCCTGAATGGTTGGCAGCTATGAAATCTGAGTATGAGGCTTTGCTGAAAAATCATACCTGGACACTTGTTCCTACACCTGCTCACAGAAAACCTATTGGCTGCAAGTGGGTTTTCAGAGTAAAAGAAAACCCAGATGGTTCCATTAATAAGTACAAGGCTAGGTTGGTTGCTAAAGGGTTTCACCAAGTTGGGGGTTTGACTATACTGAAACATTCTCACCAGTTGTCAAGCCTATTACTGTCAGGGTTGTGCTTACACTTGCTATATCTCACAAATGGGCAATTCAGCAGTTAGATGTCAATAATGCATTCTTGAATGGCATTCTCAATGAAGAGGTCTATATGGTGCAGCCTCCAGGTTTTGTACAGGGTGACTCCTCTATGGTATGCAAGTTGCACAAGGCTCTGTATGGCCTTAAGCAGGCTCCTAGAGCCTGGTTTGATAGGCTCAAAGGTGCACTGTTTTCCCTTGGGTTCGTAGCCAGCAAATGTGACCCTTCACTATTCATTCTGCATTCTACTAAGAATTTCACTCTTATCTTAGTATATGTGGATGACATCATCATTACTGGATCCTCTCAAATGTTCATTCAATCATTGGTTTCCAAGCTTAACCTTTCCTTTTCCCTAAAAGATTTAGGCCAGCTTGACTATTTTCTTGGTATAAAGGTGCACCACCTTTCCAATGGCTCACTTCTTTTGTCTCAAGGGAAATATGTGAGGGATTTATTAGCCAAAACAAACATGCTTGCTGCCAAGGGCATTGCATCTCCCATGGCCTCTAGCACAAAATTATCCAAAGTTGGGCCTCCTCGAGTAAGTGATCCTACTTACTTCAGATCTGTTGTAGGAGCTCTCCAATATGCCACAGTAACTAGGCCTGAAATATCTTATGCTGTTAATAAAGTGTGCCAGTTTTTGTCCAATCCCTTGGAGGACCATTGGAAGGAAGTCAAAAGAATCCTAAGGTACCTGCAGGGCACACTTTCTCATGGTCTTCTCTTAGCTCCTGCAAATCTCCGCTCTCCTATTACAATTACAGGGTTTTGTGATGCAGACTGGGCATCTGACCCTGATGACAGAAGATCTACATCAGGGGCTTGCCTATTCCTAGGTCCTAATCTTGTTTCTTGGTGGGCAAAGAAACAAACACTTGTTGCCAGATCCAGTGCTGAGGCTGACTATAGGAGTCTGGCTCATGCTACAGCAGAAATACTGTGGCTTCAGTCATTGCTCTCTGAGCTCAAAGTTACACATCAAACTCCTAGGATTCTTTGTGATAATTTAAGTGCTGTTTCCTTGGCTCACAATCCAGTCTTGCATTCAAGAACAAAACACATGGAGCTTGACATATTTTTTGTAAGGGAGAAGGTTATCAATAAAAGTCTTGTTGTTGCTCATATTCCAACCTCAGACCAATGGGCTGATGTTCCGACTAAGCCTCTATCTACAAACAGGTTTACACTTCTGAGAGACAAACTTAGGGTTATTGACAAGCTGACACTTGATCAACCTCCCTAAGTTTGAGGGGGGAATATTAGACTATATGTATTAAAGGGTACTGTTGTAATTAGACAGCTGTTAGTAGTGTGAGCTGTCAACAGCTAGAGTTAGTTACATTCTGTTACAGTTATGTAACAGAATTAGTTAGACTCAATGGTTACTATATAAGTAACCTAACCTCTCTCATTGTAATCAATTCTCACATAATGAAATAACAGATTTCTCTCTTCCTCTCTCTGTTTCTCTTTCTCTCTGTTTCTATCTTCTTCTTCCTTTTACTCTCAGTTTCTAACACATTTAAACTATGAATTCCTAAATGGCTCAAAATTAAACAGATATTAACAATATTTCTCGCATTATCCCTCATTTTTCAAATCTTGTTTACATCATTAGAATTCTTTTTGATCCAAAAATGTGTTATTTATCACCAGACTTTATCATTTATAAAGGTTAATGCATCAGAAAACCAGAAATGAAAATCAGTATCACAATATACAAACCTGGTAGGTCCATAATGATTTTGAAAGATCTATATGCCCATTTTCAAATCCAGTGATTTTGACTGTACCTCTTATTCCTGCTCCATCTTTCTCAATGAAGGCACCATAATTCTGTAACATTATTCAATTAGTGTGGAATATCCGGTAAGAGTAAGTTGAAGATAGTAGAGAAAGAAGGCAAAAAGCATACAGGTGGAAAGGAATATGATCTGCATATTTATCTGTACATATTGGACAATCTATAAACACCCATTCATTATTGAATAATGTTTTAGTAGACAATTAAGCTAACGTGTATGTATCTATTGTTAATTTACATTGGTGACAACAAAATCATGAATTACTTTGCACTCCATGAATCTAAATAAACATGACGATTCAATGGTTGGACCGAAAAAAAGTATTTCACGTATTTATATAAATTCAAGTTTATAAATTATAAAATGTTACACCATATTCAGTTAATACCTACACGACAAACTTACACGCAAGTTAAAAGAACTTTAGATATTTTCACCTGCAATCCTACTGTTTGAGTTAACAGTGTTAAATTATTGTAGCCTGGTTGTAATTGAAGAGTCTGGACCACCTTGACCCAATGGCCAACAAAAGTACCTTCACTTGGAAAGAAATTGAATTGCATTAATATATAGAAATATAGAACATAAAAATTATACCTCAAAAGCATAACAGTTATGATATAACTGATGCTTTCATTTTGGGGGGACACGTACTCATTGGGCTTCACAACATATACCTTCGTATTCACTTGTTACAACATGTCAACTAGAATCATCGAAATGAATGAATATTTTAAAAAATTCATTCAAAATCAAATTTATGTAAGAACATGAGAATGAATCTGAACCATTAGATTTTAAAATAAATGATCAAGATTATGTGTGGTTTTTTTTCTCTCTCCTCCATTATTAAAATAAATGATGTAGAAGAGAGAGAAAAAAAAAGACACATAATCTCCACCATTTATTTTAATATATATAACTTGCATTATTCAGCATAGAACTTCTATTAATTTAAGGAATAAAAAAAATACTCATCTTCATATAAAACATATGTTCAGTACCATAATATTTAATTACCTATAAGTTGACCATTGACAAATACACGCAGTATATCACGAACACTGTCTATAGTAAGTTTTGGATGAGCAAAATTTTCTTTCCAAAACAAGACATCACCATTTGAAACATATATTCTGCATTTTGTACACAAATTAATGGAATTAGAGAACAATTGAATTATTATTTGACCAAATTCTTAAAGGAAAAAAATTGATTGCCATTTTATGGAATTCAGAACATGGTTTCTTCCAGGAAACCCCTTGGGCAGATAAACAAAGATAGAGTGCTCTTTTAGATGCCAACTCAGTTGGTAGCGGTGCAGGGACATCAAATGCAATGGTGGGGGTTCGAACCTGCGGCATCGCACTTATTCACTTTTAAAGGGTGAAATTCCAGCCACAAGGCTACTAGACAAAAAAAAAAAAATAGAGTGCTCTTCAGTTTTGGTGTCTTTTTATGCATCTTATACCTTTTATTCTTAATTTGCAATGACGAATCATGAATATCTCGTTCTCCATATTTTAGGAAATTTGGTTGTTAACATGGCAAGAAAGCTTCTAAGACCAAGTTGTTAAGAGTCTAATCTTTGTTGCCCCCATCCTAATAAAAAATTGAATTTAAGGAGGTAGTGCGGGCCTGTGTATTGTTTGCAGTTTAAGTTCACATTACTTTTCACCTAAATCTAAAATAAGTCTTAAAAAATTTGATCCTGGAAACAAGTTTGCAGTTTAAGTTCACATTACTTTTCACCTAAATCTAAAATAAGTCTTAAAAAATTTGATCCTTGAAACAAGAAGAGCAAGCATTTTTTTCTTTTGTTATAGTAAAGCATATATTCACACATAAGTTAGAAAGTAACATTAAAACAAACTGTACGATATGCTCTGTAACACGAATGATACCCATAGAAGAGTATTCAGGAGTGCATAATTACCTGGTTGAATACCAAAGATAGTCAGACTGATCTTTTGTTACATTTAAGTGCTCCCGTATATCTTCTGTAGTGAAACTGCTCTTACTCCATATATTCATTGGCTCTTTCGTAGTCATCCAAGACTTTGAGATATTGGAGATGCCATTGCGGTGTACCAATTGTTGGGCTGGCAAAATAATAGATGCAGATGGCAGCAAATCAGACCCTACAAGTTTGACTGAAGTTTGTGCTCCAACCTTGAAAATTTCAAGAAGAAAGTTTTAGACAATTATTATATAAAATTGCTGGAGATCCTACATTGACTAGTGATATGATATGCCCAATTATTGGTTATAAGGAAGGAGAAACCCTCACCACATGGGCAAGTTTTGGGTTTGAATTAAGTCTAACCCAAACTCTATGGTATCGGTGGTTATTCTAGATATGTTATTTTGGCCCACACGCACGAGTCTGTTTTTTATAGCCTTAATGCAATAAATACAAATGCATGATATTTTATTTCTATTTACATGATGATACAATATATCTAAAAAATAAACAGTAGAATAGTTAAAACTTACAGAGATCCTCATCATAATTTCAACAAGATAAAACCATAAAGCGTCACATCAAGGGTGCTACCAAACCACTCTAAAATTCAACAAGAACTCAAGAAGATACCCAGAGAGAGAAACAGACATTCGTAGATTACTAGGTGTATGCATAAGTGAGGCATAAAATAATGTCATGCAAAACTTCTTGAAGCTCCAAAACTATCCCTTGCATAACTAACCTTAGCAGTATTGAAAACCACATTCCTGCAATCTGGCAATATGCTCACAGACCATGGTGGTATAATGTATGTTTGGCCATGAAAGGTCACAGTTGCTGCTTTATGTTCATCAATGTTGGCAAGGAACGCTGAGCATTTGCTAGAGATTTGAGACAGAGACAAGTTTAATCCTTCCCTGTGGACATCTGCTTGGTATACATGTGCCTGAAATTGATGTACAAGTTTTTCAGCAAAAAGAAAAAGTCACCTATTTATCTCGTAGAATTAGCTTCTTAGCTCATATTTAGAGTATCTTACACTATTTTATTATCTCTTACGATTAGTTTCCATATTTCTTTGTAAGCATCATGATTTGTATTCCTATTTAGTTAGGGTTTGAAATATTGTATGAGTATGAATGTGGATTAGTACTTAGTCTTGTCTCAAATTATAATCATCAATCTTATTAAGTTATATTCATAATTCAAAGTCTTCATTTCGTCTCTTCCCTCTTTATCTAAAACCGTTTTAACTTCAACATGGTTTCAGGGCTACTATCTTTCATGACATTTCCCATCACTATTCCTTTTTTATTAACTAATAACTATTTCAGCCATGGCTCAAACCTCCTGCTTTGAACCAAGTTTTATATATGTTGGTGAGTCAGCAACCACTAGAGCAGGCTCACAGAGCTTTAAAGCAGCATGTAGATCTTTCAAGTGACCCCATTTTGGTTCATTCAGCAGACCTAGTAAAAACACAAGGTTAATCAGTTGATTGTCATCAACCATGTCAACACTCAACAGTTATATAACTCCCCAAATTAGCTATCATTTCAACTACACAAAATAAAGTCCTTTGTTATTCTTTTACGTACCATACTCATCGATTGGAGCATCATAATCATAACTTGTAATTTGCAAGGGCCCCCCTGCAGTGCGGCCAAAATTTGTTCCACCATAATACTGTAAAACATAAAAAGGCCTGTCAAGATGCATACCACAGATAACTCATATATCCATAAAAACTAAATTATAGATAAATCCAGTATAACATATATATGTTTAAATCTCAAATGAAACTGTTCAAAGATGTCACCACACTGTACATTATCTCCGCATAGTATTCATCCAATGAGTCCTCTATTTTTTTTTATTTATCCAAGTCTTTTTTTTGTTGTTCAAGCCCTGGAAGAATAAAGATAGACACTATCTAGAATCCAAGTCTTATGCCTCTAATCTGGGAGACGGCCTTTCAAATTTTCAGTTTCACTTTGATGTTTAATAAAAAGGGTTATATATGTTTTATTCTTCTTACAAAATTAGTGATTTTTGTTTTAATCCATATTTAATTTTTATTAATTTTTAGTTCTTAATAAAACAAAAATGGTGTTTTTACTTTTTAGACCCTGGGGTGATTGATTAGAAACACACTATTTCTATTTATATAGACTAAAAACGAATATAATTTAAATAGAAATCAATATTAAAATTTGTCAATTTTATAGGATCCAAAAAATTGTTTAATCCTAATAATGAACAAAAAGTGATAAAAGAAACACAATGTAGTAAATCTCTCTAATACAAATATTGGACAAAAAGTTGCTACCATGGTGGCGCCATGGCATTATGGCATGGCAGATTCTGTGCCAGCAGCTACCACAGGTCACAGCGTTTATTATACCCACCACAGGTAGCAAAGCTATGTTTATATGGAGGGTTTGGCTAGCCACCATAATATGCCATTTGTCATTGATATCAATGACAAAGAAGCCACAAATGAGCTTTTAGTCTAAAATCCAAATAAAACTTTTACTCAACTATCATACCATATAATAATTTTGAAGGCTTCCTCCACGCTGGAAAAAACGTGCAACTGCAAATGCAAGGTCTTCAACCGGTCTATGAGGCAAGCTTCCACCCCATTGTGTATACCTTCAAAAATCAATGGGAAGCAACGAAAATACTTATCACAACAAAGCCAAATAAGTTGTGAGCACAATACTTTCTACCTCTACTAATTATCAACAGTTCAACGCGCACGAGCCACACGCATACACTGAAGTATGGAACAAAAATATATAGCCTAATCTGAAAGATTTACAAACCGTTCATATACAACATGGATTCTTAAACTTGTATATCACTTCCATTCACTATATAATTACACACCCTCTAGTCATTTAGTTTTACTGCACCTACAAGTACCTTCTTGATATCATAATACCTCCTTAACTACGTAATAATTCCCTAAATTACTGACATCTGCATCACATATGAGCAAAGTAGGTAATGGAAGAACATGACACAGCAGCATCAAGCCGCGTAAAATGTTACAGTTGCAGTTACTATGGCAAAGAAAGAGGTAATAGTAATAGACATGATTAAAGCTAGAGTTTCCAGAAAGAGGTAATAGTGACTATTGGTGACTAGTACACTAATGCAATCTGCAACAGCAGTTACAGCCACTATTCACAACCACCTGTCATATTAAAAGACAATTCCCATGAAGGATGAGTATGTTCATACCATCCATCCCAGTTCTCCGTCCAAAAAGTTGGTTTGTTATGAGAGTTTGGTTTAAATCCATCACAGTAGTATGCATTGCATGTATCAATCTGTGGAGAACAAAATAATCTATGAATAATAATATCAGTTTAACAAACCAATTAATCATAAGTTATTCTGGATAGGAAATATTTTAACAATGTTTCCCATTTTGTCATTTTCAATAGGCAAAATACCCTTTTTGGTCCCTTAACTATATCTCGGGGTTCATTTTGGTCCCTTAAATTTAAAAATGTCCATATTGGTCTCTTAAGTCTTCAAAACGTTCCATATTACTCTCTCTGTTCCTTTTTAAGTGTCATTTTTAGAATAATTTTTTGTTTCTTTTTAAGTGTCACTTGCAAAGTTCAAGATAGTATTAATTGCGCTTTTGTCTAAATTACCTCTAAGTAATCATTACAGAGAGAGAAAAAGTTAGATGAATGTAATAAATAATTAGGGGTATTATAGGTAAAAAGAGAATTGTTGTTTGAAAAGTAATTATATTGATTAGTTTTCTTGGTAAGTGTAAAAAGTCAAAAAATGACACTTATAAAGGAACGGAGGGAGTAGTCTTTTTTATCCTATTAGCGACGGAAAAATTCAAAAATCAGCCGCTAAATTCGTCGCTAATGAGACAAAAATGACTAATTTGGAATGTTTTGAAAAGTTAAGAGACCAATATGGACTTTTTTAAAGTTAAGGGACCAAAATGAACCCTAAAGTATAGTTAAGAGACCAAAAAAGGTATTTTGCCTTTTCTATAATAAAAAAGAGAGAACTGAACATATTTATTTTTTATAAGTAGGAATGAGATATAGTTTACAATATCATATGGAGCATCCGTTTGCCTGCACATGACCCATGGAACACCAGCACCAAGACTTAGAGCCATGTTAGCCGCCCATTTAATGTACTCTTTGCCTCCATTGCCATAAGAGCTTTCAATGTTCCCATATTCATTCTCAATCTGATAAAATTCAGTCACACACCTTATTAAACACTACATTCTACAAAGGGAAGCATCAAGTTTAACACTTGCATGTACTAATTCCATGACAACAGAATAAAGAATAATAAAAGACTACCCAACGTAAATAGTCAGGTCTGCCCATAAGCTGGAGAATTAAGTGCATTGTAAATTGGGTTTATATTCAGAATACCGAATCAAGTATATAACAAGAATCAATAATTAAAACCTAACATACAATATCTATTAATATATCAATTCTGAAGGAACCTTTGCTAACCATTCAGAAAGTCACACATATTATACACGTATCACCTACTTGGTGGCCATCAGATACATAGTAGCAAATTAGAAGAGAAAGTCCAGAGAGTATGATTTATTCCCAATCTGGTAAAAGGTCACTCCAACCAGAAGTATGACTTACTGAGTAGAGAAGCACAGGTGCAATAAGGTAAACAAGAGTCTATAAACTGTTTTCATTTTTAGTGCCTATCCTAGATACCCCAATAGGACTATAAATATCCTTCAAATTATGAAAAAATAAAATAAAATAATCCACTTAAAACCCAAACTCCATACTCTCTTCTAACCTGCAACAAAATTATAGGTCCTCCTTGCCAAGAAAACAGCATTTCCTCTCTCATAAGATCCACCACCTTCGAAACAAACCGCTTCATCTCCTCCTAGATTTTGAGAAAACAATGTCGATTAAAACCGTGTTATCGCAATTCTTTCCAAGTCCAATAAAAAGAAGAATATCCTCTGAAAATATTTAATACAAAGGACAATTTACACACAGCTGTTCAATGCCCTGTGTGATGTTATCAATTGATGAGTTCAAACCAAAAAAAAACTTCCGTAGTCAATCATAATCTAAAACTTGGAACACTGAATAACAAGAATGACCATTGACCACAAACACAAAAGAAGAAACAAACAATAAGCTATATGTCAAAATAAATAACTAAAAGAAAGCAATACCAACCAAGAAAGCATTCTACCTTGAAAGGTTCATTATTTGTTCGAAATTCAATACCAGGGATATCACGCAACCACACTGGGAAACCACTGCAAACATAGCTCTCAAATCAATAAATATTATTTGAAATATTTAACTATATTTTGTAGAAAATTAAGCATTTCTATAGAGAAATAAACAAACCACGGGTGAGGATAAGATAGCCTTAAGAGTTAAAAAAATTAAACAACTAAAACATAAACATAACAAAAGGAACAGATGAAAACAGGAGTACAGCGGGATGCCAAATCATAAAATCCTAGGCATATTTTTCAAATAGAGAAATAAAATAGATCTAATACTACAAGTATTGATCACATAAAATAGCTTCTAGTTTACGGTTCCATCAAAGTACCAGTTACATAACACCTTTGTACAATGTTTGTGCATATTTTTTAGTACAGAGCAGGAATTACTTTGATTTCAGTTTTTATTTAAAAAAAAATAATAATAAGAATTTCAGAATACAGCCACTTTAATCCCTTGTTTAGGCAGAATAAACTTAAAACCGATTCTCACAACTAAAAAAATTATGGCAGACCATTAGAAGGTGGCAGTTGAAATCACAACTCCAAAAGTTAAACAAGGTGAGATGAGTACACATGAGTTAATTTACAACTTGCACAATTCATTGTGCTGATGCATCGATATATATAGTTCCTAAAACTTGACCTAAATCCATTTTATTTTGTTTTCCACAAAGTTGAAATTATCTGTGTATTTTAAGACTTCTTTTCATTAATAATTTATATTCTATATAACCAAAAAGTTGTCTCCCTTTCAATTTGACATGCATAAATAAACAACAAAAAAAAACAAGACAAAGAAATTTGAAATGGAAATGGAAATGGAAATGTCGATTATTTTTAATGAATGGGAATGTAAAATTTAGGCAACAAGAAATTGTAAGATAACGACGAGTAAAGGAAGTGACCCGAAGTTCCACTCAGCACATGCATAAGGGCCTATACGGAGAAAGAAATAAAGTCCATTGGACGCAACTTGCTTTGCAAACTTCACAAGATCATATCTCCCATCAAAATTATACTGCACATTCAAGCATATAAAACACAACGAAAATGAAATTTTGGTAATAATAAATAAACATCAAACATTCATTCGAAGCAGGAAGATAAGGCTACTCGCCAAGATATAAAGGAAAAACATAAATTTTCACCTGTCCTCTAACAGGCTCATGCCCATTCCAAAAAACATAAGTTTCAATTACATCCGCCCCGCCTTCCTTGGCCTTTGCAATCAGATCAGGCCACATCTAAAATCACATAAAATACATAAAACAAAATTCCAGAAAGTAAACATCACAAACTTGATAATATTCATTACATAAACACAATAAATTGTCAGCAGCGACACTGGAAACACGACACCGACGGTGACATTTCGACACCGGTAATAATTTAAAAAAGTTAAAGAGGTGTTTGACGCACCGACACTTTTTTTCAGAGGCGTCACTGTTACAAAGTTAAAGACACAGTGGTTTGTATATTGTATTTCTAACACTTGGTTTTAAAGGCTCTTATATTAGATCACGAACCGATTTCAATTCTAACAAATCCACAGTTGTTCAAGGCAGACAGAGCGAGAACACGAGTAAGAGAATCAAACTAGAGATCATCCATTAAGAAACATGCAAACCTAAAATGCTTAGACTAGGTCAAAGCATCCCTAACAATTATCATTTCATTTCATAGGTCAAATTCAGATAAACAACTCAATTAAGCACTTACATAGCATAAACACTTATCACATAAGTGCTTCTCTACAAGTCATTTCTATAACTCAAAACAGCTTATAATCAAATCGCGAGTTTTCCAAAAGCTCTCCCAAACAAGAAATACTAAGTTGAGAAAAGAAATGGAGACCTCGGGAGTGGACCGGGGATAGTGAATGCCGGCGGAGATAAGAATCCGACGGTGACCGTCGAGGATGAGAGCACGGTGATCGTAACTAACATTGAACGGTCTGAACCACGCCGATTCTCCCAGTGTAATCGATGATACGAAAACACAAACACAAAGCCATGCGAATACTCCTCTTCCTCCTAACGATAGCATCTTCGCCATGAATTGAATTTCGGATGTTGCAATTAACAGTAATTTAGTTCTACTTGTACTGAATTGCTTCAATTTGCATTTTCAACCAACCACTGATTTTTCAGTTTGCAACGAAATTAACCAAAACTTCACTCTACCGTTTCTTCTTGTTTACTGCTCTTATTTTGTTCTTACTATTCAAGACTAAACGATAAACAAGAACTTTTATTTTTAATTTTATTTTTGGTACAATCTGAATCTCTTATATATTATTCTTTACTATGTTATTTTTTTAACTTACACCAAATGGTGCTAATATCTAATGAGTGGTTGGTGTGCATATGCCAAATCATGAAGATAATTTAAATTATTAAATTATTTTTGTCTCCTATTTAATTTTGACCTCCATTTTAAAATTAAGTGACTTTCCCATTTACTATTTTGATTATTTTTTTCACTTCAATTTGTGTAGATGTGATAATAATGAAGTATTGACGAGATGATAAAATTAAAAATGAAATAATATAATCAATTAACATTCATGTCATGTGTTTTATAGTTAAATTATTTTAATGTATTTATTATTTTATATTAATAAATTAAAATATTAAAAATCAATTATAAAAATATTCTTCTTAATTCTTCTTTTCTTCTTCATCTCCAACTCTTTCCCAATTTATTTATCTCCACCATTTTCTATTCTTTGAAATCACATTTCTTCATGTTCCAATGCTAGTTTAACTGTCTTATTCATTCAACAAATCTCATAATTTAGGCATTCATCTTTTTTTTTCCTTCCAATACTGTTTTAGAATGTTTCAATGATATTCATGGCGTTGGTAACCTTCTGTTTTTTTTTTCTAACAAGATGGACATGAAAGATGGAGATAAAAACCAAAACTCAAAAGAATTCGGAAAAATACAAAAATCAAAATAAAATTAAAAAAAATTGAATTTCATTTGAAGATGTAAAAGAATGTAAACATAACAAATTCAAATATCTTTTAAGTGGTGTCGACCTATCAAGCTCAAATAGGTTTTCATCTCCCTCTTTAGAGACAAATGGAGAATCTCTTCCTAACTCTTCCATTGATTTCAGAGAGTTTGACTTCTGTTGCGGTGATGGTTTTTTCTTAACAACTTTTGCAATATAGGTTTTTGTCAAAGGAAAACTCATTCAAGCGGAAACTTATTACTAATTCAAAAGAAACCTTGTGTGCTCTTTGAAGAGATAGTTTCAAGACGTCTTCTCATTTGTTTGTCTTGTGCATTTTAGTGTCTAGTGTCTCGAATAAGGTTTTTAGGTGGTTAGGGACTAATTTGCCTATTTCTAGGGATATTAGATCAATTTTTGAGTTTTTCCTCTCTTTATGGTCTAGACCTAAAACTAGGGGTAGGTTTATTATGACTTGTCATGCGGTGGTGTGGACAATTTGGTATTTTTGTTATGGTAAGTTTTTTCTGGTTTGTCAACAAATGTGAAATAGGAAGATGATAAAAGACGTTATGAGTATTTATTTGGCTTGGAGTTGGTTTAGTAATAGATCCTCATTAAACTCTTTTTTTCTTCACTGGTTGGCTTCAGAGACATATCTTCTATCTGAACTAATAACGAATCGAGAGTGTTGATTTGACCTCTTGGTGTCTAGTGGCTTCTTGGTGATTCCTTATGGCCTTGGCCTGTGATTGAAGGGTTTGGTGTCACAGCTCTAGCTTGGTCAGTGTTGGTTGTTGATTTGTTGATTATGTAGATGCTAGGCTTTTCTCTTTTTCAACTTGTATTTTTCGGTTATTGTTCTTGTTCTTGTAGTGTTGTTTTTTGTTGTTTTTTTCCTTCGCTTTGTTTTTTTTCGTTGGTGGTTTTTTTGTTGATGTTTGATGGTCTGGTACTTCTTGTGTTCATGGTCTTTTTGTGTACTTTTATAGGCTATTTTGCCCTTTTATTAATTTATTATGTGACCATTTAAAAACAAAAAAAATTACTCAAATATCATATTTTATTGTAAAAAAAAATTGAATGATTATATTCTCATACATGAAGTGAAATCAAACAATACAAACTAATCACAAAAACAAAACAATGTGTTTACTGTGAATTTTGGTAAACAACCTCTGGTCTATCAATCTTAAACGAAAACTGACTAACTTGCAGGATCGACCACACAAATCCTAGGACATGTGCTAAATTTGAGAGACGAGTGTAAATGACAAATGAAAATTAAAGAGAATGTAAATTGAACTCCACGTTCGCAATGCTGAAATAAAATCTAACTGAACTCCACGTTCGACCACTTGCAATAAGATAAAGTAAAGGCTTGAAATTTAAAGGGCTGTAAATAAAGGATGCAGAAATTAAAGGCGTCGAACGGAAATGACAATAAGTAAAAAGCTTTCAAAGTAAAATGCGACGAACTCCACGTTCTTAAAAAGTAAAGGCTGGAATGATAAAATTGCTGTCGAAGGTAAAGTGCAGGAAAAATAAAAGGGCTTTGAAAATAAATGCAATGAATTAAAGATGAACTCCACGTTCTTGAAAATAAAAGACTTTGCAAAGTAAACGCTTAAAGATTAAATGCTTGAATGTAAAAGTGCAGTCGAAGGTAAATGCAGAAAGTTTAAATGGCTTTGAAAGTAAATTTGGCATGGAAGATAAAGTTTAAGAAATCGTAAAGGCATGGAAAGTAAATGGTTGAATCTTAAACATGATGAAGATAAATTGCATTGGTGAAGAAAAGTGGTGTTACATTACGTACATTCTCACGAACTCGTTTCTCTACACGTGGGTACTTTGAGTTTCTTTGAGTAACTTGTACAGAAATATCCACACCCTATTACATAAAACTAACTTCTATTTATAGTGCTAGGAAATAACTACTAAGTGGTGGTTATTGCTTCAAACATGTGGATTTTGGCGCCTTCTCCTTGGTCTCAACTGTTCCCACGTTCACAACTGCTCTTATTTAAATTTCAAACATTGGAAATTCCCTCCAGCCTTAGCATAACAACTGCAGCGCATTTTTCCATATTCCCATGGTCGAAACCTTTCCCAACACTTAGCCATTTTTTAGGTTTCCAAAACCTCTATTCGACTCAGGCTTCACCAAAGCTGGGTCGAAGCCTTCTTTATGTTAAAAATAATTTTTTAACTTAAAATAGCTTTGATATTTTCTAGCGTCGAAAAAGAGGGTTAACAAATTGCCCCCAAGGAATGTCCTTTCGCCAGAATTGGTAGGAAGGTCATTTCTTGATATAATAACCATTTCGACGCTTGTTAGCATGACCTTAACTGAATAATCTACTAATTACTTAGTGGCTGAATCGTTCAGTTCCTTTAACCCACGCTTATGACGTCAGGCCATCATGACAAATCCTTAAACGTCTTTTCAGCAGTATTCATCATGACCCTTTTCTTGAAAACAGACGTTTGCAGTCTGACCATAACTGCTACCTTTCATCACATCTTCAAGAGAAGGACAAGCATCCCACTAACTCCTCAGCTTCAACAGTAGATCCAAGGCTCTTGGGATTTCAAATGTCTATATATACCTATTTCCGCCACTTTATGAACTTTCCACACTTTTCATACTCTCAAGCAACCTCTTATTCTCTTCAGTTTCTCTTACGCAAACCCAGAAAAAACACCATCTTTTCGTCTTCTTCAACAATGGCGTCTTCCCAAATCAATCCTCAACAAAAGAAAACTCAGAGAGGCAAAACTACTCTGTTTAAACAAACCATTCCTCCCTTCGCTAATATCCCAGGCCCCCAACTAGTAGATAACCGTCGTTGCATGTCGGAACCCACCACTGAAGAAACAAGAGCCATCTACAAATCTCAGGTAATGATTCCTATAGTTGTGTCTGATAAACCTTATGCCCTATCTGGTCCTTTAGCTGATGTGGACGTATCTAATGAGAGACTAAGTGAGTTTCTCCCCTCGTACCGGAAAACCAGACCGTTAGGGCAAAATAGTTTTGCCAAAATCAATGTTGCTGCTGGAACTTCTCCTGAAGACATCCCCCTACCCAAAATCAACGTTGGCTATCTCACTGATGGCACCAGGCTGGTGAGAGCTGTCAATCCCTTGAAAGAATTTGACCAATGGATGACGAAGATGGAGAAGGTCAAAGCTGAACATTGGAAGGATATAGGGATTTATGACCTTCTTATGCTGTCGAAGACCAGCATACCATATTGTCTGAACATGTTGGCAGCATCCTTATACTTTTGGGACAACACCCATTATACCTTCCATCTGCCATGTGGAATGGTTACCCCAACCTTGTTCGATGTAGCTGCCATCACAGGGCTTCGCCCAGATGGCCTTACCTATAATCCTGATGTTGATGCTGAAGACACCATCAATATTTCAGGCTCCAAACTTACATACACTCTCTTCATCAAACACCTTTAAACAAGAAGATGACGAAGTGTCTGATGAAGAACATATTACTTTTCTCACATTCTGGCTGTCGAGATATGTTTTTTGTACAAAGTCTTTGCAGGTGGCTAAGAAGTACCTGCCCCTGGCGAATCAACTCCACAACAACAGAGGAACCTGCTTGAGTGAACTCATCTTGGCGAGCCTTTATGAGTCTATCAGCGAAGGGGTTTCTCGACTTAAAAATGTGGAGGCCCAAGGTCCTATGCACTTGAGTGGGCCTCTTTGGCTACTTCAATTATGGCATAATGCTACATTTGAGGCTAGCCTCCCCAAAAAAGGCCTAGTTGATGAAGCCTCTGCTGAAATCCGGGAAAGGAGTGTCGAAGGGACGCGTCTGACCAAACTCACTCCTAATGATGATGGTGAAACCCTTCAAAGGGCCTTTACCAGTTATATTATGATGTTTGCCAAGCGCTATGAGTTCACTCCTAGCATGGCACCTTTTGCTCAACGAAGATACGACCCTGTGTGGTTTAAAAGGCCATTTCCAAATCCTCATCAAACTCTTGATCAAGAATCTGTGGCTATCTGGGAAGCCTTTTTGATTCCCAGGTTCTTTATCCACAGGCTGAACTTAGGGAGAGGTTTATCAGCACTGATTGCCTATCAACCAAACCTTGTCTCTCGACAGTTTGGGCTGGCCCAGAGCTTCCCTCAATGCTTGTATGAGAGAAAGGGCCAAGTAATTCTTCACACTGCCTGCTTCGACGAGGAAAATGTCTCTCTTACACTCGACAGCCGGACTGAGAAAAGAAGAATCCTCTCTCCTGTGTTTTTTGAGCCCTCTTCTCTATGCACTTCATCATTCCACCAATGGTGGTCGAAGCACTATAGTGAGCACTTTCTTGATGTGGCTACATTTTCTTCGTTACTTGACCAAGCTTTTCTCAATGTGCAGGACAAGACGAAAAAGAGTAAGTTTACTCACATCGAAGAAATACAGGCTTTTCAGAAATACTTTGAAACTATCTATCGACCAGATGATCTTAGTCGAACCATTCATGAGGCTGCTGTCACTCTAAAGAGAAAATTTTTAGAAAAGCTGGATCAACTAAAAATTCCTCCCAGCGTCCCTCGTGAGAAACGTTATGAGGTAGCTTTTAAACTTTTTCCTCCAAAGTTCCCTCGACTGCCTAATGCTGATTTTGGAGTGGCGCTTGCCCCTCCATTTCCAAATTGGTTTGTCTATGGGGAGCATTTAAAACTTCTTCGACAGCAGTCTCAGCCAAAGGCCCAACGAGTGGTTTCGACTAAGCATACGTTAGACAGTTTTAAAGGTCACCTTCATATAGGAATTCAGGACGTTCGTGTCGAATCTGAAATATATGAAGGTTTGGAATCCCTAATCCATGGCTTTATAACTAACCACGTAATCATTAACTTGTAACAATTTTTACTGTCTTTCAGCTGTGCCTAGAAAAACTGCTTCAACTAGGGCTGCTGCCTCACAAAGTGGCAAAGAACCAGAGAGCACACAGGTATATTTCACATCCCCTGCTTACACTTTTACTATATGAATTCCTTTCTTATGTTTGCATTGCCTCTTCAGACTGGTCGAAGACCTCCAACACCTTCCAAGAAAGGCAAAAAGGATACCCCAGCTGTGATTATAACTTCAGAGGCCTCAGATGAATCTCCTGAGGAGGTTCTCACAAAGAAAAGAAGAAAACCCATAAAGGTTTCTGGACCTACTGGCCCACCTCCTTCGAAGGTGGCCAAAATACTCGAAAAGGCACCCGCCACAAGTGGTGTCGAGAAAGAACCTTCCAAGGTGACCTTGAGAACCCCTCTTGGTGACCATGGAAGTGATAAATCAAGTCCTGCTGTTGAACAAACTCAGGTATGTGCACCATTTTTTCATTGTACTGACGTCTTTCGCCCATTATTTCAATCTCATTTTCTCCACTTGTGTTCTTTAGGCACCCATAATCAACCATCCTGATCCCCAACCAACTCCAAGCAACTTCGCCACCAACATAATTGACGATCCTGTTCCTCAACCGACTGCAGGAAGCTTCACCACCACGCTCCTCAACAACCAAGGTGAGCCAACTTATCACCCATCTTCTGATATTGGCTCTGGTTTGAGTGAGATTAATCAACCTACTCCACATGCTGCAGAACACACCACACCACCAGTTCAAACCATTACTCAAAACGCACAAGCTGATGGCGCCAATTCTGATGATGATGATGCCTCAAGTCCCCCACCTTTTAACCTGTCCAACTTCATGGATGATGATTAATTGGTTGAAGAAGAAAGGAATGAACCTGAAGTTCAAACACACACGACAATCCTGGTCAAGCTGCGTCTGAGGAGACAAATGAACCACATCCCACACCAGCTGATGATCAGGAGAACATTCGACCAGCTACTGAAGAGCCTGACGAAGAGATGGTAGTCGAAGAAGAGAAAGATGAAGAAGGAGAAGAATCAGAAGAAGAGGAGGAAGAAGAACAAACCGATCCTAATCCCCATTATACTCCTTCGCCAGTGGTCCAGCAAACCCTGGCTAACCTTCCACCTCCTGGGGACTCACTGACAACACTCAAGTGGTTGAACCCACGTGAGTTTACCAAATTAATTCTTGGGCAGAGGTATGGTTCTTCTTCTTATGTCTCTTCGACTCCAGCATCAGATGACTTCGCCCAACCAATTCTCCAAGCCATCAAGAAAAAATTCTTCAGGGGGGATATTCACAGAGTTTTGGCCTCAGACCCATCTGCAACCGACTATCTGAAGGATACTCTGGGAAAGCTGGAACTCACCACTCTTAATCCAAACGTTTCTGGTTTTTTGATAGAATTAACTGCTGTGGTGAACCAAATAGCTGCAGAGATAAAGTTGCTTCCATCTATCAGGAAGGCCCTAGAGGAAACATCTGGTCTTGAGAGTGCAACTTGGTGTGGTGTAAAAGAGTCATATGAGAAGGTCGAAAGTATAGAGGCTGAACAAAAGAAAACACAAAATGAAATAGCCTCCAATCAGAAGAACATTGAAGCCTGGAAGCAGCAAATCACTGAGTTACAAGCTAAAATTGAGGATGCTGAAAAACGCAACCGTGATTTGCAGAACTTCGACACCACTGAGATGGCTAGGGAAATGAAACATGCCATAGATCGTGTTGAGGCAGCTCAAAAACTTGAGAAACAACTTGCCACAACCAAGCTTGATGAGTCTTTGTGCAATGCTCGCCTCAAACATCACATCGAAACCTTTGCCTAGTTGGAGTCGAGGCTTCCCTTCTGATGCTTTCAAGACCTTTATTTACTTAACCAATCATTTGTTTCTTGGCCTTTTTCAGGCCCCTATGTAATGACAGTTTTATGCCTTTGGCATTACTTAATTAATCGTTATTATTTCGCCATTAACTGCTTTCGACCCATGTTATATTATGATGCATTTTATTTATTGCTTCACATCTAAGTCAAATTTGCAATTAAGGCATTCTATCTTTTTCTTGGAAAGCCAAACTTTCCAGCTCTAAATTCCAACGCATAAGCCTCTAGCTTTTAAAGTAACACTTATAGCATAGCCCTCAGGCGTACTTCCAAGAATAACTCACGTGTTTCCACCATTTGACTGGCCAATCCAATCAGTACTTCGCCTCTATAAATTTCTTCCACATGACCATGTTTTGCATAGAAGCAAACATGAATAATTCAGAGAAATCATCAGCCAAGAAAATGGCTGGAAAAGCAAAGGCAGTTGAGGAAACAAAGAAGGTGGAGGCACCCAAGAAACCTGAAGCCTCTATCGGAGCAACCTCTCAAGCCAAGAAGAGAGAAACTAAAATGAAGATCCCCAAGAAAGGACGCTCCAGTACCCAGGACTCTGATGATGAACCAGATGCAGATTATATGGATTTCCTCAAATCCATAGATTGGAGAGATTATGAATAACCTTTCCTTGATTAGAAATTGTTGTATTAATTCTGCTTTGTATGCCATATTAGCCTAATTTGGCCTATTTTGGCTTTCTTTTTATTGAATAAAGCTTATGTTTTAATATGAATCTCTTGCAGCATAGGCTTATATTTTTTCAAATACTTGCCATTTACTTTCAAGACTCTTTTATCTTTGTCTAACTCTTCCACTTCATAAGCTCCATTAGAGAAAACTTGTATGACTTGGAATGGGCCTTCCCACTTAGGAGACCATTTGCCTAATGTTCTATCCTTTCTATCCATAGGAAAAATCACTTTCCAAACTAATTCCCCACATGCAAAAGACTTAGACTTAACCTTTTTGTTGTAGGATTCTTCGACCCTTTTCTTTTGTCTTCTTAACAACTCCAAGGCTCCAAGCCTTTCTTCATCCAAATCCACTAATTCATTCATCATCATTTCCCAACAATTCTCAGAGGGAATCTCATGATGTCTTTGAACTCTTATAGACTGTAAATAAATCTCAACAGGTAATACTGCATCATGACCAAAAGTAAGTCGAAATGGGGTAGTGTTGGTAGCCTCTTTAGGGGATATTCGACATGCCCAAAGAACTTGGTATAATGTCTTGTGCCAATTTCTAGGCCTCTTTTCGACATGCTTCTTAATTAGTCCAATCACTACCTTATTGGCAGCTTCGACTTGCCCATTGGCCTGAGCATAATAAGGTGTAGAAGTCAATAACTTAAAACCTATTTCTTTGGCAAACTCCTGCACCTTTCGACCAGTAAACACTGATCCTTGATCCGTAGTAATTGTTTAAGGAATGCCAAATCTATAAATAATGTGATTCTGAATGAATTCAATAACATCTTCTTGACCTATATTCGCCAGTGGTATTGCTTCAATCCACTTGGTAAAATAATCAATTCCCACCAAAATATATCTTTGGTTCTTTGAAGATGCTGGTCGAATCTCTCCCACTATATCCAAAGCCCATCCTCTGAAAGGCCATGGTTTCACTATGGAATGTAATTCACTTGCAGGGATATGCTGTATGCCAGCATGAATTTGACATTCTTGGCAACCCTTAGCAAATTCTATGCAATCTTTCAGCATAGTAGGCCAATACATGCCTTGTCGAAACAACAACCATTTCATCTTCTGGCCAACTTGGTGTGCTCCACAGACCCCACTATGTACTGTCGAAAGAGCCAAATATGCCTCTGCTTCACTAAGGCATTTCAATAAGACTCCCTCAGGGGTCTTTTTAAATAATTCATTACCCAAAAACACATAGCTTAAAGCTTGATACTTGACTTTTCGCTCTGTCGAAGGCGTTGGATTTTGCAAATACTCAACTATAGGCTTCCTCCAGTCTTCATCGGTCAAATTATCTATAGGAAAAATTTCAAAATTTTCGCCATCTATGCATCCAAGCTTAGTTGTTTCTAAGTCTGATGGGCACAATCCCACAGCCACCACCTTACCTCTTGCTTCAATTACTTCTTGAAGGTTTTCCTTCGACACCTTGTATCCAGAGGCAATTTGAGCCAAGTCATTAGTAACTTGATTCTCTATTCTAGGTATGTGTTGGATGACCACTACCTCAAATTTCTTTAATAATCTATTGGCTATCACAAAGTACATAATGAGATTTTCTTTAACACATTTATACTCCTTTGTGATTTGTTTTATAACCAATTCTGAGTCTCCCATTATTTCGACTCTAGTTGCCCCCAATTCTAACAAAATTTCAAGGCCAGCAATTAATGCTTCATATTCAGCCTCATTGTTAGAGCAAGGTCCTTCGACCTTATACTTGAATTTTGTTGGAATTTTTTCAAGAGAAATAATGTGTATTCCCACTCCTGTTCCATTTTTATGACTTGATCCATCAAAGTATAACTTCCAGGATCTTAATTCAACATAATTCAGATCATTTTCATTTATGGAGTGATCAACTATAAAGTCTGCAACTATTTGCCCTTTCACAGCTTTTAAAGGTTGATATGTTAGGGAAAATTCTGTTAATGCTAATGCCCATTTTCCAATTCGACTATGCAAAATAGATTTAGATAACATATGTTTTACAACATCAAAGTGAGAAGAAACATACACATAAACTGACTTTATATATTGCTTCAATTTAGTACAAGAGAAATACAAGCATAGACATAACTTTTCAATCATGCTATACCTAGTTTCTGCAACATTTAAAACTCGACTAAGGTAATAAATGGTTCTTTCGACTCCATTTTCATCCTCCTGAGCTAACATGCTCCCTAGAGTTTTATCTGATGCAGCTATATACAATCTCATACTCTTGTTTCTACAAGGTGGTGAAAGAATTTGAGGGTGGCTTAAGTACTCCTTGATCTTGTCGAAGGCTTCCAGCTGTAATTGCCCCCACTCAAAACCATCTTTGTTGAAACGAAGCAATGGCGAAAAGGCTTGTGTTTTGCCACTCGGGTTGGATATAAACCTTCTTAAGAAGTTGATCTTGCCCAGCAACGACTGCAACTCCTTTTTAGTTGATGGCGCTTTCGCCTCCATTATGGCTTTGGTTTTATTCTGATTTATTTCGATCCCTTTCTTGTGGACCACAAAGCCTAGGAAATCCCCTGCCTGCACACAAAAAGCACATTTGAGAGGATTTATTTTAAGACCATATTTTCTCATCCTTTCAAAGGACCGTCGAAGATGGTCAATGTGACTTTTCCCAGAAATAGATTTTATAACAATATCATCAATGTAAATTTGCATGAATGTGTCTATAAAATCGTGGAAGATTGAATTCATTGCCCTTTGATAAGTGGCACCAACATTTTTGAGACCAAAAGGCATCACTACCCATTCATAGGTGCCTAAGGCTCCAGGGCATCTAAAAGCAGTTTTATGAACATCTTCCTCAGCAATGAATATTTGGTTGTAGCCAGAATATCCATCCAGCATACTAAGATATTCATGTCCTGCTACAGAATCTATTAACATTTCTGCTACTGGCATTGAATATTCATCTTTAGGAGTTGCAGAGTTTAAATCTCTAAAATCAATGCAAACTCTCAAAGACCCATTCTTTTTAATAACAGGTACTATATTAGCCAACCATTCGACATACCTTGCAGTGCGAATGAATTTGCAACGAAGCAGTCTTTCGACTTCCTCTTTGATCTTTGACAATATCTCTGGTGCAAACTGTCTTGGATTTTGCTTGACTGGTTTTTTCCCAGGTGTCATAGGCAACCTGTGTTCGACCAACTCCCTGCTCAAACCAGACATCTCATCATAATCCCAGACGAAGCAGTCCTTGAACTCTTTCAACAACTGAACCACTTCAACCTTCAACTGGGGATCAAGATTGGCACTGATGTAGGTAGGCCTTTTGGTTGTCCCCTCACTGAGGTCAACTTCTTATAAAGGATCTTGTGCTAGCATTTTGATATTATTTGCCAACGGATCCTTCTCAAATCCCAAAGGCTCATCTTCATAGATGGCGTCGAGCATCTGGCTTTACTCTCCAGTTTCAACCTTATCTGGAGGTTTTGGGTCGAAGTCCTTACCAGGACCTTCTTGATATAACTCAGAAATGACTTCGTCAGCCATATAGTCATTGGCGGCTTCCAAAGCCGCTTGTAGTTTTGTTTCGGCCACATAGGCCAAAATTCTTTTTAAAGCGTCGAACTCAGTCATGATCACTGAATTCATCTCCCCATCCTGTGGGCTCTATTGGAGGTGAGCCTAAGTATGGCAACCTTCCTTCTGGTACCTCCCTGTCCCATCTGAAACCTTTGACAGGGTGTAAATACAACTAATAAAACGTTTCTACATCAGGCGTAAACTCAAAATCAGCTGGAGGACATGGAGCAATGTTCGCCAGATGTTTCTCAAATTGCCTACTATCCACATGATTAATAGGCACCTTAAAGTACTCTTGATCAGCTTCAATATTTTCAACTATTCCATCTGGTCTCCAAATGGTGATTCTTTGATGCATAGATGAAGGTACAGCTCCTATTCCATGAATCCACTCCCTACCCAAAAGTAGATTGTAATTAGCTTTCGTCTCGACGACCATAAACACTGTTGGTCTGGTAATGGTTCCCACAGTGAGATGCACTTGAATCACTCCTAGAGTGGAACCAACTTTTCCTTCATAGTTCGACAGAACCATGTTGTGGGGTTTGGTATCAGTCTCAAACTTCCCAATCTTGCTCAGCAAAAATCTTGGCATTAAATTAACAGTTGCACCACAATCCACCAAAATTTTGTTGACAGGAACATTTTCTACTTTGCCAGTAATGTAGAGAGGCTTCAAATGACCCTTCATTGCCTCTGTGGGGCGTTCAAAGAAAGCATTATGTTCTTCGACGCAGGCTTGTGTGCCAACATTTCCAATTCAACAGTTTGATCCAAGTCTTCGACCTCTGAGACTTACCAAATTCTTTTGGCATTACTGACACCACATTCACAAGAATATCTAGAGAAGCTGCTGACTCACTGTCGAAGTTATCAGTCATATTCTCATCATCTTCAACTTTCTTTTCTGGCTGAACAGTGAACAACTTTCGTCTTATGGGCATCTTCTCAATTGTCCCAGCTTGATTATCAACATTGGTGCTTGACTCTCCTTGCACCTGAGCCTCCCTGATAGCCTTTCTCCTGCGTTGCTCTCTTCGCCATTGTGATCTAGACATGGGGTTTTTACCCTTGTAATTTTGAGAAATATATGCTGATTTATTGGTGGTATGGTTCTCTTTTCTATACTCAAATGAAGAACCTCTTTCCACATCAAATTTCTCCCACTTCTTCTTCTGTCCTCTCCATTCGATAGGCTTTTGCAGCTGGTTTGAATGTACCTGGCCTTACTCCTGGTACTTGGTTTTTTAACCCTGTCGAAAGTCGTCTATGGTCAAAACCTCTGGGACCTTGATTTACCTTCTGCCCCCAGCTTCCACCAGCTTTTTTGACACCTTCTAACTTGTGGGCAGCTTTCTCATAAAAAATGGCGCTGCATCTAGGACATAACATTACTCCAGAACCTTTCTTCTGGCAACGGTGCAGAAAATCCACGATTGTCTCCTCCTGCTTAGGATAAGCTATCTTGTTGCGCTCTTCTTGTTCATCTGCCTTACTCACCTGTTCAGCTTTTTGGTCTGTAATTTCGACCATATTGACATCAATTTTATCCTTCAAGCGTATCTTGGAGAAATGAGCTTCCAGACTTTCAGTGGTCTTCGCCAGACAACCACTACTTGCTGCTGCTCTTGCAGCTTTTTGGGAAGCCTTTTGCCAAGCAGCTTTTTCAGCTTCAACCATTTCCTCAGCATTGACTCTCTCAACATCAGGAGATGTCTTGAAGAATTGTTCAGCAGCCATACATATCCAGTTTTCCACCAAACAACCATCCATGTCTATCATCTCTCCTACCAACAGCATGTCATCTTCCAATTCCTTAACAACTTGGACTTTGGGGGCACTTCTGCCCATAGCCTCATTGGTGCTGATGCTACCTGAGCTAAAATCAGATTCTTTAACCAATTCGACCATGTTAATGCCTTCAGTGGCATTTATCTTCAATCCACTCACTGCCATATCCAACACCTTGGCAGCATTATCCATTTCAACAAACTTATCAGCAGTTTCTTTGGTCACCAACATCAGACTGGTACCATCAACATTCAGGCCATTTGCAGCCTTACTAACTCCTTCAGTTATCACAGGATTGGTGGCGAAGTCCTCAGTAACCTCCACCATGTTGACTGACTGATCAAATCCTTCTGTGGCTTCGACCATCTGGACCTCGTGAGGCTCTGTGTAGTTAGCCTCTGCAACTTGCAATGGGTCAGAGTCAATTCTCATATGAGCTTTGCCTTTGTCACCAAACTTCAGCCTCCCTTCTTGAATAACATTTTGCACCAAATCCCTGAAAAGAAAACATTGAGAAGTTTTATGACCCAAAAAATTATGGTACTTACAAAAACCTCTTTTTTTCTTTGTTCTAAAGGTGGCATCTTAGCACCAGCAGGCACTATCATTTGCCCATCTTTAACTAACAAATAAAAAATTTCGTCACATTTAGTAACGTCGAAAGTGTATGTTTTCTTAGGAAATTTTTCGTTAGATTCGACAGGATTTTTTCCATTTGAGGGAGCTAATAATTTGCAGGCATAAGGTGGACCTTGCTTTAATTCAGCAACGTCAACCTCACTTCCGTCAAAGTGAGATGTTTCGTCATAGGGATTCTCCACATCTTCACTACATTCGACAAAGGCCACTTTTTTACCCCTGCTGAATTTAGCCTTTTCTTCTTTCAGCCTTTCTAGTTGTCGAACCCTATCAGCCAACTGGGCCATATCTCTAAGATATTGGGTATCTAATTTCTTCCTAATGGAATAATCAAGACCCCCAGCAGCTATTTCGACTAACTCATGTTCTGGCACTTGTGTAAAGCACCTGGCTTTAAGAAGTCGAAACCTATTCAGGTAATCATCAATTGGCTCAGTAACTTTGCGTTTGATGCTAGCCAACTCTTTCAAACTAATCTTAGTTTGCCCCATGTAGAACTGTTCATGAAACAAACGTTCTAGTTGAGTCCAATTGTATATGGAATTTGGAGGAAAAGTAGTAAACCATGTGAAGGCATTCTTGGTAAGGGAACTTGGGAAGTATTTGATCCTAAGGCTTTCGTCAGCTGCAATTTCGCCTGCTTCAATCAAATATCTAGCTACATGTTCGACGGTAGATTCAGTAGTATCTCCTGAAAACTTGCTGAACTTTGGAACCTTCGTCCTAGGGGGTAATTCTGCTTGGAGAATATAATCCACTATAGGCGAAGTATAATTTGGCCTGGTGAAGCCAAAATTCACACCATTTCTGGTCATTATCCTTTCAACCATGGCTGCAAGGTTATTTTCTTCTGCTTGATTTCGATGTCGAACCTGCCTAAGTAATTGATTTGCATTTTGGTTCCTGTTCACCATCACTACTGGCTCTTCCTCCATCTGGTATGGCGTCTGGTTTCTTGGTGGTTCGACTCTAAAATAATCTATCATCTCTTGATCTTCCAAGTTCACCTCAGGTCCATGACGTGGATGACGTCTCGATATATCTTCGACAACAGTTGCTCTTCGATCCATCGCTGGTACTCCCATGAAATCAGCCATGCGTGCCACTTGTGCAGCCAATTGTTGGTTAGTTTGAGTCGTATTTTGAATCAAGGGTTGAAAAACTTCTCCCATTGTCTGAGACAACGTATGCACCATTTGCATGTTACTTTCATCCATCTGCTGTCTCAAATAATTTATGGATGTATTTGTAAGGCTAGGCGTTTGAATAGAGTAACCAACACCTATACTCTAGTTGTTTTGCCCTCCTGATCCTGACCCTTGTAATGGCGAAGACACTACAGTTTCTGAAAATACAGGTGGAGCATTATGCAGATTTTGCATCATTGATGTAGGCATACCATAGGGTTGACTCATTGACCCTGGATGTTGAAAACCTGGAGGAGGGACATGCCTGTACATTGAATTTCCTCCTGGAGGTGTTGGTGAATTAGGACTTTGTGGTCCTATGTATTCCAACACAGGTTGAGTATATGATTTTGTATATGTTGATCCTGGTTCAGACACTACTAATGGAAGTGACGCCTGTCCTCCTGTCGAAGACACTGGAGATGGTGTGCTTTGAGACCCCATACTGCTACTTGACTGAGTGTTTGAAATACTCCCTTGAGGATCAACTTGCTGGTTAGCATTAGTTGCCATTCTCTTAGTCTATCTTCTCTTTGGTATCCCTTCGTTGGTTGTGGCTAACTTCCCACTTCTCAATAACATACAACGAAAGTACTTCTTCACCAAGAAAGATAAGGTTGACAAAAAGTATACCACTTAGCACTGGGTCCCACTGGGTGTGCCAATTTGTTTACTGTGAATTTTGGTAAACAACCTCTGGTCTATCAATCTTAAACGAAAACTGACTAACTTGCAGGATCGACCACACAAATCCTAGGACATGTGCTAAATTTGAGAGACGAGTGTAAATGATAAATGAAAATTAAAGAGAATGTAAATTGAACTCCACGTTCGACAATGCAGAAATAAAATCTAACTGAACTCCACGTTCGACCACTTGCAATAAGGTAAAGTAAAGGCTTGAAATTTAAAGGGCTGTAAATAAAGGATGCAGAAATTAAAAGCGTCGAAAGGAAATGACAATAAGTAAAAAGCTTTGAAAGTAAAATGCGACGAACTCCACGTTCTTGAAAAGTAAAGGCTAGAATGATAAAATTGCTGTCGAAGGTAAAGTGCAGGAAAAATAAAAGGGCTTTGAAAATAAATGCAATGAATTAAAGATGAACTCCACGTTCTTGAAAATAAAAGACTTTGCAAAGTAAACGCTTGAAGATTAAATGCTTGAATGTAAAAGTGCAGTCGAAGGTAAATGCAGAAAGTTTAAATGACTTTGAAAGTAAATTTGGCATGGAAGATAAAATTTAAGAAATCGTAAAGGCATGGAAAGTAAATGGCTTAATCTTAAACATGATGTAGATAAATTGCATTGGTGAAGAAAAATGGTGTTACATTACGTACATTCTCACGAACTCGTTTCTCTACACGCGGGTACTTTGAGTTTCTTTGAGTAACTTGTACAGAAATATCCACACCCTATTACATAGAATAACTCCTATTTATAGTGCTAGGAAATAACTACTAAGTGGTGGTTATTGCTTCAAACGTGTGGATTTTGGCGCCTTCTCTTTAGTCTCAACTGTTCCCACGTTCACAACTGCTCTTATTTAAATTTCAAACATTGGAAATTCCCTCCAGCCTTAGCATAACAACTGCAGCGCGCTTTTCCATATTCCCATGGTCGAAACCTTTCCCAACACTTAGCCATTTTTGAGGTTTCCAAAACCTCTATTCGACTCAGGCTTCACCAAAGCTGGGTCGAAGCCTTCTTTATGTTAAAAATAATTTTTTAACTTAAAATAGCTTTGATCTTCTCTAGCGTCGAAAATGAGGGTTAACACAATGTCACCTCCATCAACAATGATATTTCAGGGAATTTTCAAATTAAAATCATACATTAAAACAACAATAAAAATCGCAAACACTAAAAACTAAAACCTAAAAAATCACAGACACGAAAAAAAATCCCTTATTTATATTTAAAATTCATAAAGGAAAGAATTTGGGTGGTGGTGGAGCTAATGATAGAAGAGATAAATGAGTGGTCCGTTAAAGAATTTTAGAGGAATGAAAGGGAAAAGAGAGAAGAACATTCCATGTCAATGATGATTTATCCAATATTTTTTATTAAAGTAATTTGTTTTTTTTTTTTTTTAAATTGTTTTAATATTTAATATATGAATTGGCATAATTTTGGTGGGACTCTAAAAAAGTACAACTCATAACTTAACCAGTCCATAGACGTCTTAAAAATACCATAGGACAAGTAAGGCGGGCACTATATGGCAGGTCATGGATTGCTCGAGACAGTTCATCTTGCCTAAGGCACAAGTTGTCCTTAACTAACCGATGTTACTAAAGTGGCATTTTTACTAAAAATTTGTGAGACCACGTGTCCTTGAAATAATTGATATTCACCACTTATCTAAGGAAGAAACCATTGTTCTAATTCTTGGGGGAAGAACGAGTCTTCGTATTCCTAAAATATAGCCAAGTAGTTGGGTTTGAACTGATTCTTCATGTTGGGGTTGGTTGAAAATATACATGTTGAAGAAGTCTCACATTGCTTAGTTTTGTGAATGAAGAGAGAGTTCAAGGCTATATATAGGATACAAGTTCTTTGAAGCCCCACATTGCTTAGTTTAGTGAAGGAAGAGGGAGTCCAAGGCTATATATAGGATTCAAGTTCTTCATTCCAAGATGCACCAGTTAAAAGCACTTTAAGCTTGTATTTGACTTTTCTTGTTCTCTTATACTCTTGTATTATAGTGTTGTGGGATGTAGTTAAATATTTGTTTTGGAGGGTGACGGTGTACTGAGGGTCTGGGTTAGTTTATGGTATATTATGTGTTGTAACAATTTTCACATAGTGTTATTCTCTGGTTGTCTATTGATAACAACTGTGGTTTTTTCTCTGGTTTTAGAGTTTCCACGCTATATTCTTATGCTGTGATTGTGTTCCTCCTTTTGCTCGATGCTTTGTCTGTTTTTTCCCAACAACTGGTATCAAAGCTTTTGGTTCGATCCGGGGAAAAGTATTATTAGTATGCTCTGTGGTTGCAGTTTTGTATGATCTTCCACATCAGAAAAGAAGGGCAATGTTATGAAAGAGTTGTTGAGTTGCTGTCACAAATTGCGTTGTGTAGTTTGGGCTAGAGAAAATTGATGGCAACTTTTTTTTTACTTGTGGAAAGTTCAAGTCAAAGAAGCGTTTATACAATCAAGATTATACAAGGTGTAAGATTATGTCGGTGTTTGAAGAGCTTCCTGCCAACAAAGAAGTTTCACCATAAATTTTCAACTTAGTTTTTGACATGTGAAATTCTTGGAGTGGTTTGCCTTCAAGTGAAATTTATTGTTCATAATAAAGTATATGATTGTCGGTGATGACAATGTGAAATTCTTGAAGTGGTTTATCTTCAAGTGAAATATATTCTTAATGAGAGAGTATGATAATTTTTAAAACTATGATTGTCGGTGAAGACAATGTGAAAATTCTTGGAGTGGTGTAGCTTCAAGTGACTACTTTTATGGTGGAGTATGATGTTCGGTGAAGACAATAAAAGTTGATGTATTATTTTCTATCAAGGCGGAGATTGTTGAGATTTGTTGAAAATATACATGTTGATACTCTTTATGGTGGAGTATGATTGTCGGTGAAGACAATGAAAACTTATGCATTATTTTTAATCAAGGAGGAGATTATTGGGGTTAGTTGAAAATATACATGTTGAAAAAGTTCCACATCGCTTAGTTTTGTGAATGAAAAGAGAGTCAAATGATATATAGGATACAAGTTCTTTGAAGTCTCACATCGCTTAGTTCTGTGAAGGAATATGGAGTCCAATGTTATATATAAGATTCAAGTTTTCCATTCCAAGATGCACCAGTTAAAAGCACTTTAAGTTTTTATTTGACTTTCTTTGTTCTCTTATACTCTTGTATTAGAGTGTTGTGAGATGTAGTTAAATATTTGTTTTTGAAGATGTGAATGTACTAGGGGTCTAGGTTAGTTTAGGGGTATATTATGTGTTGTAACAATTTTCACATAGTGTTATTCTCTAGTTGTCTATTGACCATGACCGTGGTTTTTTCTCCGATTTTGGAGTTTCCTCGTTATGTTCTTTTGTTGTGATTGTGTTCCTCTTTTTTCTCTATACTTTGTTTGTTTTTTCCTAACACTTCACCCATAACTTGACTTATAGATCGTGGAAATAAATATCCAAACCCCTAAGATTGGGAGGGATCATTCAATATTTTCAAAATATTCACATATTAGCAAACATAAGGCTTTCGATCGGTACTTCTCCAATGGAATCCACTCAGTTGTACTTTACGCAAGTATAATTTACATCTACCATAGAACTCGATAAAACCTACCTGAACCTCAAGTTCAATCAAAATACACTACTAGTAGTAGCACAACGATAACGCTAGTGACGATGCCAATTAGTGATGATAATGAAGAAGATGACAACGAATAGGAGGACCCTATAAAAGAGATTGGTATTCCTCTAGAAACCGCTAAGTATTTAAAAATCCAAATATTACTCTTTATTTGATTGAATTACAACATATTCACTATATTTTTCGAACCCAAATTATGATTTTTTTTTTGGTATTGGTGAAGGCCAAAAGGCCCAGAAAAAACAACTACAAAGGTACAACCCTAGGGGTAAAACCCCCCAACCTATCCTCCAATAGCAAGTTCTCAATAAAATTCGGAGCAGTAGAGAAACAAGACAATTCCGTAGACAATCGGCAGCCTGCTTTAGCCAAAGCATCAGCACACTGATTTGATTCTCTAAACGAGTGCTCAACAATGGCTTCATCAAAGCGAGTAAGAAGGCTCTCAATCTTCCTGAGCATCTCAAGACCTTCTAATCTACTAGCACGACCTTGATTAATATCCATAGCTATCTCTGAAGAATCAGTATTAACCTCAATTCTCCTGAAACCTAAGTCTAAGCCCCCACACCCTGCAGAGACATCTTCAATGCAAGCTCCATCCACGTTCAGCTTGACCATTCCCACCTTTGGAGGTTGCCATTTAACAAGAGTCACCTCCTTACTTCTGCCCACTACCTTTTTATTGAGAGCCAAGGCGTATCCGTATTCTTTCGCTCTACCGGAGACAAACGCACTAACATTTCAAGGCCTAACAAAATTCTCATCATGCTCCTCTTTATTTCTCCAATACCAAATGGTATGACAAGCCATTGCCTACCGATTATTCCAGCCATCTTCCTTCTTATCTTTGTAGTTTATATTCAAAGTTATCCACTTAGCCAAATCTATGCTAAAGAAGTCATGATAAATTCCTAGAGACACTTGATACACCCACACCTCCTTGGCTCTAGGACAGTCCCGCATGGCATGCATCGTTGTTTCAATTGCATGGCCACAAAGTCTACAAGCAGCGGAGTCAAGTCCTTGCTTGTTTTTATTCAAATTGGTCATTAATCTATTATGTTTCAGAAGCCATATAAAAATCCTCACTCTTTAAGGAATTGTCAGTTTCCAAACATTTCTCCAATCCCGATTGACAACATCATGTTTTCGATCCAAATTATGTTTTATTATCCATGATTTGAGATTTTCGCATCTGTTTGACATAACTATCATTAAACAATTAAATAAAGAGGCTAGCTCCAATAATATCAAACTCCCCCAATAGTGTTTTCAACAATGAATCCCTTGCCTTTAACATCTTTATACAAATAATCACTTGCATTCATTTTTGTTGTTATTATTTTTTTAAAGGTTGAGTATTCAACGTAAAGGTCAAGTATTTATAGAATGCCATTTATCGTCATATGAAGCCTAAGAGTAAGGTTGTTCTCCAGCTCAAATTCCTTGTTGATTGTTGAACTTAAAAATACATAAGGCCAAGTTGACAATGGGGGAATGTCCCGGAGTGATGGTTGTGCTTGCCAATTAAAATGTTATAGTTCTATATCTATCTGATTTAATGTTAAAGAGAGACATGGTTAAAATTAAATAAAAACTTACATGAAATACAACAAATTCTTATAACATCGTAATGTTTTGTCAAAATTTAAAACGCACGCTATTTTTTCACATCAATTATTAATGGACTAAACACCACCATTTTGCAATAACTGGATAAAAAAAAGAATTGCATCCTCTCCAACTTTTTTTTCATGCCCTCTCTCAGGTGTAATTATGAACCCGTTTGTTTTGACTTTTTTTAAAAACGATTTTTAAAGTATAATATATTTTTATGTAAACAATATTTATAAAGAAATTTTTCATAAAAGCTTTAAATGAAAATTTGTTTTGAATAGTTATTTTTAAAATGCTATTTTAAATATTTCATCATTTTATTGAAACTTTTTATTGATATTAAAATTTCAAAAAATCATTTAATTTTGAAGTTATTTCAAATAGATTTTCATAAAAATCATTTTCGAGATATAATTTTTTGAAAAAATTGCAATTTCAATTATATTTTGACCTTCAATAATGTATGTTTATGTTATAGGATATCAAAATTAGTCTTTCAATTTAGAAAAACAAATATAAAAAAAATTTGTAATATTTTGAAAAACGGTTTTGTAAAATTTATTTTTAAAAATACAAAAAAAATCAATTTTTTTAAAGCTGAAATAAATAAAGCCTATATACCATTGAATTAATCTAATTGTTAAAAGATAATAAAGAAAAACAAAGGTTATTTAAAGAAGAGAGAGAAATGTGTATTAGTTTTAATTTTCTTTTACTTTTATTTATTAATCCAATATTTAAGAGAAAAAAAAGGATAAACATTAAAAAATGAGAATTATTATAATTATTTTTGTTTTTATTTAAAAAATAATAATAAATTTACCACTTAATTACATTAGTGACAAATAATTTTGCATACAAAAGCAGCAAAACAGACAACTGTAAGCTTCTGAAACAATTTTAGCATATGTCATTATTATTGGACAACATTCTGGGCCCGTTTGTTTTAATTTTTTTTATAAATGATTTTAGTAATGTAACATAATTTTGTGTAAAAAAAGTTAAAAACAAAACTTGCAATAGCATATGAGTTTGTTATAGGATTTTCATGTATAAAACATGAAGTGATTAAGTTAGAGAATGATTATTGAGTATTCATACAGTTTAGTGAATAAAGTAGTGACTCAACCGTAAAAAGGGGAAGGAAGTCTTGGAGGAAATTTTTCTAATTTTCTCAATAAAAGAGTTATTCCTACTAAACAGTAAACACAAAATATGAGTTTCCAACTTTTGTCATTAAGCTACAACCCTACATACAACGGTTGATAAGACACCATGAAGAAAACAACACATACAATCATAAGCAGAAGAACTCCCAACAGAATCATGTGAAGTTCGATTCGTCATTGGTGTAACTAGGGGGTCACTAAAAAAAATAAACATTATAATTGAAAACATGTCTGGGAGAAACAAAACGAGAATGTGAAAATTAAAAGATGAGTTACAGTTGCAATTCGGAAATAGAAGATGACAAATCTTCTAAGAGTTGCAATTCAAAAATAAAAATATACAAGTCTTCATTGCTTGTACTGTTCCGATTCTATGTTGCTACCTTATTCAATGGCCACATTGTATGCTCCTTCTAAACATCCTTAACAAATATCTGAAATTTCAAAATCAACATACAAACATAAATTTCGTGTTGAAACAAAAGCTATGACACATTCAAAACAAAGTTAGATATATTAAACAAATTGAAAAACACAAACACTTCAAGAAACACAAACACCTCGCCAGAAGCTCGATGTCCACCCCTTGTAACTGTGTTTTAAGTCTCTTCTTCAACGTTTAATTTCTAGGGTTTCTTCTGAGAAGAGAGTGAAAATGAAAACGATGGGGAAATGAAATAATCAAGCGTTTCAGCTTGTATTCTTTTTAATTTTACAAATTTAAATCAATATGTAATATAATAATTCCATGTCATTTAATAAATGCTCAGTTGAAATGCCACACACGCACAAACTAACGGAAGTTCATAAATTTAAGAGACAGAATCAAAGTGGGTAACAGAATTACATGTAAGAAATTTAAAAAGAACGTTTATTAAATAAGAGACTAATCGAAACTTGAAATTAAGTTAAAGGACTAAAAGATGTATTAAACTAAAAAGCAATGTATATAGCAACAAATTATATAAGAATGTTGTGTTCTTTTTCTCTCTTTTTTTTTTAAATGATATAATTTTTTTCTTTGATATTTTTTAACTATTAAAAGTTAATCCAACATTATGTAATTGCACATGAGAGAAGTATTAGAGAAAAAATTAAAAAGGATCCAATTCCATAAAAAAAAAAGGAATGATTTTAGGATAGTGCCATAACTACACACATATTAAAGTAGAATAAAAATGCCGCCACATTCACAACTATGCATAATTGTGAATTAGTCTTGTCGTTATCTTTTTAAAATGATAAATTTGATTTTGATAATCTACCTTATACTAATAAAAAAATATAGTGTATTGTTTTCATTTTTTAAGCAAAAATATTTTTAATTTTAACTATATTTTTTGGTTATGTCTAGGGTGAGAGTTTAATTAAATCCTTCAGCGGCGGAACACATAAAAAATACTATTAAATTTAATTGATGATTTAGATTTAATAAAAATAAAAATGAGAATATTTGGATATTCCCACATACAATCTTATCTCACTTCTTTTTCTCTACACATAAACAATGGTGAAAACAATGTATATCATCTGAAGAGTTTTGCTATGTTAACACCCTTTTTTTTTACACCGTAGACAAGTAAAAAAGAAAAATATTTTTGCACAGAAATCAAGGCAAGGCCAATTATTAAAAAATAAAACTTATACATTATATGTATAAATATACTGTGTTTATGTAAAAAATGGTGTAAGTTTATCATTTTCCATCATGTGAACGGTAACCACCCATACCACCAAACTATGAATTTTTTTTAATATAACTTATTTTTTTAAAAAAAATTACCAAAAAAACCAATGTTTCAGGTAAATTACCAAAATGGCTAGGTTTTCAAAAACCTCCTAAGGGTGGCGCCATATAGGATGACGCCTCAGTTGAAGGCCATATGCCAAACTATATGGTGCCTCAGTGTTAATTTTTTTCCCCTGAGGAGTCGCCATCCCAGATGGCGCCTCAGTGTGTGATTTTTGTTTTTAAATGGAATAAAAAAAACATTTTTTAAATTTTTTTATTTTATATTTTGTTAAATTTGTGAATTGAAAATTGTATTGGAAATAAAATTATGATAGACATAAATGCATCACATTGTTAAGGATAATAATTAGTAAAATATTTGGATACAAAAAAAATTCAATGATCGTGTCTATCTAAACGACCACCGGTTCCGCATTCAGGGGCTCTTGCACGACGTCTCTGTCTAGCACCACGAGTTTGTTGAGGTGTGGCTGGTCTTTGTGTTTGTTGAGATGGCCCCGACGCATCAGATGATGGCCCGGGGCATGAGATAAATTTTGAAGCATCTGTCCCCAATATCCCGGGGGGGGGGGGGGTGCCGCCGACGACGCTTCCGTAATCCAGCTGCATGCCCATGTTTGTGTAATTTGTATGGGGGGTTGGGTTGGTTCCATACGGTATGGTTGGCCGAAATGATGCATTGATGGGTGTTGGTACTGAGTCAGCGGTTGATGTGGGGTTTGGTAGTCGAACAGTGAGTGTTGGCTGTAGGATGATTGTGGTTTCTGGTGGTAGGAAGTTGGGGTGTTCATTTGTAGGGGGTTCATTTGTGGGGGGATTGGGTGTGCTTTGGTGGGTTCGAACGACTCGTCAGGGCTATAGGGGTAAGGGTTTTGTTGTTGTGGTGTATAAGTCGGTGTATGATGTTGGGCATATTGCTGGGTATTTTGCTACGAGGAAGACGCATGTTGGCGGGGGTCAACTAGATACATGGGCTGAGAGAGGAATGGTTGCGGTGTTGTAACAGACCTAAACCAACTCATATATTATTCTGTTGGCATAACATCTTGTACAACGGGTCTGGTTAAGATGTGATGGTGTCGGTTCTTCCAGTGTTGACACATCGCTGTTGCAAAGTTGGTCCACGCACCCTCTTTCCACTGCGTGTCGACTCTACGCAGATGCCACGTTCCCAAACATGTAGGAGCCACCGGAATATCCTGATGCATTCCGAATTGAAGTTTGACTCGGTCACTTTGATGCATCTCCACAGTTATGAACCAAATAATTGGCGTTTTAGAAGTCCACACGACAGCATCATTTTCGTTGGGATGGTGTTCGAGCTCCTCGTACGACCTCCAGACAAACTACAAGAGCAAAAGGAATATATACGTCATTTGGGCCAATGTGGTCTAGCAGGTTGCGGTAGATTGTTATGGTGTTCCTGGGGTTTCGTTCGTAGCTCATTTTCGGAACTGCCCACCTGAAAATGTAGTTAGAATTGAATTAGTTACAACTAAACATTTCAATATACGAAAAAGGGGGAGGGAAATGTATAAGCTTACCTTAATGCGTAGGGGAATGTGAAGGGGTTCCGGTTAATTGGAGCTAGTGTGGGCATTCTCGACCAACCCTACGCCTGAAGGAGATAGGCGCAACCATAAAATGTACACGCGTCTTTTTTTGTAGTTTTGCAGAGTGAACTATACAGATGAGCCAGGACAGTTGAACCCCAACTATATTCGTTTACTCTGTTAATGTTATACAACAAATGGAGATACATAATATTTACACTGTTTCCAGTGCTTTCTGGAAACAAAAAACGACCGAACAATAGTAATAAATAACATCTTGTTTTTTGTATCCTGTGAAAGGGGAGGGAATCCTCGTCTAATACAATAGAGTCATGGTATTCCCTAAGGCGTTTTAGGTTAATACCTTGCCCCCTTGGTCTACCGTCAGGTGATGGCTGAAGTTCCTCCACCTGTAGAGGTGTGCCCAACAACTCGACGCATAGTTGCCTGTCTATATTTACGGGGCCGTTGACGGTCGTGCCATCTATGCGGAGGCCCAGTAACATATGCACGTCTTGGAGGGTGACCGTGCATTCACCAAAAAGAAGGTGAAATGTGTGGGTCTCCGGCCTCCATCGTTCTAGCAAGGCCAGAATAAACTTCGGGTCTACATGGTATGACGGGATTTTAATCACTTCTCCAAATCCACATCTTCTTAGACATTCTTCAGTGAAAGGGTCGTGTGCAAAGTATGCGTGTCCACGGCAACAGAACCTTGATACCTCCTAAACCAAAAAAATAAATAACATTACTTAGGTAAAAAAATACATCAAAGTTTAGGAATGTAAAACAATAGAAGGCCTAAACACTTACGAAGTCGTCAACGTTTTTTGGGGTACCTCGGTGGTTGTTTCCCATCGTGAGCAGAGACATTTTTTCCGTAACTGGTTTTAAGAGCAAGACTTTGTGATGGATGAGAAGTTTTTGTGGGTTGAAGAGAAGATAAGAGTTTGGGACGAGATCAATTTGTGGAATGAGATGGTATTTATAGAGGGGAGTAAGGCATAGGATTCCTTGCATGTCTCTTGGTCTTTGTAGTATGACATGTGCAGCAAGACATGGGATTCCTTGCTTTTTTTCTTGGTCTTTGTAGTCGGACATGTGCAGTAAGGCATGAGATTCCAAGGCATGTTTGTATTGTCATGTCAATAGTGGTCTTGAATAGTGGTCTGAAGCAAAAACAATAGTGCAGAGGCATGCTAAAGAACAGTGGAAATAGAGTATAGCATTGCAGAGTGTAGGGCATCTCTTTTCATCATTCTAGTGCATCACCAGACAATTAAATTTTTTTTTTATTAATTTTCAATTAAAAATAAATTAAAAAAAAAAGAATCTTACATTGAGGCGCCATCTGGGATGACGACTCTCAGGTAAGTTTAAAATGAACTTTTAGGGCAAGGGGACATAACTGATGCGCCATATGGTTTGTCATATGGTTTCCAACTGAGGCGCCATCCCATATGACGTTACCCTTAGGGATTTTTTGAAAACCCAGACTCTTTAGTAATTTACCTGAAACATTGGCTTTTTTGGTAATTTTTTTGAAAAAATAAATTATATTAAAATAAAATTCCCAAACTATACGGTAAATTAAAAATAAATTTATTGTGATTTAGGTTCAAATCTTTTTAAAATTATTCTCTCAAATTGTTCTTTCAAGTTTCTAAACTTGAGATCTCTTAACAAAAGAACAATTTGAGTAAACTTTGAATGGAGGTTACAACATAGCACTGAGTTTTTAAGTTAATGATTAAATATAACAAGAAGTAAGGAAGTAGATAAAAATTCTTGAAATAAAGATGAGTTGATCACAACAGAAATAATGGTGTCTTAGAAATTCGCTTTTCTGAATTGGAACCGGATTTGTTTCTTTTGACCATTTTTTGTTAGTGTTTAAGGATAATACATATATTACTCTTCAAGTGATATTGAAAATTAAATATTGAAACACAAAAACTAAAAGTAAATTGTAGTTTTTTTTTTTTTTCACCTTTAACAATCAATTGAGAGAACAAAGATGGTGATTGAATTGATTAATACCACAAAATTTTGATTTGCAGAAAATATTTTCTGCAGAAATTTAAAAAGTTGGAGAGAATTTAAATGGAAAGAGATGTGTTTATGGAAGAAAAAAAGTATTAGAACCGTATTGTATGTGAATATGTGTAGTTGTTCTCATTTTTATTTTTAATTAATCTATACTATTGATTAAATCTGACGGTATATTTTGTGTTCCACCCGTGAGAAATTTAATTAAGCCCTTGTTCTAGATGTCACAATATTTTTCATATTCTAATTTTGTTAATCTTAATTTTTCAATATTTTATTGGAATATATATTTTTCTGAATCAAAACATTTGCTAAATGGACTCAATCCATTAAATTTAAATCCGGTTGAATTTTAGAATGATTCTTATTGTAGTACCAGAATTTGTAATCTTCAACCTTTGTTCAGAGGAAAATCTATTGATTATTCTATAAGAACTTTTGTAATATCTTACGATTTATTATCTTTAGAAAAGCCAGAAGATAATTTTGTTTCATATATGTTGGTTGTTTCATTTGGAAGGATTCATTCTTATTTGAGAATATCATTAACAGAGAAATGTAATTTAAGGTTTAATTATCGTATACCAATTGAGGGCGTGGAGCTTACTCTTACCCCTTTAGATTTATTAAAAAAAAAAACAAAATTTTGCGATTGATTGGTCCGTTAATGAGTTCTAATGCGAATAAAATACACTTGACGGGTGGTGAACCGACTATCAAAAAGGATATTGAAGATGTATGTTTTGAATTGTCGAGTTTGAAGGTATTGGAGATATTGTCTATGACTACTAATGGAATTGTTCTTATTAGAAAACTTCAAAAGCTCAAAGAATGTGGACTCACTTAGTTTGAGCTCACGACGAGCGTAAAGGGCATAAAAAGTAATGGATTCAATTAATGCCAATGTAGATCCTAGTTATAATCCAGTTAAGTGAAAAATTATAAAAAGATTTGGCGAATCATAACGCCGAAAGTAACCAAGTTATCACGCAAAAAGTTAAAAGATGCAAGGTGCCTATAAAGTGGTGAAACATGTCAAACTATCTATCGTGTATCTGTTTACTATGAAAAATAGCAAATAATCTCTAGTCTATCAAATTTGTAAGAAAAATGGGTAACTTGCAGGATCGACCAAACTAAATCCTAAGACATGTGCTAAAATAATTTAAAAGGGCATTTGATAAAAGATAAACAATTCGACAGTCTTCATAATTTAGAAAAGGCTATTTCGACAATACCAAAGAAAAATGATACGAGGAAGTAATTAAAAGTGCATTGAAAAATAACTTAACAAAATAAAAGAAAGAAGATAAATTTCTGGGTAAAGATTAATTGGATTGCATTGAATAAGAAAAATGGTGTTATATAAAACATACATTTCTTCATAAACTCTTTTCTCTCTACACACAGATATTCTGAATGATTTTGAGAAATTTGTACAACTTTAACACCCACACATCCTAATACTACGACTTGCTATTTATAATAGTAAGAAATAACTACCCACTAACAGCCTACTAATTAGAGCGAGACAAATGTCATTCTGCATGGCTTCGTCTTTCAACTACTCTACACGTGTCTCCTTCTCTCAAATGGATAAGGACAAAGTTCCCTCAATTATTTGAATTTGAATCTTTAAACCGAACGTCACCAACCAGTCCTCTGTCGAAACACATCTCCAAGTTGTCATAAATATTCCTAAGTCCATGGAACGTGTCTCTTCTGTACAAGGACACTTTCGACCAGGATCTCTAGAAATTCCGTCCCTGTCGAAGTCTTCCACAACTTCAAAAAATTTTATTTCTTTGAATAAGAATCTCAATCCAATATCATGCGTCGAAATTAGGAGCTAACAAATTGCCCCCCAAAATGTTATTTTCGACACCATTGAAGAAAAAGACATTTTTTGAGAATGTCATTCGACGCCTCATTCAGTCCTCATGATGCTTCGACGATTGCTTATAGTTCCAACTGTTCACTTTCCATCAGTAGACCTAGGATGTCATAGCCATTATTACTACCCCTGACACGTCTCTTCAAATCATGCAAGAACTTCGTCATCATTACCTTTCCTAGAGTCTAGGAGATCATGGAGAGTAGGCACTTATTACCACCGCTTCATCAAGAATCGTGGGGAAGACACGCGTCCCACTATCAGTTTAAACATTACAACAATTTTTACAACCGTTTCCACTTCCCAACTTATAAATACCTTCTCCAATAATTGTTTTCACTTTAACGCTCCCTTCCTCTCAAATTTCTCCAGAAACCCTTGCATTTCAAAACTCAGTCTTCTTCACTTTCTTCCAACAATGGTTTCCTCCACGCGCTCTACTAAAGATGCTACCAAGGTCACCAAGGATGCTAGAAAACCTGCGAGAGCTACAAAAAAGATCTCTCAACTTCCTCCGTTTGATTCCTTCTCTGGACCTGCCATGGTGGGAAACCAACAATATCTACCTGAACCTCTTGTTGAAGAGAAAAGGAGAATTTACGCTTCCCAAGTACTTATTCGTTTAACCGTTTCTGACAAATCGTTGGCTTTATTTGGTCCTTTGTCTGATTTAAAAGTAGATTCTACCAGGCTTAGAGAGTTCTTCCCCTCTTACCATAAATACAAACTCGTAGGACAATGTAAGAAACCTAGGGCTAGCAATGAAAACCCAAACCCTGCTAATCAAAGTAATCCTCCAACTGAGGAGGCTATTGACCTTAGATACATGATCAAATTTAGGGTTTTTAGAGCGAGTCCATCCTTTAAGGATCCCTCTGATTATTTGGGGTGGTTGACCAAGTTGGAAAAAACAAAATCTGATGCCTGGAAGAAAATGGGTATTTATGACCTAATCATGTTGTCGAAAGTAGGGCATGACTATTGCTCGAATATGCTTATTCCGTCCTTATACTTTTGGGACAGCACCCACTACACTCTCCATCTCCCATGTGGCATTATGACACCTACTCTTTTCGACATAGCCGTTATCACAGGACTCAAACCTACTGGGAATACTTACGACCCTGACTTTATGGCTGAGGATATCATAGGTTTTACTACCTTTAAGGCAGCTTATTCGACCCACATAGCTCACTATCATGATAAAATCATAGAGGAAGTATCAGACGTTGAACATATAGCTTTCCTAGCTCTATGGCTGTCACGCTGTGTCTTCTGCTCGAAGTCACTGCAAGTTGCTAGAAAGTTTCTGACCATGGCGAACCAACTACACTCTGGCCATGACTTATGTTTGAGCGAATTAATCTTAGCCAGCCTCTATGAGTCCATGAGCGAAAGAGTCACCTAACTCAAATGCCTTGGTGACAAGGGAAATATACTCTTCTCTGGACCCTTCTGGCTTCTTCAGCTGTGGTTGAATGCTTCGTTCGAAGCTTGCCTTCCCCACAAGAACCCAATTAACGAAGATGTTGATGACGTGAGGAATCGAAGAGTAGAAGGCCCGCGTTTGGCGAAACTGACACCTGCTGATGATGGTCGACCTGTCAAACAGGCTTTCACCAACTTCATCATGATGTTCGCCAAACGTTATGATTTTACACCCAACATGGTTTCTTTTGCGGCAAGGAAGTATGGTCCTGAGTGGTTCACCAGGCTATTCCCAGTGTCGTCGAAGGCTCAAGCAGCATAATCTATTGCGATTTGGGAAACCTTTCTAACTCCCAGGGTTTTAACCCTCAGGTTTAACCTCTCCAAAAGCCAAGTCACATTGATTACTTACCAACCAAATCTTGTCGCTCGACAGTTTGGATTGGTTTAAGTCTTACCCCGACCGATTTATGACAAGAAAAGTGCTCTCCTTCTTTACAACACAATTCATATTGAAGCAGTGACTATTAAACAAATCGCATGATATGCTGGTCGAACGCAGCTTCCGAACCAAGCTTTCTCTGTACTCAACAACTCAATGACTGGTGGAAGGCTTACTATTCTGAGGAATTTTTCGACGTGGCTGCGTTTAGACACCACATTAACAAGGTTTTCCACTCTGTGCAGGAAAAAGTGAAGAAAGGTACTTCAACGCACATTAAAGAAATCCAGGCCTTCCAAAAATACTTTGAAACAGTTTATCGACCTGATGATCTTGGTTGAACCGTCTGCGACGCAGCTGTTACTCTGAAGAATTTTTTTTAAAGAAAATGGAGAACTTAAAGATCCCTTCGTACCTTCCTCCTGAGAAACGATACGAAACGGCTTTCAATATGTTTCCTCCCAAATTCCCTCAACTGCCAAGCGCTGATTTTGGAGTGGGCCTTGCCCCTCCATTTCCAGACCGATTCGTCTGTGGGGATTCTATCAAAATCCTTCGCTAGCAATCAAAACCAAAAGCGCAGCGGGTGGTTTCGACCAAACATACACTAGACAGTTTCAAAGGGCATCTTCATATTGGGATCGAAGATGTTCGCATCGAATATGAAATATATGAAGGTGTGGAATGTGTAACACCCTAATTCCCCGACTGAACATTTAAATAAAATAATTTGATTAAAACCAAGTATTAGAGTTTCATCAAACCATAAACATCAAAAACCAAAAAGTCAGGCAAATACGCAGCAAAAATTCAGCAAAGTTCAAAAGTAAAGTCCAATCAACAACCCCAACTAAACGAAATAAAAACATCACATAATAACGAATGACATCACATCCCCAGTGCTACATATCAGAGCAACTTCTCTAAGACCCAATAATAAAATCTAAAGGGGGAATATACGCCATCCCTTACCCAACAACTACTCTTGTACCTGGTTATCTGTACTCCGAGGAGTACAGGCGCCACAACAACAAATAAGGGGTGAGAATATACTTACAAGTAATAACAGTGAAGCTTAGCAACAGGATGATAGACAAATACAACATAAGATTAATAGACAAATACATACACCAAATACAAACACAAAGATCATTCTCAACATATGCAATGCTATCATACACCAAATCCGTCACCTATATGCATGTGGTACCAAGTTTTTGTGGATATCAGAGGTATGTTACTGATTTCTTCCACGGTCTCCGGTTCCTCACCTGAACCGACGATCCCCACCAAATAGATCTGAGACCCGCCTCTGGTCTCTCAACTAGACCAACGATCCCACCAAATAGATCTAAGGCCACCAAAATGGACTGAAGTTCCACCTAACTCCAATGTATATGCATGCATGGTAGTATGAACAAGCAAAACATGCATTTCACCAAAAGAATTTTTTTAACATAATCCACCAAAAATTATTTATGATATTATTCACCAAACAGTAGTTCTATATACGAACCACACATTTCCAATAAAAGGCCACCAATATAGTCCCACCGGACTAATCACAACAAATTAATTACTTCTAATACTTATAATCACTCAAAATTCCAACACACATCAACAAAGTTGTTATATTATTCTATAGCCCAAAACAACACTAAACACCCAAATTACTCTAAAAGGTTAGAAAGGGTCCCAAAGGGTAACCTTCACGAGTGATAACTCTACTGTAACCATAGGGGTTGGTAGTTTAACTCAATACTAATAATAATTTTTTTTATCTTAATTCATCTAAATAGTTATTAACTCAATATTAATAATAATTTTTAACCCAATATTAATTTTTAAAATAATTATTTTACCTTAATAATTATTAACTCGATATTATCATAATAATTATTAAATCAATATTAATAATATTAATTTAAAAATATATTTTTTTTATATAAAAAGTAATTTTTACCAGAAAAATGGGTTTCTTACGAAAAAGTGATTATTTATAGAAAAATAATTCTATACATTTTTTCAAAAAAGTACATTTTTTTTTAAGTTTAACAGAAATTACAGTGTCTCAAAATCCTAAATTTCATCCTACCCTAATCAAAGGAAATTTTCTCAAATCTCATTCAATAATCCAATTTCAATCAATCAACTGAACGATTTAACAAACAGTAACCAGATTTTACCAAATCTCATTCGGTTACCAAAATTTCAATCTATAAACATTATCGATTCAACAAAAAGTAACCAAATGAGATTTTCACAAATCCCATTTGGTTACAGATCGTTATTAACGATCTGTATCCAAAAACAACCAAATCAACATTTTACACCAAATTCACAATGATACTTGTATATATATATAACTCATATTATAACAACTTCAACACTTTTGAGATATTAGGCCAAAGGGTTAAGGGAAACCCCAATTAGCTTAAATACAAACGCACATAAAACATAATACAAAATAAAACAACACGATCAATAAGAAAAAATACGATTAACAACCCTAAACCCTTTGCGCTATTGAGAGGGTAAGGGGGCCCTCATCATCCTGCTGCCTAAAAACCACATTATGATAAACAATTCTCCCCCTTACCTCAAAATTGAGCTTTTCTCTACGGTCTTCGCATAACACAGAGAAATTTGTTCCTACTATGTGATTGATTCTCAATTCTCAAATCCACATTCTCACAGCCGCTGCTTCCCATAATTTTTTTTTTGTTACACATACCCTAATTCTAACCCTCACGTTAGCATATATAGTTTCAATAATAATGAATATTTTTATTTTATTAAATAAAATTTCACTGATAGTTATTAAAAAGAACTAAATTATAATAAAACTATAAAATATCTATTTTATTATATTTCAGCCAAATCCTCTAATTATATCTAAATAATTAAAATAATCTCAATCATTATTTTATTTTATTTTATAAAATCATATTTTCTAAATAATGTTACACTTCTATTTAGTAAAAAGTACACATGGATAAATATTTAATAAAAAACCCTGATATTATAAATTATTATTTATAAATTCTAAAAGTATATTTTTACTAACTAACTAGAACATCCATATATCTATAAAATTATTATTTCAATTAAACAATTATCTAATTGTAACAATAATAATAATAATGAATCATTTTTAGAAATTCTAATTATTCTAACAGTTAAAAAAATAAAGTTATCTAATTATTATTAATAATTCAAATAGTTCTTATTTTAATTCTCTCATCTCAAACTCAATATTTTTTTGTAATTATTAAATTACTAAAATATCACTTAAATACTAAAATTAATAAAAATCACACAATTCACCAAAATCAAACCAAATAACACACCAACAAATTCCTAATATTTAAATGAAATATTAAAAATTAAAATAGGGGTGTTACAACTCTCCCCCTCTTAAAAGGATTTTCACCCTCGAAAATTACATGTTGAAAACAATTCCGGGTAGGATTCCTTCATACGGTTCTCCAGCTCCCACATTATGCTCCCTCTAGTACATCCGCCCCAAACAACCTTCACTAGCACAATCTATTTTCCTCTAAGTTGTTCACTTCTTAATCCTCAATCCGGGTAGGTGATGCCTCGACGGTAAGATTATCACGCACTTGCACATCATCTATTTGAATTACATGAGATAGATCGTGAATATACTTTCGAAGCTCAGACACATGGAAAACATCATGGAGGTTTGAAAGAGATGGTGGCAAATCCACTCGGTAGGCAACAACTTCAATCATCTGAGTAATTTGGTACGGGCCAATGGAACGATGAGTAAGCTTCTTAGACTTCAGCGCACGACCAACACCAGTCACTAGAGTGACCCTAAAAAAACATGATCACCATCTCAAAACTCAAGAGCCATTCCCTGGTTATAATGGAAACTCTTTTGCCTACTCTAGGATGCCTTAATCTTATCCTGGATCGTCTTCACCTTTCCAGTGGCCTGTCGAACAATTTCTCGCCCAAGTACAACACTATCTCCAAACTCATACCAACATATAGGTGTCATACACCTCCTACCATAGAAAGCCTCAAATGGTGTCATTCCGATACTAGAATGGTAGATGTTATTATACGTAAAATCAATCAGTGATATATGATTGTCCCAAGCACCTACTTGCTCTAAGACATAAGCTCTCAACAAGTCCTCCAAAGACTAAATAGTCCTCTCAGTTTGACCATCTGTGTGTGGGTGATGGGCAGAACGCAACCTTACTCTAGTACCTAGAGCCTCCTGCAAACTCTCCTAAAATCTGGATGTGAATCTCAAATCTCTGTCAATAACAAAACTCAATCGGATTCCATGTAACATCACAACCACACTGATGTAAATCTATGCTAGTCTATACAAAGAAAACTGATCTTAATCGGAATAAAGTGAGCCGATTTAGCTAGCTTATCTACTGTCACCCAAATTACATCATTTCCCTTAGGAGTGTTTGATAACCCAGTAACAAAATCCATCGAGATATTGTCCCACTTCCATTTAGGAATATCCAGCGGCTGCATCTGTCCATACGACTTTTGATGCTCAATCTTTGACTTTTGGCAAGTCAAATAAGCATAAACAAACAACACAACGTCCTCTTCATTCCTAGCCAACAAAACATCTTCTTTAAGTCTTTGTACATCTTGGTACACAAACTCTGTCACAAAACTTCAAGATCCCATTTTCATCCACTTGAAAGTCCTCATCATCGCCATAATTAATTGACGATAAGCGATCTACCAAAGCCACATCCATTTTATGCTTCTCCCCAATCTCATCAAGAAAGCCACTAGTCAGCTTCAGCGTGCCCATTCTCACACTATTAGTTGTCACCTCGCATACCAAGCTTACGTCTCTAATTTGCTTAATCAAATATAGCTCCCTGATCATTAAAGCTGACAGGTGCAGTGATTTCCAAGTTAAAGCATCTGCTAGAACATTGGCTTTACCGGGGTGGTAATTCAAACCAAAGTCATAGTCCTTCAAAATTTCTAACCATCTATTCTTCCTCAAGTTAAGTTCCTTACGATCAAATAAATATCTTAAGCTCTCATCATCACTAAACACTTCAAATCTGGATCCATACAGATAATGTCGCCATACCTTCAACACAACACTACAGTTGCCAGCTCTAAATCACGGGTAGGGTAATTCCTCTTATGAACCTTCAACTGCCTCTAAGCATAATCTATCACCCAACTATCCTGCATAAGCACGTCACTTAATCCCATCTTAGACGTGTCACAATATACCATGAAGAATACCTTTACATCTGGAAAAATCAAAACTGATGTTATCGTTAACCTCTTCTTCAGTTCTCTGAAACTTTCTTCGCACTGGATGTCCCACACATAAGCTTCACCCTCTCGAGTCAACTGAGTCAAACGCAAAGATAACATCGAAAAGCCTTCGACAAACCTACTTAAGTAACCAGCCAAACTCAGAAAACTTCTGATCTTGGTAACTAACTTCGGAGCCTCCCACTGTAACACTGCATCTACCTTAGAAGGATCCACCACTATACCTGCGTGCACTTGGCACTCTTAGCATCCCTTAGCGAATTCGATGCAATCCTTTAACATAGTAGGCCAATACATCCCCTGTAGAAATAAAAGCCATTTCATCTTGTGGCTTACCTGATGAGCCCTACATGCCACATTATGAACAGCGAAAGGTCTAAGTATGCTTCTGACTCACTAAGGCACTTAAGCAAAACTCCCTCAGGAGTCTTTTTAAATAAATCGTTACCCAAAAAAACATAACTTATACTCGTTACCCCGATTTTTCGATCAACGTACGTCGTTGGGTTCTGTAGATATTCAACTATTGTTTTCTCCAGTCTTCATCCGTCAAGCTATCTACTGCTAAGATTTCGAAATTCTCTTTATCACCGTATCCTAGCTTCGTCATTTCCAAATCTGATGGGGACAATCTGGTTGATACAACTCTTCCTCTGACTTCGATTGCATCTTCTAATTTTTCCTTCAAAACCTTATATCCAGAAGCAATCTGAGCCAGGTCATTTGCCACTTGATTTTCCAATCGAGGTATGTGTCGAATATTCACTACTTTGAACTTTTTTAGTAATCGATTGGCTATTAAGAAGTACATATTGAGATTTTATTTAACACATTTGTACTCCCTTGTAATTTGTTTTATGACTAACTCTGAGTCTCCCATTATTTCGACTCGAGTTGCCCCAAATTCCAACAATACTTCAAGTCCAGCTATTAAAGCCTCATACTCAGCCTCATTATTCGAACAAATACCTTCGACTTTATACTTGAATTTTGTTGGAATTTTATTAGGAGAAATGATCAGGAATCCTATGCCTGTACCATCTTTATGACTAGAACCGTTGAAATACAATTTCCAAGGTTCAAGCTCAAGATAGTTTAATACGTTTTCGTTTATAGAATGGTCGACGATGAAATCAACCACCACTTATCCCTTAACAACCTTTAAAGGCATGTAAGTTAGGGAATACTTAGTTAAAGCCAAGGCCCATTTACCAATTCGACTATGCAAAATTAGTTTAGACAACATATGTTTGATGATATCGAAATGAGACGAAACATAAACATCAACTGGTTTTATATAATGCTTCAACTTTGTACAAGAAAAATACAAGTATAAACACAATTTTTCAACTATGTTATACCTAGTTTCTGCATCATTCAAAACCCTACTAAGGTAATAAATGGCTCTTTCGACGCTATTTTCATCCTCTTGAGCCAACATGCTCCCTAAAGTTTTGTCTAACACAGATATGTACAGTCTCATGCTCCTATTTCTACAAGGTGGTGCTAGAATTGGAGGATGACTCAAGTACTCCTTGATTTTGTCGAAAGCTTCCTACTGAGTTTGCCCCCATTCAAACCCCTCCTTGTTTAGTCGAAGCAGAGGTGAGAAGGCTTGAGTTTTTCCGCTGAGGTTCAAGATGAATCTCCTTAAGAAATTGATCTTTCCCAACAGTGATTGCAATTCCTTCTTTGTTGAAGGCGCTTTCACCTCCATAATGGCCTTGGTCTTATTCTGGTTTATTTCGATTCCCTTCTTGTGGACCACAAAGCCTAAGAAATCTCCCGCCTGCACACAAAAAGCACATTTGAGAGGATTCATTTTCAGACTATGGCTTCTCATCCTTTCGAATGATTGTCGAAGATGGTCAATGTGATTCTTCCCTGAAACAGACTTTACAGCAATATAGTTAATGTAAATTTGCAAAAAAATCTCTATGTAATCATGGAATATTGTATTCATGGCTCTTTGATATGTTGCCCTGCATTTTTTAGGCCAAAAGGCATAACTACCCACTCGTAGGTGCCTAAGGCCCCAGGGCATCGAAACGCCGTTTTAGGGACATCCTCTTCATCAATGAATATTTAGTTATACCCAGAATACCCGTCGAGCATACTAAGGTATTCATGGCCAGCGGCAGAATCGACTAGCATTTCCGCCACAGGCATTGAGTATTCGTCCTTTGGGGTCACAACATTTAGATCTCTAAAATCTATGCAAACCCTCAAAGTACCATTCTTTTTTATAACAGACACAATATTTGCTAGCCATTCAACATACCTGGCTGTTCGAATAAATTTGCAACGAAGAAGCCTTTCGACTTCCTCCTTGATCTTCAAGAGAATTATCAGTGCAAACCGCCTTGGATTCTGCTTGATTGGCTTCTTTCCAGATTTAATTGGCAGCTTCAATTCGACTAGCTCTCTGCTTAGGCCAGGCATCTCATCATAATCCTATGCAAAGCAGTATTTAAATTCCTTTAACAACTAGATCACTTCGACTTTGAGTTGTGGACTGATATTTGCACTGATATATGTTGGTCTTTTCGTTGCCCCTTCTCCCAAGTCGATTTCTTCCAAAGGATCTTGCGCTAGCATTTTGATGTTGGCTGCCAACGGATCCTTCTCGAAACCCAAAGGCTCGTCATCGTAAATGGCGTCGAGCCTCGGGCTTTGCATTTCGTTCTGAACCTTATCAGGCGGTTCTGGATCGAAGTCCTTACCAGGACCTTCATGGTTTAATCTTTTGTTGGCTTCGACAACCATATGCTTAACTTCGGCCTCTAGGGCCGTTTGTAGTTTATTTTCGGCTATGTAAGCCGAAATCCTTTTTAGCGCCTCAAACTCAGGCATTATCGTCGAATTCACTCCCCCAACCTATGGGGTTAACTCCAGATGTCCTTTCGTAAGCGAAGTCATCTTCTCCTACAACTTCCCGGTCCTACTGAAACCCATTTGTTGGATGCAGGTACAGTGAACAGTACGAGTTGTCGTCTGGAGTGAATGCAAATTTGGATGGGTTACATGAAGCTATGTTAGCCAAATTTCTATTGAAGCATCGTCTATCGACATGATTAACTGAAGCCAGGAAATAACTTTGGTCGGCTTCAATGTTCTCAACAATACCATCTGTTCGCCAAATGGTGATTCTCGGATGCATCGAAGATGGCACGGCTCCTATTCCGTGAATCCATTCTCTTCCTAATAATATGTTATAGTTTGCCTTCGTCTCCACAACCATAAACATTGTTGATCTTGTGACTGTCCCTACTGTCAAATCAACCTTAATTACCCCCAATGTGTTGCCAACCTTTCCTTCATAATTGGATAGCACCATGTTGTGAGGCTTGGTGTCCGTATCGAACTTCCCTATTTTCCTTAACATAAAATGCATCATCAAGTTTACTGTTGCGCCACAATCCACCAGGATCTTGTTAACTGGTACGTCTTCAATCTTCCCAGTGATAAAAAAAGGCTTCAGATGACTTTTCATAGCCTTACTAGGTCTTTCGAAGAATGCATTTTGTTTTTCGACATACCCGTTATTCATCACATAGTAGCAAACTGGCCTATGTGTGGCCATCTCTATACCAGTATTATCTCCCGTCTCTTCGACTTCACATATCTGGTCGAATTCCCTTGGTAGGACAGATACCACGTTAAACAAAATGTCGATAGACTGCTCTGACCCTGAATCAAAATTATCAGTGAGCAATTCGTCCTCAGCAACCTTTCAATCGTGTTCTTCTTTGGCTGCTTACTCTTGTGCAACGGCAGGCGGCTTTTCGACAGGCTTTGGCTCCTTCCTGTCGACTGGCACGTTGGTGTTGGATTCTGCTTTTGCCTCAGCTTCTCTCTGGGCTTTCCTTCGTCTTTGTTCCCTCCTCCACTGGGACCTGGACATAGGGTTTTTCCCTTTATAGTTCTCTGAGACATAGGCTGGTTTCTTTGAGGCCATCGAAGAGCATCTGTCTACATCAAAACTCTACCATTTCTGTTGGCTCTTTTCCTTATTTTCATTCAGTTTTATCCACTTTCCATTGGAAAGTTCTGCAAATGGTTTAAAGGTGGCGGGCCTTGCCCCTGGATCTCTTGTCTTTGGTTGTTCTTGCTTCGAAGCATATTTCCTTGAGTCGAAACCCCGCTGGCCATGAAGGGATTTCTCCTCGCACCTTTGTTTGGCCTTTCGAACTCCCTCGAGATTTTACGCTGCCTTCTTGTTAAATACCGCGCTGCATCTGAGAGACAACATGACTTCTGACCTCTTCTTTTGACACCTGTGTATGAAGTCAATCAGATTTTCCTCCTCTTTTGGGAAGGCCAATTTATTGTATTCTTCTTGTCGACGTTCGTCATCGACCTTCATGAGTGCCTCTTGCGAGACCTCCACCATGTTGATTTCCATTTTGACATCGTCAGTGATGTCAAGCTTATGTAACTTCATCTGCAGACCCTCAGCAACCTTATCCATTTGAACGAAACCGTCAGCGGTTTCTTTGGTTACCATCATCCAATGGGAATCCTCAGTGATTCCTTCGTCGGAGTCTTCAGTAACCCCTATGTCGACGCTATCAGTAGTGTCTTTGGTGAAACTTTGGACAACCTCACTAGCGAAACTCTTCATGAACTCTTGATCGAGACCTTCAGTGATCCTGACTATGACTGCTCCATTGTTGAAGCCGTCAGCGACTTCAACCATGTTGACATTGTTGTCGAGACCTTCAGTGACCTCGATCATGTTAACCTCTGTTGGCTCTGCATAGTGAGCGCCAGCCACCGGTAAGGGATCATCATCAATCTTCATCTGGCTTTTAGACTTCTCACCAAATTTGAGCCTTCCTTCTTGGATAGCATTCTGGACAAGATCCCTGAAAAGAAAACATTGAGAAGTTTTATGGCCCAAGAAATTACGATACTTACAAAAACCTCTCTTTTTCCTTTGTTCTAAAGGAGGCATTTTAGCACCAGGAGGCACTGTCATTTGACCGTCCTTAACTAACAAATCGAAAATTTCGTCACACTTAGTAACGTCGAAAGTGTAAGTTTTCTTAGGAAATTTATCATTCTTTTCTGGTTCGACAGGATTTTTTCCATTCGAATGGGCCAACAGCTTACAAGAATAAGGTGGGCCTTGTTTCAATTCAGCAAGATCAATCTCGCCTTCGTCGAAACTTACTGGCTCATTATAATATTTTTCGTCTTCTTCATTGACTTCGACGTAGGCCACCCTTTTATTCTTATTTGCCCTAGCCTTTTCTTCCTTCAGGCGTTCTAGTTGTCAAACCCTATCAGCCAATTGAGCCATATCCCTTAAATATTGGGTATCCAACTTCTTCCTAATGGAATAATCTAAGCCTCCAGCGGCCATTTCAACCAACTTATGTTCTGGCACTTATGTAAAACATCTAGCCTTGAGCAATCGAAATCTGTTCAAATAGTCATCTATTGGCTCAGTGAATTTCCATTTTATACTAGCTAACTCCTTTAGACTGATCTTAGTTTGTCCCATATAGAACTGCTCATGAAATAATCGTTCCAACTGGGTCCAATTGTGGATCGAATTTGGTGGCAAAGTTGTGAACCACGTGAAGGCATTCTTCGTCAGAGAACTTGGGAAGTATTTTACCCTAAGATTCTCATTATTCGCAATTTCTCCAGCCTCTTTCACATATCTGGCCACGTGTTCGACAGTGGACTCAGTGGTGTCCCCAGAAAACTTAGTGAACTTAAGGACTTTCGTTCTAGGGGGTAACTCCGACTGGAGAATATATTCTGACAATGGAGATGTATAATTTGGCCTTCAAAGGCCAAAGTTTACTCCATTTTGGGCCATAATCCTTTCGATCATGGCTGCCAAATTATTATCTGCTACCACGTCATTACGTCGAACCTATTGCATAACATTGTCAACGTCTTGGTTTCTATTTACCAAAACCACCATTGGTTGTTCTCCTACAGGAATTTGTGGTTGATTCCTAGGGGGTTCGACTACTCCCTGGTTTGCTAAATTCGTCTGAGGTAGATTTCCTGGGTTTTGTTGGCCCTGGTTAATAGTGGTGTCCTCTTCGAACACTACCCCTTAGTTTCCTGTGATATACTCCCTCTGAGGGTGTCGAGGAGGGTTAGGTACACCAAAAAAATCTGCAAGGCGCGTTATCTGCGCAACCATTTGCTGATTAGTCTGGGTGGTATTTTGGATTAGAGGTTGAAAGATTTCTCCCATAGTTTGGGATATCATTTGGACCATTTGATGGTTACTTCCATCCATTTGTTGCCTTAAGTATGCTGTAGTAGTATTTGTCAAGTTTGGCATTTGGGTTGAATATCCCATTTCGAAGGACTGGTTACTTCGATCCATGTTAACCCCAGATCCTGACCCTTGTAAAGGTGAAGTCACTATGGGTTCTGTAAATACTGGAGGAGCACTCTATAAGTTCGCCATCATCAAAGTTGGCATCCCATAAGGCGGGTCTCGACTAGGCAAAGGCATAGAAAATCCAGGGGAATAAATGGCTGGAAGTTAGCATTTCCCACTGGTGGGGGAGTCCTTGGTGGACCCCTTGATCCAACATAACTCAGAATGGGCTGAGTATGGGCAATCAAATGTGTAGGGATCGAACTTGCCATAGATGGTATGGCTTGAGACACGGGCGCAAAAAATGTTGGTCCTCCAGTCGAAGACCCTGGGGTTGGTTCTACATTGATACTGGGCGTAGTTTGAGGATTCGAACTATTTGGCTGATTAGTACTTGCCATTTTCCTCGTATATCTCCTCCTTGGTCTATCTTCGTTTGTGGTGGCTACTTTTCCACTTCTTAATAACATACAACAAAGTTTTCGACAGAGGAAGGACAATTAAATGAAAAATTATAAGTTTCTTTGAAAATACATAAAATTGTTTTCACGAATCGTTTTAGAACTGTCCCACCGGGCGTGCCAATTTGTTTACTGTGAAAAATAGCAAACAGCCTCTGGTCTACCAAATTTGTAAGAAAAATGGGTAACTTGCAGGATCGACCAAACTAAATCCTAGGACATGTGCTAAAATAATTTAAAAGGGTATTTGATAAAAGATAAATAATTCGACAGTCTTCATAATTTAGAAAAGGCTATTTCGACAATACCAAAGAAAAATGATACGAGGAAGTAATTAAAAGTGCATCGGAAAATAACTTAACAAAATAAAGGAAAGAAGATAAATTTTTGGGTAAAGATTAATTGGATTGCATTGAATAAGAAAAATGATGTTATATAAAACGTACATTTCTTAAAACACTCTTTTCTCTCTACACACGGATACTCTGAGTGATTTTGAGAAATTTGTACAACTTTAACACCCACACATCCTAATACTAAGACTTGTTATTTATAATAGTAAGAAATAACTATCCACTAACATCCTACTAATTAGAGCGAGACAAATGTCATTCTGCATGGCTTCGTCTTTCAACTGCTCTACACGTGTCCCCTTCTCTCAAATGGATAAGGACAAAGTTCCCTCCATTATTTGAATTTGAATCTTTAAATCGAACGTCACTAACCAGCTGTCGAAACACATCTCCAAGTTGTCAGAAATATTCCTAAGTCCATGGAACGTGTCTCATCTGTACAAGGACATTTTCGACCAGGTTCTCTAGAAATTCTGTCCATGTCGAAGTCTTCCCCGACTTCAAAAAATTCTATTTCTTTGAATAAGAATCTCAATCCAATATCAGGCGTAGAAATTAGGAGCTAACAGTATCAAGATATAAGCTAACTAAAATCGTCTTAAAGGAACTACAAAAATTAAGTACAAAGACGTGGATTTATCTACTAGATCCTTGTTACCTCATTAAGCTACTTTGTTGAACCCTTGTCTTGGACTTTTGCCGTCTTTTTAGGCTATCTTACTAGACCCTTATCAGGGATCCTTTTCGCCTTACTAGACTATTTTTATAAACCCTTATAAGGGATCATTGTCACCTTATCAATCTATCTTACTGGACCCTTATTAGGGATCTTTGCCACCTTACTGGACTATTTTTATAGACCCTTATAAGGGATCATTGTTGCCTTATCAATCTATCTTACTGGACCCTTATTAGGGATATTTGCCACCTTATCTAGCTATTTTTTAGACCTTTATCAGGGATCCTTTCCATTTTATCAGGCTATCTTATTGGACCCGTATCAAGTATATTTTCCATTTTATTAGGTTATCTTGTTGGACCCTTACTAGAAATCATTTTCGCCTAATCAGACTATTTTGCAGGATCCTTACCAGGGATCCTTGCCGCCTTATTAGGCTATCTTGCTAGACCCTTGTCAAGGATCCTTGACACCTTATCATGTTATTTTACTTATTAAGGATTTTTTCCGCCTTATCAAGCTATCAAGATGGACCCTTATCAGGGATCCTTACCCCCTATATCAAGTTATTTTACTGGACTTGTGTGAGGGATCCCTGGCCCTGCTTAATAGAGTCATGAAGTGGTTTGCCTTTGATTGAACCATTATTGAAATTTCCTCGATGCTAAATGTTGATTTGCAAATAAAATTATTCCTTCAAAACGGTTATTCTAATGTAATGCTCGTGCAAGTTTGACAATGATAACAAACCTTTTTGGAGTCAGCTTAACACAATTTTTCCGTAATATGTTTTCAAAGTAAACCAAGCTTCAATTAGGTATTTTGAAGGATGTTACGTGGTCTGGTTCATGCTTTATGAAAAAAGAATTTAAGGCTCATAGTTCAATTTTAACCCTCCCAAATTCTCCTTATGATTATCTACATTCCTAAATTCAATTAATTTAACTGGTGCATTCAGTTTCCAAGAGAATTTTGTAGTTGCAAAGACGAAGACGTGATGAATCAAGAACTGATGAGATGTCTTGAGATCACAATCACTCTTTTGTTTGCAAAGAAAATAGAATAAGAGAAAAGGGCATCCGATAGAAAAAAGGCAAAGGAAAAATGCACTTACCTGAAGAGATGAAGAGGAGCATCGGAGGTGGCTGGATGAGAGTCGGAGGTGGCCGGGGGAGGAACATCGGTTGCGTTTTGAAGATGATGACATGCAGTCGTTAGGGTAACCAAAGACGATCAGAAAGAGAGAAAACGAAGACGAAAATAGTGTGAAATTCAATCGTAACTCATTTTGCTCGTTAAAAACTTAAGAGTAAAATCGTAAATGTGCAAAAAAAGTTAAAAAAAAAAACCAAATCGCCTCCCGCAGGTAATGGCGCGTGACCCGCTTCAAGATATTGCGTCTTTAGCACCCGTGATCTGAAACTGAAATCCACACCTTGGATCTGTTACGCATGGTGGCCGCTTCGGTCGAAAACCTCAAGATAACGACCGCTATTAATTACTCTAATTTAAATAAATTAAGTTAATAAATACTCAATTAAATGCCTCCAAAACAAAAATTGGAATATTTTCCTTTATTATAAGATAGTCAAACATGTTGACTTAAATATTATTAAAAAAAGGTTAAATATATACATAGTTCTCCTAAATATCTCAAATTTCGTTTTTAGTCTCTGAAAATTGAAATATTTTCCTTTATTATAAGATAGTCAAACATGTTGACTTAAATATTATTAAAAAAAGGTTAAATATATACATAGTTCTCCTAAATATCTCAAATTTCGTTTTTAGTCTCCGAAGATATTTCCTTCAAAGAATGGTCCTCCTAAAATTTTCCATCTACACTTTTGGTCCATCCTGTAACTTAGCGACAATTTTTACAACTTAACGACTAAATTAGCGACAGTTTATTACTTAGCGATTAAATTAACAATAATTTTAGCAACGATTTTAATATTAAAGACCAAAAGTGTTGATGAAAAATTTTAAAAAGGCCATTCTTTGAAGAAAATATTTTAAGTGAGTTAAATCGAAATTTGAAATATTTAAATATACCACAACCATATTTAACCCTTAATGGTAGTTGAAACCTTTTGCAAATACTTGGATGGACTAGCCAAGAGAGTGTGAAACTTAGTAATCTGAATTGAAAGTTGTACATGGTAGTAAAGTTATGATTGGACTTGGTTCCTAGCTCTCTTTACCATAGTGATATAAACCGAACGTACAAAAGGATGCACTAAAGGTACATTTTTCCAACACTCCAATTTGGAGCTTCAAACTTTTCACATAACTTTGCCTTGGAATGTGTTGCAGACTCACGCTTGCTCGGCTAGAAGCATATCCATCCAAACATATACTAAATCATAAAATGACGATCAAGTTCCTCAAGATTTCATATGAGACTCCACGATTACAAGCACAAGCAAACTTCTTAAGAGCAAATTTAAGGAACTAAATGAAGCAGATATAAACCCAGACACATCCCTCAATATCTTTTCTCCTAGTATCCCTTCACATTTCATTATACTAAGCATACAGTAACACATCTTCCAAGTCCATGACTCTGAAAACAAGGCCATAACTAACCTATACTGAATAGTCAAATGATAGCAGGAAACAATAACAAAGAATTGATAGAGCACTCTAGATTCTAGAATAGCATCTACTGTTCCGTGACATTACAATGAGTTGGATTGAAGTTGCTTATTAAAGAACTGACAGAAAAAATTCTCTCCATTTTAGGTGCTTTAAATTATTGTGAACTTGAATGGAAGCAGTTAAAAAACATGCATTGAACAAAAAATGTGAGACCTTTACACTAACAGTTTCATTGTTCAATACAGAGGAACACAAGAAACAGAATGCATTATTCTTATATAGAAGATTAGTTACACTAATATTATAAACTGGACATAGTATACAACAATACCTATTTGAAGAGAGTACAGTAATGAATGCAATGAAGTTGAACAATATGTGCACTTTACGCCACTTCTGGTGACGGATACCTCGGCAAAGAAATACAAAAATGGCAGATACATCATCCATCAACAATGAATTGATCTTCTTGATTATCCCCTTCAACCCTAGTGCCTTCGTGAACAATACCATTTACATGATGCAAATTTTGCATCATTTGTGAAAGATAATGGTTGCTAGCACTAGTATGATCAGATAGGACAGCAGGTTGGGTAGTCCATTGGGAGAATATACCGAGCAATTGGCTACTAAGATTCTGTTGTTCGTGAAGTATCCGAGTCTGCACCTGGCCCATTTCTTCCCGGTGCTGATTTAGCATGTCGTCGATCCTCTTCTTCCATTCTAGCCTCCTACAATTCATTCTCTCCTCCCGTTCCATATCATGAATCAACTCTTCCTCTCTTCTTTTCCTTTCCTTCTCTTCATTTTCCTTCTCTGTAGCTTCCCGCTCAGACATCCTCTGCCTTCTCAGGTTTTCCCTCTCTTTCTCCCTCTCCTTTTCCCTTTCCTCAAATCTCTTCTCCCACTCACCTCGCAAGTTTTCCCTCCTCTGCCTCTCATGTTCTCTATCCACCTCGCGCTGCTCAAATCGAACCTCCATTTCCCTCAAATGCCCCAACTGGTTAGCAAGAATCCTCCACACCTTCTTTTCCATCCCCTTCGCCACCTTCCTCTTCTTCTTCAAATTTGACCCTGTCACTTCACCTTCCTCATACACATAACCATTCTCCGCGTCTTCTCTCGTCCGTCCATTCCCATTAAAATTCACCTCCCCTTCTTCAGCATCATACCCAAACCCTAAACCTATCACCTCATTGTCAACTCCATCCATAGCAGCCGCAAAATCACCATCTCCATCCCCAGAATGACCCATCTGCCCAAACTCAACCATATCCATTCCTTCATCCACACCACCACCCCCACCACCACCACCCAGAAACCCATTTCCATGATCACCATCAGCTAAACCCATCAACTCGCCATTCCCACCATGAACATGACCACCAACAACAAGCGCAACATCTCCAAACACCTCCTTATACCTAAGAAAATTAGACCAATGAGTAACCCCCTCCATCCAATCAAACTCACTTCCATCACAATCCCCTCCCGAAAACTCCGGTTTCTTAATCTTCTGCTTCACCAGAAGATACTGATGCCTCATATTCTGCACCTTAGTGGAAACATCTTTCCAACTCCACTGCCAAGGAAACACAACAGGATCACAAAGATGATGCACCGAATTCACATAACAAGCTATAGGCTTAAATTTCTTCTCGCGAGTTCTCATTTTCGCGAGCGAACCATCGGAAACCATCTCACCGTACTTATCGATTAGGGTTTTCTCCTCTGCTTCGGTCCATTTCTTCCTTCGCGGAGGAATCATTGGCAACAAAACCCTACGCTATCTTCTACTTCATCAAACACCAAAACCTGTTTCGATAACGATTCAGAGTGCATCGAGAACACGAAGATCGAGAATTTCGGTTGAATTTTGTTTCTCAATCCAGAATTTTAACCTAGCGATTTTGATCGATTAATTGATTGTTTCTGAAAATTGGAAAATTGAAGATGGCGTTGGCTTACCTTGACGAAGCTTCAGTGATTTTCCCGAGAAAATGTAGCAGGGTGTTGATTATGTGACGAAAACTATTGCAATTTTGCAAAGCTGAGATCGAAAATTTCCCAACCTTTTTTATTTTTCATTTTAGAAAAATAATTGTTTATGATAAATTATTAAATAAAGTAATTAATTTTATAATTATTATTTTTTAGTCAAATTAATTACTCCTTGAGAGTAATATTTTTAGCTTTAAGGGCACATGAAAAGAAATTTATAAATAAAATGCTTGTGTTGGAAAAACAATACAGAAATTAATTATAAATTTTTAATAAAATAAAAAAATATTTATATATTTAATTCTTAATACAGGTTAACATTAGAGGTGAAAATAGGCTAGACCGAGTGTTTACCTTGAAAATTGGTAAACAACCGCTGATCTTCTAAAACAATAAAGTTCTACTAATTTACATGATCGATCAGATTGATCCTAGGACATATGCTATAAGTGTATCTAAAATGTTTCACAAATGCGTAGAGTAAACATTTCGACCATGCTGGCAAACAAAAAGGACGCTATGAAACGTAAAACAAAAAGTGATAAAGGCAGAAAAGTGTTTAAGTCGAACAAGAAACTTAGAGAAAACAATGTAAAAGCAAATTCAATGAAAGACTGAAGTTTAAATGGTAAAGAAAATGCATAAAGTCTTGAATAAACTGCAGAAATGTAAATGCTTGAAGGTAAAGGCTTCTTAATGTAAAAACTGCAAAGTAAAAACTTTGTAATATGAAATGCTTGGAAGTAACAGACTGAATTAAATGACTTCAAAGTAAAGGATCTAAGGTAGAAACTTCAAAGTAAATTGCATTGCAATGAAAGATAATGGTGATTACAATCACGTACATTCTCGCCTCACTCTTTTCTCTACACGCTGGATACTTTGAGTGATTACAGAGTTACTTGTACAACACGATTTTTTCACACATTCTAACTCTAGAAATAACCTATTTATAATACTCTAAAATAACCACCATTTGACGGTTTACTCCTAGAACACGCCACTTGGCACTTTGCATGTCTTCAACTTCTGGATATTCGCCACTTGTCCTCTTTTCAAATTCAAATAGTAGAACTTCCTTCTAATAATTAAATGTAACTGCAGCGCATTATCCATAGCCATTTTACCCTGTCGAATTGACTCTTTGGACTTGGAAATGTTTGAAGTCTTAAAATCATTCTCTTCGACTCAGGCTTTCAACAAGTATGGTCGAAGCCTTCTTCTCCTTTAGCTTATTATTTTAAAGAATAACTTCTTTAAAAGCCAAATCTATTTGAAATCATGTAGCGTCGAAATTAGGAGCTAACAAATTGCCCCCCAAAAATGTCCTTTCGCCAGTGTTGGTAGGAAGGTCATTTTTTTATAGAACCATTTTCGACGCTTGCTCATTCGACTATGAGAAGACGTGGTCATAACTGACCAACCCATGATCTAGAAACTATTCAGTTTCTTTCAATCACGCTTATGACGTCATACCATAATGGCCTATCTTTAAACGTCTTTTCCGCCGTATCCTTGAACAGTTTTCATCATCACCTTTCTTGGAACTAGACATTTGCAGTCTGATCATAACTGCCACCACTCAAACAATTTTTGCAAAAAACAGACACGCGTCCCACTACCCACTTTGCTCCATTGGTGGATTGACAACCTTTTTAACTTCCAAACGCCTATAAATACCCTTTTTCCATAACTTATTAAACTTTTGCATTCTCAGAATTTCTTGCAACCCTACTTCTTCATCCTTCAAACTCTCTCAAGAAAAACCCAGAACGCATTCTCACTTTTCTTCAACTTCCAACAATGGTGTCTTCACAAACCATTCCCCAAGAAACAAAAGGTAAAAAAGGTAGAGCCACATAGTTCAAGCAATCCCTTCCACCATTTTCGAACATTCCAGGACCCAAGGTGGTGAAGAATCAACAGTTCATGCCAGAACCCCTTCTTGCGGAAGCGAGGAGCATTTACGAGTCTCAGGTAATGATTCCTCTCATTGTTTCTGATAAACCTTATACTTTATGTGGCCCCTTAGCTGATGTTAAGCCCACCGATGAAAAACTTAGTGAGTTTTTCCCTTCTTACCGTAAATCAAGACCTTTAGGGCAAAAGAGCAACCCTAAGAAAGATGAAGCTTCCCCTGATACACCCACCTTGACTAAGATGGATCTTAGGTATCTTCATGATGGTACTAGATTGGTAAGAGCTGTTAACCAGTTAAAGGATTTTGACCTTTGGATGACCAGGATGGAAAAGGTCAAAGCTGATCATTGGAAAACCATTGAAATTTATGATCTGCTTATGCTGTCGAAGACCAATATTCCCTATTGTTTGCACCTGCTGGCAGCATCACTTTACTTTTGGGATAGTACCCACTACACTTTTCATCTTCCTTGTGGGATGGTTACCCCCACACTCTTCGACCTGGCTGCCATTGCAGGGTTTCGACCAGATGGCATTTCATATGATCCTGAAACTGATGCAGATGATACCATAGGGATCTCTGATTCCAAGCTTACATACACCCACTTCATAAACCACCACAAACGTGACACTGAAGAAATAACTGACAAGGAACACATTGCATTCCTCACCGTATGGTTGTCGAGGTATATATTTTCCTCAAAACCCCCACAGGTGCCCAAGAAATATCTCACTCTGGCCAACCAACTTCACAACAACAGAGGAGTTTGCCTTAGTGGGTTGATTTTGGCAAACCTCTATGAGTCTCTCAGCGAAGGGGCAGCTCGACTCAAAGACTTGGAGGCCCAGGGCACTATACACCTGAATGGCCCCCTCTAGCTGCTTTAATTATGGCTTAATGCAACTTTCGAAGCTAGCCTTCCCAGGAAAGGGCAAGTCGATGAGGACTCTGCTGAAATCAAAGAAAGGAGGGTCGAAGGTACTCGCCTGGTGAAACTCACGCCCAATGATGATGGGGAAACTCTCAAAGGAGCCTTCTCTAGTTACATTATGATGTTTGCCAAGCGGTATGATTTCACACCCAGTATGGCCCCTTTTGCTGAAAGAAAATGTGGACCTGAGTGGTTTACAAGGCCATTCCCTAATTCATCCAAAAAACTCCATACTGAATCTGTTTCAATCTGGGAAGCCTTTTTTATTCCTAGATTTATCATTCAGAGGCTGAATCTTGGAAGAGATATGACAGCCTTGATTGCTTACCAACCAAACCTTGTCTCTCGACAGTTTGAGTTGGCTCAAATTTTCCCCAAGTGTATGTATGAGAAGAAAGGCCATGTAGTCCTTCATACTGCCAGTTTTGATGAAGGAGGTGCTGCAATCCCTTTCGACCGGTGGAACGCTAGAAAAGTAACTCTTTCCCCTGTGCACTTTCAACCCACATTTTTGTGCACTAAACCATTCCACAACTGGTGGTCGAAGTACTACAGTGAACAATTTCTTGATGTTGCTGTCTTCTCTTCATTACTTGACCAAGCTTTTCTTGATGTGCAGGAGAAAACCAAGAAGAGTAAGTTCATTCATGTCAAATAAATTCAGGCCTTCCAAAAGTACTTTGAAACTGTCTATCGACCAAATGATATTAGTCGAACCGTTCATGAGGCTGCTGTCACTTTGAAGGAGAAATTTCTACAAAAAATGGATCAGTTGAAAATCCCTTCAAACGTTCCTCTTGAGAAACGTTATGAGGTGGCGTTTGAACTCTTTCCTCCAAAGTTCCCTCGACTGCCTAACGCTGGTTTTGGAGTGGCACTTGCCCCCCATTTCCAGACTGGTTTGTCTGTGGTGAGCACCTAAAACTCCTTCGATAACAGTCTCAACCGAAAGCCCAATAGGTGGTTGCGACTAAACATACGCTGGACAGTTTCAAAGGACACCTTCATATAGGGGTCGAGGATGTTCGTGTCGAATCCTAAATATATGAAGGTTTGAGGTCCTCGATTTGTGATTTTTAACTAACCACTCAATTATTAATCTTGTAATAATCATTTGTCTTTCAGTTATGGCCAGGAAGACCAGCTCATCGAAGGGTGCTGCAAGAGTCGAAAAGGAAACCGAAGGCACAAAGGTATTTTATATCCCTTGCCTAAATTTTTTTTGTGTAACCAACTTTTAATATTTGCATCACCTTTTAGACTGCTCGAAAACCTCCAACGCCTTCAAAAAAGGGCAAGAAAGGTGCTCAAACAGTTGTCCCTTCAGATGCTGATGATGAATCCCCTGAGGAGGTAGTGGCTAAAAAGAAAAGGAAGCTTACCAAAGCTTCTGAAGCTACCACCCAATCCTCCTCAAAGGCATCCAGAATTCTTGAGAAGACACCTGCTAATAGTGGTGTCAAGAAACAACTCTCTAAGATTGCGTCAAAAACGACTGCTGGTGATCCTGAAAGCGCAAACTCAAGTCCTGATGCCGCAACTGTACAGGTATGCACACTATCTTTACTCAGCATTTGCATTCCTTACTCAGATTTCTTTCAATCTTATTCTCTTTACTTGTGGTTTTCAGGCTGATGTAGGTGGTTCTAACCCACCACAAACTTCATTCAGCTTTGCAACAACTATCCTGAATAGCCAAGGTGAGCCAACTTATCACCCTACCTCTGGCCTTGGTTCTGGATATAGTTCACTGAGCGAAATTAACCAACCTATCCCTCTTACAGTTCCTCCTTCTGAAGCAGATGAAACAAACAAAATCTTGCCCACCAGGACCAACACTTAACAATCCCAAACAGATGGCTCTGAACATGAAGAGGATGATGTTTCTAACCAACAACCTCTCGACCATACAGAGACCATTGCCATGGACGTAGAAGGAAGGCCAATTGAAGAGGAAGAAGAGGAGGTCGAAAATGAAGAAGAACAAGAAGAAGAGAGGGAAAGGACTGAGCAGGATCAGACCCATTCACCCGTGGCTGAAACAGGTCCTGTCAACAATCCAACTCCTGGGCCTACAGTCACTTCGACTACTGGAGGATCCCCCACTGGAGACCCACTGGCTGCCCTTAAATGGTCGAATCCTCGAGAGTATGCCAGAATGATACTTGGGAAGAAGTACAGCTCTTCAGGTACTAGCCTTAGTACTTCGACCAGTTATGGGGGTCCAGCTCCAGATGACTTTTCCAGCCCTATCCTTCAAAAGATCAAAGACAAATTCTTCAAGGGAGACATCCACAATGTTTTACTTTCAGATCGAACTGCTCATCTCTTCCTGAAAGATAGCCTCCAAAAACTGGACCTCTCGACTCTTAGTAAAGATGTGTCTGAATTCAATGTGGAGTTAACTGCTTTAGTAAATCAGATGTCTGAGGACTTCAAACTTCTTCCCAAGATCCAACACACCATTGAAATTACAACTGGACTGGAACATTCAGCTTGGGATGAAGCACACGCATCAGAAGCTAAGGTCGAAAATCTAGAGATTGACCAAAACAAAAGGAAGGCAGAGATAGAGTCGAACCAAAAGGACATTGATACCTGGAAGCAGCAAATTGAAGAACTGCAAAACAAGATTTCTAACGCTGAAAAGCGCAACCTTGAGCTGAAAGACTTCGACGATACTGAAATGGCCAGAGAGCTAAAGAGCACTATAGACTTCCTTGATAAAGCCCAAACGCTTGAAAAGGAACTTTCAACATCTAAGCTCAACAAAGCTCTGTGTGAGAAACGCCTTAAGACTCACAAGGTCTACTTTCTTGAGTTGAAGTCGAAGCTCCTTTTTTGATTGTCCTATGATTTCTTATTTGTAGTTCTTATTTGTAGTTCTTTTTTGATCATCATGTTTTCTGGCCCTTTTGAGGCCCTATGTAAAGACAATCTCAATGCCCCTGGCATCTATCTAAATATTTATGTTTGCTATTAGCTCTTCGACTTGCAAAATCTTTGATAAAATCATGGCACATTTTCTCTTAAACTTTGCTAATCTTTGTAATTAAAGTACTCTGCCTCTTTTCTTGGAAATCATGAAAATAACGCAGCTTTTAACAGCTTAGTGTTCCAACGACACAAGTTTCTATTCCATAAAGGAATATTAATAGTGTAACCCTAAGGTATATTCCCAAGAGAAATTTCATGTGTTTCCATTGTTGACTGGCCAATCCTTACAAGGCTTTACCTCTATAAAATCCTCTTCACATGAGCCATATTTTGCACCCACTGTAGCAAGCATGAGTACTTCCTCAAAGAAGGCAGTGACCAAGAAAGTGGCTGAGAAGACAAAGAAAGTTGAGGCAACAACTACTGCCTACAATGATACTTCAACTGGAGCAACCTCTCGCGCCAAGAAGCGAGAAACTAAGATGAAGGTCCCCAAGAAAGGACATTCCAAAGCACAAAACTCTGATGATGAAGCTGACGAAGATTATGTCACCTTCCTCAACTCTATTAATTGGAGAGACTATGAATGATCTTTCTCCTAGGTTTCATGTTGTTGTACTTGTTTCCTTTCCTTTGTATGCCATTTTGGCCTCACATGGCCTATCTTGGCTTTTACAATCTTAATAAGACTTATGTTCTAATATGAATCTCTTGCAAAATAGGCTTATATTTTTTCAAATATTTCCCATTTACCCTTAAGACTCTTAGATTACCCTCAATCTCCTGAACCTCGTAAGCATTATTACTGAATGCCTTAATAATTTGAAAGGGGCCTTCCCACTTAGGAGACCACTTCCCTAAAGATCTGGTCTTTCGATCCATAGGCAAGATCACTTTCCACACCAATTCCCCAGCTAAAAAGGTTTTAATCTTGACCTTTTTGTTATAAGACTTCTCCACCATTTTCTTTTGCCTTTTTAGCAACTCCAACGCATGGAGCCTTTCTTCGTCTAAATCCATTAAATCATCAAGCATCATATTCCAATAAGACTCAGATGGGATCTCATGACGCCTTTGGATCCTTATGGACTAAAGATGAATTTCTACGGGCAAAACTGCATCATGACCAAATGTCAGTCAAAATGGGGTAGTATTAGTTGCCTCTTTTGGGGACGTTCGACATGCCCAGAGTATTTGGTCCAATGTTTTATGCCAATTTCTTGGCCTTTTTCCCACATGCTTTTTAATCAACCCAATAATTACTTTATTTGCCGCTTCGACTTGGCCATTAGCTTGAGCATAATAAGGTGTGGACGTTAAAAGCTTGAACCCCATGTCTTTAGAAAACTCTTGCATTTTTCGACCAGTGAAGACTGATCCTTTGTATGTTGTAATTGTCTATGGGATTCCAAACCTATAGATGATGTGTTTCTGGATAAATTCAATCACATCTTCTTGATCAACATTTGGTAAAGGGATAGCTTCGACCCATTTGGTAAAATAATCAATACCCACCAAAATGTACTTATGATTTTTAGATGATGTTGGTTGAATTTCTCCAACTAAATCCAAAGCCCGTCCTCTAAAAGGCCAAGGTTTCACTATAGAGTGCAATTCACTTGTAGGGACGTGTTGAATGCCAGCGTGAACTTGACATTCCTGACAACCCTTAGCAAATTCGATACAATCTTTTAACATGGCAGGCCAATACATGCCTTGTCGAAATAACAACCATTTCATTTTATGGCCTACCTGATGTGCTCCACATGTCCCACCATGGACAGTCGAAAGGGCCAAGTACGCTTCTGCCTCACTAAGGCACTTAAGCAATACTCCCTCAGGAGTCTTTTTGAATAATTCATTACCCAACAAGACATAACTCAAAGCTTGATACTTGATTTTCCTTTCTGTCAAAGATATTGGATTTTTCAGATAATCTACTATAGGTTTTCTCCAATCCTTGTCAGTTATGCTATTAACTGCTAGAATTGCAAAATTGTCTTCATCAGCGTATCCAAGCTTAGTTTCTTCCAAATCTGATGGGGATAATCCTACTGACACCACCCTTCCTCTGACTTCAACTTCGCTTGCATCTTGTAATTTGTCTTTCGAAACTTTATACCCTGATGCGATCTGAGCCAAGTCATTAGCGACCTGGTTTTCCAGTCTAGGGATGTGTCGAAAACTAACTGCGTCGAACTTTTTCAACAGTCGATTCACAACTACAAAGTACATAATCAAGTTTTCTTTTATGCTCTTGTATTCCTTGGTAACTTGTTTTATGACCAGTTCCGAATCTCCCATTATTTCGACATGAGTTGCCCCCAATTCCAACAATACTTCAAGTCCAACAATTAAACCTTCATATTCAGCTTCGTTGTTTGAACAAGGCCTTCAATTTTATACTTAAGCGTTGTTGGAATTTTATTAGGAGAAATAACAAGCACTCCTATGCCTGTCCCATCTTTGTGGCTCGACCCGTCGAAGTATAACTTCCAAGGTTCCACTTCAAGATTGTTCAGAGGGGTCTCATTTGTAGAATGGTCGACTATAAAGTCTGCCACTACTTGTCCTTTAACAGCTTTTAAAGGCTTATAAGTTAAGGAATATTCAGTTAATGCTAATGCCCATTTTCCAATTCGACTATGCAAAATAGGTTTGGACAACATATGTTTAATAACGCCATAACGAGAAGAAACATAAACATCAATTGGTTTTATATAATGCTTCAATTTTGTACAAGAGTAATACAAACATAAACATAATTTTTCAATCATGCTATATCTAGTTTCTGCATCATTTAGAACTCTACTATGGTAATAGACGGCCCTTTCGACACCATCATTATCCTCTTGAGCTAACATGCTCCCTAAAGTTCTCTCTGACGCAGCTATGTACAATCTCATACTCTTATTGCCACAAGGTGGTGAAAGAATCGGGGGGTGACTCAGGTACTCTTTGATCTTGTCGAAGGCTTCCTGTTGAGCCTGCCCCCAGTCGAACCCATCCTTGCTAGCTCGAAGCAATGGCAAAAAGGCTTGCGTTTTCCCACTCAAGTTGGATATAAACCTCCTCAAGAAATTTATTTTGCCCAAGAGAGACTGCAATTCCTTCTTTGTTGATGGCGCTTTTGCTTCCATAATGGCTTTGGTTTTATTCTGGTTAATTTCGATCCCCTTCTTGTGGACCACAAAGCCTAAGAAATCCTCTGCCTGCACACAAAAAGCACATTTGAGAGGATTCATTTTAAGACCATACTTTCTCATCCTTTCAAAGGAATGTCGAAGATGGCTTAAATGATCTTTCCCTGAAAAATACTTAACAACAATATCATCAATATAGATTTGCATAAAAGTCTCAATAAAATCATGAAAGATCGAATTCATTGCTCGCTGGTAAGTTGCCCCAACATTTTTTAGACCAAAAGGCATTACTACCCATTCGTAGGTGCCTAATGCCCCTGGACATCGAAAAGCAGTCTTTGGGACATCTTCCTCAGCAATGAATATTTGGTTATAACCAGAATAACCATCCAACATACTCAAGTATTCATGTCCTGCTGCAGAATCAATCAACATTTCTGCCACAGGCATAGCATATTCGTCTTTAGGGGTTGCAGAATTTAGATCTCTAAAATCTATACAGACCCTTAAAGAACCATTCTTTTTAATGACTGGTACAATATTAGCTAGCCATTCGACATACCTAGCTGTACGGATGAACTTGCATCTAAGTAACCTTTCAATTTCCTCTTTGATCTTTGAAAGGATTGTTGGGGCAAACCGTCTTGGATTTTGCTTGACTGGCCTTTTCCCATGTATGATTGGCAACTTATGTTCAACAAGCTCTCTCTTCAAACCAGGCATTTCATCATAGTCCCAAGCGAAGCAATCCTTAAATTCCTTCAATAGTTGGACCATTTCGACTTTGAGTTGTGGGTCAAGGTTAGCACTAACATAAGTAGGCCTTTTTACTCCCCTTTCACCCAAGTCAATTTCTTCCAAAGGATCTTACGCCAACATTCTAATGTTATCTGACATTGGATCCCTTTTAAAACCCAAAGGCTCATTATCATAAATAGCATCAAGCCTTTGATTTTGGTCTTCGATTTGAGACCCATAAGGTGCTTCAGGCTCAAAGTCCTTACCAGGGCCTACTTCACAAATTTGAGTTGTGGCTTCGACAACCATGTGGTTATGTGCAGCCTCCAAGGCCGCTTGTAATTTAGATTTGGCCACATAGGCCGAAATTCTTTGTATTGCATCGAATTCAGTCATTATTACTGAATTCACTTCCCCAACCTGTGGGGTCTACATCAGGCTCCCCACAGTATGGGACATTGCCTTCTTCCCTTATGACCTCTCTGTCCAATCGAAATCCCTCTACTGGGTGCAAGTATAATGAGCAGAATGCATGGTCATCTGGGGTGAAATCAAATTCTGCTGGAGTACAAGGCGCAATATACGCCAAGTTTTTGTCAAACTCGACACCATCAACATGATTAACAAGCACCTTAAAGTACCCTTGATCACCTTCAATGTTTTCTACTATGCCATCAGGCCTCCAAATTGTGATCCGCTGGTGAATTGACGAAGGTACTGCTCCAACACCATGGATCTATTCCCTCCCCGACAGAAGGTTATAGTTAGCTTTGCTTTCTACTATCATAAACAAGGTAGGCCTTGTCACCGTTTCCACAGTTAAATCAACCTGCAGAACGCCAACAGTGGTCCCAATTTTCCCTTCATAGTTAGAAAGGACCATGTTGTGGGGCTTAAGATCAGAGTCGAATTTACCGATCTTGCTTAGTAGGAAATGTGGCATTAAATTGACTGTAATGTACCAAGATTTTATTCACATCCACGTTCTCTACTTTCCCTGTAATGTACAGAGGTTTCAAGTGCCCTTTCATGGCCTCAGTTGGTCGTTCAAAGAAAGCATTCTGTTCTTCGACATAATCATTGTTCATCACATAGTAGCACACAGGTTAGTGCGCTGCCATTTCAGCCTCAGCGTGGGCATCCAAGTTTTCTACTTCAGTTATCCTATCATATTCTCTTGGCATTACTGAAACCACATTAACAATGATGTTTAAAGAGGCATCAGAGTCGAAATCGAAGTTGTGAGTCGAATCTTCGTCCTCAGCTGCTTCGACTGCAAACCTCTCAGCTTCTTCCTTCTTGGAAGTAAATAACCTACACCCCACAAGCATCTTATTTGTTATTTTTATCCCAACATCTTTATTGCTAGCAGGCAGAATGTTGGTACTAGTTTCAGTTAGATATTTGGCCTGAGCTTCCCTCAAAGCCTTCCTTCGTCTCTGTTCCCTTCTCCACTGGGACCTAGACATAGGATTTTTGCCTTTGTAATTCTCAGAAATATAGGCAGCTTTATTGGAGGACTTGAATTCTTTTCGGTACTCCATTGAAGAACCTCTAGCCACGTCAAAATTCTTCCATCTCTATTTCCCTTTCCCTGCTGCTTCAACTGGTTTGACCCACTTTCCAGTTGGTACCTCACTGCTAGGCTTGAAAGTAGCCTGCTTAGCCCTTGGCATTTGTGGCCTTTGGCCATATTATTTTTGAGTAGCTTTCCTTGGGTCGAAATGCCCTGGCCTTTGAGCAACTCTTTTCTCACGTCCAGATTTGGATTCTTTCCCCGCTTGGAGGCTACGAGCAGCTTCTTTGTCGAAGATAGCACTGCATCGAGGGCACAACATGACTTCAGAGTTCTTCCCCTGGCACCTGTGGAGAAAATAAAAAATGGTTTCATCTTCTCTGGGATAAGCCAGCTTGTTGCAGTCTTCTTGATGAACCTGTTCATCAACATCCATGGCCTGTCCGTTAGTAACTTCGACCATGTTTATGTCAATTTCATCTTTTAAGCTCATTTTGGAGAAGTTGACATCAAGATCTTCAGCAGCCTCATCCATCTGTCTGAAACGGTCAGCAGTCTCTTTTGTTACCATCTGCAATTTTGATGCTTCAGCTTCGTCATGGATCTCGACTGTAGCCTCAGCGTCGAACCTTTGAACCTTAGAAGATGTCCTAAAGTAGTGTTCAGCAGCCATACATATCAAATGTTCAAGCTGGCAGCCATCCATTTCCTCGACTTCTCTAATAAACACAACATCATTGGTAAGGTCCTCAGTAACCTCCACCACTGTGGCATTTCTGCCAAGAGCTTCGTTGGTGTTAACACTATCTGAGCTATTGTCAGATTCCTCAACTAGTTCGACCATGTTTACCTCATCGGGCTCTGTGTAATTTGCTTCAGCTACTTGGAGAGGGTCAGCATCAATTCTCATCTGGGTCTTAGTCTTCTCCCCAAATTTGAGTCTACCTTCCTGTATAGCATTCTGCACCAGATCCTTGAAAAGAAAACATTGAGAAGTTTTATGACCCAAATAATTATGGTATTTACCAAAGCCTCTCTTTTTTCTTTGCTCTAAAGGTGATATTTTAGCACCAGGAGGCACTAGTATTTGACCATCATTAACTAACAAATCAAAAATTTCGTCACATTTAGTAGTGTCAAAAGTGTATGCTTTCTTTGGGAACCTATCGTTCTTTTCGGTTTCGACAGGGTTTTTCCCATTTGAAGGGACTAATAATTTACAAGAATAAGGAGGACCTTGCTTAAGTTCAGCAAGATCTATTTCACTTTCGTCGAACCTAACAGTCTCGTCATACAACTCTTCGATGCCTTCCTGGTATTCAACGTAAGCTACCTTCTTGTTTTTGTTCACCCTAGCTTTCTCGTCCTTGAGACGCTCTAGCTGTCGAACTCTATCAGCCAATTGGGCCATATCCCTCAAATACTGGGTGTCCAGTTTTTTCTTGATAGAGTAATCAAGGCCACCAGCGGCCATTTCGACAAGTTCATGCTCAGGCACTTGTGTAAAGCACCTAGCCTTGAGTAGTCGAAACCTGTTCAAGTAATCATCTATTGGCTCATTGAACTTTCGTTTCACACTAGCCAATTCTTTCAAACTAATTTTAGTCTGCCCCATGTAAAATTGCTCATGGAACAAACGTTCTAACTGGGTCCAATTACAAATCGAACCAGATGGTAACGTAGTGAACCACGTGAATGCATTTTTAGTAAGGGAACTAGGGAAATACTTCACCCTTAGACTCTCATCATTCGCAATCTCACCAGCTTCGATCAGGTAGCGCGCCACATGTTCGACGGTAGATTATGTAGTATCTCCTGAAAACTTAGTAAACTTTGGTACTTTTGTCCTGGGGGGCAATTCAGCTTGGAGTATATAGTCTACTATAGGCGAGGCGAAGTTTGGCATAGAAAAACCCATATTCAGGCCATTTCGAGCCATTATTCTCTTGACCATGGCTGCCAAATTATTCTCCGCTGCTACATTATTGCATCGAACCTGATTCACCACATGATCAACGTTTTGATTTCTATTTACTAGCACCATCTTTGGTTCCTCCTCTTCAAGTATAGGTATTTGATTCCTAGGAGGCTCCTCCCTAGGTGGTTCGACCAACTCTGGATTCACCGGATTCACTTGTTGAGCGATTTCCCTCATCTCGACTCCTTGATTTTGGTGTTGAACAGGAGCAGACATTCCCATGAATTCTGCTATACGCGTCATCTGGGCTGTCATCATTTGATTGGTTCGAGTAGTATTCTGGATCAATGGCTGGAAAATCTCACCCATCGTCTGAGACAAAGTATGTACCATTTGCATGTTGCTCTCATCCATCTATTGCCTCAAATATGCTGCATATTCATTTGTTAAGTTGGGTCCTTGAGCAGAATATCCCAAACCTATGGACTGGCTGTTTCGACCCATGTTAATTCCAGAACCTAACTCTTGTAAAGGGGAAGATATCACATTCTCTAAAAATATTGGGGGCGCAGTACGCAAATTCTGCATCATTGCCGTTGGCATGCCATAGATTGGGTTCCTATGCAAAGGCTGTGAAAATCCTGGGGGAGGAAACTGCCTATACGTCGAAACTCCTACTGGCGGAGTCTGAGGATTTGTCACTGATGGGCCAATATACTCTAGGACTGGCTGAGTGTAAGGCCTCACATATGTCGCCCCTGGTCCTGCTGTCGAAGGCGTTGGCTCTGTCACCATGGTTAACATTGTTGACCCTCCTGTCGAAGGAACTGGAGTTGGCGCCACAGTACTTCTTGGTATTTCTTGAGGATTGATGGTGCTGTTCTGAGCGCTTAAACTGCTTGGTTGAGGATTCGTCCCAGTAGAACTGGGATTTGGATTTCCTCGTGTTTCTTCTCTTTGGTCTATATTCGTTTGAATTGGCTACCTTTCCACTTCTCAAGTGCATACAATGAAGTTTACCACAATCTCGACCAATGAGACGAAAAAATTTCAAAAAGGTAGTTATGAAACTTCTTTTTGACAGTTATTTAAAAGTTATAAACTTCCAAATACACGTTTAGCACCGTCCCACTGGGCGTGCCAATTTGTTTACCTTGGAAATTGGTAAACAACCGCTGATCTTCTAACACAATAAAGTTCTAGTAACTTACAAGATCGATCAGATTGATCCTAGGACATATGCTGTAAGTGTATTTAAAATGTTTCACAAATGCGTAAAGCAAACATTTCGACCATGCTGGCAAACAAAAAGGACGCTATGAAACGTAAAACAAAAAGTGATAAAGGCTGAAAAGTGTTTAAGTCAAACAAGAAACTTAGAGAAAACAATGTAAAAGCAAATTCAATGAAAGACTGAAGTTTAAATGGTAAAGAAAATGCATAAAGTCTTGAATAAACTGCAGAAATGTAAATGCTTAAAGGTAAAGGCTTCTTAATGTGAAAACTGCAAAGTAAAAACTTTGTAATATGAAATGCTTGGAAGTAACAGACTGAATTAAAGGACTTCAAAGTAAAGGATCTAAGGTAGAAACTTCAAAGTAAATTGCATTGCAATGAAAGATAATGGTGATTACAATCACGTACATTCTCGCCTCACTCTTTTCTCTACACGCTGGATACTTTGAGTGATTACAAAGTTACTTCTACAACACGATTTTTTCACACATTCTAACTCTAGAACTAACCTATTTATAATACTCTAAAATAACCACCATTTGACGGTTTACTCCTAGAACACGCCACTTGGCACTTTGCATGTCTTCAACTTCTGGATATTCGCCACTTGTCCTCTTTTCAAATTCAAATAGTAGAACTTCCCTCCAATAATTAACTGTAACTGCAGCGCATTATCCATAGCCATTTTACCCTGTCGAATTGACTCTTTGGACTTGGAAATGTTTGAAGTCTTAAAATCATTCTCTTCGACTCAGGCTTTCAACAAATATTGTCGAAGCCTTCTTCTCCTTTAGCTTATTATTTTAAAGAATAACTTCTTTAAAAGCCAAATCTATTTGAAATCATGTAGCGTCGAAATTAGGAGCTAACACCGAGCAAGGCTTTGCCAAGTCTAAGCCTGGCTTGCAAAAAAACTGAAGCCTAAGTCTGACCTGTAGTCTGTCATATGCTTATTTTTAGGCCTGAGCATCGCCTTTTCTAAGGCCTGGTATGCTTGTTAGCCTACATAAAAGCCTATTATTTTAGAAATATGTAAACACGCCATTAAAATAATGTTTAAATACACTAACAAACTAAAAAAATCAATGAGACTAAAAGTTTGTTTGTATTGACTTATTTTAACATACCTATAAGCATAAGTTTTGTGAGACTATTTGTTTAAGATAACTTATGAAAACAACTTATAACATTATTCATAAGGTGTTTCCATCTTATTTTAATAAGTTCTCCAAAATATCCAATTTATATTTATGTATTTTAACTCAAAGTACAAAACATAACATAAGATAATAAAAAATTATTCATATTTATTTAAATAGGTCGGCCTGTTAAGTTTAAAAGATTTTTTTTATGGTCTGAGGCCTAGCCTTTTTAACTAAATAGACTTATAAAAAAACCTAGGCCTTTTCTATTTAAAAAAATAATTTGGCCTGGCCTGAGCCTGTGTAGGCTAGCCTGTAGGCCCCTGTTATCGGCCTGACCTACTTTCACCCCTAGATAACATTACTCTTTAGTTAAATTATGTAATAGACAACACAACTGATTTAAGAAATTCAAACAACCACAAACTCATTTACTTACTATCTAAAACAACTAAGAGTGTTTTCATTCAACCTCACTCGTTAAGCATTCCACGAGATTGATTGTCCTCCGCATCACTAAATCGACACGTCTCACTTAAACATTAATGTTAAACATTACTTTCACCTAATGATTTACTTATAAATGTGGTTTTGATGAGTGGCATGAAACACCTTAGAAAGGAATGATAAGATGTAACATAATAAAACAAGAGAAATAGAAAATCTTACAAAATATGACTCAAATCTAGCCTTCAGTTATGTACTTAGTACTTGTGGCGATTGAAAAGTTAAGAGAAAAATAACACTTAAAAGCGAAAAATGATTCTTTAAAACCATGGTTGTTGTAGGAAGAAAAAGAAAAATCTTAAAATTAGAGGAAAAAATAATATTATTAGTGGTTAGAAAGAGAGCGACTTTCGAATGTAGTGTTAAAATTAATGAAAGATGGCGAAGAAAGAGAGCGACTTTCGAATGTAGTGTTAAAATTAATGAAAGATGGCGAAGGTCGATATAAAAGGGTAGAAGGACATGGTGGGGCCGATATTTATTGTAGGAAATGTTTGAACGTGGTCAAAGACAATATGATGTGGGCCCAACAATTAAAGGCATGAAGCACAATGAAGAAGATCCCAGTAAGGACGATGAGAATAATAATGTGATCCTGGTTGAGAAAAAGTGTGAGTCCAAGATACCTTGTTGAACAAAGGATAATGCATGCTAAAATGATCTTATGTTGAGATACACTATAAGCTTCTTTTTTGGTAATTTAAATTCTTTAGAATCTACATGTACGTTAGATTGCATTTGTCTTATATAGTTTGTACTAGTGAACCATTAAGTATGTTGAATGATAAAAAATATTATATTTTCTTCCCTTTTCTCATTGATTTCTCTAGGAGTCCACATTCACTTGAAGAGTAGTGCCTCAATATTAATACTTCCTGTTCTAGACTGGACTGGCGCAAGGTCCAATCTAGTCTAGCTTTAGACAAGGCCCAACAAGGAGATTAACATAATCTAGTCATTGGGCACAATATGACCGTTAAACACAATATAGTCATTGGGGATAAACCGGTTTGCCCGACATTTCACCGCTTCCGGGCGTTATCCCAAGTCGGAATCCACGCTTGAAGGCATAATTCAGGGCAAAGATGAGCCTTTTCGTGCATACATCGAGAGGTTTAACAAGGAAGCAGTCGAGATCCACACGACCGACCACATGAAGAAATACCTCCTCGAGAAGGGGCTAAGGCCAAATAGTGATTTCCGCAAAGCAGTGGGTATCAAAACGCCTCGTTCTTTGGCCGAACTCCTCCACAAGACCCAAGCTTACATCCAATATGAGGAAAAAGAAGCTGCTTATAAAGCCCGGGATTCGAGGAACCAGGAGAATTCCAAGGCGTCAAAAAAGGATGAGTCATAAGCTCTCTGATGCGACAATGAGAAACGACGAGATGACCGTCCCCGTGAACATAAAGGACCTGCTGGTCGCTTTACTGAGTATACCCTGCTGACAGCTCCCCGCGAGCGTATCCTTTCTGAGTGCATCAATACTGAGTTCAAGCAAGGAGGGGTCTATTTCCCTAAACCAACAGCGTCGAAAGGCAACACCGACCGTAGCAAGTACTGTCGATTTCAGTGTAGTCACGGGCACGTCACTGAAGACTGTGTCCACTTGAAGGACGCAATCGAGATCCTCATCAAGGAGGGTCATTTGAAGCAATACACCAAAAAGGACGAAGCTCCTCGACGGGATGCATCTGAGTCAAAGAAAATAGAGACAGAAACGTCGCCCTCTGATAGCCCTCCCCTACTGGTGGCCATGTGCGTTTCGCGGCCAGAAGACTTCTTCATCCCCGACTACCTCGAAGACCCCCCTTATTTTTCCACGCACAACACATAAGTCCTTGCCTTCTGCCATGGTGATCTCTTGCGGGGATACAACGAGCTCACTGTGGGCTCAGTAAAGAGAAAATTTGAGCAGCTGATAGATGCTAGTCCTGACCAACTCTCTACGCTTGATAAATTCCAGGGACGTTCGCAACCCATCGCATTTTATCGTGAAGAGCTCCCTAGAGGATCTCCCAACTCACATAACCCTCTGCTCATTAGGGCAAAGTTCGCGCATACTGATTTCCGCCGTATCCTTGTCGACCAAGGAAGCTCTGTGGATATTATGTACAGCGGTTTATTTCGTACCCTCAAGCTCGACTAGAAGAATCTGTCACTATATATAGGCTCCAACCTCCAAGGGTTCAACGGGGCTACTGCGAGACCATGGGTATATGTCGAGCTCCTAGTCACTTTCGGGGAGGGAGAAGCCTCGAAAACAATCAAGACACATTTCCTTGTCATCGACTGTTCTTCCCTGTACCAGTGCATTTTGGGCAGGCCGACCCTTGCTGAGTTAATCGTTGTGTCGTCCACAGTTCATCTAAAGATGGAGTACTATACCGAGAAGGGTTGTGTCGCCACCCTGCATGGAGATATCGAGGTTGCGAGGAGATGCTTTGAAGCAGCCATTAAGGGGCATAATTCAATAGACGGAGCACCAAAACCTATCCGCAAGCAAGCAAGGGATGAAGAACTTCCCAGCGAAGGGCAACCTGAAAAAAAGCCTACAATACAGGCTACTCCAATAACCTCGATTGTCGTCTATCCGTAGAATACGAGGAAGATTGTGAAGCAACGACCAGCAGTTCGCTGACTTTGAGCATGCCTCTCCCTTTACGCCTCGTCCCCGATTGAGACTTTGAGGTTATCACGTTCGGGGACGATCCTAACGGAGAAGTGAAAATAGGTGCTGGACTGGCCGATGAGGTGAAGGAAAAGCTAAAATCCTACTTGAAAGACAACGCAGACTTATTTTCCTGGAGTGGCGCGGAGATGCCCAAACTCGATCCTGAAACAGCATGCCATCACCTCATGATTGATCCCTCTGCTCGAGCAGTGGCGCAACGCAGATGCAAACAATCTGACGAGAAGGCAGAAGCTGCAGAAAAAACTTGTAAAAGATCTCCTAGAGGCAAGATTTATTTCGGAGGCCAGGTACACCACCTGGCTTTCTAACATTGTACTTGTAAAAAAACATAATGGAAAGTGGAGCATGTGTGTCAATTATACTAATCTTAACAGGGCGTGTCCGAAGGACGGTGTTTACTGTGAAAATTAGCAAACAACTTCTGGTCTACCAAATCAATAAGAAATTGGATAACTTGCAGGATTGACCATACAAAATCCTAGGACATGTGCTAAATAAATTAAAATGATATTTGGAACAAGATGAACACTTCGAAAGTATCTGAAATTCTGGTATCAGATGTGTGATGTTAAGGTGCGATGTCACAACAACACACTCTGCAAATGGACAATGCAGTAACAGCAATAAATCAACACAATGAATTGTTCACCCAGTTCGGTCTAACTACCTACGTCTGGGGGCTACCAAGCCAGGGATGAAATTCACTACTTGTAGAATTAAATTACAGACTCAACAACCCAGTTGACAATCTCCTAATCTTAATTCCTACTAGTGACTTTCTACCTAAGAAACCACTTAGATATGAGAACACTACTCAATCCCTAAAAACACTTTCGTTATATAATTCAAAGATCACACACTTTGAATAACACTACTTGATTCTGCTTCACAGCTTTGATCAAGAACAACTCAAAACAACAATACCAATTCACACTTGAATGGTTTACAAACACGAAGACTCAAACGACTCACAGTCTTTAGCTCTATTTCTTCGTTACTTTTCCTTCAGGAATGATGCGCATTATATAGCTCTTTGAATTGGGCTTGGACCTGCTACAATATCTGATCTGATTTGTTGTTTAAAACTGAATCTTCAAAACAGATTTTCTCTCTCAAAATCTTCTTAAATCTCAGTTTTTAAACCTCCTTACAAATCTGCATCAAATCTCTATGTAACCGAAAATATCTACCCTAAGATATCCGCATCCAATGAGACTAACAGCTCTCCCAAAATCCAGCTAAAACGCAAACCCTAACAACATCACTAAGCCTGATGTTATTAATTCTGCAGACCTAATGTCACAACATCGCTTGTGACATCAGACATCCAACTTAACTCTTAACACAACCCAGTGTTAAGACTCAATGTTGTGACATCACCCATATGACATCAAACATTGAACAACTTCACTACTTAACACAACCCAGTGTTAAGACTCAATGTTGCAACATCCCCACCTTGATATCAACATTGAACAACCTTTGTTTTACCAAAATTCCAGCCAATCCAAGAAACTAACAACCTCCCCCTTTGGCTAATTTTGGCTAAAACAATCTCTGCACCTTCAGAGACTTCAGCAGCGGAATAAACTTGAATATTTTTTGAAACTTCAAGCAGCACACACTTCAATACAAAAAGACTTCTTCAAACAGCTTTCAGCATGCTGCACACACTCCAATCACTAATCAGCATCATAGGGCTCCCCCTCATAGTCAGAAACAGCATAACCAGTTGTTCAACATACACACCCCCCCTCAACATCTGCACCACACCAGATATAGGGTACACTTCACACCTAGGCTAACTCTCCCCCTTTTCAGCCACAATTGGACAATTACCAAACACAATGTCCTGACATAAAGTCATGGTCAAACAACATGCTTCCCAAAAACACAAGTTCCAACACATTGACTATCCAAACGATGCTCCTTGTTTCTCATTATAAACACAGGTCTTTCTTCTAGCAGCACCACTCAACAGCCAAGAATGAGCCAGACAAACTCCAAAGATGCAGCTAAGAACCTCAAGCAGGAGGACAAGAAATCAGATCCACTGAAGAAGAAGAGCAAAACACAGACACCAGCTGGAACTTCTTCAGGAGCAATAAGAGCTGGCATGACCTCAGAGACAAAAATGAAAACCAGCAAGAAACCTCCAGTGCAACGACATGCTTCTGATGATGAATGGGATGAAGACTGGAAAACTTTTCTAGATTCAGGGGGTTGGGACAATCTGTAGACTCTTTGTTTGTAACTTTTTATGAACTCCAATCTTGTATGCCTTCAGCAGTTGAATCAATTTTCAATAAAGTACACAACTGCACAATACACTCTCCATCACATTTAATCTTCATAAATGCAAATTCCCAATTTACTTCTTAAACTTTCAAATTGGTTTGCATCTAAGGCTTTAGTGAAAATATCAGCTAATTGCTTATCTGTAGCTATATGTTCTAAGATAACAACTTTGTCTTCAACCAACTCTCTTATAAAATGATGCCTTATATCAATATGCTTAGTCCTGCTATGCTGAATAGGATTTTTAGAAATATTGATAGCACTCAAATTATCACAGTACAATGTCATGACATCTTGCTTGACATTGTATTCAGTCAGCATTTGCTTCATCCAAACAAGTTGAGAACAACTACTCCCTGCTGCTATGTACTCAGCCTCAGCAGTAGAGAGAGACACATAGTTCTGCTTCTTGCTAAACCATGATATCAGATTATTCCCCAAGAAGAAACAACCTCCTGAAGTGCTTTTCCTATCATCTGCACTCCCAGCCCAGTCAGCATCACAATATCCCCTTAACTCAGTCCCAGAACCATGACTATACAGCATCCCATAGTCACTAGTGCCATTAACATATTTCAAGATCCTCTTCACTTGATTCAAGTGACTAGCCTTAGGTTCAGATTGATATCTGGCACAAACTCCAACAGCAAAAGCAATGTTAGGTCTGCTGGTTGTGAGATACAATAGACTCCCAATCACGCTTCTATATAAACTTTGATCCACACTGACACCATGTTTATCCTTGGATAATTTTAGATGAGTAGGAGCAGGAGTCCTCTTGTGATTAGCATTCTCTAGACCAAACTTCTTCACTATGTTCTTTGCATACTTGCTCTGAGAAATGAATATGGAGTCTTCCATTTGTCTAACTTGTAGACCAAGAAAATAGTTCAGCTCACCAACAAGACTCATTTCAAATTCGGACTGCATCTGTTCCACAAAATGTTTCACCATTGCATCTGACATCCCACCAAATACTATGTCATCAACATAGATTTGAGCTATCATCAGTTTTCCTCCTTCCTCTTTAACAAACAAAGTCTTGTCAATCCCTCCTTTTCTGTAGCCATTCACAGCAAGGAATTCAGTAATTCTTTCATACCAAGCTCTTGGTGGTTGCTTCAAACCATATAGAGCTTTCCTTAGTTTGTACACATGGTCAGGAAATGTTGGATCAATAAATCCTTTTGGTTGATCAACATACACCTCTTCATTCAAGTAACCATTCAGGAAGGCACTTTTAACATCCATCTGAAAAAGCTTAAATTTGAAATTACAAGCCACCCCTAAGAGCAATCTGATAGATTCCAGTCTAGCCACAGGAGCAAAGGTTTCATCATAATCAATTCCTTCAACCAGAGTGTATCCCTGAGCAACTAATCTGGCCTTGTTTCTGGTGACCACTCCTTGTTCATCAGATTTATTCTTGTAGAGCCACTTGGTGCCAATCACATTTACTCCATTAGGCCTAGGTACAAGCTCCCATACTTCATTCCTCTTGAATTGCTCCAGCTCTTCATGCATTGCATTTATCCAAAACTCATCAGTCAATGCTTCCTTGACATTCTTTGGCTCAATTTTGGAGACAAAGCAGGAACTTGCTATAACATCTCTTGACCTAGTCCTTACTCCAGAGTTTGGATCTCCTATAATGAGCTCCTTTGGGTGGTCCTTCTGCACTCTGATGGAGGGATCCTTATGAGTTTGCTCAGTTTCAGGCTCAGCAGCAGCAACACTAGGAGTTGGACTTCTGTCTTCAGCTTCTGGAGTAACTTCACCAACTGATGTTCCAACATCATCTAGGACATCATTATCTTCCTACTTGTCCTTGTCATCAATCACCACATTGATTGACTCCATCATCACCTTGGTTCTAAAGTTAAAAACCCTATATGCTCTGCTGTTAGTAGAATATCCCAAAAATATTCCTTCATCACTTTTGGAATCCAATTTTCTTCTCTGTTCTCTATCAGCCAGAATATAACATCTGCTTCCAAAAACATGAAAGTATTTAACATTAGGTTTTCTTCCTTTCCATAGTTCATACAGAGTGGAAGAAGTGCCTCTTCTCAGGGTAACCCTGTTGTGAATGTAGCAGGCAGTATTCATGGCTTCAGCCCAGAAATGATAGGGAAGCTTCTTGGCATGGATCATAGCTCTAGCAGACTCTTGGATGGTTCTGTTCTTCCTCTCAACTACTCCATTTTGCTGAGGAGTAATAGGAGATGAAAACTCATGACTTATACCTTCAGCAGAGCAAAACTCCTCAAACTTGCTATTCTCAAACTCTCTTCCATGGTCACTCCTTATCTTGACAACATTACTCTCCTTTTCCCTTTGGAGTCTATGACAAAGATCTTTAAAAACATCAAACACCTCTGATTTGTCTTTGATGAAGCTCACCCAGGTATACCTCGAATAGTCATCTACAACTACATATGCATATTTCTTTCCACCCAGACTTTCCACCTGCATAGGTCTCATCAAGTCCATATGAAGTAGTTCCAAGACCTTTGAGGTAGTGTCATGTTGAAGCTTCGGATGAGACATCTGTGTCTGCTTCCCTTTTTTACAATCCCCACACACTTTTCCTTCCTCAATATTGAGTTTGGGAATTCCTCTGACTGCTTCTGAGGAGATGATTCTCTTCATTCCCTTCAAGTGAAGATGTCCCAACTTCTGATGCCAGATTTTGACATCATCTTCTTTAGCAAAAACACAAGTGGAAGAACTTGAGTCTTGTGGCACCCAAAGATAACAATTGTCCTTAGACCTGGCTCCTTTCATAATGACTTTTCCTTTATCATCTTTGACAATACATTCAGACTTTGTAAAGTCTACTTTGAATCCTTGATCGCAAAGTTGACTAATGCTAATCAAATTAGCTGTCAGTCCTTTAACAAGAAGAACATCCTCCAGTCTGGGAGCACCAGCACAGTTCAGTTTACCACTCCCCTTGATCTCTCCTTTGACCCCATCACCAAATGTAACATAGCCTGAAGAATGAAGCTTCACATCTACCAACAGATTCTTTACTCCAATCATGTGCCTTGAACACCCACTGTCAAAGTACCAATCTTCTTTGGTAGAAACCCTTAAAGAAGTGTGAGCTATCAAGTTGGTAACCTTAACTTTAGGGACCCATTGCTTTTTAGGCTTGGAAATCTGCCTTTCTTTATAACAGTTCTGTTTGGGAACAACCTGATGAGCCTTTTGTGGATACCCATGTAGCTTATAACAATAGGCCTTAATGTGTCCAAAACATCCACAATGGTGACATCTCCACCGCCTGTATTTCTTCTTGGATGGAGCTCTGTCATGATGTTTTAACATAGGTTTTAACATCACTGGTTTGGAGGTGATAACAGTATTATAACCTGCATCATTGGTGAATCCCAAACCACATTTGTCCGCAACCATCTTCCCAATACTAAGAATGTTGTCTAAAGCATCAGTACCATTGTTCAACATTCTGACTGTTTTGGTCATAGAGTCCAGTTTATAGTTAAGCATACTGACTTCAGCTTCGAGTTCAGACTTTTCAGGTTTTAACTGTACTATGGTTTTCCTCAGCTCTTCTCCTTCAAGACACACTTGTTCACTTCTCATGAGAAGATCTTTATAAGTGACAGCAAGTTCATCATAAGTAACCTCATCATTCCAAGACTCATCATCTGACTCATAAACCCCGACCATAGCTCTAACAAGTTTAGCTGAATTTTCTTCAGATTCACTTTCACAGTCAGACCAAGAAGCTGATAACCCTTTCTGCTTCTTTAGAAAAGTAGGACATTCCTTCTTGACATGTCCATACCCTTCACACTCAAAGCATTGTATCCCTTTGTCATTACTGGATTTTTCTTCATCTTTAGACTTCTTCCCTTGTTCTCCTTATCTGTTGATGTCAGAGGTAATGTTCTTGACATTGGGATTATAACTCCTATTTATCCTCTTCATAACTTTGTTAAACTGTTTACCCAGCAACGCAATAACCTGAGACAGCTCCTCCTGAGAGTCATCTACTTTCTCTTTCTTGTCTTCTTCAGAACTGGAAACTAAAGCTATACTCTTGGACTTCTTCTCAGGTTCTTCTTCACTTAACCCTAGCTCAAATGTTTGAAGGGATCCAATAAGCTCATCAACCCTCATTTTGCTGATGTCTTGAGCTTCTTCAATTATAGTCACCTTCATCTTGTACATCTTAGGAAGAGACCTAAGGATTTTCCTTACAAGCTTTTCTTCTGACATCTTTTCTCCAAGAGCACTGGATGCATTGGCTAGCTCAAGAACACTCATGTGGAAGTCATGAATAGTCTCATCTTCCTTCATCTTCAGACTTTCAAACTTCGATGTTAGAAGCTGAAGTCTTGACATCTTAACTCTAGATGTTCCTTCATGTGTAGCCTTCAAAATATCCCACGCTTCCTTAGCAACTTCACAGGTATTGATCAGCCTGAATATGTTCTTATCCACTCCATTGAAAATTGCATTTAGAGCTTTGGAGTTACCAAGGGCAAGCTCATCTTCTTCCTTGGTCCATTCTTCTTCAGGCTTCGGCTTTGAGGTGCCCTCTTTATCTTTCCCAGCATCATCTTTTTCAAACAGAACAGGTGTTTTCCATTCTTTAATGATAGCCTTCCAAGCCCTGCTGTCCAAGGATTTTAAAAAGGTGATCATCCTTGGTTTCCAATAATCATAATTTGAGCCATCCAAAATAGGGGGTCTGTTGACAAATCCTCCAACTTCTTTGTCCATCTTTACACCAGAAAGTAACTTCCCTAGATCTCACCCTGAGACAGACAGGATGCCTGCTCTGATACCAATTGAAATTCTGGTATCAGATGTGTGATGTTAAGGTGCGATGTCACAACAACACACTCTGCAAATGGACAATGCAATAACAGCAATAAATCAACACAATGAATTGTTCACCCAGTTCGATCTAACTACCTACGTCTGGGGGCTACCAAGCCAGGGATGAAATTCACTACTTGTAGAATTAAATTACAGACTCAACAACCCAGTTGACAATCTCCTAATCTTAATTCCTACTAGTGACTTTCTACCTAAGAAACCACTTAGATATGAGAACACTACTCAATCCCTAAAAACACTTCCGTTATATAATTCAAAGATCACACACTTTGAATAACACTACTTGATTCTGCTTCACAACTTTGATCAAGAACAACTCAAAACAACAATACCAATTCACACTTGAATGGTTTAAAAACACGAAGACTCAAACGACTCACAGTCTTTAGCTCTATTTCTTCGTTACTTTTCCTTCAGGAATGATGCGCATTATATAGCTCTTTGAATTGGGCTTAGACCTGCTACAATATCTGATCTGATTTGTTGTTTAAAACTGAATCTTCAAAACAGATTTTCTCTCTCAAAATCTTCTTAAATCTCAGCTTTTAAACCTCCCTACAAATCTGCATCAAATCTCTATGTAACAGAAAATATCTATCCCAAGATATCCGCATCCAATGAGACTAACAGCTCTCCCAAAATCCAGCTAAAACGCAAACCCTAACAACATCACTAAGCCTGATGTTATTAATTCTGCAGACCTAATGTCACAATATCGCTTGTGACATCAGACATTCAACTTAACTCTTAACACAGCCCAGTGTTAAGACTCAATGTTGTGACATCACCCATATGACATCAAACATTGAACAGCTTCACTACTTAACACAGCCCAGTGTTAAGACTCAATGTTGCAACATCACCACCTTGATATCAACATTGAAAAACCTTTGTTTTACCAAAATTCCAGCCAATCCAAGAAACTAACAGTATCCATGGTTTAAAGAAAGTCAACTTCGACAATACTAAAGAAAAAGTAATGCAGGAAAATGATAAAAGTGCGTTGGAAAATAACTTGCAAAAAGTAAAAGATAACTTCTGGGCAAAAGATTAACTAAATTATATTAAATGAAAAAGATGGTGTTACATCAAACGTACATTTCTCACACACTCGTTTCTCTACACGCGGGTACTTTGAGTAATTGAGGAATTTGTACAAACTTGAACACCACACAATCCTAACACTAAGGCTTGCTATTTATAATAGTCGAAAATAACTACCCCTAATGGTCTACTAACTAGAGCAAGACAAGTGGCATACTGCATGTCTTCGTCCTTCAAATGTGCTCCACGTGTCTTCTGCCATCAAATGGATAAGAACAAAGTTCTCTCCCTCATTTGAATTCAAATCTTGAATCGAACGTCACTAATAATATGGTTGTCGAACAATATTTCCAAATTGCTAAAAATATTTCTAAGTCCATAAAATATGTCTCTTTTTGTACAAGGACACTTTCGACTAGAATTTCTGGGAATATCATTCCAGTCGAAGTCTTCCAAAACTTCTCTAAAATTCGATTTCTTTAATTAATACTCTTAATTCAAAATCAAGCGTCGAAATTAGGAGCTAACAAATTGCCCCCCCAAAGTGTCATTTTCGACACCATTGAAGAAAAATGCATTTTTTGATAATGTCATTCGACGCCTCATTTAGTCCTTGCGAAGTTTAGACGTTTACTTATGGTCTCAACGTTATAAAATTGTTCACTTTTCTTTCAGCAGACCTATGACGTCATAGCCATCATTACCATATCCGACACATCCCCTCAAAGCGTGCGAGAATCTCCACCATCATCATGTTTCCTAGAGTCTAGGAAATTATGAGGGTAGGCATTAATTGCCACCGTTCCATCCAAGATCGTGGGGAGGACACGCGTCCCACTCCCAATTTTACCATTAAAGTAACTTCTAAAACCGTTTCCACTCCCAGCCTTATAAATACCCCTTTCAACAATTTATTTTACTTTTTACGCCCTCTTACTCTCAAATCTTCTAGAAAACTTTTCACATTTCAAAATAACTCATTTTCTTCTTCCATTCCAACAATGGCTTCCTTCACACGATCAACCAAGGATGCTAACAAGACTACCAAAGAACATGGCAAACCTGCAAGAGCTCCTAAGAAGATCTCTCAACTTCTCTCGTTCGATTTCATCACTGGTCCTGCCATGGTGGGAAATCAACAGTGCCTGCCTGAACCTCTTGCTGAAGAGAAAAGAAGACTATATGCTTCACAGGTACGCATCCCTTTAACTGTTGTTGGTAAGCCTCTGGCTTTGTGTGGTCCTCTGTCTGACCCTAATGTTGATCTTAGTAAGCCTAGGGATTTCTTCCCTACTTACCACAAATATAAACCCATAGGTCAAGCTAAGAAACCTAGGGCTAGCAACGAGGATCCTAATCCTGCTAACCAGAACAATCCTCCGACTGAAGAGGTCATTGATCTTAGGTATATGAATAATTTTAGGGTATTTAGGGCTAGTCCATCTTTGAAGAACCCCTATGACTATTTAGGATGGTTGAATAAGTTAGAGAAAACAAAATCTGAAGTTTGGAAAGAAATAGGTATTTATGATTTAATCATGCTGTCGAAAGTAGGACCTGAATATTGCTCGAACATGCTTGTTTCGTCCTTGTATTTCTGGGACAACACACATTACACACTCCATCTTCCATGTGGAATGATGACATCGACTCTGTTTGACGTAGCCGCTATCACAGGGCTCAAACCAATTGGGAACACTTACGACCCTGATTTTATGGCTGATGATAATATTAGTTTTTCGACCTCTAAGGCAGCGTATTCGACTTATATTGCGTATTATCATGATAAGGACATAGAGGAAGTTTTGGATGTCAAACACATAGCTTTTTTAGCTCTATGGTTGTCTCACTGTGTCTTTTATTCGAAGTCACTTCAAGTTGCTAGGAAATTCCTGACTATGGCGAACCAACTCCACGTTGGCCACGACCTTTGCCTAAGCGATCTAATTCTAGCTAACCTCTATGAATCCATGAGCCAAGGCGTTACCCAACTCAAGTGTCTGGGTGAAAAAGGAAATCTCCTCATTTCTGGACCCTTCTGGCTTCTACAACTGTGGTTGAACGCTTCATTTGAAGCATGTCTTCCCCACAAAAATCAAATCAATGAAGATGCTGACGAAGTGAAGAATATGAGGGTAGAAGGTCCACGCCTGGCGAAGCTGACTCCTGTTGATGATGGTCGACCCATTTAACAAACTTTTACCAATTTTATCATGATATTTGCTAAATGTTATGACTTCACAACCCATATGGCTCCCTTCGCTGCAAGGAAATATGGTCCTGAGTGGTTCACCAGGCCATTCCCAGCGCCGTCGAAGGCTCAAGAAGCAGAATCTACTGCGATTTGGGAAGCCTTTCTGACTCCTAGGGTTTTAACCCTCAAATTCAACCCCTCGAAGATCCAAATTACTTTGATTGTTTATCAACCAAATCTGGTCGCTCGACAATTTGGACTGGTTCAGGTTTTACCCAAACCCCTGTATGAGAAGAAACACCTCCTCCTCCTTTACAACGCAGTTCATTCTAAGCTATTAAATAAATTGTGCGGTATGCTGGTCGAACACAGCTTCTTCCAGTAGCTTTCGAACCAAGTTTTCTCTACACCCAACAATTTAATGACTGGTGGAAAGCTTATTATGCAGAGGAATTTTTCGACGTGGCTGCTTTTACACACCACATTAACAGAGCTTTTCTCTCTGTGAGGAAATAGTGAAGAAAGGTACTTCGACGCACATTAAAGAAATCCAAGCCTTCCAGAAATACATTGAAACTGTTTATCGACCATATGATCTTGGTCGAACCGTCTGCGACGCAACTGTTACTCTGAAGGATTTTTTTTAAAGAAAATGGAGAACTTAAAGATCCCTTCGTACGTTCCTCCTGAGAAATGGTATGAAACGACTTTTAATATGTTTCCTCCCAAATTCCCTCGACTGCCAAATGCTGACTTTGGAGTGGCCCTTGCCCCTCCATTTCCAGACTGGTTCGTCTGTGGAGATTCTATCAAAATCCTTTGCCAATAATCAAAACCAAAAGCGCAACTGGTGGTTCCGACCAAACATACACTAGACAGTTTAAAAGGGCATCTTCATATTTGGATCGAAGATGTTCGCATCGAATCTGAAATATATGAAGGTATGGAATGGGAGGATTTCAACCCAACATTTTTCTTATTTATTTTCTTTCACATATAATAACTGCTTTCTATTTTACTTTAGCTGTGAAAATCCCTCCAAAGAAACCACCAGTTAGGAAACCTGCCGAAGTAAAGAAGAATGAGGAAGTAAAACAGCAGCAACAACAACAAAGGTATTTCACACCCCTTATTAATTTTGTCGCTTTTCATATACCCCATTATTTTCTAACATTTTCCTTTTCAGGGCGCTCGAAAGCTGCCCCTGACTCCCCAAAAACAGACGGCAAAGGAGGATGCGGTCGTGGTAGTCGAATCAGATGATGAAGATCTATCTCCAACTACCGAGCAGCCACTTAAGAAAAAGAAGAGACAACTCAAGATGAGCGAAGCCCTGGCTCAATCTCAAGTGAAAGGTGTAAAGACCCCGACAAAGAAACCCACTACCTTAACAATTTTGGAACCAACTCTTGCAGAGATGTCAAAGAAGGTTGCGTACCAGCCTGAAAGTGACAATTCAAGCCCTGGGGCAGAAGCTCCCAAGGTACCATATTTTATACCTTATCATATTCTTAGTAATCTTGTTCGACTACTGACTTCGATTATTCTTTTCAGGATGGTGCAGAAGTTTCTACTCAGCCAGCTGCCAAATCAACCAACACCACACTCCTTAATAGTGAAGGAGAACCGACATATCATCCACTTCTGCAAAGGATTCTGAGAAGAGCTCGATGAGCGAAATAAATCAAACAGTTGAGGAACAGCGTGAAACTTCACCACCCAAGACTACTACCCAGAATTCTCACACCAGTGGATCTGAACACGAAGGTGATCAGGAAAAGGACATGGAAGCTGAAGCAGTTATGGAAGTGGATCACCCTGAAAACCCTGTCGAAGAAGAAGGTGAAGATAGGTCCCCAAGAGTCGAACGTCTAGTTGTCACTCAGCAAGATCAAGATGATGACATGGGAGAAAGGGAAGATCGCTCTGCATTCCAGCATTATTTGATGCCTATTGAGGAGTTCGTGGATGACCCTGAAAATGTCGAAGAGGAAGATGACAAAGAGGAAGAAGAGGATGAAGACACCCATGATGAGATAATTGTCGAACCGAACCCTAATCCTAGTCCGTCGATTGCGAAAGATTCAGGCAGAACCTTTATGACCCTTTCTGCAGAAGAACTGGAGGCCTTGAAAAAGAGCAACCCTTGCAAATACCTGAAGGCTTTGATTGGATCTAGAGGGAGTTTGTCTGAAAAAAGTCTCAGCTCTTCTTCAGTGTCTGGTGGTCGATCAACCAATAATCCTGCTAGTGAAATTCTTTCAAAGATCAAGGAAAAGGTTTTCAAAGGTGACCTGTTTCGACTCATAGAGTCCGATGCCACTTCTTCTCTTGCCTTGAAAAGTCTTCTCAAAAGGGTTGACATTCTGACCGCCTCTCCTGAGGTTGCAAACATTATCTTGGAGCTGACTTCAATGATCGATCAAGTTATTGCTGATGCCGCCAAAATCAAGTAAAGCTCTAAAGACATCGAAAGTCATACTGGCTCTGTAGCTGTTGCGTGGGATGCTGTCTCGGAGTCGACCAATCGCTTGGCTGACTTATAGAAAGCCCAAGAATATAACAAGGCTAAAATCGAAACCAACAATCAAAATATCCATTCCTAGGAGGAACAGATAAAAGAACTACATACCAAAATTTCAAAAGCCAAGAAACAGAATGTTAAACTTCAGAAGTTTGATAACTCTAAAGCGGCGAAAGAGCTTGAGGTTGGGCTGAGCTTTGCTGACAAGGCTCAAAAGTTAGAAGCAGAACTGGAGGTCATGAGGTCGACCAAGTCCGTCTGTGAGAAGCAGTTGGAATTTCTGAAGGTGAAGTACCTCAACATGAAGGCCACCCTTCCAGTTTAGTTCTAGTTCCTTATATTTTTAAACTTCATCATCACTTCTTGGATTATGTAATAATTTTTTGAACCCTTCGTGGTTCATTTGATTGTAACGAATTTAGCCATTTTGGCAACAATTTCCATTTTACCATGTTAGCTTTGATTAATTTGCATGTGATTACTCTTTAGCTATTTTTACTTCTTGAAGTGCAGGCTTGTATTTTTTCAAATACTTCTCGTTTACCCTTAAGATTCACTTATCTTGATCTAACTCTTCGATCTCATAAGCACCATTCGAAAAGACTTGTATGATTTGAAAAGGGGCTTCCCATTTAGGGGATCATTTCCCCAAGGCTCTATCTTTTCGATCCATAGGCAAGACTACTTTCCAAACCAACTCTTCAGGCGAAAACATCTTAACTTTAACTTTCTTATTATAAGACTTTTTTACTCTCTTCTTCTGTCTTTTCAATAACTCTAAAGCATTAAACCTTTCCTCATCTAAGTCCACTAATTCATCTAACATCATGTTCCAATATGACTCAGATGGGATCTCATGATGCCTCTGAATTCTCGTCGACTGAAGATAGATCTCAACTGGTAATACCGCATCATGACTAAAGGTCAATCGAAATGGTGTGGAATTAGTAGCCTCTTTTGGGGAGGTTCGACATGCCTAGAGAACTTGGTCTAACGTCTTGTGCCAACTTCTAGGCTTCTTTCCCACATGTTTCTTAATTAAACTAATCACTACTTTGTTTGTCGCTTCGACCTGACCATTAGCCTGAGTGTAATAAGGTGTAGAGGTTAATAGTTTGAAACCTATTTCTTTAGCAAATTCTTGCATTTTTCGACCAGTGAACACTGATCCTTGACCCGTTGTAATGGTTTCTGGGATTCCAAACCTATAGATAATGTGTTTTTTAATGAATTCGATTACGTCTTCTTGGTCAACATTTGGCAATGGTATAACTTCGATCCATTTTGTAAAATAGTCAATGCCCACCAAAATGTACCTTTGACTTTTAGATGACGTTGGTCGAATGTCTCCAACCAAATCCAAAGCCCAACCTTTGAAGGGCCATGGCTTAACTATATAATGTAATTCACTTACAGGGACATGTTGTATGCCTGCATGCACTTGGAACTCTTAGCATCCCTTAGCCAATTCGATACAATCTTTCAACATAGTAGGCCAATACATACTTTATGGAAACAAAAGCCATTTCATCTTATGGCTTACCTGATGAGCCCCAAATGCTCCACTATAAAGAGTCGAAAGGGCTAGATACGCCTCTGACTCACTAAGGCATTTAAGCAAAACTCCCTCAAGAGTCTTTTTAAATAATTCATTACCCAAAAGAACATAACATAAAGCTCGATACCTAATTTTTCAATCTGTGGACACCGTTGGGTTTTGCAGATACTCCACAATTGATTTTCTCCAGTCTTCGTCCGTCAAGCTGTCTATTGCTAAGATTTCAAAATTCTCTTTATCAGTGTATCCTAGCTTCGTTGTTTCCAAATCTAATGGGGACAATCTGGCTGACACAACTCTTCCTCTGACTTCGATTGCATCTTGTAATTTTTCCTTCGAAATTTTATACCCAGAAGCAATTTGAGCCAAGTCATTAGCCACTTGATTCTCCAGTCGAGGTATGTGTCGAATGCTCGCCACTTCGAACTTTTTCAGTAATCGATTGGCTATCACAAAGTACATAATGAGATTTTCTTTAACACACTTGTACTCTTTTGTGATTTATTTTATGACTAACTCTGAGTCTCCCATTATTTCGACTCGAGTTGCCCCCAATTCCAACAATATCTCAAGTCCGGCTATTAAAGCTTCATATTCAGCCTCATTGTTCGAACAAAGACCTTCGACTTTATACTTGAATTTTGGTGGAATTTTATTAGGAGAAATAATCAAGACTCCTATGCTTGTGCCATATTTATGATTAGAACCGTCGAAATACAATTTCCAAGATTTGAGCTCAAGATATTTTAACATATCTTCGTTTATAAAGTGGTCGACGATGAAGTCAGCTACCACTTGTCCCTTAACAGCCTTTAAAGGCATGTAAGTTAGGGAATACTCAGTTAAAGTTAATGCCCATTTACCAATTCGACTGTGCAAAATTGGTTTAGACAACATATGTTTAATGATATCAAAATGAGACGAAACATAAACATCAACAGGTTTTATATAATGCTTCAACTTTGTACAAGAAAAATACAAGCATAAACACAATTTTTCAACTATGCTATACCTAGTTTATGCATCGTTCAAAACCCTACTAAGGTAGTAAATGGCTCTTTTGACACCATTTTCATCCTCTTGAGCCAACATGTTCGCTAAAGTTTTGTCTGACGCAGATATGTACAATCTCATACTCCTATTTCTACAAGGTGGTGCTAGAATTGGAGGATGACTTAAGTATTCCTTGATCTTGTCAAAAGCTTCTTGTTGAGCTTGCCCCCATTCGAATCCTTCCTTGTTAAGTCGAAGCAGAGGTGAGAAGGCTTGAATTTTTCCGCTAAGGTTTGAGATGAATCTCCTTAAGAAATTGATCTTTCCCAACAGTGACTGTAATTCCTTATTTGTTGATGGCGCTATCGCTTCCATAATGGCCTTGGTCTTATTCTGGTTTATTTCGATTCCCTTTTTGTGGACCACAAATCCTAAGAAATCCCCCGCCTGCACACAAAAAGCACATTTGAGAAGATTCATTTTCAGACGATGTCTTCTCATCATTTCAAAAGATTGTCGAAGATGGTCAATGTGATTCTTCCCTGAAACAGACTTAACAACAATATCATCAATATAAATTTGCATAAAAGTCTCTATATAATCATGGAAGATCGAATTCATTGCTCTTTGGTATGTTGCCCCAGCATTTTTTAGACCAAAAGGCATGACTACCCACTCATAGGTGCGTAAGGCCCCAGGGCGTCAAAACGCCGTCTTAGGGACATCCTCTTCAGCAGTGAATATTTGATTATATCCAGAATACCCGTCGAGCATACTAAAGTATTCATGGCCAGCGACAGAATCGACTAGCATTTTTGCCACATGCATTGAGTATTCGTCATTTGGGGTTGCAGCGTTTAAATCTCTAAAATCTATGCAAACCCTCAAAGTACCATTCTTTTTAATAATAGGTACAATATTTTCTAACCATTCGACATACCTGGCTGTTCGAATGAATTTGCAACGAAGAAGTATTTCGACCTCCTCCTTGATCTTCGAGAGAATTTCCGGTGCAAACCGCCTTGGATTCTGCTTGATTGACTTCTTTCCAGACTTAAATGGCAGCTTCAATTCGACCAGATCTTTGCTTAAGCCAGGCATCTGTTTGTAATCCCATGCAAAGCAGTCTTTAAACTCCTTTAACAACTGGATCACTTTGACCTTGAGTTGTGGGCTGATATTGGCACTGATATATGTTGGCCTTTTCGTTGCCCCCCTCTCCCAAGCCGATTTCTTTCAGAGGATCTTGCGCTAGCATTTTAATGTTGACTGCCAGCGGATCCTTCTCGAAACCCAAAGGCTCGTTATCGTAGATGGCGTCGAGCCTCTAGCTTTGTACTTTGTCCTGAACCTTATTAGGTGGTTCTGGATCAAAGTCCTTACTAGGACCTTCTTGGTGTAATCTTTTGTTGGCTTCGACAGCCATATGTTTCACTTCAGCCTCTAGGGCCGTTTGTAGTTTGTTTTCGGCTATGTAAGCCGAAATCCTTTTAAGTGCTTCGAACTCAGGCATCATCGCCGAATTCGCTTCCCCATCCTGTAAGGTCGACTCCAAACGTCCCTTCATATGCAAGGTCATCTTCTCCTACGACCTCACGATCCCATTGAAAGCCATTTGTGGGATGCAAGTACAACAAACAGTATGCGTTGTCATCCTGAGTAAATGCAAAGTTGGCTGGGTTACATGGAGTTATGTTAGCCAAGTGCTTTTCGAAATGGCATTTGTCGACATAATTGATTGCAGCCTTGAAATAACCTTGGTCTGCTTCAATGTTTTCCACAATGTCGTCTGGGCGCCATATAGTTATCCTCTGATGCATGGATGCAGGTATAACCCTTATCCCATGTATCCATTCACGGCCAACTAACAGATTGTAATTGGCTTTCGTTTCGACAACCATAAACATGGTCGGTCTTGTAACTGTACCTATGGTCAGATCAAACTGAATCACTCCCAAAGTAGTACCTACCTTCCCTTCATAGTTGGAGAGTACCATATTACGGGGCTTGGTATCGGTGTCGAACTTCCCGATTTACCTCAGCATGAAGTGTGGCATTAGGTTCACCGTCGCACCACAATCCACTAAGATTTTGTTAATAGGAACGTGTTCAACCTTACCTATAATGAATAGAGGCTTCAAATGATTTTTCATTGCCTCGTCTGGGCGTTCGAAGAACGTATTCTGTTCCTCGACACAGTCGTTGTTCATCACAAAATAGCTCACAAGTTTATGTGCAACCATTTCGATTTCAGTATTATTATCCACCTCTTCGACTTCAGTTATTTGGTCGAATTCCCTGGGGAGCACTGATACCATGTTCACTATGATATCCAAAGACTGCTCCGAACCTGATTCGAAATTGTCAGTAAGCATCTCATCCTCAACAACTGCTTGATCATGCTTTTCTTTGGCTTCTTCTTCCTGTGTAGAAAATAAATTTCTCCCCACCGGCATCTTTTCGACAGGATTTGGTTCCTCCCTCTCCGTCTTATCAGTCGGTAGGTTGGTACTTGATTCCGTCTTTGCCCCAGCCTCTCTCTGAGCCTTCCTTCTTCTCTGTTCCCTTCTTCATTGTGAACTGGACATGAGATTCTTTCCATTATAATTTTCTGAGATGTAGGCTGACTGTTTCGAAGTCTGGAATTCTCAGCGGTATGCCATTGATGAGCCTGTATCTACATTTAAGCTCTGCCATTTCTACTGACTTTTCCCTTGTTTTTGTTTGATCTTGTCCACTTTCTATTAGAAATCTCTGCAAACGGCTTGAAAGTGTTGGGTCTTGCACCTGGGACCCTTGGCTTGGCCTGTTCCTGCTTCGAAGAAAATCTCCTCGGGTCGAAGACTCGTTGACCATGAGGGGCTCTCTCTTCACGTCTTTGTTTGGCTTTCCTAACTCCTTCAAGGTTTTGGGCTGCCTTTTTATCAAACACAGCACTGCATCGTGGACACAACATTACTTCAGATTTTTTTCTCTGGCACCTATGGAGGAAATCCATCAGAGTCTCCTCTTGTTTAGGGTAAGCTATTTTGTTATGCTCCTCTTGACGACGCTCCTCGTCGACTTCCATGGGGGTTTCTTGTAAGATTTCCACCATGTTGATATCCATGTTGACACCATCAGTGATGTTTAACTTATGCAACTTCATTTGAAGGCCTTCAGCAGCCTTGTCTATTCGAATGAAACCATCAGCAGTTTCTTTTGTTATCATCATTAAATTGGAATCCTCAGTGATCCCTCCATTAGAGTCTTCAGTGACTCCCAAATCGAAACCATCAGTAGTTTCTTTGGTGAAGCCTTGAGCAGCCTCACTGGCAAAAAATTTCATAGACTCTTGGTCGAGATCTTCAGTAATCCTGGCCATAACAGCTCCATTGTTGAAGTCCTCAGCGACTTCGACCATGTTGACAGTGTTGTCGAGATCTTCAGGAATCTCGACCATGTTGACTTTAGTTGGCCCTGTGTAATGAGCGTCAACAACTTGCAAAGAATTAGAGTCAATCTTCATCTGGCTCTTCGACTTATCTCCAAATTTCAGTCTTCCTTCCTGGATAGCATTTTGAACAAGATCCCTGAAAAGAAAACATTGAGAAGTTTTATGACCCAAGAAATTGTAATATTTACAAAAACCTCTCTTTTTCTTTTGTTCTAAAGGAGGCATTTTAGCATCAGAAGGCACTATCATTTGACCATCCTTAACTAACAAATCGAAAATTTTGTCACATTTAGTAACGTCGAAAGTGTAAGTTTTCTTAGGAAATCTATCGCTTTTTTCTGGTTCGACAGGGTTCTTTCCGTTTGAAGGGGCCAAGACCTTGCAAGAGTAAGGTGTGAGAGCAAGAGTTGTCTCTACAAGTCAATCTATGTTTTGATGATAACAATAATATTTGTGAAAGAACTATTTTATGTTCTAACGTGTGTTGTGTGCAGATCATAATTATAGAAGACATCAGATCCAACAAGCACCAGCTAGATGCGCGTAAATAATTATATGCGAAGTTACTATGTGTGACACAAGTCACAAGAAGCAAGAATGCTTCTGTATCTGATCATGATCAGTCAGATCCAAGGATGTTGATATTGCTGTTGCAATGCTCTTGTGGATGCTCTCTAAAAGTGGTTAAGATTCTGAAGATAGTGAAGCTTCCGAAGAAGAAAACCAAAGTGCTGAAGACTCTCATGACTTGAAGTTCTGAAGGATGAAGGCTCTGAAGACCAAGTGCAGAAAGACTCTGAAGACTTATGCATTCTGAGGATCATGGTTCCAAAGGTTAAGTGCTGAAGACTCTGAAGACGGATTCCTAATGGACAAGTTCTGAAGTTTTGGAAGACTTGAAGTAGTAAAGGATAATGTTCTTAAAGACAAGTGCTGAAGTTCTGAAGACTGATTCCTAATGGACTTCTTCAAAAGACTGAAGACTTGATGTATCAGATATCCTGTTAAGAAGGCTCTACTCATGCTTCAATAAATTACCATCAGAAGCCTCTGAAGTTTGGAAGTCAAATGTTACCGTTGTGAACGACTGTACACAGTGTCCAAGAAAGATATATCCCGTCACTTCTCCCACAACAAAAAGGAGATGTGTCAGTACAGCTAATTATTACACAACGTCTCTTTTCTAAAAGCCAACAGTATTTCAACGGCTATATTTTACTGGGCTATTTAAAGAAAGAAGTAAACGCTTCTGAAGGTATCGATTCATTCCATCAATGGAGAATTGATCAAGTCATTGTGTGAAGATAGCAACAACGATGAGTTCTCATTGTAACACTTAAATATCAAAAGCTACCACCACTTACACATGGCCATTGTTGTTAAAGCTCAAAGATCATTCAACACAACAACAATGAATTGGTACAGAAGTTGTTGATGAAGAAGACAACATTGCAAATCAGTCAAGTCATCAACCACCTTCTCGTCAGGACTACATTGAAGATCTGAAGCAAGGAGTTGTTGCTCAAAGCTTGCTCAACCAAGAAGACGAAGAAGAAGAAGATCTACAAGATGTCAACAACTGTCAAATTCAAATACATCTTTGTAGTTTCTTAGAATAGCAAGGAGCTGTTGCTCACATCTTGCTTGAACACTTGTGTGTTCTTTGTATTTAAACTTAGGAGTAATCTGCTTGTTAAGAAGCATCTTTGTAATCTCCTGTATAACTAATTCTTGGTGAATTAGAATTCCTTGAGTGGTCAGTGTGACCGGAGACTTGAGAAGACAATAGCGAGATGTCATTGTGGTAAATCCTGAAATAGGGTCAGTAGCATTATATTCATTGCGATGAATCCCTGAACGTCAAGCTGTTGAAATCCTAGCAGTAGATCTTGCGAGATTGGAACCTGCAGGTCAATGTTCGTTATATTCATTAAGTTGAATCCCTGAACGATTCATTGTGGGTTTGTCATAGCTGCGGTTATGCATGTTGTTAGTCACCGGCTGTTGCCCATGCATCTGTAATCGAGATTGATTATAGTGGATTAAGACCTTGTGTTTAAGGCGAAATCACCTGAGGATGGTGGACTGGATTAGCCTTTGTGGTGAACCCGGATATATCATGTGTTCTTTACTCTTATGCTTAATGTCTTTGTTTATGTTTCTATATTGAGGATCAGAACCTTACATAAGCAAGTCAGAACCTTGCAACTCTGATAAGCTTCCGCTCTGCAAGTTCTGAATGACGTACACAGCATTCAAACTCTTATTGGTTCTCATGCTCTAAGAATTGCCAAGTCTGAATATAACTTCGCAAGTCAGAGTCTCTCAATGAACTCTGATGTAACGTAAAGTGTCTTATTGACAAGAAGCGAAAAGTTGTTAAAAGAGTAAATACACAATTCAAACCTCCCTTTCTTGTGTCTTTCTCGCACCTTCAATTGGTATCAGAGCCTAGTTCTGTTATTGATGGATATCAAACACTTAATAGTGTCAGAAAAAGATCCAAATGCGGTGCGTAGAAATACTCTGGGTGAGATTGAAATCCACTTACAATTTCTGTAACAGTTCAGAAGATGACTGTGTACAAAATTGTAACCAATCTGAGTACTTGAGCAAATCACTGATTCTGGAAGTTTTGCAGCTGTCAAACAACTAAATCTTCCTCACTTAAGTTTTAATGAAGATTGAAGAATCAGCTGATAAGATAGATTCATCATATAAGAAGTAGTATCTGTTGAATGCTTATCTTGGAAGATACGTGTGGATGAACCACGTATTTACTCAAAGTTGAATCATCAGAAAACAAGAAGTCTTGTTTGCTGAAGATTAATTCTTTATGAGTTTTTGAGATGTTTTCAAGAAACGGATTAGGTCTAGGGGTGCTCAAATTAACCGGTTAATTGGATTAACCATATCCATATCCAAATTCGGTTATTAAAAACCGGTTAATTATTAATATGGTTTTAACCAAATCCATATTTTGGACATATTATTAATATGGTTTTAACCAAATCCATTTTTTGGACATCCATATCCAAAATAAAAAATTAATTAATTTTTTTAAATTACAAAAAAAAATTATTATTTTTTAAATTAAAAAAATTTAAAATTATTTTCTCTTTTTTTTTTTAATTATTTTTTCAAAAACAAAATAAGTTTTTTATTTTATTTTTGAAATGAAGAAATATAATTTTTTATAAATGAAAATAGAATTTAATAGATATTAAAATTCAAAAGTCCGTAAATTTAAATTTAAATTCATGTAATTAACAATTATAAAATATTAGTATTTATTTCCTATTCCATAAATTTTCTTTAAAAAAAATAAGAATAAGAGGATATTCATGGAAGATACTTGAAAAGAAAAATGAAAATGAATACTAATCCATCTAATGATATCTCAAATGGCCACCGTCGAAACCTCTCGATAATATTTTTCATATTTTTGGATTTTAGCAAACTTCACAGCCCCAAACAAACAGCGCGTGTTTTTTTAATTATCCAAAATTTAATAATTTTTATTTTTACAAAATCAGACTTTTTTTATTACGACAAAAAATAATGTTACAGTACAAACCTCTTTTAATAATAAGATACAACCAATCTATTTTAAAATTATGATTATAATTGAAACAAATTCAATTATATGTATATCATTTTTAAAAAAATAGTTTAAATTTGATTTGATAAATAATACGTGTTTTAATAAATTTTAAAAACTTTAAAATTTAAAAATTAAAAAATATTTTTTTTTAGTTTAAAATCGGTTTTCAAACTAAAAACCGGTTATTATATCAAAAACCGGTTATTAAATAAAAAACCGGTTATAAAATCTGGTTATGGATATAACCGGTTTAAAAAAAATAAATCCGGTTATGATAAGTGGTTTTAAAATCCAGTTATAACAAATGGATAATAAATGGATATGGATTGGTTATAGAAATAAACCGTCCATGAGCATCCCTAATTAGGTCCACCCTTGACTTTCCCGTTTAAAGCTCATTCATAACCTCTTCATGTAAAGAAGAAAGATTGTTGTTCTATGATTTTGAATTTCAGAATTAAGTCTGATGAAGTCAGAAATCTGATAAGTTCAAACTCTTAGAAATGATTCAACATCTGAATCTTTACTAATCAAGAAGTTGAAAGATTCAATGAAGTACTGAGTATTGTTTTCTTGAAAAGCTAGAAGAACATTCAGGAAGAAGAAATTCAAAGATTCATTAAGTTCTTGATTAAGAATGAATTCTAAGTTCTGATTAAATCAACTCGGATGTTAAAATTCTGATAAACCAAAGACTCTATTTTAGTTGAATAAAATGCTATTGATCGAATCACTATCTGATAAGTCTTTCAGAACCTCTTAAATCCGGAACCAGAGGATGTTAATCCAAACACTTATGTCTTCTACTTAAAGTCAAAAGGAATTAAGTTGCTGATGTTTTCAGAATGAAGAAATCAATTGACATTCTTTTAGAAGAAGATATGTTGTTGATCCTATGATAGACTAATTTTAAACAAGTTGGATCAGCATTGTGAGACCAAGGTGTATCATGCAAACTATGTTTCATGTTGTACATATGCTGGATGATAGTTAGCTCTGAATTTGATATGCATCTGTTTGAAGAAACAATGTCAGAAGATGTTGTGGAAATCAATTCTAGAAGCACATAATCTTAAATGATCGATGATTATAAATTAATGATCTTCTAGAGAACTTGATGGAAGCTTGTAGTTCTGACTACGCAGATTCAAAGTCTCTGATTGGTTGTTCTCAGAAGTCAGATGAACAACTCTGAACAAGAAAAGAATGGATCATCTGAAATATGATTCTTATGATCAGAATATAGGAGATATCTACATTGTTCAAACTCAGAGTTATACACAATTCAGCCAATATCTGGTAGCTCTCTCTGAAGGAAGTTGAAGATGAAAGACGATGATCAGGTGGCTCAAATTGGAATGCACTCAATTGCAGTAGGCAATAAAGTCGACATATTTTTCAAGAGAGGAAGATCAGAGTCAGAGTGAAAAAGGACTTAGATAGTTTGAAATGATCTATGTATCTTTGAGAAATCTGATGAGTATGATTGAACAAGAAGGAGAGGATTTTTGCAGATTGATTCTAGCTCTCAATCTAGTATCAGAAGTTCAGAAAATGTTCATATTCTTCAGAAACCAGAATGAAGGTGAATCATGAAGAATCTAAGAACCCACAACAGTTTTCTCATAAGAAGGTAGAAGCAGAAAGTTTTTTATCAGAAGCTCAGAAGTCAGAATGAAAAGCACTCAGTTGAAGAATTTCAGATTTTCTAAGGTACGACTCTCCTTATCAAAAGATTGATTAGAACTAAAAATTATCTGGTAGGTAAAAACATTAATGAGACTCTTTCTTTCAAGAAAAATCTTTTCATCAGATCTCTGGATAATGTGTTCACTCATTATAACATCTGTCATAATTGCATATCTTGAGTAATCATGATATATCCTTAGGAACATAGGTTCTAGTGAAAAATATACTAAAAATTTTCCGTCTGACAACATAAGCTCATTTAAAATCTTATTAAAATATTTTCGTACCTGATCTACGTTTTCCCTAGACTAGGCACAACTCATCCTATATATTTATGTGTATAAAAATCGCTTCTCCCCGTCAAATAATTTAATACTTAAATCCTTATTTCATAAAACATAAGGGTCAAAACTCTGTTGTCCATCCATCATCATGCCTCTGATGCTCCGCAAGTGCACAAATTTATCGAAGTAATATAAAATATTGTCGAACCCACAGAGACCAGTGTCAACCTACTGTAATCTATCGTTGCGATGTAAAGCTAAGGCTATGCTTAAAAAGGTACGAACAGAAATATAAATGCTAATTACTAAAGGTTTGAAAATAATACTAAAACGAGCCCAAAATATGATTTCCGCACACCTAAAGGACTTATAGAAAACAAGTACTGATTGTGATTGTATGCCTATTCTGTAGAATATACCGACTTAAAGGCTCCGCCTCACGCTCTCGCGGTCTTAACTAAAGCCATATATCTTAATCCCAAGATTTTGCTCTAGCTCACCTGGTAACTAAGAAACACTATTTGAAAGCCAACAATATCCTAATCAACATCTAAAGCGTTCTCGCTGTATTTAGATATGATGCCTAATTTCTACTATCCGGTTCGCTCCTCACGCTCTCGCGAATCTCGGCTCAAACCTTTATATGCTTCTCACTCTCATGACAAAGCAATGTTAAATAACTTCTCACTCTCATGACAAAGCTACTTAAATTATGCATATAAATTATAACCAAAACGACATACAATCGTGATTTCGTACTTAATACATCTACGGAGTCCCGTCGGTAACGACGGTTCTCATACGTCGGACTCAAGACATTTTAACTAGACATGTAATTAAACATAAACAAACTAAACATGACAAACATAATTAAGGACAACATGCTTGAACGATTATAGAATACGATAATAATAAGAATAAAGCGATAAATAAAGAACCTGTAAATGCGGGAAAATAAATGGAGACTTGAATTAAACGGAACTGGAAATACTTTTAATAATATGACGACAAGATTGATGATCCAAGAGTACAACAGAAATAGAATACAAACTAGTGTGACAATCCCTCAATGTGAGTTACTGTCACTTTTACAAGTGAATATATGCCTAAGACTACGAAACAAATTTGACAGCGCTTCCGTGCAAACTTGGATGCTGAAAACACACACCAGAGGGGTCTATTTATAGAAGAATCTGGGCTCCAAGCAGTTGGGGTCGGATTTGAAATTCAAAAGAACAAAACTGCCAAACTGTCACTGAAAAATTGCTTCTGCGCATAATGGCGACTGCCGTATGCCTAATGGTGACCGTCATTAGTTCAAAAGGTGATTTCCCTCCTTTTTGGGAATGACGAGCGCCTTCCTCAGGCCATGGCGAGCGCCATTGCTCTGAGGAGGCCAGAACTTGACTTTTTGCTGCTTTTCTTCACTCTTCAGCTCTGTTTTTGCTCTTTTTTCCCATACTTGCCGATTAAATACCTGCCGACATAAAAACAAAGGAAAACATAATAAATCAAAGCAAATAGTATGAAAGACTCGATAAAACAGTACTAAAAGTGCGCGTAATGAGTCGAAAAATACGATACAATTTCGAGTTATCAACACCCCCACACTTAAACCATTGCTTGTCCTTAAGCAATCAACCAACACGGTAAAAAGAAAATAAGCACGGTTCAAAACATAGGCACAACGAGACTTTAATCATACGTGGTTGCTAGGCTAATGGTTGATCGATAGGTACTAAATAGTGAAACAAGGATATCGCAACGACACATTTCCACATTTGCGGACAAAGACTCCCTTCCTATGCAATACCAATTCAAATCATGACATTATAACTCGACCTAGATCTTTTATCCTATTTCACCTCTTTTTCATTCTCGCGCAATCACATTAAGCCCGTTATCCTTTGTACTTACATGGCAAGCGAATCTGTTTGTGTTATATGATCTCGACATTCAAATTTTTTTTCTTTTTCGCACATTATGTTTTCTTTTACTTAAGAATTTCAAGAGTCCGAACCTTTAGGCTAAATGGTCGGGTGAGGACCACCTAACTTAGTGGGAACATGTCTTTCATTCGTTTTTCCTATAAAAATCACATTATTCAAATTTTTGAGATCAACACATATTTGCATCGGTTCGTTACTTAATTTGTACATAAGGATGGTGCTGACTGCTAGTATAAACTAATCAAGAGGCTACTTCTAAGAAACTAGGCATAAGGTCTTGGCATAATGTCTATTTAAATCAATGTCACATACTTAGGGAATTTAAGGTGTAGGAACGATACCGATATTTACAAAACTTTCCCAAGTCTATCTAGCACAGCCTAAACAACCTATATACTTTCAGAGTGTCGAGCCATGAATCGAAACAAAAAATAGTTGGAGATTAAATTTTTTTTAAAATTTCGGGGAAATTGAATAACAAGTGAAAACCACGCATAAAGACTCGACAACACATGCAAAGACTCGACAAAACATTAAAAACAGATAAAATTCCTAAAAGCAAGAAATAAACTAGAAAACAATAAATCAAACTAAAAAGCGGTAAAATTAAAGCAATAAAGTTCCTCCCCCACACTTAAACCAAACATTGTCCTCAATGTTTTGATAAAAGGTGGAAACAGGAAAGATAGAACCTGTATGAATGCTACTGCGTGACAAATCTTCTCTGATCCTTCCTTTGTTGTCCATGTCTTTGCTGGCCACTTCTGCTTCGGCGGTGGGCGCTTTGAGATACCTTCATTTGTTAAATTTTCTCTTTTCTGAAACAACTCATAATGCTTCCCGTTTTCGGAGGAAGTACCTGCAAAAAGTGTTAGAAAAATACAGTGCGGTATCGGTGTCACCACTAGCAGCAACATTCGCAGGAATGTCCGTGGGCGCCTAGAAGAAGCTGAGACGAGACAAGCAATACATTTCTTTATTTCCTACAAACACAAACAATAAAAGTAAAACATTAAATTAAAAATCTCGTGGGTTGCCTCCCACGCAGCGCTTTGTTTAACGTCAATAGCCCGACGGCTAATGATCTTCGATTTCCATGGCCACTTATCAAGCCATCTCACATATCCCTCACCTTTTCTTTTCTTCCTTCTATGGGGTGGTTCATTCTTTTGAACTTGTGGTGGTGGTTCTGGATATATCCTAAGTATCCGTTTTTCAAGTTTGGGCTTAGTTCTTTCATCCACTACCTCAAAATCTAACCTTACCCTCTTAACAGTAATTATATCTCTAGTTTCACGGTCCTCAAATTTTCTCTTTTTATGCAGGAAATCAGACAAAGGTGCATCGGTGTGGATATTTTCCAATTCCTCCACATATGTTTTGGATTTGGAGTCTACCTTAACTTCTACAAACCTTTGCGGGAAAGAAATTGGTGGGGTATAAGGAGGTGGAACAATAATAGATGCTTCCTTCTCTAACTCTTCGACAACCTCCCTTTTGGGTGGCGTCGGTGGATTTTTATCAATCTCTACTCTTTCCTCACCATAACTCTCCTCAACCTCATCATCACTCTTCTTAGGATTTCTGATTTGTTTTTCACTACTGGTTGTTACAACATCCACATGTCTCTCAAGGGATGGTCCTATAGGTGTCTGGGCAAGCAGAGAGATTTGAGTATTCAATGCCTCAGTGTGAGTCGTGAGGGACTCGACCACAGTGTTCATCTGCCTAAAGGTTTCATAAGTATTGAGATGTTGTTTTCTAAACTCTTCATTCTGGAGAGTTTGTGTCTCCACAAAGCGCTCCATCATAGATTCTAGCCTAGAATTGGTTGTTGTTTCAATGAAATCCTCCATTAATGTTTCGAGGTTGGAATTATGGGATTCTTGCGGTTCCTCAAAATATTGGGAGTGGTAATCATAGAGGAAATTTGGATGCGGTTCCTCTAGATATTGTGAGTGGTAATCATAGATAAAATTTGGGTGAGAATGAGTTAGCGTTGCATTGAAATCCTCCATTAATATTTCAAGGTCGGGATTATGGGATTCTTGCGGTTCCTCAAAATATTGGGAATGGTAGTTGTAAAGGAAATCTGGGTGATACATAGTTTTGTTTTTTTTTGTAATTTTTTTTTGTTTGTTTTATTTTTTTCAACAAGAGTGCCTTAGTCTATACGGTGCAACAATAGAATCACAATATTGACCGTTGGTCCCCGGCAACGGCGCCAAAAACTTGATGCTCCGTAAGTGCACAGATTTATCGAAGTAATATAAAAGATTTTCGAACCCACAGAGACCAATGTCAACCTACTGTAATCTATCGTTGTGATGTAACGCTAAGGCTATGCTTAAAAAGGTACGAACGGAAATATAAATGCTAAGTACTAAAGGTTTGAAAATAATACTAAAACGAGCCCGAAATATGATTTCCGCGCACCTAAAGGACTTATAGAAAACAAGTACTGATTGTGATTGTATGCCTATTCTGTAGAATATACCGACTTAAAGGCTCCGCATCACGCTCTCGCGGTCTTAACTAAAGCCATATCTCTTAATCCCAAGATTTTGCTCTCGCTCGCCTGGTAACTAAGAAACACTATTTGAAAGCCAACAATATCCTAATCAACATCTAAAGCGTTCTCGCTGTATTTAGATATGATGCCTAATTTCTACTATCCGGTTCGCTCCTCACGCTCTCGCGAATCTCGGCTCAAACCTTTATATGCTTCTCACTCTCATGACAAAGCAATTCTAAATAACTTCTCACTCTCATGACAAAGCTACTTAAATTACGCATATAAATTATAACCAAAACGACATACAATCGTGATTTCGTACTTAATACATCTACGGAGTCTCGTCGGTAACGACGGTTCTCATACGTCGGACTCAAGACATTTTAACTAGACATGTAATTAAACATAAACAAACTAAACATGATAAACATAATTAAGGACAGCATGCTTGAACGATTATAGAATACGATAACAATAATAATAAAGTGATAAATAAAAAACCTGTAAATGCGGGAAGATAAATGGAGACTTGAATTAAACGGAATTGGAAATACTTTTAATAATATGAAGGCAAGATTGATGATCCAAGAGTACAACAGAAATAGAATACAAACTAGTGTGACAATCCCTCAATGTGAGTTACTGTCACTTTTACAAGTGAATATATGCCTAAGACTACGAAACAAATTTGACAGCGCTTCCGCGCAAACGTGGATGCTGAAAACATACACTAGAGGGGTCTATTTATAGAAGAATCTGGGCTCCAAGCAGTTGGGGTCAGATTTGAAATTCAAAAGAACAAAACTGCCAAACTGTCACTGAAAAATTGCTTCTGCGCATAATGGCGACCGCCGTATGCCTAATGGCGACTGTCATTAGTTCAAAAGGTGATTTCCCTCCTTTTTGGGAATGGCGAGCGCCTTCCTCAGGCCATGGCGAACGCCATTGCTCTGAGGAGGCCAGAACTTGACTTTTTGCTGCTTTTCTTCACTCTTCAGCTCTGTTTTTGCTCTTTTTTCCATACTTGCCGATTAAATACCGGTCGACATAAAAACAAAGGAAAACATAATAAATCAAAGCAAATAGTATGAAAAACTCGATAAAACGGTACTAAAAGTGCGCGTAATGAGTCGAAAAATACGATACAAATTCGAGTTATCAGCCTCCACTAACCCTTCTAGGAAACCAAGATCTTCTTGAAATCATTCCTGAAAAATAGTTTGTAATCAATGTTCATCCGCTTTCGAGTAACATTGCTTGCAGTCTATCTGTTGTGTTTATACCAACAATGGACTAGATATTCCACTTTGTTAGAAAAACCCATTTACATAAATCTAGTGAAAGATTTTTGGAAGCGTGTTTTCCTTGGTCATGAAACTAGACTTATCTACGTTTAACCTGTGTCTGCTAAGTGCATGTTATAGTTTAAATCGTCGTACTCGTGTCAGTTTGCCCTTAACTTATTTAGGTCTGAGGAATAGTTAAAATTGTGTCTGTGAACCTTATTAATTAATATAGTATCTCCTTTTGTGTTAAGAAAATGGTTATTTCTTACATTTATTATATCACTTTGCACTGCCTAAAGTTGAATTTGAATAATTCAAGAATCTGATATATCTTAAGAGGAATTTGGATTTACTTAAATAAGTCTCGAATGCTTTTACACATGAATCTATTAAAAGACACATGAAAGATTTTGAGTTCCTCGAGAGACCACCATCATTAAAACGTGCCTATCACCCTTAGGAAAGCAGTTATCATCCACGATCGGTTGATACTTCGGCATTAACTGCTCCTTTCCATTTTCCATGTATCTATGTCTCGTAGCATACCCTAGGCAATCATAACTTACCTAGGAAATAGTAAATACAAATCTTTTGTATTGATTCAGACGTTACTTTCTTCCACTCTCATCCCCTTATAAATAGTAGGAATTCCCCTTTTTGTCTCATTCCATCCTCAACCTAAAACTGTCATCTTTCTAAAACCTTACTTGAACTTTAAAAATGTCTGCTCCAACCTTTACTGGAAACATAGAAACCCTAGAAGTTATATCAGAAAAACGACCAAACCTTGCTCAACTCAAAAACCAAGGCATGGACATAGTTAGGAGCATGCAAATCCGATCTTGGTCTGGGTACTACTCCTTGTTGAACGGACCTATCTATCCTGTCCTTTTAAAGGAATTTTGGAAATATGCCAGAATCAACGATGTTGGCAACACTGTCTGGTCAGAAGTTTATCGACTTCCAATCTCTATCACCTTGTTCTCAATCGCGAAGATCACTAACTGTGTCTCATCTGGAGTCACTATTGAAGACTTTCGATATGATCTTGGTATGGTAGAGAAGTGCAGGATCCTTTTTTATGGTTCAGCTCCTTTTGAACCAAACAATCCTGAGTACCTTCTTCCTTCTGCCAAGACTTGGTTTAGATTCTCTCTAACTAATCTTCGCCCTCGAGCAAGAGCAAGATCCACTCTGCCTCATGATGACAGAATCTTTGTTTTTCTTTTGACGCATCACGTCAAAATTAATCTTCCCAAAATCATCTTCAACCACTTGAAGCACTCCATTGAGGTTTCAAGAAAACATACCTAATCCTTTATTCCATACGGAAGGATTATATCTGAAATTATGCTTAGAGAAGGTTTTTGGGGATTGTTAAGCAGGATTGGACAAGAGCATGAGGTAACAGAAACAAGATGCTCTAGAGTGGACAACATTGAAGGCTTTGATGATTAAATTCACTTTACGAGTGTCTAACAAGTTCTTGTTATAATTAGGTCTAAGTTCTTGTGATTAACAGTTTTATTTTGTTGATGCCATGCACTTGTGTTTAAAATTAATGAAATATGTGTTGCTTTCTGGTCTATTCTTGAATTATTTTCTTCATACTCATAACTGCACTGCTCTATCATTTGTATTGAATGAAATTAACTTTGGATATTCTTTAAGAATCATTATCTATCATGATTAAAATACTTAAAACATTATCATAACCCAACGATGATCGGTAGAATCAAAAACTGTAAATGATGCATTAACATCCTTCAAGGATGATGCTATAACAAGAATTCAGAACTTAATAGATACTTCCAATTCAAGCATAGATCCCTTAGAAGTGAGAAACATCTGGACTGAGTTCCATGGATGGATCTCAGAGGAAATTGTGAAGAGCAAGATATTGGTTGTCTCTTAAGCAGAAGAAAAGCTGCATTCCGCAAGAACTGATGATTCTGAAAGCTTACTCTCATCTTCCTCATCATCATTAGGCTCCTTTTAGTCTAATCCTTAGGAACCTATCCTCATTAGGTCTATGTTTTGATTACCTTGAACCTTTTAGGATTAAGCTCAACCTATGCTTTATGTTTTAAAACTACTTTGCGGTTCTGTGTTGATATTTCAATCTAATTGTCCATCAATGATAATGCCTTATCTGATCTCTAAAAATGATTTATCCCTGTTCTTTATCATATTGACCTATATATGCTTAATGCTTAAATGCTCTAAAATTGGCAATATCTTTTGAATCTATCATATGAATCTAAGCCTAAATGCTCAAATGCTCTAAAACTTTTTGATGATGTCAAAAAGGGGGAGAAAGAAATATGATTTTTATTGGAAAGAAAGAAATCTTAAAGGAAAAGAATTCCTTCAGTTGGAATCAGACACAACATACTCCGGTATAACTCAGTATCAGACTGAGATTAAAACATGTGTACCAGTTTTAGAGTCAAGCGTTGATTGATCACAATAATTAACCTTTAATTGGTATCTGATCAAAAATCAAGCTTTGATGAATCACTGAGTTGTGACAGTAACAAGGTTCTGAGATGAAGGCCTGTGTTCCAGTCAAACTCTGAAAAGTCATGATCTTTATTGGTGATTGTAAATTTAAAATTTCTGAACTACGTTCTGAAGATCCCAACATCTGACTTATGGAAATTAGGGGGAGACTACCCAGAAGATTAAAACATTAAATTCTAAAATCTTCACAAAGTCTGAAACTCAGGGGGAGTTTCTCAAAAGACAGTGTCTGTCTCTGATGAATAGCGATGCTATGTTATTAGATAAGAACTGTTCTGTTTATGCTTAAATGAATCTGCTGAAAAGTATAAATGCTTCATATGTCTATGAAGATTATAAGCTCTGATACGACTACAAAGGAACTGAGTTCTGAAGATCTGAAGATGGAAGTTCTGATGAACTAGTCCAGATGCTAAAGACTCTCTGTTTTCTTATAGACAAGATAGAGAAGTAATCCTTTTCTATTCTTTGTTCTGGCAACTTAAGTTGTTATTCTGTATATCTTTGGATCATATAAGATTCTAGATGATCACAGATAAAACTTTGAGGATAACACATTCAGAGGAAGCTGTTGTTCCAGACACTGAATATGTCTGTTTAGTGATTACCTTGTATAAAATGTTCAATCAAAATACTTGGTTTTGTCATCATCAAAAAGGGGGAGATTGTGAGAGCAAGAGTTGTCTCTACAAGTCAATCTATGTTTTGATTATAACAATACATATTTGTGAAAGAACTATTTTATGTTCTAATGTGTGTTGTGTGCGATGCGCGTAAATGATTATATGCGAAATTACTATGTGTGACACAAGTCGCAAGAAGCAAGAATGCTTCTGTATCTGATCATGATCAGTCAGATTCAAGGATACTGATATTGCTGTTGCAATGCTCTTGTGGATGCTCTCTGAAAGTGGTTAAGATTCTGAAGATAGCGAAGCTTCCGAAGAAGAAAACCAAAGTGCTGAAGACTCTCATGACTTGAAGGCTCTGAAGACCAAGTGCAGAAAGACTCTGAAGACTTATGCGTTCTGAGGATCATGGTTCCAAAGGTCAAGTGCTGAAGACTCTAAAGACGGATTCCTAATGGACAAGTTCTGAAGTTTCGGAAGACTTGAAGTAGTAAAGGATAATGTTCTTAAAGACAAGCGTTGAAGTTCCGAAGACTGATTCCTAATGGACTTCTTCAAAAGACTGAAGACTTGATGTATCAGATATCCTGTTAAGAAGGCTCTACTCATGCTTCAATAAATTACCATCAGAAGCCTCTGAAGTTTAGAAGTCAAATGTTACCGTTGTGAACGACTGTACACAGTGCCCAAGAAAGATATATCCCGTCACTTCTCCCACAATAAAAAGGAGATGTGTCAGTACATCTAATTATTACACAACGTCTCTTTTCTAACAGCCAACAGTATTTCAACGGCTATATTTTACTGGGCTATTTAAAGAAAGGAGTAAACGCTTCTGAAGGTATCGATTCATTCCATCAATGGAGAATTGATCAAGTCATTATGTGAAGATAGCAACAACGATGAGTTCTTGTTGTAACACTTAAATATCAAAAGCTATCACCACTTACACATGGCCATTGTTGTTGAAACTCAAAGACCATTCAACACAACAACAATGAATTGGTACAGAAGCTGCTAATGAAGAAGACAACATTGCAAATCAGTCAAGTCATCAACCACCTTCTCGTCAGGACTACATTAAAGATCTGATGCAAGGAGTTGTTGCTTAAAGCTTGCTCAACCAAGAAGACGAAGAAGAAGAAGATCTACAAGATGTCAACAACTGTCAAATTCAAATACATCTTTGTAGTTTCTTAGAATAGCAAGGAGCTATTGCTCACATCTTGCTTGAACACTTGTGTGTTCTTTGTACTTAAACTTAGGAGTAATATGCTTGTTAAGAAGCTTCTTTGTAATCTCCTGTATAACTAATTCTTGGTGAATTAGGATTCCTTGAGTGGTTAGTGTGACCGGAGACTTGAGAAGACAATGGCGAGATGTCATTGTGGTAAATCCTGAAATAGGGTCAGTAGCGTTATATTCATTACGATGAATTCCTGAACGTCTAGCTTTTGAAATCCTAGCAGTAGATCTTGCGAGATTGGAACCTGCAGGTCAATGTTTGTTATATTTATTAAGTTGAATCCCTGAACGGCTCATTGTGGGTTAGTCATAGCTGCGGTTATGCATGTTGTTAGTCATCGGTTGTTGCCCGTGCATATGTAATCGTGATTGATTATAGTGGATTAAGACCTTGTGTTCAAGGCGAAATCACCTGAGGAGGGTGGACTGGATTAGCCTATGTGTTGAACTAGGATATATCATGTGTTATTTACTCTTATACTTAATGTCTTTATTTATGTTTCTATATTGAGGATCAGAACCTTACATAAGCAAGTCAGAACCTTGCAACTCTGATAAGCTTCTGTTCTGCAAGTTCTGAATGATGTACACAGCGTTCAGACTATTATTGGTTCTCATGCTCTAAGCATTGCCAAGTCTGAATATAACTTCGCAAGTCAGAGTCTCTCAATGAACTCTGATGTAACGTAAAGTGTCTTATTGACAAGAAGCGAAAAGTTGTTAAAAGAGTAAATACACAATTCAAACCCCCATTTCTTGTGTCTTTCTCGCACCTTCATAAGGTGGGCCTTATTTTAATTCAGCAAGATCAATCTCACTTTCGTCGAAAACCAATGACTCATTATAAGGTCTTTCATCTTTCATTGAATTCAACGTAGACTATTCTTTTACTCTTATTTGCCATAGACTTCTCTTCTTTTAGGCGTTCTAATTGTCGAACCCTAACAGTCAATTGGGCCATGTCCCTCAAGTATTAGGTATCTAGTTTCTTCCTAATGGAATAATCCAGGCCTGCAGTGGCCATTTCGACTAACTCATGTTCTGGTACTTGTGTAAAACATCTAGCCTTGAGCAGTGAGAATCTGTTCAAATAATCATCTATTGGCTCAGTAAATTTTCATTTTATACTAGCCAACTCCTTTAGACTGATCTTAGTTTGTGCCATATAGAATTGCTCATGAAATAAATGTTCTAACAGGGTCCAACTGTGGATCGAATTTGGTGGAAAAGTTGTGAACCATGTGAAGGCATTCTTCGTAAGAGAACTTCAGAAGTATTTTACCCTAAGATTATCATTATTCAAAATATCTCCGGCTTCTATCAAATACCTAGCCACGTGTTCGACAGTGGATTCAGTGGTGTCCCCAGAAAACTTGGTGAATTTAGGGACCTTTGTTCTAGGGGGTAAATCTGACTGAAGGATATATTCTGACAACGGTGATGTGTAATTTGGCCTTTGAAGACCAAAATTTACTCAATTACATGCCATAATCCTTTCGACCATGGCTGCCAAATTATTATCTGATGCCACGTCGTTGCGTCGAACTTGCTATACGACATTTCTAGAATGCTGGTTTCTATTTACCAAAACCACTCTTGGTTCTTCTCATATGGGAATTTGTGGTTTATTACTAGGGGGTTCGACTCTAGGACGTTCGATTATTCCCTGGTTTGCTAAATTCACCTCGAGTATATTTCCTGGGTTTTGTTGGATTTGGTTAATAGTAGGGTCCTCTTCGAAAACCCCCCCTTGGTTTTCTGTCATATATTTCCTCGGTGGATGTCGAGGAGGGTTTGGTACACCAAAGAAATTTGCAAGGCGCGTCATCTGCGCTGCCATTTGCTGATTAGTTTGGGTAGTATTTTCAATAAGAGGCTAAAATTTTTCTCCCATAGTCTGGAATATCATTTGGACCATTTGATGGTTACTTTCGTCCATTTGTTTCCTTAAGTATGTTGCAGTACTATTTGTCAAGTTTGGCATTTGGGTTGAATATCCCATTCCTAAGGATTGGTTATTTCGACCCATATTAACCTCAAATCCTGACCCTTGTAATGACGATGTTACTATCGATTCCGTAAATACTGGAGGAGCATTCATTAAGTTTTCCATCATCGAAGTTGGCATCCCAAAAGGCGGGTCTCGACCAGGTAAAGACATCAAAAATCCAGGGGGGGAATGGTTGGAAACTAGAATTCTCGACCGTTGGGGGAGTCCTTGGTGGTCCCCTTGATCTGACATAATTCAGAATGGGCTGAGTATGGCCAATCAAATGTGTAGGGATCGAACTCGCCATGGATGGTATGGCTTCAGAAACAGGCGCTGAAACCGTTGGCCCCCCAGTCGAAGATCCTGGGGGTGGTTCTACATTAATATTGGGCGTTGTTTGAGGATTCAAACTATTTGGCTGAGGGTTCGAATTATTTGGCTGGTTTATACTTGCCATTTTCCTCGTGTATCTTCTCCTTGGTCTATCTTCGTTAGTGGTGGCTACTTTACCACTTCTTAATAACATACAACAAAGTTTTCGAAAGAGAAAAGACAATTGAGTGCAGAATTATAGATTTTTGAAGCACAGAAAATTGTTTTCACAAATTACTTAGTACTGTCCCACTGGGCGTGCCAATTTGTTTACTGTGAAAATTAGCAAACAACCTTTGGTCTACCAAATCAATAAGAAATTGGATAACTTGCAAGATCGACCATACAAAATCCTAGGACACGTGCTAAATAAATTAAAATGATATTTGGAACAAGATGAACACTTCGACAGTATCCATGGTTTAAAGAAAGTCTACTTGGACAATACTAAAGAAAAGGTAATGCAGGAAAATTATCAAAGTACGTTGGAAAATAACTTGCAAAAAGTAAAAGATAACTTCTGGGAAAAGATTAACTGAATTGCATTAAATGAAAAAGATGGTGTTACATCAAACGTACATTTCTCACACACTCGTTTCTCTACACACGGGTACTTTGAGTAATTCAGGAATTTGTATAAACTTGAACACCACACAATCCTAACACTAAGGCTTGCTATTTATAATAGTCGAAAATAACTACCCCTAACGATCTACTAACTAGAGCAAGACAAATGGCATTGTGCATGTCTTCGTCCTACAAATGTGTTCCACGTGTCTTCTGCCATCAAATGGATAAGAACAAAATTCCCTCACTTATTTGAATTCAAATCTTGAATCGAACATCACTAATAACATGGTTGCCGAACAATATTTCCAAATTGCTAAAAATATTTCTAAGTCCATAAAATATGTCTCTTCTTGCACAAGGACACTTTCGACTAGAATTTATGGGAATACCGTTCCAGTCGAAGTCTTCCAAAACTTCTCTAAAATTTTATTTCTTTAATTAATACTCTTAATTCAAAATGAGGCATCGAAATTAGGAGCTAACAGACGTGTACCCCCTGCCCAACATTGATAAGTTAGTAGATAATTTTGTCGATTTCAAACTCTTGTCCTTTATGGATGCATACTCGGGATATAACCAAATTCCCATGGCAGAAAAGGACAAGAGATACACCGCTTTCATGACCTCGTCAGGCAACTATTACTACAACGTAATGCCCTTCGGTTTGAAAAACGCTGGGGCCACGTACCAGCGAATGATGAACAAATTCTTTCGATCAGAAATCGGGGACATGCTTGAAGTATACATGGATGACATGATCGTGAACTCCCAAGAGGAATTTGATCATACGCTCCACTTGCAAAAATTCTTAGACCAAGCAAGGAAATGCAAAATGCGATTTAACCCGGAGAAGTGCACCTTTAGCGTGCGAGCAGGGAAGTTCCTCGGCTTCTACCTCACTGAGAGGGAGATCGAGGCCAACCCCGACAAATGTCGAGCATTTTCTGAGTTCCCCAGGCCAAAGTTGAAGAAGTCCATATAATCCCTCAATGGGGTGCTTACTTCGTTATCCCGCTTCTTAGCCAAGTCTGCCCAGCACGCTCTGCCCTTCTTCAAGGTTCTACGTAAATAGGAAACATTCAAATGGACAGAGGAATGCGAGCAGACTTTGCACCACCTCAAGCAAGCCTTGTCAGAACCACCAATTCTGTCACGACCAAACAGCGGGGAGACGATTTACCTTTATCTCTCCATCACTAACGAGGCCTCAGTGCTGCCCTCATCCGGGAGACCCTCGAAGGGTAGAAACTGATATATTTCACAAGCAAGGCCTTGCAAGGGCCAGAACTCACATACCAGTAGATCAAAAAAGTCGTCATGGCCCTCATTAACGCTGCCAGAAGATTAAGGAACTACTTTCTGGCCCACACGGTAGTTGTACGAACAGATCAACCCATAAATGGTCTCTAGAACCATCAGAGTTTGACATTCATTACGAAAGCAGGAAATCCCTTAAGGCACAAGTCTTGGCCGAATTTGTGGCGGAAATGACACCTCTAACATCCCAAATAAGTAGAGCACACAAGTGGACCATCTTCGTTGATGGAGCATCCAGCTCCACGGGCAGTGAAGCAGGTATCATCCTCGAAAACGAAGAAGGGATTCTAATTGAAGTATCATTGGTTTTGTCCTTCCCGACCTCGAACAATCAGGCCGAATATGATGCGTTCCTCGCAGGTTTACATTTGGTTGAGGACCTGGGCGCGAAGGAAGTAAAGATCTTCACCGACTCCCAGCTCGTGGCCTCCGAGGTACGAGGAGAATATCAGGCCAAGAATAATCACCTCATCGAATACCTGACGTTAGTAAAGGAAAAGATAGTTAAGTTCAACATATAGGAAGTCCAACATGTCCCCCGCGAGCGAAACACGCGGGCAGATGTCCTTTCAAAATTGGCCAGCACTAGGAGAAAAGGTGGCAATAAGTCTTTCATACAAGAGATACTTCCTCGCCCAAGTATCGAAAAACCAACAGGGCTACTCGACGCCAACACCATTGGTAACAGCAACTGCTGGATGGCCCCGGTATACAACTACCTCACCATATGGGAGCTGCCCGAAGACAGCAAAGAAGCCAGCGCAACTAAACAAAGGGCCTGTTCCTACGTCCTAGTCGAAGACAAGCTCTACCGACGAGGATTCTCCACCCCCTCCTAAAATGAGTTAAGGAGGACAAGGTCCCCGACATTTTCCAAGAAATTCATGACGGGATCAACGCACAACACTTGGGAGGAAGATCCTTGGCACGAAAAGCCTTGTGAGTAGGGTATTATTGGCCGACTATGCAGCATGACGCAAAAGAGCATGTCAAAAAATATGACAGATACCAACGCCACGGGGACATGCACTTAGCACCCCCCAACGAACTAAAGACTTTTTCTTCCCCATGGCCCTTTGCTTGGTGGGGGATGGACATCCTCGGCCCCTTCACGATGGGGTCCTATCAGAATAAATTTTTTATCATGGCCATTGATTATTTCACAAAATGGATTGAGGACAAAGCCCTCGCCAAAATCACAGCATTCAAAATACTTCGTTTCTACAAAAGAAACGTCCTGGCACAATTCGGTGTGCCCCAAGCCCTTGTGACTGACAACGACACCCGGTTCACGGACATGAAGTTCCAAGACTTCGTCGCCAAACTAGGTACCAAGATACACTTCACATCCGTCGAACATCCCCAAACTAACAGGCAAGCTGAGGCCACAAATAGGGTTATTCTTCGAGGACTAAAACGAAGATTAGGTGAGACCAAATAGAGATGGGTCGAGGAGCTACACAGCATGCTCTGGGCCTACAGGACAACTCCACACTCAACCACTAGGGAGACTCCCTTCCGACTAGCATACAAAATTGAGGCAGTAATCCCAGTGGAAATTAGAGAACCCTCTAGATGAACAGAGGCTCCTTTCAATGAGGAGCTGAACAACGGAGCATTAAGAGAAGAACTCGATCTGGTCGAAGAAATCCTATCAGGGGCAGCCCTCCGCAAAGCTTCACTAAAATAAAAGATAACATTGTGCCACGATGCCAGAATCATAAAGCGCGAATTCCAAGTGGGCAGCCTGGTCCTACGCAGAAATCAAATAGATTCACGCGAGGGTAAGCTGGCCGCAAATAGGGAAGGCCCTTACCGGGTAAAATAAAAAATAGGAACCGGGGACTACTACCTCGAACATCAAAATAGAGAACCATTTGCTCGACCATGGAATGCTGAAAAGCTCAAACAATATTACAGTTAGTACCAACAGTCAATTAGGACTAACTGCCGACGACATCATCCCATAATGGGGAGAGATTGCCCGGCCAAAGGAGCGTGCCCTGGTGCAAGCATAATTCTTAACCTACAACGAAGGCGAAATTCTGCTCATGGAACGAGCAGACTCTGTGCCTAACGTGGATACCTTAATCGAGATCCATCGTTGTCGTACCAATGGGGTAGGACACCCAGCTTGCGATGGGAAAAGTCCAAGCCCTGTGTGATCAGGACCTCGACCGAGATCCTAGTCCCACGACTGGCGAAACTACTTCACTTCCTCGAAAAGTTCCCTAAACTGTCGAGCATCATAATAAGTCAAGTTAGCGAACACAACTCAAGCATACATCTATGAAGAAGATAAAATACACAAAAGACATACAAAGTCGAAATTAAATATAATATTAGTCCGACCACCAGGCTAGAAATTGTTTAAATATTACATAACATGGGCCTAGCCCAACCATCAAAAGATTACAACAAAAATGGCACGCAGGCCAATAAAATACTAAGTTAACAACTAAACATCTTCTGCTCGAGTTTCGAAATCAGGGGGGGGACCACCACACCGTCGACAATCTGGTGCAGAGGACCAATCCCACCTGTGACCAGCTGGACGTCAGGATTTTGGACCCTGATCTGATCCAGTGCAGCAGTAAACCCAAAGTTTGCCGCCTCAAAATTGTCCTGCTCGAGAAGGCGGATTTTGGAGATCAAGTCTCGTCGACTTTTCAAAGCTTGCTCCTCCTCAGTTTCATCCACATCAACCTCTATGGAGCGCTCCAGTTCTGGGACCCTTAATTTGAGCGTTTCATTTTCCTCAGTGACATCGTCCATCTTCTTCTTCGTCTCATTTAGGTCCTTCAGAAGCTCGACCTTAGCCTCGTATTCACCCTGGAGCTTCTTCAGCCTGTTATCCAGCTCGGCGTTTTCCAACTCGACCTCAGCCTCCCAGTCCTTCACCTTCTTGAAGTCCTTCAGCGAAACTATCTCCGCGTCCCCGAGGGTCAGCGCTGTCTCCAACACCCCCATCACTGCCGCTGCATCCTGGCACAGAAGTTTCCTTCTCACCTTAGGATCAGCGAACAAGATAGATGATGCTTCAAGGCCGGGGACAACAACTGTCTCTTCCTTGTCGAAGATTTTCTCCTGTAAATAACATGGTTACAAGATAAACTTGCCCCCAACAAAGCCACTTTGACCATCGATCAGGGATGAGCTGAGGTCGTCTCATTTACTTTTATTTTGGGGATCCAGGGTAGGAGGAGTCGAGGTGCTTCCCGGAGGAGGAGATGAGTCGCCGACAAACTTTTCCAATGTCGTCTGCTGTTTAACTGTGTCAACCCTTGACATCGGCGCTTTCTTGATATTCTTAGCAGCTGTGGAGGAAAAGGGGTTAGCACACTTTACAAAACATCAGCAATGCAAGCAAAAAACTAATCTATACCGAGAAGCTCAAATGCGGCCTTCTCGGTTTTACAGTCGATGAGGGCCTTCGTGTTTATATAACGGGCCACCCGAACAGGCTCCCCATCCTTTGTGTAAAGAAAATTGTTATCTTTGTCCATAATTTGAGCTGGGACAAAACTCTCAACAAATGCCGTCAACGTTCGAAGGGATTTCTTATCCTCGACATTCAACTGCTCCTGTTTTATCAGGAATTGGTCGATTCTATATCTGAAATGAGCAAACACCCACTCCAACGGGAACTTTGATACAGGCTTCTCCACCATCTGACCATCCTTCTCCATAGCCTCTATAGTAACCAAAGAAACCCTGGCCGCCTGTGAAAGAGGCTTCACGACTAAGAATCTGAATTTAAAGTTGCGGACAGACTTCGAGTATGCCCAAAACAGCCTACTTTACTGTTTGAAAGATACCCAACTCTGTTTATGACCAGCTGTGCTCCTCTGAAGCTGGAAAATACAGAAGAAGAGCTCCACGGTAGCCCTAATCTTCAAGTATCGACACACCGGCTCGAAGGCCCAAATGAACGCCAGAGCATTCGGGTGAAGCTGGGCAGGAGACAGTGCAAGGTGATAGAAAATTCCATCTTGAAAATCATTGAAGGACAAGCGATATCCCGCTTCCCTAAAAGAAAACTCGTACATTGGAAACCTTCTGCCCGGGTATACCGAGCATATCCGATAATTCACTGTGGGGCAGATCGCCTTCCAGTTCGCAGGCGTACCATCTGCCCAGTCTTCGAGGATAATAAAAGAGTTTGCCTCATCCTTGGTGAAGGTTGAATTCGTAATCAGGGGCTCTTGAGCAATCCGGCTAAGATCCTCCTAAGCGACCTTGACGTTAGCATACTCAGTAGGATGCACAACTTCGGTATTGGGAGCATCCCCAACGTTCTCGTCATTAATAATTTCGACATCAGGAACGTTTGGCTCATTTATCTTGACCATTTTACCTAAAAAGCAGAGGAAGCAAAAGTGAATTCAACGACAAAGATCAAATCCACCCTTCCACCGCAAATCAAGTGAAAGGGCGAGAAACAAGCACGAGGATACATCCTTGACTTGAGCCCTTGTCGACACAACAGGGACTTAGCGTAAGCCTCTCCTCGAAAAACGAGGATAAGTCTCCATGACTCTAAAAAAGATTCCTATCCGACGAGAGTTCCCTCCCTGACAAATAACACTTATCAAATACTCGAAAAATAAACTCTCTCCGACGAGGAGCCTAATTCCCGACTACAAACATAAATCATCCTCAGCATAACACTCAGAAAGATCTACACAGTTCTCCTACGCAAAATCCTAAAACATTCATCCTAGGTTCATATGTTCTTCAGGATCTTCATGAATTTCCCAGGAAATTCATGTGTTCATCAAAGAACACATGAACTTCAACCAGAAAGTTCATGCCTCACCGAAAAATTCATGTTAAATTCATCCAAATTCCAGGAAAACCTAAAAAGTTAACAAGCATTCAAAGGTTGAAGATAAAAACTTACGTGGATCTGAAGGTTAGAGATGAAGATGGACGACGACGGTAAGAACTACGGTGAAGAGCACGAGTTGCAGAGCAAAGGATGTTGAGGAAGAGAAATTTGTGTGAAGTGTAAAAATGAATCCTCTTGTTCTCCTTTTATAGCCACTTGCTCGCTCCGGGAAGCGCAAAGGGAAGTCATCATTGCCTATATAGCCTAGATTCCCTAGGCCTTAACAAAAATTGATTACGCCGTCACACGTGTCAGAGGAGAATCTTTCGGCTGAAACCTTGCATTTCCCAAGACAAGTTCCCTCTAGCTCTCTGCGGTCACAACCTCATCGACAAGAAATTTCTTTACCTTAAGCGCAAGGCTGATCGATATAAACATCCATTCCGCGAGCACGTCCTCGCATCCCAAGGAACCCTTAGGACCATGAACAACCAAAAGTCGACCACACTACCCATAGACAAATGAAGGGCACATCCCCGAAGATTTTCGTTCGAAAAATAACGATCTCAAAAAGCCTCCCCATGACGTAACTCCTACCCATTGGTCGACCGATAAGGCTAACTCAAGTCATTACTCCTCACCTTAGAGCAAAGACTTTTGGGGCTCCTGTTCTGGACTGGACTGGCACATGGCCAACAGTTGGGCAGGGCCCAATCTAGTCCAGATTTAGATAAGGCCTAACAAGGAGATTAACATAATCTAGCCGTTGGGAACAATATAACCGTTGGGCACAATATATCCGTTGGGGAGAATGTAGTTATTAGAGCATTATAGTCGTTGGGGACCTCCCCTCACGCGCTCCACAGTTCACGCGACCAACTACCCCTCTGAAGTTCACGGGGACAGTTGGATCAGGTCGAAGATCACACGCTAGAATCTTTATTGATCCTCGCAAACCTGGACGTTTCTCATTGGTGGACCATATATCCTAGCCCACAATGAGGTCCTTGGCCCTGTACTGGGGGTTTCTTATAAATACCCTCTCATTTGAGAGTGTCAGGTATTCAATTCAGTCTAACTCAAACCTAAACACTTTGTACTTACCCTCTCTCCTCTGATTCTTACTTTAGCATCGGAGTGTCATGCAGGTACACCCCCTCATCTCCTACAATCATCATTGTTGCCCTACGCGGAAGGCCATGAAGATCTATTATGATCATTCGAGATCACTTTCTAAATTGTGTAGGTTGTATTGTTGATACTTTCATCATGAACACCCTTCAATCCAAAATCAATTATTAGATTGTGAATTTCAAGAGGTATTTATTTCTTCATTGGATTCACACTTTCATTATATTCATACAATGTTGCACTAACATCTTCTTGTGGTTGATTCCAAAGTCGTAAACTTTTGTTCAACAATACCCATTATGAACTTTTGTGGTTTTGATGGCTTTAAACCTCAAGATTGGGTGTTATGATATATGTGTTCTTTAATCTCCACGAGACACTAGAAGCCTTGCATCTTTAGATCATCTCATTTCATTTGGACAACCGTGTCGCAGCCTGGTTTTAGTTGACATTGCTAAACAAATTATTGACGTTTTGGTCTACCTTCTTAAAGACTATATGTCATCGTTTCAGTCTCACTTCTTATGAGAACATCGAAGTGGATCTCTTCAAACTCTCTGAAATATGATTAGTTGTTGATTTAACATCTGAGTTTTAAGATCTTATTAAGGTCACATGTATTTCAAAAACATTTTATTATTATTTTATTTGTCATTGATTGATCGTCCATATATAAAGTTCGGTAATTTAAAAAAAATCAAAAACTACTTGAAATATGAATTGTCTGCTCTCGATTGAATAACCACGAGATCGATAATTGCTTGAATGTGTGCATTTAGTGATTGCAGGAAATCCAGTTTTTACATGGAGATAGTTTGGGTGGGTTTCAGACTTCAATAATCAAAAGATGAAAAAAAATAGAAAAGATTAATATGCAGGTGATTAGATTTTTTTTTGAAACATTAGATTCAACAAGAATGAGTTTCTTTTTTTTTATGGCAGAGGTGTACAAACATGAGAGTTTCTTTTTTTTATGGCATGTATACAAACATGATTCTTACTAGCTAAATAAATAAATTTATTGTGCGTCAAAAAAGTAAAATAAATAAATAAATAAATTTATTGTGATAATAAATATTTATGTGTCTTTAATACATATTATTCGTTAAAATAAGATTATATGATAAAATACCGTATTATTTTAAAGTATTATAAATATTAATATATTTTGAAATAACATATTATAAATATTTGGATGGTTGAGATAACTCAATTGGTACGTGTTAATTGACTTAAATAAGCGTAAAATATTAGTTTATAGTTCAGTATATGGCGACAACATGTATTTACATTTACGCATTAATATAAACAAGTTATTGTAATAATTTTTTTTTAAAAATATTATTGATATTATATATTTACTAACAATAAATATTTATTTTAAATAATAGTTAGCGGTTCAAATTTTAAATTCGTTATTTTAGAGTTTAAAATAATATTCAAAATATATTTAATTTTTGCACTATTCATATTGATCTAATGATCACTAATGAATTGAGAGCACAAATAGAAAAAGTATTTGTAGAGATTTATATGAAAAAATTTATATTAAATTAAAATTACCTTCTTTTGAAAATATACTTTTGAAAAATATATCTTATTTTTGCATCTTTAATATTTTTCAATGTAATCGGCACACTCGTTACACACTGCATACAAAATAATTTTTGTTATCATTGAATCAACATAATGAACATTATCCTTTGACAATTAGCTCTTCAAAATAACACATAAAACCTAGGAAGAGCAATAACAACAAAGTAAAGGTATGATAAGAATTTGAATCCAATCCAACTACTTGTATATGAATTTTTTTGCCATGAAAACATGCTTCATTTATTCTTTCACATTAGCATCATACTTGCACACTTGCCCTTTTCAACACAGCAAACTTGTTCAAGCCATCCAGTATTCCTCACACCTTTCTCATTCATTCTTTCCTTTGAAATATTGTGACATAACTTTGATCATTTTTCCAAGTGTGGGAACAAATATGAGAGATCGTTAATTGCCTTCTTTCAATTCATGGGTTTCATGTGTTTGAGTTGTTGTTGTGGTTACTATTATTATTATCATTGGTATTACTAATATTGTTATTATCATCAATGGTATTAGCTTGATTTGGACTTGAAAAGGGAGAGGATTCTTCTGTGTGTGGTTTATTTCCCATGTCTTTTGTTTTGTGAAGGAGAAATGTTCCTGATAAAATTGTCACAAATCCACATAATTCAGTAGCAATCTGTGATGCATTTTGTGAGTCCCAATCCTACAATAAAATAAATAAACAAAATCACAAAATAGATAATAATTACAATCCATTTGTAAATTTTTAGAGATATAGAGGGAGGACATAAGATTAATCAGGCACCTTAAACATGATTATGCTGGCAAATATGGTAAATGACGTAAACATCACGTAGTAAACAGGTGACACAACCGCAGTGTTAAAGGTGTCCAAGGCCTGAAATTACATGATATTTAGATTTTAACAACTTTATTGTTGAAATGAAATTAAACAAGTCATTGAAGATATCCATGATATTTTGAGATTACCTTGTTCAAGTAGTTAATTTGCATGATACAACATCCTATGACAACCAAAGTAAAGAACCAAGTTTGAAAATAAGTGAATTGGTTTGTGCCTTCAAATGTAAGCTTTATAGCTATGCCCACCGCTTTCACACCCATAACCTAGATACATGCAACAAGGGTCACCATTAAGTTTATAAAGGACACTCAGTAGGCATTGTCGTCTTAAGTTTTTGGACGTACTATGTAGGTTAGCTACAGTTCACAAAATATCCTGAGACCATATCTAGTTATGGTTAATCGTGACAAATCTATTATGATACACTATCTAACCTTAATTTAATTATGACAAATTTGAGACTCTGTGTTATAGTCTACCTTGCACACTCTAAAGACAGCTTTAGCATGAGACATGTGATAAATACATAGGAAACTATTCTTTCGACTTTTTATATAACAAAATTATAAAGGGAAACCACATGTTTTAAGATATAATTAATACCGTAAGTGATCCACTGAGAGAGCATATTCCGACATATACGACAAGATGTCTCTGACCATATCTTGGAACACAATAGAAAATGAGGACACAAACTAAAATCACAATTGCACAAGTATACACAATGAAACCTGCATAATGATTAAGGGGGAAAATTAACTAAAATTTTTAATTATCTTTATTAACCATATATATATATATATATATATAAATGTTGATTGAAAATACCTGGTTCTGTAGCAAGATGCCATACTTCTTTAACAGAGTGAATAATTCTTTCATGTGGAGCATGTAAAACAATAGTTGTAGATCCCACCATACAAAGAGCACATCCAAGCACACCAAATATGTGTAATTTTTCTTCCAATATAAAATGAGCTAATATTGCACTGCACCATCATATCATTGTAACTAAATTCATGCATATTTGTGTCAAAGAAAACATCCATGTTTCAAACAACATTGTATTATTTATTTTTACCTAACAATGATGCTTAAAGCTCCTAAAGGAGTCACAAGCAATGCAGGTGCAAATGCATAAGCTGCAAAATTGGCGATTTCTCCAACAATCACTGCAACCATCCATTTATTGTAACAAAACTTTGTAACAAAATTGCACAAACAAGCAATGTTGAATAAATCAAAATTGAACCTGTGAAAATCACATACTTGAGATCATTCCAATCCACCACCAAGGTTCATATAAATACGCGTGCCCTCCGGAGGCTGATTAAAATAAACAAAAAAGGTCATGATTATTATAAAAAACACAGATCAAAGATAAATGAATTAGAGATGAAAGATGAACTTGCATGCACTTCTCCCTGGGGTGTTGGATCTCTTTAACCCCATTTTTTTAACAATAAAGCTTGAACCAATGAAAATGCTAGAAGAAACCGCAAGAACAAATCCTGTTACATTGTCATTGGATATCCCCATACGGGAATATCACACGAATACAATGTTTATCAATTGCAAATCTTAGATGTAGAATCCAATGTTTTTTACCTTAACAATGTTTACAAAGAAAAAGTAATCAACACAGAGGATCTTGATAATAAAATATATAATGCATCATTATGAAATACAATATTCTAAATAATAATGGATACATACCTTCCTTCTTGGTCCTTTAAAAAATGAGTAACTTGGTAACTAAGAAACTTTTATTGGGTATATCAAAAAGATTTAAAAAAATTTGATTGAGGGTTAAAATTGAAGGTTATAGTTTGATTAGTCGATGATTGAAGAGATGGAAAAGACAAGCAATAGCGAAAATGATGAGATGAGATGTTATGTACGCGAATAAGTAATAAGAAACAATAACAATAACAATAACAATAATCTCAAAACTCAATGAAATATGATTGTACGCGAGTCTCGTTTTCAAATGTCTTTTTGTAATGAGAAATGTTTAATATGTACACCTCATACATTATAAAGACACTCTTAAATTTAATTGATTTTTAACTTTTGTTGGATGAATCACATAAAAATGTCTTGTGAAAAAGTGTTAATTAGGTGTCCACAAATTAAAATGTGTTATATATAAGTACCCTTTTGTAATAACCACAAATAATGTTGTGTTTGTCTACTTTTACTAGCATGTTTTCAAAATAATAAATAATAAAATTTCTCATAAAAAGTAGCATAAATAACTTTAGGTTAATATCTTAATCATGAATTATATATGTAATTTTCTTGCATTATGATTTATTTTTGTTATTAAGCATATTTATTAAATAGACCACACTCATTTTAAATGCAATTTAAATATTTTTTTTTAAATATAATAAATTATTTTTAATCTTTTTTGTTTCAAATATATATTTTTTATTATTTATTTTTTATTTAAAATATTTTTAAGACAAAACTCACACAATTAATTAAGTACCGATATGTGAAAAAAATGCAAGTTTGAACCGAACTCAAGTATATAGAATATTCATATAAATCTTAATTATTTATGATCTAAATTTTTATGATAAGACTTTTTTAGTATTACTTTTTATTACACAGATGTGACCAACTAAAAAAATTGTGCTTTAAATTTTTTTTTGTCTATGTGGATGCTTTATGATTTGTATAATTTTGGTACTACTTTATCCATGTAAAATTTATCATTGTTTTAGATTTTTACACAAATTTACCATTGTGTGAGGTTTCTACACAAATATTAACACAAAAATATTAAAATTCTTCGGTTCTAATAATTTTTTAAAGATGTAGGAATCTTAGGATAAAACCATCTTGATAAATAAATATAGTGGTGACGAAATGGTGGTATAAATATATGGTTGTGTTAGCATTGTAACATAGAAAAGGTTTTTTCAAGAATATAGCATTTTGTTTGAAAGATACAACAAGAAGAAAAAAAAATCCAAGAGAATAATATGTGGTGCAAGACAACAAGGTTTAGAGGATGGAATAATTACCGAAAAGTCAAGCATTACTCAAGCTTAATCATTAATTCAATAGGTTAAATTTGATTTTTTAAACTGAAATATAAGATCGTATAACTTACTCAAGTTTTTCCTATAACTTATTTTTTTTAGTTAGTTCTTACACTTTAACTTAATTCATGTGTATATATATGCAATGCAGCTTTCTTAGCCATTTAACTTCATGTATTTTCGATTGTGTCCTCAAGTCTTACAAGTTGTCTTTTGCTTCATCCAATAATCATAGTTTTGATTGCTTAATTAATAAGAGTTTTTAGTTGTCTTTTAATAGGTATATTTTATATTGTAAAAGTCATTTATACTAGGGGTGGTAAACGGGCATGCCCGCCCCGTTTAGGCCTGCTCCGTAAAAGCCCACAAACAATGAGGTGGGGCGGGTATAGTTAAGGATGTGGACCTAAAACATAGGTCTGCCCCGCAAAAAAAGCGAGGGAGGGGCGGACAAAGCTCGCAGCACTGCATCTTTTAAGCCTAAAAACGTAAAAGTTTATGTAAATGCTCGTGCTCGCAAAAGCCCGTGAAAAAAATAGGGAGGGGTGGGGCGAACACATTAGAGGGTGATGGCCTAAACCCTTTGTCCACCCCGTATTAAAGTGCGAGAAAACGAGCATGCCTAACACGGCAGACCCGTTTTGCCACCCTTAATTCACACATTATATTTTCTCATGTACGGGGTCATTCTCCTTTCTTTTTAATTAATGGATTTTTTTATTAAGTTAATTTTATTGATTGTTATTATAAATATGGGTGGTTGTATAACATAGGGAAGATATGTTGCCCCCAATCACTTGTTGATTAGTTGAGTATCTGATTTCTACGTGTTTTATGGATTCTAGTGAAATTGTGGGTTTTGAGTCTGACCCTTGTAGCATGAAGAAGTACTTTAGTGAGTGTTCTTAATTCATTGTTTACTATGTTCCACGTTCACTTATATATGGTCCAATGTTGTTGTTTTTGAAGATGGGACGGCTTTAAAGATAAGCACACAAAATTTGGCTTCACTAGTCTACTCTGCCATAGTATTTGGAAGGTTCCTAACAACCTTAGGGACTATGTGAAAGAAACACCTTCCCTGACAAAGGGTCAAGGTTCGAAGCTTCGTCTCCATCACCTACTCATCTTTAAAGGAATAGAAAGAAGAATGTTATTGTGGCTTATTGAAATTGCTCCTAGAATATCCCTATCTCTTTAGGTTATTTTATTGTGTGTCCTTATGTTTATTATTTTATTAAGTGAGTACCTCACAATAAAAACTCTTTCACATCTCATAACATTGGTTATTTTTTATGCATACAATATTTTTAGTGCCTCAAAACGGTCTTTTACCAAACGCCAGCGCAAGTGTATTTGAATCATTAAGATTTTGACTCGAATTAAGAATGTCTAAAAGGCATGATTTAAATCATTCTGAGATTTGATCTGAATCATGAAGGGTTTAATTTCACATTAATTTGGTTTGGGAAACGTGATTCATGGGAACCATGTTTTCCAAGTTAAGGAAACTTTCACGTTCTTAATGATTTTTGATGATGACAACTAAGGGTAATAAGCAGTTAAAGATGCAATCAGACTAAGTGAAGTCTGATGGGTTTGATGATCACTACAAATATCCTCTGGTGATGGAAGTTTAATGGAATATAACTCAAGTTGTTAGACAATAGGCTTCGATCTATAGGGGGTGAATAGATCAAAAATTTTACAACCAGTACCTTTAGGCAAAAATCTGTTTTCAAAATATGGGGTGCAGTGGAAAAATGACCCGGATCGAATCGTCTAACCGAACCTACTATTGAAAAGCAATATACGTATCACAAACCAAACAGAGTGATAACGAACGTAAATATTCAACAATGATCAAGCTACGAATCAATTAAATGCAATGCTAATCGTAATTTGTATATCCAATGAACCAAAAAACAAATAAAATACACACAAACAATTTATCAAACACTTGATGTGCAATCGATAACAATTGGAAATATAGTAGAAAACAATTTCCAATCGAGTTGATCAAACAACGATGAACTCGATAAATTGTGTAATCAACAATAAAAGAGATAAAAAAGATAAAGAGAGAGAGAGAGAGAGAGAGAGAGAGAGAGAGAGAGAGAGAGACTAAGATTTGTTTAGGAAGTTCCCCAATCGGTCTCGCTATGGGTACGTCTGCCCTCAATTCAAAATTGAATTAAGATAGTGTTGTTAACCTTTTCTTTACAAAATAGTTTATACAAGAGATGAAGAATGCAAACCCCAAAAACCCAATTGTTTTGTGTTGATTCTTCCACCTCCAAACCCTTGATCAAAGCTTGATCAAGTGACCAACAATGCGGCTATAATCCTCTGATTATCCCGAGCACACAACTTGTTGAAACCCAAGATTCCCAAACACAATTCACCATCTCGCGCTACTCCCTTGCAAGGAAACCACCTTGTCCCAAGGCTTTCACTCGGTCAAATTTATGTTGACGCGATCTTGTCCAAAACCTTTAAATCAACCTGATCTTGAAGGAAAACCCCACTTTGGTTTTCTTATTTGAAACACACAAAGCCCCAAACCCAATATTCTCGGTTACACCAAACTTAATTGAATGTTATCAACCCTAATTTAGATCGTCACCCAATTAAAAAATGATTATGTGTAGTTCAATTGTGTGTATGCATAGAAAAGGGACGAAGATGATGGGCAACTTTGTAATCTGGTTTCGTTTAGGTTTTATTCACTATGAAACCTTGCCTATAAGAAGATGCATGTATGAGTATATATAGGTAAGTGAAGAAAATGGACAAAAGGATGCAAGAAAAGTAAGATGCAAAAAGAATTTTTCAAGTTTTAACTTGCATAAGTCAGCTTGTGAAGGTCATAGGTCGGCCTATGAAGGTGTTCAAGCCGGTCTGTGAGGCGACCAGAAATGCGACCTATGGGCAAAATCTACAGGCTTCGTTCTTGAAGCGTAGGAGCCGACCTGAAACATGGATGTGCCGGTCTATACTGAAGCTAAGGCTTCCATAGGTCGGCCTGATCACGTATAGGTCAACCTATGTTGTTGTTTTGACACACAAACATTATTTTTGGTGTGTACGACATGCCTAAGACCAGCAAAACTTGTTTAGAGACTCTTTTCATGCATCCTAAGGCTAAAGGGACAAATGAGCATCTAAATGTAGGTTGATATCATCAAATATACAAAAGAGCTACAATGTACTATACTACCTTGTCCCTTCTTTGACATCATTCAAAACCTGATTGAATTTGTAGTTAGAAATACATATCATTCACATACTCCCCCTTTTTATGATGGCAAATCTATATGATGTAGCTGTAGCCTGTTGCGCTTATCTTGGTACATAGAACAACTCCCTCTGACTTTATGCATTATTCTTGATAGCTCTTTAATAACCCCCCCCTTAAGTGTATACATATATCTATGCATATATAATACATAATCCTTTTAATTATATTATCTTCTCCCCTTTTGACAACATAAAAAATAAAGAGAAACAATCAATCCATTAGAAGCATCACATAGATGCACAACTCACATATTACAAACACTATACAAAGGTTGTGCGCTTATATTAATTAAAGTTTGTGCACTCACACAAGGTAAAGAACACATGCTTAATAAATAAAAACACAATAATTATATTAATTTTGATTAATTAAAGTACAAGCATTGAAACATTGCATAATCCAAAGCGATAAACATAAAATCAAATGCAAACACATGGAAACAACCAAACCAAACCCACTAAATGCAGAAAAATCTTAAGATACACCAAGAGGACACACAAAACCATCCTTGACCATCATGTCCAAAGTGACGGTCCAAGAAATCACACATTTCTTGATATAATTGTGTGTAGTGATGGTGATCTTCATTTTGGATAGCAATCATGTGATTGACCCTTGCGATGGTATAGGCGGTATTCACATTCATCTCCTCCTTCAAGGTGACTAGCTTCTCTGAGACAAATGAGGAAAATGCCTCAAAATTTGCATCTTGAGTTCTCATATGCCCCTGCATACTTTGGAGCTGCATCATCTGAGCATTTTGGTTGCACATCATCTTCAACGTGTTGCTCAGTAGAGGGGTTAGCAAATGTGGTAAGATCATCGAAACTGTATATCTTACGACCATACTTTCCCAACCTCAGATAGTATGCTTGACACTCTTCATCCCAAAATTATCCCATATTAGTTAGAGTCCGTTGAGAGAACTCTTGAATTGGACCAGGTGAGATGAGTGGTAGATTTGGCACGCCAATGTCAAAGAAACTCAGAATTTTTGAGATCATAGATGGAAAACATAAGGATGTCCCCTTGTATCCATCCTTGATGGTGAACATTTTGGAGACGAAGTAGTGTGGCCAATTGATGCGAATTTTGTGCATCCTTGATAGTATCCTTGAAGGATTTTCTCAGTCATTCCATTTCTTCTGCAATGAACAACTACTCCTTGAAGATCAAGAATGTGGGAGATGACTCTACAATATGGATTTTGATAGACTGTGTCTTCCCTAGACAAATTGATTTTTTCCTTCAGATGATTATACATGGATTGGGGTAGGTTTATTTTGATCCTCGACACTAAGAAGAAAATAAATAATATTTCTTTATCAGATAACCATCATCCCCTTCTTTCTCTTGGTCTTAAATTAGTTACCATTAGCTTGTACCAATCTTTAGCAATTGGAGTGAGGGTGCATGGTTGAGTGGGACGCCCCTCAGTTTCAAAAATGACGCGCATATGCCTGTCGAAGCTATGGTTGTTGAAATTTCTTTCCACAGTCACACCATCTTCAACACACCTAATGGCTTTAGCTATGATAGTACGATTGATCAAGACTGGACAGCCAGCAGCCACAGACAAAATAGCATTTTTGCCAAAGTCATATTCTAGTACTCGTACATTTGCCCAGAACTCAGTTACAAGTGAAGGAAAGACAGATCCAACAAGCATGTTGAAGTAGTTTTCCAAGTTCTAAAATTCAATTCCAGAGAGAATACTTGTTTTATTGAGTTGTGGCAGAAGGTTTAAATTCAACATGAATTCCTTCAGGAGTTCTAGATAAGATGTTTCTCCTCTGATGTTGTGGGAAGACATTTTGAGAAATGTTGATTTATTTGAGAGACGAGGTTCAACCTATTTGATAGTTAGATAATGATTCTTCCTAGAGTGGAGATAATGGTGTGAGGAGGACTTTGGGATTTAGTAGTTATTTATCAAGCTGGAACACGCGAGGTTCATCATTTCCGAGACTAGCTATAAATAGATGTGGTAGTCAGCGAAAAGACGTGTGATAGACTCTAATCGTCGTATACCTATGAGTAGTAAAAGGGTGGCTGACACAACGTAATCATAACTGCTTATTTAATTCTTGAAAATTGTCTAATCATAAATGCGTGAGAATCTTATTATAGTTTCAATAATCCTAATATGTCAGTGAATGACGAAGTTCAAATTATTGCTACTGTTTTAAATTACAGTAATGAGGATGAACGAAGTTAAACATACCTTAGAGATTCTGAAATCTTTTTACAGCAATTCTGAGTGTTTTCCAATCTGACTCTGAGCTTCTGATCATCATCTTTTAGCTTCTGCTTCCTTTAGAGTAATTTGATGCTTGAAGAATATAGATGTCTTCTGAACTTGGATTTCTAGTCGAGAACTGGAGTCAACTTTCTCTTCAGATGACCACTACGTTCTATTATTCAGGAGTAATCAACTGGTTTCTCTTCTGACTTTATTTCTTCGAACAGATGCAGAGCTTGCTCAAAAGTGAGTATCATGACATAGTTTGCATGATAATCTTTGTTCTTGCAAGGCTGATCTAACTTGTTTATAGAATTAGTCCATCAAGGATCAACAACATATCTTCTTCTAAAAGAATGTCAACTGATTTCTTCATTTTGAAAACATCAGCAACTTAAATCCTTTTGACTTCAAGAGATGACTTTAGTTAATGCATCAAATTGAACATCTTCTGATTTCGGATTAATGAGGTTCTTAAAAACTTATCAGATTGAATCTGACGAATAACATCTGATTCAACTAAGATAGAATCTCAAGTTTAACAGAACTTAATCATCTGAGTTCATTCAACCAAGACTTAGAATTCATTCTGATTAAGTACTTGATGAATCATTTAATTTCTTCTTCCTGAATATTCTTTCAGTTTATACTTTCCAAGAAAACAATATTCAGTTCTTCATTGAATCTTTTAACTTCTTGATCAGTCAAGATTCAGATGTTGAATCATTTCTGAAAGTTTGAATTCTTCTATTTTCTGACTTCAATAGATTTCATTCTGAAGTTCAAAATCATAGAACAACAATCTTTCTTCTTTACATGAAGAAGTTCTGAATGAGTTTCAAACGAGAAAGACAAGGGTGGACCTAATCCGTTTCTTGAAAACAGCTAAAAAACTTATAAAGAAATAATCTTCAGCAAACAAGATTTCTTGTTTTCTGATGATTTAACCTTGAGCAAATACGTTGTTTATCCAAACTCATCTTCTAAGATAAGCATTCAACAGATATTATTACTTCTCTGATGAATCTATCTTATCATCTGATTCTTCAATCTTTTTCAAAGCTCTGGTAAGGAGTAAGATTCAGTTGTTGACAACTGCTAAAGTTTCCAGAATCAGTGACTTGCTCAAGTAATCCAATTGATCACAATTTTGTACATTGTCATCTTCTGAGCTGTTACAGAAATTATAAGTGGATTAAAATCTCACCCAGAGTATTTCTACGCACCGCATCTGGATCTTTTTCTGACACTGTTAAGTGTTAGATATCCATCAATAACAGAACCTGAGCTCTGATACCAATTGAAGGTGCGAGAAAGACACAAGAAAAGGGAGGTTTGAATTGTGTATTTACTCTTTAACAACTTTTCCCTTCTTATCGTTAAGACGCTGAGATAACATTATAGTTCGTTGAGAGACTCTGACTCGCGAAGTAACATTCAGACTTGCCATGCATGAAGCATAAGAACCAACAAGAGTTTGAACGCAATATGCATTATTCAGAACTTGCAGTGCGGAAGCTTATCAAAGTTAAGCTGCAAGGTTCTGACTTACTTATGTAAGGTTCTGATACTCAATACAGAAACATAAACAATAAAATAAAGCATAACAAGAGTAAAGGACACACGATATATCCTGGTTCACCACAAGGCTAATCCAGTCCACCCTCCTCAGGTGATTTCGCCTTGAACACAAGGACTTAATCCACTATAATCCAACTGATTACAGATGCACAGGCTAACACCGGTGACTAACACACAATGAACCGTTCAGGGATTCAACTGAATGAATATAACGAACATTGACCTGCAGGTTCCAATTTCGCAAGATCTACTACTAGGATTTCACAGCTAGACGTTCAGGGATTCATCGCAATGAATATAACGCCTACTGACCCTATTTTCGGATTTACCACAACGACGCCCAGCCATTATTTTCTCGAGTCTCCGGTCACACTGACCACTCAAGGAATCCTAATTCACCAAGACTTAGTTATACAGGAGATTACAAAGATGCTTCTTAACAAGCAAATTACTCCTAAGTTTAAGTACATAAGAACACATAAGTGTTCAAGCAAAATGTGAGCAACAACTCCTTGCTATCTTAAGAAACTACAAAGATGTATGTTGATTTGACAGTTGTTGACATCTTGTAGATCTTCTTCTTCTTCGTCTTCATAGTTGAGCAAGCTTTGAGCAATAACTCCTTGCTTCAGATCTTCAATGTAGCACTGACCAGAAGGTGGTTGATGACTTGACTGATTTGCTATGTTGTCTTCTTCATCAACAGCTTCTGTACCAATTGATTGTTTTTGTGTTGATTTATGATATTTGAGTTTCAACAACAATGGCCATGTGTAAATGGAGATAGCTTTAGATGTTTTAAGTGTTACAACGAGAACTCATCGTTGTTGCTATCTTCACACAATGACTTGATCAATTCTTCATTGATGGAATGAATAAATCTCACTCAAAAGAGAATACTCATTTCTTTAAATAGCCTAGTAACATATGGCTGTTGGAAAAGAGACGTTGTGTAATGATAAAGTTGTACTGACACATCTCCTTTTTACAGTGGAGGAAGTGTATGATATATCTTCTTGGGCGCTATGTACAGTCTTTCACAATGGTAACATTTGTCTTCAAAATGTCAGAGGCTTCTGATGGTAATTAATTGAAGCATGAGTAGAGACTTCTTAATAGGATATTTGAAACTTCAAGTCTTCAGTCTTTCGAAGTCTTCCATTAGGAATCAGCCTTCAGAACTTCAACACTTGTCTTTAAATCCATTATACTTTACTACTTCAAGTCTTCAGAAACTTCAAAGTTGTCCATTAGGAATCCGTCTTCAGAGTCTTCAGCACTTGACCTTTGAAACCATGATCTTCAGAACGCATAAGTCTTCAGAGTCTTTCTGCACTAGGTCTTCAGAGCCTTCAGCCTTCAGGACTTCAAGTCATTGGAATCTTCAGCACTTCGGTTCTCTATAACATTATCTTCTTCAGAAGCTTCGCAATCTTCAGAATCACAACCACTTTCAAAGAGCATCCACTAGAGCATTGCAATAGCAATATCGGCATCCTTGGATCTGACTGATTGTAACACGGTGGTTTGAACTGACTTTTAAAATGTTGCGGTAAGCAAGAGTCGCCACCGACTTTTATTTTATCAAATAAAGAAAGGAATAAAAGAACAGGAAAGACCTTTTTAAAAGATTTTGAGTTCGGGGGGTAAGTTATACAAAAGGAAGGTACGAGCACCTTTTGTATCCATGGTTATCTATGGGCTCTTAATTGCTTAGCTCACTTTATTTTGTTTGAAAAATAGTATAGTGTGTGATTAGAAAATATTTTTGTAAAGACTTTAACTTTGTAATAATCCTCGTATGGATTTATACAAAGTGTTTAGCTTTGAAAAAAATGTTTGCAAAGATGTGAGGTGTAAAGAGTGTTTTTTAAAAAGGGTGAGCAAGCATTTGAGAGTTACTACCCTAAGTTTGTAAGGCCTTTCTTGTTATTTCTTTTCTTTAGGGGTAAGACTGTCCTTACTATTAGTGAGTAAGTAGTCTTTACCTTGGATGTTAAAGGGACGAGTGTAGGGTCATCGTATGGTCATAGAAGGCAACTTGTAGGGGTATCTTAGTAATTTGAAGGGACACTCATCATTTTTCCGTAGGGTCATCGAGGGACAAGATCGTTTATTCGTAGGCAACTCGAAGGGACTATGATATTTTATTCGAAGGGACTATGATCTTTTATTCGAAGGGACTTGATGATTTTTATTCGTAGGCAACCTTACTAAGATACCCCCACGTTCGAGGGACTTGACCAATTTAATCGAAAGGCAGCGAAGAGAGGTTACCCTAGAGGTGTAAGTGTGAAGAGTGTGTTGATTCAGTTATTTATCTTGAATTAGGATTATTCTATGTCAGGTTTTAAGTCTTGCCATGCAAACCTTAGTTACTAGCAGTTGAATATGTACAAAAATTAAAGTGCGGGAATTTAAACCTAAGCTATTACATCCCATGAGCAGTTACAATATTTAAAAAAATGCGAGGAAATGTAAATCTACGTTATTACATCCTGTGAACAGTTACAATATTTAGGAAAATGCGAGGAATTAAAGTTCTAAATTATTACGTAAATAAACAGAAAAAGAAATAATGTTGATGTTTTTTTTTGAAAAGAAAAGGATTTTAGGGTTAGTAAATAAAAGATTTTTAAGGTTAATGGTAATAAAAAATTAAATAATTAAGTACAAATTAATCCTAAAGTCTAATTAATTTTAATTAAAACTAATTCTAAATTAATGTCCTTTTGTACCCTTTTTTGCAATGATTTTGAATAATAAAAATAATTAAAAGTCAAAACTTTAATTATTTACAAATTAATTAAGTTAATTAATAAAAATAAAAAAAGAATAAAAAAGTTGATTAACTAATTAAAAAAAACTAAATTCTAATTTTTGTTAATTATATACAAATTAAGCTAATTAATTAAAAAAAACTTAAATGTCTAATTGATTTTAATTTAAAAAAAAAAACCTAAAGTCTGAATTAATTATTGTTAAGAAAAAAAAAGAAAAAAAAAAAACCGTCTGGCACTGTTTATAGTCTTCAACCTTTTTCCTGCGAATTTTGCTGCGAATTTTGCTGCGAATTTCCTGCATTTTTGAAACACCATGAAAACACCAAATAAATTAATCAAAAGGCCATGGTTCGATTGGAAACAAGCCCCTGAATCCAATGGTGGCCTTATTTTTGTCTAAAAACGCATGTATAGTGGGATTCGAAGAACACCCTCTTTGTGCCCTAACAATGGCAAGTCTTGATTCCTGCACCAAAGCTTGTTAGTAGTTGATCAAAACCAATCTAAACATCATAATCAGTAATAATATAAACATGAACAACATTTATAATGCATGAAAGACGAGATTTAAAAAGTGGAAAATTCAAGAAATGGTCATGGCTTGATGTGCGCGTTTCACTTGCTTCTAACCTTCAAGAGTGATGGGGATTGGCTCCTGGGATTGTTTTGAGACGATTTGGACGTGAAAAAATCGTGAAAACTCGCTATGAAGTGTTTTTATGATTTTTTCTACTTTTGCCTCTTTTTGAAAATATTTTTGGGTTGCTTCAAGTGATTTTTTCGTGTGTTTCAGGTTTGGATATGGCCATGTATTTATAGGAGAGGAATTAGGTTGAAAAATTCCATGGGCTTGGATCAAAACTTGAATGATAATGAATGGTGTTTAAAACTTACCATTTTCTCCCATTTGGCCATCCAATCTTCCCTTAACAATCTTGCACGAAATTAAATCAGATAATATGCTCATAAACCTCAATATTTGATTCCCTAATCAACCACAAATCAAATCTCTTTATTTGATATATTTATTTTGATTTAAATTGAATTTAAAAGATTTAAATCCAATAAAATATGGAATAAATAATAAAAAATCAGAAAATGTGATCAAATGGTCGTGGACCATCTTAAAATGAAGTTTGGGTTGTCACAAAATGGGCCATTTTGGCAAAAAGTGGAGTTTGGCCATTATTTGCTTTGTGCACCTCCTCAAAATTGTCCAACCTTGACAATGCATAACTTCCTCAATTTTTATCATTTGGATGAGTTCTTAGACTTTTTAGAAACCTCAAGATGTCCTCTAATCACTCCTTTTGGTTCCATGTCAATTTGATCTCCCATGTTCAAGTTATGAGCTTTTGAAAAATGTTGACTTTTGTTGACTTTCAAAATGACCTATAATGTCTTAGCTCATATCTCCCGAATGAAGCATTTTTGGACTTGGCTTGTGAGACACAAAGTTGTAGGGAATTAAATTTCCTTCAAGATGGGCTTTGGTTGAGGAATTTTTGATGAATTATGTGGAAGTTATGCCTGGTCAAAGTACAGTTGACTTTTCCTATAAAAACCCTAATTTAGTAACTCCCGATTCTTGATGATTCTGAGGTTTCCTTGATGAATCATGATCAACCCTTGATCAAATAATGAATTTCACCCCATAATCTTGATGTTGACCAAAAATCTTGAGGTTTGACTTTGTGTTGACCACCGTTGACCTTTTGACCAAGTTAACTGACTTTGACTGTCTGAGCATCTGACTAACCAAACTTGTAAGGAAAGTCTTGAAACTTGTTATGAGGATTCTTTGAAGTGTATGGGCCACCATGAAGTCCTTTTGAAGCTTTAGAAGTCCAATCTACTTTGAGAAGTACACGACCCTAGTTGGATTTATTGCTTAGGAGGAGGCTTTGTCTGATGAAACTTTTGAGTACTCTTGAGCCACTGAAGATCTTATGAATCACTAGGAGACCTCTTTAGGCATATTGTCTTGAATGTGTGAGGGCAAATTTTGGGGTACAACAGCTGCCCCTTTTCAATCTTCTTAAACCTGAGGAGTAAGATTGGTATTCGTGCCGATCGGGATCTGAAGGTGGAAGAGGATTGAACAATAAGAACCCAAAAATTTGCACTCGCCGGTGCGCTCTGTTGGTTGATCGTATTGCTTGAATGGGCTTAAAAGATGCCATTCGAAGTGTATGACAGGATGGAGATGGGCTTATAGATGCCATCCAAAGTAACTGTTGATAGGAGTATCAGAATGAGTTCAGGTTTGACTGTATCTGAGGAATATACTAGAATGAGTCTGTGTCCAACTGTATCTAGCAGACGTGCTGGGAAATGCCAGAATGATTCTTATGCCTTGAATGTATCTGTATGATGTTCTAGAATGAGTCTACATCTTGACTGTATCTATAAGGAGATCAGAATGAGTCTTTGCCTGACTGTATCTGGGAGTCGTATTAGAATGAGTCTACGCCTGACCGTATCTGAAAAATTAGTATTAGAATGAGTCTTCGACCGACTGTATCTAAAGGATTAGTATTAGAATGAGTCTTCGACCGACTGTATCTAAAAGATGTACTGGAATAAGTGTCAGTATGAATCTGTGTCTTGATTGTATCTGAATTGTGTCTAGAAGATGTACTAGGGAATGTCAGAATGAATATACGCCTTGATTGTATCTGAAGATGTATTGGAATGAGTATCAGAATGAAATCTATCTCTAGATCGTATCTGAACTGTATCTGGAAAATATACTGGAATAAGTATCAGAATTAGATCTTCGTCTCGATCATCTCTGAACCATTTTTTTTTGAAAATCTTCTGGGATAAGTGTCAGAATTAAATCTCTGTTGATTATCTCTGAGCTGTTGAAGTATCAGAATTAAATCTTTGGGTTGATCATTTCTGAACTGTTGAAGTATCAGAATTAAAGTTGTCCTTGAATTAGTATCAGAATTAAATCATTGTCTTGATTATCTCTGCACCGTATCTAGAAGATGATAATGTTTGTCTAATTGTGAACTCACCTGAAAAAGGCAAAGTTAGTTTTATGCAATGTCATGATATATGTAATGCATTGCGTAATGATGCCCTTAAAATAAATGAGAATGTTATATGCGTTTTGTATGCATATGCTATGATGTATTGTAAATGATGTATGGGTATGAAATGTCGCTGAAGGTAGCAGTGGCTTTGAATAGTAAAGTCTGATTGGGGAAAATAAATCCCTGACTGTTGTTGGGAATGGAGAAAATAAATCTTCAGATCCTGTTTGGAATGACTCTACTGGGGATTCATACTTTCCGTTTGGGAATATTCCGCTGGGGATCTTTGACTTCCGCTTGGGGATAGAAGTATTCTGTCAGGAGAGTCGGTAGTCTGTGGTTCTTTTACTGTGGAAATTGATTGTATGCATTCTGACTGGGAATAAAAGAGATGGATAATTCTCCGATGCACTATCTGACCAGGTTTCAGACACGAGTGTCAACTCTTCTGGGGATAACATCCTTGAATAAATACTGCTGGGGGAGAGTATTCTATAGTGTTAGGGAAATAAACTCAGCTGGGGAATTGAATTCTGTATACTACATAGAGGGAATAACCTCTGATGGGGATTAGAATTTCATAGGCTGCGTTGAGGAAATTTTTGTTGTATGCTGGGGAAATGATCAACTTCTTTATCTACTAGGGGATCTATGATCATGTCAAGCTGTCTATCGAAGATGTGGAAGTGAATCGCTGGAAGATGCCCCGATTTCTGTCTGAGGGCATATTAATTCTGTAGGGGAATATATCTCTGTTGGGGATGAGCTTGTGAAGATAGCTCAATAGAGATAATTCCATGGAGATTGCCCTGTGGGGATATTTCCATGAACTGGCTCTGTGGGGGTTCGTGGATATCTTGAACACTATCCCAACTCCTAGAATCCTTAGTAAATGTTATTCCTGTTTTCATGTATATATATTTTTTGGTAAACATCAATCATATTCAAGTGCATATGTTCGTTCAAAGTACCCATTGGACGTTTATACAAACAAAAACAGGGAAAGTAAAAGCAGTTTTTGAATTTGAAAATAGACTTGTATTGATTTTGAAATTGGCCTATAAACAGGCAGTTTTGTACAAGGAGACAGAAATCCTAGTAAGAGGAAATTGTCGAAAAATTGAAAAGGTACAAAGTGATAAACAAAGAGAAACAACTATGTGGAAATGATCCCGTTGAGTTTCAACTCTGCTATTGCCACTATATCTTCAAGCATCTCATCCCTTGCTGTCGGAAGGAAGATAACTGGATTGATCTGCACCGTTCGAACTTGATAAAATTAAGCTGGAAACAGATAAGTGATCCAACGGGACATAGTCGTACGCTTCAATCCCTAACTTTTGCCTAGACCGCCTTTTCAGGTTTTCAGTCCATCGGGATACCCTTTTTTGCCCAAGCCGCCTTTTCAGGTTTTCGACTTGCCGGGTGTACAGTTCTTTTGTATATAGATCCCTAATTTTTGCCCGAACCCTTTTGGTTCGCCGGGATGCCCTTATTTTTTCCTAGGCCAGTCAACCTAGCGGGTCTCTTTTTATGCGTAGTATCTTTTGACTATGTCCGCGTTCACAGGGTGCGGGAAATCTTCACCGTCCATAGTAGTAAGCATTATAGCACCGCCAGAAAATATTTTCTTGATTACAAATGGACCTTCATATGTGGGAGTCCATTTGCCCCTGGGATCACCCTGTGGTAGTATGATACGCTTTATTACCAAATCACCGGCCTGGTACAATTGGTGCTTGACTTTCTTGTTAGAGGCCTTGATCATACGCTTCTGATACATCTGGCCATGACAGACAGCCGCAAGCCTCTTCTCATCAATCAAATTTATCTGATCAAGTCGAGTCTGAACCCATTCATCTTCGTCTAAGCCTGCATCTTGCATAATCCTTAGGGAAGGGATCTGAACTTCAACAGGTAAAACTGCCACCATACCATAGACTAAAGAGAAAGGGGTTGCCCCTGTTGAGGTACGTACTGAGGTGCGATAACCATGAAGAGCAAATGGTAACATCTCATGCCAATCTTTGTATGTCACCGTCATCTTTTGCAAGATCTTCTTAATATTCTTGTTGGCAGCTTCCACTGCGTCATTCATCTTTGGTCGATATGGAGAAGAATTGTGATGCTTAATCTTGAACTGCATGCAGAGTTCAGTGATCATAGTATTGTTCAGATTAGTACCATTGTCTGTGATAATCCTTTCAGGGATGCCATACCGACAAATAAGGTTATGTTTGATGAACCGAGCTACAACACTCTTGGTAACAGATGCGAACGAGGCTGCTTCCACCCACTTCGTAAAGTAATCGATAGCAACAAGGATGAAACGATGTCCATTGGAAGCGGTAGGTTTAATCTCTCCAATCATATCAATGCCCCACATTGCAAAAGGCCAAGGAGCAGTTAGAACATTCAACGGAACCGGTGATACATGTACTTTGTCAGCATAGATCTGGCACTTATGACAAGTTTTGGAGTGATGATGGCAATCAGTTTCCATGGTAGACCAGTAGTAACCTGCTCTCAAAATCTTCTTAGCCATTGTATGCCCACTGGAGTGAGTGCCAAAAATTCCGTCATGTATCTCTTCCATAATCTTTTCTGCTTCCTTCTTGTCTACACAGCGAAGCAAGGTTGAATCGTGGTTGCGTTTGTATAAACTTCCGTTACTCAGAAAGAACTTAGCAGAGAACCTCCTTAGAAACTTCCTGTCATTGGTAGATGCTCCTTCAGGATATTCCTGAGTTTCAAGATATCTTTTCACTTCGTGGAACCAAGGCTTCTCTTCTACCCCATCAGTATCAACTTCATAACAGTATGTCGGCTCACCTAGTCTATCAATAGTAATCTTAGGAGCCTCGTTGTCCCATCTGACTTTGAACATAGATGACATGGTGGCTAACGCGTCCGCCAACTGATTCTCTTCTCGTGGAATATACTCAAAAGTGATTTCTTCGAAGTATGGAATCAAAGTCAACACATGTTCTCGGTAAGGAATGAGATTTGGATGCTTCGTGTCCCATTCTCCTTTAATTTGACTGATCACTAGGGCTGAGTCCCCATATACATTCAAGAATTTGATCCTCATATCAATGGCAGCTTTGATACCCATGATGCATGCTTCATATTCAGCCATATTGTTGGTACAGTGAAAGCAAAGTCTAGCGGTAAACGGCGTATAGCAACCTTTAGGAGAGATAATTACAGCACCGATACCATTGCCGAGTGCGTTAGAAGCTCCATCAAAAACCATAGTCCATCGGGATCTTAGTTCAGGTCCTTCATATGGTCCAGGTTCTTCATAATCAGTAACAAGCATAATATTCTCATCTGGGAACTCAAAATTCATATACTGATAGTCATCCACTGCTTGATAAGCCAAATGATCAGCTAGTACACTTCCTTTGATTGCTTTCTGCGTAGTGTACTGGATGTCGTATTCTGTCAAGACCATCTGCCATCTTGCTATTCGTCCGGAGAGAGCAGGTTTCTCAAATATGTATTTGATAGGATCCATCTTAGAGATCAATAAAGTGGTATGGGTCAACATATACTGTCTTAGTCGGCGAGCAGCCCATGCCAAAGCGCAGCAAGTTTTCTCAAGCAGTGAATATCTTGTTTCACAGTCGGTAAACTTTTTGCTAAGGTAGTATATTGCATGCTCTTTTCGACCAGACTCGTCATGTTGCCACAACACACACCCCATTGAATTCTCTAGCACTGTTAAGTACATGATTAAAGGTCTTCCTTCAACTGGTGGCATCAGAACCGGAGGCTCTTGGAGATACTCCTTGATCTTATCAAAAGCTATCTGACATTCGTCATTCCACTTCACTACTTGATCTTTTCTTAGTAATTTGAAGATTGGCTCACAAGTAGCGGTCAAATGGGAGATAAATCTGGAAATATAGTTCAAACGTCCCAGGAAACCTCTGACTTCTTTCTCAGTACGGGGAGCGGGCATATCTTGTATAGCTTTTACTTTTGCAGGGTCGACTTCAATACCTTTACCACTGACGACGAAACCCAAAAGTTTACCAGATCTAACCCCAAAGGTGCATTTGTTTGGATTCAATCTCAACTTGTACTTCTTCAACCTCTCAAACAGCTTGTGTAGGTGGTCAAGGTGCTCTTCTTTATTCTGAGATTTGGCTATCATATCATCAACGTATACCTCTATCTCGTGATGGATCATATCATGGAATAAAGCAACCATAGCACGCTGGTATGTTGCCCCTGCATTCTTCAAACCAAATGGCATTACCTTGTAACAAAAGGTGCCCCACTGTGTAACGAACGTAGTCTTTTCCATGTCTTCAGGTGCCATCCTGAGAAACCATCCATGAATGAGAATACCTTGTGCTGAGCAGTGTTATCTACTAGAACATCTATATGTGGGAGAGGAAAGTCATCTTTGGGGCTTGCCCTGTTCAGATCCCTGTAGTCCACACACATACGAACCTTACCATCTTTCTTAGGCACTGGTACCACATTTGCAACCCACTGAGGATATGATGTGACAGCTAGAAAACCTGTATTGAATTGCTTCATAACCTCGGCTTTGATCTTTTCAGACATCTCAGGGCGCATACGACGAACCTTCTGCCTTATCGGAGGACAGCCTTCCTTCATCGGTAGACGGTGAACCACAATATCAGTATCGAGTCCTGGCATATCTTCGTAAGACCAAGCGAAAATCTCAGCATAATCACGTAGCATCTGAATCAGTCTTTTCTTGACACGGTCTTCTAATCCGGCACCTATCTTGATTTCTTTCTTATCCTCCTCAGTACCTAGATTTACAACCTCGACTGGCTCTTCGTGCGGTTGTATGATCTTTTCTTCTTGCTCTAATAGTCTAGCAAGTTCTCCAGGCACTTCACAATCTTCCTCACCTTCGTCCTCGGCTTGATAGATCGGATTTTCGAAGTCATAATTGACAATAGCAGAACCGTTATCAATGGGATCCAGAGTGGATGTGGATCTGCAATTTATCGCGTGGGTGTGTGTAAGAACACATAGCTATTTTGATGAATATAAAGTAAAAGAAAAGACAAAGAGCGCAAAATTTGAATGCAAAACGTCCATTGATTTATTGAATGAAAATATGCGATGAAATGACAACCCTAACAAATTGGCCATTGTGCCCCGGGCAAGGCACAAGGCTTAAAAGTTTTATTGTTCAAATTAACAAAACCAAACTTCAAAAATAAGAAAAACAGAAAATATCATTTACTCCTGACTAAAGGAGATAGGAATAATGTCTTCAGTCTTCCAATTGTTGAGCCCACTGCCAATGGTAGGAAAGATCCAACCGTCTAGATCACAGTCACTGTCAGCATCCTCCACAGCATTGACCTGATCTTTATGAACTCCTTTGCTGGTAATGCAAATAGCACGAGCACGACGTACAGCCCTCTGAGCCTTTGAAGTGAAGCCCAAACCAAATTTATCAGATTTGTAAGGGATGTCAGGAAGCTGACCCCAAATGGTACAACCACCTTCTTCAACTACGGCTCTAGCATCCTTTAGGGAAACCATTGTAGGAGGTACTCTAGTAACCTTGGGAACAGTAGGAACTGGTTTAGCAATAGGAGCAGTCTGAGGAGCCAATTCAAATGTTTTACAAGGAGTCTCGAGGAATTCGCCATCCATCTCAACATACTTGAAGGTATTCAAATGACTAACCATATACTCTTCTTCGCCATAGACGGTGACAATCTTGCCTTTCACGGGATACTTCAGCTTCTGATGTAAGGTAGAAGTCACAGCGCCGGCCCCATGTATCCAAGGGCGCCCAAGAAGACATGAATAGGCAGGACGAATGTCCATTACATAGAAAGTAGAAACAAAGACTTGAGAACCCACTCTGATTGGAAGGTCAACTTCTCCATGCACTAATCTCTTTGAACCATCAAAAGCTCTCACCACAACATCACTGGGTCTCAACATAACCCCTTCACAGTCAAGCTTGTCTAGAGCAATCTTCGGTAATACATTCAATGAGGAACCTGTGTCCACCAGTACATGAGATAGAGTAGTGCCCCTACACTCAATGGAGACATGCAGGGCCTTATTGTGGTTCCTTCCTGCAGGAGTCAGATCAGCGTCAGAAAATCCTAGACCATTATCAGTTGTCAGGCTAGCGACACAATTTTCAAACTGGTCGACAGAGATTTCCTGCGGCACATGCGCAGATTTCAAAAACTTCACCAAAGCCTTAACATGGGCCTCGGAGCACAACAACAGAGATAGCATAAAGATCTTGGAGGGGGTGTGCCCCAACTGTTCAACAACATTGTAATCACTCTTACGGATAATTTTTAGCACTTCCTCCATTTCTTTGGAGGGATCTTCGATAATAGTTTCACCCGGGGTCTTCGTTTGGGCAGGCTCAACCACCGGTTCTTTGTCTCGAGTCTCAGTAATTGATTTGGAGGCAGAGATACGAATTGGAGTAGTAACAGTCTTCGGAGAGATTTCTGGGGAGAAAACTCTTCCACTTCGGGTAACCTTACTAGTCCCAACGATATTATCAACATCGGGATTAATAACTTCAGTAGTCTCATCAGTCAAAGGCTCTTGCTTGACACCATGAATGTAAACATCCGCACCATACTTCCAAGGGATAGCCTTGCTAGAGGAATATGGAAATGGGTCGGGCGTAGTAATAATCAGGGGAGCCACTCTAGGCTCGGCAGTAATCTTCACAGGAACCTTAGAGGTGATCCTCACAGGAGTTTTGGAATTAGTAACCACAGATACGTCCTCAAACTTTATACCTCGGGACAAATTTTCACATAAGCTCTCCATAGAAGGAATCTTCTCAAACAGTATAGTACGGTCGTCCATCAATTGCTGAATGCCTTCTTTCAGCTTCACACAACCATTGGATTGAGATGCACAATAATGACAGTTTTCAACGCAGCCCGGAAATAAACCGGCTTGCAGCAACTTCTTCTTAACAATTGATAGAGGAGTAGTCAAGTCAACCACAGTAGCAGCATAAGAACCATCATCAATAGCACTAACGGTGTCGTCATGATTTGGCATAGGAGCAGTGATCACATTAGGAGTCTCAGGGGGATCAAACTCAATCTCCTTAGCATCAATCATGTCTTGAATCTTATTCTTCAGTGCCCAACAGCTATTCGTATCATGTCCAAGACTATTAGAATGGTATGCACACCTTGCATCGGGATTATAGCTAGGAGCGGAGGTATTAGGATTCCTAGGAGGATCCCTCAAAGTAACCAACTCTGCCTTCAACATAAGCTGCAGCGCCTGAGCCAATGATATGTTGATCTTTGTAAACTGTCTCCTGGGTGTATCCTGCTTACGCTGACTAACTTTTTGTTGTTGTGGCGCCGGTGCAGAGATCAGAACTTCCCCAACAGATTGGTTGCGACTTTTCTGGCCGTGTACAGCATTAGATTCCTTCTTCCCATTATGTGGCTTCTTTGTAGTGTTTGCAGATGTGGCCACTTGTATTTTACCACTTCGAATTCCATTTTCCACACGTTCTCCTGTCAATATTAGCTCGGTGAAACCGGATGACGAGCTTCCAAGTAGATGACTATAGAAAGGACCGGTTAATGTGCTCATGAACATGTCAATCAACTCTCTGTCAGCCAAAGGGGGTTGAACTCTGCTTGCGAGATCTCTCCACTTCTGTGCATACTCTTTAAAGCTTTCCTCAGAACCCATTGACATACTCTGCAGTTGCATTCGGGTCGGTGCCAGATCAGAATTGTACTGGTATTGTTTGTAGAAAGCTGCAGCCAAATCTTCCCATGTACGAATGTTGGTACTTTCGAGTTGATAGTACCATTCCAACTGTGCTCCAGACAAACTCTCTTGAAAGAAATGTACCCACAATTTCTTGTCAGCAGTGTGTGGTTGAATCTTTCGGACATATGATCTCAAATGCAGCTTCGGACAAGAAACACCATCATACTTAGCAAAAGTGGGAGTTGTGAACTTATAGGGAATGACAACCTCTGAGACTAGACCCAGATCCTCAAAATTCAAGCCAGGCACTTTATTGATTTCCATAGCTTTCAGACGTTCTTCTAATAGCTTATACTTCTCATCAGCAGGAGGGTATTGTTCAGCCAAATAATCTTCTTCCTCTTCATCAGAATATTTGTCAGAACCATAGTTGCTTTCTTCCTTAGTTTTAACACTTTTACCATCTTCATCCTGTTCATCGTCTTGATCTACTGGAATCCCAATTTCCTTGACCTGTTTAGCCGGACCTCTGAATCTCCTCCCCAGGTTGATGATGCCAGTTGATTTTCTTGCTTTCTTCTTCTTGGTCAGAAGTGCTTTCAGTTCTTCTTGCCCCTTGGACAAGTTCAGGATCAGCTCTTGGAACTGGGCGTTCTGGGCCTGGAGATCTTTGACAGTTTGCTTGAGAGCCATTTCTTCTGAAATAAACAACGAGAAGATGAGAGACCTGTCTTAGAAACCTGCTATGCAATGATTATGAGATGCAGATGCGTATGCAATGATTTCAAGGACTTTAGAGTTTATCTTTGCAAACAGAAACAAAAGGGAAACTTTTATTAGTAAACTCGAAATTCAAACTCTTTTTTATATGCCTCTTGGGCTACAATGAAAGGAAATTTCAAAAAGCAAATTTAAAAACGCCTAAGGCCTCAAGTCTCCCACGGGCGCTTCCTCTTTGTGCCGATGTAAGCATTGATGCTCCGCTCCTCATGAAGTAATTTCGTCAACTCCAACACCTTCTTCTCACTAGTATAGAACTGAGTCTCAAAGGTGTCTCTTTCTTCTTTCATCTGAACCCAGGATTTCTGCAGCTCTTCAAGGTCGGTAGGCATGTCTGGATGGAGAATGACTTGAGGAATATCTCCCTCAAACTCAGGGTCAACAATCACTGGTCTGACAGCTGGATATGGCATAATGAGATCTCGAGCACGAGTGCGTACCCATCTGAGGTAAGGCTCCAAAGGAATAGAGTTCTTCTGTCCCAAGGTTCTGCTTTCAATCTTATACACATTATTCCATGCGCGTATAAACCTTTGACGGTAACCTTGAGGATCATCTTCATAATCGAACACAATACCCTGAATAAGCATGTCATGAGGACCATTCCTTCGAGCATAACCAAACTGGCGCAAGGCTAGTGAAGGATTATAGGTGATGCCTCCCCTAATGCCAAGGAGTGACACATTAGGGAATTCCCCACAATGATCAATAAGAGTGAAGTCTTCAAGAGATCGGGCACACCAATAGATATCTGAATGGGAGAGTGACATTATCCTTTGAGACCACTGCAACCTTTGTTCATTCTTCAATATTGACCGGGGAAGGTGTGAAATAAACCACCTGGATAGTAAGGGTATGCAGCACATGAGAGTCCCTCGCTCCTTGATAGTACGACTGTGAAGCGAATACAGAATATCTCCGAGCAAGGTAGGTACCGGATTATGAGTCAGAAATATTTTGATAGCGTGCACGTCTATGAATTGGTCTGGATTAGGGAACAACACCAACCCATAGATCAACAAAGCTAATACCTCTTCAAAAGCATGGTAACTCATAGCTCTTAGGAACAATTGAGCCTTCTCAATCAGGAACTTAGCAAGAAACCCCTTGACTCCACTCTTTGTTTCCCAATTAGATACAATGTCTGACCTCTTCAGATGTAAAGCAGCTGCAATGACTTCAGGCTTTGGAACATTTTCTAGACCGATAAATGGCATCTGATCGAGGATAGGTATTCCAAGTAACTTAGAGAACTCCTCCATCGTGGGCACCAATTGGTAATCCGGGAAGGTGAAACAGTGGTGCTTAGGATCGAAGAATTGGAATAGGACTCTCATCATGTCTTCTTCAAAACCTGAGGTAACTAAGTCGAGTAGAAAACCATGCCTTTTGGTGAATCGAGAACCCTCGGGAACTTTTGAGACCAATTCTTTAAGCTGGGAAGGAACCCTTACAAAGTTGATTCGGATGAAATTTCTAGGAACGGAAGCCATGACCTGCAATCACGAATAAAGATAAATTCCTTGGTCCTTGAAATGGTTAGTGAAAATGATATGTTATGATGTTATGATGTCATGATGTCATGTACATGTTAATAATAAACAAGTAGCACCCACAAACAAGTTATACAAGAGCCTTAGGTTTTAAAGGTTTGTATGAAGTCCAAAGGTATGTACCCTTCCCCACTGGGGTTTAGTTGGCTCAACCTGTCCTAGAATAGCAACCGGGTTCTAAAGGACTCATATCACGGATCTTTCTCAAAGGCTTTATTTTAGTGCGACACTCGAGCGGCCGACCAAAACATCCCGAAAGTCTGATCTCAATGAGCGTAGTTTCGAGTATCAACCAACTTTGGAACATGCCAAACCGGCTATCTCACTACCTTCTAATGGCCAAGGCTAAGTTCAACTAGGGTTCTAAGGGCAAATTAGTGCTTAATGACACCACGCGGCAGCCTAATGTTATCCCCAATCCAAGCCTCGAGGAACATCAGTACAAACCAAAGTGTCACACTAACGATGGCTACCCTATCAACCGTAGCGGTACATGCCATACAGTCTCCTTGGTCTCTTGCCATTTACCTAAGGTCCTAGATCCGGGTGTAGGATCATTTACCCAAGTAATACCCCCCAAGACAAAACCCTTAAAAGTAAAGCACACAAAACAGATAATTAAAGAAGTTAAAGTGATCTAAACCCTAAGGTAACCCCTCTTTTAAGATTACGTCCCCAGCAGAGTCGCCAGTTCTGTAACACGGTGGTTTGAACTGACTTTTAAAATGTTGCGGTAAGCAAGAGTCGCCACCGACTTTTATTTTATCCAATAAAGAAAGGAATAAAAGAACAGGAAAGACCTTTTTAAAAGATTTTGTGTTCGGGGGGTAAGTTATACAAAAGGAAGGTACGAGCACCTTTTGTATCCATGGTTATCCATGGGCTCTTAATTGCTTAGCTCACTTTACTTTGTTTGAAAAATAGTATAGTGTGTGATTAGAAAATATTTTTGTAAAGACTTTAACTTTGTAATGATCCTCGTATGGATTTATACAAAGTGTTTAGCTTTGAAAAAAATGTTTGCAAAGATGTGAGGTGTAAAGAGTGTTTTTTGAAAAGGGTGAGCAAGCATTTGAGAGTTACTACCCTAAGTTTGTAAGGCCTTTCTTGTTATTTCTTTTCTTTAGGGGTAAGACTGTCCTTACTATTAGTGAGTAAGTAGTCTTTACCTTGGATGTTAAAGGGACGAGTGTAGGGTCATCGTATGGTCATAGAAGGCAACTTGTAGGGGTATCTTAGTAATTTGAAGGGACACTCATCATTTTTCCGTAGGGTCATCGAGGGACAAGATCGTTTATTCGTAGGCAACTCGAAGGGACTATGATCTTTTATTCGAAGGGACTATGATCTTTTATTCGAAGGGACTTGATGATTTTTATTCGTAGGCAACCTTACTAAGATACCCCCACGTTCGAGGGACTTGACCAATTTAATCGAAAGGCAGCGAAGAGAGGTTACCCTAGAGGTGTAAGTGTGAAGAGTGTGTTGATTCAGTTATTTATCTTGAATTAGGATTATTCTATGTCAGGTTTTAAGTCTTGCCATGCAAACCTTAGTTACTAGCAGTTGAATATGTACAAAAATTAAAGTGCGGGAATTTAAACCTAAGCTATTACATCCCATGAGCAGTTACAATATTTAAAATAATGCGAGGAAATGTAAATCTACGCTATTACATCCTGTGAACAGTTACAATATTTAGGAAAATGCGAGGAATTAAAGTTCTAAATTATTACGTAAATAAACAGAAAAAGAAATAATGTTGATGTTTTTTTTTAAAAGAAAAGGATTTTAGGGTTAGTAAATAAAAGATTTTTAAGGTTAATGGTAATAAAAAATTAAATAATTAAGTACAAATTAATCCTAAAGTCTAATTAATTTTAATTAAAACTAATTCTAAATTAATGTCCTTTTGTACCCTTTTTTGCAATGATTTTGAATAATAAAAATAATTAAAAGTCAAAACTTTAATTATTTACAAATTAATTAAGTTAATTAATAAAAATAAAAAAAAAGAATAAAAAAGTTGATTAACTAATTAAAAAAAACTAAATTCTAATTTTTGTTAATTATATACAAATTAAGCTAATTAATTAAAAAAAACTTAAATGTCTAATTGATTTTAATTAAAAAAAAAAAAACTAAAGTCTGAATTAATTATTGTTAAGAAAAAAAAAAATCGCCTGGCACTGTTCATCGTCTTCAACCTTTTTCCTGCGAATTCTGCTGCGAATTCTGCTGCGAATTTTGCTGCGAATTCTGCTGCGAATTTTGCTGCGAATTTCCTGCATTTTTGAAACACCATGAAAACACCAAATAAATTAATCAAAAGGCCATGGTTCGATTGGAAACAAGCCCCTGAATCCAATGGTGGCCTTATTTTTGTCTAAAAACGCATGTATAGTGGGATTCGAAGAACACCCTCTTTGTGCCCTAACAATGGCAAGTCTTGATTCCTGCACCAAAGCTTGTTAGTAGTTGATCAAAACCAATCTAAACATCATAATCAGTAATAATATAAACATGAATAACATTTATAATGCATGAAAGACGAGATTTAAAAAGTGGAAAATTCAAGAAATGGCCATGGCTTGATGTGCGCGTTTCACTTGCTTCTAACCTTCAAGAGTGATGGGGATTGGCTCCTGGGATTGTTTTGAGACGATTTGGACGTGAAAAAATCGTGAAAACTCGCTATGAAGTGTTTTTATGATTTTTTCTACTTTTGCCTCTTTTTGAAAATATTTTTGGGTTGCTTCAAGTGATTTTTTCGTGTGTTTCAGGTTTGGATATGGCCATGTATTTATAGGAGAGGAATTAGGTTGAAAAATTCCATGGGCTTGGATCAAAACTTGAATGATAATGAATGGTGCTTAAAACTTACCATTTTCTCCCATTTGGCCATCCAATCTTCCCTTAACAATCTTGCACGAAATTAAATCAGATAATATGCTCATAAACCTCAATATTTGATTCCCTAATCAACCACAAATCAAATCTCTTGATTTGATATATTTATTTTGATTTAAATTGAATTTAAAATATTTAAATCCAATAAAATATGGAATAAATAATAAAAAATCAGAAAATGTGATCAAATGGTCGTGGACCATCTTAAAATGAAGTTTGGGTTGTCACAAAATGGGCCCTTTTGGCAAAAAGTGGAGTTTGGCCATTATTTGCTTTGTGCACCTCCTCAAAATTGTCCAACCTTGACAATGCATAACTTCCTCAATTTTTATCATTTGGATGAGTTCTTGGACTTTTTAGAAACCTCAAGATGTCCTCTAATCACTCCTTTTGGTTCCATGTCAATTTGATCTCCCATGTTCAAGTTATGAGCTTTTGAAAAATGTTGACTTTTGTTGACTTTCAAAATGACCTATAATGTCTTGGCTCATATCTCCCGAATGAAGCATTTCTGGACTTGGCTTGTGAGACACAAAGTTGTAGGGAATTAAATTTCCTTCAAGATGGGCTTTGGTTGAGGAATTTTTAATGAATTATGTGGAAGTTATGCCTGGTCAAAGTATTGTTGACTTTTCCTATAAAAACCCTAATTTAGTAACTCCCGATTCTTGATGATTCTGAGGTTTCCTTGATGAATCATGATCAACCCTTGATCAAATAATGAATTTCACCCCATAATCTTGATGTTGACCAAAAATCTTGAGGTTTGACTTTGTGTTGACCACTGTTGACCTTTTGACCAAGTTAACTGACTTTGACTGTCTGAGCATCTGACTAACCAAACTTGTAAGGAAAGTCTTGAAACTTGTTATGAGGATTCTTTGAAGTGTATGGGCCACCATGAAGTCCTTTTAAAGCTTTAGAAGTCCAATCTACTTTGAGAAGTACACGACCCTAGTTGGATTTATTGCTTAGGAGGAGGCTTTGTCTGATGAAACTTTTGAGTACTCTTGAGCCACTGAAGATCTTATGAATCACTAGGAGACCTCTTGAGGCATATTGTCTTGAATGTGTGAGGGCAAATTTTGGGGTACAACAGTGATCATGATCAGATACAGAAGCATTCTTGCTTCTTGCGACTTGTGTCACACATAGTAACTTCGCATATAATCAATTACGCACATCTGGCTGGTGCTTGTTGGATCTGATATCTTCTATGATTATGATCTGCACACAACACACGTTAGAACATAAAATGGCTATTTCACAAATACCATTGTTATCATCAAAACATAGAGACGACTTGTAGAGACAACTCTTGCTCTCACATTGTCTTCTTATCCAAAGTGAGATTCAAGGGTTATTAGACCGAAGAACCATTACAGTCTTCCATGAAAGAGAACCCATTGATTATGGAGCTGATGAGGATGTTTATACCCTAACTCCTCAGTTTAATGAACCTAAACACGTGGAAATTCCTTTTGACAGTAGAAGGATTCCTAGTGTTCCTAAGCTTGAACCAATAGAGATCACCTATGATAGTCGAAAGACCACCGTGACCCCTTTGGTCATCTATTTTCCAGGTCTAGTTCCGTACAAATCTGAGAAAGTCATACCTTACAAGTACGGTGCTACCATGTTTGAAAATGGGAAGGAGGTTCTGCTACCATCCACCGTCAACATCGCTGATATAAGTCAAGTCATAAGAAGTGGTCGTGTGCTTAACAAAGAAGCTGAATATGTGGTTATAAGAAAGGAAAAGCAAGTTGAAAATCCATTTGAACAAATGGGCCAGTCAAGTGACACCAATCAGATAAAGGATAGTGATGAAGTTTTAAAAGTGATCAGAAAAAGTGAGTACAACATTGTGGATCAGTTGTTAAACACGCCTTCCAAAATATCCATACTATCCCTTTTAATGAGTTATAAGGCTCACATGGATGATCTAGAGAAAGTCTTGAAGCAAGCTTTTGTAAACCATGATGTAACAGTGGGTCAATTCGGCAATATTGTTGCTAACATTACCATTTGCAATAACTTAAGCTTCTGTGATGAAGATCTCCCAGAAGAGGGGAGAAATCATAATATGGCACTAAACATCTTAATCAATTGCATGAATGACTCCTTGTCAAGTGTATTAGTGGACACTGGTTCATCACTAAATGTCATGCCAAAATCAACTCTTACAAAGTTATCCTTTGAAGGCGCTCGTATGAGGGGCAGCAGAATTGTCGTTAAAGCCTTTGATGGATCCAAGAAGAGGGTTAATGGTGAGGTTGATCTCCCCACAACTATTGTCCCCCATACATTTCAAATTACCTTCCAAGTAATGGATATCCAAGTGGCGTACAGTTGTTTTTTGGGTCGTCCTTGGATCCATGAGGCAGGAGCAGTCACTTCAATGCTGCATCAAAAGCTGAAATTTGTGAAAAATAACAAGTTGGTTACCGTATGTAGTGAACGTGCTTTGGTTGTAAGAAATCTGTCATCATTTTCTTACTTGGAACCCGAAGAGGTTATTGTAACTCAATTCCAGACACTTTTTGTAAGTAACAAAGATAGTAAGAGAAAAGGGGCATCAATTTCCTCTTACAAAGACACAGTTCGAGTGGTGGAAAGTGGTACCACTAAAGGGTGGGGACAGGTTATGATTCCTACCGATAACCAGACCAGAGGAGGCCTCGGTTTTTCTCCAATATTCACAAAAGCTGCAAGAAAGAATGAAGGTATCCCTCCCATTCAAAATATTTTCCATAGCGGAGGTTTTATCCATCCCATTCCTCAAGAGCTCGATGCCATTAATAGAGATGACTCTGAAGATGGTCCTTCAGATCTTGAAGAAGAATGGAAGTCTTACCTTAACGATTTTGGGTACATATTACAAGAGGAGGCACATACTCCACTGTCCTCTCCTCAGGCGAAATTCTAGGATGAACTTGAGTTAGATGACGAAATGGATGTTGAAAACTACAACACTGAGAACTATCCTACTTCCCTTATTTCACCAGAAGAGGATATGGTTATGGGAGATAATTTTTGTTACCCTGAGGGGGATTCATCTGTTCCTCTAGAAGTCTGGGATCCTTACTTGGAAAATCCTGAGTATGACAGTCAGCCACAAGATGCCTACATACCATTCTATACTCCTCAACCCATTGAGAAGGAAGTTGAAGACCACCTTTTTGATGGATCCGTAAAGATTGTTGAGCGAGATTTTATTCATTATACTATGCCAGAAGTGAATGTCATAATTGAAGATGATTCTGAAAAGAATTTATCCACTTACATGGCACCTTCTAGAGTTCTACAAAAACTGCCCAGTTATCCTTGGGGCATGCCTCACAAGTTTATGCGAGTTGTTACAGTTCATATTGATCTACCCGCCGAAGAAAATCCTAAGAAGGTGAAGAAATTTTCTGAGTACAAAACTGCATTCTATGATCCCAAAATATGTGAGTGGGAACCTTACTCAGAAGATCCCGGATACATATCACCGGAGGACGCACATGTATCATTCCACATCCCGCGACCCGTCGAAAAGACGGCTGAAGACCTTCTTTTTTATGTGTCCGCAAAGATTAAAAATTATACTGACCCAACTCCACCAGAAGTCAGTACCATTGTTGAAGACAGTCCTCAGAGGGATTTATGAGGCTTCGTGACACATGGAAGGGTTTCTCAAAATTGGATAGTTGTTGATGTTCCAACTATTGTCCATATCTTTAAGTAATGTTTTATCTTTATTTAGTCCTCTCGCTCTGCCCAAGGCGAGAGATGTTTTATAGGGGCCCCTTTTTAAATATTTCCTTATCGGGCTTTTGTTTCAAGAAATAATCGATCAATAATAAAGATGTTGTTTTTTATTCCATGCTATTGTTTTAACTTTTTTTTTTGCTTTTTCGGAAAATGGTAACCTAAAAGAAAAGATAAACACTTTCAATATCTGCACGCACTCTGCATTTATATGTTTTTCTAAAATCCAGCAATCAATCATATGTGCAGATTAAATATCAAAAACTCCATTGAAAAACATGACCCTATGCCCTCTCCCAACTTTGAGTTCCTAGTATTTGAAGTTGAAGATGAAGAAGAGGAAGAAATTCCGGATGAAATTTCCCGACTATTTAAGCAAGAAGAAGCCTCCATTTAGCCGTACAAAGAACCGATAGAAGTGACTCGATTCTGATGAAGATAGAAAAGAGGTCAAGATTGGGGCACTGCTTAGTCTAGCCATTAAAATAAGAATGGTAGAACTTCTCAAAGAATTCCCAGATGTGTTTGCTTGGTCCTACCAAGACATGCCAGGGTTGGACACCGATATTGTGGAACACCACTTACCGTTGAAGCTAGAATGTCCGCCAATCAAGTAGAAGTTGAGAAGAACTCGGCCAGATATGGCCATAAAAATTAAAGAAGAAGTACAGAAGAAGATTGACGCAGGGTTCCTTGCCACGTCAGAATACCCTCAATGGTTGGCCAACATAGTGCCTGTTTAAAAAAAGGACAGAAAAGTCAGAATGTGTGTGGACTACCAAGACTTAAACAAAACTAGTCCGATAGATGACTTTCCATTACCACATATTGACATGTTGGTCGACAGCACCGCAACATTCAAAGTATTCTCCTTCATGGATGGATTCTCCAGATATAATCTAATCAGAATGGCACCTGAAGACATGGAAAAAACCTCATTTGTTACACCATGGGGGATATTTTGCTACAAAGTGATGCCTTTTGGTCTGAAGAATGCAGGTGCAACCTACCAAAGATCCATGACAACTCTTTTCCATGACATAATGCACAAATGAATTAAGTATATGTCAATGACATGATTGCTAAGTCCAAAACTGAAGAAGAACATGTGGAGTATTTGTTGAAGTTATTCTAACGTTTGAGGAAATACAAATCCATTTGAATCCTAACAAGTGCACCTTTGGTGTTCGTTCAGTGAAGCGTTTGGGTTTCATCGTCATCCAAAAGGGAATTGAAGTTGATCCTAATAAAGTTAAATCCATCCAGGAAATGCCAGCACCCAAAATTGAGATGCAAGTAAGAGGATTTCTGGGCCGTTTAAACTACATCTCCAGATTTATCTCTCATATGACCGCTACTTGTGGGCCGATATTCAAGCTTCTTTGAAAATATCAGAGTTGTATATGGACAGAAGATTGCCAAAAGGCCTTTGACAGCATCAAAGAATATCTGGTTGAGCCTCCTATCCCGATCCCTCAAGTGGAAGGAAGACCTTTGATTATATACTTAATAGTATTAGAAGATTCCATGGACTATAAGCTTGGCCAGCAAGATAAAACTAAGAGAAAAAAGAACGCCATTTATTACTTAAGTAAGAAATTCACAGACTCTGAATCTCGTTGCACTGTGCTTGAAAAAACGTGTTGTGCTTTGGCTTGGGCTGTTAAGCGTCTCCATCAATACATGATTTGTCATAATACTTTGTTGATCTCCAAAATGGACCCGATTAAGTATATCTTTGAAAAACCCGCTTTAACCGGGAGGATTGCTCGCTGGAAGATGTTGTTGTCAGAGTATGATATTGAATACCATGCTCAAAGAGCCGTCAAGGGGAGCATTCTAGCTGATCATTTGGATCGCCAACCAATTGATGACTATGAATCTATCAAATTTGACTTCCCAGATGAAGATGTAATGTATCTAAAGATGAAGGACGGTGATGAACCATTACCAGACGAAGGGCCAAAGCCAGGATCCCGATGGGGATTAATATTCGATGAAACTGTCAATGCTTATGGAAACAGAATTGGGGCAATCATTGTTACACCTCAAGGTACCCACATTCCTTTCACTGCAAGGTTGACATTTAAATGCACAAATAATGAAGTTGAATATGAAGTCTGTATCATGGGACTTGAAGAAGCCATTGATTTAAGGATCAAAATTCTGGATGTATATGGAGACTCAGCTTTGGTCATAAATCAGATCAAAGGTGAATGGGAAACACGTCAACCCGAATTGATTCCTTACAAAGACTATGCGAGAAGGTTGTTACCTTTCTTCAATAAATTTGAGTTTCATCACATTCCTCGTGAAGAAAATAGCATGGGTGATGCACTAGCTACATTATCCTCCATGATTGTGGTGAATCGATGAAACGATGTACCTAAAATTTATGTTATGCGCCTTGATAGGCCCGCTCACGTGTTTACCATGGAAGAGATTGTTAATGATAAACCGTGGTACCATGACATCAAGTGCTTTCTTCAAAAACAAGAATGCCCGCTTGGAGCATCAAAGAAAAATAGGAAGACCCTCAAAAGACTGGATGGAAACTTCTTCCTGAATGATGATGTGCTATACAAAAAAAAACTTCAACATGGTTTTGCTCAGATGTGTGGATAGATACGAAGCAGGCATGAAGAAGAAATTCATGAAGGCTCATTTGGCACTCATGCCAATGAGCAAACAATGGCAAAGAAAATATTAAGAGCGGGATACTATTAGCTATCAATGGAATCTGATTGCTGCAAATACGTGAAGACGTGTCATAGATGTCAAATTTATGCCGACAAAATTCATGTACCGCCGACTCTTCTCAATATTCTCTCCTCTCAATGGCCTTTCTCTATGTGGGGAATTGACATGATTGGCCTGATCAAGCCCAAAGCTTCCAACAGACATCGTTTCATCCTAGTGGCCATTGATTACTTCACCAAATGGGTTAAAGCAGGATCTTATGCCAATGTAACCAGGCAAGTGGTGGTCCATTTTATCAAGAACAATCTAATCTCCCATTATGGTGTTCCAAGTAAGATCATTACTGATAATGGATCAAACTTGAACAACAAAATGATGAAGGAATTATGTGATGAATTCAAGATTGAATACCATAACTCTTCTCCCTACCGGCCTAAGATGAATGAAGCTATTGAAGCAGCTAACAAAAATATCAAAAAGATCGTCCAGAAGATGATAGTAACCTACAAAGATTGGCATGAGATGCTATCATTTTCTCTTCATGGATATCGCACATTTGTTCGTACTTCAACAAGGGAAACCCATTTTTCTTTGGTATACGACATGGAAGCAATGCTCCCCATAGAGGTGGAAATCCCGTTAATGAAAGTCTTGATGGAAGCTAAATTGACAGAGACTGAATGATGTCAAAGCAGATATGATGAGCTGAACTTGATCAAAGAAAAAAGAATGACAACTTTATGTCATGGTCAACTATATCGACAAAGAATGAAGAAAGCTTTTGACAAAAACGTTTGACCTCGTGTATTTAGAGAGGGTGACCTTGTGCTTAAGAAAATTCAATCATTCCTTATTGATCCTAGGGGCAAGTGGACTCCTAATTATGATGGATCATATGTTGTTAAGAAAACCTTCTCAGAGAGTGCTTTAATTTTCACAACTATGGATGGGGAAGAGTTCACTCGTCCTACAAATGTCGATACAGTCAAGAAATACTTTGCCTAACTAAAAGAAAAAAACAGCTCGCTAAGTTGAAAACCTAAAAGGGCGGCTTAGGCAAAAAAGAGCGTCTCGATGGATTGAAAACGCAAAAGGGCGGTCCAGACAAAAATTGGAGACATAAACATAAAATAATCCTCCTGGTAGATTGAAAACCTGAAAGGGCAATCTAGGCAAACGTTAGGGATTAAGGTAAGTAACTACATCGGACCCGATTGGATCATCTGAAGAAGTTGCATCTATCAAAGAGTCCTCAATCAAGATCACCTTCTCCAGAAGCTCAAAGAGCATTGGAAATTCAAAGTTGTTAGGGAGAATTCGGTCATTATATTTTAATGTATTCATTTCCCTTTAATTACCATTTTTCCACTTTGTAATAATCCATGGAATCACACCATTTATGAATTACCATTCTATCAATAAAATTTGAGCTTTCGCCCATCTGTTTAGAACTCTTGTTTTATTTACATCTTGCAAAATGACATTTTTACTTTGATAAAAATTCCTGAAACAAAAAGTTAAAATTTTTCTTTTTGCTTTAAAAATGCGTGTGTTTACTTTCCTTTGATTTGTGAACTTAAAAAGTAATATCAACAGTTGCTCCAAGAACGATTAAACCTCGAAATATAGGATCGAATGTTCTTGTGATTTTCCTTGAAAGGTATCTCCAAAATGATGGATCTTTAACTCCGTCCACACATTGATATGATGGACATACAATCCCATATCTCCGGTGAAAATTTGGACACAATGCTCTCTAGTAAAGAATTAAACCTGGTATCCCCTAGTTGAGGTTTTGAATGCAAGCTGAGTGTGGTTCTTTTTCCCCGGCAGAACGTAGAGTTACTTTATCCTCAGTTGAACAAGATAATAAGTTTAAAAGATTGTTTGGGTTCTTTCCCCAAGTAAAGTATCTTTCTCCCCCAAGAGTGACTTAAGCCTTATAGCAGGACTTTGTTCCATTGATGGCCCTATTTTTTTTTATCTCCAGTGATATTTCCAGGAGACTGGATGAGTACCCGGTCACATTGTGATGTTTATTACATCGCCAGTATATATCTTTTGCCTGTTTTGTCAGCATAAAAACATAACATGCATTCATATCATACATATATCATGCATAGTTGAATTCCTATCCATGTTCATAGTACATTTGTCGATAATGTCTACTTCATTCACCTTGGTTATGTTTATCCCCGAGTGATATGTTTTCTCTCTCCAATAGAGTGGTCAGTCGTAGGCAGAAAATGTATATCATTTCTAACTCTCCACTGAGTTTAATCCTCATGGAAGTTTTGATTTAGTTCTCCTTTCCACATTTGGATAGGATAAATCCCCAGTTCGAGTTCCTTCCTCATTGGTTAGCGTTTTGTTTGACGGTATCTCTCCAGCTTATTCCTGGATTGAGTTGGTCCTTTGACCATTTTGATAACTTGAACCTATGAATTAAAAAGGGCATTTATTTTGCGCCTTTTAGGTGGTTTTACATCCCCAAAAAGAATCTGTTGAAGGTTCCCCAGCAAGATAAATTTATTCCGCCTTGGAATCTACACATGACAGTAAGTGGTAATCTCTTTATTTGAGAAGCTTGTTTCTATCCTTGAATTTACCAGTGAATCGGCAAATGGAAGTCTTTTTCCGAGCAGTTTGTCTATCCTAGTTAAAGCTATCAGCATATCAATTTTTCTTTCATCTTATGGCATCTCTCTGAAGAAGTCTCGAAGAAAAGTATGATGAAGAAATGGTTATCTCTCCTGAAGATTCCGTCAGATAAATTTATTGAAGATTATCACAAGTGTTTATTTGAGATAAATTATTACAAGTGGTTTTATTTACTCGATACAAAGCAAAACTGCAGCCAACGGTATTTCCCCAATAAGTCTGCTACCGAATTTTCCTTCGTCACATGACATCTCTCTGAAGAAGTCTTGAAAAGAGGTATGATGAAAATATTTACCATCAAATGGCATATCCCCGGTGAATCTTGGTGGGAAGTTTAATGAAGACTCTTACAGATTTGTTTCCTCTTTATTTGAGAAATCTGTTTTGCAAATTAATCGGCCCGCATCTCTTTGAGGGTCCCCAATGAAGTTATTATTTCAGCAAGTAATTACCCTTTTAGGAACTTGTTTGTTTACCCCTTTTCAAGTGAAAGACTTGATAAGAAGAAACTGAGACCAGTTTCATTGCTTATTTCCAGAAACAAGGGGAAGTTTATTTCAGAAATCGAGACCAATTTCATGGCTTATGGCCAGAAACAAGGGGAAGTTTATTTCAAGAAACTGAGACCCGTTCGCGGCTTACGACCCGAAAGAAGGTACTGAATCATTTTCCAACATTGGAAGTTCAATGGTCAAAGTTATAATCCTATCCCCTGTGGAGCCATTTTTTTTCTCAGTAGATAATTCTGTTGTTATACCCCTATGGTTTAGTCTGTTATTAGTCTCCTGTGGGATCGTTTCCCACAGGTCTCATATCTTACACTCATATAAGTGCATTCATATCAAGGTTTTCAAACTCGCGAGTCTACTTAGACTCGTAAAGGGTCCGTAGACTCGACTCGTAAACTCGTACGAGTCTATGGAAAATTAAAAATGACTTTCAAAAACCTATATGTGACACATACATGACACACACATGTATTTTTAAACTTGTAAATGCCTCGTATATGATACAAATATATATAATAGAATACCAATTAACATGAAAATTTAAATTTCATACTCCATAACATATTTTTTAACAGAAAAACTCAATAATAAAATAAACAAAATTGCAAAGTATGTATTTAAATACTTAAAGTACTAAATTTTTCTTAATTGACTACCACATAAAGCAAAAAAAAAAATCATAAAACAAATATGCTAATGGATTTAAACATCAAAAACTCTAGCGAAATCATCACCACAGATATCATCACCATCATCTTCATCGGTATTTTAAGTATCATCATCAAATTTTACCCCGGATGAAACACCCTCTTCATCATTAACCCAAGTTGAATTGCTTGAAGTTCCACTTCCACCTAATTCAACATTTCCACCGCCACCACAACTTTGCACAACATAGTAACAACAACATCAACTTCCACAACATTGTTAACAATAACATCATCATACTGAACATTAAATTTAGTTTGCACATTTTCCTCATCAGGATCTTTAGTTATCCATTCATCATCTTTACGCAAGAGAATATACAAGAGAAACATCCAAGTGAAACATATAAGAAAATACTTACACAGCAAATGAATGATTTACGGGAACGAACGCGAACAAAGTAAGAGACATAATAAACGCACATCGTCTATGAAGGGATGAAGGGAGGAAGAAACTTTGCTGAAATAAGAGACTAGGAGAGAGGCTTTATGATTCTTCTGCAAGCAAAAAAGTAAGGGTTTTTTTTTTACATAAAATAAAATATTTTAGGGAATTTGAGTCTTTTTTGGTCAAAAAAACAAAATTCAAAAAAAATTATTGACTCGTAAACTCTCCATAGACTCGCGAGTCTATACGAGTTTATGCGAGTCTACCTGAGTCTACTCGAGTTTATCTAAAAATGATTATATGCACGAGTATACTCGTTTTCGCTTCCTAGACTCGTAAACTCGTACGACTTTACAAGTCTATCCGCGAGTTTGACAGCCATGATTCATATCATATTACTTTTTGTGGCTTCATAGGGGCCAAAATTGTGCATTATTGTATTTAAGCCTCCCCTGTCTGGTCGAGACTAAGATGTCAATATTCATCTCTCCGGATTGGAGAAACTTAAATAGGGGCATATGTCATACCCTAATTTTTTACCCCTAAGATGCCACCTCATTTACATCATTTGCATAACATTCATCATTACATGCGTGTGTGTGTGTGTGTCTTTATGCATCATTAACCCATATTAATTACAAGATGTGTGTGCTTGCCTACTTTACAAGTTAGGTGGTCCCCCAAGGACTCAAGCAGATAAATTATCAAAGGATGGGCATCACATTCAACTTCTCAAGTCCCTTATTTATCCATGAAGATCAAGAGTTTCCCTTCATCAATAATCAAATGCAAGATTGCATCATGAAAAGCTCATCAAGCCTCAAGAGCCTCAGTGCACCCAAAATTAGGGTTTTTATCCAATCAGGCTTACAATTGACTTTTTCATATGAGGATGATTCTGTGCTTCAAGACATGTTTCAAGGACCTCAAATGCATCATATTAGTCCATCCATATGATTGGATTAATCCAAGGAGCTTGATTCATAAGCAATGCAAGAATTCGAATTCACATGGTCCGCAAACTAGGGTTTCTGATGAAAAGTCAACCGCACCTTTAACTTTTGACCAATACATGATCTCAAGCCTTGGGATATGATTTAACACACTCAATAACACCTTTGAAGTCTATCCATAGTGTTCAATTATCTCAAGGGTTTGATTTCATTGAAGATCACAAAGTTCAAGTTTATCTGATGAAAAGTCAACCACTGATCAAAGTCAGGTTTGACTTTTTTGACTTTTTTTGTCAAACACGGGTTTCTCAAGTAAAGAATGATGATAATGTGTGATTTGGATCATGATCAATCAAGAGAAATCAAGAAATATGAGGTTACTTGCAAAAAGGGCAACATTGAAGAATTTGAATTTTTTCTAAGTTATGAAATTCAATGGTTTTTACTCAACTTACCAAGGTCGTAACTTCCAATCCAAGTAACCATTTTCTTTGCTCCAAAGACCAAATTTAAGATCTTATTACATACTACAACTTTGTCCTTGAGGATGATTTCCCAAAAAATGCATAGATTGACAGATATGAAGCCATGAAGTTGGAGGTTCAATACTTTTTGAACTTGAACACTTAGAAATTTTTCAAACATAATTTGTCTTGTGTTAGAGCCAACTTTAGGGCCATTTTCACTATGATCCACATTAATTTAAGACAAAACTTGAACATCAAAGTTGAAATATGTTATCTCAACTTTCTAAAATGTCCAAGAACATCCATTTATCTTACTTAAGCAAGGAGATATGATTTTCAAAATAGGCCATGGTTGAAGCTGAACTTTCAAGGGCAGACTTGTGCCACACGATTTTTAGGTCAATATGGATGACTTTGCAAGCATGAAATATTCATAAGATTAACACCAAAATCATGAGACAACATGTGCTCTGCAAAATCATAACAAATTTTCAAGATTCTATCCATTGGCACGTGAAGAAAATCATTTCAAAACCATGAAGTTGAGTTTTGTTCTCTAGCATTAAAGTGCTATAGTGAATTTGCCAAAAACCACTCAAACCTGTCAAAGAATGATCAAAACACCAAGGGATGAGATGCAATATGAAGGATACAATCTCAAAAGATCAGAATTTGAGCCATGTGAGGAAAAGGCTATGTGTACCTTGACACACAAGTTATAGGTACATGACATCACCTATTGGGTAGTAGCATGTAACCTAATTCATTCAAATTTACAAATATCTGAGACATTCTCCTATAAATAGGGTGTAATTTGATCATTCAAAACATACCAAAACATTGCAAGAATCTTATTTTCTAAGAAATCTTTCTCCTTTTCAAAATTCAAAGTCCAAAGAAGTGAGAATTTGGAACTTCGACTCAAAGCAATCTCCAACCAAACCAAGCATCTAAACACTTCATATACATCATATAGAAGTGATCCAAACCATCACTTTGCTTTTGTAACACCTGAATCATCAACTCCATATCCCACCTTGCATCAAGCTGCAGATTGATTTATCTAGGAAGTTCCAGAAGGTTTCAAACCAATTCAAGCATTGTAACACATTCCTTGGAGGTCAAGGAAGTTGTTAGCATCAAGAGATTGCATCTGGAACACTTCTATCAATGAATTCGATTTTTCATTTTGCAAGGTAAGTTGCTCTAAACTGAACTCTATGATTCATGCGTCATTCTTGATCATTTGAGTTACAAATATGTTTGTCATGATGTGGTGATTGTTTTCCCTCAGTTAATTGCATTTTATCATGAACATATAAGATTTCATTTTGAATATTCAAATTAGGGTTCATACTGACTTCAGTTTAATTGTGTGAGATACACTTAATATGAATAAAATTGGTTAATGCCATTTAATTCCTGGCAAAATTTCCAACAATTTTCATTTTTTACATCATGCTATTTGGTTGAGCATTCAGAGAAATGTGAAACTTAAAATTGTGGTAGAAGATGGAGCTCGAGGAAAAAGGAGACAATGGCCATGGCGCCTTTTTTCAATATAAAATATAGTTTTACTTTATCATTATTTTGCTGAAAATACATCAGCGAATGTATCACCACCTCAGTGGTTAAAGCGTGTGTTTTCAAGGTTTGTGTGTGTGCAAGGTCTGGGGTTTGAATCCCCCTCGCCCTTGACCTTTTGCTTTTATTTTTTAAACCATTTTCAACTTAAAACATTATATATTATTTTCACTGCGTGCTATTCAACACCATGCAAACACATGGTCCGGTGGTAAAGTTTTAGGCCCATCATATGGAGGACGCGAGTTCAAGTCTTGGTGGGAGCTTTCTCTTATTTTTTATCATTATTTTTCTTACTTTTCTTCACAACTTCATTCAATTATTTCAATAAGCAAAACAAATATTTTTGAGTCAATTTTTTGCACACTTCTCATTTATCTTGTATATTTTAAGGATCCATCAAAAAATCCCAAAAATAATATTTATTTTTGACATTTTTATTAGCAAGTATTTTTCATGCCTTTTCCTGATTTCTTTTGATATTTCCTCTTGACCTAATTGTACATGTACGTTTGTATGGTCATAATATGCTTTGTTTAAGTCTTGTTTAATGTACATAACATGTTGTCTTGACTTATACACCATTTGTATACCATGATTAAATGTTATTTCTCTTCGAGAATACCTCTATTAAATTTTGTTTTAGTTGAAACCTTAGGGTTTTGTTAACTAATCTTTTGAAAACATCTTGATACATGACTAGGGCTTCCACTTGATTTTGGACTCCCCAAAGCCCCTGATTCAACCATGTTTGAATGTCTTGGTCATTTGTTCATATTCATAAATTTCCATTAGGGTTTTGTTTACCCTTTGATATATTCATCTGATCTTTGATTCATCTTGAATATATGGCTTACTTGAACTTCTTTGTGATTGCTTCAATTGATTAAATCTTTGCTCACATAGTCAAGTATTTCCTTCATGAACTCTCACCAAGGTGAACATATCTACTTATCTAATACTCATTCACATGTTGATATACCATGCTTGGTTAATACCACGTTCATTTCATCCTTGATGACTACATTTTATTTAAAAGCTTAATCAATCTTGTCTTGTTAAGTTTCTCTTGACATTTACATTGATAGCACTTACATTCATACAACTGTAGAATTTCAATACGCATCCTTAGTTTAGAATTAGTTCAAACTTTTGGCTTCAAACTACAACCTAGTTCAAACCTTAAAGATCCCCTTTGAGGTTCTTAACTTCAATAAAACATTAGGATTCCCCTTGAAGTTTTCAACTTCATTCAAAACTCAAACCATAGCCCCTCTGTGGCTTCAAACCTCAAATTTCAAGTCAAACCCTAGCCAACCTTTGGCTTCAAATTCAAAAAATTTCCCCTAAAGATGAGACATGAATCATCTCTATAGAAGAGATGTTTCTTCTATTCCCCACAACATAAATCAAACATTTTAAACTTTTTTCCTTCCATTTAAGTGATGTAAGTGGCACACTTGTTGATTCAAAATCCAAGCTAGAGTCCTTATCTTATTATGGTATAAAAACACTTTTTTCATTTAAGTGATGTAAGTGGCAAACTTGTTAGTTCTATATCCAAGTAAATGTCCTTCTCTTAATGTACAAAGACTCATTTAAAGGAAGATGTGGCATTACTCTAGATTTCTACATCAAAGTTTAAAGCTTATTTCCTTATTATCTTCTTTCTCAAAATGTTTATGCTGAATGGGTGAGATATCTCCCTTAAGATGACAACTTGTCTCTTCCCTCAAACCCAACAAACCCAATTCCACCCATTAGTATGTGGAACTACGAACACTCTGATTTCTCAACTTCCTTTTGAGAATACGTAGGCATAAGATTACGAGATCTTAGCGAGCACAATAATAACTAAAACCTTTAGGTTCCTACACCTTTGTCTTAGTTTATTTCAACTTACACTACAAAAACATCCAAAAATATTTCCCACTCTTACCACTCACTCAGAACAATCAATAAATCCCCGATACACAACTAATGACCCAATTAATAGTAACACAAATATACATAAGAGGTTTCTATAGGATACTATAGATACTTAGGGTGCTAGTACCTTCCCTTAGTATAACCAAACCTGATTCTCGATCTCTTATTGCATTGTTTTTTATACTTTGCACACTCACATGTTTATTTAGATTTTTTTCCCCTTCCCTCTTTTTGGGATAAATTAAAAGTTCACATGTGGGGCGACCTCGAATAATTATTTGCTACAACCGTGACACAATGCTGTCAAGCGTTTTCCTTCAATAAGGTTGAGCTCGTCAAGCCTTTTTTTCAACCATTCTACCTCATCAAGCTGGGCTTCCATTAAAACTCTCAGTGAGGGAATTTCAACCTCTATCGAAAGGACCGCTTCCATACGATAAACTAGTGAGTAGGGAGTTGCCCCTGTTGAAGTTCTCACTGAGGTACGGTATCCGTGCAGCGCAAAAGGTACCATTTCATGCCAATCCTTATAAGTAATCACCATTTTATGAATTATCTTTTTGATATTTTTATTGGTTGTTTTAATGACTTCATTCATCTTGGGTCTGTACGATGTCAAATTGTGGTGTTCAATCTTGAAATCGGTACACAACTCTTTTATCATTTTATTGTTGAGATTAGACCCATTGTCTGTGATGATGCGGTTGGGAACCCCATATCTGCATATGGTGTTGTGCTTCAAGAAGCGGGCAGCCACTTGCTTGGTAACATTGGTGTATGATGTAGCTTCGACCCACTTAGTAAAGTAGTCTATGGCAACCATTATGAAACGGTGCCCATTTGAGGCTCTCAGCTCGATCATCCCAATCATGTTTATTCCCCACATGGAAAAAGGCCATAGTGAGGTCAAGATATTCAAAGGAGTGAGAGGTACATGGATCTTATCGACATATATTTGGCACTTGTGGCATGTTCATGCGTGATGATAGCAATCAACCTCTAAGGTTAGCCAGTAATAGCATGCGTAATACCCTAATTTTTACCCGTAAGATCCCACATGTCATTTGCATCTCATACCACAAATAAGATCACAAGCTTTGGTTCTCTTACCTTTCCTTTTTAGGTTTACTTTTGAGAGAGATCACCAAGCACCGCTGTTTTCTTGTTTGTTTTATACTTGTTTATGTTTATGTTTATGTTTACTAACCCCTAATTAAAATCCAAAAATATGTTTGTTTTTCTTTTACTAACATTTTTTAGGAAGAGATTGGAATCAAGAATGTCAAATACCAGTTCCTCAGCTCGAATGAAATTCATCTGAACAAAGTCAAAGTTGATCTACAAATAATTCAAAATCATTTTATCAAGAGTTTCCCAAGATTTAATTGACTATTATTCAAGAGACTCCAAGGTTCGTGTGTTTATTTCCATGCCTTCTTTGACAAGCAAAAGAATCGAGCCAGAGCCACAGCAGTGCAACAAAAAGGTAAAATTTCACATTTTTTGATGTGTTAATCGATTAACCATGCAAAGAATTGTGAAAAATGAGCCAAATTCAAATTTTGCAGCATTTGGCACCAATTTCACTTGTTTCATCATGAGAATATTCTAGATCACCTCATTTTAATTCCCCTACATAATCATAATTAATTCCAACCATACACCCTCATTAATCACCACTTGATCTTGATTTTGCCTTCAATTTCAAATTTCAAGCCTAATTTTGGCTCCAAACCAAGCTCCAAGCTCCAAGCCACCAAAATTTCCAAGCCTAAATTCTATAAATAGAGGCCTCATTTCATTCATTCTATAAGCTTTTGATAGCCAAATTCACCTTGTCAAAATTCTTCCTCATTCCCTTCTTTCTTCATCTACCCAAATTAACCAAAGCTTTTTCTTCCATTAAAAGTTAGAAAGTTTTTCATTGAAGCTTACTAATCTTTGAGCTAAACCTCCATCAAAACACTTTTTCATCATCAATTTCTGTAGATCAAGGTTTTGGAGTGTAGTTCTTGAAGTTGATTTGAAGCATTGTTGTGCTTGATTCATCTTCCACAATGTGATCTCTTATTGATTCTTGTTGCTTGATCTTTGGATCTTGCAAATTCTATTTCATTAGTGTTATTTGTTGTTGTTTTACTTGAATTTTCGTGCACAATTGCATCCTTGATCATGAGGTGTTTGAAGAAATGATTGATCAAGGATTTTGCATTTTTCAAACTGATTTTCTGTTGTTTTAGCAGGTGTAATCGATTAACCTCCTGGTGTTAATCGATTAACACCTGTTTCTGCGTTTTGGAATTGTTGTTTTCACTGTGTTAACCTATTAACACCAGGAGGTTAATCGATTAACAGAATCAAGAATGTGTTTTTTGGCTTATTTTGGGACATTTTTTAGTTCTTTTCCTCCTTCTTCCATTTCCTTTTGATCTTTGCCTTGGTTTGCAATTTTAAAGGTTCTATTTCTCTTTAAATTCAATGGACTTAGGGTGTCGATGAAGTTGGATAAACATTAACTAATTCAAATCTATCTTTAAAGTGAATTGTTTAATTCATTTTAGGTGCATTGAATTAATGATATGTTTAGTGCTTTAATCCACCAAGATGAGTGGTTGAACTTAAAGATGGAATGATTTTAGAATTGTGCTTCAATTTGGCTTCCCTTCCCCTATTACTCTCATTCTTTTGATCAATTAAAATCTTCAATATCATTGGAACTTATTTTAAGTTCTTTATGAAGACGAGATCGTTACCTCTTTTCTTTTCTTGCGGTATTGCTTTCGGAAAGTGGTTTACATATCACTTCTCTAGCATGCATTAGCACTAACATTGTTATTGACCGGCCTCAGATGGTCGTGGCTTCTACATAAGCCCAATTACGATTGCTTAACATAGCGCTAAATGGACCTGAAATCGAAAAACTGTTGTATTTTGTAAGCGAATTATCAGTCTCCTATTCTTTCATGGTGTAGTTTGAAATAGACTGAATTTCTCTTGTTACCTATGGGGGTTAGTTGGCATACTCGTTGATTTTATCCGATTTGGAGCCCTCCCAATGGTAATGTATGAGACTGTGTTTTCATTCTCATGGATGACTAGTTGAGCATTTCCGAAAAACAACAAAACTTGTTCTCTCATTTTGGATCACTATTGCTCTATTTTGTATATTAATTGTGTTATATTTATGCTTCCTTCTTGATCCCTATCTCTCTTTATTTTTATGCTTTATGTTATCATATTATATCATATTATTTGTTTATGTATCTGTCATTTTTCCTTTGTCCACTTGGACCATTTGTTTATGTTTATGCCCTTTTTCTTTTATCTATTTGGACAAAAAACATTAATAAAGGTTAAAACCTCTAAAAAACTTGTTCTCTTAATGGTGGACTATGGTTATTATCCTTTGCATTGGACATGTAACTTTGAACTTAGAATTAGGATCTTAACCTATGCTTGGAAGTTTGTGATGGTAAACTTTGGGTTTTGGGTACTTGGAGTTCTCTTTTGATGACTTACCTTGATCAAGGCATAATCTAAAGGAAAAGGAGCTTATGTTATGGAGCTTACTTGTGTGGTTAGTCCATTCTTATCCTTAGCTTTTATCTTTTTTGATTTAGGATAGTCACTCCTTCTTCACCCCTTCTTTAATTTTCAAAATCTTCTCTCTTTTTCAAAACTTTCTTGTTTTTTTTTTTTAAATTAAACCTCTTTCATAAAAAACCTTGACTTTGGTCAAGTGATTTTCAAACTTTGTTTTCTTTAATAAATGTCAATCAATGTTAATCATACTTTTGACTAATTTCAAAAAGACTTAAAAAATACAAAAATTCATTCAAACTTTTTGTGCCTTTTTGCACTTTTTTATTTAAAACTTTTCAAAAAGTTTAGACACGAGTCATTTTCATAGTTCAGATTTAATTCTCCTATTCCCCATGGTATTTAAGATGTTGACATTTTCCACTTACATGTTGAGTGATAGACTTGTTGATTTTAATCCAAGCAAAAATCCTTCATCTTAAGGTGATGCAAATGTTATTTTCTTATACTTGTGGGCGACTAGTCGTAGTTTTCTCCTTAAAATGAGACTTGTCTTTACATTTAAAATTAACCAAAACAAACAAATTTCGTTATTTGTACCACGAACTATGAGGTTTTTATCCTATATTGCACTTTGTGGGTACGTAGGCATGAGGCGATAAGTCTCTCCAAACACAAAAATCTAAAAAAAATATTTCTTCTCTCATCTCCCCAATCTCATTTCAAATAAACCTTTTTAAACCAAAAAGCGTATATAATTCAAAGGGTTCCTATAGAGTACTATAGACGTTTTGGGTGCTAACACCTTCCCTTAGCATAACCAACCCCCTTACCCAGTCTCTATTTATTTGTTCTTGTTTTAGAACTTGTTTAGGTTTTGTTCGCTCTTTTTCCTTTCCTTTTAGATAAAATAAAAGTGCGGTGGCGACTCTTGCATTTTTTAGTTAAGTTAATTAATAGCTTACACTCACAAATTTCCCCGCTACAACATGCTCTCAAGATCTTCTTTGCCATCGTATGTCCATTTGCATGGGTGCCAAAACATCCTTCGTGAATTTCATTCAGAATTTGTTCAGCTTCATGTTTTTCCACACATCTGAGTAAGACAGTGTCATGGTTACGCTTATATAGCACATCCCCATTTAGGAAGAAATTGAATGCCAATCTTCGCAAAGTTCTCTTGTCTATGCCCAAGGCACCCTCTGGATATTTCTGCTTCTCCAGATATTGTTTGATGTCATAGAACCATGGCTTTTCATCTGACTCTTCAGCGATGGTCAAATAGTGACCAGGCTCCTCAAAGCACCTGAGATCATTGGATGGACGATGGTTGGGCCATATCAATTTACACATAGATGTTAAGGTTGCCAGAGCATCTGCCATTTGATTTTCCTCTATAGGCACATGAGTAAAAGTGATATCATCGAATACGGAGAGTAACTTCACCATATAATCCCAATATGGAACTAAGTTGGCATGTTTGGCCTCCCAATCACCCCTAATTTGGTGTATTACTAAGGCATAATCTCCAAACACATCGAGGGTTTTGATCCTCAATTTAATGGCCTCTTCAAACCCTAGTATACAAGCTTTGTATACAGCCATGTTATTTGTACATGTAAAGCAAAACTTAGCTGTAAGCGGCATGTGAAAGTTCTTGGGAGATGTAAGCAGTGCCCCAATTCCATGCCCATAAGTATTTGAATCACCATCAAACATGAGAGTCCATTGCTCCCCTAGTTCAGGTCCTTCATCTGGTCCTGGCTCTTTATAGTCTCTCAGAGCCATGATATCCTCATCTGGAAATTCGAACTTCAAGGGCTGATAATCATCCATCGTTTAATGAGCAAGATGGTCCGCCAGCACGCTACCCATTATGGCTTTTTGAGTAACATATTGAATGTCGTACTCAGATATAAGCATTTTCCATCGATTTATTCTGCCAGTGAGAGCTGGTTTCTCAAAGATATATTTAATGGGATACATCTCGGAGATCAAATAAGTGGTGCGAGTTAACATATACTGCCTGAGATGCTTGGCAGCCCATGCGAGTGCACAACAAGTCTTCTCGAGCAAGGAACACCTTGTCTCGCAATCATTGAACTTCTTGCTGAGGTAATAGATGGCATGTTCTTTCTTGCCAGTCTCATCTTGTTGATCCAACACATAACCCATAGTTCATCGAGCATAGTAAGGTATATAATAAGTGGCCTTTCAGGGACATGCGATATTAGGATTGGTGACTCTTGTAAATATTCTTTGATTTTATCGAATGCCTCTTGGCAGTCATCATTCCATACAATCGATTAATCTTTTCTTAGCAGCCTGAAAATTGGTTAGCAAGTGGCGGTGAGATGTTAGATAAATCTGGCAATGTAGTTCAATCTCCCCAGGAAGCCACAAACCTCTTTCTATGTCCAATGTGCAAGCATACTCTGAATTGCTCTGACCTTATCAGGGTCCCCTTCAATCCCTTTCTAACTCATGATGAAGCCTAACAATTTTCTAGATCTTACCCTAAATGTACATTTGTTAGGGTCGAGTTTCAGTCTGAACTTTCTCAATCGGGAAAACAGCTTTTGCAGATTGATCAAGTGTTCTTCCTCTATTTGAGACTTGAAAATCATATCGTCGACATATACTTCAATCTCTTTATGAACCATGTCATGAAAGAGAATCACCATCGTGCATTGATATGTTGCCTCAACATTTTTCAGTCCAAAAGGCATTATCTTGTAGCAGAAGGTGCCCCATGGTGTGATAAAGGTTGTTTTCTCCATGTCATCTAGATCCATCTTAATCTGATTGTACCCAGAGAAACCATCCATGAAGGAAAACACTGAGAATTAAGTTGTGTTATCAACCAATACATCGATGTGAGGTAATGGGAAATCGTCCTTAGGACTAGCTATGTTAAAATCACGGTAATCCACACACATGCAGACATTTCCCTCTTTTTTCGGTACCGATACAATGTTGGTAACCCATTGTGGGTACTTTGTTACTGCCAGGAATCCAACATCGAATTGCTTTTGAACTTCTTCACAAATTTTGAGAGCCATGTCAGGATGGGTCCTCTTCAACTTCTGCTTGACAACATGGCATTCCTCCTTGAGTGGTAGCTTGTGTACAAAAATGTCAGTATTCAGCCCAGATATATCTTGATATGACCAGGCGAACACATCAGCGTACTCACGGAGAAGCTATATAAACTTGGTCTTGACTGCAGCTTGAAGAGATGCTCATATCTTTACCTCCCTTTTATCTCCCTCAGTCCCCAAGTTGATGACTTTGACATCTTCTTTGTGCGGCTGGATGACTTTCTCTTCTTGATTGAGCAACCTCGCTAATTCTTCGGGGAGTTCAAAATCTTCCTCGCCTTCCTCTTCAGCTTGGTAGAATGTGCGATCAAAGTCATACAAGCTCATAGCAGCGTCATTATCAAGGACCTCGGTGGTTTTTCTGCATGTTATGATTGATGCGGATTATTTAGGAAGTGTGTGCATGGGAATATTGCCATTTACTGTAAAAGTAAAAATGTGAAAGAAAATGAGCAAAAAAATGAATGCAAAGTAATATTTATTAATGATAATCATTCTTTTAAAAACAACAGGGGGCCTACACAATGTACCACTACGCCTTGGGCAGAACATAGGTTTTTTTATAAACAGTAAAACTACGTTTGGTGTGGGAAGAACTAGGGTACTTCAATGGTCTTCCAATTTTGGAGATCTTTACCAGGCTTTGCTTATCGGATCCAGCTTAAAGAAGCTTCATCATCACCACATTTGTCTTCAGAAATCATCGCCACCTGGCGACCGAAGATGTGTCCAGCACTTGTAAAAGTCTCCTCCACTGGAGGAATTTGCTTCTTGTTGTATGACATCAATGTTGTTCTAGAGGACGGCTGATACCCCAAACTTATCAAACTTCTCAGTCACCTCAAATAATTTTCCCCAGCCTTGGGCGTTTCCACCTTCAATCATTATTTTAGCGCTTTTCCAAGAGGCCATGGAGGATTCAGGTTAATCTGGAACACGTTGTACCGACAATACACTCACAACTTCCAATGATTGAAACAAAGTTTCCATAATCTCACCTTCAACATCAATGCAGCGAAAAGACGACAAATGGCTCACCAAGATGCCTTCCTTCCCACCTATCACAACAATTTTATCGTTGGTGATAAACTTTAACTTCTGGTGCAGGGTGGAGTTACTACACCCGCGGCGTGTATCCAAGGTCTCCCAAGCAGGCAACTATATCCAGAATGGATATCCATCACTTGAAAAGTGACGGTAAAAATAGTTGGGCCTATCTTGATGGGCATATCCACCTCCCAAATAACTGTTTCTCTAAAGCTATCAAATGCTTTTACGATTAGAGTGCTAGGCTTCATTTTTAGACCTTCCAGAGGCAGCTTCACAAGAGTGGTCTTTGGAATTACATTCAAGGACGATCCAGTGTCCACTAAGACTTTAGACAACACTGTGTCTACACACTTTATAGAAATGTGCAGAGCCTTGTTATGATTCCTTTTTTCCGCAGTCAACTCTTCGTCATTAAAGCCAAGAAAGTTTCTAGTGGTGACATTGGCTATCATATCGTCAAATTGAGCCACAGTTGTATCTTTTGTGATATGGGCTGCACTCAAGACTTTCAACAAAGATGATCCATGGGCTTCCGAACTAAGCAACAAAGACAACATGGATATTTTGGCTGGCGTTTGGTTCAGCTGGTCGACTACTTTGTAGTCGCTTTTCTTTATAATTTTCAGAAATTCCTCAGCCTCCTTTTGGGTAAATGCAGCCTTTGGCGACGAAGACTCTTCTTTAGATTCTGGATCAGGAATTGGAATCACAATGGGCGTCTTTCCTTTGGTGATGGCAGAGGTTTCAACATTTTTAGGCGCGAAAACTAGTCCACTTCTCGTCATCCCGCCTGGTCCCACTATGGAGGTTACATTCTGTTCATTAGCACTTGAAGGCTTAACCTTCCACCCTTGCTTAAAAGCTATAGGCTCATAGTTCCATGGGACCGCTTGGTCGCTCTCGTACGGAAATGGAGTAGGATATTGAATCACTATTGGAGAAATAGGAGCTTGTGTTTGTGGAACGTCATATGGAATATCAATGATAGGAGCTCGTGTTTACGGAACATCATATGGAATATCAATGACAGATAGAGAAATAGGAGCTCGTGTTTGCGGAACGTCATATGGAATATCAATGACAGATACAACTTTCATCTTTCTTCCTTTACAAGCACGTTCAATTTTAATCACACTTTGATCTAAGAGCTCTTGCAGATGCTCCGCCACCTCTTCATCAGTAGAATAATTTGTTTCACCATTTGGAAATATTAACCCACATTTCTTCAATTGTTTCCCTATTTCAGCCATAGGGGTTTAAACATCTTCAACCTTCGTGATCAGCTCTCGATCTTCATCTTCATCCAAGGTGTAAACATCTGCTCCCTCATGTGTGGGCATAGGGTTGGTTTTTACATTCGGACCTCGGGGAGTGAAAGCGAGGTCCTTAGATTCGACCAATTCTTGTACACGGTTCTGGAATGCATAGCAATTTTCTATTGAATGTCCGAGTGCACCCTTATGAAATTCACAATGGGCATTAGCGTCATATCTGGGAGGATAAGGGAAAGTGGATGACCTCAAATCCCTTAGAGTCAATTGTCCCCCCTTCGTACAAATAGGGAAATATTTGGCTGTACGACATGGGTACGGGGTCAATGTGCCTTCTTGGCGCTCTTGGTCTGAACTGCCGTTGTGCAGGGGCATTCTGTTGGTACCGTGGTTGAGGATGTTGTGGAGGAGCCCCTTGATACAGCTATTGTTGATATGCCTGTTGTTGAGCAGATTGTTGATACGAAGCTTGTGTAACGGTAGTCACTTGTTGATACATGATATTCTGTGGAGCTCTGCCTCTTCGTCCTCCCATGACAGCGTTGGTCTCCCCCTCCTTCTTCTTTTGGAAGTTGGAGAAGGGCTTCTTTCTGAAGGTGTGAAAAACACAAGAAAGGGGGGGTTTGAATTGGTTTTTCAAAATATTTTTTTTTTCTTTTCAACTAACCCCTTTTTAAGAACTCTTCAATTTATGAATGATAGTATTAATAAAGCTTGAAAGAGATAACACAGTATGTTTATACTAGTTCACTTGAGAATCTCTCAAGTTAATCTAGTCCACCCGCCAAGGTGATTTCGCCTCTCTCAATCGAGGTCTTAATCCACTAATCAAACAAATTAATACAATGCACAAGCCAAAATGCTGGTGACTAACAACAACCTCTAAAACTCTCAAGTTCTAGACTTCTCAAGAGATCTACCCACACTGGTCTCTCTCAAGGAACAACCTCTAAGACTCTCTAGTCCTAGACTTCTCAAGAAATAACCACACCCGGTTTTTCTCAAGGAACCTCAAACAATAGTTTGAAAAGATTTCGTTTACAAGATGATGCTTCTAAAATAAGCTGAGTATGTAAACAAATTTACAGCACAGAAAATGACTTTTAGAATGATAATAACAAGATAGAGCGTTTTTTATTTGAAGAAGTTGTTATCATTCTTTGAGTCTTCAAGTCCTTTTATAGCCGAGCAAAAGTAACCGTTATAAAGTAATCATGACTTTTGACGGCGGTTTGGTAGAAGTGTGAGGACAGATAAAACCTTTTGCATCCTGTCTTGTCAGTGTATCTTCGTTTGTACTGTTACACTGTTATCGAGATATCTTTATTTGAACTTTTGCACATTTACCAAGATATATTCGTTTGAACTTTGTTGCTTAGTCTTCATGGCTTCTTAACTTCAGAGGCTACTGCGAGCATGAGCAAGAAGGGAAAACACAACTTGGTTCTTAAAATCTTTGAGTCCTCAGAACAGCGTCTTCGGAGTTTTTAGCATTTGATCTTCAGAACCTTGTTCACAACTTGTCTTCATATCTTCAGAGGCTTCAAATAGTATTTAGTTGAAGCATGAGTATAGACTATAGTAAGGTCTTCAGAACCTTTATAAGAGAGCGAAAGCCTTTAGCATCTGGACTTCGTTCAATCAGAACCTTTTTTCTTTAGGTCTTCAGAACTTGTTCTCTATCCATATTTTATCAGAGTCTTGCCAACTTCTGCTTTTTAGCACTTCAAGTGTAGTGTGTAGGCGAAATATATTCTTTTAACATTAAGTCCTCACCAATTAACATAAGCATAACCTGTTTGCTAGATTCTCAAGAGTAACAAACATTAGCCTTATAAAATTGTTCATACAAAGATACTTGTTTGATATCATCAAAACTCAGAGGTATTAACGCAGAACCAAATCGTGTTCTAACAATCTCCCCTTTTTTGATGATGACAAAACAATGTATTTTGATTACACAATTTTGTTCATAACACATAGGTAATTGAAATAAGAATTTTAATAGATACTTATCCTTCACATGAGATACTCCCCCTGATTCTTAGACTGGGTGAAAATTGAATATCCTGACTTATGAATTTTTCAAGATGGACTCCGCCTGATTCTAAAGGGTCAGGTACTTATCCTTCATAGTCTTGATTCACTTGTAAATTTGATCCTTCAGAGTTAGATCCTGAAAAGAAAAACAATCTAATAGAAATAATAGTTTTATTGGTTAGCATGCAAACAATGTTTTTTCTTAGACATTGACTATGAGAATCAAAATATCGCATTCATTTCATTTCTCCCCCTTTTTGTCATAATAAAAAAGTTTTGTGATCGAAGGGTGAAAAACAAAGTTCTAAGTTCTAAAAGGATAGAACCAAAATGAAACAAGGAGAAGATTAGGTGCTTCTAGATGACATTTTGTCCAAGACCTTTTGAACCAGGTTCTGAACATTTGTATTGACAGTTTTTCGTTCTGCAAAATTTTCTCTGAAAATCTTCTGTTCTCCTTTAATTTCTTCAATTGCGTCTTCCAAACGCTTCACAGTAGGATCGGATGAGGAAACGACTACAACATTTTGTTTGGCCTTTTCTGCTAGAAGTCATGCTTCTTTAGCAGCTCTTTCTTCAGCTTCTTTTTGTTTTGCGACCAGAAGCTTGAGTTCCCTTTTTCGCTCTTCAGCTTCTTCTTTTTCCTTTGCCAGCTAAACTCCAGCAGTAATAGTGGCGTCTGAGAAGCTTGCAATTCTTGCAAGTTCAAAATCCAACCATTTCTAAAAGATTTGACAAGAATTCTCAAGCTAACACTTGTGTTTATTTCTGCTCTTAACTTTGTAACCTTCTTTAACACCTTGTTGCGAAATTGAATAATGCATTCTTCAAGGGTTGTTGGAAGTGGTACATCATAGATGATTAAAACAAGGTCAGGTTCAACAGAGTTGGTTTCAGATGGTGCTGGCTGAGATAACACAATCTCAGTAGGAACATGTACAGTCGTTTGTTGGTCAGTAGGAGAAGATACTTCTGGAGTAACTTAAACCATGAGAGGTTCAGAGTTTGGAGATGGAGGATCAGAGAGTTGAATTGAGGATTTAGCAATAGTTTTCTGATGAAAAGCGTAAGACATTGGTGAGACAGGCATATCTGGTTGGATGATTGAGGTGGTTGTTGATGAAGTGTATGTAGGAATTACTTCGGATTGGATAGGTGTACTGATTGATGGAAAGGAAATTTGTGGATTTACAAGAATAGAGATTGGTGGTGGTGGAATTGAAAAAGATGGAGGTTTGAAACTGACTTGTGGATGTGAAGTGGAAATGGAGATAGTTTATTGTGAAGATGGAATAGAAACTGATTCAACTCTAGAAACAGATAAAGCAAAATCAGACTTACTGGTTTTCTCTAATGCAAAGGTTAGAGTAGCAATCTTGGAGAATTTCGATTTGTCATTCTTCTTCCTTTTCTGAGGCTCAGAATCTTCTTCAATTTTCCTCCTCTTGCTCATGGTAATATATTTAGGTTTTGGAGCGACATCTTCAATTCTGACTTTGGTCATGTCATGTCCTTTTTCTCTCATTAGGGCAACAAATCCAGCAATTGTATTTCTGTGATCCCCTTTGTGATAGATGGGATAGTTTGTTACTGGGAGTCTGTTTTTAATCACTGTGTCGTGAGAGATGGACGAAGGTTTCACTTCAACGCTCATGACCATTTTCATATGCTTAAGGTTAACAGCATTGAAAACCTCTCTTATGCTTGCAGTCAAGTATTCTGTATATTTGGCTTCTTTGACTAGATACTCCACTAAGCCACTTTCAACAAAGATATCAGAAAGAAGTCTTCCGAAAGGAATGTAGTTTGCAATATTCCTTTCCTGCGAGGCTGTTGTTCTTGTCTTGCGTACCATGTCCCTTAGATAGTAGAACAGAATTGATGGTAGGCACATTTTCTCATTCTTGTGCAAGTGGTACAACATGCACTTTTGATTTGCATTGAAGAATTCAGCAGCACTCTTTGAAGGTCTTGGATTGATGCATCCAAGAATAATCTTATGCCAGATCCTCAGATTATCACGCAAATCCTTGCTTTTATACTCAGTTGTCCCAGATTGATAATTTGTGAAGATTGCTTTGTTGATGACAGAGTCAGATTTCTCGGTCTTTCCATAAACCCTTTTTCCTTCCAAAAACTTCAGTCCTAGCAGATCTGAAATTGACTTTTCAGTGATAATAATCTTTTGATCCATAACAAAAGAGACAACATAAAGATCGTTTGTTTCAGCTTGCCTCCAAAATTCTTTTACTATGGCTTCATAGGTGGGACCTCTCAGTCTGTCAAAATAATTTTTCCATCCATGAGTGTTTAGCTGGTCATTCAGATTAAACCCATTTGCATGAAGGTTGTCAAAGTCGACATCTAGTTCCTTGAGAATATTTAGATCGTTCGTATGCACAACACAAGTAACTGAAGGATTTCTCTGCGTTACATGGTTTGCATCGATCGTCGGAAGAGATGATGAAGTCGAAGCAATCGTTGCGGTGGTCACAGAGGTTGTGGAAGGTATGATGGATGAAGACGGTAACTCCTATGAGGGATTCAGTGTTGCTTCAAATTCCTTGGTGAAGTGAGCAGTTTCTTGTTGAATGGTATTCATCATGATGAAGTTTGTGATAGATTGAGATGAGAGCAATGAGCAGGTGAGAGAGGGAGAGAGAAGCGATTTGGGTTTTTAGGGTTTCTTGAGATGAGGAAATAAATGTGTTGTCATTTGAAATTTGAAGATGAAGTATTAGGAGTTTAAGAAATGAATGCAATTTATGATTTTAAATCAATCCCAAGAGAGATTGTTGTTCATTGTGTACTTTAAAATAGATGTAATGATTTGAGTATAACCTAGGTTACACGCGTTAATCATTTTCTAATTCAAGTGACACGTTTCACTATTCTCAGGGTCTGGACAACTCAAGAGTTTCCATCTGATCAGAGCCCATTCTGACCAAAGTAGCCTCTGATAGCTGAGATTAAAAAAATATATTTCTTCAGACTCTGACTAAGCACATCTGATTCTGATACGATCTTACTCTGGACAAAAATCCATTTTCAGATGCGTTAGAATATATTGAAATTTATAGCCAAGGGTTTTGTAAAAATGTCAGCCCACTGATGGTCTGTGTCGATGAATTTTAAACATAGAGTTCCCTTCTGAACATAGTCTCGAATAAAGTGATGTTTAATTTCGATGTGCTTAGCCCTAGAATGCAAGATTGGATTTTTTCTTAAACAGGTAGCAGTAGTATTATCACAATAGATAGGGATGTTACTCTCATGTATCTGATAATCTTCTAACTGATTTTCATCTAGAGCATCTATGTACTGCATAGAGAATCAGAGATGTATTTTGCTTTTGCTGTAGAGAGAGCAATTGTAAATTGCCTCTTGCTTGACCATGAGATTAGGTTGTTCCTTAGGAACTGACAGTTTCCAGATGTGCTCTTTCTTTCCAATCTGTCTCCAGCATAGGCTGCATCGCAGTAACCAGAAAGAGTGTACTCTTATGTTTTCTCATACATCAAGCCAATGTTAGTTATTCCTTTCAGATACCTTAGAATTCGTTTAACAGCAGTCAAATGAGGTTCTCTGGGATCTGATTGGAATCTAGCACAAAGATGTACGCTAAATAAGATATCAGGTCTAGAAGCAGTTAGATACAAAAGAGAAGCTATCATAACTCGATACATCTTCTGATAAACCTTACCACTTGCTTCTTCTTTCCCATTATGCATGTTGGATGCATTGGTGTTTTTGCTATCTTGCAATCTAACATGTTTAATTTCTTCAGAAGTTCTTTAGTGTTCTTACTTTGATGAATGTAAGTAGCTTCTGATTTCTGATCAATTTGTATTCCCAGAAAGAACTTCAACTCACCCATGAGACTCATTTCAAATTCTGCTTGCATCAATTTTGAAAACTCATCGCATAGAGAGGGATTAGCAGAACCAAAAATAATATCATCAACATAAATCTGAACTATGAGTATGTCATTTTTGAATGATTTACAGAAGAGAGTAGTATCAACTTTGCCTCTGGTGAAGTTATTTTCTAAAAGAAATTTGGTCAACCTGTCGTACCAAGCACTGGGAGCTTGTTTTAGACCATAGAGAGACTTTTTAAGCTTAAAAACAAAGTCTATCTTTTATGAGTTTTCAAAACCAGGAGGTTGTTTTACATAAACTTCTTCTGATATGTAACCGTTCAAAAATGCACTCTTAACATCCATTTGATATAAGATGATGTTGTGATTTACTGAAAATGAAATTAACAGGCGTATGGCTTCTAGTTTCGCGGCCGGAGAAAAGGTTCCATTGTAATATATTCCTTCTTGTTGACTGTAACCTTGTGCAACAAGTCGTGCCTTGTTTCTTACGACTTCACCCTTTTCATTTAGCTTGTTTCTGAAAACCCATTTGGTTCCAATTACGTGGACACCTTTAGGTTTTGGGACAAGATCCCATACATCATTCTTTGAGAACTGGTTTAGTTCTTCTTCCATTGCCAGAACCCATTCTTTGTCTATAATGGCTTCATCAACTGTTGTTAGTTCAATTAACAAAACCAATCCCATAAGCGTTTCTCCAGAGGGTTTGAAAGCTAATCTGGTTCTGATGGGAGCGTCCTTACTACCCATAATCAGTTCTTCAGGATGTGAAGTTGACATTCTCCTTTTCTTTTATTGAGGAGTATTAGATGGAAAATCAGAGACATTGGAAGTAGAAACTTCTGGAGTTTTAACTTCTTCTGCCTTTTCTTTAGGTTCTGAAAAACTGATTTCCAAATCTGCAAACTTTTCAACTAGCTTTGACTTTTCAAGGTCAAGCTTATCATCAAATCTGACATGAATTAATTCTTCCACAATCTGTGACTATGTGTTATAAACTTTGTAGCCTCTAGAGTGTTCATAGTATCCTAACAACAAACACTTCTGTGCTTTAGAATCAAACTTGTCAAGATTCTCTTTAGTGTTTAACATAAAACAAATACATCCGAACGGATGAAAATAAGAAATGTTGGGAATCTTATTTTTCCACAATTCATAAGGAGTTTTATTCAAGATAGGTTTTATAGAGATTCTATTCTGCCCAAAAGTGCTTAGCCATGTCAGTTTCTTGGATCATGGTGCGAGCCATTTCTTATAAAGTTCTGTTCTTTCTTTCTACAACTCCAATTTGTTGAGGAGTTCTAGGACAAGAAAAATCATGAGATATCCCATGTGAATCAAAAAGTTTTTCAAAATTTTTATTTTCAAATTCTCCACCATGATCACTTCTGACCTTGACGATTTTGCAATTCTTTTCGTCTTGCACTTGGGTGCAGAAGGAAGCAACACAGAATGTGACTCATCCTTGTGTCTTAAGAATTTGACCCATGTCCAACGACTGTAATCGTCAACGATGACTAGTCCGTATTTCTTACCATTGATAGAAGCAGTTTTCACTGCTCCAAAAAGATCAATGTGAAGAAGTTCCAATGGTCTAGAGGTAGAAACAATATTCTTTGCTTTAAATGAAGTTTTTGAAAACTTGCCTTTCTGACATGCTTCACAAAGAGCGTCTGAAGAGTATTCAGATTTGGCAATCCTCTGACAAGTCCAAGTTTGTTCAGCTAAGAGATTCTTCTCAAGCTAACATGACCCAGACGTCTGTGCCAGACCCATTGCTCTTCATTTACAGACAGAAGACACTTTACATTTTGGTGTTTTAAGTCTGATAATTTAATTTTATAAGTATTGTTCTTTCTCTTACCATTGAACAGAACAGATCCATCCTTTTTACAAACAGCCTTATAGGACGTTTGATTGAAAATAACATCATAACCATTGTCACTAAGTTGGCTAATTGACAATAAATTGTGCATTAGACCTTCAACTAACAGAACATTATTTATGGAAGGAAGATTACCATTACCAACAGTTCCAGAGCCAATAATTCTTCCCTTCTGATTTCCTCCGAAACCAACGACACCTCCAGGCTTAAGTTTCAGATCTTGGAACATATGCCTTTCTCCCGTCATGTGTCGTGAGCATCCACTGTCCAGGTACCATGATTGGTGTTTTAGTGGTGCCATTAAGGATATCTGCAACATAAATTATCTTATTCTTAGGTACCCATTTTGTGGGTCCTTTTACATTAGCTTTTCCAGAGGTTCTGATACCTTTGGATTTTCGTGCGGCAGAATAATAGTGTGGTATTTGTGCATAGTATTTGTGTTTGGAAGTTTTCTTCCGTGTCTGTGTTTGTGATATAATAGACTTAGAACTTTCTGGTTCTGAACATTTTAGCTTTATATCAGCACGCACAAAATGTTTAGATAGAGGTATTAGTTTTATATTCTTGGTTTTATCATATGGTTGTGATGGTCCTGAATATCTTAGACCTATATTTCCATTTTTTCTAACTCCATAGATCATTGAAGCCATTTTACTTATATCTATGCTTTTAGCAAGGAAGTGCTAAAAAGCTCTGTCATATCTGACAACTTCATTAGTGATAGTTGTATCAGACGTGATCTCTTCCTCTAACTTAGCTACTTTACTTTTTAAAACAACATTTGATTTTTCTAAAAGAAATAATTTTTCTTTTAATTCCAAAATAGTTTGCTTGCTTTTAGTAATGTCTTCTGAAGGAACCACAAGAGTCTTTTTCAGAGTTTTGTGTTTTCTCAAAAGAAGTTGATACCTATCCATAAGTTCAGATAATCCTATTTCTAGTTCAGAACGAGATAAGGAAGAAAGTACCTCTCTGTCGTCATTAGAGTATGATAGTTCTTCTTCTAATAAAGCTTCATTCTTACTGGTCTTGGCCATGAATGCTACATTTGCATGTTCTCCTTCAGAATCTTCTTCAGACTCTAAATCGTCCCAGGTTGCCATGAGACCCTTTTTGGCTTTTCTAGGTTTTCCATCTTTCTTGAATTTTGGACAATCATTCTTGATATGTCCAGGTTCCTTGCATTCAAAGCACGTGACTTCTCTTCCATAAGCTTTCTTCTGACTATGTGAATACTCAGGTTTTCTTCTTGGTTCTCTGAACTTATTCCTTATGTATTTCCATAGTTGACTTCTCTTATTTGATATGAGGGATAGTTCATCTTCGTCTGAATCTTCTTCAGATTCTTCAAATTCTTCCTCCACTTGATAGGCCTTTTTCTTTTCAGATTTAGCCTTTAGAGCAATAGATTTACCTTTCTTCTGAGGTTCATCCCCTTGAAGTTCTATTTCGTGACTCCTTAAAGAACTAATTAGTTCCTCAAGACTTATGTTGTTCAAGTCCTTTGCTAGTTTCAAAGCCGTTATCATTGGTCTCCATTTGACAGGAAGACTTTTGATAATCTTCTTGACATGATCAGCGGTAGAATAACCTTAATCCAGAACTTTGAGTCCTGCAACAAGCATCTGAAATCTTGAAGACATAGTTTCCATAGATTCATCATCTTCCATTTTGAAGACCTTATATTTCTGGATTAATGCAAGAGCCTTTGTCTCTTTGACCTGAGTGTTGCCTTCATAAGTCATTTTGAGAGAATGAAAGATAGATTTTGCAGTTTCTTTGTTTGTGATTTTTTCATATTCCATATATGAAATTGCATTTAACAGAATCGTTCTTGCTCTGTGATGATTCTTGTAAGTCTTCTTTTGAGCATCTGTTAATGCACTTCTGGCAATCATTTTGCCTTCAGAATCTACAGGGTAACTGTAGCCATCAACTACCAGATCCCATAGATCTAAGTCAAAGGCCAGAAAGTAACTTTCAATTATGTTCTTACATTAGTCAAATTTTTCCCCATAAAAGATAGGAGGTTTTGCACTATAGGAATCTCTTTCATTTGTGGTAACATTTAGATCAGGTGCAGCCATTGTTTTTCACACTTGGATCGGTACTGAACACTGTTAAGTGTTTGATAAAAACTCAACCTTTTTATCACCTCAGAATCGGAGCTCTGATGCCAATTGAAGGTGTGAAAAACACAAGAAATTGGGGGTTTGAATTGGTTTTTCAAAATAAAATTCTTTTCTTTTCAACTAACCCCTTTTGAACAACTCTTCAATTTATGAATGATAGTATTAATGAAGCTTGAAAGAGATAACACAGTATGTTTATACTAGTTCACTTGAGAATCTCTCAAGTTAATCTAGTCCACCCGCCAAGGTGATTTTGCCTATCTCAATCGAGGTCTTAATCCACTAATCAAACAGATTAATACAATGCACAAGCCAAAATGCTGGTGACTAACAACAACCTCTAAAACTCTCAAGTTCTAGACTTCTCAAGAGATCTACCCACAATGGTCTCTCTCAAGGAACAACCTCTAAGACTCTCTAGTCCTAGACTTCTCAAGAAACAACCACACCCGGTTTTTCTCAAGGAACCTCAAACAATAGTTTGAAAAGATTTCGTTTACAAGATGATGCTTCTAAAATAAGCTGAGTATGTAAACAAATTTACAGCACAGAAAATGACTTTTAGAATGATAATAATAAGATAGAGCGTTTTTTATTCGAAGAAGTTGTTATCATTCTTTGAGTCTTCAAGTCCTTTTATAGCCGAGCAAAAGTAACCGTTGTAAAGTAATCATGACTTTTGACGGCTGTTTGATAAAAGCGTGAGGACAGATAAAACCTTTTGCATCATGTCTTGTCAGTGTATCTTCGTTTGTACCGTTGCACTGTTATCGAGATATCTTTATTTGAACTTTTGCACATTTACCAAGATATCTTCGTTTGAACTTTGTTGCTTAGTCTTCATGGTTTCTTAACTTCAGAGGCTACTGCGAGCATGAGCAAGAAGGGAAAACACATCTTGGTTCTTAAAATCTTTGAGTCCTCAGAACAGCGTCTTCGGAGTTTTCAACATTTGATCTTCAGAACCTTGTTCACAAATTGTCTTCATATCTTCAGAGGCTTCAGATAGTATTTAGTTGAAGCATGAGTAGAGACTATAGTTAGGTCTTCAAAACCTTTATCAGAGAGCAAAAGCCTTCAGCATCTGAACTTTGTTCAATCAGAACCTTTTGTCTTCAGATCTTCAGAACTTGTTCTCTATCCATATTTTATCAGAGTCTTGCCAACTTCTGCTTTTTAGCACTTCAAGTGTAGTGTGTAGGCGAAATATATTCTTTTAACACTAATTCCTCACCAATTAACAGAAGCATAACCTGTTTGTTAGATTCTCAAGAGTAACAAACATTAGCCTTATAAAACTGTTCATACAAATATACTTGTTTGATATCATCAAAACTCAAAGGTATTAACACAGAACCAAATCTTGTTCTAACACTTTCCTCCATTTGCAGCAGCAGCAGATGCTTTGTATTTCTTCAATTGGATTTCAATCATTTCACCCATAGATACAATTTCAACAAAACTAGGGAAACTAGATCCTAGCATCCTATCCATGTATTGAGACTGCAAAGTTCCCATAAACATGTCCATTAGCTCTTTGTCAAGCAGAGGTGGTTGGACACGAGCAACAAGCTCCCTCCATCGTTGGGCATATTCTTTAAATGAATCATCATTATGCTAAGTCATGTCTTGCAAGTGAGTTTAATTTAGTGCCTGATCAGTGTTAATACTGATAATGTTTGAGGAATGCTTAAGCAAGATCCCTCCATATGCCAACCTACCCCTTTTCCAGCTGCATGTATCATTCCAAAGATGCCTCACCGAGGCTGTCTAAGAAATAATGGATAAGGAGTTGGTCATTGTTAATGTGATCAGCCATCTTGCGACAATATGCTCGAAGATGAGTCTTGGGACAACTGATCACTTTGATCGAATACTATAACCTTGAACTTTTTAGGGATTACCAGTCCAGGTATTAAGCACATGTCCAGTGCATCCAAACCAGGAGTAATGTGAACCTCCAAACCTTGAATTTCTCTTCCAAGGTACGTAACCTCTCACCAGTCAGGTCAGACATGATTCCCACAGCGGGTTCAGCCGGTGGTGGTATGAAGAAGGCATCATATTGTTCATCGATATCAACCATAGATCCTTGTAGGGCCGACACGGCAGAATACACTGAATGGTCCATAAGAATGGGGGTAGAGATTCCTTTAGCCACTCCTGAAGTACCCACCTTATCAGCAAGTTTTTTGGTCTCGGCAACAGTTTCAACATCATTTTCTTTCCGAGCCAACACCATCATGGTCTTAAGCAGTTGGTCCATCTTGGCTTTGAGCGAGTCGATGTTCGTCCTCATTATATTCTGATTGTTAGCTCCTAAATTCGATGCCTATCTTAAGTTAGAGGAATTAATTGAAGTGTTAAACTCTTTGAAGAAGTATGAAGGAGTTCGACTTAATCTTCATGATGGGAGCCTAAGTCGAAGGTATGCTTGCATAAGGAAAAGCTAAGCATGAGACTTAGAAATATTTCCAAGTATTGGGAAATACCATTCGACCGATATTGCTGATGATATTTAACGTGAAGTAATTTAAATTAAAATAAAGGAGGGAATGCTTATTCTTATCCACTCATGAAAAAGACAAGTGGCGCACATCCAGGGATTAGAAGCATGCAGTGCGACACTTGTCGTATGTTAATTGTTTCGGCAGTTGATAGCAGTTAGTCTAATTAGAATAAATAGGAGTTATAGCAATAGGATTCAGTGTGTTGTGTTCAATTTGTACAAGATTACTCAAATTACTCAAAGTATTCGCGTGTAGAGAAACGAGTTGTGTGAGAATGTACGTGATGTAAACACCACTTTCCATTTCAATGCAATTTATTTACGTATTTTACTAAGAGTTTATCTTTTACTTCGTGCAAGTTATTTTTCTGCATTTCGTTTGATCTTTACACTTTCAGCCTTTTCGACTCAGAGTTTTTACGCATTTCTTTAATAACATTTTAGACAAACATTCATCTATGAGCACTGTCAAAGTGCTTTGCTTTATAGAGTTTACTTTAAATAAATTGTTAGCACATGTCCTAGGATCAATCTGATCGATCCTGTGAGTCACCAAAGTTAGATTTGGAAGATCAGAGTTGCTTACCAACTTTCACGGTAAACAAATTGGCACGCCCAGTGGGACAGTGCTAACTCTTATAAAAGATTTTTCTAAATTTTGAAAATCTGCATTCATCAGTCTTTTCCTTTGTGAAAACTTCATTGTATGTTATTTAGAAGTGGTAAAGTAGCCACTACAAACAAAGAGAGACCAAAGAGAAGATACACGAGAAAAATGGCGACGAATACTAGTCATCTAAACAATCCAAACCCTCAAGTGAGTGGTTCTAACCCTCAATCGAGTAATTCGAATGCCCAGCCTAGTACCACTAGCCCTCAAAATGTGCCTAGGAGCGATGTGGTGTCACCCCTAGTTCCTTCAACAGGAGGGCCAGTAGCGCCACCTGTTATGTCTGAACCAATGCCATCAATGGCAGGATCAGGGTCGACATATACGAGGTCTTATACTCAACCCGTTATGGAGTACATTGGGCCACAGGGATCTAATCCCCAAACTCCACCAGGAGAAACTTCGACGTTCAGGCACTTTCCTCCTCCAGGGTTTTCACAACCATTACCAAGGAATCCACCTTATGGAATGTCGACGTCAGTGATACAAAGCCTCCAAAATGCCCCCCAGTGTTCTCAGAAAATGTAATATCTTCGGCATAACAAGGCCCGGGATCTGGGATAAATATGGGTCGAAATGGTTAAAGTATACGTGTAGGATATTCCACCCAAGGTCCTAGTCTGACAAATACTTATGTGGCATGTTTAAGACAGCAAATGGATGAGAGTAACCTACATATGGTATAAACCTTGTCCCAAACTATGGGGGAAATATTCCAGCCTTTGATCCAAAACACTGCCCAAACCAACCAACAACTAGCAGCGCAATTGGCACGCATGGCAGAGTTTCTGGGTGTACCAGCCCCTGTTCGACACCCAACAAGGAAATATATATGAGAAAATCAAAGTGCGGCTATTGGGGAGACCATTCCCCAGCAGAACCTAGGGAACATACCTGAGGCGAATCTAGAAAACCAGGGAGTAGTCGAACCACATAGGAACTAAGTGCCAATTCCTGTAGAGAGGGAACAAGGGGTAGTAAATAGAAACCAAGATGTTGACCACGTTGTTCAACAAGTTCGACGTAACAACATAGCAGCAGATAACAACCTAGCAGCAATGGTCGAAAGGATAATGGCTCGAAATGGGGTAAATTTTGGTTTTACAAGGCCAAACTATACATCACCGATAGTAGATTACATTCTCCAATCAGAATTACCTCCTAGGACGAAGGTCCCAAAGTTTACCAAATTCTCAGGAGAAACCACCGAATCTACTGTCGAACATGTAGCCCGGTATATGATTGAAGCAGGAGAGATTGCAAATGACGAAATCCTTAGGATAAAATATTTCCCAAGCTCTCTTACCAAAAATGATTTCTCTTGGTTTACAACTCTACCCCCTAACTCAATCCATAATTGGACTTAGTTAGAACTTTTGTTCCACGAACAATTCTACATGGGGCAAACCAAGATTAGTTTGAAGGAATTGGCTAGCATAAAACGAAAAATTTATTGAGCCAATAGACGATTACCTAAATAGGTTTCGATTACTTAAGGCTAGGTGTTTTACGTAAGTTCCAGAACATGAATTGGTCGAAATGGCCGCTGGTGGCCTTGATTACTCTATTAGAAAGAAGTTGGATACCCAATATCTGAGGGATATGGCCCAATTGGCTGATAGGGTTTGACAGTTAGAACGTCTGAAAGACAAAAAGGCTAAGGCAAATAAGGGTAAAAAGATACCCTATGTTGAATATAATGAGGATGTCGAAGGTTTATATGATGAACCATTGCAGTTCGACGAAAGTGGGATAGATGTTGCCGAGTTGAAGCAGGGTCCTCCGTATGCTTGCAAAATGTTAGCCCCTTCGAACGGGAAAAATCCTGTCGAACCTGAAAAGAATGATAGGTTTCCAAAGAAAACATATACTTTCGATATCACTAAGTGTGACGAAATATTTGATTTGTTAGTTAAAGATGGACAAATGATAGTGCCCGCTGGCGCTAAAATGCCACCTTTAGAACAAAGGAAAAAGAGAGGGTTTGTAAATCCCATAATTTTTTGGGTCATAAAACTTCTCAATGTTTTCTTTTCAAGGATTTGGTACAAAACGCTATACAGGAGGGCAGGCTGAAATTTGGGGGGAAGAGCAAAAGCCAAAGGAAAATTGACTCTGATCCTTTGCAAACAGTGGATGCCCACTATGCTGAGCCCACACAGGTGCACATGGTCGAAGTTACTGATAACCTCGACTGCTCAATCAATATGGTGGAAGTTACTGAGGACTTCGCCAATGATACTGCTCTAGTCAAGGTTACTGAAGACCTTGACATCAATGCCATGGAGAAACTCATGAGCGAGGCCGTTGATGGCTTCGACAAAGCTACTGATGGCTTGGACGATGGGATCACTGAAGATTCCAACATGATGCTGGTTACCAAAGAAATTGCTGATGGTTTTGTTAGGATGGACAAGGCTGCTGAAGGCCTTGATGTAGACTTTTGCAAGCTAGACCTTAGCACTGATGTTAACATGGACATAAATATGGTCGAGATTACACAACAAAAGACCATGGAGGTTGATGAAGCAAGCCGCCAAGAAGAGTATAACAAAATGGCGTATCCGAAACAGAAAGAGACTATCATTGATTTCCTTCACCGCTGCCAAAAGAAGGGGTCAGGAGTCATGTTATGCCCTAGATGCAGCGCAATCTTTGACCAAAAGGCTGCCAATAATCTTGAGGTGATTAGGAAGGCTAGAGAGAGAAGGAAGCAGAAAACATCTCATGGTCAAAGGGGTTTCGATCCTAGAAGGTCCTCTTCAAAACAAGTGGGAGGGAAAACGCAGTTCCCAGGGGCCAAACCCAACACTTTCAAACCAATAAGTAATGTACCAATGGTAAGCTGGATGAAACCTGTCGAAGGCAGGAAAAAAGGTCAAAAAAAATGGCAGAAGTTTGACGTGGACAGAGGCTCTTCAATTGAGTATCGAAAGGAGTTCCATACTTCCAACAAATCGACTTACATCTCTGAAAACTACAAAGGGAAGAATCTGATGTCTCGATCACAATGGAGGAGAGAACAATGTAGAAGGAAATCCCTCAGGGAGGCTCAGTCGAAGGACCAAGGAGAGTCCAGTACCAATGTCCTTACTGTTAATAACGGAGGGGACCAAATAAACATTGCTGAAAAAGTGCCCGTGGGGCGAAAATTATTTTCCTCCCAAGAGGACAAGCATGAGAAGGCTGTCGCAGATGATGAGGATATGACGGACAACTTCGACTCTGGATCTGAGGTTTCCCTCGATATCATAGTCAATGTGGTGTCTGTAATGCCTAGGGATTTTGACCGAATTACAGAGGTCGAAGACTTAGACGCTTGCACTGAAGCAGAAATGGCGGCACACAAGCCCGTGTGCTACTATGTTATGAATAATGGGAGCGTCGAAGAGCAGAATGCCTTCTTCAAACGACCTACTGAGGCGATGAGAAGCCATCTAAAGCCTCTCTACATCACGGGAAAAGTTGATATGTGGCAGTGAACAAGATATTAGTTTACTGTGTCGCAATAGTAAACCTGATACCACATTTCTTATTAAACAAGATTAGAAAGTATGATACTGATACTAAGCCACGCAATATGGTTCTTTTAAATTATGAAGGAAAAGTTGGCACCACACTGGGTGTTATACAAGTTGACTTGACAATTGGGACAGTTACTAGGCCTACTATCTTCATGGTAATGGATCAAAAGCCAACTACAATCTGCTCTTAGGACGAGAGTGGATACATGGCATTGGAGCAGTTTCATCTTCGATGCATCAGAGGATTACCATCTGGAAGCCGGATGGCATAGTCGGGAACATCGAAGCTGACCAAGGGTATTTTGAAGCACCAATAAATCATGTCGACAGACGTCAGTTCGACAAGCATATGACTCATATTGCCCCTTGTAGTCCAGCAAACTTTGAGTTTGTCCCAGATGATGAGACATTTTGCTCATTGTACCTGCATCCCGTCGACAGTTTCCGTTGGGATAAGGAGGTGCCAGGAGAAAGGCTCACATACCTTGGCATGCCTTCAGTAGACCCCACATGGTGGGGAAGTGAATTCAGTGCTAATGACTGAGTTTGAAGCGTTGAAAAGAATTTCGGCTTATGTGGCCGAAACTAAATTACAAGTGGCTTTGGAAGCTGCCAATGAATATATGACTGTCAAAGCCAATTCAGGATTCCACCAAGAAGGTCCTGGTAAGGACTTTGACCCAGAACCACCTGATAAGGTTCAGGGTGTAGAGCAAGGCCAGAGGCTCGATGCCATCTATGATGACGAGCCTTTGGGATTTGAAAAGGATCCGCTAGCAAATAACATTAAGATACTAGCACAGGATCCACTAGAAGAGATCGACCTGGGAGAGGGGGCAACCAGAAGGCCAACATATGTCAGCGCCAACCTCGACCCACAACTCAAGGTCGAAGTCACCCAGTTGCTACAGGAGTTTAAGGACTGCTTTGCATGGGATTATGACGAGATGCCTGGTTTGAGTAGAGAACTGGTCGAGCATAAGCTGCCGATCAAGCCTGGGAAGAAGCCAGTCAAACAGAATCTAAGACGGTTTGCACCAGCAATTCTCTCAAAAATAATAGAGGAAGTCGAAAGACCGCTTCGATGAAAATTCATCTGCACTGCCAGATATGTCGAATGGTTAGCTAACATTGTACCTGTTATTAAAAAGAATGGTTCTTTAAGAGTTTGCATAGACTTTAGAGATCTAAATTCTACAACCCCAAAGGATGAATATTCTATGCATGTGGTAGAAATGCTAGTCGATTTCGCCGTAGGACACGAGTATCTTAGTATGTTAGATGGGTACTCTAGGTATAACCAAATATTCATTGCTGAAGATGATGTCCCCAAGACAGCTTTTCATTGTCCTGGAGCCTTAGGCGCCTACGAGTGGGTAGTAATGCCTTTTGGCCTCAAAAACGCTGGGGCAACGTATCAACGAGCAATGAACTCAATCTTCCATGATTACATAGAGACTTTCATGCAAATATATATTGATGATATTGTGGTTAAGTCTATTTCAGGGAAGAGTCACTTAGACCATCTTTGACGGTCCTTTAAAAGGATGAGAAGACATGGTCTTAAAATGAATCCTCTTAAATGTGCGTTTTGTGTGCAGGCAGGGGATTTTCTAGGCTTTTTGGTCCACAAAAAGGGGATCGAGATCAATCAAAATAAGACCAAAGCCATCATGGAAGCGAAAGCGCCATCAACAAAAAAGGAGTTGCAATCACTGCTGGGCAAGATTAATTTCTTGAGCAGGTTCATATCGAACCTAAGCGAAAAAACGCATGCCTTTTCACCATTACTTCAATTTAACAAAGATGGGTTCGAATGGGGGTAAGCTCAGCAGGAAGCCTTCAACAAGATCAAGGAATACCTGAGCCATCCTCCAATTCTTTCACCACCTTATAGGAATAGGAGTATGAAATTGTACATAGCTGCGTCAGACAAAACCTTAGGGAACATGTTAGCTCAAGAAGATGAGAATGGCGTCGAAAAGGCCATTTACTACCTTAATAGAGTTTTGAATGATGCAGAAACTAGGTATAGCATGATCGAAAAATTATGCTTATGCTTGTATTTTTCTTGTACAAAATTAAAGCAATATATAAAATCAGTTGATGTTTATGTTTCATCTCATTTTGATGTTATTAAACATATGTTGTCTAAACCTATTTTGTATAGTCGAATTGGTAAATGGGCACTAGCATTAACTGAATACTCTTTAACATATAAGCCTTTAAAGGCAGTTAAAGGACAAGTGGTAGCGGACTTCATAGTCGACCACTCCATAAATGAAAGCACTTTGAATTACGTCGAACTGGAACCTTGGAAGCTATACTTCGATGGCTCTAGCCATAAAGATGGAACAGGCGTAGGCGTGTTAATTATTTCTCCTGATAAAATTCCAACAAAATTCAAGTACAAGGTCGAAGGACTTTGTTCCAACAACGAGGCTGAGTATGAAGCCCTAATAGCTGGACTTGAGATTTTGTTAGAATTGGGGGCAACTCGAGTCGAAATAATGGGAGACTCAGAGTTGGTTTGGTCATAAAGCAAATTACAAAGGAGTACAAATGTGTTAAGGAAAATTTTATCATGTACTTTGTAATAGCCAACAGACTACTGAAGAAATTCGAAGTGGTAAGCATTCGACACATACCTCGACTAGAGAATCAAGTGGCCAATGACTTGGCTCAGATTGCTTCTGGGTATAAAGTTTCAAAGGAAAAGTTACAAGAGGCAATCGAAGTTAGAGGTAAAGTTGTGTCTGTTGGATTATGCCCATCAGATCTAGAAGTGATGAAGCTTGGATACGCTGATGAAGAAAATTTCGAGATTTTTGCAATAGACAGCTTGACGGACAAAGACTGGAGGAAGCCCATAGTCGAATACTTACAGAATCCAACAACATCCACAGAGCGAAAGGTCAGGTATCAAGCCTTAAGTTATGTTCTTCTAGGTAACGAATTATTTAAAAAGACCCCTGAGGGAGTCTTACTTAAATGTCTGAGTGAATCAGAGGCATATCTTGCCCTTTCGACTGTCCATAGTGGGGCATGTGGGGCACATCAAGTAGATCATAAGATGAAATGGCTTTTGTTTCGACAAGGCATGCATTGGCCTACCATGCTAAAGGATTGCATTGAATTCGCCAAGGGCTGCCAGGAATGTCAAGTTCATGCTGGCATATAACATATCCCTGCAAGTGAGCTACATTCCATAGTCAAACCATGGCCTTTTAGAGGTTAGACTTTGGATTTGATTAGAGAGATTCGACCTGCATCGTCCAAAAATCAGAGATACATTTTGGTAGGTATTGACTATTTTACAAAGTGGATCGAAGCGATACCTTTACCAAATATAGATCAAGAAGATGTGATTGAATTCATTCAAAAATACATCATTTATAGGTTTGGAATCCCAGAGACGATTACAACAGATCAAGGATCAGTTTTTACTGGTCAGAAAATGTAGGAGTTTACTAAAGAAATGGGTTTCAAACTCTTAACCTCTACACCTTATTACGCTCAGGCCAATGGTCAGGTCGAAGCAGCTAATAAAGCTGTGATTGGTTTGATAAAAAAACATGTGGGAAAGAAGCCTAGAAATTAGCATAAGACATTAGATCAAATTCTCTGGGCATGTCGAACCTCTCCTAAAGAAGCAACCAACACTACTCCATTTCGATTGACTTTTGGTCATGAAGCAGTATTACCTGTCGAAATCTACCTTCAGTCAACAAGGATCCAAAGACATCATGAAATTCCTTCTGAGTCTTATTGGAATATGATGTTAGATGAATTGGTAGATTTGGACGAAGAAAGACTTAACGCTTTGGAATTGCTAAAGAGACAAAAGAAAAGAGTGGAGAAGTCTTACAACAAAAAGGTTAAGATTAAGACCTTTTCGCCTGGAGATTTAGTTTGGAAGGTAATCCTGCCTATGGATCGAAAGTCAGAGCCTTGGGCAAATGGTCCCCAAAATGAGAAGGCCTGTTTCAAATGACGCAAGTATTTTCTAATGGGGCCTATGAAGTCGAAGAATTAGACGAGGATAAAAGAATATTGAAATTAAATGGCAAGTATTTGAAAAAATATAAACCAGCACTTCAAGATATTAAAATTGTTAAAGAGTAACTTGAAGTAAAAAGGCGAAGCCAACATGGGTATTCATAAATGCCAAAATGGCTTAAAAGTCATTACATAAAAAGCCTCAAATGGCTATGAAACATTCTACCAAAAAGAAAACATTACAAAGAAATTACAAGCTAAAAAGGGAGATTCTCTTTCATCTTCAAATATTTTGACTTCTAGAGTTCAAAGCGCTTCTCACACAAGGTCTTATCACATCTTAAACGTGCGATCTCTTTCTCTAGTTGTCGAGCTTCCTCAACAAAAGTTATGGCATTGTCTAGTTCTTTCGACAAGCCAGAGTCATCAAAGTCAGACAGCTCAGCGTTGCGCTTTTTGGCCTTCGAGATCTTGGCTCGAAGCTTTTTAATTTTTCGCTCCCAGGAGGCAATGTTTTGATCGTTAAGGGTGATCTCTTACTTGTTCTTCTCTTTGGTTTCCTCCAGTTCTGCTACCTTATTTTTAGATTCAGTGGCAGCGGTCCAAGAGGCAGCCTCGCTTCCAAATTTGATTGAAATTGCATCTTCAATTTGAGGCAGTCGCTTGAGGTCAGCATGAACTTGGTCGATCATAGTGCCAAGCTCTAAAATGATGTTAGCAGATTCAGGAGAAATAGTGTGGTTGTCGACCTGTTGAAGGAGACTTTTCAGGGAAATATGAGTGACATCATCCATTTGTAAGAGCTTTAAGAGGTCACCCTTAAAAATCTTTTCTTTGATCTTCAGGAGGATGTTGTCCTCAGGCTTGCTCGAAGGTTGATCCTCAAAGGCAGTTGAAGCACTACGAGTCTTATCAGAGGAACTTCCTCGACTGCCAAGGAGGATCTTTATGTACCTTCGAGGATCGCTGACCTTCAAGGCATCAAGTTCTTTTTTAGAGAGGCCTACTCCATACACAATCGAGGCTATGTTGCCTTCGGTAGCAATAGTAGTTGCTGGAGTAGTGGTAGCTCAGACAGGAGTCGAATCATTAGTAGGTCCTTCATCAGCTTTCTTTTCCATGCCTTTGTCTTCCTCCTCTTCATCTTCATCCATGTGGTCATCAGTATTATCTCCATCACTGTTGCCAAAAAGCTCAGTTTGGCGCATTGGTTCTTCATCCTTCTTCATCTCTTCCTCCCCCCTGCATCAGCATTTTCAGCCCCAAGGGTTTCGACCACTGGTGAGCCATCCTCATCAGCCAGGGTTTTATATTCATCTATGGCAATGGTCCTTGGGTTCTCTGCTTCAAGATTATTCTGACCATCGTCTTCATCATGGTCGGAGCCATTTGTTTGGGACTGTTGAGTAATAGTCTTTGTTGGCGAAGGAGGAACTGTTTCAAAGCCAGGTTTATTAATTTCATCTATCGAACTCCTTCTAGAGCCTAAGTCGGAATTAGGGTGGTATGTAGGCTTACCTTGGCTATTTAGAATAGTGGTCGGAGAGGAAGACTTAGCCAATAGTGGGTTTGAGCCACTTGCATCAGCCTGAGTCAAATCAAAGCAAATCAGGTCAAAGAGAAACAAGGTTAACAGTTAAATAAATGTGAAAGGATATTTACCTTGACACCTTCAGCACCAAGGCTAGAATTTTCACTTTCAGTAAGGCCCGCGGCCAGTTTAGAGGCAGCCCCAGAAGAGGTTTCTGCAGCACCACTGGTAGTGGTTGTCTTCTTGGAGACCTTAGCCACTTTGGGCTCAGATTAGCCAGCAGCAGCATCTGTAACCTGAGTAGGTTTTTTTTCCTCTTTCTCAGTTTTGAATCTTCAGGAGGAGATTAGTTATCATCCTCCGAGTCAACAATTACTTGGGCGGTGCCCCTCTTCGACTTCCTCTGAGGTGTCGGAGGTGGTTTGCGGGAAGCTTGAAGTAGTATAAAGCATTAGAGGAAATAACTACTTATCAACAAAAGGAGAAAGTTATGTGACGTACCTTGCTGCCTTCATCCATTTTCTCAATCTTTACTTCGACCTATTTTTTAGGAGTACTCTTCTTAGGTGCAACTGCAAAACAAACAAAATTACCACAAGTCATTAATGATAAAGTTCAAATGAAAGAACATAAAATCAAAGAATCCAAACCTTCATATATTTCGGATTCGATGCGAACATCTTCGATACCAATATGAAGGTGTCCTTTGAAACTGTCTAGCGTATGCTTAGTCGAAACCACCCGCTGAGCCTTGGGTTTTACTTGTTGGCGAAGGATTTTTATCGAATCCCCATAGACGAACCAGTCTGGAAATGGAGGGGCTAGAGCCACTCCAAAATCAACAGTGGGTAGTCGAGGAGTCTTCAGAGGAAATAGTTCGAAAGCCATTTCATAGCATTTCTCAGGAAGAACGTATGAAGGGAGTTTCGAACTCTCCATTTTCTTTAAAAATTTCTCTTTCAGCGTAACTGCGGCTTCACGGACGGTCCAACCAATGTCGTCTGGTCGATAAACAGTTTCAAAGTACTTTTGGAAGGCTTGAATCTCTTTAATATGAGTGGATTTACCTTTCTTGATTTTCTCCTGCACATCAACAAAAGCCTGATTAATTAGCTGAGAGAAGCTAGAAACGTCAAGGAACTCTTCAGTATAGTGCTTCGACCACCAGTCATGGAACTCTTGAGTACAGAGATGAGTGGGTTCGAAGTAGACAAGAGTAAGGAACGATCTGTGGGCATGTCGAGCAAGGTGTGTTGAGCTCCCTATGGCATCAAAGCTAGTGTGATGGAGTATCAGATGGACCTTCTTCTCATACAAGCACTTGGGAAGAGTTCGAACCAAACCAAATTATCGAGAGACGAGATTTGGTTGGTAGGTCATCAAAGTTGTTTGGCCCTTCAGCAGGTTGATTCGATGAGTGATGAGTCGAGGGATTAGAAAAGCTTCCCAGATAAGCTTCGACTTTTCTTCGTGTTTCTTGAATGAAGGAGGAAAAGGCCTGGTGAACCATTCAGGGCCGTATTTTCTTTTAGCAAACGGGGCCATCCTTAGTGTGAACTCGTAACATTTGGCAAACATTTTGATAAAGCCAGACAAGGATGCTCTAAGTGTTTGCCCTTCTTCATTAGGGGCCAGCTTCACCAATCGAGTCCATTCGACTCGCCTCTCCTTAACCTCTGCAGCGTCTTCATCCAGGTTCCTTTGTTAGGAAGACTGGCTTCGAAGGTGGCATTGAGCCAAAGTTGGAGCAGCCAAAAGGGTCCTGACAACAAGAGGTTCCCATTGCTTTATAGATCTTTGAGGCGAGTTGTGCCTTCACTCAAGGATTCGTACAAGCTGGCCAATATCATTTCGCCCAGACAAATACCTCGATCGTTGTGTAACTGGTTGGCCAGAGTCAGGTATTTCCTGGCAACTTGTAGGGACTTTGTGCAAAAGACACAACGAGAAAGCCACATAGCCAGAAATGTTATGTGCTCTTGATCCGTCACCGTGTTATCTTACTTATCATGATAGTGGTTCATGAAGTGGGTGTAGGTGTGTTTTGTGGTTGAAAACCCTATGGTATCTTGGGCATCTACCTCAGGATCATAGACTATCCCGTTTGGTTTTAGCCCTATAATAGCAGCTATGTCGAAAAGGGTAGGGGTCATCATCCCACAAGGGAGATAGAAAGTGTAATGGGTGTTATCCCAAAAATACAAGGATGATGCTAACAAGGTCGGACAATAAGCAGGACTTGTTTTCGACAGCATAATTAGGTCATAAATTCCTAAATCTTTCCAAGATTGGGCTTTGACCTTCTCTACTTTGGCTAACCAATTCAAGTAGAGGTCAGAATCCTTGAAGTATGGGGTTGCTCTAAACAACCTAGATCCATTATTCAGATATTTCAAATCTATATTTTTTAGAGCTACATTGTCATGAGGATCAGTTGCTACCTTAGCTTTATCCTTTTGTCCTAAGGGTTTGGTTTTGTGGTACGAAGGGAAAAAATCTCTAATAGTTTCATAATCTAGACCTATGGTAGATACAGAGCAAATGATTTACCAGAAAGAGTGACAGGGATCAATACCTGAGATTCATAGATGTGCCTCTTCTCTTCTTTAAGGGGTTCAGGAATGAACTGTTGGTTCTTCACCACCTTGGGTCTGCTCAGTGTAGCGAAAGGAGGAAGGATCAGTGTGTTCTTTGACCGTTTAGTTTTTTGGCTTTTCTTTGAATCCTGAGTTATGGTGTTTGAGGACACCGTTGTTAAAGATTTAAGGAAAATGGGTTTTACTGAAAATGGAGAGCTGAAAGTATTTTTTAAAGAGAAAAGAAGTACTTAGGGAGTGCTTTGGAGGTGAAAAAGTGAAAATAGTTTCAAAAGAAGCTATTTATAAAGTATTTAAAATACTAATAGGTTGCTAATCATCATTAAGGGACTAGAGCTAGTGGGACACGCGTCTTCCTAGGAGCGAAAGTAGGGGCAGTAGTAGTTACTCCCTAGACCCACGATCTCTTAAACTCTAGGAAATGTGATGATGGTTCGTGATTTAATGTGACTTCCGAAGAGATGTTCCAGATATGATCATGAATAACTGTGACATCATAAAACAAACTGAACAGTTTCTTGGGACGTGGGGTAGTCAGTTATGTCAACACTTATGTAGGGTCGAAAGATGGCGTCGAATAGACACTATAAAAAAATGACCTTTCCTTCAGTACTGTCGAAAATGACATTTTGGGGTGGCAATTTGTTAGCTCCTAAATTCGATTCCTATCTTAAGTTAGAGGAATTAATTAAAGTGTTAAACTCTTTGAAGAAGTTTGAAGGAGTTCGACTAAATCTTCCTGGTGGGAGCCTAAGTCAAAGGTATGCTTGCATAAGGAAAAGCTAAGCATGAGACTTAGAAATATTTCCAAGTATTGGGAAATACCATTCGACCGATACTGCTGATGATATTCAACGCAAAGTAATTCAAATTCAAATAAAGGAGGGAATGCTTATTCTTATCCACTCCTGAAAAATACAAGTGGCGCACATCCAGGGATTAGAAGCATGCAGCACGACACTTGTCGTATGTTAATTGTTTCGGCAGTTGATAGTAGTTAGTCTAATTAGTATAAATAGGAGATCTAGCAATAGGATTCGGTGTGTTGTGTTCAATTTGTACAAGATTACTCAAAATTACTCAAAGTATCCGCGTGTAGAGAAACGAGTTGTGTGAGAATATACGTGATGTAAACACCACTTTCCATTTAAATGCAATTTATTTACGTCTTTTACTAAGAGTTTATCTTTTACTTCGTGCAAGTTATTTTTCTGCATTTCGTTTGATCTTTACACTTTCAGCCTTTTCGACTCAGAGTTTTTACGCATTTCTTTAATCACATTTTAGACAAACATTCATCTATGAGCACAGTCGAAGTGTTTTGCTTTATAGAGTTTACTTTAAATAAATTGTTAGCACATGTCCTAGGATCAATCTGATCGATCCTGTGAGTCACCAAAGTTAGATTTGGAAGATCAACGGTTGTTTACCAACTTTTATGGTAAACACTGATTCTCTTCGATCTATTCCAACGTCATCTTGTAATTGTGGCGAGTCTCGTAGCGATGTCAAGTAGTCAGCTTTCTGTCGGAGAAATGGTAAAGTGTATGAGTTTTGGTATGCGATGCATATTGAATGCGCATGCAAAATGATTTTATGCTTATGTTTTCTTTTTATTTTCAGGGGAAACATTTATAAAGTTTGTTATTAACAAGCATTCAAAATAACATGAGGACTAGAAATAAAGGAAGGTTAAACTTTCATTCATTCATTCATATTAATGTAGTACATAGTGCCAAGGTACAAAAGTTTGAGCCAATACAAGCCGAATACTAAATTCCAAAAACAAGAAAAGTAGGAAGATGATCTTCATGCTGCAGTCCTTCGCGCTTCATGCTCTTCAAGCTCCTTCTTAAATCTCCCCATCATCTCCTTACAAAGGAGAAGGAAATGAATCACAGGGGGAGGGGTAGAATTTGAATCCACTGCCTCCAAAGCATCTCGGAGTCTCCAAGGCAGATCCTTGGCTAACCAGTTGCAAAACTCAGTCAGGCCATTAAACTTGTTGTGGTACATATCTCGGTCATTCTTCACAATGTGTATGGATCACTCATAGCCTTCATAATCGTTAATCACACTTTCTCTTTTTGTGGACCATATGGCTTTGTCCTCGAGAACAACCTTTATCTGGTATTTCTGATTTTCAGCAAGCCTTCTGGCATTATCCAACTCCCTACATATCCTATCCCAATCAGCAGGCCTGACCCAGGAAGCTCTTGTGGCAGCCTCTTTAAGTTGACGCTCTTCTTCTTCACGGGCCCTTGAAAGGCGCAAAACGGCACTGAGTTCCATGATTTCGGCTCCTAGTTCATCTCTGATCTCCTTGTTCCTTTTAGTAGCAAGATAATACCAGTGCTCGTTCTCCTGCCTAGGGGTGTTCGCGGTGCGGTTTGGACGGTTTTGATGCTAAAAGTCATCCGAACCGCAAGAAAAAAAAGCATACGATTTGGTTTGGTTCGGTTGGCTTTTAAAAAAATTTGGACCAAACCAAACCAAACCAATGCGGTTTGGATTGGTTCGGTTGGTTCAGTTGGTTCGGTTTTTTACAAGATTTTTATTGAGTGATATTTACATATATAGAGAACAACATAACTTTGTGTTTAGTCATTCACACATTGCCAAATAACAACAAAACTCATCATATTTAGACAAAAAGTTCTCATTCAATATACAAAAATCAATTTAAACAAAAGTGGAAAAAATAGTAGCATAAAACAATATCAAAAATATTATAATAAAACAGAAAATAGAGGAGAACGGAGATTAGAGAAGATGAAAAGGAAATAACATAAGAGATGTGAGATTAAAGAAGAAATGAACGATAAAAATATAATTAGAAGAGAAAATAGTGACATAAAAACGAGAAAATGAAAATGAAAAAAATATGTGAGATGAGAGATTAGTGTAGAAGAGGTGAGACGTACATGACAAAGAAGATGAGAAGAATGCGCAATATTATTAGGAGAGATTTGAGAAGATTAAAACTGAAAAGTTAAGTGTGAGTAAGAGAAAATATTTTGTAATTGTAAGGATAAGGCATAATGGGTTTAATTTTTGGGTTAGATGTGGGATAAGTGAAGTTTGGGTTGTAACATAATGTGGTTTGGTTTGGTTTAGTTCGGTTTGCAAAATACAAACCGCAAACCAAACCGAACCGTGCGGTTTCGTTAATAGATGGCCCGAACAAATCCGAACCAAATGCGGTTTTTTGCGGTTTCGGTTTGGTTTGGTTTGGTTTGCGGTTTTCTATTGGGTTGGTTTGATTTTGAACACCCCTACTCCTTCCATTTACCTCGAGCATATTCTAATTGCTCTTTAAGAGATCCCAAACGACTGTCAGCTTGATCGATGCACACTTTAGTTTTCTTTCTCTTTCGTTCCTCTTTGTCTGCCTTTTCTTCAACTGCTTCAAGTTGATTCTTCCTTCGCTCAAGTTCATACTTCAGGTCGTTCTTATCATTTTTTACCTCTTGAAGCTTCAATTGTAACTCTTCATTTTCTTTACCAAGTCGTGTTAACTTAGCTCTGAGTTCCTCCACTTCCTCAAGTGAAACAGGTACAGGTTTCGGGGTAGCGGGCCTAGGAGGGACTTCAGTATAAAAAGGGAGCTTGACAATTTTAACCCTTTCTAGGACCCGTGTCGGTATGACATCCTAGGTACACCATCCTTCTTCCTTAGCTCAGATCCCTTGGTGTGAACCTTTTACCAATAGCGTACAATCTTATAGAGTAGTGCAGGATCTTTGGTACCTCTGTCATGGAGAATCATCTCTTCTAAATCCTTGTCCTCGGGTTTCCCTAACATGGGATACTCAAACTTTCATATAGCTAACATGGGGTTGTAACTTATACAATCTTTAGAACTTATCAATGGTACATTACAGAAACTTCTACAGCTCATGATGATCTCTTCAACATCCAACTTGTTAGGATACCAAGTGATACTTCTTTCAGAGAGGGACATCAACATTTGGCCTCATTCCCCACTAGTCATATCGGGGACAAAGGCATGACGCTTGAACACATGTGATATAAGCCACTTGTAGAGGAGATGAATGTAGAATTCCAGAACGGAATCTTTCTTTTCATGACGGAGATGAAGGTTGTGGAATACATCAGCTAGGAGTGGGTAAATCGGACTTTGCTCTTTCTTCCAAATAGCCTAAAACACGTTGATAGCAGCTGAGTCAATAAAGTCTTCAAAAGTTGGGAAAACTACTAGCCCGTATATGAGAAGAGCTAACACATTCACCAAAGCATCCCAATGTCTGTGTTTTAATAGCTTCTCAACTTCTCCTTCCAAATAGGTCCTTCAGAAACCGAAGAATTCTTCCCTTTTTTTCTAACTAGCCACTGCTGTTGAAACAGAAATCTGAAGAGCCTCAGCTAGGTCTTCCACTTCAGGTACCTGACCAATCATAGTATAGGGTGCCCTACCTTTCACAGAGAAACCCAAAAAGCCATTGAACTATTCTATAGCAGGAGTCAGATAAAAGTCTTGAAACAGAAAACTTTGCATCAGAGGATCGTAAAACTGTGCCAAGGTCACGATGGCAGGAATTTGCACCTTGATAGTAAGGAGCTCGAGAACCTGACCGAATCTTCCTACTAAAGTCTTCTTGAAAGAATGAGGCATCTCCTTCAAACAATTCATCACAATAGTAACATCAGGCATGGATGCTTTCAGTTGCAGAGGTTTCCTTTTTCCTGAATTCATGGTTACTTTGAATGCAAGACAAACAGTAGATACAAACGATTCCCTAAAAATAAAAGTTTTATGTAAGTCATGATGTCTATGCAAATTATTATGAATGCATCATGTTGGATCCAGGTTATCACAAGTAACTCAAAGCCCTCTTAACAGGTAGGATTTATAAGGATAGTTATGGATTCTTTACCCATAAACCCACTCACAGGGTAGCTTCTATGTTGATGGATAAGGTTCCCAGGATCACGGGCACTAATCGCATTAATGCCATGCAAAAGGCTAGCTGCATTATGACGAGAGTGACAAAAATGTCTCTCCTGAGCGGGGTACTCATGCTAGGCACACAAGGAGCGAGTCCTTGGAGTCTAACACTACATAACCACCAGTACAAAAAATGGTTCTAAGAGTGGTTCCCAGAGTCACGGACCCTTCATGAATCAAGTTGTGCAACAGGGTAACTACGTTACAATAGGATCTACGAAAAGGTCTACTCTAGGGGAAGCTTTCATGCTAGGCACACAAGGAGCGAGTCCTCGGGGACTAACACTACTCAACCTTAAAAATATAAACTAAGTGTTCCCTCTTCTTTTTCCAAAGCTCGGGTGTAGAGGTTTACTTGTGATGTTATCCCAGAATCCAATAGAAAAATATGATAAGGAGCATATATTAATAAAAGAGAAAGCAATAAAAAGAAAATAAATAAACAATATGAGAAAACAAATAAGAATAAAATAACTAAGTGAAGCTAACACTCACGAATCAAATCAAGTTAGGCTTGAGTGTCTCTAGCATAGAGCAATGCATGTCCCCAGCAGAGCCGACGGCTGTCGTACCTCAAAAAATAAGATCCTCGCTATGGATGCGGGAAAAATGTTTGAACAGAGTCGCCACCGAACTTTATTCATTCTAAGGAAGGAATAGGAAAATATCGATAAAACCTTTAAAAGATTAGAAAATGGTAATCGCAACCAAATTCTAGGTTCAGGAGTCGATTACGCAAAGGGAAGGTACTAGCACCCCCATACGTCCATTGTACTCAACGGGAACCTCTTAATTCGATTCGTGAGAAATTTTAGCTTAGGTTGTTTGTTTTCTTCTAAGGGAATAATGAGTAGAAGATTCATTTCTAAAGGGAAAATGGACGGTTTTTTATTAGGGTGCTCGCTAAGGATTGGGGCCCTTGTGCCTACATATATCATTGAGAAATGAGAAATCAGAGCGTCCATAGTTCAGAGAACTACGGGAAAAGGTTTGGCGCAAAAAGAAAAAAGGTAGCTCGCTAGGATCTCACAATCCTATGCCTACGTACCCTCATAGTGCAATGAGGAAGTCAGTGCAATCGTAGTTCGAAGGACTACGGTTGGTTGGTGTCTTTTATAAACGAGTGTTTAGGTCGTATTCTAACGGCTAAACATTAGTCTGTCTTCTCGCTAGGGGAGGCTGAAGCACTAGTTTATATGCCCTGAAGAAGGGATAGAACAATGTTCTTTTAAAAATGTGTTTGAGTTGTGGATTAAATGTGTTAAGGATTTCAATTGAGAAAAAAGAATTTGATTGAGTGTTTTAAGGGTTTCGATCGCACGAGGGTGAGAAAATGAGGTTTAATTAGTTGAGTATTTTATAGAAGGATAACGATTATTCGATAATAACGAGACGTGGGCCTCGAAACCAAATAATCGAGGCATTACTGGGATGCTAAATCCCAACGACACCTTTTTCATTCGATTACGAAATTTGCTTGATGGATAATGAACTTTCCAAAGATCGTTCAAAGATACCACATGGAATGCTAGATCCAATGGCCTCTCTTTTGTCCAAGTAATTAAGGCAAGTATTTTAAGAACGAAAGATCGAATAACAGGCAACCCAAGGCGTGCGCCCCAAGAGCAGTCACTCAAGGATTCAAGGAATGCAAGACTCCAAGAACTCATTTCTTTCGTAATTTAATTAAGAAAAAAGGTTTTTAGTTGGTTAAATGTTTTGTAGAAACGAAAGACTGAACGAAAAACAACCCAAGGCGTGTGCCTCAAGAGCATTCGCTAAAAAATTTAAGGAATGCGAGACTCCAAGAACTTAGTTCTTTCATTATTAATTAAGAAAAGGTTTCTGAAATATTAAGTATTGTAGAAACGAAAGATGGAAAGATGAGCAACCCAAGGTATGCGCCCCAAGAGCGATCATTCAAGGATTCAAGGAATGCTAAACTCCACGAACCTGCTCCTTTCGTTATTAATTAGGAAATTATTTTAGGGTGTAACCTTAATCAGAAACAGATTCGAATTGCAAATTATTTGGTGTTGGACTATATTTAGTTCATTTTAGAGATACCAAGATAATTTTCATTACCAACATCAACCATTCTAATGTAATTATTCTAACAATGAAACTATAAAGAAATCAACAATATCTAAAAAATAATAATAACAATAAAGTAAAATAACATTTTTATCATGTCATAATAATAATAAGAAAACTAGAAGAGAGTTATTAATAAAACAGCACAGGGTGCATGGAATAATAATAGGTATATAACTTCTAAAGGGGCAAACTCCAAGGGCCCATAAAGCCCAAGAAGTTCTCATTTTCGGAGGCCCGTGGTCCCTAGGTTTTAGCCAAGACACAAAAGAGGCAGCTACCTCATTCTCCCAATGTACATGTATGGTAAGCAAATGGACAGGGAAATCATAAATGGGCGGTACACGTGCAGACTCTTGGGAAAACAAATCATTGATGCCATTAAAACTCAATTAATTGCTATTAAAATATGAAAAAGAAAGAATAGTTCCCAATAAAATGTCATACCCATTTCAAATTGTTTTGCACTTTCTGATCTTTTAATATCAAACTAGTAAAAGACCCGTGCGTTCGCATGGGTCAGTTCATTCATATCTTAAATATCTTTAAAAATATATGGTTGATTAAAAAAACACTTTAATAGTTTATAGTACATTGAAAGTAGCACTATTATTGTTTCCTTAAAAAAAAGCACTTATAATACAATAATTTGATGGTGACATCTAATTATGGATAACACTTAATAGTTTATAATACATTGAAAGTATATGCACATTGAAAGTAATATTTATACAGTGAAATCTAATTGGTTGTGTCCTGTGCGATTTCAAAACTTATACTAAGTTTGTTGGCATTTGGACTATTTATATTTAGTTTGAAGAAGACATTAAAAAGAAAGTAATTAGAGAAAGATTAAACAGGTAAAAAGAATAGGGATAGAAAAATGAATTGGCAAAACTAATTGTAATAAAGGAAAGCTAAGTTGAAGAAGACCAATTGTTGATTTGAAGAAACATTCGAAAGATAAAATACATAGTAAATGACCCGAAAAGAAATCGAAAGAAATGTTGCATTCTTAATCACTAAATCTAAAACTCCTAGCTGACAAAAAGTTGCCCCGGGTATAGTCTTGTAGATCGTCGTCATCAGAATCAAATAGTTGATAGTTCGGTTCTTCATCCTCATCTGAATCAAATATTTGTACCCTTTTCACCATTGATGCTGATCTCCTTATTCTTCTCCTCTTTCTTCTTTGTCGTACAGCAGGGGCGTGAGGGACCTGTCAAACAAAACCATTAAATGACTATTATCAAGAAAATGAACAGGCAAGTCTGCTGCCACAATAGATGCCATGATGTATATTGGGATATTGTATAAGTCACTTGATTCACATAAATAGACTGTCATTTCACATGAACAGAAAAATAAATAGACCATGAGATGAAAAGACTATGGGGTATCCCTGATGTAAGCCACGATAATTCTAAGGTTTATTGGCATTAACAAAGGAAAATAAGGTGATGCATTCTAAGGAAGGCAAAAAAGAACCAGGAAAACTCGAACGGTACCAGCTGGAGCTGCCGAGGTTGATGAACTTCGGGAGCCTGTTGTTGTGGTTGAGGGTGGTGGAAGTCCGGAGGTGGTTGTAGCTCCGTACATGGCTGGATGTCAGCAGCTGGTTGTACCCGGACAACATGTTCGACAATTTGTTGCGTCTGTGGATGTAAATAAAAAAAATCATACTAAAATAGGGAGAAAGAATAACGAAGTGCTGTTTGTAGTGGTAAAAAATTAAATAGGGAAAGTAGGTGCTCAACCTATTGAGGTTATTGGGCATCGACGGGCTGAAGGACACCATGAGTTTGTTGCAAGTCTACGGATGGTTGTATCTCAGGCGATGTCTGCACCTCAGAAGGCTCTGCAGCATGGAGAACTTTGTTGGACGCCATAGAAATTGTTCCAAGTTTCTAAAGTTTGGTATGTGTTGCTGAGAATAGGAGGCAGGTTTATATAAAATAAGCTTGTGACTCTTCAACTTCCCCCCCCCCCCCCCCCACCCACTTTGAAAATGCAAATGCATTAATTATTTTGGAACTGTAAAATTGGAACATTGGGAGGCAAAATAATAATTAGTGGTGATGGTCAATTTTACCATTAAGTTGCAAATACGGTGTTTTATATGATTGCCCATTAAAGAAAAAGAGAAGCAACCATGAAAAATGTTATGGTACCTGGAGTAAAATAAAAATGAATGATTGAAGTATGTAGCAAAAAAATTACAGGCAATATCGAAAATGCATAGGGACTGGATCACTGTTGATAGTTCAAAAAAATAGTAGCCAAATTATGTCAACAAAATTAAGCTATATAACAAAATTCATGTCTTTAAATTCATGTCTCAAATAATATGAGAAATTATCATCTTTATTGAAACATACACACTCATGTCTTCCATATCCACACTGCAAGCCTTGTTGCCTTTAACAATAACTTCAGGTAGGTCTCTAAAGTTTGCTCCCTAAAAAAGCAACCAGACATAATTATAACTTAAACAGAGAAACAAAAAAAAAAGTAAAAGCCTATTATGATACCAAGTGAGAAGATTATTGTACCAAAATTAATTAACGACACGTCATAATTAAAACACATATCAAATTGTAAGCTTCAAATGATTCAATGATTCACTACACAAAAGCTTGGGTTGTTTTCATGTACTAATACAATATGCGTCTGTGTTTATGGGAAAAGAAAAGAAAATGGTTTACACCACTGACACAATGAGAAATAGAACTTTTCTACATGCTTTACCTTTTCTTGAACACAAACCAATGCTACTCATAAAGATTACTGTGAGTAAAGTTTTCACTGCCAAAATATTGTGGGAAATTACTTACTATTTTAAGAGATCCCTTCATATGTATGAATCTTCCCTCAGATGATATGGACCTGGCGAGAAGCATCAACTTTTATAATATGTCCCAAAGATACATGATGAATGAGCAATTGAGCATCATCTCTTATTAAAAGCATATCGAAAATACACGTTACAGTAGTGTAGCACCCCAAAATTTGCCCTCTCTTTTTCTAACTTCTAACTGGCTTATGTTTCTCTTTCATTTGCATCATCGTTAGGCCATAGTTCATAATTATTCATTTGCATTGGTCTTCTAAGACATGGGATCAGGAGTTTCTCTGAGTCAGGGCTTCCTATTTGCCTTGAGATATTTTCATTCAAGTTTGGCAAGAGGTTGGAATTCTTGTTGTTGTAATTTCACATTAAAGATCAGCAAGTATCAAGTTTATTTGATTCAAGATTTCTGAGAGGCATAAAGTGATTAAGGTTTCATCATGATTTTAATTGGGAAGGTTGTGAATTAGGGTTTGAATCCTTCTCAACATCTCAAGGTGTTTAGATTTAGGTCAAGTGCGGTTATTCTGTCGTGGTCAAGATCAGATGGAAGTTTGACCTCATCTTGGCCAAACCATACAAAGCTTGCTTCAATTTCAAGTTACCTGCATCAGTGGCTATTTCTTAGGCAATGTGTACTCAAGGTCAATTTGTTCTGTATTGAAGTTCACCTGATTATCAAGAAGTGATGGTCCAAATGATTCAGGTGCAAGTGGTTTATTGGTTTAGGTTGTTTTCATCGGTGGATCCATTTTCCCAGAAATTATTTCAGAAAAATTCAAAGTGATTCTGAATTTCTATCATCTATTATCGAAGATTCGTCTGAACAGGTCAAGATGGATTAATTCTTAGATTACTTGTGCCATAAATTCTCAAATCACTAAGTAATCAAGACCTGGTTTGTGCAAGTCCAAATTCATCTGATGAAATCAAGGGACTGGATATTCAACAAGTCAGGGAATTCTGGTCTATTCTCAAGTCGTTTGCAAGTATTGATTATAAGATTCAAATTTGAAGAGTGTAAGTCAAGGGTGTGATTTAACCATGGAAGGTGCTAATGGTGATTTGGGCTCATTTACTTTTTCCACATTAAACCAATCTTATCCATGTCTAATTCCTCTTAACCACATCCATTTTTCATTTTTTTTCTTAAAACCAATATCCATATTCAATTTCTACAAAAAAAAACCCATATTATCCATTTAATCATTTTTTTTTCTAATCCAATCCATGTTCTTTTCTAACCCATTCATGTCTAAATGAGATTAAAAAAAAAAAAAGAGAGTGCAAGGGAAAATTTTACCCCATACCCCATCATTTATTCCTCTACCCCTACCTTATATTTTTTTTATCAAAATATCCTTATATAAATAAGTGTAAAATTTTCTTGATTTAATTATTTGATGCAGAATTTAATATATAAATCTATCTTTAAACGCTACTTAATTAATATTCTCAACAAACATGGTAAGTATTATATACTTTCCGTAAAAAAGTTAGAGATGTTAATAAGTTGGTTATGTTAAATATTAAAAAATTATTTTCAAATATATATATATATATATATATATATATATATATATATATATATATAGAGATATATATATATATATATATATATATATATATATATATATTATTTTAACATATTATTTTTATAGATATAGATGTGTTCTAATGTGTTATAGAAGTTAAAGTATTTAATTAAAATATGTTAACGTATAATTATTAAATAATTAATATTATAAATTCTAGTAGGCTGAAAATAAAGAATATTTTTATAAAAACGTGAAGTATTGTATATTTAAAAAAATGCTTATTAGAATATTTTTTTAAATTTTTTTTTGGTTTATTTGACAATCTTATTTTATCTCATTCATAGAAATAATTTCTGTATTTTAAATTCAAATAGTTTTGACACTTTTCTCACATTTTAAAATTGATGTTATGTCTAGTTTTTAATGACATCTAATTTATATATTTTATATTAAAAATTCTTTGAACGTTGATAAACTTCATTCTCATAATTTTTTAATGTATAATTTATAGTTTTTATCTTTAAAGTTATATAAAGATTATTATATGCTGATTTGTAATGTTTTACAAATGATATATAGTTAAAAATTGAATACATAATCAATTTTAAGGAAAAATAAGAGACCGAGAACAAAGTTATTTGAATTTTGAATAAATAACTAATTTAATGAATGAGGTAAAAAAATAGGAGACACCATTATAATTAAATACTTTGAATATTTTTTTTATTGAGTCGTTTTTCTCCCACAGAATATAGTTTCTAGATCTACCACTGTGTGCACCTCAATTAAATATTGCTTATAGACGATGATGATTGTAATATTTTGAAAGAAAAAAATTAATAGCTAAAAATCGTGTTGTATATAGTTATTGACATTCAAACCTCGTGCAAATATAAATTAGCATCCCTAACATTTTTTTACGAAAAATATATAATACTTACCATGTCTGTTAAGAATATTAATTAAGTGGCGTTTAAAGATAGATTTGCTTATTAAATTCCATATCAAATAATTAAATCAGGAAAATTTTACACTTTTTTATACGAGGATATTTTGGTCAAAAAAATATAATGTCGGGGTAGAGGAATAAATGATGGGGTATGGAGTAAAATTTTCAGTGCAAGGACCTCATGTGTATTTGATCCACTTCCTCACCAATTTCAAAGCCCATGTTAATATGATAAGTCCATTGGTTGACCTAACAATAAAAAGAGTGGGGCACTGATTCTCAAGGGAAAAAAAAAAGAAAAAGAAAACAAAGTCTGAAAAAAGGGAAGGGAGTAAACGACGCTCAAAGAAAAAACTCTCAGCTATCACCGCATCAGCGAGTTCCTCCGTCGTGGCTTCAGTTTTCATCATTTACTGCATCAAGAATCCGCTGTGGTTTCCGTCGTGGCTTCCATCTTCATAACATTGTGAAGCAACAACTCTTTCCATCTCCCTGCGATTTCTCCGATTGAGCTTCAGGCAACAAACGACACAAGTTCAACCCACCATCCAACGTCGTTCTTCAGTATTGTTTGGTTCAAGTAAGATTTCGATTGTGTCACGTCTTGGTGCTATTAAGAGTTTTGGTTTAGATATGAAGTAACAAGATAATTGAATGTCGTGTTTCAACAACAACAATTCTCCGACGACTTTCAACTTCATCGCATCGTGAATTGACAAGGTTCTCCGCCGCTCACAATGGTTTCTCCGCCGTAGTTTCTGTTTTCATCATTTTCAGCGTCACGAATCCACCGCGTCTTTCGTCTACACCGCATCGTGAATCTCCATTAACGTAAGTCTTCGTCTCCGCTACTCTCAGCTTCACCGAGTTTCTGTCAATTCTCTGAGACTCTCAGCTTCATCGATCATCAAGTTATTCCGCCGCGACAATCGCTTTCTCTTCTCAGCAGCTATTGATCCTGAAGCTTTAGCAACTTGCAGTGGTAGGATTTTGAGCTTCCAAATATGTTTCAATGTTGTTCTGGTTTCCATTTTCTTTGTGTAGCTATGGTTGTTATGTTTGTTATCAATTGTTTTGGTTTATTTGATTGGTGTTTATGATTCGATTCTGAACGGATTGTCGCGATTACTATGCTTGTAACATGCTGATTTGCTTTGGTCATAGTTTATTTTGTTTGAAAATACATGAGTTTTGGTTATTAGAATTTGTATTGTTATGCTATAACTACACATACTTGCAAGGCGAATTCCAAGTTACTGTAAAAAATTTGTTTATCCACGGCGGGCCTCAAGTTGCTACTACAGTAAAACTTTATTATGTTAGCTAGATTTTTAGCATGAAATGGAATACTGCATGTACTGATTATGGATGCATAGTATTTAACATTTTAGTTAGATTTTGTTTGTTTATTACTAAAGATTAATTATATTTTGTTGATAATTTAGATTAAATTTTTTGTTACAGCTTTGACTAGAGTTTTTTTATTAAGTCCTTGATCTTAGTTGAATTTTGTGCTCAAATTTCTAGTTGACACCGTGATTAATTTCCTTAAAAGACCTAATTGAATATTGGTTGAACTTGGGTTTAGTTTCCATTTGAATTTCAATAAGTTTTGATTGAATATTTGGCTCTTGTAGAATCTTTAATTGATTTTCTTGTTAAGTTCCATTAGAATCTTCATGATTAACTTTGGTTATTCTTCTTGATGAGATTTGTGCTTTGATACTTGAGATATTTGCGTTTGCCTAATCTTGTTGATGTTTGACATTGTGTATGAATTCTCATTGGTTGAAGTTGTTAAACTCTCCTTGTGCATAAGTTGATTGAATGTAGGAAGTGATGCTGATGTATACACAGCTGTTCTGTACATACATGCTGTTAAATGCTGCTATTCTGTCCTGCTGCATATTACACCTGTTCTGCTCTGGAAATAGGAGTTGTTAAATGTTGTTCTTAATGATTGCTAGAATACATTGTTGTGCTGTGCTGAAGCGCTATTGTTGCTACTGTTTTTGATTTGGTTTATACTTGTGTTGCTTTGACATCTCCTCTCTTCATCCTATTTCTTCTCCTTTAAGTTTTGGATTTCTATATGTGGTTGATGATATGAAGCATGGTTAGGGTTTAGCATCTTTGCTTACAACTTGTTGTTGATTGAGGATTCGTCACTCCTAGTTGAATATTCGGCTTGTGTGTCAATTCATTTATACTTTGTTGTTGTTTATCTTACTTTGTGATGGACGAAAAGTCACTCAACTTCCTTATAGTTGAGATCACGACATCGTTTTCATCTTGTGGTTGACGGAGAGTCACTCAACTTCCTCATAGTTGAGATCACGACACCGTCCGTTTCTGTTGCATTTTCTTTTGAAGAATGGAGAGTCACTCAACTTCCTCATAGTTGAGATCACGACATCGTTCTTTCCTGGTTGACGAAGAGTCACTCAACTTCTTCATATTTGAGATCACGACATCGTCCATTTTTATTGTGTGATAACTGGTGGGACCGAGTTTCCCTTTAGACCTTCTGTGTGTCCCTCCTCTTTTCTCTCGCACTCGTGCGATTGAGATCCTGTTTTCCCGTAGTTGCGTGAACTACGGATGTTCTGATTCCTCTTTCCCGTCCGATTAAGGATACGTAGGCACGAGATGCGATATCTCGGCGAGCACACTAACAACTAACTCCCCTATTCTCTCGCACCCTTGCAATCGAGACCAACCTGATAACTTCTAGGATAAAGATCCGTTGGTGTTTTTTCTTTCACCTTTGAGTCTTCTCTTCTCATCTCATAACAAGTCTAAAACACTTAACAAATACAACGAGCATTATGCGCCATGAGCCTTAAGTACATGGGAAATGAAGAATGGGGGGTTTCCTTTCATTTTTCTAGAGTGTTTAGTGGACGTCCCGTCTTGGGACGATTTACGACGCATTTGCTCCTATGTCATAGACTTTAGTGCAATGTGAGTTTCAAACTAACTTCAAGTCATTCTGTCTAAAAAACACAAACAAATTCAAATCTTTTCTTATCCTTCGAGATTGTTGGGTTCCAAATCATTTTCACAAAAAAGTTCGTCGCTAAAAAATACTTATCGACTCGTACATCGGACTACGACAGCTCTGAATTCCTCTTTCTCGTCCGATTGAGGATACGTAGGCACAGGACGACAATGTCTTGGCGAGCAACCTTCCCCCTTAATGCGTAGTCCGTCGAACTACGTCGACTCTGATTCTTCGTTCGTCTACGAAGATACGTAGGCATAGGATTGCGATAATCCTTGCGAGTCCGTTTTTGTTTTTCCCTTTCCCGTTTCCGTTTAGCAGTAGGCTTTAGATAACCCGCCCTTTGATTAGACAACAAGCGTGGATCCCATAGAGTACGATGGACGTGTGGGGGTGCTAATACCTTCCCCTCGCGTACCGACTCCCGAACCCAGACTATGGTTACGATGACCATGTCTTCTCCATTTTTAGGTTTTCTTCGATCGTTTCCTTTCCATGCGTTGGGATAAATAACATTCGGTGGTGACTCTTCTGTTCTAGTTTCCGTCGGTTGTTTTTCGCAGTTGCGACAAGTAGCAGCAATCTACTATATCTCGCACATATTAAAAGAACATTATATAGTACCTAAAATTAAAACTTGATTGAAAAGGTTGAGGCAAATCGAACACAGACTTCAAAGAATATGAATCCATAATCGCTGAATTAACTGCACAACAACAGGTTGAAAACAGAACATCAGTTCTGAAGTATAAGATCAACAAAACCAAGAAAATAAGATAAAATATAACACTGCATATAATCATCGTGCCGAAATACATAAGGATAAGAAAGATGCCAGTCTTCATTCAAGGCAATTCCCAATTGTTGCCATGTTGCTCCCTTATCAGTACTTTTTGAAACTCCTATATCACCTTGCATGGTGATTGAGTTGTTTGTCTCGTAGAACAGGTAAAAAAGCATCTCCCTGGATTATAACGCCAATAGTATGAGCTAACAGGTTAATACAGAGATAATTAATATAAAAAATAGGTTCGCCAACAATTTCAAAATGGCGAATTGGCAAGTTAAACCCAGGAGAACCCAAATACACTGCCAACCATTCAAAGATTCAGGCCTAATACAAATCATGCCTCAAGTGTTCATTTAGTTAATACTTCTACTACTAAGAAATAAGCCACCAATGTAGAGAACCATATGTTACATGACCTTCATCTAACAGCATAGAACCTAATAAGCATCTTGCAGAATAGAACTGAAGTCAGCTCAAACAGAAGTAGAACTGAAGTCAAAGGAACATTACAAACAGATGCTAGTGTAGCAGCCATTCCAACCTGCAGAAGTTAAATTAACTTGTAATTATCTATACTTACATCCAACAATTTCAAAATAGCCAATTGGCAAGTTAAACCCAGGAGAACCCAAATACACTGCCAACCATTCAAAGTTTCAGGCCTAATACAAATCATGCCTCAAGTGTTCATTTAGTTAATACTTCTACTACTAAGAAATAAGCCACCAACCTATAGAACCATATGTTACATGACCTTCATCTAACATCATAGAACCCAATAAGCATCTTGCAAAATAGAACTGAAGTCAGCTCAAACAAAAGTAGAACTGAAGTCAAAGGAACATTACAAACAGATGCTAGTGTAGCAGCCATTCCAACCTACAGAAGTTAAATTAACTTGTAATTATCTATACTTACATCCAACAATTTCAAAATGGCCAATTGGCAAGTTAAACCCAGGAGAACCTAAATACACTGCCAATCATTCAAAGATTCAGGCCTAATACAAATCATGCCTCAAGTGTTCATTTAGTTAATACTTCTACTACTAAGAAATAAGCCACCAATCTAGATAACCATATGTTACATGACCTTAATTTAACAGCATAGAACCCAATAAGAATCTTGCAAAATTCAACTGAAGTCAGTTTAAACAGAAGTAGAACTGAAGTCAAAGGAACATTACAACCAGATGCTAGTGTAGCAGCCATTCCAACCTGCAGAAGTTAAATTAACTTGTAATTATCTATACTTACATCCAACAATTTCAAAATGGCCAATTGGCAAGTTAAACCCAGGAGAACCCAAATACACTTCCAACCATTCAAAGATTCAGGCCTAATACAAATCATGCCTCAAGTGTTCATTTAGTTAATACTTATACTACTAAGAAATAAGCCACCAATCTAGAGAACTATATGTTACACGACCTTCATCTAACAGCATAGAACCCAATAAGCATATTGCAAAATAGAACTGAAGTCAGCTCAAACAGAAGTAGAACTGAAGTCAAAGGAACATTACAAACATATGCTAGTGTAGCAGCCATTCCAACCTGCAGAAGTTAAATTAACTTGTAATTATCTATACTTACATCAAACAAATCAGGCTTCAAGTCGACTATAGCGCCGATATAATGTAGAGGAATTCTAACAGGACCTCTATTGATCCGTGATACACGATTTATAACAAAGTATGGTAAAATAGTGGCTACAACAGCGCTATAGCTCTGTAGCATAGCATAGTTTGAACGAACCACTATTTTCTGTGATCTGCTTCAAAGGGAGTAAAGTCGGCTTACCAGGAATCGCTGAGTTGATAATTTCGGTGGCAAAGCCTCCGAATCACAAGACAAATAAAATCCAAAAACAAAGTCCAAAACCCAATCAAATCAAATCAATTTAATTAAACTGCCGCGAACGCAAAGTCATCTTTCTGGTCCGATTTTTAAAACTTTAACGGAAAGATGTTAAAAGGAAGAATGACTTACATCATTTCCACCCATGGATGGCACAAGAAAAGAAGGAATCATAACTGCAGTTCATAAAGGCAGAATATAATGTTGAAAACCAAGAACTATTATCTCCACTGTAAACAATTCAAAAACACAAATACAAAGTAAGTAACAATACACCAACATTAATAAAGTTGAGGAATTAAACTCAAGACTAATCTCCAGCTTGAAAACATTACATTCTACACTTAACGCAAAGGTTTGAATTCGAGTTCATGCAAAGTTCTCGTCAATGACTGAATGAATATATTTGGTTGTAAAACTTACTGGCTCAAGAGTCTGAGAAGTAAGAATGTGGACTTGTCCATCCTTTAGCTGAGGTTTTCCTGACTTGTCCCTCTTGACCATATCTTCTGCATTCCCATGGTCAGCAGTGACAACATATATTCCACCCACTTGCTCGATTGCATCAAGAATCAACTGCAAATACACGATAACATCAAGAAATTTCAAATTTTCAGCTAAAGCACAATAACATAACAAAAGGTATATCTATTATTTAAATAACAATTAACCGTCATAAATCCAACACAAATAGTTAGTTACGGGACTGCAGAAGAAACCAAGTGTGGCACATGAAATGATGAATGACATTAAAAAAATCGCTCGGTAAAAAGGGTGTCTTAGTGACTAATCACCAATTCAATAGAGAACATAAGACGTACCTATCACTAACAAACTTCCATTTTTCAATGTCCAGGGCATCCATACCGACATAAAGGAAGATAAAGATTTCAGTAACAAACGAAAATGTAGCAAAAGAATGCCTGTGGAGAGTTAGACGAAAAATATATGTTTAGGTATATAACAGATGGATATATGTTAACGAAATCTGTTTAGAAGACATACTTGGTAGTGACTCTTGAGCTCTCAGTCACATTATGCCAGGTATAATGCGACATGACAATACCACAAAAGAATACGGTGAGAATGCCACTTAGTTAGAATAACTGCACAAAATGAAGACAAGTCAGCATCAAGCTAGTGAGAAATGTTGGATGCATCCAGAAACATTACCGAAGTTCTATAAAACCTACCTCTGCCAACATATAGGAGAGGTACAGCCATTTCACCGTCTTACTTTTTATTTTGTGGAATGTATTTTATTATCTTTACTATAGATGTATAAAATAAAATTTCAACATTCATTTTTATATATTTAACAGAAGTGTTAAGGGGATAAAAGAAAAATCTAAATGTTTGGCAAGTATACCTCTTCCATCACTAACTTGACAGATTCACCAATAACAGTCATCAATCTTTTATCATGTACGCTACAATCTCGAATTTGTTGAGTAGCGACATCACCGATCAGCTAGCATTCGTGCGTCTTTTAAATCCTTACCTGCAAAACTCAATGTCGGACATACCGGTATCAAATCAATCCCAATACCTGTACACCAAAATGGAGGAAATAGTTATATATTATTTTGTATCTCCATATCAGTATGGTATGACATTCTATATTAAGATGTCGGCATTAACAAAATTATAAAATCTTGTACCAAACTATATATCCCAGGGCTACTTGTGCACATCAGAAATGGTGCAGAAAAATCAGAAACAATTTCATTCCTAGTTTTAAGTAAGCCTGGAAATCAACAGAGATCAATTTGACAGCAATGACAAAGTTGTAATCAAAAGACTTGATAGCCACTGAAAGCAACTACTCAAATAGAAAATGCAACCATGTAAAATAAGATAAGGCAAGAAAACATGGAAAATAATTGTAACGCAACACATAAGTTTTCACAAATACTTGGTGTTCAAAGGAAGCATTATATCAAACATAGAGTGCAAAAGTATAATCAAGCATAATCACACTATATAATCAAGTATAACTCATTGTATAATCAAGTATAATCAAGGATAACTCACAGTATAATAAAGTAAAAAAATTGAGTCACTGTATAATCAAGTATACACACTATATAGATCTACTCTCTAACCCGGGCCAACCTTTATTCTTTTTCATTTTTGCAACTTTACCCAACCTCTGAGTTTGTTTTTTTCCTCTGCCCACTCAAAATCATTCCTATACCTAGGGTTTGAAGGGAAAAGAAGAGAGGGAGAAAGAGAGTTAACGAAAAAAGAGGGAGGAAGAGCTAAGAACAGAGAGAGAGAGAGAGAGAGAGAGATCTGGGAAATGAGAAAGAGAGAAAGAAAAGGGAAAAAGAGAGAGAGAAAGAGCTAAGAATAGAGAGAGAGAGAGAGAGAGAGAGAGAGAGAGAGATGGGAGATGAGAAAGAGAGAAAGAAAAGGGAAAAAGAGAGAGATCAGGGAGACGAGAAAGAGAGAAAGAAAAGGGAGAGAGAGAGAGAGAGAGAGAGAGAGAGAGAGAGAAAGAGGAAAAGAGGGGAGATGAGTGAGAGAGGAAAAAATTCAAATTAGTTGTGCCAAGTGTACAAAAGTAGTATTGTGATTGGTGAAAGAATATTGAGTTAGTCAATTACCGAAAAAGGCCTTTATTAATGTGAATTAAAAATGAAGGAAAGGTATAATAGGGAAATCATAAGCACTTTCTAATCTTAGTTAGGAAGTTTCCAATCTTAGTTAGGAAGTTGATATTTTTAGAAAACAAAAACATTAAGGGTTATGCAAATAAGCACTGTCCATTCTTCTCACAACAAACCCTTGATTTTTTTCCCTTCACAAGCGTAACTTGTCTCTCTCTCTCTGATTAAATTCCATCGCCATTTATCTTTCTCACTCCATGCGAAGAACAAGGTCTTTAGAACGCAAAAAAAATACACTCCTCAGTTTCAATCTCAGATAAATCACTCACACCCAACCAATTTCCAAATCATTTTTGTGAATCTCAAACAAAACCTAATCCATAAAAAATAAACCCCAAATCTCACTCAAAAACACACATTATCAGGTACTTGAGCGTGCATGAAGGAAAATCATGATAAAGTTTCAAACAATTCAACGCACGAGTCCAACATTAAAGAAGATATAACAAGTTCGTCAACCCGGTTCAACAACAAGCATATACATCATTCAGTGTTTCAACAAATCAAGCCAGAAAACAGAGAATATGGTACGAGAAACTACCTGTCGGAGTCCCTCCGACAAGTCTTCAGAGCAGGTACGTGAGAGAAATTCCTTTTTGATAATGTTTTGCTTCTTACTCTGTTTCTCCTCTTCTTGAACTATTTACTTCTTCTATTTCTGCACTTTCTGTTGCTGTTGCTCTTCTTTCTTGTGATAGTGTCATTGTGTTGTGTTGGTTAATGCTCAAAACTTACTCAGATTCTGATGATGAATCTGAAAGCCTTTGTTTGCAAGAGCTTTTGAGTGAGGATTTGTGGTAAAAATAAAGCAGAGTTTCACTATCTTTTTTTTATCCCCTCTTGAAGCTCATTGCTATTGTTTATATAGACTGCAGATTTGGAGGAGAGTGTGCGGAATTCATAGTTTTCGTACGTGCCAAAATGGAGTTGAGTTGTGCAAAATCGTGTGGGAAATAATCAAATTCGTTAGAGTGGTGTGGAGCTTCCTGATTTCATGGGATTTGGGGAAGGATGCTACGCAATTCGACATTTTCTCAGATGTTTTTACTTTGTCGCATTTGAATTGCACGAGTCTGTTGTTTTGGTACTTTTCTGTATTTTCTGTGTAGTAATCCTTTGTCCTGCTGTGATTATTGGTCCTTTAGATTGGTTTAGTGAATTTAGAATTAAAGGTCATGATTGCTCTTGTAATGAAATTTGTATAAATTGAAACTTGTGAGTATTTGAATTGTATTGTGTATGTGAATTGCAGTGAATTACAGGCTTTCATTCTGGCCTTTTCGACCGTTTGATGGGGTGGGGCCAATGGCTCATGAAGTATACTGATTATTCTAATATTTTGTAGTTGCAATTTTATGTTATTTGGACACAAATTGAATTTTGATGCTAATGTTGCGGTTGTAGGATATGCGCCACAATCCATCACCATTTTGCTTTTTTTTGTAAAAATATTTGATCCAATAAACACCAGTGTGTCTAACCATAAATATGAATTAGTTACTCTGAGGAAGACTCATTTGTCGCATGGCCTGTACCTACAAGTCATAAAATGTACTCATACATATCATAGATTTGTCCCACATCCTCATGATTTGTTCAATAAACACAACACCTCTAAATGCTAAGAGTGGTGCCTTGGAGTCTTCTAAAAATCTCTTAAAACTTTAGCTTGTATGATGTCTTTTAGACTCCATTAAATCAAAACTCTCCATGGCTTGAAAGTTGAATTTACGCTAAGCATGGCTTGAAAATATTTCGTTCAAGACTTAAAACGATCAAATAAGTTGAACTTGGCTTGAAGATTTGATCAGGATTCTTCACCAATAATCCAAATTTTACATGAATCGAATGTGTATCTTGATCAGGCCATGAGCCCCTTGAAACACCTTATCTTGAACATGAATGCTCACGGATTTGAACTTTTAATTCACAATACAAATAGATTTGAAACAAAGCTTGATTAGTCACAAACGCATGATCTACTTATGACAATGTTCATTCTAATTTGCACCCCAATGGTTTGGACACATTGATTTTCTCCTGAACAATCACACGGCTTAAGACCAATCCTCGAGACAATCCTAAGCATGGCCTTGAGAAAACGAATTCTAATAATCGTGCTTGACCAGCCTGAGACATGACCTGGCACCGTCTTGGACCATAACTTAATTAATTTGAAGTCACTTGATCATGCCTTGATTGATTATGAGTATGAGGGCACCTCTTACTCTTGGCTCCTCCTAAATTCAACACATTTTGCAAGAGCATGTGATCACAATAAACACAAACAAAACCTCCATGACCTAACTTTTAGAGGATCATGGCCAACGGCCAAATTATCATCTAAAGAAAGATCATCAAGCAACACAACTACTTTGCATAAGAAAAGTGAAAAAGGGTAGGACAAATTTGGGGTATGACAATAGTCTTACATAAATTTTCTAAATCTTTGATTATATAGGAGAATCTCATTTGTATGGAAGCCACAGATTCTTCAGGTTCCATGCAGAAGAGTTCATACTGCTCTATTAAGGTATTAATTATAGATTGTTTAACATCTTTAGTTCCCACATGGATAACCTTAAGTGCATCCCACATTATTTTAGTCGTTTTACAACGTGAAATTGAAAAAAGTACATTAGTGATGGGTCATCGTGAGAGGGAAGCATACACATTGGGTCAAGCATTCACCTAAAGGTCAAAGACTTACCCAAACAAATGAGAGAGACACCATATATTCACCCAAAACCTTAAGGTGATAGGTGTATGGTTCCTCTTACTTATAAAGTGCTCAACCTTCACTTTTCTAAGCAATGTGGGACTTAAAACTCACACTCATTTCTCAACACAACTCACACTTGTTTCTCAACAATCTCCCCCGCAAGTGTGAGTCTATCCACTATGTTCCCCCTCAAGCGGAAGCTCTTTCATCCACATGCTTGTACCACCATTGACAAATACCCTTATCTCGTCATGGGCACTTCAACGAAACACGCCACCTAACCACCATGTCAGAAAGAATTTCAACACAAGGATCCAGTCGCTTACTCGAACCAGGCTCTGATACCACTAATGGTCATCGTGAGGGGGAATCATACACATTGGATCAAACACTCATCTAAAGGTCAAAGACTCGCCCAAACAAATGAGAGAGACACCACATATTCACCCAAAACCTTAAGGTGATAAGTGTATTGATCCTCATACTTATAAAGTGTTCATCCTTCACTTTTCTAAGAAATGTGGGACTTAGAACTCACATTTGTTTCTCAACACAGCTCACACTTATTTCTTAATAATTAATCCTCAAGACATATATCATTATATTCCTCGCTTTGAAGTTATAAGATGCCTTTTTAGTTTCTCATCATTCCAATCGTTTGAGGATTTGCTAATAGAAATGAAATCTATGATACTTTTAGGGATAAAATAATCGTCCTCGATAGCAACCCAAACCAGTTTATAAACCGACATAAGATGCACATACGTGCAATCTTTCCAACATGTGTAGTTCTCTCTAGTGAGTATGGAAGCTCAGTTATAAGCATTATTTGAATCATCCTTACCCATATTCAGACCTCTTGCAGTCACAAGACTTCATCAAAAGACTAGCTCTTAATTCCACGTATTAGTTGAATATGGGCTAAAATGATCTATAAGATGGAGGGTTGAATATACCTTTCACTTTTTAAAAATATTTTTGAAAATAGAGTTGAGAGCAGAAGCAAAGTTTAAAAAATAGTTCATGGAGATTACACTATCAGATAAATGTATAGTGAAATTTTTTAAGGAATTGCGAATCAATGATGAATTGAACTAATAACAATTTAAAAGTTAATTTTCTTAATTTCTAACACATAAATTTAAATATAATTGGATTAACTAATTAAACGTTCTAGAATTACAATTTTGTAGAATAATAAGAAGATATACAAATTTATAAGACTAGATATAAACAAACATACATTGAAACAATTAATCTATATGAACAAGAAATAAACCAAACAACATGCAAACTATGAAAGAAATAAAACTATCATACAAGATCTAAACAAAAATAAAAGAGATAGAGTAATAGAGACTATACACCAAGATTTATACTAGTTCAGCGTGTCGTCAAATCTACTCAAGGTTAGAATCATGTTGAATATTAATACATGATTCAAATTATACAAATCTTTGATTCGAGTCATCTGCATTGCGTTTAGTCAAATGTCCAATTCTACGCATGTTAATAGATTTTCAACTTATGAATGAGTGAGGGACTCATTGTGAATGACTCAAATTCGATAAAATTATAACACAACAAACATCAAAATAAGTAAACTGATAGTGTTACTAATATATCACATTCAAAATACAACAAATTTTTTAGGGTTTACCATCAGAGAATTGATTATGTGCAAGTAAGGACAACACATTAAACCAAGTATAAATCTCAAATACAATATGTCTTACTCATTATCTTTATTTTATTTTTAGAACTTGCATTATAATTTTATTACTTTAGTTGCTTGCTTGTTTTTTAGGTTTATTTCTTTTTCGTAGATATTTATTGTTTAAGTGTAGGTTTCTTTATATTTGTTGTTGCGTTTTGAAAGATTTTTTGGTCAAATATTAAATCAAATTTTATTGTTAATTGGCTTAAAAATATGATTAGGTGATTTGTTTGAGAACAAGATGAAGATTGATTCAAATTTAAATAAAGATTTAAACTTGAATTTAAATTGTAACAAATCATATCTTGTTGGAAAAATTTATTGAATAGATAATATCCAACCGATTCTGCATTAACTCTGGATGAAATTAAAGCTAATATCCAAGGAGAAAAGCCCAGAGGTATTATGCTATATAAGGAGCTCAAGCCTACATTGGAAAGAAAGCATTCACATTGAATGTTTTAGAGTGCCAGGACTTACAAGAGTCCTTGTTATTTTTATGTACATGACAATGTGTTTCAGTAACTTGGCATAGTTGTAGGTTTATCTAGTTGAGTTATATATTCAACATCTTTATGTACACCTCTATGTTTCAATAACCTGGCATATAAGTTTTGTCTAGTTGAGTTGTAATATTTGACATTGATAAATGGGTGAATCACCAATAACTAGGGTTTAGTGATTGAGAAAGTGATTGGAGTTCTCATATTTAGGGGGAGTCCTAAATAGAAAGTCATTGGGTAGTGTTAGGAAGAGGCATTGAAAAACATAGGGTTTGTTGTTGCTATAAGAACAAGTTTGGTTCTACATCTACATACCTTTATGTTTTGATGATAACAAAGTGTAGAAGAACAATTTTGTACAATAACTATTTGTAAATGCGCATATACTCAAAGATCCGAACAGAATCTAAACGGAAAGAGAAAATGCTGATTAAAGCCAAGTCGGATCTAGGAACATCAAATTGCTTATCTGAAGACAACTCTGATAGTTGAAGACTCTAAAAGAAGCCAACTATAATTGTCAACTCAAAAGATAGCAAAGGCAAATGGAAGCAAACTTTAAACCAAAGAAAAGTCTGAAGCAAGGTCTGAATGACATCAATCATACAAGACAAACTCTAAACATAGTTATGGAATTGAAGAAATCAATTTGAAATGTATATGAAGTCTGGAGAATGAAAAAAGCATATTGAAGAAAGGAAAAACACACACTGAACAAAAGGAGAATACAAAGTTGTGTTTTCAGCAAGTCAAGCTTCAAGATTATCAAGTCAACGTTTCTGAAAAGAAACCATCCAGACAAACTCATATAAAGCTATGACTAAAAGTGTGTACAAGTCTCAGAACCTAGTACTTAAAGGACTCTGAAGTCTCTAAATGTTCTGAAAACATCTTCTGAATTTTACTCAAGCTTCACTAAGTTATATTAGAAGCCTCTGACTAGAAGTTGGTAAGCAAAGGAAATAGTCTCTTACAGTCAACACTCACTATGGACTGTAGTACTTTCAAGCCTCATTCTGAATATTTGTAGTCTACATCATCTAGGCTCTAGACTCTTATTAAGCTTCACTTCATATATTATATGAATCCTCTGATTATGGCGAGTAGGATACTCAAAGAAAGTACAATCAAAAAGAGATTTCCTTGTAAAGACATATTCTAATCTTTACTCAGTCTTCAAACCACTTTTATAAAAAGCTTATGACTAGAAGATTTGAATTAAAGGTCTTTATTTTTTGATGTGACAAAGGTTCAAAAAGCAAATATAATTTTGAATTAAAGAAAACTTCTCACGTCCCATCATCAAACAACTCTCTGCCTTAGGCATCGCTCAAATGCTGCACATAAAGCGACCTTCATACAATATATACTTCAAAGGTCAATTTCTATTCTACCCTTCAACAAATTTATTCATCCCATGTATATTCTAGAGAATATGGAAGGCGAAAGATGCTTAAGATAGCCGAAGAAAGCGAGCATAAAAGAAAGAAGAAAGTAAGAAAGAGTGATTGAAAGCAAGCATGCATGTGGATGTGTGAATCTTAGCAACTACTGAAGCCACAACATCACAACACTGCAAAGAGAGAAACACTTAGAACTTAATTGAATATCTCTTAAGTGCAATCATCTTAATTTAATCTTGTCTAATATGCTTATATAAGAAGGACATATGTAAACACAACCGCGTTAACCCAATTTGGTTATGTTCCTCAAGCGGCCATGTTGGTCAGGTGTTAGCTGGGATTTTTGACATGGGCAAAAACCTATGTACAATTTAAAGGCTTGGTAAAAGTTAATGTTAAATAGATGATTTTTGTCATGTTATTATCGAAGTCTCAAGAGGAGAGAAAAACGGAAGTTAGTATCTTTTAGGAAAAAAGACACGTGGAGAAAATTCAGAAACGAAGTACATTCAAGAATCTACGTGGCGAAGGTTGAAGAAATGAATGTTAGGAAGATGTTATTTTACACCTATATAAATAGGGATTCTAGTGTTAGGATTCAGGGTGTTCATTTGATTTCACTACAAAATCTCACAAATACTCAAAGTACCAGTGTTAGAGAAACGAGTTTCACTAAGAGAATGTATGAATCTTGAAACACCGTCTTCATTTAAATGCAAAGTTTTTCATTTCAGTTTATGTTCTTTGCCAATTTACTTTCATCTCTATTTTAACTGCATTGTTACTTTACATTTGTTTTACAAACTTCTAGCCTTTTTTAACATTGTCGAACTTATATTTCACATTCATTTTCTTAACAATTTCGACCAAGTCAAAATTCTTCATATTTCCACAAAACAATAAACAAAATTCTTTAGCATTGTGTCTTAGGATTCTCTAGTTGATCCTGTAAGTAACCTTCAATAAGAGACTAGCAGTTGTTTAGCAAATTTCATAGTAAACAAATTGGCACACCCAGTGGGACCTATGCTAAATTCTTTGTCTTTCATAAGATATGCATAGTTTTCTCTTATAAACTTGTCCTGCATACATAAATTGTTCCGAGTAGTTTGTATGCGATTAAGAAGTGGAAAGTCTTTACCAAAAATGATGTGTCCTCTTATAGACAACACCAATTCATAAAACAATCCTTAAAATGTAGTGGAACAACCGGTCGGATCGACGATTGAAGAGGGAGTTATCTCAACACCCGTTAGGACAACTGCCCCATTAGCATCGTCAACGCCAATTGCATCGATACCGACACAGGGGATAACACCCCTACCACAACCACATAATACCCTATTTAACCCTGCAATCACAAGGCCTTTATTTGGGTTCTCAATACTAATGAATAATCGAGATTACCCCTATGGCATGCCAACGTCGATGATGGTTGGCCCTCACACTAATATGTCAACTTTTAGTGACAATGATATGGCCACTGGGCCATCGTACAATCCACATAATGCCTCATATTCGACCCTTAATAACATGGTTCGACCAGGAGGGATAAGCTACATCCCTCAAATAACACCATCTTTAAATACCTCTTTTATGATGGCCATGAGGCAACAGATAGACGAAAGTAACTTAGAAATGGTCAACACTCTGACCCATCAAATGGGAACCATATTTAACCTTTTGTTTACAAACACAAATAAAACCTATGAATTGTTGGACAATCAAATGGGTCAAATAGCTGACATTCTTGGCACGCCTCAAGTTCAGGTTCGACCAACCCCTTAGATATAAAACGTTAGACCTGTTGAAATGGCTGAAAAGAGGATGGCCCAGGTGAATGTAGGCCAAATAAAACTAGGGTTTTTGACCACCAGAACCTCCCCTAAATAGGGAATACGAAGAATACATAGGTCAACACAATGTTAGACATTTGATGGTTCAAAGAAACTAATATGCTGACCAGGTGCTTCGATATGTCCAACAAAACAGTTTTGGGGGACATAACAACATAGCCAATGTCGTCGAATATATTTTGGCCCAGAACGACCTTAATGTGGGAATGCACATGCCCAACTTTATATCTCCTTTATCAAAATATATTCGATAAACAGAGTTGCATAGGGGTTGGAAAGTCCCCAAATTTACTAAGTTCGCTGGAGACACTAACGAGTCGACAGTTGAACATGTCGCTAGGTACCAAACCGAGGCTGACGACATTGCGAATAGTGTCAATTTGAAAATGAATTCACTTGGTTTATTACACTCTTTCCACACTCTGTTCAAACATGGAGTCAATTGGAGTGATTTTTCCATGAAATTTTTTACATGGGACAGTCGAAGATAAGTCTAAAAGAGCTGGCCAGTGTTTGGCGAAAAGTCCCTGAGTCAATTGATGATTATTTGAATAGGTTCAGACTTCTCAAAGCAAGATGTTTTACTTAAGTACATGAACACGAGTTAGTCATAATGGCTGCGGGTGACCTGGACTATTCCATTAGGAAGAAATTGGATACTCAATACCTTAGGGAAATAACTCAATTGGCAGATAGGGTTCACCAGGTTGAACGCTTGAAAGCTGAAAAAGCCATAATGAATTAGTATCCTAAAAAAGAAAATTTTGTGTATAAAGAGGCAGACGAATACCTCTCAGATCTAGGTGACAAATATGCGAATAAAGTGAGGTCAATATGGCTAAACTTAAGCTATGACCTCCTTATATCTGTAAATTATTGAAGTCGTCGAATGTGAAAAATCTCGTCGAATCCCAACAAAAATGACAAATTCGTCACAAAAACATATACTTTTAATATAACTAAGTGTGATGAAATATTTGATTTGTTAGTCACAGATGGACAAATTATAGTGCCTCCGGGCCTAAAACTCCCCCATTAGAGCAGTGAAAAAAGAGAGATTTTATGTAAGTACCATAATTTTTTGGCTCATGAAACTTCTCAATGTGTGTTTTTCAGAGATTTGGTACAAAAGGCTTTGAAATAAGGAAACTGTAATTTGGAGAGAAGTCAAGGCATCAATGTAGTTTGATGTTGACTCAATGCAAACTGAGGATGCTCACTATGCTAAACCTGTCGAGATCTTGATGGTGGAGGCTACTGAGGGCTTCGATATGAAGGTCTGGAAAGGTGAGCAGATTTCTGCAATTGCTCATGCAGACATGCAACTGGTGTACCCCACTAAGTTGAGGAGGAGTTGATCGGCTTCTTGGAACGCTGCAAGTTGAGTGACTCCAAGATGATATGCCCAGAAGAAGCAAAGAAGGAAACCAAGATGGTATGGTCACTTCAGATAAAATAGGAGGTCCTCGCATGAATGAAGAATACAAGAGGCAGTTCCAACAGCCTCATTAGAGAACTTTTCGCCCACCAGCAAATGTACCCAAAGGAAAGTGGGTCAAACCTATAAACCAGCCGGGGGAAATCATACGAAGTGGAAAGTGGTCGACCCCAAGGTATGGTTGCTAGATCTGAAGAATCAGAAGGTTTCGAAGGGTTAGTCACACATCTCTCCCAGCTATATGGGAAACAACCATATGACATGGACGCAGTGAAGGCGTCGCCAAAGAAAGAAGAAGGCTGAAAGGGAAGCCTTTGCAACCAAGCGTGAAGCCCCTGTGGCGAATCATGATATGGCTATGTCGAAAACTCAGAAAAACCCTACACAAGGAAACTGAGTGATGAAGACAAGATAATAGCTAACCAAAGACTATCTCTGAAGGTAATATATCAGGGGAAGGGTAGTTCCAAGGCAAGGGCGAAGGCGCCTGAATACACTCCTCAACCAGAGGAAGAGGTCTCTGAGTACACACCTTAGCCAGAGAAGAAAGTACTTAAATATACTACTCAACCTGAGGACAAGGATCCAAAATATACCCCTCATCCAAACGACGAGATGATCGAAGACAACTTCGACATAAAATTTGAAGATGACCTTTAATTTAACTATGGCATAATTTATATATTCCCTAGTAAATATGATAGAGAGTGTGAGGTGTTAGAGACTGAGGAAGATTACATACAAGATGAGGCTGTAAATCAAAAGCCTTTTTGTTATTACGTTATGAACAACGACGTCGTTGAGGAGCAACAAGCCATTTTGAGAGGCCAGACCCTAGGATGATGTACCATCTCAAACCTTTGTTCATTAGGGCGAGTGTGGATAATATGGTCATCAACAAAGTTTTCATTGATGGGGGAACAACAGTCAATATGATGTCACATTCATTGTTTAAAAAGATGGGGAAGACAAACACTGATCTTCGACCACACAACATGGTCTTGTCGAATTATGAAGGCAAGACTAGTCACATATTTGGAGTGATTAAGGTCGAACTCTCATTTGGATCTACCACCAGGCCAAACATTATTCATGGTAATTACTCCAATGCTAATTACAACTTGTTGTTTGGGCGTGAGTAGATCCATGTGATAGGTGCAGTTCCTTCGAGTCTACACCAAAGGGTTGCCATTTGGAAAGAAGATGGCATAGTAGAGAACATCGAAGTCGACTAGAGTTATTACATGGCTAAGGTCAGTAAGGTCAGCAAGAAGAACTTTATTAGAAGCTTGGCAAAGATTTTGCCGTGTTATGCAGATGAGGAAGTTTATACTCCTAAAAAATATGCCATATACTTCTTGATCCTTCATCCAAACCATGGGTTCATTTGGGATAATGAACATATAGAAAATCGACCTGATGAAGAACAAAGTATGCCATTCACAGGATGGACAATGGTCGATGAAAATGATTGCTGAGTTAAATTCATTGGCTTGGATTTCGGCCTACATGGCCAAAAATAGATTAAACTCGGCTCTAGAGGCTGAAGCATTGTAGAACACAACTCTTGAAGCTATTCATGAATACATTACTTATTATCCTTGTGATATAAGATTTTCAACCATGGGATTAGTCTCGTACCACATATACCACTTCTTAAATCTCCGCTTTAAGTCCGAGCGCAACCTTATCATCTATAGCATACACCCTTTATGTAATGCTCAGTCTCCTTTTCACTTCATGTTGAGATATATCATTGTAGTCCTTATGAATCCTTTAAACTTTGACCAATTAAACAATGTGGTTGTTAACCTCCCTCTCTCTATTTAAAAAGTGTGAGTTACATTTCTCCTTTCTTTCTTGCGTACAACTCTAATCTTCCTTTTTTACTACCTTGTTGATGTTGCAACTCCAAACCCCTTATACTAGATATTCCTCGATCATATAATAATTTGTAACTTCAAAATTTCAGCAACTAAGCGCCTATAGTTGTTTCCCCAACATATCATGGCCTCTATCTTGTCAATTGCAAAAAATATCTTTAATTATTGTGACTATCCAAAGGTCGTAATATCCTTTTATAACACAAACCAATGTTTTATGCATAAGTTCTTGCTAATCATCCTGACACATCTATTCACTCATCAATTTTTTATACATTTCTGACGTTTACTGATGTACCAACCAATAGATTTCTCATGATCTAACGCTCTAAAGAATTATTCCTCCAAATTCCTAGAAAATTTCCAAACATTGTTGTCTATGACTTGAATAATTTAACCCTTGCTTCTTTAAACTCCTATGATTACTTAAATTCACGGTGCTACTTGTATCTTCATTGCATATCAACCTTTATACCCACTAACTCATAAACTAGTTATAGATCATCACTTGTCCATGTGATACTTGGTCTCCTACCATCAATCATCACAAGATTCATCCAAAATACTTTAAGTTAAAATCTAACATAGCTTAAACATCCCAACTTTAACCCTTTAGGTAATTGCAAATCGTATAATTGTCGTCTAACTTCATTAGGTTCAATCACTTTTATTGCTCAACCCCTAACTTCTCAAAGAAGACCCCCCATTGTCATCCAAACATCATAATTGTTTCCTGTTATGAATCTTGTTGCGAATTACGACAAAATTCAATATCAATTTGTGAGGCAGCGAACAATAGCAACCAAAATAAAAGGTCTTCAGCAATAATAATCCGTACACAGATAATATAACAGAATAAGGCAAGGAAAAAATAGAAGGTTTGTTTACCCAGTTTGATCAAACGATCTACTCTGGGGGAGAGAACAACTCTCCAATTCACTATACTCAGAAAGTTGTTACAAGAGATTACAAATGAGTTACAAGAAAATAGCCTTCGCCTTCAGGTTCCCAAGAACAACCCTATTTTCTACCCAAGTGTTTCCCAACCTCTCCAACTCTCAATATATAAACCACTCAAACCCAAGGTGTAACAATGTTTCACAATAACCTTAAAAAACTCCAAAGGTTTCCTTAAACTTTTGCTTTTTTAAGGTTTTCCTTGTGAATAGCTAAAACCCTATGCTATACCTTTAAACCCTTGCTCTACCCTGTGGTGTAAACTCTAAGATTGTCACACACCAACCATATAAGAGATACATGTTTATAATAGCAAATACCTAACAAACAAAGCCCAAAATCACATGGATCCATTGACCAAATCGAAAAAGCCCGAAAACTCAAAAACACTATTCACCGTACGAACGTCACTATTCACCATACGAACGTCACTATTCATCCATACGGACGTCACTATTCACCTACCGATTTTTTTTCTCAACTTTTCATCTGACTTTCTAAAACTTCTGATTTTCGCGGTAAATGTAATCTCCAAAATATGTTTTCTTTCTCTTCATCAACAAAGGTTTTAAGGCACATTTACAACAATCTCCACCTTGACTTTAAACCGTGTTGATACCAATTCAACAATAAACAACATTGCTGCTCTCTACCGAGTTGAAACTTTAATCAATAACTTTGATCAAATTCAAGCAACCCTTGAATCTTGATCTCGCAACTTGCATCCACTTGTTCCCAATTACTCTTTTCTGCCTAAGTAATTTAACAAGCCTACAAGTATGATTTTTAAACCACCCTTGACTCCACCTGATTTCAATTACCTCCCTGAAGGTTTTTCTTCTTTTATTTTGCAGTCCTTCAGCCACATTAAAAACATAATATCCAAGGCTAGCATAACCGTCCCTTTGAGATGCTACAATAACCCTCCTTACCTTATCATGAGTCAAATGATAATCAAAGATCTCTGTAACCGTTCCCTCACTACTGCTAGCATCAATAGTAGGAAACTCTACCTCAAACTGAGTTTTCTCCGTTATAGTTTCTCCCAGGTTTCTCCCTTGGTTTTCACTATTCTTCTTCTGAAGAAATTCTCTACCAACCAAGTAAGTTGTTTTAACCTCAGCTCTTCCCCAAAAACTCAATAACAACTCAGCGGTAACATGCATTTTTATTCCTTGACTTCTGTAAAATTCATTGTACTCCTATGAAACTTTCTCAATGCATTCATAACGCCTTAAACTCAAATCCCATAGCTCTTCCTTGTCATGAAAGCCTCCACTAGTTAACGATGAATGAATAATAACATTTAAACCTTCTAAAATATATAGACCACATATTTTAGACCCTTTAGCAATAATCAATTCATCACGCGAAATCTTCAACACTCCACGTTCAACTCTAGTACAATAGCCTAGATCATCAAACATACTTATAGATAACAAATTTCACTTGAGTTCTGGAACATACCTCACATTGTGAATAGGAAGTTCATGGTTATTAAACATTTTAAATCTGACCGTACCAATACCATGAACCTTGCATGCCTTATTATTACCAAGGCGAACTACTCCACCTTGAACCATCTTCAAAGTTTCAAAGTATTCTATTATTGGACACATGTGATAAGAGCAACCTGAGTCAATGACCCAACTATCTTGAGTTTCCAAACTCAATACTACTAGTGCTTCGGCATCCTCATAACTTTCCTCACCCAATGCAACTACAACTTGGACAGAATCTTCATTGACCTTTCTTTCAGGACAATCCCTTTTAAAGTGACCGATTTTTTGACAATTAAAACATTTTATCTTTGACTTATCCGACCTCTTTGATTTGGACATCCCTTTATGCTCACCTCCTCCTCTTGACACATTTAATCCTTCACCACTATCTTCAATCTTCAAATCTTTCGACTTTAAAAATTCTTTGGATTTCACCGCCGTCTGGACTTCAACCAAAGTAATAGTACCTTCTTTACCATAAAGAAGGGCATCGTTAAAGTGCTCAAAGGAGCTGGGTAATGAACTCAACAGGAGCAAAGTCTTGTCCTCATCATCAATCTTCACTTCAATATTATCAAGATCATCTATAATCTTGTGAAATTCTATGAGCTGATCAACTATGGATTTGTTCTCCACCATTCGAAATGAATATAGTTGTTGTTTCTGATACAACCTGTGAGCCAAATATTGTCATATACAATGATTCAAGTTTTGCCCACATAGTAACCGCAGTTTGCTCCCTGGCGACTTCTCTTAGAACTTTATCCCCGAGGCACAAGATAATGGCACTTATGGCCTTATTCACCATCTCGGTCTTCTGTACATGTGTAAGCCTTGCAGACATCAATGCTTCACTCTTCAAAGCATCGATGCACTTCTCTTAAATTAAAATTGCTTGCATCTTAATTTTCCACAACCCGAAGTCGTTGTTACTAGAAAATTTCTCGATCTGCCATCTACTAACCATGGTGCTCACTTGTCAACAATATCTCTTTGCTCCACGCTCACCGCACCACTTGTTGTGAATCTTGTTGTGATTTACGACAAAATTCAATATCAATTTGTGATGCAAAGAACAATAACAACCAAACTAAATGGTCTTCAACAATAATAATCCGTACACAAATAATATAACAGAATAAGGCAAGGAAAAAACAGGAGGTTTGTTTACCCAGTTCGATCAAACGATCTACTCTGGGGGAGAGAGCAGCTCTCTAATTCACTATACTCAGAAAGTTGTTACAAGAGATTACAGATGAGTTACAAGAAAATAGCCTTCGCCTTCAAGTTCCCAAGAACAACCCTATTTTCTACCCAAGTGTTTCCCAACCTCTCCAACTCTCAATATATAAATCACTCAAATCCAAGGTATAATAGTGTTTCACAATAACCTTAAACAACTCCAAAGGTTTCCCTAAACCTTTGCTTTTCTAAGGTTTTCCTTGTGAATAACTAAAACCCTATGTTATACCTTTAAACCCTTGCTCTCCCCTGTTGGCGTAAATTCTAAGATTGTCACACACCAACCATATAAGAGATACATATTTATAATAGCAAATACCCAACAAACAAAGCCCAAAATCACATGGATCCATGGACCGAATTGAAAATGCCCGAAAACTCGAAAACACTATTCACCGTATGGATATCACTATTCACCGTACGAACGTCACCATTCATCTGTACAGACGTCACTATTCACCGACCGAATTTTTTTCCTCGACTTTTCGTCCGACTTTTTAAAATTCCTGATTTTTGCGGTAAATGCAATCTCCAAAATATGTTTTCTTTCTCTTCATCAACAAAGGTTTTAAGGCACATTTACAACATTTCCAATTGACATCCATCTATGCTCTATTTTTCACAGCAAAAGCATCTTCTTAATAACCAATAAAATTTATTTTGCCTCATCCCGAACTCACCAGAATGAACATCTAATTTTTTTTTTCTTTCTCAAAATGTCCCCCAAATAAAATAAGATTCTTACTTGCAATCCTTTATAAGCTTGACTTCCACTTGTCCATACTCAACATATCTGAGTGACGAGAAAAAACATAACTTTTAATCCATTGAGTTATTGCAGAAATACCTTGTAGTTCATACTCGATTCAATCTCGTCCCCTCTCGACCAACATATCCAAAGAATTCAGAGACACGTGTCGATCAAACTCGACTAAAGCTCTAGGGTTTTAACTATCCTTCTTATTGAAGTAGCATAGGGTACATTAACTTTAGTTAAGAAACAATCGATTACATAAGCATATATCATGCTTGACTCAAGACACATAACACATAACACATAGGACCCCGAACATTTACTCCCACTAAATCCGACACTTGATAATCTTAGGACACCCGACTCACAGGCCCTTGGCGAAATCTACCACCGAGCTTTGATACCATAATGTAACACCCTGGTTTTTAACAATGGGAGTGTATTTTTTTTTCTTTTTAAAACAACAATACAGTATAAAGCATTCATGATGGTCCCCTTTTAAAATGCAATCAAAGTAAAAGTTTTCGTGTTTAAAATCTTCTTCAAAGTTATAATCAAATACTTGCCATAAGTTGCAAAATATTTTCACTACAAAAAATATTATTTCTCTAAAAGTATTTAACATTAAATAATGATCAATACATCTTACACAATAAACATATATATTGTAACAACATAAGATGGAAATGACACCATTCTCAAACAAAACTCTAAGTTGATCTTTGGACTCTAACTGAAGATGACTGGGTACTAAACCCTCAAGTAACATCTAGCCTTGCTGCTTCAGATCACCAATCCAATAACTTTTCCACCACATCTTTAAGAATAACTTAAACCTCTAAGAGCCTAGGGCATAAGCCCAGTCCAAAATAATAGTAGAGGGTCACGATCTAAAAATACACACACACACACATACACACATATACACACACACACACACACACACACACATATATATATATATATATATATATATATATATATATATATATAAGAATACACACATACAAGTACAACATGATATATAATAGTCACAATATTATTTCAATACATAGAGCAATACACAAATAGTCTAATGCAGACTCTACATGAGTGTGATCGCCTTAATTGGGTTCCTTACATGCATGAATTCTGGAATTTAACCTCTTCGTAGAGAGTTGTAGGCACCTTCTACTGATTTTTTTGGTCCATCCCCACATTGGGGCATCCCTCCATGGTGACTAGTCCCTGACTAACATCAACTCAATAAATCCCACTGGATTAAGGTGGATCAATTCCCGATAATTACACCCCGTGAAGACGGCCAACACGTAATGTGAAATGCATGAGCACGTATATGCATCACAACATAAGTATTTGATGGTCCAACTGATACATATTGTGCAGCCTACCTAGCGTACATATACCACATATATGCAAATGCATCATAATCATTTCTCAATAGTAAATTCATATATTTATTCAAAATCATATGAAAGCATATTCACGCATTTAACATCATAGCATAAACACATATTCATAATTTAGCACACAAGCATTAAAAATTCTAATCGGGCACACAATTATCATAAAACCCCCAATTGGGCACACAATCATTCATACCAACACATATGCATTCAATCACGTATAATATCGTTAGAAAGTGCCTTTACCTTGGCAAGCTTCCAATATGTTCATCTCATGCTACGGGAGTCCGATTCGTATCTCTCGACAGAATCTCCGATCCGGTTCAGACTCTAAACCTTTTAAATTACACAACTTATTTAAGTTATTATGAACCATACTACATCCACAATTAGGGAATTGTCTTGACCCCTTACTTAACAATTTAATGTTAGATTTTCTCATAGTTTTAATAACTTAATTAGGTTCCCTCGACTTGGTGAAATTCTAGTTTAGACACTTAGACAATCATAAACTTTAAAATCCTTTTAAAAACTTCAAATAACATTAGACAAAAACAAGTTCTATTGATTTTAAAACAAAAGTGTTTTGAGAAGAACCCCACTCTTAAATATTTTTCGGTGATAACACCTCCGGTAATTCATTATCAGTTGACAGGAAATATTTTGAGTTCATGAAACGAAGGTAAACAATTTCAAAATCAAAACAATTATAACTCATTGATTCTTTATTCGATCAGAGAGAACCATATGTGCATCTTGGTCATTTCGACAAGGCGGATCTAATAATTAACTTGTCAAGGCAAAATATCAATTTTAAAATCGCCTAAATGCCCTTTTAAATTTCAGCCAATACTAAAATTCACTTAAAGTCTTTTGTTTTTCAAAAATCAGGTTTAATGAAAATACTTTTAAAATTTTAAATTTCACATAAACACACTTAATTTAGTTTAATTTCCCACCTAACAACTTTTTTTACCAAAATTCTAAAATCAAAACACATAAGAATTTGGGGATTTTCTTTTTATAGCATATTTCTTTTAAAAATTGTCATACTCAAAACATCTTGTAATAACTCTAATTGAAATAAAAACAATTTAATTGAATAAATTTCAACTACACAAATATAAGTAAGATATCATAAAAGAAAAACAAATCTATAATTTATCTATTGCATTTTTATGGCAAATCAATAAAAGAAGTAAATAAATAAATAAATAAGAAAAAAGTTCTTACCTTCACTTGGCTTGGAGTGATTTTTAATTGAAGAAAATGAAGAAGTGCTCTAAACGAGTTTTGTGTTGCTTAAACATACTAGCTATTTAGTTGATTCTATTGACCACAACTAATTTGTTTCACGTATCATTTGTGTTGCATTGTAAAAAAGAAAAATGACTTAATGTAACTTGACTATTTTGACTATTTTGACTATTGTATTTAAAGAAGAGTTAAATTCTCTCATGACCACACAAACTAATGAGTTAACGTGGCTATGCAATGGCCACAGGTGATTAGTCTATCTTATTTTCATATTAATCCATTCCCACATTTTTATAACACATTTTATAATTATTATTATAATATGTTTAATCAAATAAAATATTAATATATTCTAGAAAATATTTAGATATTTCCATGATCTCTGTTTCACTAGTTCTTTCAATCTTTTCGTTCACTCTCAGATGGGTTGTAATTCACTCACAAACAACTTTTACGAAAATATAAAAATTATACCATAACATTTCATTTAAAACAAGGCATATTTTTTGAATAAATTTTTCTTCCGAATAAATTTTTACTTCTTGGTTTTGAAAATATATTGAGATTAAGGTTTCATTTTAGGCGATATATAAAACTTTTATTTAAATTTTGACAACAATCAGAGTCAATGAAAATTTTGACAATAATCAGAATCAGTGAAAATTTAATACTCCTTAGCATAATACTATTTAATATTCATAAATTCTAATTTATGCTCTTGTACTTCTACGAGTCTTATAACTGCCACCGCTGTCGTCATCGCCATTACGTCTTGCGATATTTTCCTTTTTCTTTTTGTGATTGTTTCTCATTCTTATTTTTTCCTATGGAGATGAATAGTCAAGATCATGAATCAATATTGGTATCAAACTTAAATCATTTTTTAAATTTGCTTCTACTGTTGCCAGGGTTGCTCTTGCTTCTAGTTATACTTTTGTTTATGCATTTTATTATAATTATATTTTATGCAATAATTGTTGGAAATTCACCACACCCTATGAGAATTCCACTTCAATCTTGATCTCAAGATTGTACACAAACCCACTACACAATAGCAATGAAGAACAAAGAAAGAAGAAGAACAAACTAACAGCAAGAAAGAAAAGAGAGAGAAGAGAAATATTTGGAGGAGAAGTGTTCTACCCACGAACTGTGGGATTTCTGATTATATTGCACTTTCACTGCTAAATCTGCAACTGTGAATACAATACAACGTTGTGATTACAATGCAAGGATACTTCCTATTTATAGATATAGATTTGCAAAGGCCCAAAATTAAAAGCCCAAAATATCAAATCTAATCTAACCAAATCTGAATCCAATCAAATCAAATCTAACACGATTCTGTCGAAACAACCTAAACAATTTGACACGACACTAAGCTCTGAATGCTTCGATTTCGACACTATGAATTACATTTAACACACCACCTAATTCATTGTGTCTAAACTATCTACATTCATCATGGCTCTTAGTCTTCTGAAGGCTTCGACCTGCACTCCCTTCGTCATGATATCTGCAATCTGATTCTCAGTTCTACAGTGTTCCAAATTCATCTTCCCTTCTGCTACCTGCTCTCGAAGATAATGGAACCTCATTTCGATGTGCTTGCTTCGACCGTGTGCTATTGGATTCTTCACCAAGTTGATAGCTGACATGCTGTCGATCTTCACGGTAATTGCTCCATGACTCTTCCCTGTAATCTCTTCGACCAAGTTCACTATCCATGTTGCTTGACATTTGTGCTCCACCACCTTGAGTTCAATCTTGAAGGTCCTATTCTGAGACATTGGAGCCTTCAAGATCAACCTACCATCTGCGTCGAGAACTCTCATCATCTTGTTTTCGACAACTACCTTGTAGTTCTTTTCGACTAGTTGCCCTATACTGAGCAAATTACTCTTCATACCTGGAATGTACAACACATTGGAAATTATTGACCTTTTGCCATCTTTCCTCATAATCAGAACATCACCAACACCTTCAGCTGCTAGAGTGTTGTCATTTGCAAACTTTACCGTGTTCTTCGACGAGGGCTTCATGTTGACAAACCAATCTTTCCTCCCAGTCATGTGTGATGAGCATCCTGCGTCCAAGTACCACTGATCTTGGAATCTTTCTTCATCTTTTATTGTGACCATCAATAACGTCTCTTCTTCTTCATGCTTCGCCAGATTTGCATCAGTTTCTTGATTTTTCTTCTTTTCTGGACAGTAACTAACATAATGGCCATACTTCTGACAATTGAAACATTGAATGTGACTTTTGTCAGATTTTTGATCACCACCTTTTCTTCTACCTGCAGCACCACCTCTTTGGTTGCCTTGGTTCAAAGGTTTCTTCTGATTCGACTGGTTTCCTCCTTTGTTGCCATTCCAGCTTCCTTTACCTTTCCTTTCCTTTTCTGACTGAGCCTGCAAAGCAATATCACTCTTCGACTTTGCTGCAGCTCTCTCAGCCATCCTTTGTTCATGAGACTCAAGCGTCCCTTGAAGCTCTTCCTTCGTCAATACTGACAAGTTTTTCGAGTCTTCTATGGCTACTACCACGTGGTCGAATTTTGGAGCCAATGACCTCAAGATCTTTGCAACAACTGATCTTGATGTCAACACCTCTCCACATACTTTGATTTGATTCACCAGCTTTGTAACTCTGGTGAAGAAATCTGTAATACTTTCGTTGTCTTCCATCTGAAGCAACTCATAGGTTCTCTTGTGAGTTTGTAACCTCACCTCTTTCACCTTCTCTGCGCCTCCAAATGACTTTTCAAGAATCTCCCATGCTTCCTTTGTTGATTCTGCATCGCTAACATTTTTAAAGTTATCTGGATCAACACATTGATGGATTATAAACAACGCTTTATAATCTTTCTTCTTCAATTCTTTGTGTGCAGCCTTTTCTTGATCCGTCGCATTCTCCCCAAGCGGTGTTACTCCTTCTTTCAATAGATCCCAAAGATCTTGATAACAGAAAATCACCTTGATCTGCTTGCACCAATTCTCATAATTATCTTTCTTGAGAATTGGCAGGGTCGCCGAAAAGTGCCCATTTGAATGATTCATAGCCATCACGATTTTCCTCCTTGAATCGCAACCGGAGCTCTAGATACCAGATGTTGGAAATTCACCACACCCTATGGGAATTCCACTTCAATCTTGATCTCAAGATTGTACACAAACCCACTACACAATAACAATGAAGAACAAAGAAAGAAGAATAACAAACTAACAGCAAGAAAGAAAAGAGAGAGAAGAGAAATATTTGGAGGAAAAATGTTCTACCCACGAACTGTGGGATTTCTGATTATATTGCACTTTCACTGCTAAATCTGCAACTGTGAATACAATACAACGTTGTGATTACAATGCAAGGATACTTCCTATTTATAGATATAGATTTGCAAAGGCCCAAAATTAAAAGCCCAAAATATCAAATCTAATCTAACCAAATCTGAATCCAATCAAATCAAATCTAGCACGATTCTGTCGAAACAACCTAAACAATTCGACACGACACTAAGCTATGAATGTTTCGACTTCGACACTATGAATTACATTTAACAATAATGTTATAATATCGATATATGAATTTCAAATTGACAAGGCAGTCTATAATTATACAATCAAAATAACCTATAAACTGTTTCATCAGATTGCAAATGGTAAGTGCAGTTTTCAAAAGTGTATTCAAAGCATGATATTGCAATATGCCTATAAATATGGATCAGTTCATAAATCACATAAGCCTAAATAGGTAATGTTAAAGGAATATAAGTACTAAAACTTAAAGTCATAGTAAACTAACATAAATGTCATGAACACACACATAATATAAGCAGTCACAAACATTTACAAAGATGTTGTATTTGTTAGTGCGTGAGACACTTTTAGTGAGGAGCGAATAGAGAGAGAATAAGGAAATAAGGATTTGTATTATTGAATTGTGTAAATAATGATACAAACTAGGATTATTTATATGCAACCCTAATTGGGCTTGGGCTAACACAACTTGGATTATATTTAAATATTAAATCTAATCAAATCTAATCTAATATTTCAACACACCCCCGTAATTCAAGTTGTCGAGCCTACTCTAGTCATAGTCGATCTGAACTATTCCTAATTTCTTTCTCAAATTCAAGAATCTGTCGATCTTCAATCATTTGGTGAAAATGTCGGCCAACTGTGATTCACTTGAGCAATGCCTAACTTCAAGTTCACCTCGACTTACCTTTTTCCTCAAGAAGAGAAATATGGCTTCGATACACTTACTCCTTCCATGCAGAGTTGGATTCTTCGCCAGATTTATGGCTGACTTGTTGTCGATTTGCAACACTAGAGGTTTCTTCACTTCGACCTCCATTTCTTCAAGTACTGATCTGATCCAAATTGCTTGACATGCAGCATATGATCCTGCTATATATTCTGCTTCACACGATGACAATGCCACCATAGGTTGCTTCTTCGAACACCATGAGATTGGGGCACCAAATACTTAAAAGAAATATCCAGTTGTACTTCTTCGATCTTCCTTATCTCTACACCAATCAGCATCTGAAAAATAATTAACTATTACTCATTTGCCTTTAGAATCTCGTCGAAATAGAATTCCAAAATTTGTTGTTCCTTTTAAGTATCTCAGAATTCTTCTTGCAGCTTTCATGTGTGACACTCTTGGTTCACCCATGAATATGCTCACTAATCTGACTACGAAATCTATATCAGGTCGACTGTTGCACACATATCTCAGAGATCCAACTATTTGTTTGAACAAAGTTACATCAACTTTGTCTTTTTCTCCATGCTTCTCCAACTTCAAGTTTGGTTCGACAGGTGAGGATGCAGGATTCGAATCATCCATTCTTAATCTCTTGAGTATCTCTTTGACATACTTCCTTTGATGTAGCACCATACCTTGCTTCAACATTTGAAATTCAATGCCTAGGAAATAAGATAATTTTCCCAAATCCGACATTTCAAATTCCTTCATCATCAGCTCTTTGAACTTCAACAAGCTTTCCAAGCTATTTCCAGTTACCAACAAGTCATTGACATATAAGCAGATGATTGTTATATATTGTGCTACAACCTGAACATATACACCATACTCAGACTTGCATTTAACAAATCCCAATTCGACTAAGTATGAGTCGACCTTCTTGTTCCTGCCCAAGGTGCCTGCATGAGGCCATAGAGCGCTTTGTGCAACTTATATACTTCCCAATTCGACTAAGTATGAGTCGATCTTCTTGTTCCATGCCCTAGGTGCCTGCTTGAGGCCATAAAGCGCTTTGTGCAACTTATATACTTTACTCGTTTTCTTCTGAATCACAAACCCAAGAGGTTGTGTGACATAGACCTCTTTGTCTAACAGACCATTCAAAAATGCAGACTTCACATCTAACTGAATGTCGACCAACCTTGGTTACATGCCAATGCTACCACTAGTTGAACAGTCTCCAGTCTTGCTACTGGAGTAAATACTTCAGAGTAGTCAAGTCATTCTCTTTGAAGAAACCCCTAAGCTACTAATCTTGCTTTATGTCTTGCTATCGACCCATCAGTATTGTGTTTCAACTTGAACACTCACTTTACTTCGTTAACTTTTGTATGTGCTGACAATTCGACTAACTCCCATGTGTAATTTCTTTCGATTGCCTGTAACTCTTTGACCATAGCTAACTTCCACTGTTGAATTTTTAAAGCTTCGTTATGGTTGATTGGTTCAGCACCTGCAAGTAAAGCAAAATGAACTAATTCTCCATCTGGTGTAACTTCATCATCACCAGTCACTTCATAATCATGAAGTCTTGTTGGAGGAACTCTATTTCGCCGAGGTTTTTGGCTTGTTTCAGCCACAACCTCTGTGTCGGGAATGTCAGCAACTGCTTCTACTTCGACTTCAACTGGATTCTCAGCAATTCCTTCAACTTCGACTTCATCAGTTTCTTCGTCGAAATCAGAGCTCATCAATGGCTTGTTAATTGAATTACTAGAATTTCAATCCCAGGAAGAATTTTCATCAATCACAATATCTCGACTCAACACAATCTTCTCATTAATTGGATTGAATAACATGTATGCACCAGTCTTATGATATCATACCAGAATCATAGGTTCACTATAGTCATCAAGCTTCCTTCTTCTTGCATCAGAAACATGCTTGTAACACATAGAGCCAAACACCTTCAGATGACTCACTGATGGTCGTTTGCCACTCCACACTTTTTCAGGAACCTTGTTCTTCAATTGCTTAGTAGGTCACCTGTTCAGGATATAAACTGCAGTCAAAACAGCTTCACCTCATAAAGATTTTGGCAAATTCTTCTGCTTGAGCATACATCTCGCCATATCCAATATGACTCTGTTTCTTCTTTCAGCAATTCCATTATGTTGAGGAGTATAAGGATCAGTTACCTCATGATCAACACCATGTTCTGCACAGAATTTTTCAAACATCTTCGAAGTGTATTTGCCACCTCCATCGGTTCGCAGAACTTTGATCCTTTTCTCACTCTGGTTTTCGACAAGCATCTTGAATCTCTTAAAGATTTCAAATACTTCATCCTTTCTCTTGATCACATAGATCCACAGCTTTCGACTAAACTCATCGATAAACGAAATATAATATCTGTTTCCACCAATGGTATGTTCTTCGAACAGACCACATACATCTGAATGTATAACTTCAAGTATGCAGGATGATCTCATTGGCATAGTCGAAACGAAAGAATTTATGGATTGCTTTCCGACTAAACAACCTTCACAGAGTTTGTCAAGCATCTCAAGACTTGGAATACCAGATACCTTATCTTGAGTAATCAACTGATTGAGTGATCGAAAGTTCAAACGTCCAAACCTCAAATGCCACAACCAACTATCCTTGTGGTCGACAACAATTTTTAGACATTGTACTTCAGTTGAACTGATCATGGTCTTAAACGTCATGTTCTTCGACAACGGAGATTTCAAGACCAAATTGTTCTGGGTGTCGAACAATTTCAAAACTCCATCTTTCATGACAACTTAGAAACCTTTTTTGACCAGTTGTCCAACACTTAACAGGTTGCACTTCATTCCAGGTATATAGAGCACATCTCTGATCATAACTTTCGCTCCATTACTCAGTTGAAAAACTATGTTGCGAGTACCTTTTGCTTGCAATGAACTGTTATCAGCAAGTTTTACCTTGCTCTTCTTCGACTCGTCAAAATCTGCCAACCACTCATGTGATTTGAGCAGCCTGAGTCGAGGAACCAGATCTTGGATTCGACATGGTTATCTGCCACTGCAGCCATAACCACCATACCACCTTCAAAATCATCTGAATTTTGGCGTGCAAGGTTCACTCCTTTGTCCTTTCCTTTTTTCGATCCATTATTTTTCCTATACCAACAATGTTTGGTCAAATGACCCCACTTTTCACAGTTATAACACTACATACGTTTCTTATCTTCTCTGTCCTTTCGATAGTTTCCTCCTCCTCATTTCGAGGATTCAGAAGCTCTATCTTCGACCCGATTCTTGTGAGGGTTCGACCAAGACTTCTTTCCTTGAGTCTTGTCGACTTTGCCTTTGAATTTGTTGGAACCACCATTCCTTTTCCATGTCTGAGCCTGCAGTGCTTGTATCGAATCCTGAACTCCCTTTCTTTCGACAATCCTCATCTCATGCGCCTCCAACGAACCAACCAAATCTTCCACTTTTAGGGTTTCAAGATTGTTGGATTCTTGAATAACTACGATAACGCGATCAAAGTGAGAGGTCAACGTTCTCATTACCTTCTCAACTATCATCTTATCAGTTATGGTTTCGCCACAACCCTTCATGAGATGGACGAGTTTCTGAACCTTTGACACATATTCTGCAACTTTTTCGTATTCTCCCATCGACAACAACTCATATTGTCGACGCAAGGTTTGCAACTTGACTACCTTGACTTTCTCACCTCCTTCATAATACTTCACCAGAATATCCCATGCCTTCTAGGGTATCATGGAAGCCAAATAAGGACTACATCTGTTTTTTCCATCGGATCCAATTCTTGCCGTCAAGCATTGGAAGGGAATTCAGAATGCTCTTATCACCAGTCATCTTCGCAGCGGTTGATTCACTTGTCCTGAAAACACGATCTCTGACGTGAAGTTCTTGAAATACAAATCCTTATTTCCTTATTCTCTCTATTCTCTTCTCACTAAAAGTGCCTCACGCACTAACAAATTGATATCCAGAGGAAATTTCTGTATTTATTAGATTTTATGATTGCTAAAATTTTTTACACTGCTAAAAGTGTCTCACCAATTTATTAGATTTTATGACTTAACTCTATTTCCATCTTACTTTAAAAAAAACTAACATTGTATTTCATATATTTGATTTGAATCTTTTCTTCAAGTAGTATAAGATATGGCTTTTTTTTATATATAAAAAATGAGGGAATGATGAAGATTTTAAAACAAACTAATTAAGAGGAAAACAAGAAAAATTTCAAAGTCGAGGCTTTAGAATAAAATTAGGTTTTATTTGTGTTTATGTTGATTTGTAATAGTCCATTCTTTAACAAGTGGAGACACTTTTATTTTGTATCATCCACTAGAAAAACAAAACACTACTTAAGCAATTTTCTCCTCTAGATCACTGACCCCAATCTTTCGTCTATCAAGATTTCGACCCAAATCTCCAACACCAAACTTGGCCGCCACACGGACATCAGGTACGACTTCTTCTCCGCCATCTCCTTTTTTTCTTTCCCATTCTACCCCTTTTCCTTCCTTCTCTCTCAAACCCCCACGATATTTCCCTCAGCCCCATAATAGTCATATCGCGTTTTCCTCTTCCCAAAAAAATTCCCCGATATCGTTTTCAAATAGCTTTCTCCGCTTTTTTTCTCTGCCCAATCCGGAAAATCAGTTCAATACCCGAACAATTTCGGTTTCATTCTTTTCCTTTTTTCGATTATATTCGCGTGTAAATCAGATTCAGGATTATTTCACTTTTTTTTCTAGGGTTTTTTCATCCCTAATTCGAGGGTTTATTGTTCGAATTTAGATACTATTTTGAACTTTGAAGATTTATTTACTTTGCCGATTAGGTATTCATTGTAGGTTCGTCAAATTGTGTTGTTGTTGTTGTTGAAGTTAGGGTTCATGGCTGATCGGAGTTTGGCAGTTGTGAAACCGGTATGGATGAAACAAGCCGAGGATGCTAAGATCAAAAGCGAAGCTGAGAAAGACGCTGCGGCAAAAGCTGCTTTCGAAGCAACTTTTAAGGGTTTGGAGAAAGGTCGTGAAAAGAGGGCTGCTGCTAATTCAGATAGTGATTCGGATGAGTATGAGGACTTGGCACATAAGCCGATTGGGCCTGTGGATCCTTCGAAGTGCACTGCTGCTGGTACTGGAATTGCTGGAGGGACGGCGTGTGCTGCCTCTTCGTTTGGTGTGGTGACCAAAGATTCTGATGAGAGGAAGGTTTCGACGGGTGGTGCTCAGATCAAGGTGAAAGTGACACCGGGTTTGGGTGTTGGAGGGTCTGATCAAGAAGGGATTGTGAAGGATATGGGGGATGGAACGTATACTGTTACCTATGTGGTGCCTAAGAGAGGGAATTATATGGTCAATGTTGAATGTAATGGAAAGCCAATCATGGGTAGTCCCTTCCCTGTCTTTTTTAGTGCAGGTATTCATCATTACTCTCGTGCTGGCACTTTATTGTTCATTGTATGTGAATGTAAATATGTGAAACTGCTGTGTAGCTCTTTTGAGTTGTTATATACGATGTCAATAGCGGCATAATAGCCATTGGCCGCTGTTGAAAGTATTTAGTGAGCAGTTTGCTGTAATGGCCATTATCGGGCCTCGATTGCAGATACATATTTCAGAAAAAGATGTTTGTTTTATATAGTATATTTATTATTTATAATATCCCACCGCACCATTTTGTGGGAAGCCACTACGTGTCGCTATCCAGGATTGATAACTACAATTTCTGTTAGGTTCTCTTTTATACCTATCAAAATTTGGCTTGTTTGATAACCTCTGGTAGTTAAATTTCAATATCTTGATTTGTTTATGTTGTAGGTAACAGTAATGGAGGACTGCTGGGTTTAGCTCCTCCATCTTCATTTCCAAATCTGGTTAATCAAACTATGCCCAACATGCCAAATTACTCTGGCTCTGTCTCAGGGTCATTCCCAGGATTGTTGGGAATGATTCCAGGAATTGTTGCTGGAGCTTCTGGGGGTGCTATTCTGCCAGGAATTGGGGCCTCACTCGGTGAAGTTTGTCGTGATTACCTGAATGGGCGCTGTGCAAAAGTTGATTGTAAGTTGAATCACCCACCTCACAATTTGCTAATGACTGCCTTAGCTGCGACTACTTCAATGGGATCACTCAGCCAGGCTCCTATGGCACCTTCTGCTGCTGCAATGGCCGCCGCTCAGGCAATAGTTGCTGCCCAAGCCCTTCAAGCTCATGCAGCTCAGGTTCAAGCTCAATCAGCAAAAGATTCTGCTGGTATGATGTGTGATATTTTAATTTTTGTTGTGTTGGGTGATATGTTCTTCATTCCCTAGCTCTTATATATGAGGAGTACTTATTCTCCTTGATATTGCACTATACTTGGGTATGGTTTTGTTGGCATTTTTTATGTCTTTTTACTGTTTCTAGTTGCTCATTACAATTGATTTTGCTACCACTATCAGGTTCACCTGATAAAGCTAATAAGGAGGATGTGTTGAAGAAAACTCTTCAAGTTAGCAATCTTAGCCCACTTCTTACTGTGGAGCAGCTTAAACAACTCTTTGGTTTCTGTGGCACTGTTCTTGAATGTACAATCACTGATTCCAAGCATTTTGCTTATATAGAATACTCAAAGCCCGAAGAGGCTGCTGCTGCTATGGCATTAAACAACATTGATGTTGGGGGGCGTCCTTTGAATGTTGAAATGGCAAAATCACTTCCGCCAAAACAAACTACGAACTCTTCACTTGCTTCATCCTCTCTTCCTTTGATGATGCAGCAAGCTGTTGCCATGCAACAAATGCAATTCCAGCAAGCACTGATTATGCAACAAACTATGACTGCACAACAGGCTGCTAACCGAGCTGCAACCATGAAATCTGCCACAGATTTAGCCGCAGCACGGGCTGCTGAAATAAGTAAGAAATTGAATCCTGATGGACTTGAAAATGAAGAAAAAGAAACGAAACAGAAATCCAGGTGTGTTGTTTTGTCAATTGTTTTAAGACTAATGTAGACTATTTTTGTTTGCTTGGTTGTTGTTGTTGTTGTATAATATTTTCGCTTATTGTTTAATTTTTTTCAATTTTTTATTTATTGCTGTAACTGTTTGAAATTCATTAGTAGCGTTCCCTGCACATGTAATTTAGGAATCTCGAGCTCACAAGACAGTGCTTCAAAAAACATTAGATGTAGCAAATTGAGCAAAAGAGCCTTAAGTGTGTGTTTAAGATTGTCACATAACAAATCAGGCAAACTGAAAGCCATAGTCATTTACTTTATAAGATCTGCCATAAAGAACACATCCCTTTTATACGTTGTTCGTTGCATCTCCTCTCTCCCTCTCTCTGGTGTCTGTTATTCCTTTGGTGAAATACTTTGTTTTATAGAACATAACGAGGTTAAGTAGATCAGTATATTACATTATAATGTAATGATGGTGCCAAAACATGAGGCAAAGCAGAACGGTATGCTGCATTTAAATGTTCAGATAGTATAGAAAAATAAATATATAACTACATATTAATGGACTTTTTTGTAAAAGTGTTTGTCATATGCATAATCACTATTACACTCAGGTGAATTCCATGATGCTTGATATGTTTTTCTTATGTGTGAATAGAAAGGATATATTTCATGAAAAAAGCCATGTACAATTTGGATAATAAATTTGTTTTAAGTACATAATTGAGCTCATACCTTAATGGCTGGCCAAATTATTATAGGTTTCAAACTTCAGAGTAGTGTGGTTGAAATTTTTGAATCAAATGAAGTTCCATATTTTTTTTCTAGTTAGAAATGGCAGGCCTACATTTGTAAAAGTCAAAGGCAGCTAAAGTAAGAAGGAAGTAACATGTTGGTTGCACCTGGCAATTGGCAACTCTATCAGGATCTGTTTATTTTGAAATGATCTATGGTGACAGAATCTTGTTTTGCATGACTTTTTTGAATTATGTATCCTTCATTATCGTATTGTAATTTATTTTATTTTCATAGGTCTCTGAAACTAAAGTTCAATTCCCTTTTGTAGATCACCTTCTCCCCCTCCTGTAAGATCACGATCAAAGTCAAGATCACCTATCAATTACAGGAGAAGGAGGAAGTCTCGTTCCTACTCACCTCCCCGCAATTCTAAGGTTAATCGGTCCAGGTCACCATTGAGGTTCCATCATCATTCAAGGTATGAAAGGGACTGGAGGTCCTATAGAGGCAGCAGGGAACATAGTGATAGGTACAGACGACGAGATTCAGATAGATTTCTTGATAATCATTCATCTGGTTCGAGAAGAAACAGAAGTAGGAGTGTGAGCCCTCATTCAAAGAGATCCCCTGTTTCTCCAAAACGTCAAGGAGGAAGTTCATCTCATAGAGGAAGAAAACAGTCTCGTGCCGATTCTGGTTCTCCAAGTAATCGCAGAGGAAGTAGGTCTTCTCCGAAGGTTGTTGAAAAGGCAATAAGGAACAGAAGGCGCTCAAGGTCAAGATCTTCAGATGATAAGCTGGACTTAGACAAAAATGAAGAAGTCTTGCATGAAAAGGCCAAACAAAGAGAGCGAAGGAGGTCCAGGTCAGTATCTGTGGATGAGAAGCCTCACAGGAGCCGATCTTCCCCAAGAAAAGTGGGTGAAAGCAGACCCAGGAACAAGAAGCGGTCCAGGTCAAATTCTGTGGACGATAAGCATCCCTTGTCTGACAAATTGGATGAAAACAGTAATAGAAGGTCAGTATCTTCTGATGATAAGGTTAACTCTGACAAAAACGAAGAAATCTTACCTGAAAAGTCCAAACATAGAGAGCGAAGGCGCTCCAGGTCCGTATCTGTGGGTGAGAGGCCTCAAAGGAGGCGATCATCCCCAAGAAAAGTGGATGAAAGCAGATCCAGGCACAAGAGGCGGTCCAGGTCTAAATCTGTGGATGATAAGCGTCTCTTGTCTGGGAATTTTGATGAGAACAGAAATAGAAGGTCAATATCTTCAGATGATAAGGTTAACTCTGACAAAAACGAAGAAATCTTACCTGAAAAATCCAAACATAGAGAGCGAAGGCGCTCCAGGTCTGTATCTGTGGAGAGGCCTCAAAGGAGGCGATCATCCCCAAGAAAAGTGGATGAAAGCAGATCCAGGCACAGGAGGCGGTCCAGGTCTAAATCTGTGGATGATAAGCGTCACTTGTCTGGGAATTTTGATGAGAAAAGAAATAGAAGATCAAGACATAGTGATAAAAGGCACTCCAGATCAAGATCTAGGGAAAATAGGGACCGGACTGATGTAAGAGAGGATGGAAGCAAACATGAAAAGTCAAAACATCATGATACAAAATGTAACAGGTCAGAGTCTGATGAAGGGAAGCATCATTCTATAGGTAAATCTGGTGAAAATAGAGATAAGAAATCAAAGCATCGTGATAGAAGGCGTTCCAGGTCTATATCATCGGAAGGGAAGCATGATAAAGGAGGCACTTCATCACATAGAGACGAGAGCAATATTGAACAGAAAAGATTCAGGTCTAAGTCTCCTAATGCCAAGCATCACTGCAGGGATAAATATGAAAATAAAGACGAACTATCACAGCATCAAGAGAAGACATTGTCTAAATCAAAATCAGAAAATCATCAGCAATACGACGGGAGTGGGCCCTCCCCAAGAAATTTCAGAAAGTATGAATCCAAGGGAAAAACAAAATTTGATTCTGCAAATCCAGAAGTTAAGCCTCATTTGAGTGATGGAGAAAATGGTACCAGTGAAAAAAAATCCCAACATGAAAATGCTACACAGGAACCGATTTTAAGTGTGAATGGTAATGGGGTATTGATTTCTGAGAATGAGAACACAAAGTTAGATGGGTGGACTGAAAATGCAGAAGCTGATGATAACCCAGGTATGACAAGTGCTAGTGTAGACCGTTGACATTAATCATGTAAGGCTAGATATTTCAAAATCTAATCTTATTCTTTGATACAGGGTGGACATGTGTGGAAGAAGTTGGAAATGGGAAATTTTAAGCAAGCTTGCTCTGGTAATAGCCAATTGTCTTAATTATAGAACAATTTTGATTACTTATGTGTTATTATTAAATCCAAATTTGCTTTGTGTGCTTTACAGGAGTGGTGGATCTCAATGATATCAAAGTTTATACCTGGCTTTTAACAATGCTAACAATATAGCTTTAAGTATAGATTTCTGTTATATCATCTCAATGTGGAGTACATAAAAAAAGAGGATAATCAATGTTCATTGCTTTTAAATGCTGATCAGGGAAGCTGTCTAACTGGAAGCCGATATGATTTATCCGTCACTAGAGCATACTCTTGTCAGAGAAAGCACCACACAGATTATGGTTCTGTCAATGGCTGAAGATTTATGCAACCTGCTAATGATTATGGGATAATAGCATATTCTAATTAAGGATGTAACAGATAGATTGTTCCTCTTAGGAGAAATGCTATTCTCAGAGGATGCTTCCTGTATTTGATTGGGTCCCAAGAATATTCTCTGCTGGCTTATGAACATCTTCAATTGTTTATTTCTTTTTGCAGGTTGGGTTGGAAAAGATCAGATGTTGAATTCCATAGCTGTTGGTGTGATTTAAGGTTTCGAGAAATGACCTGCTTTTGTCATGATCAACCATGCAGCACTATATCATTCTTCTTTTACTGGTTGATTGATGTATGTTGGAATGTTATTTTAACTATACTGTTCTTGTTTAATTAAAGGTGTCACAATTTACTATGATGTTTCTTGATATTTTTTCCTTCTAAAATCTGGTCGAAGCTGAATATTTTTGGTTTCTAGTCCTAGTCCTTCAGAAATTATTGTTATATGAACGTAGATACCTCTTTAACCAATCTCCTGATGATATGCATCTAAAATATTTGGGCCAATGGTAGAAATGTGTAAACTGAATTTTCTAAGTTTTAGTTCATGTGGCCTTGTTAGTCTCTTGTATCTAGATTATATACCTTTTAGGGGTTTTCGTGGTATGATCATATTTAGTTGTGAGCCACCACAGGTTACCTTTTATTTACTCATGTTTTGTGGTACGATGGGCATGTTATACCCAAAACAAATGCAGGTTATATTCACATTGAAATCCATTGGAGCTTTGAGACACAGTTTTGCTGGGTTGATTTTCTCTTCTATAAATGAAGGTATACAGTTCAGAGCATATATTTTTTCCCCAATAAGTGTTGAGAGCAATGAGAGCTTATATATTTTCAGTGTTTGCATTAAGTACTATTTGCCAATATTTTTATTATCATCCGGTGTCTTATATTGTCCTGCATTCTTTTTTTCTTTTCTTTTTTCCTTTTTTTTTCTTTTTTTTTTCCCTCTTTTCCTTTTTCCTTTTTCCAAGCAATTGTCATGGTTAGGTAAAACTTCTATATAAGTTCAACTGAACCTGGATGTTGCTGCAATGAGTTACATCATGCAGCATTTGAGCACTTGGCTGACTTACAGCTTATTCTTTAAGTAAATGCTGAAATGCAAATGATTTCAACAGGTAATTCTCCGTTAAACTATTGGGTTGTTCCGTCATATGTGTAGGATCTTCAGGGAACATTTGTATGTATAGTTTCCACCTTTATATGAACTTAATCATATCAGCCTTGTAGTGCTTCATTTGGTTTTTATTGTTTTTTTTGTTTTCATGTTCACAGTGATGTTTCCATATTTCACTGCAATTCAATTCTATGAACTGACTGATTTTCTCTGCCTTCTATGTGTTGTGAGTTTTTGTTGTGTTAATTGATATGATTGTGGTTTAAACTAACTAGGTTTGTTGCCAATAATTGAGCAACTTGCTTTAGAGAATAAATAAGTGATCATGTTTTCAACCATAAATTAATAAATCAACTGATATTTTGTATATGCATAGCAAATCATGACGTTAAAACAGTTGATTTCCCCCCTCATTTAACGGGAGCTCACTTTAGAGGAGCCGGGAAAAGTTTGATGAGTGAGAGATTCTGTATGACTCTAGAACTTTTCCTTTCCGGAGTACATATTATGATACATTATGTTTGTGATTGTGAATCGCATCTGAAGGTTTTCCCCTTTTCTATTTCTTTTTTCTCACTCTCTTCCCACCATCTTCTTTCTCCGATTCTCTTTTTATGGTTAGGTTATGCGTTGGATATGATGATGTTATGAGCAGCTGTGAAATCTCTTCACCAGATGATTCTGTGAAGTTTGTCCCTAGACGTTCTTTATAGTTTTATTTTGCTTACTTTAAGGTCAAATGTCCTAAATACAATCTGTTCTCTCTTGACCAACTGATCTGGTCACCGACCACAGCCCGATAAGTTGGAGACCTTATATCAGGGTGTTAGGCTTTGCCATATGGTGTTTGTTCTACATAGTGTTATAAAAGAAAAGTAAATTACGAGGTTAATTTGTTCTTAGTTCTGCATAGTATAAAAAAAGTGATCTATGAAAACAAGGGCTCAGAAATGCCGAGTACTTTTTCTAATATATTATCCGTATATCTATGAAACTCTGCACTTATCATTATTGACTTGGGTGTGATCTGTGTTTATAAATCGAGTGAATTATAGAATGGTGAAATAGTGGGTCAAGAGAATGTTGGTGTCGTTCTTGAGAATCAATTGTAGTTTTCAGGATTGTGGTTCATCTGAATAAATTGTTCTTGAGAATCAATGGTAGTTTTCAGGATTGTGGTTCATTTGAATAAATTTAGGAACGGAGTATATGCCTTGAAAAAAAATTAAGATTTTATGTTTATTAAGTTTGGCTGTTGGCTTCTTTTCTTGAAAGTTATTCTAATATTAGTTGCATAACCTATCCAACCACTTCAAGCCTACAAGAACGCCTCGTTTTTGTAACTTCCATTTGAATTTAGAACTAAAAGTTGAGAATAGTGAAAATTTTCATTTTAGTGTCTTCTTTTTCAACGACAAACGTAGAACATGTTGAATTTAATACAACTCAAATAAAGTAAATCAAGTAAATTTGCTAAATGTTGTTTTGATTGAAGTGTTGCGCCATCTTTAAAGTGCCAATCTCACTTTGGAGTGTATAAATAGTCCTCATTAAGATCTAAATCCATTTTTGCAGCAATTCTAAATGGACTTGTACTAGCTTGTTTTTTTGGTCTTTTCCTTAATGTAGTTCTTAAGATAATTATATAAATAAAAATAGTATTTGATCCAAATGTCTTTGTTATGTGTTGTGTTCATTTTTGTCATGAGTGTAAAGTGAAACAAAAAACAATTAAAAATAATGTAAGGAGTATTAATTAGAGAAAGAAAAAATATTTAATTATGTTTTAAAAAATGACAGGTTAAGCATTTTGAGAGATTTTTTTATTTTGCAAGTAGGAAATATAATTTGGGACTACGGAAATATATGTTATGTAAAGTGGACCTTTACATTGATTAAAGGTACACCATCAAACTTAATTGAAAAGTTAATTTAAAAGAAATCTTACTCTAATTTAAAACTAGTACATACTTTTAGATGTAAAATGATTATAAGCAGAATCATTAAACAATTGAGAAAAAAAAGTACAAGCTTCACTACTCATTATTTAACCACACTCTTTCTTTAAGTATACATCTTACAACAACAAATAATACTACATTCGTTCTTATATTAAGAGACAATTTATTTTTTAGGTTCATTGAATAATTCATATATTTACTAAGTGTATAGACTAGATACATTGATTATTCAATGAATTTAAAAAATAAATTGTCTCTTATAAAAAGGAACGAATATAGTATTACTTATCTTGCTTATTTTGACAAAATCAAGCAAAGTATCTACATTAACAACTTAACAACAAATAACATTACCAGATTTTCACTGGGCATCAATGTCAAAAGTTAGAATAGAAGAAAATTGCATTCAAATATTAGAAAGTTGTATTAACTCTAGATAACTCACTTTTATATTTCTTCTTTATTGCTGTGTTTAAGGGATGCAAATTAGATCTGGTTTGTTGGACATGTTCGTTTTCGCCGAACTATTTTGCGGGGCGGGTTAAGGTTTTAGGCACACATCTTTAATATGTCCGTCCCTTTTTTTGCGGGCGTTGACATTAACATAAAATTTTCAACTTTTAAGCTTTAAAACACAATTTTTTCCGAGACATATATGCTCGTTTGCCACCTCTAGCAGTGTTATGCATAATTTAAGTGGGAGATTTCTTAATGCATCCTATGCTTTACTAGGACACCTCGTGAAAATACATTAATACTCTCAGATTTCGGAGATGCATCTCCGGACACACCCAAACCAAATAAATTTCTTAAACATGCCATAAGTTAATTGGAAAAAGTCTTACGGAGATGTATCTCCGTGTAATTTACAGAGATGCATCTCTAGATGCATTTTGTTCAATTTCTCAGTTCTAAAAAAACACTTTCAAGATTTTCAAACTCTCTCAACTCATTTTCTCTTAAAATCATACAACCAACTTCAAAGCTTCTTCCATCAACATCAAGTCTATCAAAGAACTCATTCAACACTAAAATATACTCACAATTTGTAAGTTTATGAACTTTCTAATTTTTTTTTTTTGAGTTTTTGTATAAATTTGTAGAAATTGATAATTAGGTTTTGAAATAGATAGTTTATACATGTTTGATAGTTTATACATAATGAGAAACATGTTTGATAAGTAGTTTTATTGATCAATGCACTATTTTTGTTGTTTTGGGAGACTGCATTACAACCACTGAGTTTGGTGCGAGTTGTAGAAAATACTAGAGACATATCTTTGGAATTTGCCAAAATTTTAATTCTCAGAAATTAGAGATACATCTTTGGAGTTTTCCAGTCTGCATTTTTTTGCTTTTTGTTTTGCTTGTACTCATTGTGTAACACTTGTGTGGTTTACTTACAGGCATTATGGCTGATAGGCATGACCAATCGAGGCACGACAAGTTTGCAAAACATGCATTTGTTCGGAGAGAAAAGCCTTAACCATCACAAGCTCCTGTTACCTCTAGCCCGTTTGATGTGAAGGTGTCAACTTCTAGGGCTCATGTATCTCCACCTTCTTCTGTTCGTAAGCGACAGGTTTCACATATTCATGCATTCGAGGTAGCCCAGATACCAGAGTCACCAGAGGTACCTAAGACAATAGAGTACTTGAGGCAGCAAAGGTACTTGAGGAACCCCGAGCCCAAAAGGCAACAAAGGCACTGGAGGCACCACAAGGGTTAATAGGAGGCACATTATACTTGTCACTATTGTCTCTTTATCCGGACAATACTGCCAGACATGTCTAGGACGAAGAAGTAAAATTTAGTTGGATTCATACTTTTTAAATTATGTTTGTTATAATATTAAAAGTTTTTTATAATGATTTTTTTTGCAGGTCCGTGATCCGCTAAAATTTATCAACCATGGGCCCAAGATTATTGGCCTTAAACAACCTAATCAACAGTGGTTTTAAGATGTTTTACAGCTATCTGGGATGAGAGGCTTGTGCAAGACCGATTATGTTAAGGTTGATCATGGCATGCTTAATGCGTTTGTAGATGGCATACAAAAACATCATTATTTCATCTACCACATGGTGAGATGTTTATCACACTGGACAATGTCTTGTGTCTGTTGTATCTTCTGATTAGGGAGTTGACCCAGAGGCTGCCATGAGGAAGTTTAAAGCCACCTGAGGGGCTCATGTTAGGTTTCAATTCCTGGAGAAGGTGTATACATATAAGCTACTTAAAGCAGAGCAGACTACCGATGATGATGAGCAGGTTGCGTAACATAAAGCATACATTATGAGAGCATAAATGTTTATTTGGTCGACATTGTCATTTTTATGGACAAGAGTGCCACTTATGTGGATGTCATCTACCTGTGATACTTCGATGACTTTGAGCAGATCCATGAGTACAATTGGGGGCTGTTTGTTTGGTCTACTTGTACTCTAAGTTATTCGAAAACTGTATGTGGAAGATGAAACAAGTGACACACATCATCACACTATTGATTGTAATATTTCTTGGTCTTTTAGCGTTTGTGTGTTATTTTGATAACATTTTTTCAACACCATTACTAATGATTCATGTGTTCTAACACTTTTTAGGCTAGGATCCTCTAACACTTCCCACACATCTCTGACTGGTCATATGTACCGACCTAGACTAAGGATATGCCACGTGCTTCTGCATTCGCTTCGCTCAAAAGGGATCAGGCGACATAGTTGTTCAGAGTGTATCTTGAGCATTTGGTAGCAGAGGATATACACTTCCATTCTTGAATCGATCGTCGTGAGATGCGCCTATCATACTCCAATTTTGTCTATTCATTTATTACATTACCCATTTCTATTTTTTTTCCATTTGCATTAGCACGTCCATTGCATTTGGTCATGTCTTCCTTCATTCATAAGTCATATATATAAAGTCAAATTAAAGTCAAGGACAAATGGCGGTTCATTTGTGATTTTGATTTCTCATTTTTGCGTTGCTATTGATCTTTGGCTTGGATTTGAAGAAAGTCAAGGTCAAAAAATTTAACTTTTGACATTGACTTCTTCAGGTCTCATTTGCAAAAGTTTACTATTATTTGTTTTTCTCTAAAGATTGTTTTGATGCTTGAATCCATTTGATTAGTCAATTTTATTTAGATGCATAAGTGAATTTAAGAGCATTTTTAAATGAAGTGAATTAGCGTAGTTATTTTTTTATTTCTTTGTCAAAGTTTCAAGATACAAAAAATATTTTAGTTATAAAAGTTAATTTGATTGCATTTTTACTAATAATGCATTTCTCTTTCATGTTGCACACCACATCACTTTACAATGCATTTATACATTCTACAAAAAGTACCCAAAAAAACATTAAAATAGAAAAAGATGTTATTAAATAAATTAGTGTAGTTTTACATGAGACAAAGGAGAAGTACAAAAGGAGTTTTATTTTACATGAGACAAAAAAAGAAAGAAATAGAAGAGAGTTTTTATTTTTACATTTTGCTTTACAAAATAAAAGAAGAATTAAAACGGGAAGGTCCCAATTTGTTGGGAGGCCCCTAACACGTGTGGACTTCATCAATCCATCATATTTTCATCATGATCACCCCATCATCATGAAATGATTACCCTGCAAAAACAAAAGGAAAGGACATGAACATCCACCATACACCCAATCCATGCGATACACATCCAATCTAACAGAGCCAAGGCAAAAAACTTGACTCAAAACATATACACAACCATGACATACATGCTTACATACAACATTCCAAACCAATTTACAAAATCAAAAACAATGAACAACTCAACGTAACAAATGCAGAGAGATAAACGTGACTCAAGCAAAACCACATCATACATTCTCCTGGGCCTTGACCATTCACACCCCTCTATGTTTATTTTTCTACAATCTTTTTATTTGGTTTATATTTCTTAATTTGTTTGGCCTTGGGCTTTCTTTACTAATTACAGCCCTGGTTTTATTTTTTGCACCCTTTTATTTATTTACTATTATCATTATTTCATTTATTTAATTCATTTATTATAATTGTTTAAATAATAATAATTAATAATGATACAAAAAATATTTTTTCTCACAATAAATTTTAATTTTATATTTTTTTATTATATTTAGTTTTATTTATTTATTTCTTTAATTTTTTTAATTAATTAAATAAATAAATACTAATAACAATAAAATTAAATTAATAAAAAATGAACATTTTCAATTACATTAAAAAAAATCTTGGTCCAACACCAAGTGAACTTTTCAAAACCTTGGTCCAACACCAAATAACTTTTCAAAACTTGATTAATTGTGTATCGATATAAATTCAATCTTTTCCTGAATCAAACGTAATATTAAATTCTTTTCACAATTAAACATGGATGGAAAAAGGGATGGGAGGCGCACGCCTTGCTATTCCTCGAATAAGTAAGTGATTGACGCACACCATATTGCTCGAACTTCGGTCTTTCAAGCTAAACACTCTAATCAAACTTGTATAAAAGGAATGAGAGGCACACATCTCGCTGCTCCTCGAGTAAGAAAGTAGGAGGCACATACATCGCTGTTGCGAATATTCGTCTTCCGTAAATAATTTTCAAAATATCAAAATTGGGCGAAAAGGGAATGAGAGGTGCATGCCTTGCTACTCCTCGAATAAGTGAGTGATTGGTGCCCATCATATTGCTCGAGCTTTAGTTATCCTCCTAAAAATAACTCAAACACATCAAACATATTTTCTCGCCCCCGTGCAATCGAAAACCTTTCAAAAAGAACATTGTTTAAATCGTTCTACCACGAATACAAACAAATGCTTAAGCCTCATCCGTAAGCATAGAAGCCAACATTTAATGACTAGAGCACAATCTAAACATTCCTTCAATAAAACAAACCAACCCATAAAACCATAGTTTTATATGCTGAACTATAATGCTTTGAGTTCCTAATTATACCCTAGGATACGTACGAGTGAGACCCACAATCTCATCAAACACCCTAATAAAAACCTTAATGCGACCCCTTTCATTTTCCCTTTAATTTTTTTTATCATTCGAAGAAAACAAATAACATAAGCTAACATTTAATCTCAAATTTAACTAAAAGGTTCACGTTGTGTATAACGGACGTGAATGATACTAATACCTTCTCATTGCGTAATCGACTCTCGGACTCGAATTTGGTTGCGACGACTATCTTCTTTTTCTTTCAAGGGTTTTATCAATATTTTCTCTTTCATTCTTTAGAATAAATAAAGTTTTGTGGCGACTCTATTCAATCTTTTTCGTGAGCGCGAACGCTTGCGAAGGTCATTTTTTTCGAGATGCGACAACTAGCGACTCTACTGGGGAATTTTGCTCCTGCAAGAGAGAGTCAAACCTATTTTATTTAAATTTATGATGAATTTTAATAATTGTTGTTTGATTTTTTCCATCTTGTTTCTCTTTATCTTACTGTGTTATCCATGTTATCTATCATTTGGTTCCTCTGATACTACGATGGGTGATCTATATGTTTGATACATTCAGTGAGATAAGCTCCATACCCGAGCTTTAAGAAAAACCTTAGAATCAGAAGTTGTATAGTATTGAACCGAGGGGTCTACACCTCGTTGGAACAATACAAAGACTCCACCTATAGTAGATCTATTTGAAATGTTCATCACGATGTGGCTAGCCCACTATTAAGTTGAAATTTTGAATAAGGTCTATGATTATAGGAACCTCACCTAAACTAGAAACCTGTTTTAGGGTCGGCGATTATGCAGTATTGGACCGAGGGGTCTACACCTCGTTGGAACAATACGAAGATCCCACTTAGAGTAAATCTATTTGAATTTTCAGCATAATGTGGCCAGCCCATTATTGTGTTGAAATTTCGAAAAGGTTCATGACTTTAAGAACTTTGTCTAAAGCATAAACCCATACTCAGGATTGGCAATTGTGTAGTATTGACCTGAGGGGTCTACACCTCACTAAAGAAATACAAAGATCCCGCTTAGAGTATATCGATTCATGATTTGCATCATGGTGTGGCTAGCCCATTATTGTGATGAAATTTTGAACATGATTCGTGACTCTAAGTTCTTTCATTGAAAATATGACCTTAGAGATATCCGTTGTATGTTTGGGTATAGTCAACTTAAATCCTCCGTAAGATAAATACCACTTGACTTGTTCGAAACCTATTATTGCATAACATCATATTGCATATCTCATTTGCATAACAAAATCATTTACACATTTTTATTTTCAGGGAATCTCAAATATTTGCAGTTGTAAAGTGTTCAAGAGAATATGGCACTACTACAAAATACACATTCGGTAACATAATATTACCACAATCATTCCTTCCACCGTTGTAATATATGAAACTGGATGCGCCTAATGTTTTATTATTTTTTTTTTAAGTCATTTTATCACGGTTGATGGACACAACCGTGGTGATATAGTGAGTGGTACATGGTTCGAATCCTGGCATCTACATTTTTTTTTATTTTTCCTATTACAAAAAGCGCGTGTCACTTAAATTCATAAATAAATAAATAATTGAAGATTATTTAATCACGAATTTAATATGCAACCGTTGTAATATTCTCTATACAACCTTTGCACTTCCCTAAAGAGAGAAACACTCTTCCCAACTATAATGATGATTGAAAATTTTCTTCAGTTTTCAAGACTGTCACAATGTCATTCAAGAATATCAACCATTGGAAGTAATAATTTCAAGCATTAAATCATCAGATCTTTCATCTTCAACCTCTTCTATAAAGGCACAATTTCATATAATGAATTTTCACTTCTTCAAAACTATTCTTCTTAACTACATATAGCAACATGAGTTCTCCATCTAAAAATGCTAACAGAAATGTCTCAACTGAAGTCACCACAGTACAACACCATGATCAACAGTCAACTGAGGAGGTCCAGCCATCTGGATTGATTGCTGTCAGGGATACACTTAGGGTTAGGAAGGCCAAGAAGAAGAAAAAGAAGAAGCTGAAGAAGAAGAAGGTGCGCAAGAAGATTTGTTACTATGATTCTGACGAGGGTAGTGAGGAGAGAGTCATAGATTATGAAGATTCCTTTGCTACTAGGGATTATTGTTTCGACATTGACAAAATTATGTAATAAAATAATTTATGTACTCCGTCATCTTGGCCCTCTTAATGGAAATATTTATTATTTTTATATATACTTTTTCATTTATACACTATTATTGTTTTACACAAAAAAAAATAGTACAAGCCAACAAAATTAAAAACAACAATCACAACAGTAATGAAAAATAACAATAACAATAATTAATACCTCTCTAACAATTGAATTCATAAAAAAAATAAAAAAATTGTGAGAGATTTAACCACGATTTTACTAAAGAACTGTTGTAAAAGTGATGTATTATATCACATTTTTTCTTTCTAACTGTGATGAAATGTGATATTTTTTACTATGTAAGCGAAAGTATCTATCGTTTAGTACATAACAATCGTTTCTCTCAAATTAAAACCCTAACATATTTCACTATTCTCTCTCATAACATAACCCTAACATCCATGTCACTCTTTAAACTTTCTTAAACCTTCAGTTTCGTCTTCACCAATCGCTATGATACTCTTTAATCATATTTCAGGTTCATTCATTAAACTTATGCTTCGATTTCATTTACATTTCTTGTTAAAAATGTTCTCATTTTTTTATTTGGTGAATGTTATCATTTTTTCAGATTCGTCTTCACCACCTCAACAAAGCGTATACTTTGGCTATGATACATATGATTTGTGTAGCTATGAAGAAAAATACAAGAAGTATGAAGCTATTATGTTAAATTCATTCACCTTGTACTTCTTCTTCATAACTTTATAACTAGATGAAAATCATAATTTGTTACAGATCCACGATTAGTTTAAAAAAATGTTCGTTCTTTAAACATTACATAATATCTTTTATGATGTTGTATGTTGTTGTTGTTGTATGTTGCTATTGTTATTCTTGAACCTTATTTTGTTGTATGTTGTTTAGTTGTTGATAAATGTTGTTGTATGTTGTTGTTGTTGATTAATGTTTTAAGAATGTAAAGAACAAAACATTGCTAACTCACAAGAAAGAAGCTTCTTGTGACTTAGAAATGTTTTTTTCTTTAAATTCTCAAAACATTACATAATATCTTGTGTTGTTATATGCTATTATATGAAGTTGAGTTTATTATATGCTATGTATATTATTTGTTTCACTAACCCTTCACCGAAAATACATTTCATTTAAATTGACATAGAAACTTATAATCTGAAAATTAAGTTGTATTTGAAAGCCAACTTATATCAATCAATGTTTTCCGAATTGCATCAGTATCATCATTCATCTCAGTCTATTTAACATATAGAATGTGGGTCAATGTGTAACGCCCCGAATTAATTAAAATGTTTATTAAATTAATTTTTATTATAGAATTGTGTGAAATATTATGATTTTGGATGGCCTTGATGAAAAGTTATGATTTAAGGGAAGTTGGAATTATTTTGAGAATTTTGGGAACAAGTTAGATTAATTAAATTAGGTTTGTTTAATTAGAAAATAGAGTAGAATGAGTGTTGGAGGAGTGTAAGGGTACTTTAGTAAAAGGTGGAGGTTTAGTGAGGGCAATAGAGGAAAATTATAAAAGAAGGTTAAAGGGTTATACGGAGAGGTAGGGTTTTGGAAAGATATCACTGTTACATTGCGTTTGAAAAAGAGGCAGAAAGAAGAGAGAAACGGTTAGGCTTGGAGATTCTTGCAGAGAGGGTTCAAGAACACGAAGAAGAAGATTCAAGGCTAAGAATTTACTCAGGTATGGGGAGTGAAATTATGTTATTATAATTGATTTTAAGTATTAGATAGCTGTAGTGATTGACTGGTTAATTGATGAGGAATTATGACGAGGGTTTAAGTAGATTAAACGAAAACCATGTTCGATTAGTATAAAATTTTGAGAAAAACGATAATGGCTGAATGTAAGAGTTATTGAGAGATTATGAGAAAATTAGTAATCCTGGATGCTAGATGAATCAAGTGTATGGAATGGTTAGTTGGCACTGTCTGGAAATTATGGACGGGTGGAAAAGAAAAAGAAGAAGAAGGAATAGTAAGAAAAAAAAAAGAATTAAAGGGGGTGGCGCAAGCCACCATGTCAAGGTGGCGCCAGCCACATGCTAAGAGGGTGGCGCAAGCCACCAAAATTGTGAAGGTAGGGCATTAAAGTGGGGCAGAATCGTTTTTTTCTGAGTTTTCTTCTAAAAACTGTAACTTTCGTTTTATTAATCCAATTTCGATGCCGTCTAAAGCTATGGAAAGGTGGTGAAATAATCTATAACATGGCAAAATAAAATAAGTTATAGACTGCAATCTTCTAATGAAAATTTATAAGTTAAAACAATGAGTATCTGGTATTGATATACTGTAACTTACATGTCTGTCTGAAAATTGCAGAATTGTATCTAGGAGTGATTTAGTTGATATTAGTGATAATGGGATGATAATATTATGATGATACTATGAGGTTTGAATATGCTATCATGATGCATTAATGGTTTGTGATGAATTTGTCAGTCAATGGTCGTGTTGTATGCAGAACCTGATTTATGCCAGGAAGTGGTTTTTTTGTGTGTGGATTGTATTAACATGCTACTGTTTGATCATGATATATATATATATATATATATATATATGTGTGTGTGTGTGTGTGTGTGTGTGTGTGTGTGAATGATACATGATGAATTTGGTGATGATGATATTGTGTTGACTGTGATGATGATAATCTGTTGTGCGTAATGAGTTATGGTGAGTGATTGTATGAATGGTGATGCGTTTGACTAGCAGTGGTTGTGTTTTGTGAATTATTACGCATCATGCATTCATAACATAATTTTTAGGACGAATTATCCAGTGAAGTTTGAAGATGACTAAGTCATCAGTGAAGTTGTAGGATGATATCCAGTGAAGTTGTAGGACTTATTGTCCAGTGAATTTTGAAGATGACTAAGTCATCAGTGAAGTTTCGGTACCGCATGCATGTTGCATTTCATGATTGGTGGCATTGCATGATGTTGTTGTCCCTTGAGGACTTTGAGTGATTTCTGATATGCGATGCTATGGCAGAAAATGTGGATTTACTGTGGTGTTTTATTGATAGTTTACATATTGTGCGATTCATATGATGCTATGACAAAACAAGGAATTGTGTGTGAAGTTACTGTTGAGTTATATTATTAAAGTAATATGATGACATGAGTTACTTGTTGTGATGTTGCTGTTGTCCAAATTTTTAATACTACTATGTCTTTTACTTACATCTTTTATAATGATTATGATTTACTCACCCTGCCTGTTGAATGTTTCCCCTATCTGGGCAACGCGCAGGTAATTCGGAGTAGCTATAGACACACTGAAGATTTAGCTTTGGAGTCATTTATTTTTATTTTGGTGGATTAGAAGGTGTCTTGCTCTGATATATGTAACATCGGGGTTGGGATCGTCTAATCGGAACATCTGCATTATTTCCCTTCTGTTTGGTTATTGTTGGAGTTTTATGTATTGTTTCCATGAATTTTATTTAAACGTTGAATTTTGAGTCACTGTTTGATGAAGTTATGATGAAGTATTTTAGTAAAGAATTTGAGACTAGATTTTCCGCTGTGGAGTTTAATTTAAATGCAGTTTAAATGCTGAATTTTCTTGAAAAATGATAATTACGAAAATTTTGAGAACCCGTGTTACGGAGCAGGAATATATTTATGATGTGAATTTATGGATTGAAGTGTGACACCCTTTCTTTGTGAAGATACTCTGATTTTTATTTAAAATTATTGTGTGAAAATGTCGTGGGGTAAAAGGGTGTTACACAATGATCTGATTCCTTTAACATATCCATATCTTCTCTTATAGTTTAATTTAAATAACAACAATTTATTGATATTATTCAAATTAAATTAGAATAGAATGAATTAATGTGATGAAGGACTTAGATCATTGAACCACATTTTATATGTTAAACAATGTGAGATGAATGATGAGACAGATGCAATTCGGAAAACAATGGCTTGTTTAATTTGGCTTTCAAGAATAGTTTAATTTTTAGATTATATACTTTTTTTATCAATTTGAATGTTTGTATGTTGTTGTCAGGTTTATTGAAAAACAAGCAATCTATATATTATATAATAAATCCTGGGTACTTTCAAGCAATCTACCTCAATAAATATGTAAAGGGCGACTTTTCCCAAGTTTCAGACAAGTCAAACTCGTGAGGACGAGAAGACGTAGGAAGCCTCAGGCCCAACAAAGAAAAATAAGTATCCCAGGGCGAGGGTAATAAAGTTGCACGCCACACGTGCAACACCATATCAGGAGGATTCGATGGGGACGGGGAGACTAGCTCTGCTTGTAGAATGTACGATCACCAAATCCATATTATAGAAGACCTCCCAGACATCTAAGGCGAAGGGGAGGCTCAAGCTCTAGAAGCCACAATCTTCTTCTTTAAGAAAGATGCAGTTGACATCCACCCTCACAATGAGGAACCCATGGTCATTACTATCATATGTGGCGATTGGAAGATCAAAAGAGTCCTTGTAGACCAAGGAAGTTCTACTAAAATTCTATACTAGGAGACGTTCAAAAGAATTCACCTCGACCTAAAGAACTTAAAACCCTTCAAAGGTTCGCTGGTTAGATTCTTTGAGGAGCACGTACAAGTAAAAAGATACATCACGCTGAAGACCATTTTTAGAAAGGAGGACCTGGCCAAAGAAATAAAGGTCAAGTATTTGGTTATTGATGCCCCTCTTCTTACAACATGATTATAGGGCGACCAACTTTTAACCAGTCGGGTGCCGCATTGTCCATTTTGTATTTATGCATGAAGTACCCGCTCTTTGATGGGCGGGTGGGATTTATCCAAGGAGATTGCCACAAAATGTTATGTGGAGAGCCTTAAACTAAAAGAAAGATCTGCATTGTGGGTGTAAAAGCTAGGAAAGTGAGGTCATGAATAAAGCCTCCAGGAGGATCTTTCGAAGGCGAGGAGGCTTCCCCTCAAACTAGTGAGGAAATCGAAGATGGAAGACCTAGAGGGAATTCCCCCTAGAGTCGTATGCATTAATGTAGTTTATTAGCTTTTGTTTATCGTTGTTTAGCTAATTTTATATTGAATTTTATAGGCAAGTGTTACATCTCTACCAATTATAAGGACACGTTATTTCGTGGGTGCACTCTTTTCTCTCCGCGGCTTTTATAGGGCGAAGGTTTTTAATGAGGCATATCATTTTATTATATTAGAAAATATGTGTTTGTTGACTATTCCTTTGTTTATAGGAAACCTAAAAGCCCAAAAGAAGATTGACATGTAACGAGAATCAAAACGCTGGATCCATAAGTGAGATCCTTTCCACCCATAGAGGCGATAAAAATACTGGATCTATAAGTGGGATCCTTGCTGCCCATGAAGGAGAACTAAATGATGAATTGTTTCCGCCCATAGTTCCGATCAAAATGCTGGATCCCTAGGTGGGATCCTTATCGCCCATAGAGGCGGTCAAAATGCTGGATCACTAAGTGAGATTCTTGTCGCCTATATAGGCGATCAAAATGCTAGATTCGTAAGTGAGATCCTTTTCACCCATTGCCGCTACTCGAAAAATGACACAAAGTCGCCTCCGAATTTTATTTATTCCAAGAGGAAAGGGAAAGTAATGATAAAACCCTATAAAGGTGGAAAATGGTCTCGCAACTAAATTTTAGGTTCGAAAGTCAAAGAAGTGAAGAATCAGAGCGTCCGTAGTTCGGAGGCTTGAGAAATGATTGTGTGTTGATTGACTTTATACCTTGAAAAAGGGTTTTCGGATGATGCCCTAAGGCGAAAAAGAAGTTTGGCGAGTTGATGTTGTTTTTTAGGGTTTTGAAAGAAAGTTGTTCTTAATTAAGATTACACTAAAGACTATGTGTAGAGGTGAATATTTTAAACGACCAAGTAGAGCGCCTTGTGTTCAAAATACTCGAAGTGAGTGTAGGAGAAACTCTATTCTCACTCTTTCTCCAGCACTTAAGGCTCGTGGCGCGCAATCCTAATCATGTTTTATTGTGTTTTGAATTTTATTGAGAAAAATGCCACTTGACGTTGGATCAAGGGTTTTGTTGCTTTATTAAGAAAATATTTGAAGTGATGCGGAGAAGGTTGATGGCGATGCACAAGGCAATCGACTTACAAATTGGGGTATGACTTGATATAAGGATCAATAATGCTTTATGGTTCGGTCCTAATTCCTAAAACGTCTAACTAGCGAAACAACGAAAAACATGATAACAAAGTACATCAAACGGGGGAGGGATACATGAAAAAGTACAAGGGATGATATGCGAGAAATAAAGAGGCTCATTGTAAGGTAGCCCTAAAGGATGCCTTGTGTTTGCAATGTGTCTTAAACTAAACAAATAAATAATAACAATGCAAGTCTAATGGATCAAAAGTGATACGAAAATAACCACTTTGCGATTTAAGATCACAAGTCTCTAGTCATGAATCATGTCGAGCTTAGGTCACACACGAAGCCTAATAGGTCCTTACGAAGGTTCTCATTCCTCAAAATTGTCTTAAGCCTAAGAACCAAACTTAAATATTTTTTGTCTCCTTAATTTTATCATCATTTTTATTCTCATAACATAAAAAAAAAAAACTGAATACCCAAATTAAATGGAAATCTTATTAAACTTAAATATTTTGAAACTCCTTTTTTTGTTTTTATTAAAACTATATCTACTATATTTTTATGCTTTCTAAAAGTACCAAGAAGAAATTATTAAAATATTAAAAAAAAACTCTCATTTTTTTATATTTTTTATTTTGATATATTTATATTTATTCAAAAAAGTAAAAGAAAACTACATGCATATAGAAGTCATTTTCATCATATCTGTTATTAAAAAAAGAAAACTTTAAAAAATAAATTATCTTACATTACAAAAAACAACAAGAAAAAAAAAAACAAAGGACTGGTGAATGGGTTTTAGGCTGGGGCGGAAATGGGTCAAAAGGGATCTAGCTTAGCTTACACAAAAGAGATGGAAAACAAAACCCTAGTATCCGTATTTTGAAGCACCAACAAAACCCTTATTTGGTTCGGAGTAGATAGAGGGGAGGGAAGGGGAGGAGAGGGGAGGAAAATTTTTTAATTAAATATGTTTGGTTCAAATTTTACGAAGGGAGGGGAGGGGAGGTGAGCAAAATCCCTTCAAAACACATTTTTTGATTCCCTCCGAATTTGGGGAATTTGGAGGGAATGAGAGGGAAAGTGAGTTTTGATAATTAAAATATTATTATATTCACTAAAATATTCTCAATTTAATTTTTTTATTTCACAATTATTTGTTTTTTTCGTGTTACTATTTCTCTTCTGTGTGATTTTTTCGATTGCTTCCATTAATTTATTATAATTATTCTCCAACTTCAGATTATTTATAGTTTTTTACTTAATATAAATCATAATCATTATTATTATTTTTTGTTTTTTTTATAAAAAAAATTATGTTTAGTTATATTCGTTTTTTTCTTCTAATTTTATTATGTATCATATCATATTTTCTTTTATATCAAATTTTAAACCATTTATTTTATTAAACATTTTAAACCATTAATATTTAATAATAATTTATTTTATATATTTGTTTTGTTAGATGATTCATCACGATTTAAACGTTGTTATTAGCATATAGTTTAATTTATGTTAGAGAGTTATAATCTGAATTAAATGTACTCAATTTTTTTAATGTTATGGGATAAATAAATAATGTTTTAGTCAATCAATATTAGAAATTTTATCACAAAAAAACATGCATGAATTTTTCACATTTGAATATCATATCACTTATATAAAATTATAAAGATAAAAATGTAAATTATTAATAAAATCTCTCCCCTCCCCCTCTTAAACCAAACACATTTTTAATTAAAATCCCTCTCTTCCCCTCCCCTCCCCTCCCCTCTTTTGAACCAAACACTTATCTAATTAAAAAAAACCCCTCCCCTCCTCTTCTCTCCTTCCCTCCATTAAAATCTCTCTCCTCCCCTCCCCCACACGCTCTGAAAAGAAAAACAAGGAAATCTCACGGTCTCTCAATCTCAAATTCATCTTCTCAATATGGAATCGATTACGAAAAGAACAAAACAAAGCGCTTCCTTACTTGATCCCTCTTCCACTTGTTCACTCTCTAATCTCTCTCGATCTAATCTCTGTTACTCTCACTTTCTCATGATCTCTTTTCAGTTTTCTTAACAACAAAAGATGGCAAAGAGGTCAAATGCGAAAAACTTCTCAAACTATCACAAACTAGACCGTAAGAAATTAAAAGTAACACAAAAAGCAAAGTAAAGGCAGTTAAGGGGTAAGCAAAAACGAAGGTTTTAGTGGAAAATACCTCTCCGATCGTTATCGGAGTGAAGAAAATTTCAGGTATCTTCCGAATCCTTATGAATTTTTGTCTTCTGTTTCTATTCTATGGTGGCTAGCTTTTTGATGCAAATAGTGCTTTTTTAGATGCAGTGAAGAAAAATTGTTTTGTTTCTTTGTGAAGTGTTCTGCCCCTTATGACTCAAATTTTTCTCCCTTTATATAGCAGAAAATTAGGGTTTGGTATGTGATGCATCTGCTGCAGAATCTTCATTTTTGCAATGCCTATTAACATTTTTCTTGATGCCAAAAATGTCTTTCCTAAACTGTGTAACTGTCTTTGTTGTACCTTCTGAATTTTCCTGCACTTCCTTGCTGTACTTTCTGAATTTTCTGCACTATTGGATTTGTCTTGTTCTGAAAATTTGAATTCTTGCAAATATTTCACTTCCCTCTCTTTTGAAGCTTGAAATTGGCTGATTTTTTGCTGAGTTTATTCATGTGGAGATTTATTTGTAATATTGAAATGAAATGCAATTTGGATTAGTGCAAATGCTGAATTTTTGTCATGTGATTATATGCTGAATTTTGTCATGCAATGTTGAATTTTGTCATGTGATTATATGCTGAATTTTGTCATGCAATGCAGAATTTTGATGTGTGTGAATGCAGAATTTTGTTATGATGAGTGCAGAATTTTTGGTCATGATAATGCAGAATTTTATTGTATGTGAATGCAGAATTTTTGGTCATGATAATGCAGAATTTTATTATGATGAGTGCATAATTTTTGGTCATGAAAATGCAAAATTTTATTATGATAAGTGCAGAATTTTATTATGATAATGCAGAATTTTATTGTATGTGAATGCAGGATTTTTGCTCATGATAATGCATAATTTTATTATGACGAGTGCATAATTTTATTATGATGAGTTTGATGCTTGGAATTATGATATGGCATGAATTACACTTGAATTATGTTTGGATATGGTATGAGTGGATTGAATTTGGAATATGATATGAATATGAAATTTGAATTGCTTGAGTGAGATTAAGTTCTGAACATGAATTTGAATGTAAGTATGCCGTGAATGTATGATGAATGTCATGAATTTTGCTTGATTTTTCTTTGTAGGCGGGACATGGATTGACAAGTCTTGGAGAAAAGCAATGAAGTTTTTGTCAAGAATCTTGGTTCAAAGGATGACTTGGTTTTAGAAAATGCCTAAGATTTTTTGTAATCAAGCAAGAAAACAAGGAGTTGTAATCACATTTGGAAAGAACTTGTAACTTGAATGACATGAGAATTTTGTATAGATTTTGAAAGAATCTTGAATTTTGAACATGTAATTTGTATTTAGAACTAATCTCTGTATTATGGATCTTGAATTGAAACCTTGAATAAGGACTTGAAACTTGAATTGAGTTGTACTTTTGAAACTTGATTGAATCTTGAATGAAAACTTTGATTTTGAAAATAGGCCATGAATTGGATCTTGAATCGGGTCATGAATCTTGAGTGAAAATTTAGATTGAATTATGAATGTGGAATTTTGAATGGAAACTTGTAATTTGCCATGGACTTGTCATGAAATTTGCAACATGAATTTGGATGGTTATTTGAAATGAGATTGAAATTTAGAACCTTAAATTGAGTTCACAATTAAGAACTTGAATTGGACACTTGAAATGGCTTTGAATTTCATAATTAGGAATGAACTAGAAATCATGATCTCACATTTGGTTTAAACTTTGGAAATTGAATGAGGTTGTAACTTGGAAAGGAACTTGGTGAATGGAATTGTAATTTGAATTTCACATCTTGGTTTGTGATTGACAAAATCCATAAATGGTTAAATAACCCAAAAGTCCAAATTCTCAAGATTGGCCAATTGACGCTCATGATCCTTGATTGAAACCAAATAGTTAAAACATAATACCTCTAATCCAAAGATACTAAGACCCACAAGTATGGTTATTGAGCATCAAGCCTTTGCCTTAGTTTGTCCAAGACCAAGTCAAATCTTTATATGAATTTGGTTATGATTGAAGAGCCACTGAGCCACATTCAAACAACTCGCCTTGAAACAATCACCCTCTCTTGAAACTCTTTTGCACACTCCTATGCTTGATATGCTCTATGTGATTATGTGATGAATGCATGATATGAAAGATTAGGGTGAAAATGAGGGTGTGACAACTGCCTCTATTTAATCTTCTTGGACCTGAGGGTGAAAGTAATAAGGGTTCTCCCACAATCAAGGTACAAGGGGATTAAATATAAGAATACCCAGAATTGTCAGCCGAAAAGGGGTGGAATAAAAGTAGTGAATCAGTTTGATGGTTTGGAAGAGACATATGTCATTGGGAAAAGGTAATTGGCTATGAGGGATATGATGATATGCTTGAGATGAAGTGCGGAATAATACGAGTGCTTTGCCAGTCTCGGAAGGGGAGACATCCCTGTAGTACCTTGATGACACATAAAAGGCTAGGAGATATTCCTTCTACAAAAGGTAGAGAGGACTTTAGAAATAACGAATGAGATGTTCCTTTTATGAAAGGTAGAGAGGACTCTATAATAATAAAAAGATTGTGAGATACTCCTTCTACAAAAGGTAGAGAGGACTCTAAAATAAAAGGTTGTGAGATATTCCTTCTACAAAATATAGAGAGGACTCTAAAAATAAAAAGTTGCGAGATATTCCTTCTACAAAAGGTAGAGAGGACTCTAAAAATAAAAAAGATGTGAGATATTCCTTCTACAAAAGGTAGAGAGGACTCTAAAAATAAAAAGTTGTGAGATATTCCTTCTACAAAAGGTAGAAAGGACTCTAAAAATTGGTTTTTCTCTTGCAAAAGGCAAGGAGGACTCCTGAACAAAAGGTTAGGAGACAATGTTTCCTTCTACAAAAGGTAGAGAAGACTCTAGAACAGAACATTTGGAGACATGATAACTCATTCTACAACAAGTAGAGGAGACTCCCTTGGGAGAAGACGATCATATTTCCTTCTGCAAAAGGCCGAAAAGACTATAGAACAAAAGGTTAGGATAAAAATTCCTTCTACAAAAGGTAGAGAGGACTCTAGAACAAAAGATTTGGAGAAAAATTCCTTCTACAAAAGGTAGAGAGAACTCCAGAACAAAAGGTTTGGAGAAAAATGTTCCTTCTGCAAAAGGCAGAGTGGACTCCTAAACAAAAAGTTACGAGGAAAATTCCTTCTACAAAAGGTAGAGGAGACTCCCTTAGGAGAAGACGATCATACTCTCTTCTGCGAAAAGTAGAAAAGACTCTTGGACAAAAGGTTAGGAGAAAAATTCCTTCTACGAAAGGTAGAGAGGACTCTGGAACAAAAGGTTTGGAGAAAGACATTCCTTCTGCAAAAGGCAAAGAGGACTCCAGAATAAAAGGTTAGGAGAATATGATTCCTTATACAAAAGGTAGAGAGGATACTTACAAAAGGTAAGCTGAAAAGAACTTGTGCAAAAGGCACAAGAGGACTTACAAAAGGTAAGTTGAATCCATTGCGAAAGGCAAGGAAAATATACTTCATGAAAGAGACACAGAAAGACACAAAAGGTAAATTGAGGGCAATAACCATCTTCATTCAAAAGGCAGAGGGAACTTGCATGTATTAGAACATCATTTAACTTCACAATCACAACGGTGGAGATGACATTCCCTGGGTATGACGACCATTCAGTTCTAGGCCACACAGACATCAAGCGTCCAAATTGATCGAAGATACCCAAAACAAAGTTTTGTCGTGTGTAAAAGACAGTGAAGACGCTTACGAAAGGAAAGCGAAAGGATAAGATTTCAAGCTGGATCCCTAAGTGGGATTCTTGCCGCTCATAGAGGAAATAAAAAGGTTGCATTCCTAAGTGGGATGCTTGTCACTTATAGAGGCGATCAAAATGTTGGACCCTATGTGAGATCCTTTCCGCCATATAGGCGATCAAATTGCTGGATCCCTAAGTGGGATCCTTGCCGCCCATAGAGGCATTCAAAATGTTGGATTCCTAAGTGGGATCCTTGCCGCCCATATAGGCGATCAAAACGCATGATCCTTAAGTAAGATCCTTTCCCTCCATAGGGGCGATCAATACGTCAGATCCCTAAGTGGAATCCTTGCCGCCCATAACGCTGGATCACTATGTGAGATCCTTGACTCCCATAGAGGCGATCAAAACCCTGAATCTCTAAGTGGGATCCTTGCCGCCTGTAGAGGCAATCAAAATGTTGGATTCCTGAGTAGGATCCTTGTTGCTCATAGAGGCGATCAAAATGCTAGATTCCTAAGTAAGATGTTGGATCCCTATTTGAGATCCTTGCCGACCATAAAAGCGATCAAAATGTTGGATCCCTAAGTGGGATCCTTGCTGCCCATAGAGGCAATTAAAATGTTGGATCCCTAAGAGAGATCCTTGCCACTCATAGAGACGATCAAAATGCTGGATCCCTAAGCATGATCTTTGCTGCCAATTAAGCTAATGTTTTATGCTGGACTTCGTAGCGAAGATCCTTGCCGCCCATTAAGGCAATGTTTTTATGTTGGACTTCATGACAAAGATCCTTTCCACCCATTGATGCAATATTTTTATGATGAAATTCACAACGAAGTTCCTTATCGTACCTCAGGGCAATACAAATTAGCTATCCAATGCCTCACCTGAGGGACTTGTAGTATAATCAGCTAGGCTACATATAACTTCACGTGAAGGACTTAGATTCCCTAGGCTAATTAAACTTTTGTCCGAGGAATTTAAGATTGCCTCGGGAAGGATCAGACATAAAAATCACGCCTAAGATGTGCGATCGAAGTCTTGCCTAAGAGATTTAATCAGAAGTTTTTTCTGAGGCATTGATAGAAGTCCCACCCGAGAGATCTAGTGCCTCGCTTGAGGGACTTATAGTCTCATCATCTAGGCTACATATAATTTCGCCTGAAGAACTTATAGTCTCATCAGCCAGACTACATATAACTTTGTCTGAGGGACTTGGACTCTTGCTTTAGAGGCTTAAGGTTTCATCGGGCGGGGTGAGACATAGAAATAACCCTAAGAGGCGCGACTGAAATCTAGCCTAAAAAAATTATTCACAAATCTTGTCTAAGGGCTTTGATAGAAGTCCCGCCCAAGAGGTCCAACACCTCACATGAGGAATTTATAGTCTCATTAGTTGGGCTACATATAACTACGTCTGATGGACTTAAATCCCCAGGCTAATTAAACTCTCGCCTGTGGGACTTACGGTTTCCTCGGGCGAGATCAGACATTGGAATCACGCCCAAGAGGCGCGACAAAATTATAGGCTTTGAGACTTAGTCACAAGTCTTACTTGAGGGCTTGATAAAAGTCTCTCCCGAGAGGTCCAATGCCTTGCCCGAGATACTTATACTCTCATCACCTAGGCTATATATGACTTCACTTGAAGGACTTAGAGTATCTCGGGCGGGACCAAATAATATGATTCCTCTTAGGAAGCTCCCGAGCTTAATAGGCCTAACACACCACACATATCATCATGAAACTCAGGGCCTTGGGATACTCTATTTTACTACGGCTTAAAAACACTTCATCCTCTATCAAAGGCCTTGAGCTTGAAGGACTATGTAGTGTTATATTTGTAAAGAAACTAACTAGGGTGATGCCTATAGGCTGCCCCTAGGTGAAGTGGCGATCATATACCGCCTTTAGGGAGGAACCATGTCGCTCCCAAAGCTTCCTTATCGCCCACTCATGGGAAATATGGGATAAGACATTTATGGGGCTGAGAGACTCCAGAGGCAATAACTGTCCCACATCCTCATTGAAAATAGGGATTAAACGATCCACCAATGACTAGGTGGGCGATGGCCTTTCCCAAAGAAATCATAGACCCAAAGCCTCTATGAATACATCTCCCCCAACGGGAAGAGGCATATCTTAACTCATACGCTTATACACAAGCAACCAACACATATACAGAACTCTCACTTCACGTGAGAAGATCCTCCAAATCAGCACAAAAACCACTGTACAAGACTTGTCGCCGTCGTGGACAAACCCTAACCACCATTCAACATAATATACCTACTAAGACCTCTGAATACTTATACCCTTTGTACGAATGACACACACACCTATACAATATATATATATATATATATATATATATATATATATATATATATATATATATATATATATATATATATATATATATATATATATATATGATAAATTAATATTTATTAATAAAATTTAATTGATGAATCAATATATTTAAAAATAAATTTAATTTAATTTGATTTATTTCTATATATTTAAGTTTCTAGATCAATATATTAACTTATTGATTTAGATAAAAATATTTATAATTGAAAACAAAAACTTAATTCCAAATTAATATTATATAAGCTACATTAAATTCTGTATTTTTATTTTAAAATAAAAGAGTTTAATATTTATACACAGTTAGTATAAAATATTTTAAATAGTTAATGTATCATAACCACTCACATGTATTATTATTATAAATACATGACCTTTCGTTTTATTATTTTTAAAATAGTATATATTTTTGTTTAAGATAAATTTGTTACATTTTTTTAAAAATAGTTTAAATGGTTTTTAATAAGACCTATTTATCTTTTTGCCATAATTTTAATTTGAATATCAAAATTTTAAAAACTTATTTTAAAGAGAAAATGAATGGTGCACTGACAGTGTAAATTATTTTGATATTGTCAACCAATGACAACCATGTATCCCGCCAAGCCAGCCTGTAAATCTTAAATTAATTAAATGATTTGGCACTTTAAAATATTTTGATTGAATGTATGTGTAATATTTTTTTACACTGACAGTGCACTACCATTAAACCCTATTTTAAAATATACTTCCACCACTAATCTATTTATAAGTAAATATTGATTTTTTAAATACATTGAATAGCTAATGTATTTGAACACCATATAAATCAATTATTATCTACTCAATAAATATAAAAAGTAATTTTATTCTTATAAACAATATTTAGAGAGAGTATCTTTTTAAATAATTATATGATTTTGATTATGTTTTAATTTTTAATAATATATATTTATCTTATAAAATATTAAATTTATATTTTAATTTTTATAAAATAAGTTAAAAATAACCTTGACATTTTCAAATTATTTTTTATAAAAATTATTTTTAAAGTACAAGGTAAAGTCATATTTTTATACTTAAAGCAAATAAAAATTAGGAAAAATATTAAATATAAGTTTTCTTGAAGTAAAATACAAAAAATATAAAATCTAGGGAAAAAAAAAAAGAAAAGAATTCTCTCACTTGTTTGTAGCGGAAAAAGATAGGAAGGACAACCACAAATCATACTCCACAAAAGAACAAAAAAAACACAAAATAAAAACTGATAAACCACAAATAAAAAAAATAGAAATTGAACAAAATCAAAGAGAGAGAGTGAAAAAAAGAGTGAGAAAAGAGAGATGCGTTGTTATGGCTTATCAATCCCCGGAAGCGATAATCGCTTCTTCCCTCCAACACTCACTCCGTCAGTATCCCTCCGGCCGACGACAACCGTGCCGGTAACCCGTGTAACATTTGGATCAACTTTTCCGAGACTGAAAGCCACCTTCAACGATGGCGTTGTGACGGAGAAATTGAGTTTCTACGATCTTCTAGGGATTCCCGAATCTGGTTCGTTGAATGATATCAAAACTGCTTATAAACAGCTTGCGAGAAAGTATCATCCCGATGTTTCGCCACCGGACCGGGTCGAAGAGTATACGAAGAAGTTTATTCAGGTTCATGAGGCTTACGAGACGTTATCTGATCCTTCAAGGAGGATTATGTATGATCAGGATATGGCTAGAGGTGTGAATCTCGCTTTCAACGCTCGGAAACGCTATAATCACTCCGATCAGGTTTTTGTTTTTTCTATTTGGTTGCTTTTTTTTTTTTTTGGAGTTTTGGAATTTATGTGTGGATGGATTGGTGTTGGTTTGAGTTTAGTGTTTGTGTTTGTTATTGATCTGTGTATAGATTAAATTCTTTTGCTGTAGAAATAAGTTATACACTTATACATAAGTGCTTATCATAATAAGCACTTATGCTATATGCTGTAAATTAAGTTGTTTATATGAATAGGCCTTATTGTTTTCATTTAGAAGGTTTGCCGCGTCAAGGTTATGATTTTGGGTTGCTGTTTCATTTTTCTATTCTGCTACCAATTATTTAAGAATTTTCTCCCCTTTTTGAGGTTGGAATTTGTTCTCAAGTTTTGTCAATGTATGGTTGTTATTATGTAGCTTCTGTGATGGATTTCTCACAGTTTGTTTGTTTGTTTGCTTCTTTTTTGTTTGAGAAGCTTTTGGTTTCGGAAGCAAGTATTGGTCAAGCTCTTTTTTATTTCATCAGCAGATTATTCTTGCATTCATATCCCTTAAACTGATTTTACATGGGGAAAATGTGATTTTGCTGAAAAGTAACATGTTTGATTATGATATGTTAAGATTAGTATTTCTCTCAAACCTCAGTTTATTAGAGGTGAGAAAAAACAAAATAAATTGTGTTAGGTTGAAAAGGTTTACGACTAGTTTAACACAAAATTAAATTCAGAGTGAAAAGTTCTAAACCAAATCACTTCACTTCAAACTCATTTTTTATCTAATCAATTTTACAAAACTGAAGTCATTCAAAATCACATTTGACAAAGACTTGCTCAGGCACTCACTTAATAATTGAAGAGCTTGCACTAATTTTTGTTTCTCCTATGAAAAGCTTACAATTGATCAATTTGTTCAGGTTAGAGCTTTTGACTGAAAAATAGTTTTCCACTGCAAAATGAACTAATCTAAACATGTAGTAAAAAGGTCAATGATAATTTTAAATTCTGATTGATGACAGGATGTGGTTTCATCATAGAAAGCTTTGTCTTTCTTTATCAATGCAGTTGCAAAACCCTCTTAAAATGCATTATTACACCTGCATTTGAGGTTGAAAACCACAGATCACAACCTTAGTACTTGTATTATTTCTTTTAAATTTAGTATGACTATTTTATCAATTGCTTGGATGAGATAAGTGAAGCTTCACACAATCTCAAGCCTTGACCAAGGGGACCAATCTCACCGTCTACTGGTGGGGGCCCATTAAAGTATGGACTGATCCAACACATGGATTGTTAACACGTAGCAGGATTCGAACCTGAGGCCTTGAGAGGAGCATTACTCTCGGGGCCAAACCTTCGCCAACAGCCAACCCATGTGTGTTTCATGTGACATGTTATTACATGTTAGGTGTGCTTTGGTATGCCCTGAAACAGTTTATAATTTTTTAGTATATCATAAAAGAAAAAACTGGGAACCTGGTTTGGGTATACCTGATTGACGTTTTGGGTATGGAGTGGGCACCAATTAAGTAGTTTTTTCCCCTTAAAATAATGTTGCCTAAAGTTAAGTTTTTTCTCATTTTTCTTCTTTTTTATTATAGTATATATTAACTTTTTCCTTCCGTGAGCTTATATTATTATTCACTCAATCTATTAAAATTGCAAATTGATTTCTTCTGTGTCTATAGTTTATTGCGTACTATTTTTTTAATGAATTATAATAGATATGGAAAATCTATCTTCAAGACTTGCTTGTATGAGTAATAGGTTATGTTAGTGTTTTTATTCGCTGTAACTTTGGCTTTTTTCTCCATTTTGAATGTGTCCATATCTAATCCAGCTCACACCACCACAAAAACTAAACAAGTTGGGAATAATAATAATGTAGTTGTATTAAATGTAAACTTGGCTCTTCAGCTCATGAAAAGTGTGTACAATTTTAAACTAATCACAGAATTCAAGATATTGTTTTCTAGTAATTCTTTTAGTCGTTTATAGAATGACAAATCTGACGAGATATATCTATTGTGACCTACTTAATCATTTTTTATTCATTTAATAATATAATACTCTGTTTTTTATAATCTGGTATGAATCATGCCTTCAAAAGAGATAGGGACTTGTAAACTGTTTGTATTTGGTTGTTCAGTCTACAAATTTACACTGTTTTATGTTTATAGAATGTTGTTGTTTTTTAATTTTCATATTCTAAGCTGTTGCTTTCTTATTAGGGGAATGAACAAAAAGACGAATGGAAAAGACGTTGGCAATCTCAACTCTCTGGTCTGAAGAGAAGAAGTGACAGCAAGGTTGCTGCTGATAACATGTCATGGGCTGCTCGAATGCGCAAGCAGAAGGAGGAAATGTGACCAGAATTTTCCTTTGTTCTCTATGTGTATAATAGTTGTACATATCAATATTTATCTTTTCGTACTCTACATCAAGTCATATATAACATGAATGTTTAGAAAATACTATGCACTTTTTCAGTACGCTAACCATATAGTTTACCCAAAATAATTGTGTTTAATTTTATTACAAATTACTTACTCTACTTGGTTGTTATTTCTGTTGGGTTTTTAATTGTCTGGTTGGGAACTATTTAGCTTCATTTGAAAGAATGAAACATGAAAAATACAGTTCCTAAGCTCTTTCATGAAAGGAAAGAATATTCATAAAGTAAGAAAAGTTAGTTATGCAAAGTGCGTAATCATTTCAAAAATCTTTATCAAAAAGGTTAAAGTTAGCACTTTTTTGCTGCTCATTTTGTACAACAATGCATAATGTTGCTTTTGGATTGCTTATATTCAAAGAGTGTAATGAATATGCAAAGACAGTGTAATGAGAAACAAATAAATTGTTAAATTATTAAAATCTTTTAAAATTGAAGTATGATTTAGTGGAATATAAGTTGTTCATTGGTTGTCACGAAATAAAATTGAAGTATGATTTAGCAGAATACAAGTCGGTAATTGTTGTCACTTTGTATATTTTTTTTTTCACACTCAAATAGCTTCATTTAGCCATCACGTCCCATCATTTCCTCTTCATTAATTGATGTTTAACGTATTCTCTACTCTTTGATTTAATTTGTCAAATAGTAGTACTACATGTGCCCAAATAAAAGAGACACAGAAATTGATCATGACATTGACATCTCTCCAAATATGTTGCTTTTCTACTAATCCATCTATTTCTTTTATAAATTGACAATAAATGAAAAACAAATAAATAAAGCAAATTCGAATTCATTAACCATAGCGCGAGTTCATTCCAAAAAGCAATAAGATGCAATTGTGTTTGTTATTTGGAAATACAATAAGCAATTTGCAAGACGATGCAATTGTATTTGTTATTTGGAATGGAATAAAATGACATAATCAAATTTTATTTTTTGAATTTGTAAATTATTATTTTTTGAATTTATAAATAATGAATAGAACATAAATAGAATTTATTGTATCAATATTTCATTCAATTAAGCATGGCAACAAAACCCGTATCCGTGGGTACCCACCCGAACCCGCCTCAAAGTTGGCGGGGAAAACCCGCTTTGATTGAGATTGGGTTTGAGTTTGGGTTTTTTCCGATTAAAAATATAGGGACGGGTCGGGTAATGGGGACAGTAGTATCCACCCTGAACCCGTACCCGAACCCGTCCCGTTTATTTCATTATGTACATTATTATTTAGTTTTGATAATTTGGAATATTAAATATGTGACCAATGTTTTGATATTTTGATTTGTATTAATTATTTAAAATATTTGAAATGTATGTATTAAATTTTTTGAGATTGTTTTATTTTATTATTTGTAATGTAATTTGATTTTGGAAAAAATAAATATTTCTATTAATTTTTTTTTACTAAATGGATGGTGGCGGGGTGGAGATACCCGAACCCGTTTGGGACGAGTTTGGGTTTTAGTTCTCCATCCCCGTTTGGGTTTGGAGCGGGGAACGGTGATTGTTTGAGAATTTGAGTTTGGGTTTGGGGAAGGTAAAAGCCGTCCCCGATCCACCTCGTTGCCATGCCTACATTCAATACTTCAAATTTCACTCCCTCGGAGTGTATGCTATAGAATGAACTAACTTGTTCTTTTCTCTTTTGCCATATTATAAAAAAATATCCAAACAATAAAATGAAATCTCAGTTCTATTTCGCTTTGCTTCACTCTATTTTATCATATGTTCCATTATGTTCTGTTCAAATCCATCAATCCAAACATATTCTAAAAAAAAACTTAAGTCTCCCATTAACTCGAAGACTTAATTACATGCTAAAAATAAGGAATGAATAAAAATTGTCTCATTATACTCATAATATTTAAGCACTTATTAACAACGTGGAAAACTTCTTCAAACATGACTTAATAAATCTTTGCCCTGAATTAAACATGCCCGCTGCATATTAGTTTATTTAAGTGCTGCTTCAAACACCAAGTGATTCCCTAAGTTTATCGAATTGATCAAGCTTCAATGGTTTCGTCATAATAACTACTACTTGTTCATCTTTCTATTCCAAAGTTCAATCTTTTTCATTGAACATTCTTGAATCTACATCAAGATTCATTCCCTCATGGCTACAGAAAGCTCAACCAACAACATCAGTGACACTCCTCAAGTTTAGAATCAAGCAAAAGGTTACCAAACTGATATTCTCAATCCATATTTCATGTATCCAAATGAGAATCCCCATGATATTCTTGCTATTCCTCTCTTATCTGGCCTAAATTATCATTCTTGATCACGAGTTGTGACAGTTGCTCTCCGATCCAAGCATAAATTACACTTCATAAATGGCGCATTACCTCATCCTAATGATCCTGACAAAGACTCTATTGCATGAGATCGTTGCAACACCATGATTATGTCATGGATCAGTAACTCTATCGAACCCGAGATTTCACAAAGCATATTATGGATGGACACAACTGCAGAAAATTAGAAAGAACTCAAAGATCGATTCTATCAAGGTGATATATTTCGGATCTCTGATCTTCAAGAAGAAATCTACACTTTAAAACAAGGCGACTGCACTATATCCACCTACTATACCAAGATGAAAAAGCTATGGCAAGAGTTAGATAAATTTCGTCCAATCCCCAACAATAGTTGCCATGATGACTGCAAAATACTTGAAAAATACATATATATATATATATATATATATATATATATATATATATATATATAGATAATGAGTCATTATTTTCCTTAAAGGCTTGAATGATCAATATGTTGTTATAAGATCATAGATCATGTTAATGGGACCTTTACCAAACATTGACAAGGTTTACTCATTACTTATCCAACAAAAAGACAATCTTTACTCAATCTTGATGAATATAAGATTCTTGCTGCTTCTAACTATCCAACCTCAGGAAGAGGTTATTCTTTTAACGTGGTAGAGGTGCACGATCCAGTGGTGGCAGAGGTAGAGGTTGTGGCAACAAAATCTGCACTCATTGTGGAATGACCAACCCTGTGGTTGATTAATGCTTCAAAAAGCATAACTACCCCAACATATGCAGTAAAGGGGGACTGTGAATAATTGTCACATTGATGGTGATGAATAGGATGCAAAAGCCATAGTTTATACAGAGGATAATAATGAATCAGAAAAAGGGAACTTGTACTTTACTCCAAACCAGCACAAAGCCTTCCTAGCTCTTCTCCAAAAATATAGCAACATACAGTCTCATAGTGTGAATCAAGTCACCACCAAACCTCTGATAATACATGTATTATTTGTGCCACTCCCTCATTATCCAATTCACATAACACTTTCATCCTAGACACAAGAGCCATATATCATATTTATCACTCTATTTACAATTTTCAGTACATGAAGAAAATTAAACCAATACACATTAAACTACCAAATGGTACTTTAGTCTCCACAGATCTAGCTGGTACTATCATGTTTGACATAAAATTTTACCTCACCAATGTTTTTTACTTTCCCAAATTTACTTTAAATTTAATATATGTTCCAAAAATCACACAAAGCCTTAATTATTTTTTAACTTTTGATGGTAATAAATGTTTGATACATGACTCATTATCCAAGAAGATGATTGGTGTAGTTGAAATGAATCATGGATTATATCTGCTCACTCAACCTTTGGTCAGTTTTATACATCACACTCTGAACACTCTATCAACACCTCATGTAAAACCATTCATTCTCTAGACAAGTATGATAGAAATTTTGTTTGTGATTTGTGGCACATGAGATTTGACCACCCTTCTTTTGGAGCAAAACCATGCAACACACCTATGCCGCCACAATTAAAGTTACATAAATCTTCTAGTGAAGCTATATATAACCCTACAACTTATAGAAGACTCATTGGAAGACTGTTGTATCTCACTCACACCAGGCCATACATTACTTACACTATCAGTAAATTAAGTTAATTACTTGACACACAAACCACTTAACATATGCTAGCAAGCCGACATGTTCTTAAATACTTCAAACAAAGTCCTCAACAAAGCTTATTCTATAGCTCCAATTCACCTCTCAAACTCAAGGGATTCTCATATTCGGATTAGGGTGGTTGCCTCGATACAAGAACATTAACTACATGTTTTTGTTTTTTTTCTTGGCAATTCATTGATCAGTTGGAAGAGTAAGAAATAACCCGTGGTATCCAAATCATCTTCAGAGGCTGAATATAGAGCCTTAACTCACACTACTTGTGAAGGACAATGGCTCAAATGTTTGTTGTAAGACTTCCACATATCACACACAACATCCATTATTGTCTACTGTGATAACAAGTCTGCATTACACATAGTTGCAAACCCTGTATTTCATGAAAGGACAAAGCACATATAGATTGACTGTCATGTAGTTCGAGATAACGTGTAGTCAGGACTCATAAACTTACTTCCAGTTCCATCAAAAGAGCAGGTTGCAGATTTTCTAATGAAACCCCTTCATCCAGGACCATTCAATGCTCTGCAATCCAAACTTGGAATGATAGACATCTTTTCTAGCTTGAAGGGGGATGTAAAATATGAATAGAATAATATATGATCAAGCTAGATTCAGTTACTTTCCAAATAAGTAATAATTGTTGTAACTATTTTTTTTTTCAATTTTTAGTTAGATAATAGAATCAGCTCATGACATGTATATAAGTGTATGCACCACTTTGTGTAGATTAGAGTTTTGTGAGAAATAATATTTTCTTTGCATTTTCTACATCTTGTTGCTTCGAGCTTGCTTTCTTCAAAAATGGCGATTCATCATTAGTTTTCACATGTTCGCTGGTGCCACGATATTTCATATTGATTGATCCATCACTGTAAGATTTCTTAGAAAGTGAAATCTTATATCAATATATTTACTTCTCTCATGGAAAATAGGATTTTTAGCAAGCTTGATAGTGGAGGAATTATCACAAAGAAATTTTGAAGGTGAGAAAAATATACACAAAATGGGGGTTTTAATTATGTATGAGAAAGTTTATTTCTTTTTCTTAAACCTGTTTCAGAACCTAAGATGTCAAGCTCAGATTCTGATCTAAGTAAAATGTTGAATCATATCACAGTCTGACTTCAGAGTTTGTTTGCATAGCGGAATGTAAGAGCAAAAGTAAATAAAGAGACACATAATATATTCTGGTATGCCCTCAAGCATGAGACTTCAATGCTTAATCATACTGATCGAGACTTATTTGCTCTGCCCTCAAGCATACGACTTTAATTCTCAATCACCAGAAATAGACTTACTCTCAGTACAGAGGCTAGAGTCTTCAGATTCTCTTAACAAAAGAGTTTGGTATTAACCTTGTGTTTATATGTATTCTTCTTAGTTAAGCAGATACACAAAGGTTTACACTCTTGAGCTGAATACAAATTGTTTGATCCAAAGTGTAGAAGAATGTAGTCTTCATTCTTCTTTTCTTCTTGCACAAATTTTCTTCTTTGTTGTGCCTTTCTGTTCTATTGACCTTCTTGATCATATTCACATATTCTTTCTTCAAGTCATATGCGAATATGTCTCACTCCACTCTCACACACTTAACCCTTTTAATTATATTTTCTTTTTGAGAGTGTTTCTCTCACCTATGTTTTCTGTGTAGCACAGTCTCTCTCTCTCTCTCTCTCTCTCAACCCATTTCTGTGAATTGGCATCAGTGCCTTGTGAACACAGTCACATATTCTTCAACTCCCATTCATTCACACACATTTGAATGTATTCAATCTTCTTCTTATATAGATGCTGAGAATATATCCGTTGAAGATTAAAACTGTGAGGGATATTCTTCTAGCTACCTTGTTTTAATGATGTCAACAAATATATTAGATTGTAATTTGAGCGGTATCACTTCACATGTCGGGCATATAGCGTTTAACCATTATCGTTCATATGTCTAGATGCATAGGATCTTGTCCTCTCCAAAAATAAATGTCCACTATTGTTTTAGTTGTGTCTAGTATGTGTTTCTGATCTTGGTCTGGTGAAAATGCTCAGAAAATTGAATTTCCTGAAAAAATGCACTTCAGGCGTTGACCCTCCAGTTTATGCGCTAACCTCCAGATTCATGCGCTAACCTCCAAAACTTGCGGGAAAGCGTACAAATCAGTGGACACTAAAATCTTCTTTTATGCGTCGACGCATGAAGGCTGGAGGTCGACGCATGACTCCAAAATTCTGCATTTTTTCACTTAATTTCATTTTCTGTTATTATTTTTGTTGGTCATTTTCTTTCATATAAATAGTTTTGGTCATCCTTTTTATTACCAACAAGAAACGTGAAAGATATATGTCATTTCTCTCTTCATCTTCATCTTCTTCATTGTGTAAACAAACAATCACACATAATCATCTTTGTTTGTGTTGCCCATTGATCGAAGTGATAACGTTCAGAATTTAGGAAGTGTAATCTTCATCTTCTGGGTTGAGAGTTTGGCAGGTGTTTCTTGAATAAAACCAGTTGGTTTTCTCCTCCAAGAATCGGATAGATTTTGGGGGTTTTTGCACAAACTGTTATTTCTACAGGGATTCGGCTGGGCGAAGATAACCTGAAATTGGCGCAATTGTTTGGTTTAGTAGCTGTAATAAGAGGATCGTAGAAAGGAGGCTTGGGTTCGAATTCTTGGTAGATCGCAATTGACCGAGTGAAGGTAACTGAAAAATAGTGGTTTCTTTCGGTTTAGTAGCGTGAGACGGTAATTGGATCAACCATATTCGGAGCACTTGATTCATCTTGAATCAAGGGAAGAGAAAATTATGCATCAACGATCGAAGACGTTCGAGGGTTTGGATGTTCATTGTTTTCTCTTGTAATAAACAATTTGCAACAACTATATATATATATATATATATATCAATTCCATTTGTGGAGTTGGGGGCAGACGTACCCAAAGCGAGGACGATTGGGGAACTGCATAATCAAATCGCGTTTGTTCTCTCTTTCCTTAACTCTTTTACAATTCAGTACGTTCGAATTTGTGAAGTCGCAAGTCATCGAAATTTCTGTCGTAGAGTAATTGTAAGCTGATAAATTGTTTTGTTAAACTAATACAATTCCTTGAATTGTATCTTGGAGCAGCTTTACATTACCCTTCACTGGAATTTTGCACTTAGTGTGTTTTTCGCACACTAGGTGTTTGATAATTTGTTTCAAAGCAAAATTCGAACTTGTTGCCTTTAAATTGCTTATCACTTTACCTCATTGGATTGGAATATACATCAACCAAGTGATATTTTGTTGATTGCGTGTATTAAGTGTAATATTCAAAACTGAATTTTTCTCTTCCGTACTCATCCGTGATATATTCATGCATATCCGATCCTTTTGGTAGAAGGTTCGTTGTAGACGTTCTATCCAGTGGTAGCTTCCGTTTAAACAATTTTTAAAAACAAATTTGGTAAACCATTTGCGTGTAAAACTTAAGGGATCTATTCAACCCCCCTTCTAGATCCATAGCCATCGTCTAATAAGTGGTATCACAAGCTCCGGTTAATTCTGGTGCTTTGGTAAAACTTCTTGGATCATGGCGAACGAACCTAAAGGGGCTTATAATAGAGCTCCAATTTTTACAGGCGAAAATTACAGCTACTGGAAGGATTGTATGCACGTTCATATTAATTTCAATGATCGGAAGGTTTGGAACGTTATTTTAAACGGTCCCATGCAAATTACTATGACTAACGCGGAAGCCGTTGTCGTTCCTAAACCCGAAGCTCAATGGACTGAGGAGGACGAGAAAAAGTACAACTATGATTGGAAGGCTCGTAATATGATCATCTCCTCCTTGGGAGTTGACGAGTATTATCGAGTCTCCCATTGTGAAACGGCCAAAGCCATGTGGGATGCTTTACAAGTAGCCCACGAAGGCACTAATGATGTTAAGTTGGCTCGTATTAATACACTAACGCAAGAGTTTGATTTGTTTTACATAAAGCAAGGGGAAACCATTGCGGATATGCAAAAACGATTCACTCACATTATCAACAAACTGCATGTTCTTGGTAAACCAATTCCAAATGAGGTTTCTACTAACAAAATTCTGAGGCGTCTTAACAGGGAATGGCAACCGAAGGTCACCGCTATCAAGGAGGCCAATGATCTTGCTACACTAGACCTCACGACACTGTTTGGGAAACTTGATGAGCATGAGCAAGTGCTCATTAGCTTGGATAAACATGAAAAGAGTATCAAGAAAGAGAAGGCAAAAGATACGGAGAAGAAGTCGATAGCTCTTAAGGCTTCTTGTTCAAAGTCCACACATCAAGAGCTAAGTGATGATGAAACAAATAATGACAAAGATGAAGAATCCGGTGATGATATAGGCTTATTTGTGAAGAGATACAATAGATATGTTCGTAAGAACGATATTCAACACTCGGATAGAAATCTAGTCAAGTTTAGGAAGCAATCTAGAAGCGAAGGAAATAAAAATGGCAAGGTAAAAGGTACGTGCTACACTTGTGGAAAATCCGGACACTACAAGCCGGATTGTCCATCTCTAAAGAAAGACAAAGATAAGGATAATGACAAGAGTCGCTCAAACAAAAAGTCCAACAAGTCTCGACGAGCATACATCGCTTGGGAAAGCGATAGTGAGTCGGAGAAAGATGATTCCTCATGTGACGAAAGTGAATCCGTTAACTTCTGTCTTATGGCACGCCACAATAAAGCAAAAGAGGTAAAGCATTCTAAATATGATCATGTTAATACTATGTCTCATTTAGAGTTATGAAAGGCTTTTGACATGTTACACTATGAGGCTAAGGAAGCATTTCAACGCTTAGCCTCAAATAAAAGGATTTTCACGTATTTGGAGAAGAAGGTTTCCGATTCCGAAAAGGAATTAGAAGCTCTCAAAAACTCTATAGTGGACAGATCAAAAGTCAAGGTTGAAAAGGATCCTACTTCTTGGTTCAATTGGGGCTGTGACACTTGTCATATTTGGCAACGAGAGGTGAGAACCCTCAAGGCCAAATTGGACAAGGCTCTTAAGCCAAAATTTACGTTTGCTATTGATCGATCACATTTTCGTGAGAGCATGAATAATCCATATCAAAAGTATACCTATGTGATTCGAGATAGTGATAGCAAAAGTAAATTCCAAATGAATTGTAATTGTCTTTACTGTTGTAAGCTTGGTCATACTATTGCTAAATGCCGCTTCAGAAGGTTTCTTGTTCCGAAAGGCATCTACCAATGGTTGCCCAAGTGCGGTTTTGGTTTCACTCACCTTAAAGGACCCAATGAGAATTGGGTACCTACCCTTCCTTGATTGTTTTTGTAGGTACAAAGTCTTGAGACCACTGAAAGAAGATGGGTTCTGGATAGTGGCTGCTCGAGACACATGACCGGAGACATATCTCTTTTTATCGACTTTGTGGCAAAGAAAAAAGGGGTTTGTCACCTACGAAAATAACAACAAGGGACAGATTCTCGGCAAAGGTAGTGTAGGTAACCCCTCATCTACTACTATCTCTGATGTGCTGCTTGTGGAAGGCCTTAGACACAACCTTTTAAGCATTAGTCAACTATGTGACAAGAATTATAAAGTATCTTTTTCAAAGGATTGTTGCATAGTTGTTGATTGCGACAAAAAGAACGTGTTTAAGGGCTTGAGGGTGAACAACTTCTACATGCTAGACTTAAATGAGGTATCATTGAATGGAGACAAGTGTCTAGTTGCTATGAATGAAGATTCATGGTTGTGGCATAGACGGTTGGCTCACATCAATTTTGATTTGCTTAACAAAATTGTCTCTAAAGACCTAGTCATCGGTTTATCCAAAATTAAATTCACAAAGGATCACCTTTGTGATGCGTGTCAAATGGGGAAGCAAACAAGGATCTCATTCAAATCTAAAAACATCGTTTCAACTATGAGACCCCTTGAGCTCCTCCATATGGACCTCTTTGGACCATCTAGGCTTAAAAGTCTAGGTGGTAACTACTATGGGCTTGTTATAGTCGATGATTTTCTAGGTTTTGCTGGACAATTTTCTTAGCAAATAAGAGTGATATTTTTTCGGCCTTTGAACGATTTGCCAAGTTATCTCAGAACAAGTTAAACACAAACATTGGGTCAATTAGAAGTGACCATGGGGGTGAGTTTGAAAATAATTTATTTGAAGCATTTTGTGATTCCAACGGAATTGATCATAATTTTCCGCACCACGTACCCCTCAACAAAATGGGATAGTGGAACGTAAAAATAGAGTTTTGGAAGAACTTGGAAGGACTATGATCAATGACCGTGGATTACCAAAATACTTTTGGGCCGACGCCATAAGTACGGCTTGTTATGTTTTGAATAGGGTGCTCATCCGGCCTATTCTAAACAAGACACCGTATGAGCTTTTAAAAGGGCGTAAGCCAAACATATCTCACCTTCATGTATTTGGTTGCAAATGCTTTGTGTTAAATAATGGGAAAGAGTCTCTTGGTAAATTTGATGCCAAGGCCGACGAGGGTATTTTTCTTGGATACTCTCAGTCAAGTAAAGCATATAGAATTTATAATAAGAGGTTACGCATAGTTGAAGAGTCAGTTCATGTTACTTTTGACGAGTCTTATCCGAGAAATGTCGGAGAAGGTAGTTCTTTTCATGGTGCAGGTGTACCTACTGAAGACATACTCAAGGACACTGATAAGGGAATTGATCAGCCTGAAGCAGTGCGTATTGAGGAGGAAAAGGATCACCAACCTGTGAAAAGTGAGGATGATCATCATGCTAATAAAGATGAACTTCCTCCAGCTTGGAAGTCTTCAAAAGACCATCCAATTGACAACATTCTCGGTGATATCTCTAAGGGAGTAACTACTCGCTCTAAACTTAGTAACTTTTGTTATTACTCTGCTTTTGTCTCCCAAGTTGAACCTAAAAACGCTAAGGAGGCGTTACTTTGGTTTCTATCAATGCAAGATGAACTAAATCAATTCTGGAGAAATGAGGTTTGGGACCTTGTCCCCCCTCCGCGAGATCATCGAGTAATCGGTACCCGATGGGTGTTTAGGAATAAACTTGATGAAAATGGAGTAATAACGCGTAACAAAGCTAGGCTTGTAGCGCAAGGCTATAACCAAGAGGAAGGAATCGACTATGAGGAAAATTATGCGCCGGTTTCCTGACTCGAGTCCATACGCCTTCTACTTGCCTATGCTTGCACAAAGAACTTTAAATTATTCCAAATGGATGTTAAAAGTGCGTTCCTTAACGGATACATAAATGAAGAGGTTTATGTAGCCCAACCTCCGGGTTTTGAATTCCACGAATATCCTGATCATGTCTACAAACTTAAACGAGCTCTGTACGGACTTAAACAAGCCCCTAGGGCTTGGTATGAACGTCTAAGCAAATTTCTACTAGATCAAGGGTATTCAAGAGGAAAGGTTGACACAACCCTCTTTATTAAACGTCAAGGAAAACACTTAATTTTGGTACAAATTTATGTTGACGATATCATATTTGGGTCTACTAGCATGACCTGGTCAAAGAGTTTTCTAGTTTGATGCAGGGGGAGTTTGAAATGAGCATGATGGGGGAGCTCAACTATTTCCTCGGATTGCAAATCAAACAACTTAAAGAGGGCACATTCGTGAGTCAAACGAAATATTGTCTTGAGTTACTAAAACATTTTGATATGCTGAACTCCAAAGCAATAGATACTCCTATGCCTACAAGTGCTAATCTTGATCGTGACGAAAAGGGTAAGGATGTTGAGGTAAAGAAGTATCGAGGTATGATAGGGTCTCTTCTTTATCTTACCGCATCACGTCCCGATATAATGTTTAGTGTATGCATGTGTGCGAGGTATCAGGCACATCCCAAGGAATCCCACCTAAAGGCAGTTAAGCGCATACTTCGATACCTTTCTGGTACTCCAAAGTATGGGCTGTGGTATTCCAAAGGTAGTGTTTGTTCCCTAGTTGGCTACTCCGATTCTGACTTTGCCGGGTGCAAGTTGGATAGGAAAAGTACTAGTGGCACGTGTCACTTTTTCGCAAATTCCTTGGTGAGTTGGCACAATAAGAAACAGGTTTCCATTGCTTTGTCAACAACCGAGGCGGAATACGTTGCCGCCGGTAGTTGTTGTGCTCAAGTCTTATGGCTTAAACAACAATTACTTGATTTCAATTTAAAACTTGAACGTATTCCAATTTTGTGCGATAACACTAGTGCGATTAATCTAACTAAGAACCCCGTATTGCATTCACGCACCAAGCATATCGAAATACGCCATCATTTTCTTAGGGATCATGTAGAGAAAGGTGATGTAATTTTTGAGCACATTGACACTAAGAATCAACTTGCTGATATTTTCACAAAACCATTCACTATAGAGCTTTTCTTTCACATCCGTAGGGAACTTGGCATTCTCGATATCTCGGATCGTGCTTAATAATCCTTTAGAGTATTGATCTTCACATATATATATATGCTTGTTTATTCTTTTCACTAATAATGCAAAGAGATATTTAGCCATATGTGAGGGATCTTATCGTCATGATGATCAAAGTAATATCGTTCCGATTTGTAGATGTTTATCAATATTTTGTGCCATATTAATTACTCTAATCTTGATGTTTATTGCATTTTGAGCACTTATCGTTCATGTGGATGTTTTGTTCTGTATGTGCATATGTCTATTTATCTGGTTGGAACTTAAAAATTGCAAAATTTCACTTTTGTATGTTCATGCGTCGACGCATAGATTCATGCGCTGACCTACTAAATTTTCGGGATAGCGCATAACCATATGTTCAGCTTTTTAAAGAAAATTCAAGAATCATGCGCCGACGCACAGATTCATAGGTCGACGCATAACTCGACTGTTCAGACTCCCTTCTTTACTGGGACGTGTGCGCCGACCTAGTGTTGTTCATTTTCCCTACATTTTCTCATTGCACATTAATCTATGGTTATTGCATGTCATCTTATTAGACTTTGTGGTCAATCTCTCCCTATCCTCCTCCATTAAACCTCATCAATAACAATTACTCTCCTATAGGGGAAGAGGTCATCCATTCAGGGGGAGAAGACCATAGAGCTTAGGGCATTATGTTTCATTTGTGGTTGCATTTCTGTTTTGTGGTTTGGTTGTTTTTTTTCTCTGTTACTTAACTTTGACGTGTGCTTCCGTTTGTTTAAACTCTTCCGGAGTGAATGTTTTGCTTGTATGTTTTTTTTGTTCCTTATTTAATCATTCTTAAGTTTACATTAGCGGTATCATATGTGGATGCATGTTAATGTTCGGTTGTTGCAAACATATGATGATCCACTACGTATTATACTGCGTTATTTTAACCACCGTCTTTTCTTCTTTTTGATGTTGTCAAAGGGGGAGAAGAATAACGAGCAGAAATTTTATTAACCAGATGTCAAAGACAGGGGGAGCTTTGTTACCTCTCAAATTACATATCTCGTGATAGCTAAGAAAATGTTGCCATAATAAAAAAGGGGGAGTATGTGAGGGATATTCTTCTAGCTACCTTATTTTAATGATGTCAACAAACATATTAGATTGTAATTTGAGCGGTATCACTTTACGTGTCGGGCAT